>CM060946.1:196764618-199264618 GCA_030765085.1 Allium cepa
TTCAACTCCTTTATAATTTCATCATTTTGATTTGTAAAATAATCAAATTTCATAAATCCTATTTTTAAACTTTTTATAATAAATTCAGAAATCCTACTTTTAACTATTTTGTAAAATTATTAATCCCATATTTTCAAAAATCAACTTTTAACTGAATTTCTCAAAAATCATAATTTTTATAATATTAAAATTATAACGTTTGTTTATTTAAGATGAATCAATTCCAAAAATAGTTTATAAACGTATACTTTCAAAAATCACTTTAGAAATCCCATAAAAATCAAAATCGTTATTTTTAACTTCAAAATTGGATTCGATGATGCAACACATCAAATAGTCAATCACGAC
Source organism: Allium cepa (assembly GCA_030765085.1). Taxonomy (NCBI): domain Eukaryota; kingdom Viridiplantae; phylum Streptophyta; class Magnoliopsida; order Asparagales; family Amaryllidaceae; genus Allium; species Allium cepa. The sequence goes on from CM060946.1 coordinate 196,764,967, forward strand.
TTTCAAACATCATATATCATCCATGATAAACAATCAAATATCACAATATCTAAATCAAATAAATATTTATGAGGAATCCAGTTGGATCTCTCCAACCTGTTTCCCTGCATCCACAGACATTAGCACAATACCCATTCCACTTCGAGGTGGAATATCGTGGTATATGGGATTTTATAAAATATTATCCGCTTACTAACGGCGCAATAGGGTCTCATTCGCTATACAATGCGGGAAATCAATCAACTGCAATATATACATATGCCAATATATATATATTGCTATATATATAATATATCCTACTATATCTAATATCACAATCAAGCAACAATCAATAAACAACCGCAAATCCAACTTATAAATTTATTTGAGTGAGAAGTTCTCACCTTTGCTTTTATTAGCAATCCATTTCCCTTCTTGACTCGATTTTCTTGATTTATACCTTGTATAAATATTATATACAATTTGTTAATATTCGAACAGATCGAATAATAAATTTTCATTTGACAATTTCGATTCATCGGTGATTTCATTTTAATAGTTAAATTAACTGATAGTTTTATTTAAACCAATTTCTTCTTTAATAAATTTATTTAACTAAAATTTAAATTTTCTTTTAAATCAAACTTATTTAACCAAGATTTTATTCTAACTAAAAAATTAAATTTAATTAACCAAACTCTCTTTTAATAACTTAATCGATTATAAATTCGATTTTAACTAAAAATTTAAATTTTAAACTAATTTTATTTAATTTATTTACTCAACCAATAATTTCATTTAAAAATTCAAATTGTGATTTTTAACTAATTCCTTTAAATTTTAAACAGATTACTCCTAACAAATTTGTCTAGTTCAAATTAAACTTCAACTAAATTTACTTTAAACCAAAATCTTTAAATCAATTTCTTTTAAATAAATTATAAAAAATTAAGTTTTAATCTAAATTCCCTTTAAAAATTTATTTAACTAATGATTAAATTCTTCCTTTTATTTTAACAAATGTGTTTAACTAAAAATTATATTTTAAACTAAATTTCCATTAATAATTTATTTCTAGTAACTAAACGAATCAAATAAACTTATCAAACAATCCATTAATAAATTCGTTTAACTAAAATTTTGGTTTTAAAAATTAAAATTTTCTTTTAATAAAATATTTAACTAAAAATTTACTTTCAGAACTAAATTTAATATATTAACCTTTGGTAATTAAATTATCCCATGATTTCATTTCAAATCAATTCTTTTAAATAATTTATTAAAAACTAAATTTTAATCTTAATTCCTTTTAAATAATTCATTTCATTCCATAAATTAAATTCCTATTAGGTAAATTAAATTAGCCAATGATTTTATTAATATTCTAAAAATTCAAATCACCCATTATCGTTTAATAGATTAAATTAACTAATTATTTTAATTTTAATAAATTTTCCTTAACAATTTCTAAAAATTTAAATAAGTTAATTAAATGAATTAAACACCCTAACTAAATTATTTTATCAACCTAGTAAAGAAAATCATATTATTTATTTTCTTCTTCTTTTCAACTGCATATAGGTAAAAATCAAATTTTCATATAAACTCAAACATTTAAACTTTGCATATTTTTTTTACCTAACTGACTTTATTTTATTTACTTTAAATACTTCAAAATTTTCTATACAGCTAACATTTTATTTCAACTAACACTTTCATTATCACTTCACATATCACAATATAAATAAAAATCAAAATTTTATACCTTTAAAAAATTCGAACCCAGGCCAGAGAACCCTTCTGCCTCGAAATCGCGATCGCCTCTGCTGCCTCATCCTCCTCTCGCGCGCGACGCCGAGTCTCCACTAGCCCGACCCTACGTGAATCGCCGTCGCCTTGCCTTGTCGTCGCTGCAGCCTCGAGCGCAAGCTCGACACTCCATCATCTCGCGCGCCTTGCTTCGAGAATCCCAGATCCATCCCCCTCCTTTGCCTCGCAAACTTCGATCGCGAGTCGCCTCCTTCACGTGAACGCCCACGCGAACCCTAACTCGAGTTCGAACTGGAACTGATGGGGGTCGGCTTCGGTGATTTATTTTTTTTCTTTGTAGCGGCCATTTTTATTTTTTTTATTTTCTTCACTTTGAATCTGAAGAGGGGGATGGTTATTAAATAATGGTAGAGAGGATGGTTTGCACGATCGTCATCGTGATTTTTAGGCGTGATCCTAGGCGTGATTAAAGGAGATAACGTGGTGTCATTTGACTAAATTTAAATTTAAATTTAAATTGAATTCATTGAAAATTTCAATGCGTTTACTCGCCGTGTGCTCACATATCAACTCAGAAAAATACGAAATTTGAAATCCGGTAATAATTCAATATTACGTACCCAATGGAACTGGTTTCGTCGAATTCCGAGACTGTGCCTCGGACGGCTATTTTTAAATATCGATTCAAACGATATATTTTTAAAACTGATCAAATCACTTTCAAATTAAATTCTGAAGCTTCTATTATCTTTAGTATTATCAATATGAATTTTACAAGCCTTTGAAATAATTTTAATCGGCTTAAAATTGAGGATTCAAATCTTTATTCAATTTTCTATAGATTAAATTCTATAATTTAATCGCCTATTTCAAAGCTATATTGAAAATTCAATCCAAACCATCATTCAAATATTTAAAATTAATTAAATATTCTCAAATTAAATTATTCAAAATTCTGGGTCGTTACATACCAACAACGCAAAAGGTTTCTTAACCTCACATAGAAATTAAGTCTCATAGACTTATCACGTCTCCAACTTTCTACTTTCTATCCTTCGACCAAGAAAGTAGCTCAATAGATTGGAGTAATACTTCGCACTACACAAATCAACATCCTCAACAAAAATGATGATCAAGCCTACATAGATTGCTACATACTAAGTGTACGACTAAATAGTTCCAACATCGAGGCGGGGAACTAAAATGGTCAAACTTGATAGTCGATTATTTAACTATCAAAGCAAACAACAAATATCTAGCACCATAAGAAATCACTAGACCCTTTAGCTAGTCTTTCTTTAATTAAATCACTTTCCAAATATTCACCTCAAATTATCTTCAAAAAGATATAATCTCAAAACCATTTCAACATTTGAATGTTTGGAAAACATTTCCATGTACTTAATAAGTAATTCACAAATCATTTTATTTTCAACCCTTAGAAAATATTACATCTACTTAAATCGTGATTAAGTATATATTTTATTCTTTAAGGAAAACATTCTATTAAACATACTTATTTGGGTCACAACGAATGTTGCGTAAAACATCGTGACAACGACCCAAAATCACTAGCATATGGATTCGATAATTAGATATATATATATATATATATATATATATATATATAAATACCTTATACTATATAAAACATCTTCTTTCGAAAATTATTTACTATAACAACAGTGTTATAGTTCATACTTTTCTTACTTCTCGAAAACGTCTATTTCAACAATAAATGTTGAAATCTGTGTATTCGATCCTCACATGTTTTTAAAACATCTTCAAACCATTTATTTCCATTTATACCACTATCCAAACATTTATTTAATTTAAAGATTATTTACTGTCCAAAATCGGGAATATAATTCCTAACCAAATTAATCACTATTGCATATTTAATTTAAAAGGATTGTCCACTGCCCAAAATCGTGAATAAGATTCCTTTAATATGCTTTCATAATTAATTCATTAAAATAAGTTTATTTCACATTTATAAAACAATGTTTATACTTCTCATTTATATTTATAAAAACTTCCATTTATAAAATTCTTCTATTAACCAATCTCATTTATATCTCATTATTTTGATTTATAAAATATCAATTTTATAAATCTTATATATAAATCATTTATAATAATTTAAAATTCTGAACTTAGACTATTTACAAAATAGTTAACTCCATATTTTAAAAATCATATTCTGATTATATTTCATAAAAATCATAATTTTTATAACATGAAAATTATAACTTTTTTCTATTTAAAATAAATTCATTTCCTTGACAATTCAAAAAATAACTAAACACCTATTTTCAAAATCACTTGAAAATCCCTTTTTAATTTGAAATTATCATTTTAATATTTTTCAAATTTCAAAATATGGCACAATGCTGCAATAGTACTAAATAAGATGATACACATCAATCATATCATCCAAACATTATATATCGCATGATAACAACATATATATATGAGTATCTGTAAACATAATCAACACTGACAAGGAATCTAGTTGGATCCCTCCAACCTGTCACCTGTAACAAATATACATATTAGAAAATATGTAAAGTGTCTGCTTCGAGGCAGACGCACATACAAAAGCTCATCCGCTCATACACGGAAAAGTATAGGGTCTCATCTGCTCCAATAGGCAGGAATATATCAAAATACCAATCAAGATATAGATATTATATCATATATCATCCAAACAATCATCAATCATCATAAAATAAATTTATTCTCACTTATATAAAAATATCAGTGAGTCAAAAAGAATGAGTTGTACTCACTTTGGTTCAAATAGACGTTGCAGCGCTTTATTCCAAATAAAATTAAGCGAGCGTTTAATTTTATCCAAAATTTTCACTAGCTCTAATCATCTCCAAACCTACTTAAAAATGTAATGTTGTCAATACGATCCCAATGCAATTTGTTTCGTCAAAAACCGGCCCTGCATGAAGAAGATATGACATTTTAAAGTTTACACGAATTAATATAATATAATTTACAATTTTCTTTTTTATTTTAAACCTTAAATCAATCAGGGCCGCATGTTTTTTTTCTATAGCAAATCGTATCCATGATTCCCCTTCTTCCTCAATGCCTTCAAAGACTCCCAGGTCTCTTTTGAGAATAAAGAAACCCATCCTCATTAATGTAAACCGATCGTCGCTCCACCATCTCTCGCTTATTCGACAATCAGACCCCATCCGCGAATGCACCCACGCGAGCTTCACCCATAGCCAGAGCCTCATCACACTCGGTCATCCCCAAGCTGGGAAATCGCCTCTCGAACGCATGCTCTTCGAATGCACATTGCCGCTGATCCGACTCGCTTAATACGATCTTGATCGTTGGTTTAGTAGAGCTTGTTGAGCTCTACATTTTTCATTCAGGGGTCAAAGCTTGATATTGAGTGGATGACGAGATTGGAGGAGGAAAGCATGGAACATTTTCGGCCATTGAATAAAAAACGGCGGCTAGGGTTAAAACCCTAGGTTTTGTGAAAATTAAAGAAAATGAGGGGCTTTTATAGAAAATTCCATGACACTATTCTTCCTAAAAGTTTTCGAACTCCGAACGAAGCATGTCATCTAGCATTTATAATGTTTTACCCATACTCTAAACATAGTGGAATATATATCGGAAGCCAATTCGATCATATTTGGAAGATATGTTTTCGAAACAACTTATTTTAAATTAAAATGTAAGTAAACAAATTTCGACGCTCATCTTCATATGACCAAACCGTAAGTCCAATTGACCCAAATTTTTAAATCCTACAATAGTATAACATTACGGATCCGATGAAACTTGTTTCATCAAAATCCGAGACAATGCCAAAAATGACTATTTTACACGTTAATCAAATATTAAAATATTCAATTTCTTTTAAATCGCTTTTAAATTAATTTTAAAAAGTTCTGTAACATCATTCTAATTTAAATAGAATTAAAAACAACTTTATAAATCATTTTCGTTTACATTAAATTCAAATTTCAATTATTTTTGTAATTTCAAATATTAAATTAACAATTTAAATCAAGATATTTGAAATATAAGTTATTTAACTTATAAAATTATGTTGTGAATATTTAAAATAAATTAAATATACGAATTTCAAATGCCTAAAATTCTGGGTTGTTACATCCTCCCCTACTGTAACAACCTAGTTTTTCGACTTTCGAAAGTCGACATCAATACGTCCACCGTATTAAATGCCGCACAATCGAATGCCGAAAATCCGAACTGTTAGGGTTAAAGAAGAAAAACATAGAAGAAGAAACAGAGACAATAATAGAATCTCACATTTCGTAGTGGAACAATATATAATAGATAAATGAATAATCTTTAAAACAAAGAACTATATCTGCTATCATAAAACATCATCAGAGTTTACAACAACACAACAGCGGAAATGAAATATTATATACTAGTGATACGCCTCGCCATCCAACTTGGACTCCATATCTCCACAACATAATTTTCTGACTTCGCTCTAGAATAATGATAACCTGACTCTAGGCTACCCGTGTGGAAAATTATGGCACCCAGAGTTTAGAAAGGGAACAATAAACTCTAGGTCATTCATGGGATAGGTGTGAGATCTTAAAAACAGTTATTTTCACAAAGAAAGAAAAAGAAATCCGCTATACTTTAGGAAAATGAAAGTACCATAAGGCCTCTCGCCACACACAACGCAAACGCAGAATTGGAGGAGACTTCTCCTTATGATAGTCAACATGCTTGATATGCAAAATCCTTTTTAATATTATCATTAGTGCATAGTGTGGAAAACATTTCGAAAGTATAATATAAATCTTTGCCAGCATAGAAATTTCGTACTTTTGCTTTCTATAGCTACCTGTTCAATAGCAGATGACCGCCCCATTCCATGGCAAGTTATACAACTAAAACCGTACAGGGCAAGTATTGTTTCTTTGGATTTCCAACAAATGGCCAGGCTAAGGAACTTCCTATTGCCACATGGGTACGCCTCTGGAGGGACGTCCCGAGAACTTAACCAACTCTCTGCCAACACAAGGCCGGGTTAACTCTGTAACTAGATAACTACTATACGAGTATGCCATCCCACGGTCATTAGCAAACTTTATTCGAGGATCCTCAACCATTAAGGAACAACCATAAAGTAATAAATTTGAAGCAACCACATAAGTTAAATATCTGGCCTCCGTACCATGATACCACCCTTTTCCAGAAGGAAATGACATACCCTAAAGGATGCGACCCTCATAACCTTGTCGCATTCCTGTTTCGACCATTTTCGAGGTGGGAGGTCCGACGAAGTCTTGTCCACAAAGCCATGCTTCGATCAACAAATGGTCAGCAGCACTTTGTATGCCACATTATAAAATTGGGAATGTGTCACTAGTAACCATCAACTACATAAGCTCTGAGCTCGTACGTCTTAGGGAAGGGTGTTAAGGTAAGAGAATAAATTCTCCGCCACCAACAGAAATGTATTTGATAGAAATCAGCTTTACATCTCAAAGTGTAACATCAGACATACATCCATACAAGCCCATTCCAGGATCGAACGGAACCGAAGGCACTTCAAAGAAGTCCTTGCAAATCCAGATATTCACTAATCACGTTCGGAATCCCCATCAGAAAGAGTGATCAAATCCTTATGCCGGGGCCATTCGGTGCAGAGAAATTCGACAGGTAATCCTTTCGCTTTCGAAAATACCCAGTCTTCAACACCGTCTTCAAAGGCAATCCATTTTGTCGTATCATTATTCGAAATGGGTTTTATGACATAAAGTCCTCTTCCAGCTAATCTGAATAACGAGTGCTTATTTTAAAAATAAGTGTTACATTCAGATTTCAAGCAAAGCACAACAAATTTCCACTTTGATCTTTTAAACAAAAATCCATCACAAAGATTCGACGTGGTTTGCGGATAACCGTTTGGAATCAGACCCACGGTCGCATCGAAATTCAAATGACATTTAAATGCCAATATTGATGGCTGGTTATTTAACTATCAATTAATATTCACAACAATCACCAGATTTCAATTAATTTTCCCCTAATTATTTATTTTCAACATATCTTCGTAAGATATAATTTTAACACCTCAACACTTTGAAAACAAATTTCAAATCACTTACCTCACGTGGAATAAATTTCCAAATATTTATTTAATTCCACTGAAAAATTTGCCGAGTTCGAATACTTCAAAATAATTTAAAACACTTAACCAAGCATATATACTTGGAAATATTTAAAATAAAACTATATTAAACACTTTATTTTAAAACATTAGTTATGAAATTTTATACTCATATCTCATATAAATCTTAAGCCCAAAATAGTTTTATTTAACTATTTGAATAACCATTTTCTAAATCAAATATCAATTAAATCTTTAAAATAACCACTTCTCTAATCAACTTAATAATATTCACTTTAAAGATCTTAAAGCAATTTCTGAAAGTAATTTCTCCAACAATATTCTTTTTAAAACCAATTCTAGAACTTTGAATTTATACTTTAAAAGCTAATTTGAAAATATACTAGGCTTCCAAGGAAAAATACACCTTCCATTTCAAAATGGTCCGTTTAAATCAATCAATAAATCCTTCTTGATTTATTTTAAATTTACATTCTAAATCTGTAAATTTCTTTCCACACTTCTAAAAATAAACCAATATTTATTTTTAAAACAAATTTCCTTTTACTTTATAAATTCCCATTGTGAATTTAAATTTCCAAATCCACTGATATACGATTGTCAAATCGATTTCCAAATATTCACTTTTAAATATCAAATCAAATTCCAAATTGATTTTCCAAACATTTATTTCAAACACCAAATCGATTTCCAAATCAATTTCCCAATGATTAATTTTAAAACACCAAATCAATTTCTAATCGATTTTCCAATTTGTTTTCAAAACACCGAATCAAATTTCAAATCGGTTTCTAAATAATTTATTTTCAAACATCAAATAAATTTTCATTCAAACACCAAATTTATTATCTTTTAAAACAAATCCCTTTATTTCTTCCAAACTAATTAAAATCTGAATTTTAAATAAATTCTCCAACTTTTAATCCATTTATTGAAAAAAAATCCCATATTTTTGTAATTAATTTGATAAGATTTCAAAATCAATCTTTACTTATTTAAATTCCTTCTTTTAAATTCACCAATTCTTAAAAATGAATTTACTTAAAGTTTTCTACTTTAATTTCCAAAAATCCAATTTTTATATTTCTAGTATCCTACGATGCCAAAAATATGTTCGGCTAAACTATAGCCATCAACGATTTCAATCACAAATATAATCATACACAGATTATAAATAAATCAATATACAACATTGAAAAAAATTCAAATATTTGAGGAATCCAGTTGGATCCGTCCAACCTGTTTTCCTACATCAAAAGATGTTAGCACAACAATTAAATACCAATTCCACTTCGAGGTGGAATATCGCGGTATATGAGATTGTATAAAATCATCCGCTATTATGCGGCGCATAGGGTTTCATCGGCTATATAATGCGGGAAATCAATTACTCCAAATATATATATATATATGTATGTATGTATGTATGTATGTATGTATGTATATTACCACCTTCAAATAGACAATTAATAATTGAATTTCCAGTTCAAATTTGAGTGAGAAGATTTCACCTTTGCTCCTTTATTTTCCATCCATTTCCAATTCGACTTGTGTTTCCCCGATTTCGACTTTGTATAAATATCGGATGATTTAATTAATATTCGAAATAAACTGAACAATTCAATTGCCATTTTAAAATTTTAATTCAACTAATATTTTTAATTTTAAACTATTGATTTAATTTTAAACAAAGAATTAAATTTTTAAACAAATTCCGTTTTAATAAATTTATTTTAACTAAAAATTAAATTTAAAACTAAATTTGCTTTCATAGTAACTAGATAAATTAAATAAGTTAATAAAAAAATTAATCACTTTAATTAATTATTTTCAAAATAAACTAGTAAATTTTAAAATGTATTTATTTTTTTTATTTTTATTTTGAAACTATATCTATACACACACACACATTTACTGTTTAAACTAAAATATTTTATTTAATACTTATATCTTTCAAATCTATAACAACTTCGATTTAACTGTATATGTGTGTGTATATATATATATGTATAAATATCAATATATATATAATATATTTCAATCTGCATATATATATATATATATATATATGCAAGCTCAATCGAAAAAAGAAAAGGAAAAGAAGAAAAAAAATGAAATCAGTGCCGACGCTGGCCATCGACCAGAACGTCGCAACCTCGATAGCCTCTACTCAATGCACTAGCGCAGCTGCCGCCCTAGACGACACAAACTCGAGCGAAAGTCGCTTACATTATCGCGACACTCGATCAAACTTCCATGCGCATTAAAATACGGCGCCGCCATCCATCGCCGAAAGCTTTAACCCTAACTTGCGAAACTCCCCTCAGATCTCGACTTGACTTCGACGTTGTCGTGCAAACCCCCTCCGATCGATCGTGATATAGACCTTTGATTTCGTAGCCATAGATTTGGTTTTCGAATTGGGTTAAAAAAAATTTCTACGAGGAACGAGGGATTTCGATTATATTAGCCTGAGATGATTTTTCTTGCGGCCATGGCTTGCTTTTGATTTTTTTTCGAACGAAAACTTTATTACTTTTTTTTTTGGCGAAGACGCGTTATTTTTTTTAAATTTTAAGACGAACGCGTGTTTCAACTTTTGCCAAGTGTAAGAAAAAATGAAATGTGTAATTTACCTTAAGAAATAATATTATATTATATACACAAATATGTATCATTTTAAATTCAAATTTAAATTTAAATCGTTCAATTTTGCAACTCAAAATCTCAATCTTCAATCGAGGCATGCCGTCCGGAGTTATAATGTTATACGCCTATTCCGAACGTAATGGAAAAGGTTCCGAGTCCAAATTCGATCGTATGGAGAAGATAACTTTTTTGGAACTAGTTAGAATATCGAATTTTCGATTTAAATTTCAACACGTTTATCGACCGTACGGCCAAACGATCACTCCAAACACTACGATAATTGAAATCTGATAATAAAACAATATTACGGATCGAGTGGAACTGGTTCCGTCGAATTCCGAGACTGCGCCTCGGAAGGCTATTTTTAAATATCGATTTAAACGATATAAATTTCAATACTGAAAAAACAGTTTCAAATTCAACTCTGAAGCTTCTATTATCTTCAGTATTATCAATATAAATTTTCCAAGCCTTTGAAATATTTTTAATCAGCTTAAAACTTCAATAATTTAATTGCCAAATCCCTAGTTATATTTGAAATTCAAGTTTATAATAACTTCTAATATTTAAAATCAATTAAATATTTCATTTTCCATGGGTCCTCACATTCTTCCCACTTAAAAGAATTTCGTCCCGAAATTACTAGGTAAGAAGACTGATCCTTAACCCATCTACTATTCTTCCAAACCAAATAGTTTTATCAATTTGACAAAACAAATCTTTTATTTAACAACCCATTGTCACTTCAACTAACTTTCCAAAATCTTCCATAGTTTCCAAACAACACTGTTTTCTCAATAATTCAAATTTGAATTCAAACTCAAATTTTAAATTTTCATGATTTTCTCAAAAAAAATTCTAACTCTCTAAATTTTCGAGAAATTTCGCCAGTGTCTCCTTTGCGCGGCTAGCTCGATATGACTACAAAATGCTACAACAGGCCCCCAAATTTCAAAAAGAAAACAAAAGGCTAAGTGGCTAGACAAGAGAATCCTCAAATTTCATACTGAAATTTAAATACATACCTTTTTGCCGAGCAATTTAAATTTATCTTCGAAATCAAAATCCCAATTTACCTTTTGCCTTTAACACACCTGTATATCTTGCCTATCATTTTGCACATTTCTTTTCAAAAGTTTGAATAATTATTTCATTCAAATCTGTACGATGTCCGTATATCATTCGTACGCAATATCACATTTGATCGCTCACTCGATCACACAATTTCACTTCCGAACTAGTATCGTCCACCCGGCTTCCCAGTGCGGATCAGATCTAGTTTCTTGATCAGAAACCGTCATTCTCCTTGCATAGCCGTAAACTATGATAGAGAATTTCCAAAATCAACCAAAAATCCATAACCAGGTTCGTCGTCGAAAATCGAGTAAAAAATTCCAACTCGGATCGATATAATTATCTCGAAATTCTATGCTCGAATTCTGGATCAAATCGCTATGTGAAAATAATATATGTACATTCCATGTATTCATTCCAATTGATTATTAGCTATATCAATTTCTTTTCCTTTATTCTCATTGATTTTTCATTCATTTGTTTACAATTAAGATTTCACAATTCCCAGCAAAGTCTTCATTCACTTATTAGCTTAGAATATTTCTCCAATTCCAAATTTTACTTTTCATTTCTTAAGTTCGATACAAGTATTTTACATACTTCCTATATTTATTTTCAATTTGCCACATCGGTTAATACCTACTGATGTTTAAACTGCATTTCAAATTCCATATGAATTCAATTTACCTTTCATTTATAATAATTGAATTAAATTCATTTCAAACCATATTTAATTTATCATTCCTTCAAATAGTTTCACTTACAAATTTTATTTCAATACTTTGCTTTGTTTATCACAAATCAAATTCAATTCCAGTTCCAGTTCTATTTACTTACAAATTCGAAATGAATTTCAACATTCAATTTCCCTTTCATTTACTTGCAATTGTAAATTTATTTATTCATTTACAATTTTATTTTCCACTTTAATAAATTTTATTCCATTACTATTTTTATCAGATTCCAGAGTCTTTCCAACATTTCAAAATCAATTTTGAAATTAATTCAAATTATCTTTTGAATTCCCAAAACCAAATCCATTTTTGCAATCGACTTCCATTTAAATAATTTGGCAGCAATTCCACTTCTGGAAACTTGAAAATGAACATCGATGATGCTGCAGTCATCACCGAAGTTATTTTCCAGCAACCGAAAAGAGTTTAGTGCTTCTATCCCTCCAAAACATTTTTCCAAAACCTTTGAAAACCTTTTCCAAACTCAAAAGAATTTAAATTATCCAAATCTCAAATCTTTTCAAAAATATTTCCAAATATTTCTCTGGAATTCTATTTCAAATTATAAATCACATTTACATTTTACACTCACAAATCTCATTTGTATGTGAATTTATTTCTTAGTTGTTTAGTTATGAATTCATTTTCTTATTCAATAGTCAATGATAATAATCTAGCATCATCATTTTTTAACAATCATGCAACCATATACTATAATAATTTACAAATATTATTTTCTTCTGATAAACAAATAATTTGGGTAAAATTATTTCATTTACCCTATTTTAAAACAATACTGTGTCGGTTTATCTTGTTTAAGAGTTTAGAAACCCCTATCGGTACAGTTGGCTAAACTGCACCAACCAAAATCTATAAACAATCAACCGATAAGTCAACATAATATAAAACAATTTTATATTCACTAATAAATACACGCTCATATCTATTATTACACTCAAACTCATTCTAGAGTACTACCGACTCTATCTCTAATGAGTAATCCCCACCAGAGCCAAGGTTGTCACTTAACTAAATGTTATGATACCACATTGTAACGTCCTAGTTTTTTGACTTTCGAAAGTCGACATCAATATGTCCACTATATCAAATGCCGCACAATCGAATGCCGAAAAACCGAACTGTTAGGGTTAAAGAAGAAGAAGATAGAAGATAGAAGAAGAAATAGAAACAATAACAGAATCGCACATTTCGTAGCGGAACAATATATATTAGATAAATGAAAAATCTTTAAAACAAAGAACCGTATCTGTTATTACAATACATCATTAGAGTTTACAACAACATAACAGCAGAAAAGAAATATTATATACTAGTGATACGCCTCGCCATCCAGCTTGAACTCCAGATCTCCACAGCATACTTTTCCGACTTCGCTCCAGAATAATGATAACCTCACTCTAAGCTGTCCGTGTGTAAAATTATGGGCACCTAGAGTTTAGAAAGGGAGCAATAAACTCCATATCAGTCATGGGACTGGTGTGAGATCTTAAAAACAGTTATTTTCACAAAGAAAGGAAAACAAATCCGCTATGCTTTTGAAAAATGAAACTATCATAAGACCTCCCGCCACACACACAATGCAAACATAGAATTGGAGGAGATTTCTTCTTATAATAGTCAACGTGCTTGATACGTAAAATCCTTTTTGATATTATCATTAGTGTATACTGTGGAAAACATTTCAAAAGTATAATATAAATCTTAGCCAGCATAGACATTTCGTACTTATGCCTACTACAGCTACCATGTTTAATAGCAGGTTACCACCACATTCCATGACAAGTTATACAACTAAAATAGTACAGGGCACATATTGTTTCTTTGGATTTCCAACAGATGGTCAGGCTAGGAACTTCCTATTGCCACATGGGTACGCCTCTGGAGGGACGTCCCGAGAACTTAACCAGCTCTCTGCCAACATAAGGCCAGGTTAGCTATGTAACTAGGTAACTACTGCACGAGTATGCCATCCCCTAATCGTTAGCGACTTTTATCCGAGGATCCTCAACGACAAAGCAACAAACACAAAGTAATAAATTTGCAGCAACCACATAAGTTAAGTATCTAGGCTCCATACCATGATACCACCCTTTTCCAGAAGTAAATAACATAACCTAAAGGGCGTGACCCTCATAACCTTGCCGCATTCTTCCTGTCTCGACCATTTCGGGGTGTGAGCTCCGATGAAGTCTCGTCCACAAAGCAATGCTTTTTATAAAGCCGTGCTTTAATCAACAAATGATCGGCAGCACTTTGTACGCCACATTACCAAATTGGGAATGTATCACTAGTAACCATCAACTACATAACCTCTGAGATCGTACGTCTCAGAGAAGGGTGTTAAGCTAAGGGAATAAATTCTCCGCCACCAACAGAAATGTATTTGATAGAAACCAGCTTTACATCTCAAAGTGTAACGTCAGACATACATCCATACAAGTCCATTCCGGGATCGAACGGAACCGAAGGAACTTCAAAGAAGCCCTTGCAAATCCGGATATTCACTAATAACGTTCGGAATCCCCATCACAAAGAGTGACCAAATCTCTATACCGGGGCCATTCGGTGTAGAGACATTCGACTGGTAATCTTTTCGCTTTCGAAAATACCCGGTTTTCAACACCGTCTTCAAATGCAATCCATTTCGCCGTATCACTATTCGGCATGGGTTTTATGACACAAAGTATTCTCCCAGCTAATCCAAATACCGAGTGCTTATTTTAAAAATAAGTATTACATTCAGATTTCAAGCAAATCACAACAAATTTCCACTTTGATCTTCTAAATAAATGATCCATCACAATGATTCGATGTGGTTTTCGGATAACCGTTTGGAATCCAACCCCCGGTCGCATCGAAATTCGAATGCCATTTAAAGGCCAATATTCGTAGTCGGTTATTTAACTATCAATCAATATTCACAACAATCACCAGATTTCTAATAATTTTCCCCTAATTATTTATTTTCAACACATCTTTGCAAGATATAATTTTAACACTACAACACTTTGAAAACAAATTTCAAATCACTTTCCTCAAGTAGAATAAATTTTCAAATACTTATTTAATTCCACTGAAAAAAATTTCGAGTTCGAATACTTCAAAATTAATTTAAAACACTTATCCAAACATATATACTTGAAAATATTTAAATAAAACTATTTTAAAACACTTTATTTTATAACATTAGTTATGGAATTTCATACTCATATCTCATATAAATCTTAAGCCCGAAATAATTTTAAAATAAAATTATTAGATAGAGTATAACTAGTTGAATAACCATTTTCTAAATCAAATATCAATTAAATCTTTAAAATAACCACATCTATAATTAACTTAATAATATTCACTTTAAAGATTTTAAAACAATTTTCGAAAATAATTTCTCCAACAATATTCTTTTTAAAACCAATTCTAGAACTTTTAATTTATACTTTAAAAGCTACTGTGAAAATATACTCGGCTTTCAAGGGAAATTACACTTTTCATTTCAAAGTGGTACATTTAAATAAATCAATAAATCCTTCTTGATTTATTTTAAATTTACATTCCAAATCCGTAAAAAAAAATTCCACACTTTTAAAAATAAACCAATATTTATTTTTAAAACAAATTTCCCTTTACTTTATAAATTCCAATTGTGAACTTAAATTTCCAAATATCCACCGATATAAGATTTTCAAATCATTTTCAAAATATTCACTTTTAAATATCAAATCAAATTCCAAATTGATTTTCCTAACTTTTATTTCAAACACCTAATCGATTTCCATTTCAATTTCCCCAAGATTTATTTTAAAGCACTAAATCAATTTCAAATCGATTTTCTAATTTATTTTCAAAACACAAAATCATATTTCAAATTGATTTCCCAAAGATTTATTTTCAAACACTAAATAAATTTTCATTCAAACTCCAAATTTACTAACTTTTAAAACTATTTCTTCCAAACTATTTAAAATATGAATTTTAGATAAATTCTCCAACTTTTAATCCATTTATTAAAAACTTTTCCCATATTTTTGGAATTAATTCTATAAGATTTCAAATCAATCTTTACCCATTTAAATTCCTTCTTTTAAATTCACCAATTCTTAAAATGAATTTACTTAAAGTTTTCTACTTTAATTTTCAAAAATATAATTTTTACTTTTCTGGTATCCTACGATACCAAAAATATATTTAGCCAAACTATAGCCGTCAACGATTTCAATCACAAATATAATCATACACAGATTATAAATAAATCAACACACAACATTGAAACAAATTCAAATATTTGAGGAATCTTATTGGATAGCTCCAACCTATTTTCCTACATCCATAGATGTTAGCACAACAATTAAATACCAATTCCACTTCGAGGTGGAATATCGTGGTATACGAGATTATATAAAATCATCCCCCATTATGCAGCGCATAGGGCCTAATCCGCTATATAATGCAGGAAATCAGTCACTCCAAATATATATACACACACACACTACTATATGTTACCACATTCAAACAGTCAATTAATAACTGAATTTCCAGTTTGAATTTAAGTGATAAGATCTCACCTTTGCTCCTTTATTTGACAATCCATTTCCAATTCGACTTATTTTTCCATGATTTTGACCATGCATAAATATCAGATGATTTAGTTAATATTCGAAATAAAATGAACAATTCAATTGCCATTTTAAAATTTTAATTCAACTAATATTTTTAATTTTAAACTATTGATTTAATTTTAAACAAAGAATTAAATTTTTAAATAAATTCCTTTTTAATATATTTATTTTGACTAAAAATTAAATTTAAAACTAAATTTACTTTAATAAATTATTTTTAGTAACTAGACAAATTAAATAAGTTAACAAAACAAATTAATCACTTTAATAAATTATTTAAAAAATAAACTAGTAAATTTTAAATGTATTTATTTATATTTTTTTGTTTTGAAACTATATCTATATATATACACATTTACTGTTTAAATTAAAATATTTTATTTAATACTTGTATCTTTCAAATCTAAAATAACTTCGACAACTGTATATGTGTATATATATATAAATATCAATATATATAATATATTTCAATCTGCATATATATATTTTTTACAAGCTCCATCGAAAATAGAAAAGAAATAAAAAGAAAAAATGAATACCTTAAATCATCGCCGATATTGGCCATCGACCAGAACGTCGCAACCACGATAGCCTCTACTCAATGCATTGGCGCAGCTGCCGCCGTCGATGGCACAGACTCACACGAAAGTCGCCTACATCGATCGCGACCGTCGATTGAACTTCCATGCATGTGAAAACGCGGCGCCACCATCCCTCGCCGAAAGATTCAACCTTAACTTGCGAAACTCCCTTCCTAGATCTCGACTCGACTTCGACATTGTCGTGCAATCGCCCTGCAATCGATCGCGATATCGACTCGTGATTTCACGGCCATAGATTTGGTTTTCGAATTGGGTTAAAAAAATTTCTATAAGGAACGAGGGATTTCGCTTATATTAGTCTGAGATGATTTTTCTTGCGGCCATGGTTTGCTTTTGATTTTTTTCCAAATGAAATTTTATTTCTTTTTTTTCTATCGAAGACGGCATTATATTTTTTTTTTAAATTTTAAAACGAACGCATGTTTCATCTTTTGCCAAGTGTAAGAAAAAATAAACGTGTAATTTACCTTGAGAAATAATATTATATTAAATACACAAATACATATCATTTTAAATTCAAATTTAAATTTAAATTGTTTAGTTTCGCAACTCAAAATCTCAATCTCCAGTCGAGGCATGCCACCCGGCGTTTATAATGTTATACGCCTATTTCGAACGCAATGGAAAAGGTTCCAAGTCCAAATTCGATTGCATGGAGAAGATAACTTTTTTGGACCTAGTTAAAATATCGAATTTTCAATTTAAATTTCAAAGCATTTATCGACCGTACGGCCAAACGATCACTCTGATCACTACGAAAATTGAAATCCGATAATAAAACAATATTACGGATCCAATGTAACTGGCTCCGTTAAATTCCAAGACTATGCCTCGGAAGGCTGTTTTTAAATATCAAGTTACACGATGTAAATTTCAATACTGAACAAAACAGTTTCAAATTCAACTCTGAAGCTTCTATTATCTTCAATATTATCAACATAAATTTTTCAAGCCTTTGAAATATTTTTAATCAGCTTAAAACTGAGAATTCAAATTTTTACCCAACTTCAATAAATTAATTTCAATAATTTAATTGCCAAATCCATAGTCATATTTGAAATTCAAGTTTAAAATAACTTCCAATATTTAAAATTAATTAAATATTTCATTTTCAAATGTTCAAAATTCTAGGTCGTCGCACCTACTTAAAAGAATTTCTTCCCCGAATTACTAAGTGAAAAAAATCCATAAAATCCATTAACTCTTCAAAAATAATTCATTAAATTGGATTACCAAATCTCTTAAGCATTTAACTTTCCCAAAATCGTTAGTTAAACTTCTTATAAAAAGATTTCCAAGTTTTCAAATCCATGCTTAGTTATCTTTTGAAAATCAATTAATATCGTTTAATTTTTAACCCAAAATCGATATTTTAGTTATAATTTTTTTTCCAATTTTTCAAAAAATTCTAACATCTTAAGTTCTCAAATTTTTTTGCCATAGCCTCCTTTGCACGGTTCGATCCAAAAAAATAAATAATATTTATATATATATATATATATCACAAATATACATTTCATCTTCTAGGATAAGGCATCCTGTAGGGAAAAAATATAAAAGTACGATATGTAATCCGAGATATGTATCTTATATATTATTAGCGAGCATATACGGCTAATATAGCATGAAATAGAGCTCCAAATGCGAAGCATACGCCATCCATACCTACTATACACTCAACAAACAAGGAACATGTATATATGAAAGTAATATCAATATACAACATATAACAATACAACAACTACATATACCGATATAGCAAATGCAATCAAAAGCAACAAATTCAACCGTCAAACAACCATCATCCAACTAATATACAACAAACCAACATCTATCCAATCAATCCATAACCAAATCAATATTCATTCATTTCTCATTAACATTCAATGGATTCGTTTCAAATTTAATCATATTTGATTCACTAACATTGGATTTTACTAACATTCATTTATTCAAATTCAAATAGTTTACATTCGCTAATTTACATTCAAGTTAGTTCATTTTCAATTCAAATCAAATTCAATTCTATTTAGATTCACTTGTCACGAATTTGAATTCAATTACTTAGCTTTTAGTTTTATTAATTCAATTTCATTTGAATTTCTATACAATCAACTAACATCCATCAAACAATCAATGTATATCCAACATAACCAAATTAATTTAATTTACACTCAAAATTCATTTTTACTTTGGCTACCTTCACTTTGGTTTAACACGTTTAATTTCAATTGATTTAATAATCAATTAAATTAAATTCTAATATTCACTATATTCACTTTTACAATTAAAGTTGAATTTCATTATACAACTCAAAATTTATATTCATTTCATTAATTCAATTTATTAATTCATTTTGATTTCAAATTCAACTTCATTTAACATCACTTAAGTTATGTTTCATTTCATTCTTACTTGCATTTACTTCCACTATACAGCTTGATTTCACTTTTAACTTAATTTAAATTCCATTTTATTTAACTCATTTCATTAGCTCATTTCTTTTTATTTACTTGAGTTAAATTTCATTTTCAAAGACCATTTCCTTTTAACTTAACTTAGATTTAATCTCTAAAGTCATTCTATTTAACTTTGATTAAGTCAATTTCATATCACTATTCAAATTTAAATTTTATTTTTCGTAACAATTTTTTTTGACCATTTTAGTATTTGGTTTTACTTACATTTTCTAATTTTATAACTTATACAGTTTATTTATTTATAATTCCATGAACATTTAACTAAATTTTCTTCCATTCACATTTTAGAATTTCAATTCATGGTTATAAAATCACTTTACAACATACATTTGTTTAAACATTCAACTCATATTATAAAATCACTTACCACTTAAGTTTGATTTTCCATTTCAATAACTTATCTAATCCAGTTCAAATCCAATTCAATTTATTTAACTTTCCTTTAGTTAAATTTCAAATCATATATTCATTACACTAACTCAAGTTTATTTAACTTTACTATAATTAAATTTTTATTTCATATTATAAGTCCAAAATCGTTTTACTTATATTTATCAATTTCAATTCGGATTTTAAATTCAAATACGTTTATCACAACAAAACTTAAATTTTCAATTTACTATGGTAGTGAATCCATTACATAGAAACTCGAAAATGATACCGATGATGCTGCAATCATCGCCCTTATTATTTCCCAACAACAGTAATGAATTTGGTGCTTTATATTCTTTTAGAAATCATTTTTATTATTTATAAATCACATTTATAAATTCTCTTACTCATATAATTTCACTTATTCACTTTACTTACATAAGATGATTTCAAATTTATTTATCTTATTTAGATTTATAATAGTATAACCTCTTTATATTTTGAAAAATAACTTTCAAAATCAATAGTATTCAAATTTCCAAATTCTTAGTTTAAATTCATTTTTATTTATAGCTCATATTTATAAATATGCTTATATAGTTTCATTTCTTATA
This sequence comes from Allium cepa, assembly GCA_030765085.1. Classification (NCBI taxonomy): domain Eukaryota; kingdom Viridiplantae; phylum Streptophyta; class Magnoliopsida; order Asparagales; family Amaryllidaceae; genus Allium; species Allium cepa. Next base: position 196,786,038 of record CM060946.1, read on the forward strand.
TACTAGATTATTTCACAATTGTAAATCATATTAATTATAATTCCATACTTATAATTCATTTTCTTAAATAATTTATTGTTTTACAATTATTTTCTTCATTTAGGTTATTCAAACAGCTTTTACTAACTAATATATATACACATACATTTCAAAACAACCAAACAATCAATTTATATACACTTTAATAATTTCTGAAAAATTGTTTCTTTTATATATAAAATATAATCGAGGTAAAATTATTGCATTTACCCAATTTAAAAATATTACTATGTTGACTTGCCTTGTTTAAGTGTTTAGAAATCCCTATCGATAACATAGTGTCCCACATGCCGATCAGAATCTACAAACTGATAAGTAAACACAATATAAAACATTTTATAATTACCAACAAATACGCGCTCATATATGTAGTACACTCAAACCTAATCCAAGGTGCTACTGACTGTATCTATACTGAGTACACATCAAAGGCTAGGAATATGCAAAATCTAAGCTCTGATACCACATGTGACGATCAACAAATTCGTACCATTTGAATCGACAATAAACCATACATGTCCAATCCAAAAGCACAAACTGACGGAATATCATCAGAAAGAAAAGAAGAGAGAAAAAGAGAAGGGAAGAAAAGAAAGAAGAGAGAACCAAACAGAACAATACAGAATCTCACATTGCAGTGGAAAACATATAATGTCATATCAATGATTTTTACAAAACAGAAACTGCATATATCATATACGTCAATTAGAGTTAAATAATCAATCACTAATCATCATCCTAGACGGTTACAATAACCTGCCCTTACAATTGCCGATAATATGAACACCAACAATGCGCAAAGCAGATAATAAACAGATACGTGTATATGAAAATGAAGATCTTCAGCTCGCGCGCTGAAGATCCAAAAGCACCAAATCTGAACCTGTAAATATACTTGATCTGACCTGAGCATTGAAAAGGACGAACGCCCTGATCGGTCTCGTAAGCCAGCATGAGAAATACACTCAACGAAATTTATTAAATTACCAAAACTTTTCCTTTCAAAACAAAAGAATCTGGTAAGACACGCCTACACATAAACACGGACATGTTTTTACCTTACGATAACCAAAACATCTCATATCAAATCCTCTTATAGTATACTAGTGTCTTGTATACAAATAATATTAAAATATCCGAAATTGTTACCATTATTAAATTCCAACATACTAGGCTCTACAAACAAAATGGCAAGTACGCAATGGAGTTTGGATTTCCATACAAATGACCAAATGAAGAGAGTACCTTCTGATATGTACACCTCTAGATGGATGCCCTGAGGCATAGAACATATGCCATCTACCAACACATGGCCGGCCTACCTCTGTAACTAGGTAGTACCAAATATGTCATCCCTCTGTCGTTACCGACGTTTTCCGAGGGCCTTCATAGCATACAAACCACAATAATTTACATCCCGAACATAACAGCGGGAAGAAATATATCTAAAATGGGATGATCATAACCTAATTGGGAATGACCCACTTGGCCTTGCCGCGTCTAACCCTGTTTCAGTCTTTTCTGGATGATGAGGCCTGAACTAATGATTACCTTTCACATATCACGTATTTTATCACTTTGAATGACACATTGCCATTTTCTTTGACTACTAGTTGCCTTCAACAAAAATAAAACCCTTGAGCCCATATGTCTTAAGGAGGGTGTTAAGCTAAGAGAATTTTCCTTCTCCGTCACCATTGATGTACGTTTGTAAAAACCAATGTACATAATCATAGAAATGAAATGTCAGACACTTGTCCGTACAAGTTGTCCAGGAACAGGACAAACCAAAGGCACTTTTCTACGACATCCTGTATGGAAATCCCTAGGATTAGTAGCGAATAGTCAATGCATTGGATATTTCATAACGAAGAGAATACTTCTACTACATGTATATTGGGATTTTAGCCCCAAACAATCAAAAAGCAGTACTCCACTATGAAAATCCTAAAAATCAATATCATCAATAACCTACACAATCGAACGCATATACGTTTGTCCGAAGTGGTTTTCGGATAAACCGATCCTGGTCTCTTCGCACCAACAAGGAAAAAGCTTTTCTCAAGAAACTAAGTCTTATAGACTTATCACATCTCCAACTTTCAAGTTGTTATCCTTCGGCCAAGAAGGAAGTTCGATAGATTGGAGTAATACTCCACACTACATGAATCAACATCCTCAACACAAATGACAATCAAGCCTACATAGATGGCTACGTACTAAGTGTACGACAATTCCCACATCAAGTCGAGGAACGAAAATGGCCAAATTTGTTGGTCAGTTATTTAAGTATCAAAGCAAATAATAAATATCTAGCACCATAAGCAATCACTAGGACCTTTAACTAATCTTTCATCAATTAAATCACTTCCCAAATATTCACTTCAAATTATCTTTAAAAGATATAATCTTAAAGTCGTTTCAACATTTCAATGTTTAGAAAACATTTCCATATACTTATTTAATAACAGGTAATTCACAAATCAATTTATTTTCAACCCTTAGAAAAAATTACGTATACTTAAATCATGATTAGGTGTATATTTTATTCTTTAAGGAAAATATTATATTAAACATACTTATTTGGGTCAAAAAGAATGTTGCGTAAAACATCATTACGACAACCCAAAATCACTTGTATAGGTATTCGATAATTAGATAGATATATAAAACCCATATACTATACAAAACATCTCCTTCGAAAATCATTTACTGTAACAACACAGTTATAGTCTATGCTTTTCTTACTTCTCGAAAACATCTATTTCAATAATAAATGTTGAAATCTATATATTCGATGCTGACACGTTTTAAAACATCTTCAAACCATTTATCTCCAATTAAATTACCACTTTCCAAACATTTATTTAATTTAAAGATTATTCACTATCCAAAATTGTGAATATAATTCCTAACCAAATTCATCACTATTACACATTTAATTTAAAAGGATTATCCACTGTCCTAAATTATGAATAAAATTCCTTTAGTAAGCATTCATAATTAATTTATCAAAATAAGTTGATTTCACATTTATAAAACAATGTTTATACGTCTCATTTATATTTTATAAAACTACCATTTATAAAATTCTTCTATTAACAAATCTTGTTTATATCTCATTATTTAGATTTATAGAATATCAATTTTATAAATCTTATATATAAAACATTTACAATAATTCAAAATTCTCAATTTAAACTATTCATAAAATAGTTAACTCCATATTTCAAAAATCTAATTCTTATTATATTTCACGATAATCATAATTTATATAACATAAGAATTATAACTTTTGTTTATTTAAAATAAATACATTTCCTTAACAATTCAAAAATTAACAAAACATTTATTTTCAAAATCACTTGAAAATCCCTTTTTAATTTGAAACCATCATTTTAATATTTTTAAAATTCCAGAATATGGCCAAATGCTGTAACAACACTAAATAAGGTGATTCATATCAATCATATCATCCAAACATCATATATATCAATATCTGTGAATAAATTCAACACAGGTAAGGAGTCCAGTTGGATGCCTCTAACCTATCATCTACAACAAATATATATATTAGAAAATATGTACAGTGTCTGCTTCAAGGCAGACGTGCATACAAAAGGTCATTCGCTCATACACGGGATCATATAGGGTCTCATATGCTCAAATAGAAAGGAATATATCCAAATACCAATCAATAATTAGATAATATATCATCCAAAAAATCATCAATCATCATAAAATAAATTTATTCCCACTTATATAAAAATATCAGTGAGTTTGAAAGAGTAAGTTGTACTCACTTTGGTTCCAATAGATGTTGTAGCGTTTTATTCCGAATAAAATTAAATGAGCGTTTAATTTTATCCAAAATTTTCACTAGCTCCAATCAACTCCAAACTATTCGAAAATGTAATGCTTGTCAATATGATCCCAATGCAATTTGTTTCATCAAAAACGGATCTCATATGAAGAAGATATGGCATTTTAAAGTTTAGACGAATTAATATAATATAATTTACAATTTTCTTTTTCATTTTAAACCCTAAATCAATCAGGGTCGCATGTTTTTTTTCTATAATAGATTTTGGCTGTGATTCCCTTTCTTCCTTAATGCATTCGAAGACTCCCATGTCCTGTTCGAAAATAAAGAAACCCTTCGTCGTTTATGTAAATCGATCGCCGCTCCACCATCTCTCGCCTATTCGAAGATCAAACACCATCAGCAAACGTGCACACGCAAGCTTCACCTACAGCCAGAGCCTCATCATGCTTAATTATCCCTAAGCCAAGAAATCGCTTGTTGAATGCATGCCCTTCGAACGCGCATTGCCCCTGATCCACCTTGCTAAATTCGATCTTGACCGTTGGATTGGTAGAGCATGTTGAGCTCTACATTTTCCATTTTAGGGGTTGAAGCTTGATATTGAGTGGATAAAGAGACAGGAGGGAGGAAAGCGTAGAACATTTTTTTCCATTTAAGAAAACGGAGGCTAGGGTTAAAACCCTAGGTTTTGTGAAAATTGAAGAAACTGAGGAGACTTTTATAGATAATTTCATGAAATAATTCATTCGAAATTTTTCGAACTCCAAACGAAACGTGCCGCCTGGCATTTATAATATTTTACCCATATTCTGAAAACAATGGAATATATGTCGGGAGTAATTCAATTATATTTGGAAGATAGGTTTTCGAATCGACTTATTTGAAACTAAAATTTACTTAAACAAATTTCTACACGTTTCAACTTCGTATGACCAAAGCATAAGTCCGATTGATACGAAATTTGAAATCCTACAATAATATAATATTAGGGATCCAATAAAACTGGTTTGGTCAAAATCCGAGAAGTGTCAAAAATAACTATTTATACAGGTTAATTAAATATTAAAATATTCAGTTCCTTTTAAATCGCTTTTAAATCAATTTCAAAAGTTCTCTAACATCATTCTAATTCAAATAGAATTTAAAACAACTTTATAAATCATTTACATTAAATTCAAATTTAAAATATTAAATTAATAATTTAATTATTCAAATGAATCAAGATATTTTAAATATAATTTATTCAACTTATAAAATTAAGTTGTGAATATTTAAAATCTATGGAATATACGAATTTCAAATGATTGACAATTATGGGCTATTACAAATGGTCTGGGAAGGACTTGGTCGATATAAATGTTTAGAAACTAGGATTAGACATAATCTAGAAATCTGAAAGTTTTATACCAAAATCCATGAAATAAATTATATAATTTAACTTAGGAACCTAAAGCTAAGGTTTAGGCACTTTCCTTGTGATCTAGGACAAAGCAATGGTGATCGGAGGTGAGAATAACGAAATTTTTTACAAAAATCAAAATCTAAAACTGTATCGCACATGGGTGGATCGATGTCCATAGAACGGTGTAGTACATGGTGCATGCTAATTTTTCCTATATAAACCTCGACCTAATGGCCTAATGTAAATAAATAATATATACTTTGACTTGTGTTTTCTTTCATGTGCTAGAAGTTATCTAAAATATGACTAGTGGAAAGACGGTGTTATAAATGAATGGATATTTGGAACCTGATAGTGCTACAAAATGAATGGATATAAGGACCATGATGGTGATACGAAATAAATGGATATATGGAATGTGAGTGTGCTACGAAATGAATGGATATATGGGATGTGATGGTGATACGAAATGAATGGTTATACTGAATGGTTTAGTTGTTTTATTAAGGGAGTATGTATATATGTATTATGATATGAGATTGTGATGCGATGATGAACGTAAGCGGGAACATATTTAGGGTGTAGGTAAATGGCCCAGAACATATGTGCGAATACGAGTGTAGTTCTATGACACATTTGACTGATCTAGGCATGATTTGCTCCTTTATATTGCTTCGACGAACCATGTGGAGGAGTGGATGTAAGCGATCATATAGAGCATGAGGCTAGTCTAGGACATGATGCTACTTAGCACGAGCATGACATGAAACCCTGTAGGGCATGAGGCTAGTCTAGGGCAAGAGTCCTATGCCACATTGACGTGACGATAGATAATTGGCGACCCAGTAGCATACGAGGAAAATCCAAGAAAGTGAGTTAGCATAGATGTGACGTGATATGACTAGATGTGTGTGATAGTTATGTATATAATGGTAGCAGAACATATGCTGGTAGGACGATAGACTCATATCATGTTATATTAATATTTTTATAGTATATGCAGAGTAGAGCATGGAACACTTACAGGACTTATGTCTGACCTACTCCTACTTTTATAAACACACGTATAGGTTGATGGTATTCAAAGATGAGACATTGTCAGAAATGGTGGCTCATTAATGTATTGTATATACGATGTAGATCGGTATTGCACTCGAATTTGAATTTATGTGTGTGGGTTTAGATTGTACCTATATTTATTAAACATGTGTATTCGATATTCCAGACATGTTATAGTGATATGACTATGATATTAACTATATATTTTATTTTATTTCCTTCCAATGTAAGATTTTGAAATTTAATAGTGTTTGTTAGAATTATATTTAATATCTGATATATTCCTGCGGCTAAATACATATTTTATCTAATCCAACGACTTGTCCTTTTAGTTTATGAGTGTTGGCATCGCTTCAGGCATCGGGACCTAGGTCGAAAATGCGGCTTGTTACATTTTGTATCAGAGCATAGGTTAGAAAATACGATAAGAATTAGGAATGTATTGAGTGAGCGTATTTGTATTTTCTATTATATGTATATATGTGTGTGTGCACGCGTGTGTGTAGGAATTCAAAGTACATATGCACATACCTATTTACTATTCTAGTTTGTCTTACTATCTACTAGGAAGTTGCTAATACACCTCGTTTTTACAGATAGCTGTTAAGTCAAAACTGAAACAAAGACTAATGCAGCCAATGCTGATAGGATAGAAACTAGGGTAGGGGCTAACAGCCATGCGGATATGTTAGATATTCTTAAAGTTAATATTCGAATATGGTTTAGATACTACCTTTAGACAACGAGCCAAGCTAGTACAATTCCCCTTGCACATACAACCACCAATATCACTGATGGGTCCAGCTTATTGACTTTAGCTGCTGGTGCATTGAATCTTGTTAAATAACCTCTCAACTTATAAAATTTACAAATGATTATAAATTTGATTAATTATATTTCGCGATAATTAATGTTGTTTCAACTTATAAAAAGATTATAAATTAGATTTATTAGGGATAACTAATGTTGTTTTAAATATATAAAAAGATTACAGTTTGATTTACTGTATTTTGGGATAATTAATGTGGTTTTGAAATTTATAAAAGAATTATATCAATTACCATTCAAGATGACTAACATTGTTTAAAAAGTAAAAAAGTATTTAAATTGATTTATTATCTTTCAGGATAATAAATGTTGTTTTAAATATATAAAAAATAGTTTATAATAGTGGAAAACTTTAAAAAATGTTTAAAAATAAAGCTAAGGGTATGTTGTTTTAGGTTTATAGTAAACAGTGTTTTAATGATAGTTGTCGTTGACCTTTTATTTTAATATACAGAGAAATATTTTTAGCTCCTTAAAGGGATATTTTTACAGAATAATTTCAAAGTGTTTATATGTGATGTGGAAATCAAGCATAAGTAAGAACCAAATGTTCTAAAAGCTTGATTCATTTATTGGTGGCAAGTTTGTTCGATTTAATACCTATATACAATCATTCTTTTGTTTTCGATTGTTGATTTCTTAATTTTAGTATCCTTCTTTATGTTTTTTCGGTTCAAGACGATTTGTTTGCTCATTTGGAGCATTTAAACTCTTGCTATTCTTAAAGTTAAGAATGTTGTCATGGCAAGATAGATAGCAACACCACCCTAGCTTGTCATGCATCATTGTTTTCCCCAGCGTAGAATTATTTTCTTTTCGATAGTTGATTCAACGACTATTGTTTTTTATATCCTTCTTTGTGCTTCATCGGTCTAAAATGATTTGTTGCTCATTTTAAGCATTGGCGTCCAACACCATGGATAACCAAAACCAAAAAGCGAGTGGTCGCCATGCCAATTGAGTCGTACCTATTAGGGTATATACGCATTTATCTAGAGATTTGTTGGTAGCATGCATGTAGTGATGTGAAATATTCAGATGCTTGTGTGAGGCACGGTCCAGCTTAGAAGTCCCCTAGAGTGATGTGTGTTTTGCATTGGCTCTCAAGTATATTTTATCTGGAGGTATACTTTTGGAGTGGGGGTGCACCCTCCAAGTTTTGTTGGATAAAGTTGTTCTCCTTGTTGATTTGAACCTTATAGTTGATCTATTCTTAATTGCATCAAGAAGTGCCTTTAGCTCCCCACTATGTTTAATTATTTTTTTCCATTCTTTAGGTTTGAATTTTGATCTTGTCTGTGTCCATCCTTTCCTATTTGGATTGTTGTTCTATTTTTTTTTTCATTTCTTCATGTATGGTTGTTGTTCTTGTGAGGTAAAAACCCATTCCATGTTCAGAGATATGGTCTCCCAGAATTATTAAATGTTTACCATATTTCTTGAGTTTTCTCATGCTTGTTTTTCAGACTGATTCGGGTTTATTTTATTATAATTCCCAGGTCAGACCAAGTATTTCCTAGTTTGTCATTGGCGAGACATAGAGCTCATGGAGTAGAGCTGGATGTTCACTTACCATAGTATTTTATTTTCTACTGTATTATATTGTATACCTATCAGCAATTGAAAGTTCAAAATTTATAACTGTCTAGCTGATGAGGTTTTTTTTAACTCTTATGTACCTTATATCTTGGAGTTACAGTTTATACTGTTTTATTATATTATATGTTATCCTATCCTCTAGGGCACTCTATTTCTCTTGTTAGTTCATTTTATTTTACTCCAACAATCGCCCTTTCCGGTGATTAGATATTCGGCATTAGAATACGGTGGATGTATTTGGTGCCGACTTTCGATGGTTAAAAGGAAGGTCGTTCCATTTAGTATCAAAGCTAAAGGTTAAGGAGAACCTTGGCTTTGCTGGGGTAAGCTCATTTGAGATAGGGTAAGTGACACCCTAGAATGAGTTTGAGTGTATTACATATCCGAGAATTTATTTGTTATTGCTATAAAAACATATTGTGTTAACTCATCCATTGAGTGGTTTATGAATTTCGGTCGAGATGTGGGATGCCATAATATCGATAGGGATTTTCAAACACTCGAAAAAGGAAAACAGACATGGTATTGATGGTTGAAAATTGGTAAAGAAATATTTTACCTAGGATTATACATATAATGGTAATTTTGAAATTAATATAGTTATTTATGTTGTGTTTATTTATTTATTAGTGATAATATCTCTTTATTATCATTGTTGTCTGATTTGTCATGCTCGACTATTTTAGTAGCATTGACTATCATTAGTTGGTTGTTAATTTATGCTTGATCAGTTTATAGGCATTTATTGTTCTTATAATTGCGAGTACATTAAAATGAATCCCTTGTGAATTAAGTTTTACAGTTTGACTATAAGGTGTTCGATAATAATATTAAGTTAAAAGTGGTATTTTAACAAAGTTGTTTAATATAATCTAAATGGAAAGATAAGACATTTAGAGAAAAAATATTCGTAAAAAGTTTATTTTAATAAAGGAAAGTCATTATAATATAAGATAATTATAAAAGAACATTTTACATAAGGATGAGTTTTCGAGAATTCAAAACCCAGTATTGCTTGATAAAATTTCAAAAGGATTTTTAGAAAAGTAATGGTAGTGTTACTTAGAAATATTTGTAAGTATAAATACTTCAAAGAGAATTTTAATAAAGGTATAATTTCTTTGGATAGTTCGAGGGAAAACATCTCAATTAGTTTTGTGGTAATGTGAATAATCTTCTAGGCGGCGATCTAATAATTGCTTAGGCAAACATTGCTACACGCTTATAAATTCTTATCTTTATCATTTTACGATAGAAATGAGTTCAAATCCGAGCGAACTTAAAGTGAGAGTTAGTGAATAAATTGTTAGAATTATATATATATATAAAGAAATATATGTAATATAATTTTTGAAAGGATTTTGAAATAAAAATCGAGTGTTTAATTTTAAATTTCCTTAAACAAAATTGATTTAATATAAAGTTATTTTAAATAATAGTTTTATAAATGAAAACTTTAAATCCTTGGATAGAGAAGAGATAATTTAACTTAAGTTTTTAAATAGGTTAAATTGGATAGGAAGATTTCAATAAGAATCATCTTATTAAAACCGTAACTTAGTTAGACATCTAAGTGATATTAACTATTTGATGTTGTTTGACCAACCCGTAAACATCTTTCCTTAGAACATTCAAAGTTAAAAGGTCAAATGGACGACTTAGTTTTAAGACCAATATTTTGATTGGGCCTCCATCTCAATTTTGAAAAGTAAAATGAAATGGGCGTTTCATATCTGCTCTTAGGATATAGAAGAGTATTATATAAGTAAATAAAGTTCAGTAAGTTTTATTTGGTCTTTTATAAAGAAATGTCTTTATAAAATATTTATATAAACTTAAGTGAAAATTTATGAAATGATTCATAAATAATTTTAGTGTTGAATGAAATACTAAATGAAAAATATAAGTGATTTAGAAAGATAGGTGTAGCTAAGAAAGCAATAGGATTAAGTTCGTAAGTTGTGCGTAGATCATTTCATATGGATGATTTATGTACATCATATGGGCTTAGAAATATTTGTATGCTTTGTTGTGTGGCTTATAAATAGTGTAGAGAGTGACTTTCCATTTTGACTGCGGGAGCTTAGATAATCTTCTAAGCAATAACCAAAGGGTGATGAGTAAAATGGTACTCTTAGGAAATTATCTATATTCTTGGACAATCGAGAAAGTTGTGGACCTAAGCTAAGATGTTAGTCATTTAACGCTTTAAATAATGTTAATTTTAGTTTATTCCTTTATGTAATTTCATTCGATTCGATTGATTGTGTGATATTATATACTATGTTTCATAAAATATGATTTTATAAGCAAAAGAATTTTAAGTTATTATTTATTAGCACTTAAATCATGGTGCTTTTGAAAAGTGATTTCAAAAGAATTTAAGAAAGAAACAATAATCATATTATTTTGAAAATATTGATGAAGTGTTATTATTTTAGAACATTTGAAATGAGTTTTTTGAAGTAATTTTTCAAATGATTTTGTTTTGTCTAAAATTGGGTGATTATGGGTTTTCCAATTTGGAAGACTTGCCAAGTATATTTGTTTACTCTAATTGTTGTTTTAGAAGGAGCTAGAATACCACTGGATGCTCCATGCCATGTTTTGATTTTAGAGTTATACCATGCCTCAGTAGAAAAAGCCCTTCCATGTTATAATTGATTTTGGTTTTGATTTATTCCTCTTTAGAGGAATTTAGAAAAAAAAATTCGGATGTAAAATTCTAGGCATTTAGTTCTAAATTTATCTTTTGGAAAGAATGTATGCTTATTATTTTATAGAATAGTATTCTCTATACTTTTATTGTACATGGTTGTTATATTTTTTTGGTTGCATGTCGCTTTATATCACTAAAGTTGCATCATTATTATAAGTTGCATCATATTGCCTGGTTGCATGTGGTTGTTATATTGTTTATGATGATTTTGTTTATGATAAAAATAACTTGTGTATTACATTTTGTCAGCATAGTTCTCTTCTGAATTATGAGTTCGAGATATGTACAAGAATACAAGGGATTACTATTTGATTTCTTGCGCACTTGCATTTGCATCGAAATAGTAAGTTGCTTGCTAAAAATCAAACGCAAAAGAGGTGTGTAGTAGATTTAGAAATTGGCAATCGATTGATGATTTTATGCCCCAAATATGGAAGGACACTTGGATTCTATTTTTTTTGATTAGTTTGGGCCAGCTGTGGCAAGTTGTAGTTTTTCAGATCTACCCACGCAAAGGAAGTCCTACCGAAATTTTCCATAACATAAGGAAGTTCAAAATTTTAATAACTCATTTTAATTAATAGTTTTTAAAACTTAATGGTCTGAAAACATTTTCTTCCTTCGGAAATTTCGAGGAAGAAATTCCTTTAAAGGGTAGAATGTAATATCCCGGAATATTTATCGTTTTGATTTTGAATATTTAATTAATTTTAAATATTTAAATAATTAGTTTTAAATTTTAATAACTTATATTCGAATATAGGGATTATTCAAATATTTGAATTTGTGAATTAAAATATTAATCAAATAGATTTAATAGCATTATTAAACTCCTTTTAATTAATAACTAATAATGGTGAACTCAATTTGCAAATTTATTTACAATAATAAATGGTTCGAAGAAATAACAAGAAATTTGATTGTTAATAAAAATGAGTCGATATTTATAGTAGTTTTTAAATTTAATTTATAGGTATTTTTCTATAATTTTTAATTTGAAAAATATTCAAAGAATTATTTTTGTATTTTGTGGTAAATGATGCTATTTTTGAAATTTTATAGAATAAAATAATCTATGCATTTTAATGTTGATTTGTGATTGTGTCATATTTTGGTACACGATCGTATTTTTATTTTTGTCATTTGCGGTACATATGCAAATGGAATGTTGTGATGCGGGAAACTGTGAAATACTTTATTTTCAGAACTTTTTAAAACAAATCAAAATTCAAAATTTGCATTAATGATGATTTTCTTGATAGGATGTTTGGCTTGAAATTTTTGGATAACTTGAAAGAGAAGTAAAGTAATTATTTGTTTATAACTTAAGCAACTTCAACACTGACAAAATATCCACCTTCCCCTCTTTTATTTTTTTTCATTTCCCTCTTTTTTCTTTATCATTTGATATTAAACTAAGAAAGTAGGCCACCATCTTTAAAATTCATAATCAAATGATTCAATCCACAAAAAATCATGAGAATTTATCTGTTGTGTTCGTATGAAGTTTAGCTTCGAATCTAGATAGGCGTGGACTTGCACGACGAGGCTTAAGGAGGCGGTCGTACTAGCTGCAAAATCTAGGGTTCAACAATGGCAAGGTTTGGGGAGGAGTTTGGCAAATTAGAGGGTAGCATCGCCTTACTCTTGGGAAGATGCACTTTTGGCAGTAACAGCTCGAGGTCTGGTGGAACGTAATGATTTTCGACTATCAGCTATAGTAAGAGGATTGGAGATGTCGCAATTGGGAGGAGATGGGGTAACATGGATGGTGTGGTTGGGTTTGGAATGCGAAGAGAGAATCATTGGTGTGGTTCATAGCAGCGGTATGGGGTGGAAGCCGTGAGTGGTTATGCTTGTACGTATGTATGTGCACAGTGCACAGCCTGGAAGTGAAATTGGGAAATTGAATTTGGATTTGGTGGAAGAAGTATTAATGCTAGTGATTAACATTTTACTTAAGTGTTACGCAAATTTAATCATTTAATTAAATTAAAGTCTTATAAACTTAATAACTATCTCATACGAAATCGGATTTGGACGTAGGTTTTTGTGTTAGACACGTATCAATATTATCAATGCATTAGAGTTGAATTCTTTGAATTTGGAGTTAGCAGAATTTTAAGCTAAAATTGAAGGTCGTTCTAGATCGAACCGAAATCTGAAAGCGTCAATTGAAATTTCAGTGAGTTTACTCATCGCTAAATAAATAATATGATATACGTATTGCTATGGATTATTGTTGAATGCTTGGATGATATTTGATAGTTTTACCCAAGTATAAGTTAATAATAAATTATAATGATTTAATTTAGTTACATTTACCGTAGTTAATCTAATTATACTTCATTTGGGATATCTATTTAGAAGAATAAAACAATGTTCTGCTATAATTAAATTGAGCAGATAATTCTGGATATCTATCAAGCATAATAAATCATTGTTCTACGCTTGCAAAGTCAAAAGATTATTGGTTGATTTTTCGTTTGGATTCGAATTCCCTCTTGAGAGTGGATGGCATAAATAACCATTGTGTTGTAGGAAACAAATGGAATAGGAAGTTAAAGCGTACGTAGCGAATAGGTCTATGGAGAACTTTGAAAATGCACATACATATGTGTGATTTACAAGGGAATTTGGCATAGAGACCCAAAAGGGTTTCTCTCCATTATTAATTTACTGCTATATGCATTTTACTTATATTCTTAAGTTTCTTACATTGACATTTGGTTGAAATACTTGTGACCTACTGTTTAATTCATGTAAGTGTCGTTATAACGATTTTCGTTGTACCGTCGCTTATAAAATATCTTCTACTTAAACCCTTATGCGTGTTGAACCTATGCTTGTACTTTTACAAAATAAATGATTGGTTGCGTTTTTGCACTTTGAAAGTTGTTTAAACCATACATTCTAGTATTTTTGAGAACTTTGAAATAAAGGTTAAATATTGATTAAAATTTATAAAAGGAGTTATAGATTTGATTTATTATCTTTTGAGATAATTAATGTTGATTAAAATTTATAAATGATTATAAATTTGATTAATTATATTTTAGGATAATTAATGTAGTTTTAATTTATAAAAGGATTATAAATTTGATTTATTACCTTGCAAGATAACTAATGTTGTTTTAAATATATAAATAAAATATTATAATTTGATCTATTGTTATTTTGAATAATTAATGTGATTTTGAAATTTATAAAAGAATTATGCCAATTATCTTTCAAGATAACTAACATTGTTTAAAATTTTAAAAAATTATTTATACCGATTTATTATCTTTTGGAATAATAAATGTTGTTTTAAATATATTAATACTAGTTTATAAATGTGGAAACCTTTAAAAAAGAATGATTAAAAATAAAATTAAGTGTAAGTTGTTTTGGGTTTATAGTAAACAGTGTTTTACTGATAGATTTTTTTGGCCCTTATTTAAATACACTTAGAAACATGATTAGCTCTTTAAAGGTTTATTTTTAATGAGTGTTTTCAAAGTGTTTTACAAATATTTATGATGTGAAAATCAAGCACAAGTAAGAATCAAATGTTCTAAAAGCTTGATTCATTTTTTGTGGCAAGTGTATGCAATCTAATTCCCATATACAATCATTCATTTTTTTCGATAGTTAATTCTTTAACTATCGATTTCGATATCCTTCTTTGTGTTTTGTTGATTCAAAATGATTTGTTTGCTCATTTGGAGCATTTAAATTCTTGATATTCCTAAAGTTAAGAATGCTATTATAGCAAGATAGATAGAAACACTGCCCTAGCTTTTCCGACTTCATTGTTTTCTCCATGGTGGTATTAGTTTGTTTTCGATAGTTGGTACATTAACTATCGATTTTGATATCCTTCTTTGTGCTTCATCAATGTAAGATGATTTATTGCTAATTTTGAGCATTGGCGTCCATAACCGTTGATAACTAAAACAAAAGAGCGAGTGGGAGCCAAGCCAGTTGGGTCACACCTATTAGGGTATATTCACTTTATCTGAAGATTGGTTGGTAGCATGCATGTAGTGATGTGATATATTCGAATGCCCATGTGAGGCAGGGTCTAGCTTGGAAGTTCTCGAGAGTGATGCATATTTGGCATGGGCTCTCAAGTCTATTTTATCTAGAGGTATACTTTTGATGTAGGGGTGCGACTTTCTATTCATGTTGGTTAAATTTTCTCTCCTTGTTTGATTTGAACCTTAGAGTTATCCTTTTCTTAATTGCATCAAGAAGTGCCTTGTGCACTTCTCTTTGTTTAGTTATTTTTCTACATTCTTTAAGTTTGGATGTTGATCTTGTGTGTGTCATTGCTTTCTTATTTGGTTCATTATTCTGAATTATTTTCCATTTCTTCATCTATGGAAGTTCTTATGAGGTAAAAACCCGTTCTATGTTTAGTGGTGTGGTCTCACAGATTTATTAAATGTTTGTCATATTACTTGAGATTTCTCATGTTGGTTTTCCAAACTGATTCGGCTGTTATTTTATTATAACACTTGGGTCAAACCGAGTATTTTTCCAGGTTGTCGTTGGTGGGACATGGAGTTCACGGAGTAGAGCTGGATGTTCACCCATCGTAGTACTTTATTTTCCGCTATATTATATTATATACCTATTAGTAATTGTAAGGTCGAAAATTTATAATTGTCCAGCTCATGAGGTTGGTTTTAACTTTGGTGTACCCTGTATCTTTGAGTGACAGTTTATGCGGTCTATGTTATATTATATGTTGTTGTTTCCGCTGTGATATTTTATTTTCCCTATTTGTTCTATTTATTTGCCTTAACAATCCACCTTTCCGATAGTCGGATGTTCGGCATTAGAATACCATGGATGTATTTGGTGTTGACTTTCGATGGTCGAAAAGACGAGTCCTTACAGTGGAATTGCTGTTCATCCTTTGATTTTATGCCATTGGGAGTTACTTTAGATTGTTTAGGGTTTAGGTGATTGGTTTTTATGCCTCTACTCACTAATTAGCCCCTACTGAATGTTTAATGACATTTGTAAAAGATTTTCAAACTCTAAAACACGTTTTAAACATGTTTAAACAATATATGAATTTTAAATAATTTGAATAAGTTTCGAATAAACTTGTTCTTAGGGATACTATGTGTTCTTGTGGATATTACCCTTAGATTTAGGACTCATATTGGTTTATTTGCTTATATGCTTGTTAGTATAGATTATTTGTGATGATTTCTTGACTTTGTGATGCTCGTAGGGTTGAAAACGGCAAACGAATGATGACTTGGTTTTAGGAACAATTGAGGGATCAGCGTTAGGGATCAATATTGATCCATGAATTATGCCCCAAACTTGACGTGGCCTAAATGGGGTGACAAGGAAGGCCCTATGATGCTATATTCGAAGTTTCAAATCGATTGGAGTTCATATGCTCGAGACGTGGTTGTTTGAAGATGGATCAATAGTGATTTTTGAGCTTAGGGATCGGTAGACACTTGTTTTGGTTTGTGAACGATAAGGATGGTTTGTGAATGAAAGATGGATGGATCGCTTGATTATATGGATTGATCTCTTGAGTGTATGCATGAATTTCGTGATGAAGCTCGTGTACTAATCATGGATTAGTGATGAAGCTTTGGGTGCAAACGATAGCTTGGACATGGGATCGGGATGCAAACAATAGTTTGGAGCAAAGGAATGCGTGTAACGACCCGCCGTTCTGACCGCCTCTAGTCGGTAATTAAACCAACTAGAAACGTTCAAAATGATAGATTGTTATTTAGTTTATAACATTTAAACAGAATCAGTCACAGAATCACAGAACAACAATATATTTTATAAATAAACTTTTCTTTTATATACAAGTATCAGAGTTACACAATGAATTATACTTGAATTTATACAGCGGAAACAATTTATTTTATTAAGTACAAGAAAAATCTCTTGAAAAACTTTAGTGGAGTCCTTTAATCCCCCTCGAATTTAACTTCGCTGCGAGAAAATCTTCAAGCTGTAAAAATACTCGGATCTCACCCGAGCGTTTATTGCAAAACACAAAAACACTCGAGTCAGGATTAATCTTAATTCAAGTAAATAAATTTGCAATGAATTGAAATAAAATGGTAACAGGGATGACGAATCACATGAATCAATTTAAATCTATTATGGATTTTCACATTAACAACTTCAAATTTTAAAATCTGTCAATCCTGTGTGGCTGCAGTACACACGTATAGTTACACACATGTGCACTGCCTCGCCAACACGTGTGCACAGCTCCATTCAGAAATACAAAATGACCAAACAACAATGCAAATGCAGTAATGGGTGAACAGACCACAAAAGTGCAACACAGTGAGGATGACAAGTAAAAAAAAACAAGTCCAAATGGAAGCAGTGATACAAGGGCCAGAACAAAGCCCAAACAAAGAACTTCAACCAAACAGGGTTACAACAGGGACAATACTTTTAGAATTTATGTTGTTTCTAAACTGTAGTTACAACAGGGACAAGGTATATTCACATACAGTCCTCTACATTCATATACCCAAAGCCACAGAACAGAACAGAGAAAGTTACAGCATGCCCACAAATACATTTCACACCAGAGCTTTATCAATACACATACAATACTTATTTATATCCAACCATGCTAGCATGCAACCTAATTAATAATTATTTTTTTTATTTAGAAGTTATTCACAGGCATTCTAAAAATAAGAAAAGTGAAGTTTTGCTCACTTGGTGATTTCAGATAGACAGAGACAGTGAGGTATCATCTTATTTTTTTTGAAAACAGGAACTGTTGTCATAAAAAAAATTTTTTCCTCTGAATTTTCTTTAAGAAAATGGACCTGACTCACAACAGAGATATGCATTTATACATACTCATACATTTACATCCATAAAAATGTGTAAATTCAAACATGCAGTCATCTAACCCATCATACTTCAGGCATCATCAAAGCAGATTCAAAGCTTCAACAGATCAGAACAGAATGGAAGCAGTAATTCAAGGTAAACTAGCAACAAACATGAAGTGAATCATGTCAAAGGCAATACACGAGAGCATACAAGTGCAGACAACAGGGCTCAAACCAGTGTCAACAAAACAGCCATTAAGCACATGTATGCAGACCGGTCAAGTAAATGTAGAGAACAAGCTACATGATGAACAAGTGCAGACCAAATGCAGTGAAACCCAAGTATACAATGCACTATGAAGTGCACACTAAGTCTAGCTACTCAAATGAACACAGCATGTACAAGTTACAAAAACTCAAGTGAAACAAGTACAGTGTGACAGTGAATGGGAAAGCATGTGAACATAGCAACTGCCACAAGAAATGCAACAGTGTCCAACTCAAATGACAGCAATGCACAAATGCAAAATGGAGTAAATGCCAACATGAAATGATCAAGAATCAAAATAGAGACAAGGAAAATCAAGGCAGTGCATCAAATGACCAATGATATAACCCAGTGAAACAACTCAGTGATCAACACAGCAGCTCGAAGACAGAGTACACGCAAATGCATCAAAGCATCATGAACATACACAAATGACCAAGCTACAAGTATGGCAGTGAAACAACTCAAGAGATCAACAATGCAACACTTGATTGAGCTAGAGACAGGTTTAGACTAAAGTTTGAACTTGCTTTCATTTATTTCTGAAAATATAGAACAGGTCTTAAACCAAAGTTAAGCTTGTTTACAATTTTTTTTTTTTCAAAAGCAAAGAGGAGGAGAAGGATTTAAAACCTGGTGTGAGCCTGTAACTCAAACAAGTTAAACCAAATTCCAACTTACTTATTTATTTATTTTATTTTATTTTTTTATAAAACTGGAGCATGGATGAGAAAAGAGTATCATGTTTACAGGTATTAAAACTGTTAAATAAATATGCATTCAATCTTTAAATCAAGCATGCAAACATTGATATTTTGTTCACTATAACATTCATGCCCCAGAACAAAAATATGAAGGATTTAAAACTGTTTTTAAAAGATGTTTATTCACATTTAAAAATGCAGAGATCCCCTTTGAAGCTGGAAAGGGATTTGCATGCTCATGTTTTTTTTTTTATTCCAGAAGCTTTAAAATTTTGAAAATTGCATCTTGATGTTTGATTTCAGAAATTTAAATTTCTTGAAACATTAAGAAAACATTAAGACAGAAATGCTTTGAAGCTTGTTTTCAGGTTGAACTCATGGACACTGGTTTCCCTTTATTATTTTTACAGACGTTGTTTTTAGCTTGTTTAAACAGAGACACACATCCCTGTAACATTCATGCATACAATTTCACACACACATACTTATATAAACATGCAACATTATCATTCTTGCACCACATTACTTCTTGAATCAATCCCAACATCAAGCTGTAATAGGTTAAGTTTGCACACAAACAAAAGTAAACATATTCAGGCTTAATATCTATTTCCAGATTTTATGCATAAAGAAGATATATACACACAGGCATCACCCAACATCATACTAATCAGATCATCACATACAATAGATATTCAAACAAACCTAAGGCTTTAAGATTAAAGGGTTGCTCACAAATAAACACATGCAAGCACAAATAACATATATCAGAGAAGAAAGTAAATGCAGGCACTCATGCATGACAGATTTAAGGCCAAGTTTAAATAGCATCTGTTCTTATCAGTTTAAAAATAAATTCCAAATTGTTTCTGTTCTTATCAGTTTAAAAATAAATTCCAAATTGTTTCTGTTCTTATCAGTTTAAAACGAATTATCAGAGCAAATGATAGCAAATAACACCCCAAATCATAACATGCAACCAAACACCCAATTCAAACAAATCTAAAAGCTTGAAATAAAATTAATCGTGAGAAAACTCACCATATCTCGAATCGAATACGGCCGAGGTGGGAATGAGCACACTCGAACGAAGAATGAAGCCCCAAATTAGATCGCAAGCCCTAGTTGAGACGATCGGAGGAAGAAGGAACGAAAGAGGATTCGTGGCCGCCATTTTTTTTCTTCGTGATTTTTTTGCTTAGGGTTTAAAAAATGGAAATGGTAAAGTGAAATAAAGGGAATCGGGTATCGGGTTGAAAGTAAAGGCAGTGGTTCTTTTCTTCTTTATTTTATGTTTATTTTATTCTTATTATTTTATTTTATTTTTATATATTTTTCTTCTTTCATTCTATGTTTATTTTTCTATTATATTTTTTTTTCTTCTTTCATTTTAAATCCAATTTGTTTTGTGTAATTTATTTTCTTTACTTTGTTTTGTAAATCTTGTTTAAATTATGTTATTAAAATTTCTCCAATATAGTTACATTATGTTTTTCATATTAAACTCGAACAATTCAAATTACTTCACAGTTTTCAAATCAAAATTTAATTCAATTTTTTATTTACGTAAGTAATAATCCTTAAATCCAAATTATTTTTCTAAGTCATTAGTTTGAATTTCAATTACAAATTAAATATTCAATTTCAGCTCCAAAGTCAAGTTTAAATTTTTATTCAACTTCTTATAGACTAAATTTTAAAATTTAATCACCAATTTCATTGTTATATTGGAAATTCAATTTAAATTATCATTCAAATATTTAAAATTAATTAAATATTCACAATTTAAATTGTTCAAAATTTAGGATCGTTACAATCTCCCCTCCTTAAAAGAATTTCGTCCCGAAATTACAAGTAAGGAGAAATGATTGTTGAAATTTCACTAATATTTATATTTTAACAGTTTTATCTAGTTCGAAACTTATTAGAAATAAATGAATATAGGATTCATTCTATTTGTTTTATTTCACTAACTTTGTTCAATATCTTCTGTTCATTAATTTCTACAATCAAGACGCAAAAGTCTTTTACTAAAGTTTTCAATTTACAAAACCCAAATTTTAAATTTGAAATTCTTGTTAAAAATCTATATAGTATAACTTTTCCAAAGCTGTGGACTTTCAAAATATCTCAAAAATCCTCTTCCTTAATTTATTAGGTTGGAATTATGCAAATTTTAATTCCAGATTATTGATTTGCTATTTAAAGTTCGAAAATACTTGCTAACTCGAAATTTAACAAGTCTATTGTCGTTCTTAAAGACATTAGGCATACGCTGGCCAGGCGCATGTCTAACAATCTCCAAGTACTAAATATACTTGCTTCAATTCCCAGTGAAAATAGTTTTTAAAAATTCTTTTTAAAAAAAATGGATATGGAAAGCACATTCCCCCATGGATCACAGTTTACTCGGCGGTTCCGCTACTATCCCAGTAGAGTCGCTTGTAACTGTGGATATCTCATCCCTTGAATTTCGCCATGGTTGTTGCCAAAGATCGCGGTTCACACGGCGGTTACGCTACTATCCCAGTAGAATCGCTCGTGACCGTAGGCATCTCGCCCCTCGAATTACGCTTTGGTTTGTAGATTGCAGTTTACACAGCGGTTACGCCACTATCCCAGTGGAATCGCTTGTAACTGTAGGCATCACGCCCCTCAAATTACGCTACCACCCGAGTGTAACTAGATCGCGGTATACACGGCGGTTACGCCACTATCCCAGTGGAATCGCTTGTAACCGTAGGCATCTCGCCCCTCGAATTACGCTAGCACACTATACCAGTCCAAAAGGACATTCCAACTAATGGAAATACTACGTAGCTACGATTTTCAAATGGACACTCTTCTCGAGTTCCAACAACCTTCACAAAGTTTAAATGGAAGGTACTTTTCCATATCCTAAATTTGGAAAACATAATATCATACATACATATATAATATTTCATTTCACATTTTTGTACATATCATACTCATGTACTTACATAAGTTTCCACAACAATTACTTTTCCAAACTAATTGGTTTTCGAATTAATCGTATTCACAAATATACGTTATGAAAACCACAACATTTCGTACCCATAACAAATAGAGGTTTCACAAATTTTTTTCATTTCATCATCCATTTAAAATTTTCCTCTAAGTCGATTTGGAAATTTTTAAGGTTATCTCAAACCAAATTCACATTCATAATCCAATTTATTATCGACTTCACACTCGATTTGGATTTCACGTTACATCGTCAATCCTCAACACATAATTGATGTCTATCGATATATAACCTCTGAGCTCGTACGTCTCAGAGAAGGGTGTTAAGCTAAGAGAATAAATTCTCCGCCACCAACAGATATATATTTAATAGAGATCAATTGATATGTCGTCAATTCACGACGTTAGACATACAATCCAAATCATCCATTTAAAATTCAAAGTTCAACTTACATTGTTTTTGTGTGTCAAAGTTAAACTCAATTTAACTCAAAATTCAATCACTTTGAAATTTTTTTTTTTTTCCCTCCAAGTTGAACTAAGTGTTCAAATTTCCCAAAAATAATATCTTTACAAGATATAAAATTTTTCACACTTAACCATTTGAAACAAATTCAAATATTCACTTTTCAATTTATCTTTAAAAGATAAAATCTCAAAACATTTACTTTTCACTTTATCTTGAAAAGATAAAATTTCAAACCTTTCATTTCATATTGGAAAATATTTCCATACTTATTCAATAATAAGTAATTTACAAATCCATTTATTTTCAACATTTTGAAAATATTTGATATACTTAAACCAAAATCAAATATATATTTCATTCTTAAAAGAAATCATTCTTTTAAACACATTTCAAAACAACTTAAAATGAATTTACTTCATTTCATAGTGTTGCTTCCCAAAAAACATTCTCATTTAAGTTTTTCAACTTCAACTTAATTCATAGTTTGAATTCTGCATACATTTCAAAATATTGGTTTTAAACCAACTTCAAATTTCCAATATTAAGTTTTCCACTTAACTTATTTCCATGCCCATTCAAATTCAAATTCTTCATTGAATCTATTTAAATCTCTTATAAATTTTCATTAGATTCATATCTCCTTTTATATCTCATTTATTGTCCAAAACCATAGATATAACTCCTTTAATAAGTTACAACAATTTACTTATCAAAATAAGTCGTTTGCGGAATTTACAAACATCTTTAGAAATTCCATTTCTATTTATAAAACTTCGATTTATAATCTCCTTTACTAATTTGATTTAAACCAATTTAGACCAATTCATTAATTCACTTAACTCATATTTCATTTTCCATAACTCTCAAAAATTCGATAATGAGTTTCCGAATGATCGAAACTCAAGTCTAACGAGACCTCACCGAAGAGAAACGGTCGCAAACCTAAATTTAGAGGGGAATCTCCGAAAATGATTCTAATTTTCAAAATACCCTTTATTTTAAAGAATTTTTTTTTTATATACTTCTTTAGATTTGAAAACACTTTCTTTAAAGTGATTCTAGTAACTATTCATATTAAATGCCATAAACTAAGCTTTGTGTAAACCAAAGCTCTGATACCACTTTGTAACGACCCGCCGTTCTGACCGCCTCTAGTCGGTAATTAAACCAACTAGAAACATTCAAAATGACAGATTGTTATTTAGTTTATAACATTTAAACAGAATCAGTCACAGAATCACAGAACAACAATATATTTTATAAATAAACTTTTCTTTTATATACAAGTATCAGAGTTACACAATGAATTATACTTGAATTTATACAGCGGAAACAATTTATTTTATTAAGTACAAGAAAAATCTCTTGAAAAACTTTAGTGGAGTCCTTTAATCCCCCTCGAATTTAACTTCGCTGCGAGAAAATCTTCAAGCTGTAAAAATACTCGGATCTGACCCGAGCGTTTATTGCAAAACACAAAAACACTCGAGTCAGGATTAATCTTAATTCAAGTAAATAAATTTGCAATGAATTGAAATAAAATGGTAACAGGGATGACGAATCACATGAATCAATTTAAATCTATTATGGATTTTCACATTAACAACTTCAAATTTTAAAATCTGTCAATCCTGTGTGGCTGCAGTACACACGTATAGTTACACACATGTGCACTGCCTCGCCAACACGTGTGCACAGCTCCATTCAGAAATACAAAATGACCAAACAGCAATGCAAATGCAGTAATGGGTGAACAGACCACAAAAGTGCAACACAGTGAGGATGACAAGTAAAAAAAAAACAAGTCCAAATGGAAGCAGTGATACAAGGGCCAGAACAAAGCCCAAACAAAGAACTTCAACCAAACAGGGTTACAACAGGGACAATACTTTTAGAATTTATGTTGTTTCTAAACTGTAGTTACAACAGGGACAAGGTATATTCACATACAGTCCTCTACATTCATATACCCAAAGCCACAGAACAGAACAGAGAAAGTTACAGCATGCCCACAAATACATTTCACACCAGAGCTTTATCAATACACATACAATACTTATTTATATCCAACCATGCTAGCATGCAACCTAATTAATAATTTTTTATTTATTTAGAAGTTATTCACAGGAATTCTAAAAATAAGAAAAGTGAAGTTTTGCTCACTTGGTGATTTCAGATAGACAGAGACAGTGAGGTATCATCTTATTTTTTTTGAAAACAGGAACTGTTGTCTTAAATTTTTTTTTTCCTCTGAATTTTCTTTAAGAAAATGGACCTGACTCACAACAGAGATATGCATTTATACATACTCATACATTTACATCCATAAAAATGTGTAAATTCAAACATGCAGTCATCTAACCCATCATACTTCAGGCATCATCAAAGCAGATTCAAAGCTTCAACAGATCAGAACAGAATGGAAGCAGTAATTCAAGGTAAACTAGCAACAAACATGAAGTGAATCATGTCAAAGGCAATACACGAGAGCATACAAGTGCAGACAACAGGGCTC
This sequence comes from Allium cepa, assembly GCA_030765085.1. Lineage (NCBI taxonomy): Eukaryota > Viridiplantae > Streptophyta > Magnoliopsida > Asparagales > Amaryllidaceae > Allium > Allium cepa. The sequence goes on from CM060946.1 coordinate 196,811,287, forward strand.
AAACCAGTGTCAACAAAACAGCAATTAAGCACATGTATGCAGACCGGTCAAGTAAATGTAGAGAACAAGCTACATGATGAACAAGTGCAGACCAAATGCAGTGAAACCCAAGTATACAATGCACTATGCAGTGCACACTAAGTCTAGCTACTCAAATGAACACAGCATGTACAAGTTACAAAAACTCAAGTGAAACAAGTACAGTGTGACAGTGAATGGGAAAGCATGTGAACATAGCAACTGCCACAAGAAATGCAACAGTGTCCAACTCAAATGACAGCAATGCACAAATGCAAAATGGAGTAAATGCCAACATGAAATGATCAAGAATCAAAATAGAGACAAGGTAAATCAAGGCAGTGCATCAAATGACCAATGATATAACCCAGTGAAACAACTCAGTGATCAACACAGCAGCTCGAAGACAGAGTACATGCAAATGCATCAAAGCATCATGAACATACACAAATGACCAAGCTACAAGTATGGCAGTGAAACAACTCAAGAGATCAACAATGCAACACTTGATTGAGCTAGAGACAGGTTTAGACTAAAGTTTGAACTTGCTTTCATTTATTTCTGAAAATATAGAACAGGTCTTAAACCAAAGTTAAGCTTGTTTACAATTTTTTTTTTTTCAAAAGCAAAGAGGAGGAGAAGGATTTAAAACCTGGTGTGAGCCTGTAGCTCAAACAAGTTAAACCAAATTCCAACTTACTTATTTATTTATTTTATTTTATTTTTTTATAAAACTGGAGCATGGATGAGAAAAGAGTATCATGTTTACAGGTATTAAAACTGTTAAATAAATATGCATTCAATCTTTAAATCAAGCATGCAAACATTGATATTTTGTTCACTATAACATTCATGCCCCAGAACAAAAATATGAAGGATTTAAAACTGTTTTTAAAAGATGTTTATTCACATTTAAAAATGCAGAGATCCCCTTTGAAGCTGGAAAGGGATTTGCATGCTCATGTTTTTTTTTTTATTCCAGAAGCTTTAAAATTTTGAAAATTGCATCTTGATGTTTGATTTCAGAAATTTAAATTTCTTGAAACATTAAGAAAACATTAAGACAGAAATGCTTTGAAGCTTGTTTTCAGGTTGAACTCATGGACACTGGTTTCCCTTTATTATTTTTACAGACGTTGTTTTTAGCTTGTTTAAACAGAGACACACATCCCTGTAACATTCATGCATACAATTTCACACACACATACTTATATAAACATGCAACATTATCATTCTTGCACCACATTACTTCTTGAATCAATCCCAACATCAAGCTGTAATAGGTTAAGTTTGCACACAAACAAAAGTAAACATATTCAGGCTTAATATCTATTTCCAGATTTTATGCATAAAGAAGATATATACACACAGGCATCACCCAACATCATACTAATCAGATCATCACATACAATAGATATTCAAACAAACCTAAGGCTTTAAGATTAAAGGGTTGCTCACAAATAAACACATGCAAGCACAAATAACATATATCAGAGAAGAAAGTAAATGCAGGCACTCATGCATGACAGATTTAAGGCCAAGTTTAAATAGCATCTGTTCTTATCAGTTTAAAAATAAATTCCAAATTGTTTCTGTTCTTATCAGTTTAAAAATAAATTCCAAATTGTTTCTGTTCTTATCAGTTTAAAACGAATTATCAGAGCAAATGATAGCAAATAACACCCCAAATCATAACATGCAACCAAACACCCAATTCAAACAAATCTAAAAGCTTGAAATAAAATTAATCGTGAGAAAACTCACCATATCTCGAATCGAATACGGCCGAGGTGGGAATGAGCACACTCGAACGAAGAATGAAGCCCCAAATTAGATCGCAATCCCTAGTTGAGACGATCGGAGGAAGAAGGAACGAAAGAGGATTCGTGGCCGCCATTTTTTTTCTTCGTGATTTTTTTGCTTAGGGTTTAAAAAATGGAAATGGTAAAGTGAAATAAAGGGAATCGGGTATCGGGTTGAAAGTAAAGGCAGTGGTTCTTTTCTTCTTTATTTTATGTTTATTTTATTCTTACTATTTTATTTTATTTTTATATATTTTTCTTCTTTCATTCTATGTTTATTTTTCTATTATATTTTTTTTTCTTCTTTCATTTTAAATCCAATTTGTTTTGTGTAATTTATTTTCTTTACTTTGTTTTGTAAATCTTGTTTAAATTATGTTATTAAAATTTCTCCAATATAGTTACATTATGTTTTTCATATTAAACTCGAACAATTCAAATTACTTCACAGTTTTCAAATCAAAATTTAATTCAATTTTTTATTTACGTAAGTAATAATCCTTAAATCCAAATTATTTTTCTAAGTCATTAGTTTGAATTTCAATTACAAATTAAATATTCAATTTCAGCTCCAAAGTCAAGTTTAAATTTTTATTCAACTTCTTATAGATTAAATTTTAAAATTTAATCACCAATTTCATTGTTATATTGGAAATTCAATTTAAATTATCATTCAAATATTTAAAATTAATTAAATATTCACAATTTAAATTGTTCAAAATTTAGGATCGTTACAATGCGGGTAATGGAGATGTAGACAAAATTGTGAGATTTTGGCTAAGTATAGAAGCAACCCCTATAGATCAATACCGTTCCATGGGTATTGACATATACAACTTGTGATCCTTAAAGGACAACCTAAGGGTGGAAAGCAACCAATGTGTGAAGTGTGGGATCGGGGAAATCATGGATCGATGGTGGTTTGCATAAAGGAGATGGATGTCAAGTCTTCAAGTGCTTGCTTCGGGGGTTCCATACCTATACTTCTTGACGTGATGAGTTTGAATCAAGTTTGGGTATTAGATTGCATAAACTTGAGGCCAACCAAGGACTTAGAAAAATATGGCTAAGTACAGGGATTGGTACTGAACCTTGGGTTTGGTGGTGATTTCCACGATAATGATGTGCGGTTCGAAGATGATGATGTGATGGGAAGTGATAGCTTCGATGGTGGATAGTTGTACTTCAATATGCGGAGTAGATGATTATGAGTCAGAATAAGGGGACGATTGGAAGAAGGTTGTGGGACACATGACATTACTCTATGACTAATGATGGTTGTCCAGAGTAGTTCCCAACTGTAGTGGCTTCATAATGGGTGTCATATAGACAGTCCAGGATGAGCTCCGCTGTTGGTGACTATGCAAAGAGATTGATGACACTTAAAGGTTTGGAGAGTACTCATTAATTAGGGGTATATATGGTACTTATTTAAGCCACGATAGGCTTTGATATCCATAATGGGCGATCTGATTTCCATGACAAGCAATCATTACCACGGATCAGCCATGATGGGCGATCGAGTTTCCTGGCCTACCGAGTGATATGGAATCGAGTACCGAGGAACCAGGACATTGAGCAGTTCTTTACTATTTTGGGTCATCTGAGTTAACATGTATCTAACGCACTGAGTGAGTGAATATGTGAATGGATGATGGATGCTATGTTTGTTTGATTGTTTATCACCATAGGGATGCCACCTGATGTTGGTATTATTAACGTAGAAACCTAGGCAACCCTTAATACTTTGATGTATAGTTTACCGATGATAACTATGATAGAGTAGCATAAATTTTGTATATGTGCTAACTCTTTGGATGCAGAGACGGGTCGAGTATGATCATTTATACCATTTGTCCTATTATAGTGGTATATTAATATTCATAGATTTATTACCTCTCACCCAGACTGTTTTCTGTCCCAGGGTTTTATGCTATACTTCCTATTACTTTGAGTACACTTAAATGTATAAATTAGGGGTATTAGGTCTAGTGAGCACATGGAGAAGGATAGGCGGTGAGTAGGTGGCTATTCTCTATATTTACTCATTTGTTATTCCGCTGCGCAACACTATAGAGCTTGCTAGTGCTTTTATTAGCTAGAGATAGTTATTTATGAGTCATTATTTAATGTATAACTGTATTTATTATGATGCATACTATATAGATCTATTACTCTGATTGTTGATTCATTCACTTATTTACTGTCTCGCTTGTTTTATATTGAGATATTGACTATAATATTTTATTCGATGCGTTGAGAGATATACGACATGTTGTATGTTGTTTTATTTACTTTACAACCTTTGATGGTCGTCTTGCATCGACCGAGCACTACTACACCGCACTATACAGGTATATTGGGTGTCGGGGGTTATAGGGTGGTCATCACAAGGATTATTGTTGGAGAAGTTTATTCACCTAAAACAAAATGAAATGATAGTTGGAAATATATCAGTCAGTTTGACGAGCTGACTCAATTTGGATTCAAATTAGTGAATACTCCAACGAAGGAGCTAAAGTTTGCAAAGTGTTTAAGTACACCGTTTGAAGAAATTAGAATCGAATTAGATACCATATTGAGTGATGTAACATTCCGTATCTGAAGGCCAAAAGCTAAGCACTACAGATGCTGCAGTCATCTATAGTATTAAATTCTGGTGACCAAATATGGTAATGCTAATGGTATCATTAATATCAAAAACACTTGAATAAGAACAAAATCACATATTTCAAAAAAACATTTTACCGGTTACATTTCAAAACAATATTTCATATCCAAGTTACATAATCCTATAACGTTTCCCAAGTAAAGATCAATTATAATCATTAAAGAAGTACGCTAAGAGCGATACATGACGATGCTCCCTTGGTTGATCAAAGCAATATAGTCATATCCGACTTCACATACACAGCGGAAATAAATGGAATAAACTGCAACTCCTAGTTCGTTATTCGAAAGCCACCTGCTCGTCTCCAAAAGCTTTATTCATCAAAAAAAACATGAAAACCTTAACCCTCAGCCTACTCAAATCAATTTTGAGTACCCGAGAGTTTAAAGGGAAATAAAAACTTCAAGCCATACATAAAGACTGTTGTGAATAATATATTTACATCTTAGTTTACTAGTATTAAGTGAGACCACGCCGCTTAGCGGAATAGGTTTTCCCTCACTAATATCCTCTTTAAAACAAGTATTTTGCAAATATTTTCCTAGAACCAAACAAGTCAATCAAACTGGTTATAGTAGCAATAATAATAGCTATGTCCGTTAAGCTATAATCATGTAACTAATGAATTATCTGTCCACAAGTAATAAATGGACCATTTGTCCGGAAACTAGGCTAACTACCCACAAACTGGACTAACTATCCGCAAACTGGACTAATTGTCCGAATCATTTTCTAAGGGTTAACTACCCTTCATCTTTTTCCTTGAAAAGCTTTTCAAAATTATTTAACCATTTAAATCATACTTATGAAAGGAAAATATATTCTTAGCTTTATTCTAAGCTATTTTGCCATGCAATATATACTTTACTCAAGTAATGTTGTTCAATTTTAATAAGGATTACACATCCCCTCAAAATAAGTTAAAACCCTTTTTAACTTAAAAACACTTAGGCTATGATGCCTACTAGTATGTTCGAAACCTTTGATTAAAACCTTTAAACAACCCTTTCGAAACCTTTGAAAGTTACTCTTTTGAAACCAAGTAAAACCCTTTACTTAACCTAGGCCGAAAGGCCAAACCCTTCCTTTCGAAACCATTCAAAATCTTCCTTTTGAAACCATTGAGAAACCATCCCTTCGAAAACTTTAAAACATTAGTCATCCTTCTTTAAAAACCTTCATACCATGCCTTTCTAAAACACTGGAAAATCCTTTCCTCTCAATCCTTTCGAAACAATCATAAAACCTTCCCTTTCGACTCCTTCGAAACCATTAGGGAACACCTCTTCATAACCTTTCATTAAGACCTTTTGAAAGCATCAAACCTTTATAAATACAAACCTTGCGAAAGCACTCAGGTTCAATTTTAAAACACGTGGAAACCTTTTGAATCCAATCAAAAATTTAATCCTTCGAAATCTTTGAAAATCATTTCGGTCAAAACCATTTGGATTATGCCTTTAAGTGGAGCAAAAGGATCACAAACCCATTAAAGTCAAAAGTATTCTTTTTAAAATTATTCCTAAGTATAGAAGTGATGGTGTCGAAACCATCCCTTCGAGAAGTAGTCAAATTTTAGAAAACAAAATAACCCCTTCAAAACCATCTCGGTAGAAAGGATTAAAGCGACAGTTAGAAGGTTTCGACTTAGTCGAAAGCATTCATTTAAAACAAAAGTGCAATCCAATCGAAACCATTTCTTTAAATCCATTTGACCTATTCAAAAGCTAACGAAGTCGAAAGCTACTTATTCGAAAGCAAGTAGGCGCATTTTCATTTAAAACCAAAGTAGTTCTCCAACGCCTTCGAAACCCTTGGTTTCGACCCTATACTTTCCGCCTATATCCAATTCACTACGTACTAGTTAACTGATACCATGTGCATTGGTTTTGATCGAGTCGAAGGTAAGGAGGCGAAAGCCTGGTGCCAAAAGCATCGAAACAGTAAAAATCATGTAGATTAGTCCTTTTAAAACTATTTCCTTATACCAAACCTGCCTTGTTTGTCAAATTGTAATTGGTTGCAAGTTTCTCTTTTCTGAAAGTACTATCAACTTTCCAGAATTAACAATTTGAATTTATTTACAAAAAGTCCCTTCTTATTTCATAAAAAAAAATATAAAAAATTAAGTACCATATCTTAAATAATTTTATATACCCATTAAAACACTTATGAAAATTCTACAAAAATTCTAGAAAATCCTTTTTAATACGTTTTCTAACAATTTCAAACCCCAAACATTAATTATTTAACCGTAAATAATTTTTAGTCCAAAATAACATTTTCTTCACTGGAAAATTCATATAATATCCATATAGATTCAAAAAACTCTAAAGATTAAAACCCATCTCTAAAATATCTTTTTTGGTCTATATAAAAATACGCAAGGCATTAAGATGTCATTTGATAGGGTATTAATGTAAAACATGTCATAAAATCTATATGAATAACCATAAATCATCAACAAGTATATATAATCATTCCATCATTCAAAAACATGGCAACTCATTGCAAATAAGTTCAGATTCAACGCAAAATCAAAAATAATAAGAAATTTGAGATGTAATCATTATTCAGCTTACTTTAGAGCTTAATGAGCTTTAGATTTGAATGGATTTGATTTAGTTTAGCTTCTTCCTAAGTTTTTCTTAGTCTTCTTCCTCTTTCTCTTGCTAATGGTGGCTGGCCTTAAGTTTGAAAATTTTGATAAATGAAAATGAGCATGTATGGAATACAAGGCCAAGGGTTTAGGGCATAAGAATGGCCTTTTTCCTATTTTACCCCTCCTCTATTTAATTTTAACTCTTATTTAATTTATTGGTTAAATGGCACAGATAACCCTTAATGAAAATCAAATCTCAATCCCCTAATCAACACATTATTTTATTTAATTTAACTCGTTAAATATCCTAAATAAGGTTACCAAAAATATTAGGTGTTACAAACTCCCCTCCTTGAAGAATTTCATCTTCGAAATTATGGTAAGGTACACAACATCAATCAAAGAGGTAAAACATACCATCAAACAAGTCAGGATAAGCATCTCTAATCCTGCTCTCAATCTCCTAAGTATTGTCCCTGTAATCGTCGCTATAATGGAATTTGACTTACCTAACTATTTTGGTTCTAAGCCTCTTCTCATCTCTCGCAAAAATATGAATCGGCTTTCTCGCTATAGTCAAGTCCGGTTCTACCACTAAGTCATGTAGCACAGTTGGTGCAATAGTAGTCCCCAGGTCTCTAACACACCTTCTGAGATGAGAAACATGGAAAACATCGTGGACTTCTGCCAAACTGCTCGGTAACTCGACTCTATATGCGAGTTTCCCGATCCTCTCAACAATACAAAAAGGTGCAACAAATCTTGGTGCAAACTTTCTCGATCTTTCGAATTTGATCACACCCTTCATTGGTGACACCATAACAAAAACTTGATCTCCAACAGAACTCTAAATCTTACCATCTTTTATCTGCATAACTCTTCTGCCTAAACTGAGCCTCCTTCATCCTAGCTCGAATGACCTCAATCTTTTCAGCAGCTTCTTTAGCTAACTTTGGACCTAAAACCAACCTATCCCCGGTATCTAATCAACATATGAGAGAGTTGCATGGCCTTCCATACGAAGCTTCAAACGGCACCATCCCAATACTAGTCTGATAACTGTTGTTATAGGAAAACTTGACTAAAAGCAGATGGTCTTCCTATGGTCCCCTGAAATATAATACACATGCTCTTAATAAATCTTCCAATACTTTGGTAATCTTTTATGTTTGCCCGTCTGTCTGCGGATGGTAAGCGGTACTCATCTTAAGCTTGGTTCTCAAAACTTCTTGTAGGCTCTTCTAGAACTCGCTAGTGAATAACGAATCTTTATCACTAACTATACTACTAGGAATTCCATGCAGTCTAACTACATCTTTCATAAGCAACTTCGCTAAAACAGGTGTCCTTCTGGTTGACTTAACTAGAATGAAATGGGCACTCTTGGTCAATCTGTAGACCATGAATATAATTTCATTTATTTTGTTCAACCTTGGCCACCCATCAATAAAATCCGCAGAAATAGAATCTCATTTCCATACTGGAATATCTAATGGTTGGAGCAACCCACTCGGCTTTTGATGCTCGGCTTTTACCTGTTGGAAATTCAAGCACTGCTTCACCCATAAGCCAATATCCTGCTTCATACCTTCCCAGAAGAAAGTTATCTTCATATCCTGATACATCTTAGTTCCTTCTAGATTAATAGAGAACTTTGAAAGATGGCATTCCTCCAAAACTTCTTTCCATATGTTTCCTACACTCGTAACACATAATCTCCCTTTCTTTCTCAACAACCCATTCTGGTTAAGACTGAAGTCCTTTAGGTCATCGCTCTCGGTTCCATCTCTTAACTTCTTGATCCGTTCAGCTAACACTGGATCCTTCTATTTAGAAGCAATCTTTTCAATAATTAGTCGAACTTCTAAACAAGACAATACAACGTCTCTTTGCTAGACCCAGCTTTGGATCTCCACTACGCTCTGCAATCTGCCAATACATCCAAATCTTTCCACTCAACAATCATCGCCAATACTACATTCTGGTGTTTCCTACTAAGTGTGTTTGCTACTTTGTTGCCTTTCCTCGGTGTGTACATAATCCCAAAATCATAAGCAGCGATAAACCCTAACCACCTCAGCTGTCACATGTTCAACTCCTTCCGAGAGAACAAATACTTTATCGAATTATGATCTGTATATAACTAAATCTTTTTCCCAAAAGGTAACGTCTCCACACCTTCAATGTAAAAATAAATGCAACTAATTCCAGATCATGCGTCGGATATCTGACCTTATGCATTCTAAGCTGCCTAGAAGCATAGGCAATCACTTTACCATTCTGCATCAACACAGCTTCTAATCCTATTCCACATGCATATGTATAAACCACTAAATCCTGATTTCCTTCCGGAACAACCAACACAGGTGCATAGCTCAATAAGTGTTTCAAACTCTGGAATGCTTCCTCACACTTGTCAGTCCACACAAACTTAACATCCTTTCTCCTTAGCTTGGTCATCGCTGCTGCTATCCGCGAGAAATCTTTAATGAATCTATGATAATAACCAGCTAATCCAAGGTAACTCTTTATCTCGGTCACTGTCTCGGGTCTTTTTCAACTATTCACTACTTCAATCTTAGTCGTATCTACTGACAAGCCTTCCTTTGAGACTACATGACCAACAAACTTCACTTCTTTCTTCTAGAAATGAAACTTTGAGAACTTTGCTTTCAGTTGATGCCGCCTCAATGTCTTTAGCACCACTCTAAGATGGACTTCATGCTCGCTTTCATCCTTAGAGTAAATCAAGATATCATCTATGAAAACCAATATGAACCTATCCAAGTGCTCTCGGAAAAATCGGTTCATCAAATTCACAAGGAATGTCAGTGCATTAGTCAGTCTAAATTGCATAGTTAACCATTCATGTGATCCATATATGGTCCTAAACACCGTCAAAGGAATACCATCCTCTACTACTCTGAGCTGATAAAAATTATCGCTAAATCCAACTGGGAAAACATTTTGACTCCACTCAACCGGTCAAACAAATCGTCAATTCTCGGCAATGGATATCGATTCTTTATCATCTTCTCATTCAACTTACGATAATCAATGCACAGCCTTAATGATCCATCTGACTTCATAGCAAACACTACAGTTACTTCTTAAGGTGAACTATTCGGTTTGGTAAAATTATTGCCTTCTAAATCCACCAACTGCACCATCTACTCCCTCATCTCTGTAGGAGACATTTTGCTTGGCAGCTTACTTACTGGTTCTGCTCCCGGAACCTAATCTGTCTGAAACTCAATGGCTCGATTCGGTGGCAATCCAACTATAGGCTCAAAAACATCCACAAATTATCTAACCACGAAAACTCGATTTAGCTCATCTTCCAATTCCATAACACCCAACAAGGAATTCACCTCACTGCTAGAACCTTCTACGGTATAAACAATCGTGTTGCTACAATCAAGGTGCCTAAGCGATATTTTCCTATCTTGGAAAAATGTCCTAGCATCGTACTCACTTAACCAATCTATCCCAACAATATTTCCAAAACCCACAAAAACCAAACACATGCAAACTGCAAACAAAAGCATGACCAAATAAGTCAAACTCTAACTAGTCACATGTTAACCCTAGAGTTGCATACCCTCTTATTGGATTCGCAACCCGTAAGGAAGTAACTAAATATGTGGGTTCTAGGTTAAGCTTATTTATCAAATATCTAGATATAAAAGAATGTGATGCACCAGTATCGAATAGAATACTAACAGGCATACCATGAATCTGAAGCATGCCTCCTGAAACTACCTTTCGTTTCTCCAAAGCTGCTAGCTTCGAAGTAGCAGGCTCTAATGCATACACTTTGCCCTTTCCATCCATAGCGGGCTTCTTACATTGATTCTTATAGTAGCCAATCCGGTCGCAGTCGAAGCACATGACAATCTTCTTCCCGGCTACCTTCTTTGACTTTCCAACACGACCCTGATTAGCAAAAATGCCTCTTCTTGTCGCACTTCAAATAGACAACCTCAGATCTCCCTTTCTTAGCTACTCCACCCTTTTGATCATCCTTCTTAGGAAAGAATTTCCTCTTCAAGCTCTGCCCAACCTGGACCTCCTTAGCCTTACTCTTCTCTAGATAATCAAGTATCTCCTCAAGACTTAAGATCAACTCCAAAGCAAAATAAGAAGGATCTTTAATATGAGATGATGTAGCCCTTTCTAACTCAGGCTTCAATCCCATGATAAACTTATCATTCCTCTTCATCACTGTATCCATTGAATCATAACCATGTATGGCCAACTCCTCGAAACTTCTAGCATACACCAGAACAGACATCTCTCCCTGCTCCAATTCAGCAAACTTTCTAACCAGGGTTGGCTATGCCATTGTAGGCATGAACCTCTCCTTGAACCTTCCCTCGAAATATGCTCCTGTCAAGGTTTCCTCATCTACATTAACCATTACGGGGTTCCACCAAAACAAAACTGCTCCCTAAAGCTGCCTCGAAGCAAGCCTCCTCTTCTTCTCATCATTGAGCCCCAAGTCTGTAAAGATTCTCTTAAAAAATGTGTGCAGTGATAGTGTACGAGTGCACGTACTAATATAGTACACACGGATCGTGTAATATGGGATATAATATAAATTCGGTAATAGATGATAATAGCACAGTAAATAAAAATAGAAAAATCACACCAGAGATTTTTATACTGGTTCGGAGCACCGTCCTACGTCCAGTCCCAGACTTCTATCTGGATTTTCACTATTAACTTCCTCGCTTCACCCGGAGGAACAGGTTTACAATACCCGAGCAAACGAACGGGACTTCACGCCTCTAATACACTGAGGACTTCAACACTTGCCTCTTACAACACCGAGGACTTCAACACTTGCCTCTTACAACACCGAGGACTTCAACAATGATGAATATAATTGTTTGTTGACAGTATGTGTTCTTGCTAACACAGTTTTGTCACTTGTTGTACAAATTTCCTATAATCTTATCCTCAAAATATGTGAATGATGTTTTGTGAAGATTAAGGAAAGTATATTACTTATTGAATCAAAATATATGAAATAATTTCAATGATTCAATAAGCAATTAAAATAATTGAGAGCTTTTAGAATGCAGGAGTATTTAGAATGTAAGACCAGAGATTAGAGTAGAAAAACATATATTTTCATATATTTGAATCACTGATTTGGATGAGTTTATATAGAGAAAAGATGGTTGTAACTCTTTGTGAATAGTAGCCATTAATAGATATGATCATTGATGAAAGGTAAGAGATGCAACCATTGGAGAAAGAAGTGTCTTTTGAAAAAGGTTGCTCTCTGTTTAAAAACGGTCGACAGTTCAAAAATTGGCCAGTAGACAGGATTTCAAATATATAGTCGTTATGTGCATGTGTGCACGTTCATTGTGCATTTTACACAGAAACGGTCGACCACCTATATTAATATCGGTCGACCAGTTACTGCCAATTTGCACAATGAATATGCAATGCTATTATATATATACTGATTATATTGAGGTGCATGATTATTTGAGGATAGATTTTAACAAGTTTATCACTAATACAATATCAAATAATCAACTTATAATCTAGAGTACCATATGTAGCTCCTTTGTGCCTCTTTATAGCCATGATGTCTGTGTTTAGTCGATCGCATTTATTTCTTTGTCATTAATAAAAATCTTCATAGACTCTGTGTCTCAACATTCTCCCCCTTTTTGATTGATGACAACATATATCTGAAGTTATGAATCTCATCTCCCCCTGAATATGTGATCTCCCCCTGAGATTTTGTTTGTATTCGTTATATATATATATATATATTCCTGCAAATAATTGTTAGCACTTTCTCCCCCTTTGTCATCGACAAAAAGGAATATATAATGGAATAATATAGGAGTATATCAACCAGAATATATCATAATATAACATACCATAGTATCATATACACCATAATATAGGAGTATCATACACACCAAACATACCAGAGTATCCAAACATACCAAAGTATCATACACACCATAATATCATACGAATAAAAGTAACGACACTATTTAGTACAAGTGTCGAATGATGTTTTAAATTACTAAACCAAAAGATAGAAAACAGAATCTAGGATGAGTCAGAAGCTGTCTCCTCATGAATATCTTCTTCCTCCTCATCATCATCATCTTCCTCTTCATCGTCCTCTCTAGATGATTCTCCACGACCATGTCCACTAGTACCATCAGACTCCTCAGTTGATGACCAGTTGAAAGCAGGAGGAGCAGGACGTTTGCCTGGGTCTTGAGCAGAGATGGATGTGCTACATGAAATAGCATCCCATAAAATACCAAAGAATGAATTGACTTTGTTGAAGCGTTTATCAATTTTCGTGTCCATGCGCTTGAGTCTTGATTCAAGCAAGAATTGATTACGCGCAATAGTCTCAAGTGATTCTTTTATGGTGGATTTTGATTTCAACAATTTAACTTCTTCAGAACGAGGTCGAGAGGAAGTAGTTGTTTGTTTTGATGGACCACTTTGTTGCCATTGTTCAAACGGCATAATCTGAAGGTAAGGAGGAGGGAGCTTCATACGTTTGATAGTTACGGAATCAATACATTTTGGTTTCGAGGTGGCAGAGTCAGGAGGTCTTACGCCACAAGCTAGCAAAATACGCATGATATATTCATTGTAGAAAAAGTGAGGTCGCGTAGAGTTGTTCACCTTGAGAATCTCGTCAAAAAGCATATGAATCCAATTGAATTGGATATCTCCATAAATAGCATAAAGGGCCTTGAAATTTTCTTTGTATACAGCGTCGTAGTTTCCTAGTCTAGGAAACAAAGAAAACATCAAGACACGATGTAGTAGTCTGGCGGTGGGTCGAAGGCTAATAGATTTTGTGCCATCACTGTTGTCCTCCATGAATTGATGGCTGATGTTATTGCGAGTGAAAACTTCACAGAAATGTGATGAAAACTCATCGCCTTGATTTGGAATTCCCAATATAGAAGCTATCTTATCAAGAGTGATAAAAATATGTTTGCCACATACGACAGACCAAATGACTCCGTTAGGATCATCGGGTTTATACTCGTCCAGGTTCATGTTGGCATAGAATAATTTTATCATCAAGTGATTTATTTCCACATTATTTTCTGAAAAATCGATTAATGGAGTAAGATTGGAGTTATTTGCTAACCTACGGATTCCATAAGATGTGAAATCATCAAACTTGATGAAAGAACCCAGATAAAACTTGTAGTTAGTCATTTGATTCCATCTTGTGATAGCTACCGGATTTTCTAGCCACTTCTTAGCGGAGATGTTGAGTGATGAAGTTCCAGAGGATGATCCTTTCTTGGGTTTCTTTTGCGGAGGAGCCATTGTTAGAAGATTTGGAGATTTGGAAATTGAAATTGAGAAAATAGGGTTTTTGGAGTTTGGGGAAAAATAACCGGTTGAGGCATATGAGAAGGAGGATGGAAAATGACGCAAAGGATATATATAAAAACTGAACATACGTTAACCGGTCGACCGCTTAAGTATGGCCGGTCGACCGTTTTCAACCAGAGAGCAGACGGTCGACCGGTTCAAATATAGGTGGTCGACTGGTTATATTGCCTGATGAAAAAAAGTTTGTTTTTTGCAAATTTTGGGAATATATCAAGCTATATAATTCATATTTCACTCTTATTATAAAATATAAATGTTATTACAAGAGTGATAGTGAGAAAAAGATACAACAAGTATAAAACTAATGAGGAGGGGAAGATTCGTCATCAGAATTTTCTTTATTATCTTCAATACGTTGTGTCCATGGACTCCAATTTTTATGAACACCTTCATTCCTGTTATAATTCCGATCCCAAGAGTTAGGACTCCTAGATGTTGACGGCCTAGACGGCATTGGTTCATGCACATCATGCTTGTTTGAGCCACAAAAGAAAGATGCCATTTTTTCTAAAACAGATAAACGTGCCGATATCCGATGTTGCTCATGATAAAGCTGGCTTTGCCCATAATGGAGCTATCTTTGAAGATCTATTTGATGTTTCTGATAGTGGTGAATCACGTCGATCTGAGCTTTGGTACGAGGAGAACAAAACAGCGCCTTCTTAACTCGTTTTGAGGTTGGTGTACTTCCAGGAGTACGAAGGCATTGGTGATGATACTTTGGTTTTTGTTTTGGTGTTTCAGGAGAATAATACTCCTCTGGCTCAGAACTTGTAACGGAAATGTGTGATTTGTGAGCACACTTATCACAAATGTGAGCCATAGAGAATAATGTATAGAGCCTTATGCTTAGTAAAAGAAAGATGAAATAAAGAGAGAAATTTTGACAAGCTTATAAAGAAGTTCCATGTATATAAGCCTGCGGATGAGAGTGAATAAAGAATTTTGACCATGAAAGCAAGAAGAGGCTCTTATTGAAAGAAATAAATAGTCTCCTTTTGATAACAGGAATTAAATAAAAGAAAAACTATCATTAGAAATTAGTAGTCAAGATCTTTTCTTGAAATTAAACCAAGCTCTCTCTGTAATCTAATAAAACTAGATTCGAGTAGCGGCTTAGTAAAAATGTCCGCTATTTGATTATCAGTTTGGACATATTCAAGACATATATATATCCTTTTTCAATATTATCTCTAAGGAAATGATGACGGATATCAATGTTTGGTTCTAGAATGATTCACTGGATTCTTAGAGAGATTTATAGCACTTGTGTTATCACAGTATATAATCGAATTTGATAAATGAATATCAAAATCTTGAAGTGTTTGTTGCATGTATAGTACTTGAGTACAAGCGAGAGCCGCTGATATATATTCAGCTTCACATGTTGATAGTGAAACACAATTCTGTTTCTTACTAAACCAAGAGACAAGTGATTTTCCAATAAAGTGGCACGTACCACTTGTACTTTTTCTATCCGTTCGCGATCCGCCAAAATCAGCATCACTATATGATACTAATTCAAATGGACATTCTTTTGGATAAAAAAGACCGAAATCTTTGGTATTATTAAGATAACGAATTATGCGTTTCACTGCTCGTAGATGTGATTCCTTTGGATCTACTTGAAAGCGTGCACATAGACAAACACTCATCAATATATCTGGACGACTTGCTGTAAGATAAAGAAGAGAACCAATCATGCTTCGATATAATTTCTGGTCAACACTCTTACCATTTTCATCTTTTTCAAGATGTGTAGTTGTACTCATAGGAGTTGGTTTACCAGATGTATTTTCTAATCCGAAGCGTTTGATAAGATTTCCACAATATTTTTCTTGATTGATAAAAATACCGTTTGAAAGTTGCTTGATATGAAGTCCAAGAAAATAAGATAGTTCTCCCATATGAGACATTTCGAATTCTTTGGTCATAATACTTGCAAATTCCTTGCAGAGTTTATCGTTTGTTGAACCAAAGATGATATCGTCTACATATATCTGGATAACTAGAATATCTTTTTGAGAATGTTTGATAAACAAGGTTTGATCGACTTTGCCTATTTGAAATCCTGAGTTAATAAGATAGCTACGTAGTCGTTCATACCAAGCACGAGGTGCTTGTTTTAAACCATACAGAGCTTTCTTAAGTTTGAACACATGGTCAGGATATTTTTCATGTACAAACAAAGGAGGTTGTTCGACATAGACATTCTCTTTGATAAATCCATTGAGAAAAGCACTTTTGACATCCATCTGATAAAGTTTAAAATTATGGTGATAAGCAAAAGATAATAGAATTCTAATAGCTTCTAGTCGAGCAACTGGTGCAAAAGTTTCTTCATAATCAATACCTTCTTCCTGATTATACCCTTGTGCTACTAATCTTGCTTTATTTTTGGTGATATTTCCTTGTTCGTCAGCCTTATTTTTATAGACCCATTTAGTACCAATAACTGACTGATCAGTTGGCCTTGGAACAAGTTCCCAAACGTCATTGCGCTTGAACTGGTTTAGTTCTTCCTGCATGGCAATGATCCAGTAATCGTCTGTAGCAGCTTCTTTTGGATTCTTAGGTTCGATATTTGAGAGAAAAGCGACATGACCCATTTGGTTGAGTTGACTCCTTGTTCTGACTTGTGATGTTACTTCACCGATTATATTTTGGGCCGGATGGTATCTTAATATCCTTGGTGGTGATTGTAACTCACATATTTGAGGAATATTCTCAATAATTATTTCTGAGTCAGAATCAATATTCGTGATAATTGGATTGTCAGTGACTATTGATTCATCATCATCTGATATAGTGTGAGGATGCTGATAGAATTCATCAAAAGAGACATGAAGTGATTCTTCAATAGTTTTGGTTCGTTTATTAAATATACATAGGCCTTACTTCGTTCCGATAACCAACAAATATTCCTTCATCGGCTTTTGGATCGAATTTGCCAAGCTGGTCTTTCGTATTTAAGATAAAACACTTGGAACCAAAAACTTTGAAGTATGAGATTTTAGGCTTTCTTTTGTTAAATAATTCTTAAGGAGTATTCTTGGTAAGAGGTCTTATGGACACACGATTTAAAACATAACAGGCAGTTGCGACGGCTTCTGCCTAGAAATGTTTTGGTAAGGTGGTTCCATTCAATAATGTTCTTGCACGTTCTTGTAAAGTTCGGTTCTTCCGTTCTACAACTCCATTCTGTTGTGGAGTTCCGGGAAACGAAAAATTATGATATATACCTTTCTTTGTACAAAAATGTTCAAATTCATTATTTTCAAATTCTCCGCCATGATCACTTCTTATATTTTTAACTTTAATCCCTTTTGATTTTTGAATTCTTTTGACGAAAGATTTGAAATGATCGAAAGTGTCACATTTATTTTTTAAGAAAATTGTCCATGTGTATCGAGAGAAATCATCAACAATTACAAGCACATATCGACTGTGATTTATTGACTGCACTCTAGTAGGTCCAAATAAATCCATGTGTAGTAATTCAAGTGGTTGTAATG
Organism: Allium cepa; assembly: GCA_030765085.1. Lineage (NCBI taxonomy): Eukaryota > Viridiplantae > Streptophyta > Magnoliopsida > Asparagales > Amaryllidaceae > Allium > Allium cepa. The sequence continues at coordinate 196,829,308 of CM060946.1, forward strand.
TTGATATAAATTTCTTGGATTTAAAAGATGATTTGGTCAATTTTCCTAATTGACATGCATCACAAATGTTGTTAACTTTAAAACTCATTTTGGGTAGTCCTCTAACTAGATTGTTTTTGGCTAGCTTGTCAATAGTTCTGAAGTTTATATGACAGAAGCGTTTGTGCCATAGCCATGGATCATTACCATTAGCCACAAGACACATATCTGAATTATGATTAATATTCATATTCAGAATATATATATATATATTTCTGTCTCTATAACCTTCGAAAACTAAATTATGGTCTTTATCTAAAATGCTACACTTATTATTCGAAAAGGAGATTATAAAACCCTTGTCACATAACTGACTAATACTAAGTAAATTGTGTTTTAAATTTTTAACTAGCATGACATTAGTAATAAAAGGTAAGTTAGATGTACCGCAATTGCTCACATCGCCTTTGCCGATGATATAGCCTTTTGAATTATCTCCAAAAGTGACAGATCCACCATCTGAGTATGTAATATTTGTTAATAAGCTCTTGTCTCCTGTCATGTGCTTCGAGCAACCACTGTTCAATATCCACTTTCCTCTTTTCTTAAGTGGGACCTGCAAAAAATAGAATTAAGTTCATGGTACCCACTTTTTATAGGGTCCTAAGAGTTAGGTCTTAGGAGTCCAAACCCACACGGGTCTGGTATCCCCTTTATGTACATAATTAGTATTATGATGCACAGTATTCATGAAATTCTGAATATATTTGTTCCTAATCAAATTGTTATTTGTTTTAGGAACCCATATTTTGATAGTTTTGGCATTTTTCTTTTGAAATTTCACAACTGGTTTTGGTTTGGAATATAATAAACTAAGATTTTTCTTAGCTTCAATTTTTTGTACTTTCTTCTTCCTTTTATTACAAAGATGTTTCTTGGTTTCCTGTTTCTTATATCCCAAACCTTGTTTATCCGAAATAGATTGTGAACTTTCAATGATTTTTGTCAAATTTTCTCGACCTTTGTTAAAGTTAGAAACATTTTGAGTAATGTCATCAAACTTTGTTTGTAAACTAGCTTTTTCTAGGTCTAGAATTTTGACTTTTGCCTTAAGCTCATGATTTTCAGTAGTGAGAGCATTATTTTTCTCTTTTTGAGCTTCTATTTCTTGAATCAAAAGAGATAGCTGAGAGTCAACATTAGATGATGATTCTTGAATTTTTTCAAGTTCTTTTTCTAATATTTTCTTTTCATCTTTTAACATATCTCGTTCAAACTCTGCTCTACCTAAATCTGCTTTGACTACTTTTAATTGATGTTTTATGTCTTTATATTTGACTATCAATTCAGCATTAATATCAAGTAATTCATCAAGTGTAGGAATTTGTACCTCATCTTCTGTTGCCATAAAACAAACATTAGCTTGTTCATTCTCCGAATCACTTTCACTTTCTGATGAAGATGAGTCTGAATCATCCCATGTTACTGAGAAGGCTCGTTTCTTTGACTTGTCCTTCTTATATTTGAATTTGTCATTTTCTGACTTCTTCTTTTGTTCTGGACAATCCTTCTGCATGTGCCCCTTTTTGTGGCAGTTGAAACATTCTATAGAGGATGATGTTGGTTTATTCGATCCAGATTTCTTTCTGTTATAACGACTGGCTTTTCGCTGTTTTAGGAATTTTTTGAAACCTTTTGCTATGAAAGCCAGATCTTCGTCTTCAGATTCTGATTCATTTTCTTCTTTTTCAGCATGGAATGCCACATTCTTCTTTTCTTCTTTTTGTTCCTTTCTAGTCTGCAAGTTAGCTTCATAGGACATTAGATTTCCTATCAATTCATCTGGCTTCATGACGGAAAGGTCATTAACTTCTTCAATTGCTAATACTTTTCCTTCTCATTCACTAGTCAGAGAATGTTGGACTGTTGAAACAACATCAAAATCAGAATACTTTTGTCCTAAGCCAATAAGTGCATGGTGGATAGTTTGAAACCGTGAATACATATCATTGATTGTCTCATTTGGTTTCATTTTGAAATTTTGAAATTGACTTTTCAGCATGGCTATTTTGGCTTGTTTAACCTTGTTAGTACCTTCATGAGTGATTTTTAGCGTTTACCAAATTTGATATGCAGTAGTGCAGATACTAACACGGTTATATTCATTTTGGTCTAATGCACAAAACAACATATTTATTGCTCTTGCATTTACGGCTGCTGTTGTTTTCTCAGCCGCAGTCCGTTCTGAATAATCAGTTATTGGATTTACTATTTCTTTTTGAGTTGCATTCCAAGCATCATAACTATTTGATTGCATAAAGAATGACATACGTGTTGCCCAATAACTATAGTTAAGACCATTGAAAAATGGAGGTCTTTGTGTCGATTGACCTTCCATGTAAGTGGTGTTTTGAGTGCTAGTACTTGCGTTATTTGCCATATTACAAGAATATATCAAATAACTGTGTTACGGTTATATGATGGCCGTGCTCTGATACCAAATGAAAAATGTGTGCAGTGATAGTGTACGAGTTCACGTACTAATATAGTACACACGGATCGTGTAATATGGAATATAATATAAATTCGGTAATAGACGATAATAGCACAGTAAATAAAAATAGAAAAATCACACCAGAGATTTTTATACTGGTTCGGAGCACCGTCCTACGTCCAGTCCCAGACTTCTATCTGGATTTTCACTATTAACTTCCTCGCTTCACCCGGAGGAACAGGTTTACAATACCCGAGCAAACGAACGGGATTTCATGCCTCTAATACACTGAGGACTTCAACACTTGCCTCTTACAACACCGAGGACTTCAACACTTGCCTCTTACAACACCGAGGACTTCAACAATGATGAATATAATTGTTTGTTGACAGTATGTGTTCTTGCTAACACAGTTTTGTCACTTGTTGTACAAATTTCCTATAATCTTATCCTCAAAATATGCGAATGATGTTTTGTGAAGATTAAGGAAAGTATATTACTTATTGAATCAAAAGATATGAAATAATTTCAATGATTCAATAAGCAATTAAAATAATTGAGAGCTTTTAGAATGCAGGAGTATTTAGAAAGTAAGATCAGAGAATAGTGTAGAAAAACATATATTTTCATATATTTGAATCAATGATTTAGATGAGTTTATATAGAGAAAAGATGGTTGTAACTCTTTGTGAATAGTAGCCATTAATAGATATGATCATTGATGAAAGGTAAGAGATGCAACCATTGGAGAAAGAAGTGTCTTTTGAAAAATGTTGCTCTCTGTTTAAAAACGGTCAACAGGTCAAAAATTGGCCAGTAGACAGGATTTCAAATATATAGTCGTTATGTGCATGTGTGCACGTTCATTGTGCATTTTACACAGAAACGGTCGACCGCCTATATTAATACCGGTCGACCGGTTACTGCCAATTTGCACAATGAATATGCAATGCTATTATATATGTATGTATATATATTGATTATATTGAGGTGCATGATTATTTGAGGATAGATTTTAACAAGTTTATCACTAATACAATATCAAATAATCAACTTATAATCTAGAGTACCATATGTAGCTTCTTTGTGCCTCTTTATAGCCATGATGTCTGTGTTTATTCGATCGCCTTTATTTCTTTGTCATTAATCAAAATCTTCATAGACTCTGTGTCTCAACATCTCTCACAATACAGCAACCGATTCTCCACCTCCATAGCACCCTTTATTCCATGAAATGGCTTCCTTCCAAGCTTAGCGTAATATCTGCTTAGCTTAGCATATAACTATCGAAACTTTCGGAACTCCTGCTCCTGTAGCATCTCCTCCTACCACTCCGACTACAATTCCAACTTGCATCATATTCGCAAAAAAAACTAATACATAGCCCTCGTGCCCACTTGCAGGACACCAGCACCCACATTCTCTGCATATGCCTGACCTTGGGTCCTTCTCGCATTAGGAGGCATTCCCGTCGGTGCTCTCCCCTTCTGGGTTAACTCTTTCTCTTCTACCATCCATATTTGTAGTCAAACCTCATGAGAAACAGAAAAATTACCAAAAAAAGATCGGAGACAAGAGATAAAGTGTATACTTATATATAGCAAATACAACTGCGTTACCATAGCGTTATCCTATACCCCATTCTTACTCTAATTCCTTAGGATTATGTTTTTAAACCATTTTTAGTTAAAGTTTTTCATTAAACAATGCTCTGATATCAAGTTGTAGCATCTCATATCGGGAGGCCGAAAGCTAAGCACTGTAGATACTGCAGTCATCTATAGCATTAACTTCTGGTGACAAAATACGGTAATGCTAATGGTATCCATAACATTAGAAACACATGAATAAGAAAAAAAATCATAGATTAAAAAAACAACATTTTACTGATTACATTTCCAAACAATATTTCACATCCAAGTTACATAATTCCATAACGTTTCCAAATTAAAGATCAATTATAAGCATTATAAAAATACGCCATGAGCGACATATGACGATGCCCCCTTGGTTGATCAACGCAATATAGTCATATCTAACTTCATATACATAGCGGAAATAAACATAATAAACTGCAACTCCTAATTAGCTATCCAGCAGCTAGCTGCTCGTCTTCGGAAGCTTTATTCATCAAAGCAAAACTTGAAAAATTCAACCCTCAACCTACTCAAATCAATTTTGAGTACCCGAGAGTTTAAGGAGAAACAAAAATTTCGAGTCAGATATAAAGCTTGGTGTTAATAATACTGTTACATCTCGGTTTACTAGTATTAAGTGAGACCGTGCAGCTTAGCGCAATGGGTTTCCTCTAACCAATATCCTCCTTAAAACATGTATTTTGCAAATGTTTTCCTAAAACCAAACTGGTTAATCAAACTGATTAAGTAATAATAATAATAGCTATGTTCGTTAAGCTATAATCATGTAACTAATGAACTATCTGTCCACAAGTATAAATGGACTATCTGTCCGAAAACTGGGCTAACTGCCCGCAAACTGGACTAATTGTCCACAAATTATATTAACTATTCGCATCAATTTCTTAGGGTTAACTACCCTTAATCTTTTTCCTTGAAAACCTTTTAAATCATACTTATACAAAGAAAATAAACTCTTAGCTTTGTTCTAAGCTATTTTTCCATATTATATATACTTTACTCAAAATAATGTTGATGAATTTTAATGAGGATTACATATCCCCTCAAAATAAGTTGAATTTTTTTTAACTTATTTACCTAGGTTATGATGCCTCATCATATGTTCGAAACTTTTGATTCAAACCTTTAAACAATCCTTTCGAAACCCTTAAAAGTAACCCTTTCAAAACCAAGTAAAACCCTTTACTTAACCTAGGTCGAAAGGCCAAACCCTTCCTTTTGAAACCATTCAAAATCTTCATTTCTAAGCAAATGAGAAACCTTCCCTTCGAAAGCTTTGAAACTTTAGACATCTTTCTTTAAAATAGTTTATACCAAGCCTTTCGAAAACATTGGAAAAGTCTTTCCTCTCAACCCTTTCGAAACAGTCGGAAAACCCTCCCTTTCGATTTCTTTGAAACTTTTGGGGAACACCCCTTCAAAACCTTTCTTTAAGACCTTTTGAAAGCATCAAACATTTATAAACACAAAACTTTCGAAAGCACTCGGGTTCAATTTTAAAACATACGGAAACCATTCAAAATTTACTCTTCGAAACCTTTGAAAATCGTTTCGATCGAAACCATTTGGATAATGCCTTCAAGTAGAGCAAAAGGATCAGAAACCCATTAAGGTCAAAAGCATTTCTTTCGAAATCATTCCTAAGTAAAGAAGTGATGGTGTCGAAACCAACCCTTTGAATGCAGTGGAGAAGTGGCCAAATTTTAGAAAACAAAATAACCCTTTCGAAACCATCTAGGTTGAAAGGAAGAAAGAGACAGCTAAAAGGTTTCGACTTAGTCGAAAGAAATCATTTAAAACAGAAGTGCAACCTAATTTTAAACCATTTGTTTAAATCCATTAGACCTACTCGAAAGCTAACCAAGACGAAAGCAAGCAGGCGCATTTTGATTTAGACTATATACCTTTTGCCTATATCTAATTCACTATATACTAGTTAACAGATACCATGTGCATTAGTTTTGATAGAGTCGAAAGCGAAGTTAAGGAGGTGAAAGTCAGGTGTCGAAAGCATCTAAACATTATAAACCATGTGATTAGTCCTTTTTAAACTATTTCTTTGTACCTAACCTGCCTTTTTGTCATATTATGATTGGTTGCAAGTTTCTCTTTTCTAAATGTACTACCGACTTTTCCGAATTAACAATTTGAATTTATTTACAAAAATCCCCTTCTTCTTTCTTAAAAATATATAAAACATTTAAGTCTCATACCTTAACTTATTTTTATATACCCATTAAAACACTTTGGAAAATTCTACAAAAATTTCAAAAAATCCATTTTAGTATGTTTTCTAACATATATTAATTTCAAACCCAAAATTAATTATTTAACTGTAAACAATTTTTAATCCAAAATAATATTTTTTTCACTAGAAAATTCATATAATATTCAGATAAATTCAAAAAATTCTAGAATTTGAACCCATCTTTATAATATCATTTCTGGTTTATATAAAAATTTGCTAGGCCTTCGTATGTCATTTGATAGCGTTTTCATGTCAAAACATGTCATCAAATCTATATGAACAACCATAAACATCAACAAGTGTATATAATCATTCCATCGTTCAAAAACATGAAAAATCGTTGCAAATAAGTTTGGATTCAACTTAAAATCGGAAATAATAAGAAATTTGAGATGCAATCAGTATTCACGATAGCTTTAGAGATTAAGGAGGTTAAGATTTGTATGGATTTGATTTGATTTAGCTTCTTCTTTAGCTTTTCTTAATCTTCTTCCTCTTTCTGTTATTAATGGTGGCCGGCCTAAAGTTTAAAATTTTTGATAAATGAAAATGAATGTGTATGGAATACACGGCCATAGGTTTAGGGTACAAGAATGGCCTCATTCCTATTCTACCCTTGCTAATTTCATTTTAACTCTTATTTTAATTCATTGGTTAAATGGAGTGGCAACCCCTTTATAAAAATCAAATCTCAATCCCTTAATCAACACATTTTTTATTTAATTTATCCTATTAAATATCCTAATTAGTATTACCAAAAATATGGGGTGTTACAAGCGATGTTTGAGGGACTGGTAGAGGTAGCATTATTAAACTCTTTGAATGGAAATATGGTCAAGGAATAGAATAAGAAAGTGGAACGACAATAGCAACATAGTAAGTTTAAGGGAAATGGATCGTAAGGATGTCAAGGCAAAAAACAAGCAACCACTTATAGTTGATGTTACAAGGTGGGACACATTGCAAAAAATTATAGGATAACCTCTCGAAGGATAAATCTTATAACTGCAACCTAGTTGGACACATAGCTAAGGATTGTAAGGCCGGCCCATCCCAGAAGAAGTTAAAGTTTTATAATATTTAGATCGGACACATGAAGAATGGTTGCCCAGCTTTAAATGCGAAGATCAGATTGTAAAAGCATATGCTTTAGATGCCATTCCAACTTCCAGTAAGGCACCACCCTCAGAATAGGAGAAAGGAAAGCAATTTGTGATGAAAGGTGTGTTAATCTTATCTTGTTCTCATATGTGTACTTTATTCGATACGGATGCCTCACATTCATTCATAGCAAATGCATTAGTTGATGGTTTAGCTCTTAAACCTAATCTCTCACACAAATCCATTATGGTGTCGAATTCTATTAGGGGGTTAACCCATTTATCGATATTAGGTCATAATCTAAAGTTGGTCATCCATGGTGTGGAGTTTCTTTGTGGTGCATATGTACTAAAATTTTCAACGTATTGATTGGTATTGGGAATGGATCGGATGTCTCTATATGGGGTAGTGTTAGATTGTGATAGGCGGATGTTATGATTGATGAAGGGAAATGGACTTGACTTGATTCTATTGTTAGGAACTAAGATGTTGGTTTTGATGACAACAACCTTTTTAGCTTATCTCATTATAAAATATATACTAACACTATTGTCTATGAATATGCAGGAACTATGCAGGATATGTATATATATATGTATGTATGTATGTATGTATGTATGTATGTATGTATGTATGTATGTATGTATGTATGTATGTATGTATGTATGTATGTATGCAGTGATTGATTACTGAAGACTGATCAGTATAAAGACTCAAGACTCAAGATTCAGAGAGGATAATATGAAGATTGAAGACTCTAGAGTATCAAAATCAAGATTTCAAGATAAAGGTCTAGTTTTTTGATAAAAATTTATAACAGCACGGAAACCTTCATTCATTCATTTGGGATGGAACCTATTTATACCTTCTTAGTGGCTTACAAACCCACAAAAAGTTGCTTACAAACCTACGACAAGTGGCTTACAAACCTACGAACATCTTGGTTTAGTACAAGTTCTCGAGTCCTGACGTGATGAGATATTCTGCGAGAAGAAGCTTACAAAACTACTTCAAAATGGTTTTTCAAAATTATTTTAAAAATGCATTTCAAAATGTTTTAGCCTTAAATATTATCTTTTCAGATAATTTTAAAAGGATGTTTTAGCCTTAAAATATTCTTAGTTTTTATTTTTAAATAAACTCTTGTTTTAAACTTCGTTTGTTTTTAAAACTATCTTCTGATTTTTAGAAATTCTTTATAATACACACACACACTTGAGATTTAAAATCAAATTTATATATACATTCTAAAAATTTATTTTTCTACTCTTCTTTATTTTAAAACATAGGAAAATTAAGTTATTTTACTCTAGAATCATTTTATCTTCTTTTCCTTTCAATACCATTTTCAAAACAAATTTTACATTATTTTTAACCGAGGGTTTTGACATAATGGGTACCCCATGTCGACATGGTGGCCGTTAAATCCAAAAGTTTCAATTTTCAAAAGAAGTGTTTATTCGTTTAAATTTCTTGACGAATGGTTATGACCATTACTACTCTATAAATGGCCTTCACAAACGAATTTTTTAACCAACTAATTTTTTATTCTCTTCACTCTTTCTTCTCCATAAATCTATATTCTAACATTTTCATATTTTTAAGATCGTGTCGAAATTATACCGAAATCTCAAGTGAATCATATTAGAATCTCATTCTTGTTTGATTCTCTACCCTCTCTCGAAGGTCAAAGTGCTATTCTGAGTTATAGGATCAATTTTTAATCAAAAGTTTATCGAGTCTCTCTATAAGGTGTGGTTGTTCCTGGTAATCAATTGGGTGATCTTGTGTCCCATAAATCAAGAGAGTTTGCCCTGGACTCGAAGACAGGAGGGTACCTCAAGGCCTTTAGAAATTGAGGATTGTAATCTCGACATTGGTATATTAAAATCTATATGAGATGTTTTCCTTGGTACAGGACTGGATGTAGGGTAACTGCAAATCAGTATAAAATTTGGTGTGTTCTTTCCTTTTACTACTTTTTATTTACTTTTTGCATATATATTTGATTCTGTGATTGTTCTGTGATTAAGTTCTGCATTTGTTTATATCATAATTTTAAATTAGTCCATATAAGTCTTGGAATCCATTAAACAGTATTCACCCCCTCTAGTGTTAAATTAGCCTTAAGATCCTTAATCTGCACTCCCTTTAATCTATGTTGTGAGCCCAACACTTATGTTTTAAAGACATATTTATATTCCTTCAACCTAATATAGGAAGAGCTATCATGTACACCAATAATAAGGACATCCCAATGTATTCAAAGAAGTTTCTGCTCTTCCTTCCCGAAGAGAAATCGAATTTTATATAAATACTGAGAAAGACGCAAGGCTGGTTGTTGTGCCTCATAGGCGTATGGCTCCAACGAAAAGATGAGAATTGGATAAGAAAGTAACATAATTATTGTAGAAAGGTTTTATTAGAAGGAGCATTTTGGAATGAGAAGCGCCTATCGTATTCGCTACCATGGAAGATTGTGCCTAGAGGTTATGCATCAAATATCAAAATTAAATAAGTTGACGAAGAAAAAACGCTATCCACTATCTTGTATTGACAACCTCTTCAATCAGTTAATCGGGGAAAAGGTTTTTTCATAGCTTGACATGGCAACTGGATTTCACTAGTTGAGAGTTGCAGAGGGTAGTATATAGAACTTTTTTTGTACTCCTTATGGATTCTTTGAGTGGCAAGTGATGTTGTTTGGATTAACAAATGCTCCAGCTTATTTTATAGATTTGATGAGTACAATATTCCAAGAGCAACTGAACAGGTATGTAGTGGTCTTTTGGATGATATTCTTTTTTATTTTAAAAGTGAAAAGGGGCATGAAATTCATTTAAGGGAAGAATTGGAAGTTTTGAGTAGGAATTCGTTGAAGGCAAAATTTTCTAGGTGTCATTTCTAGAGAGATGAAGTTCATTTCCTTAGGCATGTAGTATCAGCGGATGGATTGGTGATAGACCAAGGGAAAGTAGCTGCAGTTAAGGATTGTAAAACATTGAAGAATGCATCAAAGGTCTATAGCTTACTTCGGTTGGCTGGATTCTATCGGAAGCTCTTATGGATTTTGAAAAGATATCAGTGCCTTTGACTGGTTTAACGGAGAAGAATTTGATGTATATTTAGTGTTTGGAATGTGAAGCATCGGTTGTTAAGCTGAAGGAGATATTTGTGAGTGAACTAGTTTTAGTTATTCCAGATGGTATCAAACCATTTGCCATATATACCGATGCATGCGATACTAGCCATGGTACTGTTTTTATGCATGAAGGAAGGATAGTAACGTATGCAAGCCAATAGTTGAAGAATCATGAGAAGAATTATCTGATGCACAACTTGGAAAATAACTGCTATTATATTCGCATTGAAGTCATCGAGGCATTATTTTTAGGGTGAGATATTTAAGTTATTTATGAATCATAAATCTCTCAAATACTTTTTTCATAGAAGGATCGGCAGTAGTGTGGATGGAATTCTTATCATTAAATGATTTCGGTATTTTTTACGTTCTAGGGAAAGAAAATGTAGTTGCGAACGATTTGAGCAAAAAGAACGTGGAGATAAAATTTTATGTTGATGGAATGGAGAAGTTTGGAGTTCATATTTGAGTTTGATTTCAAACCATGATCGGAGTACGCACCTGGATTGTTAGCAGTGATAGAGGTTGGGCCAGTGTTGATGGATCATGTTGGAGTAAGTTAAGGGCGGGATGCTTCATTGGTTAATATTATAGATTAGATGAAAAGGTAACCGTTTGAGCTATTTGGGTTATTACTTCAAAGGTCAAAAAGTTTATATAGGAAGAGATAGAATGCTATGTATGCCACATGTTAAGGAATCGATAAAGGAGGTCTTAGTTGAGTGTCATTGTTGTTGAATGACTATTCATTCATGAGGGGATAAGATGTATCGAGATGTGAAAAGAATATTCTATTGGTCAGGAATGAAGGAACGGGTAGCTGAATATATTGTGAAGTGTATGACATGCCAAAGTATGAAGGCAGAATAGAAGAAGCCAAGTGGGATATTACTTCTGTTAGACATGCCACAATGGAAATAGGAGTGCAATTTATGGATTTTGTGGACTTATTACCCATGATAAAGGAGGAAACAAGATTATATGGGTAATTGTGGATCATCTTACGAAGAGTGCACATTTTATTCCAATAAAGATCATGAGAATTGTTGCGACTTTAGTGATACGGTATATTGAAGAAGTGGTTAGGCTATATGGATTTCCAGCCAGTATTGTGATCTATCTGGATCCACTTCTCACGGCTGATTTTTGAAGGAGTTTACAGGAGGCATTAGGGACGGAGTTGAATCTAAGCACCATATATCACCCGCATGTTGACAGCTAGACAAAGAGAGTAAACATGGTTATAGAAGATTTGTTGATGTCTTGTATTATGGATTTCGAAGTGTCTCAAGGAAACCATTTACCTTTAGTAGAGTTTTTATATAATAGCAACTACTAGGCTAGTATAGGTATGGCACCGTTAGAGGCATCATACGGAAGACTGTGCAAATCACATTCTTGTTGGTGGGAGTCTATATATATAAGATTATTTGAATCCAGAGTTAGTTAGAGATACTACAGAGAAGGTAGAGCTTATAAGAAGGTGGATGAACTACATCGACCAAAAAGTATTGTATGCTGATAGAAGGAGAAATGATTTGGAGTCTGAACTGGAGAATGAAGTTTTTGTCGAAGTTTCTCCATTAAGAGGGTAGTAAGATTCGAAAATTCGAGGAAGTTGGCATCTAGATTAGTTAATCCATTCCAAGTTTGGGAATGGATAGGAAGTTTGGCATATAGAGTGGAATTACTAAAAAAGGTGGCAGGAATCCACAATGTGTTTTACGTGTCACATTTGCGAATGTATGCATATGATCTAATGACTTTAATAGCACTTAGCTATTGGAAGATAGAGTTGGAATCTTAACCGAGGCCATCCCACGGTCCAACCCATATTATAGAGCATGGGCTGAAATGACTTAGAAATAAGAGGGTGGAATTGGTTAGAGTGCAGTGGGAAAATGACCCGGCAAAGAGCGTGTGGAAGCCTGAAGAGAAGGTGAGGGTACTCATCCTTAGCTCTTTTTGGTACATTTCTCAATATTGATTTGATTTCCTTAGTTAAATTACTCTAGGATTAGGATGCTTTAGATGGTTTATTGTTAGACTTTAGATATGGCTGATTTGTATTCATATAAGAATGCATATGTTTACAGTAGGATGTTGTGCAATATGGCTAATATGTCGTTTTATTCGCATCCATATAGGATGCATTAGCTGCATTTATGCATTTTAGGGTGAGAAACTACAAGTTCATGACATGCATAACACTATATTGCGCACATTTATTTTGTATTGTTTGTTTTCTTTAATTTGGATGTTAAAACTTGGTTGATGTATGCTGAGGAATAAATATTATATTGTATTCTTCATTCTTTAGGAATTTTAGATATGAAATTCATTTAAGGGAGAGAGAATGTAATACCCTGAAAATTTAAGTAATGTTTTAATTAAATAATAATAATACGAAAATAAATGGATAAACGAATAATAAGATAAATATAAGGAGGGTCAAAACAGTCAATTTTAAGACTTTGGAATTTGATGACGAAAGTAGTGTCATTGCAATTTTTTGTTTTTTTTGATACATGCCTTGTATTGGTTTGTGTCATTTGGAGCTTATATGAAGGATACATGATTGAAAATATCATCGAGTCGAACGATGCTGCACGATGTGAACTTAAATTAAAAATTAAAGGACAGTTAGATTTTTCCTTCCTTTGACTTAAAACTGAAAGTACGTATCCCATTTTATCATATTGGAAACTAACTCCATAACTTCTTCCTCTTCCCCATTCTTCAAGTAAACTACATTTACTGAAATTAATATAACTCGCTCAATTAGTCATCAAATCGAACAAAACCAAAAGCAACGTCAAGCTAACAGATGGGGCTATAACCCAACAACAATTTAGAGGTTAAAATATGAGGAGAGTTTGTGAAATAACCCCAGACAACGAAGCTTTAGACTGGAAATAGTGAATTAATGAGTGATCTATGCTTTCCTCCTCCTACAATGCAATTGTAATGTTATAAGATGATTTATAAGATATATTAGATTAGGTAATCATGCATAAACACTTTTAATTCAAAATTATAAGGGTTTGGGAGGGATTTGGTTGATATAAATGTTTAGAAACTAGGTTTAACCATAATCTATAAATCTGAAAGTTTTACACCAAAATCCATGAAATAAATGACAAAATTTTACTTAGAACCTAATACTATGGTCTATGCACATTCTCTGATGATCTAAGATGAAATGGTGGTGATTAGAGGTGAGAACAATGAAAAAAATTACAAAAAACCAAAAACTAAAATCTAAAACTATAACGCACGCCAATGGATCAATGGCCATAGACCTGCGCACGCTAATTTTGGCCATAAACCTCGAGCAAATTGTAACGACCCGAAATTTTCGATCCCGAAAATTCCAGATAGTTATGAAAAAGAAGAAAGAGATAGAAGAAGAAGAACAGAAACACCAAACATCTCACTTTCGCAGTGGATAAAATACAATAATAAATAATAATAATTTCCAAAAGAATACTATATCTATTGATTACATTTAATATACATCAGAGTTTCACATATATATCCGGTCACTGAATACATACAATTATCATGACTTAGATTAACAATAATATAAATACAGCGGATATACTCTACACGATATTGCCATCCAGCTCGCCTCCTGAGATCCAGAACATACCTTACCTGAAAATCTGTAATACTCGGTCTGACCCGAGCATTACACCAAAGTAACACGCGGGTCAGGCTGGAAACCAGCGTGAGTAAATCCATCTAATAAGGAATACAAAAGTATACTACTCATATAAACCCGGGTAACATATATTAATTCACAAAGCCACATTTATTTTAGACAACACTTATTCCACATATAAGTTTCTCAATACCAAAAATTTAGATTTTAAAATAGTCCAATTCCTCAAATTCACTTACTCCAGCATATAGATTTCACATATCAATCTATAAACATTCGAAGTGGTTTCGGGTATTTACCCAATACCCGATCCAGTCTCTTCGAATCTCATATCATCCTAACCAAATTTATTCAAATGAAATATACAACATTTCATATCAGAGATATCAACTTATTCAAACATCCAATACCATTCATCATCCATAAGCAAAGCTTAATCACATACAGATTAATTCAATTGATTCTAATTGAATATTCTAACCACATTCACTTAGATTATTAATTAATTCCAAATCAATTAATTAATTAACTCCTCTATATCCATTCATCTTAAATAACCACCCTGGATAATTATCTTCCATTAAGGTAATTCTTTTTAACTAGTTTCACGATATTAATTACTCTTACCAAATCAATGAGTAATCTTCAGTTACTTCCCAATTTAATCTACTATAATCAATTACGTTAATTCTTTATATTAATTTACTTCTCATAAGTCACTTATTATGAAGTAATTAATCTCAATTAATCAAATCTTTAATCACTTCATTAACTGTATTAATAATTTCCAATCATATTTCAATTTATCCTAGTCCAAATTAATTACTCCATTCAGCCTCAATATTCATCTTTCTTGAATTACCTCAACCTATAATTAGTTATCCATTTATTTACTTCATTAATTAAATCAATTTCTCTTTAATTAATCATCTTGATTAGTTTCTTGATTTATTACACAAGTAATCCTCTTTTATTAATTACATTAATTGAACTTAATAGGTTAACTTAACTTTAATTAATTAATTCGAACCTTTAATTTACTAAATTAATCGCCCCAAATCATTTATTGATTGAACTAATTAATTATCCATTTTAATTACTCTATTAATTTAATGAATCACAAATCATTAAATCCTTATTAACATTAAATTGAAAACAATTCATTGTTATGATTTAAGTTTAAACAACTTAAACCCCAATATTTCGAGTCAAATCACAATTAACTCGAGAATATTCAAAAATCACAATCACAAGATCATCAATTCACAGTGCATATCAAGTTAGTTCAACCATTCAACCAAATATTTAAATGTAACCATTTAAATTAAAATAGAATCCAATAGAGTGAGATTTACTCACCTTTGCTTTTATTTTTATTTGCAGTCCACCTCAAAATTTCTTTGGTTTTCCTCGATTTCCGACCTTGTATAAATAATTATATGATTTTTGTTAATATTTGAATCAAATCAAACAATTAAATTTTTCGTTTCATAAATTTAATTTCAACTCATTATTATATTTAAAATAAATTTCCTTTACTGTTAAATTTTTTTTTTACGAACACCCAATATATAGGATTAAATAAAGCAAATAAATATACCTTACAGCCATACATACCCATACTTCTTCAAGAAGACAACACCCCCTACACCAACACGAACGAAATGGACAGCAACACATTACTTCCTTCGAATGTCATCGTTAGCCTCGATTTGCGTCTCTGCCAAACCCTAGGAGACTCAACCGCCCTCCATCTTGCGACGTTCATCGAACCCATGAGAGTCACCATCGAACGCGACTCCTCACCCCCATAGCTCGAGACTGCTCTTCCCGAGCGATGCTTCCATGCCACTGCTTTCAAATCCTATTCCTTTGCCATCTTGCGTGAACTCAACGTCACCATAGCTTCAAGGATCCCCAAATCGCGAGCGTCCCCCCTTTACTCGCGACCGCGCCTCCTCCGAGCTCGAGATTGCTTCAGATCGCTGATAGGGACAGATGATTTGAGGGTAGGAGTCGCAAATTACGCGAGACGAATTGATTTGGAAAGTTTCAGACCAACTCGGCTTCGGCCATTATATTATTTTTTTTATACGAGATCGATTTGAAAATAATGGAGAGGCATGGGCACGGCTTTGATTTGTTAGTAGCTTAGAGAGTAGATGAAGAATAAATATCGGCTGGAACTTATAGCTTCTTGAGTACGCTTTATATTATAATTAAATATTAAATATCACGTGATCTATAATGTGCAATACCGAACTCCGAATCAAACGTGCCGATAGACGTTTATAGGGTTTTACCCGCGTTCCGATCACAATGGAACGTGTTTCAGAGGCTAACTTGAAAGTATGCGCGAGTTACGGAATTAAACGATCAATTTAAAATTAAATTGATTAAAATAGTTTGAAGCGTTTTGAGCTGCCACGGTCAAACGACAACTCCGATTGCTTTCAAAATTGAAATCCGATAACAATTAACTATTACGGATCCAATGGAACTGGTTTCGTCAAATTCCGAGACTGTGCCTCGGAAGGATATTTTTAAATTCAATTTAAACTATATATTATTAAAATTGAACAAATTACCTTTAAATTAAATTTCAACCATTCTATTATCTTCAGTATCCTCATTATAGATTTTATAAGCCTTCAAATTATTTGAAACAGGTTTAGAATCTCAGATTCAACAATTTACCCAATTTCAGTTATAAAATTCAATATTTAAGTTATACAATTAAATGATTTCATTATCAAGTAAATATTGATATCTTAAATTCAAATTAAAAATTAACTTTTAAATATTTAAAACCAATTATCTATTCAAATTTACACTGCTAGAAATTCCGGGTCATCACATTCCTCTCCCCTTAGAAGAATTTCGTCCCCGAAATTACTAATTAGGAAGAATTGACCAATACCCGTTTATCCTTTCCAAAATTCACAATTTAACATCCTACCCATTATCTTTTATTAAAGGCTCACTATCACCTTATCCAACTTTCCCAAAACCTTCTATAGTTTCAATCAATACTCTTCTGCTCAAACAATTAAGTTTCAATTTAAACCCAAATTTTGTATTATCAAAATTTCTCAAAATTTTTCTAACTCTCTAAATTCCCGAAAATTTTTGCCAGCATCTCCTTTGCGCGGCTAGCTCGGTACAACTACAAAAGGCCTCTGCGGGCTCCCAAATTCCAAAAAGAAACAAAAGCCAAGTGGCTACATCAAAAACCCAATCCAATTTCATACAAAAATTTAAATACATACCTTTTTGTCGGGCAATTCAAATTTTTCTTTTGGAACCAAATCCAATTTCTTTTCTCTTTAATACCTGCATGTCTCACTTAGCAACAATATCCAATCGCAACCTTATAAAGCATTTTATACATATCTTTACATAAGTTTCATACCCACTACTTTTAAAATTAGTTTTCGCCGTTTCATTTGAATTCAATTTATTTTCGATTTCTAATATTGAGTTATATCTTTCTTTTAAACTGATTCATATTAGTTTCATTTACTAGTTTACTTTAACTTCCAATTTAAAATTGTTTTATCGTTAACCAAAATTTTCAAAAATTTTCTAACTCCCAAAATTTTCAGAAAATTTTGGCAGAGTCTCCTTTGTACGGAGGAGCTTTTGCAATTTAACAACAGATATAAATATGTATACATCGACCCACACGGTCGGAAAAAGCAAAAACAGTTCATATTTCCTATTTTTATTGCGTAGGGGTACCTTATTTAGCATTTTAAGCAAGCAGCTTATTTAATTTAGCAATTAGCATACCCCAAATCTAGCCAAACGGCTTCCCTGTACCTGTACTTACTCAATTTAAATACGTAAGTGTCATACATAGAAAATCTATTAACATTTCACTTACTTTTAATAGCTAAACACAAGCATTTCATAAATAAAAAGCACCAAACACTTCCAATAGCAATTAATATGTTTTAAAGCACATCTAATTGTTTCCAATCAAATTTATATGTCTTTTCATTCAATTCTAATGGTTTACAAAGAAATTGTTCACATTCAATTCATTTTTAAGCAAAACAAACTCATATTCACTTCAATTAACTCAAAAGTGAATTATTTTTTTGCTTCCACTAATCCATAAAATTTAATTAAATCCAGTTTACGTTAAACAACAATTATCTCTACGTAATTTGATAACATCCATGTGAACAAATAATTACTTACATTTTATAACCTATTAAAATTGATTCCAACTCAATTTTATTTACTTCACTTCCATTTTAATTTATTCACAATCATTTTATTTAGCTCGACACATTCCATTCTTGTATACTACTAGCCATTCCCAAATTAATTCAATCCAAGCTTTATTTAATGGGCTTTCACTCTTTTCGAAGCCAAATTTCCATAACTTTTAAACTTAAGTGAATTTACTTTAGTTTATTCCAATATTAAACTTAAGTTTGCTTCTATTTAGTTCTCATTTAAGCAACTTCCATTAAATTTAGTTAACTTATCCATTTTAAATTTTGATTTTAAATTCACCTTCACAATTTCCAAAATAATGTCCAACCACATACTTATCTCATTTATACTTTAAATTAATATACCACCAAATTTAAGCTCGGTCTGATAATCTTATTCCAATCAAAATTTTGATTTAGTTTTTTTTTTATTCTATCAGACTTCATCCATTTATTATTTACCTCAATAAACCCATTTAAAAATTTTAATTGCTTACTTAGTTCGTTATCGAATTTATTTTATTAATACCAGGCCACTCTCAATTTATTTCTATTCACTTGGATTTTGCTTTGCAACTCCAACTATTTCTATTATAATCACTTCTCTTATATTCAATCTACTTGCAAATCTCATTAAATATTATTCAAATCGCCCTTGGACTTTATTTTTAATTCAAACCATCACATTTTCCAATCCAATTCTATTTTATTCTACTTTACAACAGCTCTTCTAATTTATTTCATTACTAAATCCAAGTCGAGTTCTATTTACAATTTGAATTCATTTCCAAACTCCATTATTTATTTACAATCCATTTATTAACCAAAGTTAAATTTTATTAACATACTCCATTAAATAATTTATTTAGCTGATTAGCTTCCCTCCAACTTAATTTTAAAAAATCACTTCATTAAATTTTTCCTGAGTTTAGTTTTGTTTTATAATTCCAGTTTGGATTTCCTTTTTACTTGAAGATTTAGAAATGCCTTAAATTCGGATAATACAATTAAAGTATCTTTTTATAAAATATTTCTCATAACTCGATGTCTCAACAAGTCCATCCTTGTTCTCACAGAAATTCAATCATACGTTGATCAGGCGTAGGACTGAAAATCTATAAGTACTTGGCAAACTCGTTTTCAACATCCAGTGAAAATACTTGGAAAATAATTTTATTGGAAATATAGAAAATAATTTTGAAAATAGAGGAAATATTATTATTATTTTTAGTGAGGATGCTCTGGAAATCATCACCCCCATTCCATGGTCACACTTACATACCAGGGTTACGTTGCAGTCACAACAAAAGTCCATGTAACTGCAGGCTCTCCGCGGCACTCTGATCTCGCTATCCAAATGAAACTTCTCCACCCTTACATAGGTCGCAGTCTACTGAGATAAACTCAAACGCAGACTGTTGGCTCTCAGCGGCACACACGACTTTCGCTATGTGGTATACCATAGTGTCGCAGTCTACCGATATAAAATCAAACGCAGACTGTTGGCTCTCCACGACACACACGACTTTCGCTATGGTACACTACCCATAATCCTCAGGAACTAGTTTTGTCCGGACTCCTCACAGGATCAACTTTAGAACCCCCCCTTGGGGCTCAAGGCAGCACCACCCAGTGGCACTCCTGAGAAGTCCATTCCAAGGGAGCGCCTTTTCCCCAGAGCTATCATCAAAACATTTTATACTATACACATATAGTATCTTTCAAATCATACACCTAGTATGAATTTTATCAAAGCTCCTTTACACAAAATCGATTATCCCAAAATCGATAATTCTTAAACTAGGCTTTCCAAATTCAATATTGATTTTACCCAAAAATCAAAACCCTTTCCACATCCAAAGGTTCCCAAAACCTTTCCAAAATCCTCATAAGATCCTTTATATATATATACAGGTATATACAACTTTTAAAACCTTGGATCACTTTAAACTCGTATAAAATTCCTTTTATACTTCAAACACTTCCAAAATCCTTTTTCTTCCAGCAATAGATTCAACAAGGGAAGAATATATAACAAAGATATAACTTTGTTTACCCAAAATCAAATATTCATATTTGATTACTCTTTCCAATATAAATTTCTTTTCTATTCACATTTGCCTTAATCCTCATTTGGATTATTACCTCAATTCTTATCCCAGTTGGGTATTTAATCAATAATAGTTTGAACTCCGATTAGTTTATTTAGAAAATAGCTTGAAAAATTTTAAAAAAAATAAGTAGTTGGAAAATAATTACTAGTTTTGTAAAATAGTTAGAAAATAGTTAACTAATCGTAGAATAGTTGAAAATAGCTGAATAGTTTCAGAAATTTTAGATAATTGTAAAATAGTTGTACAATAGTAATTAATTTGTAGCATAGTTGAAAAAATAGTAATTAGTTTAGAAAATAGTTGAAAAATGGTTGAATAGCTTCAAAATAATCATAAAACAAGTATATAAAATAATTTAGCTTTAAGAAAGAAAGGTTGTATATATTTAATAGCTTAGAAAAATAAGTTTATATCAGAACAATTTATATTGAAAATAGTCAAGAGCCAACTGTTCACTTCCCCAACGATTCAATTTAAATCCCCCTTTAAATTGATCCAATTCCAATTCAAATAACTCCAAATTCCATTGGACTTGATTCATTCCCAATTCAAATTGAATTGATTCTCAATTTCCTTCCAATTTCAGATCAAATTCCATTTGATCTTTAAACTTACAATCTTAAGTATAATTTCAATTTTACACCTTCTATTTATAATCAATTACATTCACATTTACTTTTAACTTAGAATTATACATTTTATTTAGCCAATATATTTTTATTATTCCATAAACATTGAATCAAGATTCCAGAGTTTTAAACAAATTTCTAAATTTCAATATCACCTTAGAATTCAACTATATCCAAAATTCTTTGGCGAACTCAATTATCCCTTTGAATTTCAAAACCAAACCCAATTCACAAACAATCCCAATTTAAAACAATTTGGTAGCAATTTCTCTTCTAGAAACTCGAAAATGAACATCGATGATGCTGCAGTCATCACCGACTTTATTTTCCAGTGACCAAAAGAGTTCAATGCTTTTATCTCTCTAAAAACACTTCCAAATATTTTTGATTTCAAATCCCTCAAATTTCAAACACAAAAATATTTTTGAAATAATATTTTTTTTTTTAAAACCCTTGGAAACCACTTTCAAACCCTAAGGAAATTTAATTTTTCCCAAAATTCCAAACTCCCAATCCATCAAATTCATATTTAAACATTACTCTGGAATTTTCATCTTACTCTATTTCAAATATTCTCTGGAATTCTATTTCAAATTATAATCTCATTTATTTATGAAGTTTATTTCAATTAATAAATTACATTTACAATCTATATTTCAAATTCCTTTTTGATTTTAAACCAACTCCACTTAAATTAAAATTCCAAAATTATTCCAATTACTTTGGACTAATATCCATTCAATTGAACCCACTTCAATTTCAATCATTTCAAAACCTAATTCAAATCTTCCATTTAAATTTTTGAACTTATACATCTTCAATCCCAAATCCAATTAATTCAAATCGGATTCAATTTGAATGAGTTCAATTCCAACTTCAAATTTAAACCATCTCGAATTATATAATTCGAGCTAAATTCTCAAAGATTGTTTTAACCTTTTTAAACCAAATTTAACTTTGTTTATTTAAAGTTTTCAAACAATTCTAATTTCTGAGTTCTAATTCTAGAATTTCATTTTGTTATATAAGTTTACTCTTCAACTTGGTTATAAGTTTCAATTTGGTCGTATTATATTCTTTCTCAATTTTAATTCCAATAATTCACAACCAATTACCTTAATATTTATTAGAAGAAAATATTGCTTCATATATCAAAATATGTATTTTATATAAAATCATTTAAAATCTTTATAAGCAAATAACAAGTACGCGCTCATATATATATACACTCAACTCTTCTAGAATAAGTATTCAATGAGTATTTCCCACCAGAGCCAAGGTTCTCGCCTAACCTTTCAGCTCTGATACCAACTGTAACGACCCAAAATTTTCGATCCTGAAAATTCCAGATAGTTATGAAAAAGAAAAAAGAGATAGAAGAAGAAGAACAGAAACACCAAACATCTCACATTCGCAGCGGATAAAATATAATAATAAATAATAATAATTTCCAAAAGAATACTATATCTATCGATTACATTTAATATACATCAGAGTTTCACATATATATCCAGTCACTGAATACATACAATTATCATGACTTAGATTAACAATAATATAAATACAGCGGATATACTCTACACGATATTGCCATCCAGCTCGCCTCCTGAGCTCCAGAACATACCTTACCTGAAAATCTGTAATACTCGGTCTGACCCGAGCATTACACCAAAGTAACACCCGGGTCAGGCTGGAAACCAGCGTGAGTAAATCCATCTAATAAGGAATACAAAAGTGTACTACTCATATAAACCCGGGTAACATATATTAATTCACAAAGCCACATTTATTTTAGACAACACTTATTCCACATATAAGTTTCTCAATACCAAAAATTTAGATTTTAAAATAGTCCAATTCCTCAAATTCACTTACTCCAGCATATAGATTTCACATATCAATCTATAAGCATTCGAAGTGGTTTCGGGTATTTACCCAATACCCGATCCAGTCTCTTCGAATCTCATATCATCCTAACCCAAATTTATTCAAATGAAATATACAACATTTCATATCAGAGATATCAACTTATTCAAACATCCAATACCATTCGTCATCCATAAGCAAAGCTTAATCACATACAGATTAATTCAATTGATTCTAATTGAATATTCTAACCACATTCACTTACATTATTAATTAATTCCAAATCAATTAATTAATTAACTCCTCTATATCCATTCATCTTAAATAACCACCCTGGATAATTATCTTCCATTAAGGTAATTCTCTTTAACTAGTTTCACGATATTAATTACTCTTACCAAATCAATGAGTAATCTTCAATTACTTCCCAATTTAATCTACTATAATCAATTACGTTAATTCTTTATATTAATTTACTTCTCATAAGTCACTTATTATGAAGTAATTAATCTCAATTAATCAAATCTTTAATCACTTCATTAACTGTATTAATAATTTCCAATCATATTTCAATTTATCCTACTCCAAATTAATTACTCCATTCAACCTCAATATTCATCTTTCTTGAATTATCTCAACTTATAATTAGTTATCCATTTATTTACTTCATTAATTAAATCAATTTCTCTTTAATTAATCATCTTGATTAGTTTCTTGATTTATTGCACAAGTAATCCTCTTTTATTAATTACATTAATTGAACTTAATAGGTTAACTTAACTTTAATTAATTAATTCGAACCTTTAATTTACTAAATTAATCGCCCCAAATCATTTATTGATTGAACTAATTAATTATCCATTTTAATTACTCTATTAATTTAATGAATCACAAATCATTAAATCCTTATTAACATTAAATTGAAAACAATTCATTGTTATGATTTAAGTTTAAACAACTTAAACCCCAATATTTCGAGTCAAATCACAATTAACTCGAGAATATTCAAAAATCACAATCAAAAGATCATCAATTCACAGTGCATATCAAGTTAGTTTAACCATTCAACCAAATATTTAAATGTAACCATTTAAATTTAAATAGAATCCAATAGAGTGAGATTTACTCACCTTTGCTTTTTTTTTATTTGCAGTCCACCTCAAAATTTCCTTGGTTTTCCTCGATTTCCGACCTTGTATAAATAATTATATGATTTTTGTTAATATTTGAATCAAATCAAACAATTAAATTTTTCGTTTCATAAATTTAATTTCAACTCATTATTATATTTAAACTAAATTTCCTTTAGTGTTAATTTTTTTTTCCAACACCCAATATATGGGATTAAATAAAGCAAATAAATATACCTTACAGCCATACATACCCATACTTCTTCAAGAAGACAACACCCCCTACACCAACACGAACGAAATGGACAGCAACACATTACTTCCTTCGAATTCTGCCAAACCCTAGGAGACTCAACCGCCCTCCATCTCGCGACGTTCATCGAACCCATGAGAGTCACCATCAAACGCGACTCCTCACTCCCATAGCTTGAGACTGCTCCATTCCCGAGCGATGCTCCCATGCCTCTGCTTTCAAATCCTATTCCTTTGCCATCTCGCGTGAACTCAACGTCACCATAGCTTCAAGGATCCCCAAATCGCGAGCGTCCCCCCTTTACTCGCGACCGCGCCTCCTCCGAGCTCGAGATTGCTTCAGATCGCTGATAGGGACAGATGATTTGAGGGTAGGAGTCGCAAATTACGCGAGACGAATTGATTTGGAAAGTTTCAGACCAACTCGGCTTCGGCCATTCTATTTTTTTTATACGAGATCGATTTGAAAATAATGGAGAGGCATGGGCACGGCTTTGATTTGTTAGTAGCTTAGAGAGTAGATGAAGAATAAATATCGGCTGGAACCTATAGCTTCTTGAGTACGCTTTATATTATAATTAAATATTAAATATTACGTGATCTATAACGTGCAATACCGAACTCCGAATCAGACGTGCCGACAGACGTTTATAAGGTTTTACCTGCGTTCTGATCACAATGGAACGTGTTTCAGAGGCTAACTTGAAAGTATGCGCGAGTTACGGAATTAAACGATCAATTTAAAATTAAATTGATTAAAATAGTTTGAAGCGTCTTGAGCTGCCACGGTCAAACGACAACTCCGATTGCTTTGAAAATTGAAATCCGATAATAATTAACTATTACGGATCCAATGGAACTGGTTTCGTCAAATTCCGAGACTGTGCCTCGGAAGGCTATTTTTAAATTCAATTTAAACGATATATTATTAAAATTGAACAAATTACCTTTAAATTAAATTTCAACCATTCTATTATCTTCAGTATCCTCATTATAGATTTTATAAGCCTTCAAATTATTTGAAACAGGCTTAGAATCTCAGATTCAACAATTTACCCAATTTCAATTATAAAATTCAATATTTAAGTTATACAATTAAATGATTTCATTATCAAGTAAATATTGATATCTTAAATTCAAATTAAAAATTAACTTTTAAATATTTAAAACCAATTATCTATTCAAATTTACACTGCTAGAAATTCCGGGTCATCACACTAATGATCTAATATAAATAGAAATATATAATTCGATTCATGTTTTCTTTTATATTCTAGAAATTGATCTGAAATATGACTAGAGGAAATGACAATGCTATGAAATGAATGGATGTACATAATGTGATGGTGCTACGAAATGGATGGATATAAGAAACGCGGCGGTGATACAAAATGAATGGTCATATGGAGTGGTTTGGTTTTTATATAAAGTAGATATGTATATATGTGTTATTATATGAGATTGTGATGCGATGATGAACATGGATGGAAGAAATTGCACTTGTCGAATGGATCAGAGAAGGTAGGGTTCCTCTACAAACAATCCACGCTAAAATTGATCATTGTTCCTATACAATTCGAACTATCTATGGAGTACTAGGCCACAAAATTTGGATATAATGAGTCTGGAGTGCTGGTAGATGGCCCATAGTGTGTACGGAAATACAAATGCGGTCCTGTGACACATTTGAGTTATCCAGGCATGATGATTTGTTCCCTGTTTCTTTGGCAGACCAGGAGAGGAGTGGATTTAAGTGACCCTATATGGCATGAGGTTACTTCTGGTTGTTAGTCCAATTAGGTAGCATGAGGATGACAAGGGACTATGTAAGACATGAGGCTAGTCCAAAGGGTGAGTCTTATACGTAATTGACGTGATGGTGGAAAATAGAAGACCATGTGGCACACGAGGTGAGTCGAAGGAAGTGAGTTCACATAGACGTGATGTGATATGACTAGATGTTTGTGACAGATAGGTCTAGAATAGCAACGGAACGTATGGTGGTTGGACGATAGACTTATATCATGTTATAGTATTATTTTTATAATATATGAAGAGTAGAATGCGGCTCACTGACAAGACTTATTTCTGACCTACTTCTACTTATATATATATATATATATATAGCTCTACGTATGTATGCAGGTTGATAAAGTTTAGTGAAGAGACGGTATTAGAAATGGAGATTCATTTATGTATTGTGTATATGGTGTAGTTCAGCATTGTACTTATGTTTGACTTTATGTGTGTGGATTTGGATTGTACTTGCATTTATTCAGATATGTGTATTTGACATTTCAGATATGTTGTAGTAATGTGACAATGATATTAACTATGTACTATATTTTATTTCCTTCCATTGCGAGACTTTGAAAGTAGATAGTGTTAGTTAGAACTGTATTTAATATCTGATATCTGCTTCTGACTATATACATATTTTATCTAACCCCAACAGCTCGTCCATTCGGTTCTCAGGTATTGGCACCAGTTCGAGAATGTTGGACCTACGGTCGAAAAGGTGGGTTGCCATAGGAGTGGTGGCATTAGATAGAATTGAGGCTGGTATTATATCAATGTTGCTACACGAGAACGTTTATTTAAGAACAATTAGCATCTTCAAATTCATATAAACAATTTTAGATTTTTTTTCTAATATGGAAAAAGTACTAAAAAAGGAGTTTGATATGAATTATATAGTTACACATTTCTCAACTGTTATACTGCTAATTCCCTAAACCATAAAACACGTAATAGATCAAAATTTAAGTGCTCGACGAATTTGCAACTTTGACATTTTGAGTAAATAATGTCTTGAATCATAGGTCAATCACTTATGATTAGGGTTAATATTTTTTAGATCTTTAATTCTATGAACAAAACATATTTTTTACCATATATATATATATGTGTGTGTGTGTGTGTGTGTGTGTGTGTTTTTATTCCTAACATGAATAGAATTGAAAAGTGCAATCTAAACAAAGTCAAATAGAGGTGTGCAAAGTACACATCAATAGTTACATGAAACATGAAACAATAAAGGCGAATTGCGTGATTGACTAATGATAGGAAAGGTTGTTGTGTTAAAAATCTATAGCAGATGAATAAAATACTTTATGAGTTGAGATAACTCTATATAATATGAGTCGATCTAATCTTAGCAAGAACTACAAACTTCATCTTTATTGCTTATTAAATTGAAAAAAAAATATTCCGACTGGAAAGAGTTGAATTTGCCTACTTTTATCAACTGTAATAAATAATACAAGAGCAATTTTAGTAAAGAAAATATTTTATACTACTCTATGGAAAAATTCACGTTAACCTCATACCATATAAGTAAAGGAAAATTATATAGAATATAATCTCGGGTCCCTATTTCAAAATTGAATCATAAAGCGGACTCCTTAGTCATAAATATATAAATTAGGTCCTAACATCACATCCTAAAATTGTTAGCGTTCATCAAATCATTTATTTTCAATCTTTAAAATATGAATGTTTCGTAGATTAATCGGATTTAAGAAACCATTAAATCTCAAATTTAATTAACTTTTCAGTGATATTTATTGTTGATATAACAAAAAAACCTGAAAACCATAATTTTACGTATCAGTTTTTAACTGCATTTTAGTAATGCGGTTATAAACTAAATTTTTAATAGTGCAGTTTTTAACTGCATTACAAAAATGTACTTAAAAACTGCATCACTAAAATGCAGTTTTAACAGCAATTAATAACGCGGTTAAAAACTGCTTTTAATTATGCTGTTTTAAATTGCATTTCTAAAATGCATTTAAAAATGGCATAACTAAATGCAATTTTTAATTGCATTATTGTAAAGCAGTTAAAAACTGCATTTAGTTAGTATAGTTCTTAACTGGGTTTCTAAAGTACAGTTAAAAACTGCATAAATTAAATGCAATTTTTAATTGCATTATAGTAAAGCAGTTGAAAATTGAATTTAATTGGTGCATTTTTAATTGCATTCATGCAGTTTTAACTGCAATTTTGCAATGCAGTAAAAAAATTTGCACCTAATGTAGTTAAAAATTATAAACTATTTTGCAATTTTTAACTGCATTTCTAAAATATCGTTAAAAACTAAACCATTAAAATTTTGAAAATTTGTGTTTTGAATATGTAATAATTACTATGAAATGCGGTTAAAAACTATGATTGTATTTTGATTCGAAATGCAGTTAAAAAATAAGATTCTGTTGCATAATTATCAAAAATTTGAATTTGAAAAAATTAGTTTCGAACTTTTGAATTTTACATATCCATAATACCTATAATTAGAAAGATAACAAAATTTATGATTTAACGGTGAAAGCAGTTTTTTAATCCGATGCTTTTGGGAAAAGTATTGCATTTTAAAAATTGATACGTAATGAGATTGGAATATTAAATAAGAATGCGAGAATAACACTCATATATGATAGAAAATGCATGTGCTGGGACCTAATTTACATAAGTTATTACGTTAGGTATTTTGTTAATTTTAGTTAAAAATAAGGACTTGTCGCACAAATCCCTAAAAATATACTGCAGGAAAATCTTTTCAAAAGAATTTCAACCGTAATTATGAGTTGATTTAAAACCAAAAGAAAATCAAATCAAGGAGAATTATTGTCATGTACTGTCAATTACTAAAACAAGAACGACACTTTCTTCTTTAAGGATCATATTCATAATTTGATGTAAGCATTCATTATTAATATTATTAATATAAATTAAATGAAGTTAGTACATACCTAGCAATAGAAAGGCTGCCCATTAAAAAATATACCCTTCTCAGTTTCCAAGATTTGTGGTAACCGTAGAAATCTAAAGAGAATCACAATTCAAGATCAAAGGAAAAAAATTATGAAAGGAAAATACAACTTTTCACAAGCAACAACCATCATGGATAAGGAGATTTAGGGTGCATTCTTTTGACATACGAAGGAGGCACACGAAAGAACATGGGAAAGAGGCATGAAAGGAGAATGGTTCAAGAAAAGGAAATACATTCTTGCATTACCAAAAGGTTATTTGAAAGGTAATTTAATTATTTTTTTATAAATAATTATTTTTGTTATTGTATTTTTATTTAATTTTTTAAGTAAAGTAGTTAAATAATATAATTAAAAAGACAACTTTCATTAATCACTAGAAATTGAAATGAAAATACAAAATCAAACTAGAAATACAATGGAATACAGCCAAAAATCGGGTGATGTGTGAGATGGTGGATAGGCAGGTTGGTAGGTAGGTAGACAATCCATCATATATTACTGGTATCTGATTATGTGTTGCAAACGTCCTATCTCCAACCAAAGCCAATTCCGGGCTTCG
Source organism: Allium cepa (assembly GCA_030765085.1). Classification (NCBI taxonomy): domain Eukaryota; kingdom Viridiplantae; phylum Streptophyta; class Magnoliopsida; order Asparagales; family Amaryllidaceae; genus Allium; species Allium cepa. The sequence goes on from CM060946.1 coordinate 196,859,148, forward strand.
TCATCTTCCAATGAACAAATTGCTTCCCTGTTCTCTTGAATCTTAAGTGGTGATACTGCTTTAGAAAGTTGAATGTCTTCAAACTTCTGCACACGATCAATTGTATCCTTAAAGGCCGTAAATGGACAAGTAGATGGTACACTTAGACTAGGATTATGGAAGACCGTAATATATGGGGAGATAAGGAAGGTACTATGATTATGAGATGGGTTATATTTTACAGAATAAGACTTCTTCAAAAAAATGATATATTATATCAATAATCTAGTTTATCTTCCTGTCATTCTCTGTTTGCCTTCTTATATTATGAACTTTGGAAGATGAACCTCTGTCGTGTGCTAGTGTAGTCAGGTCTTCAAATATAGTATAAAATCCATCAATTCCCCATGTTGCATCAAACAACATGTTGGCGGTTCGTTCTGGAGGAGGAGAACGCGTCCTCTTCACTTCTTCTTCTATGACATAAGGTGTAAATGCACACTCTTCCGCTGTAATAGTACCTCCCATAATCTAAATAACTCCATATGGGTTATTGGTTGTTGCATGTACTTCAGATGGTGTTAAATTTCGAAAAAGCAAAAGAAAAGAGGAACAAAACTTAGTACTAACTCATAAATAAATGAAAAGATGACAAAATTATCTTCATACAATCAGCCTACCATTGATCGCTTCTGCTAACTTTTCCCTCACTGAGTTCTATCTTGAGCCTATTTTGTAACAAAAACTCTGCCATATAAATTATTTTTTTCTTTAGTTCATTATATTTATGCAAACTTGATCATCCCTTAACAGTATTTCATTTGGAATAGTCGCCAAAGCCTCATTCAATGCCGTTGTAATTTTCTTATGGATGCTTTTTTTGTTGTTTTCAAATGCTTCATAAGCATCAGCGGTGTGACATAAGAATTCTATCATAATATTTTTGGACAAATTCTTAAGATTTCGATGGGAGTTTTTTGTAATGATTTTGGCCAATTTCTAATCAAAACAATTTTGAAAAAAATAAGAAAAAATGTGGAAAATAAACAAAAATGAGATTAGGATGAGTGTATCAAAAATTATCTCAAAACTTGATTGTATGGATATTTATGTTATTGAATCGTTGGCCTCAGACGTGTATTAGGTGACATGTTTTATTTATAATCACTTGACATATGTTGCGATTTTTAATCAAGACGTCCTTTATCTTTCATTTATCATCGTTAACACCAAAAAAATTTACTATCTTTAATAATTGTTGTAATACCTTTCTTGTTTTTTTGGTATAAATGTAAACTTTTCAACACACCCTTTAAATTCAAATTGCATCATTATACATCTGAATATACACTACCTTAATTAAAATTCAAAATTTTTATTATCTTATTTGCGAATCACTCTTATTCTTTAACTAAAACGAGTCATATCTTAATCAAAATGCATGTTTTTCATCTACTAAAATTAAGTCAATTAAATTTTAAAGTAATTTACTCCTATATTCATAAAATGCGAATTTATGTGTATTAAAATTTAGTCGATCGGTTTACACCTAAAACCATGCATGAAGCAATATTTTCATTAATTAAAACGTCAATTTTTCATATATTATAAATGAGTCAAACATTATAACTTAATTTAATCTTTAATAATAATTGTAATATTTTTAGTATTACATTTTTGGTGTAAACATAAACTTTCCAACATACCGTTAAATTTAAATTACATCTTAGTATAACTGACTATACTTCTGCCTTATTAAAATTCAAATTTTTATATTCTATCACTAGGTCAATCATCCTTATCCTTTATCTAAAACTGCTCATGCTTTAATTAAAATGCAAGTTTTTTCGTGTACTAAATCCAAGTCAATCGGTTTTATACCTCAAATTGTGCATGCCTTATTTAAATTGTAAAAAAAATTAGTTAAAATTGTAATTTTTCTTATATTATAATAATTGAGTCAATCAATTGTATCTTAATTTAATTTTACATTATATCTTAATAATGCATGTATGTAAAAAATCAAGAGCATGCTATTTAATGCTTGTATATATAGATGTATGGAAATACTTTAAGATATCCTAAAAATTCGACAAATATTATAATTATTAAAATATAATAATGCAAAATAAATTATTTTAATGTGTTAACTAAATAAATTAAAAATAAGGAGGACAGAATGTTTATTTTTTCAACTTTGGAATTTGATGAGGAAACAAATGCCATTGCGACCGTCTCATTCTTTTGATTAACATGGTATATTGGTTTACCTCGATTAGAGATTGTATAAAGTAACTATGGTTGAATCTGGCTAGAGCTGATTGGGCACCAATTTTAAAAATTAAATTTAAGCAGGTCGTTGCTTTTCCCTCCATTTACAAATACCGTATACGTAACTGACATTTCATTTCAGAAACTGAATACTCTTTATCCTTTTCTCCTTCTTCCTCTTGTAGATAAATATTCAGACCACCATATCTTCCTCAGATCTCAACGAAATCGCATAAGATCGATGGCATTGTGATACTAGCAAGGATGGCTGCTCATCTTTAATGATTGGGAGATGAAATTAGGAAGTGTCATGATAAAGCAGCTTGGACATCAAAGCTTCAAGCAATAAAAAGAGTGTTGAATGAATGCTTCATAATTTCCTCTTTATCTAATGCAATCTTTATCCTACAAACATGATTTATAAACTATATTACTATAGATAAACATTTATAATCATTTAATTGTGGCTTAAACAAGGTTTTTAGAGGGATTTAGGTTCGAACAGTAAATAGAAACTAGGTTTTCATCCATTTCTTGTAATTTAATGAATATATATCACCAATCTGACGAAATAAAGTGTTAAATTTAACATAGAAACATAGGACTAGGTCCTAGGGACGTTCTCATGCAACCAGAGGCGAAATGGAGAGGAATGGAGACAAAATGATGTGGTGGAACGACAAAATCGGCAGCTTAGAAATCCTAAACTTTTCATGTAGATCGGTCCCTCGATCACTATAATAGGTACACCAATGGCCTAAATTGAAGGTCAGGTTGAACTCAGACCCATATGAGCCTGTATATATAATAAAATTTGTCACTTTGAGTCTTGTTCCATTTGTTTTTGAAAAGCATTGGAAGTCCACCGACGAGGCAAGTGATAATGTTATGGGTTCAAGTAACATATGATGATTGATCATTGTTTGAGATGGATTTGTATGTAGTCATGATATGGAAATGCGATATGAAGGAGACGTGAATATGAAAGAGCATGTGGTGCAAGTAGGCCACCTAGGATATGGATACAGACCCATGACACAAGTAGGTGTTCCAGGAATTGCATTGCTCCTCTATGGTGCTTCGACGAACCAGTGTAGAGGATGGACGGTAAGTGATCATGTAGTGCAAGGGACAAGTCCAGGACGTAGGTTTAGTTTGTGCACGAGCACAATAGACGGCATTGTAACGCATGAGGTGGGTCTAAGGAAGTGAGTCCTATGTGCAATTGACGTGAAAATGGATAATAGACAACTCTATAGTGCATGAGGCGGATCCAAGGAAGTGAGTCCACATAGAGGTGATATGACACAATCAGATATATATGGTAGTTAGGTATGACGTGATCATCAGGACATGAGGTGACCGAGCGTTAGGCTTATATCATGCTATAGTATTATTTTTGTAGTATATGTAGAGTGAAATATGATTTACTTACTAGACTTATGTTTGACCCACTCCTATTTTTCCCCTTTATTTATATATCCAACTTGATCGAGTTTGCAGAAGAGTTGGCATGGAAGATGTGGATTTACTTTTACCGATTTTATATGGTGTAAATAAGTTGTTGTAACCTAGATTTGATTATGTGTATGGTTTGGGTATGATTCGTTTTGTACATACATATGTATATGATAGTAGACATGTTATGGTGATGTGATATGACTATGATTACTCTATATTATATTTTTTTTCCTTCCGCTGTGAGACTTTGAAAGCTGTTAGTTAGAACTGTATCTGCTTATTTTATCATACTTAATGACTTGTCCTTTTCGATTTTGGAGGTGTTGATGTCGGTTCAAGTGTTGAACTCGAGGGTTGAAAAAGCGGGTTGTTGCAACTTTTAAGACAACTGCATGGTATATCAACGCTTAATAATCTCGGTGGGCTTGATGAGCTCATCCCATGAAAAAGGAAATAAATAGCAAATAGTAACTTGAGTAAGTAGCAGTAACATGCAATCAAAGCCAATTATGAATCTAACTTTTGATTAGCTCATAGCAAACCATGGTACATTGTTGTTTATCTTCTTTTAATCATCGTGGTTTTCAAAAGTTTTACTATTAGTACCAACCTAAACACTTACTAACAACATTAAACAATTAGTAGAATTTAATCATAAAAATTACTTCAAAACCCTATCTTAAACATTTAATAAAATTAAATCATACGAATTTCATATTAGAAGTTGATGAGTTTAAGTTATTTAAATTGTATTTATTATGCATTTAAAAATATATGTTTGTGACCCCATGAATATGCTAGGAAAAATAATGATTGTTATATATATTTGACTATATTATATTTCTTTCTATTACGATTGGTTTCATCGCTTTTTTCTTTTCTTATTGAAACAACAACAAAAGTAATAATAATCCTAAATTTCCAATTGAATTAGTAATTAAGATATTTATTATGTTCTACAATAACATCATATTTGAGCCGCAAATTATTCTTTGCTACGTTAGTATTAGTTAGGGTTAAACAATTTAAAAACACAGTAAAAATCCACATAAAATTAAAATAGCAAATTATGGTCATAACCAAATTAGATGGATTCTAATGTATTAGTGAAGAAGATTATATGTGGAGAAATTGGATGAATTTTTTTTTGATTTCATTGTTTAAAAAGAGAGAGAAGAATTGAATTATGATTTTGAGAAAAATAAAAACATAATAAAAGATTAGGTGTGGGTGGTTGACTTAGATATTTGATTGTGTGATATAATAAATAGGTGAAAGAAGTATTTAAGTGTCTCGGTAGATAGTATCACTTTACTCTCAACATCAAAAGCATTATTGTTCCTTCTTGGGCAATCTGTTTGTTATGCAATAAGTGCTTCTGGTAAGCTTTTTTTCTCAGTAAATTGATCAAGTAAATTTTTAGTGTTTATTAGTAGTACTAATCACTTATTACAGTACATTTTCCCATTATACCCACATGTAACATAATTTTTTTTTTTTAATCGTACTTTAATTGCTTTATAATTTTTTACTATGTCGGTAAGTTAAACAATGACAAACATTGCTTGATTTTGTCTTCGGCTCTATCTTTTTTTGCTGGAGTAATTTTTTCTGGTTTGTATATATGTGTAAGATATAAAATAAGACTATTAAGCACGATTGTATGACCGTTGCATCAAAGGATAATCAATCTTATGACCGATTATAATATTGTAAAAATGGTAATTAATGTTTAGAAACAAAATTCCTATCAAAATGCATATATGAACATGTTAGTCCTTGAGATGATGGTTTTGATGACAACAGCCTTAGGAATTGTTATAAAATATAAATACTAACATCATAGTTTAGATGTATATGTATATGCAAGATTTAACCATGCATGTACCAAGAATGGAGAGTGTACAGTATAGAGATTCAAGATATCAAGATTGAAGACTCATGAGTATCAAGATTACCAAGAGTTCAAGATTTCAATAATAAGTAATCTAATTGGGAATTTTGTTAAAACTCCTAGAAAAGCATTGGCATCTTAAAATCCAATTTATTCGTGGAATGGAATCCACTTCGAGCCTATTAAAGGGATGGAACCCCAAGTAGGATGGAACCTACGAAAAATCTAGTGGAACGTTGTTTTGTATCCGCTAACTTTTATTCAAAATGATTTTACAAAATTATATCTTGTTTTCAAAAAAAATTCAAAACCTTCCTTTTAAAAGAATAAAAAAACATCTATCCTGATTTTAAATACTTTTAGCCTCAAAATTATCTTAATTTCAAAATTAAATTTTCCTTGGTTTTAAATTACGTTTAATAATAATATATTTAACTTTTAATATTTATACTTAGATTTAAATATAAAATGATGGTAAAATTTTATATATACCAAAATATTATTCTCTATATTTATTTATGTATTTTAACTATAGTTAAGTATATTTATAAATGTTTAAAATAGTTTTAATATAAGATAAAAGTCATTTTCAAAGAAAAACAAACCACCAAAATTTCCTTTGGCATGTCGACATACCCAAGATACCCATGTCGACATAGTGGCAGTTGGTTTCAAAATTTAAATTTCAAAAGAAGTGTTCATTCGTCATATCCTTTCACGAATGGACATGGCTGTTGTTCTTCTATAAATAGGGGCTGTTTTCAACGAATTTCAATTCATATTTTTCTGGTTTTCACACCTCTTCTTCTTCCACATTTATTTATACATATTCTTACCATTACTCTACAGAAATCAACAATGAATCTAACTAGATCATTTTGGGTTTGATTCTCTATCACTATCTCAACAAGATCTCAGTGCTATTTGTGGTTATAGACTTCTTTGTAATCAATTTAGCGAGTAAAGGCGTGATTATAGCCTTGGAAATCAATCAAGCAAAGGCGTGATTGTAGCCTTGGAAATCAATCAAGTAAAGGTGTGATTGTAGCCGTGGAAATCAATTGGGTGAACTTATTGCCCCTGAAATCAAGTATCTCTACCCAGAGGATTGTGAATCTGGAGGGAGTACCTCGTAGCCTTGAAATCGAGAGTGTAATTTTACAATTGCTTTTGAAAGGAAATCCGTAATTGTGTGTAGGACTGGATGTAGGGTAACTCTGAACCAGTATAAAATCCGGTATGTTCTTTCCTTTATTGCTTTCACTTTAATTCTGCATCTGTGTTTGATTCTGTGATCATATCTGTGTCTGAATATTGCACACATTTGTGCTCAAATCAACAAAAATTAAAAAAGATTTAGTAATTTCTTTAAACACTATTCACCCCCTCTAGTGTTAATCCTAGCCTTAAGATCCGTATTCCGCATTTCTCACATTTGGTACCAGAGCAAAGTTTTCAAAGTTTTCATAATCTGAATTTTGAAAAAATTTTAAATGGCTAAACTTTTATAAAATTATTAACACTATTTCATATGAATATGTCATAGAATCATCATGATATTGTTGTTTAAAATTATATTTAGTTATTTTGAAAAGTCACTTGATTCTTTAAAATGTTATGTTGTTTTGCAGGAGAAGAATTGTGTATAATGACTATTGGTTAAAAGATACCAGATAACCATTCAACAATCAAGAAGAACAAATGGATATATAATGGAAATCGACAATGAAATGGGTACCAGATCAACAAAAAGCTCTTGATTCTCATCTACAATTTGATATGATACTGTACTTCTCTCCATCTACTTCACAATGTCACTATTTTTGTGCGAATCCGTCAAGAAATGACCAAGTTATGGTCAAATGAAGTTTTGATGAACAAAGAGAGAAAGAATGCAAAACTGTCAATAGTATTCTTAAAATTGCATCCAAAATTTTGAGTATTTTGTTCCCACTACTTTTTTGGATTGTAGTTCTTATTCTCACGGTCGTTCTGATGGGTGGATCACCAAATTCCCATCAAAATTGAGTGAGATATGACAGTTTGAAGTTGGCTACCCAAAACTGAAAAACTATGTACGGGATTTTCTATATTTCTCTTACTGATTCGGCCTGTTGCACCACATACCTGTCCAAATTCATCACCAAACTATTATTGGATCGTAGCCCTTGCCTTTCTCTTCGATTTTCCGCCGGTTTCATCCAATTCCATAAAGAAACGAAGGAGATGTGTCTTCTAGAAGTTTGATGGTAAATAGAAAAACGAGAAGAAGAAGATGAGAAACTTCTATGAAAAGTGGTGACTGTTGGGCCTATTTATAGTGATTAAAGTGTCCATTCATTTAAAAATCAAATTCAAAGTTTTGGCACCAAGTTGGTCCATCTACTAAATCATCTGAATTTTTTCTCATACGGTCTTCAAATTCAACAAATGAATATACTACGCTGATCAGAAAAACGAGCCCGTCGCAATAGAACAGATCTCGTCATTAAATTCTGAAAGATATAAATGTGTGGTTGATGACAATGGAAGAACAGCAAAGATAGAAAGATGGAGTGCAAAAATTGGTACGCTTTACTATTATTTCATCTTTATTGTTGCATTTGAGAATATATATTTATGCATTTAGTTAGGTATAGAAATTTATCTCTTTTATAAGTTTTGATATTTAGGTCCATATATCGGCACACCATAAGTATAAATTTCGATATACCAGTCTATTTTTTTTTTTAAAGTTTTATAAAATGTGTTTTCTTTCAAATAAAATCTTACTACTAATTTATTACAATTATGTTAAGTAGAAAAGCATTTTTACATGCATAATGTCAAGTGTCTTTACACATGTTTTTCTCATTATTTTTTATGCTAATTAAATACTATAAAAAAATTGAGTAAAAAAATCAATTATTTACATGTCAATATCTAATCGTAAAATTAGTGCAAAATCATGTTAAAATCAGACTCAGAACTTTAGATAACATTTCTAAAATGCTGCCTTTGCTTCTGTTATACTGCAAATACGTTTTTATAGAATTTCTGTGTCTCAAAACGCTGTTTCAAAAACTTTTCATAGCATTTGGTAGATGCTGCAGATTCTGTTTTTATAATGTTTTGAATATATTTTTATTGCAAAAACTTTTTACAGTATTCTGTAAATGCTGTGTTTTCTACTTGAAACTCTAAACTATGTAAAAATAATATTTAAATTAAGAATATTTCTTTATTCTTTTTAAAAGTTATTTTCTAACTTATATCAGAATATTTTAAAATTAACGTTTAGATATGTTTTAGTAATTAATTAAAATTTTAAATGAAAGAGACCTTCACATAACACATGTTTATTTTAGTTTTTCAAATTTTGTTATTTTTAATATTTCATTACGTTTTTTTAAAAGATGTTAAAACATGTGTCTAAATATTTTAATCAATAATAATTTAATATATAATTTTTAACTAGTAAGTTAAGTATTTTATAAACATGGAAGTTTGGATTCTTAAAAAAATTATTTTTTTTTAAAACAAGGAGGGTATTAAAAATTTTTAATCCATATTTCATAGCAATTTGATTTTGATATTGAGTTTGATTACACCTTTCATGAATATGTTATAGTTTTAATATCATTAATTACCTTTAAACTCTTGTCTTTACTACTCTTTCAGTCCCATTCATTAGTTTTTCTTAACCTAAGTTTAGTAATTGGTATGTATTACCTTGGTTTGGTTGAAGCGAGTTATAATAAATTGTTTGATATATGCATACACACACACACACACACACACACACACATATATATATGCTTGTCAATTAGATATTACTTATTACTCATGTTTATCTTATAATCTGGATATCTCTTACCGTAGTATCTATATCATCATTCTGCATATTATTATTATTTTTACTTCAGTATCATTTTGTTTAATATTACGTATCATCTTATGTCATATCACATTTCATTGCATATTACATCATAAATTACAATGCATGAAATATCATAATCATTTGCATCACAAGTTGCATTTCATTTTGCATATTATCTCATGCTACATTGCATATGTCATACATTTCATACTATATTACAAACTACATATTGCATACATGTATACATAACGAGTGTATTTTATTTAGAAGGAGTTTGTAGTATTGTCTTATAGTATAGGATTATTAGTTTTTTGATTTGTTTGGTATGTTTTGATTGACTTGTTTGACTTAATTGACTTGTTTGAATTGTTTGACTTGATTGAATTGTTTGATTTGATGATTTTTTTGAATTGTTTGACATGATTGGATTTGATGTGCGTGTTGATTGGATTGTTTGAAATATACTTATACATATTTATGTATTGAATAATTATAATATAATTATGTTAATGTCTTTCACATTTCATTTACTATAATTTGTTCTAGTATTAGTTTAAGGGGGAGATTTTTATTTTTATGGGTTTAGGATGGTTTTTGTTGATGACAAAGGGGGAGAATTATAAAATAGGATAGTTAGGCATAGATTAAGGGGGAGTTATTAGTTTAAGGGGGAGTTATAAGGATAGAAGTAATATTTTATAAACAAAGGTTGTCAACATAAAAAATGGGAGATTGTTAGTCCTTGAGATGATGGTTTTGATGACAACAACCTTAGGAATTGTTATAAAATATAAATACTAACATCACAGTTTAGATATATGTATATGCAGGATTTAACCATGCAGGTACCAAGAATGAAGACTGTACATTTTACAGATTCAAGATATCAAGATTGAAGACTCATGAGTATTAATATTATCAAGAGTTCAAGATTTCAATAATAAGTAATCTAATTAGGAATTTTGTTAAAACTCCTAGAAAAGCACTAGCATCTTAAAATCTAATTTATTCGTGGAATGGAATCCACTTTGAGCCTGTTAAAGGGATGGAACCCTAAGTAGGATGGAACCTACAAAAAATCTAGTTGAACATTGTTTTGTATCCGCTAACTTTTATTCAAAATGATTTTACAAAATTATATCTTGTTTTCAAAACCTTCCTTTTAAAAGAATCAAAAAACATCTATCCTGATTTTTAATACTTTTAGCCTCAATATAATCTTAATTTCAAAATCAAATTATCCTTGGTTTTAAATTATCTTTAATAATAATATATTTAACTTTTAATATTCATACTTTGATTTAAATATAAAATTATACTAAAATTTTATATATACCAAAATATTATTCTATATATTTATTTATGTATTTAAGCATAGTTAAGTATATTTATACAAGTTTAAAATAGTTTTAATATAAGATAAAAGTCATTTTCAAAGAAAACAAACCACCAAAATTTCCTTTGGCATATCGACATACCCAAGATACTCATGTCGACATAGTGGCAGTTGGTTTCAAAATTTAAATTTCATAAGAAGTATCTATTCATTATATCTTTTCATGAATGGACATGGCTGTTGTTCTTCTATAAATATGGGTTGCTTTCAACGAATTTCAATTCATATTTTTCTGGTTTTCACTCCTCTTCTTCTTCCACATTTCTTTATACATATTCTTACCATTACTCTGCCGAAATCAACAATGAATCTAACTAGATCATTTCTGATTTGATTCTCTATCACTATCTTAACAAGATCTTACTGCTATTCAGGGTTGTAGACTTCTTTGTAATCAATTTAGCGAGTAAAGGTGTGATTGTTGCCTTGGAAATCAATCAAGTAAAGGTGTGATTGTAGCCTTGAAAATCAATCAAGTAAAGGTGTGATTGTAGCCTTGGAAATCAATTGGATGAACTTATTGCCCTTGAAATCAAGTATCTCTATCCAGAGAATTGTGAATCTGGAGGGTGTACCTCGTAGCCTTGAAATCGTGAGTGTAACTGTACAATTTCTTTTGAAAGGAAATATGTACTTGTGTGCGGGACTGGATGTAGGGTAACTCTGAACCAGTATAAAATCCGGTGTGTTCTTTCCTTTATTGCTTTTACTTTATTTCTGCATTTGTGTTTGATTCTGTGATCATATCTATGTCTGAATATTGTACACATTTGTGTTCAAATTAACAAAAACTCAAAAAGATTTAGTAATTTTTTTAAATACTATTCACCCCCTCTATTGTTAATCATAGCCTTAAATCCGTATTCCGCATTTCTCCCAGAACATAGACTTCACTTGGCCAATCTGGCCCACATTTTTGCTGCTGCCATGACCATGAGATCTGATTTTCAAATGAGCCTGAAACAAAGGTTCGATCGACAATTAACGACCAAACGTCGTGTGCTCACACAAATCGTGGTGCCTTTACCCTTGCACTTTCGTAAATTGACCTAATATAAAGAAAGACCATGGAGGGTAAATAAAATACTGAGATGTGGGATTTAGAAGATGTCAAAATGCTTCCCTTTCGGTAGAATAGTTGGTTCTTATGGAACGTAATAATCTTTACTATTAATAATGAGAATTCGATGAATATGATTCAACCGTATAATTTTGAATTTCCTAAAATGCCCTTTACATCTCCATAGTAGCTAAAATTATTCGTCTTCAAGTTGCCATGCCATCTATTCAGGGGCCGTATTATCAAACTTCATAACATCATCTCAACTCAATTAGATGTTATTGGAATAAATTCTTTCTTCATCTCTTGGCTTATATACAACAATAATTAATATATTTTTAACGATGTGGGACAAATTACTTTTGAATAAAACGTATATATCGATGCACGATGCAAAGTGCAATATAATTTTGAGAAGACGGAAAGAACTAAGGAAACAAACGAAATAAATAAAAAGTAGTACATTAATTGGAAAATGTGGGATTGTGTGGTGCTTGAATCGATTTGCTTGGAATAGCAAAAGCAACTGTTGGCCAACAAATCACAGGTTCGAAAGCCACATTTTGTGTTATATACATATACATACATACATACATATATGTGTGTGTGTGTGTGTGTGTGTGTGTGTGTATGTATGTATGTATGTATATATACAATGTAAGATATCAAATTTTAATCTGTTTTATTAGAGACTCTAGAGAGGTGTTAATGCATAAATTAGTTTACGTATGTGATTCAATGAGCTAATTGTATTAAATTTACACTGCCAATCAATATGTGATTTGCTTTTACATGCAAGTATAATATAATGTTTTGACATATGATTTGAGGGTATAAATGAGATTTGGTGTTAGATAGAGCTATTTGATATTTGACATTTCAAAATGTCAAGTAGTAGGATTAATAATTCTACGTATAAGCAGCTGGTTATATTCTGCAACAACCAATCATGCACATATAAACTTAAACTGCTCATGATTTTGCACTTTTATAATGAATTGTACGCAAATGCTTATAGAGCATCGGACAATTCGTTTTTTCGCTTCAAACTAGAAATATAAATTTGTTGCTTGTCGTCTTCAATTTGTAATTTATTCTAGCCGGTGGGTTAAATTAGAACGCACTTAAAGTGGGTGGGTGGGTCAGGTTTGAGCATGTTAGTACTTTTTTTAATGACCGAGTGAGCAAATTCACGTTGTTCTGTAAATCTGTTTGTTTGTTTTAGTTGAAGTGGTTGGTTTATTGAATTATTATCTTTGCAAAAATAAGGCAACGTTTGAGTAATATACATCAAGTATGCGATTTTTTACGTAATATAAGTTGTAAATAAAATTTTATCTAAAAAATTGTTGATTTGACGAAAAAAACTTAACCGTTGTTCGTAGGGTTTTTTATTAAAAATAAGGTTATGGTCACACCTATCAAATTTAAAGAGCTAATGTTGGAATGTGCAAACTTAATGCTCCTTTTATTTTTAAATTTAGTTTGTGAATTCAGTAAATGCGCAAACTATATATAAAAACATTTATATTTTTATAATTACTTTTGAAACGTTACCATTGTTCAGAAATGTTTGATTTTCGAATCCTAAATCAAAAATTTGTCCTCGAAAAATACAGTAGTGGTTTGCGTTGGGTAATCTAATGTATGTTTTGCAGATTGTAAATAAATGAACTGTTGGTAAGAACCACCAAATGAATGTACCAAATGGAGCAACGTGGCCCTGATGCGGATGCTGTTGGTTGCATGGTAGTGCTACCAACCAATCCAAATATATGTGCACATAAATATATCCACGTAAGATAATAGAACCACTTATTCAAGATAGCTAGATGAATTGCTTGTGTGGTCGGCGTCTTTCAGTCAATGGAAACAATGATCTTGGCGAAAAGTCCCCTGCATTTAAACGTTGCACCAACAGAGATTAATCGTGAGAGATTTCGGAGGCAATAGTCATGGAGAATACAGAGAACAGCGCAAAAACGAGATGGTCTCTTCATGGAAAAACAGCTCTTGTTACTGGAGGCACCAAAGGAATTGGGTATTTTGCTTCATACTTCTAATGCATCTTATTATTTATTATTTTTTGTTGCACTTAGTTTTTTTTTTTTTAACCTTTATTTAATAGATCCCTCATCCCTTCTAATGTTTTGTTGTACTTCGATATGAACTTGTCATCATGTTCACTTAGACGTTAGTTTTTTGTTTCTTCTTCCCTATGCCCATGCTTGACACAACCGAAATTAATTAACTGATACTCTCTACAAATCCCATTTAACTCGTAGCGTGAAACTGAGCAGAAAAATGTGTTGATCAGTTCACTGTTCATGTCTTCACCAGACTTTGTTGACGTGTTTTGGAAAATAAAAAGAAGCCAGTGGCTTACAACAAAAAAGACGCGTCTCTGTGTTCAATACGAGAGCCGAGTTATGCTCTTATGATAGCTCCAATCTTCGTGACAGTGCAAATACAATTGATAAGTAAAAATACGACGGTGCTATCACGAGAGTATTCGATACTCATTAGCTTTATTAGTTATCGCATTCGTCTTGTCCACTAGGTAATAAGAAGAAATCATACTAATTTAGACTCAGAGGAAAAATGAATTGATGAGGAAGCGAAAAGACATCTTTAGTTTGTGCATAATTCTTAAGGCCGAGTTTTATATGGATGGTAATAGAGAGTGGAATTGTGGAACATGTCATATGAACACCTTCTTCCTTTGTATGCTCATATTTGTGTTCTATGATTATATCAAAAGTTGCTGATTGTTGAACTTAAAGGCATGGAATTGTGGAAGAACTTGCTGGATTTGGGGCAATTGTCTACACATGTTGTCGGAACCAAGTAGAACTGGACAAGTGCTTGGAAGAGTGGAAAAACAACAACTTTAACATCTCAGGGTGCATTTGTGATGTATCTTCCAGAGCCCAACGGGAGAAGCTAATGGAAAACGTTGCTTCCACATTCAACGGGAAACTCGACATACTTGTAAGCATCGTCCAAAATGGAACACGGAATATACGATTGGATTTATCTATTTGCTTGGTATAGAAAATTAGTGTCGAAAAAATTTAATTTATAGAGGCTTTCTTTCCTGCAGATTAATAGTGCAGGTGCATTGATGTTAAAGCCAATCATAGACTACACATCTGATGACTATTTGCACCTCATGACCACAAACTTCGAATCAGTCTTCCATATTTGCCAACTAGCACATCCTCTTCTAAAAGCATCAGGCAATGGTAGTATTGTAAATCTCTCATCTGTTAGCAGTTTGCTTGGAATCCATTCTGTGGCTGTATATTCAGCCGCTAAAGGTACTGAAATCTCATGTCAAATTTTGTGCGCAACCTTTATATCCCTTTATATATAGCTAAAATCATATGTAAATTTTACGGTGTCGTTGTTTCGGTTACAATGTTCTTATGTAACTCGTAGGAGCAATGAATCAGCTTACAAGAAATTTGGCGTGTGAGTGGGCAAAAGATAATATTCGAGCAAATAGCGTTGCACCTGGAATCATCGTAACGCCCATGACCCAACCAGTAAGCTTCTACGTTTGTATCAGAAATTCATAATGAAGGCAAAAGGGATATATTTTAAAATGAATAATACTTCTATCCTGACCTTTTTTCTGTTTCTTTATGCTAAAACGTGTTTCAAATTTTTATAATAGGCGATCGCTGCAGATAAAGAGATGGTAACAAAGTACACATCGCTCATCCCTTTAGGTCGCTTTGGAGAAGTCAAGGAAGTTGCATCTTTGGTTGTGTTTCTATGCATGCCTGCTTCTTCTTATACTACTGGTCAACTTATTTGTACTGATGGTGGAAGAACCATTTATGGGTAACATTTTTTAGGTTAATAAAGTTTGATGTCGTATTGTTCATTCTAAGATTCCCAGATTATATGGTTTGTATGTTCCAATAATGCACTTTGTAATGTGCTGTGTTGACGTATACAGTGTGTATGAACGAAAATGATTTCTATGGTAAACTTTTGGGATAAACATTGCAGAGGTTGTCTAAAATGATCAAGTCAAATTTGATCTTCTCTTATTTATCATACAATCCATTTGACGCATTTAATAACCGTGATAAATTTGACTCAACGGACTTAATAAAATTTTACGTATAAAATAAATTTGGTTGAATATGGATAGGAATAAATAAATAATCAGGTTTTTCCTTTTATTTTTTAATTTTTGATTAGAATTTTAAATTCTAAGTTTAAATTCAAATTTTTATATTATCGAATTCAGTTTCATATTTTTTAATTTCAAATTCAAAAGTTAGTTTCAAATATTTAAGCTTTCAAATTGTGGTTTTAATATTCATTTAAGGTAGTGTTTGGTTTGCTGTTTTCAGTTTTGAATTTTTTCTTCATACAGAAATGCACATGACGGACGTATATTGCCAAAAACAACTAATTTAGAAAACGAAGTTAACATACAAAAAAAAACAATTTTTTATAGTTTCCGTGCTTTGGGAAATAACGCAAAAACGTGAAACAACCAACTCTTCTGTCGTCCATCTATCCCCTTCGTCCTTCCACCCTTTCCACCCTCCATTCATTCTTCTCATATTTGACATACATATTGAAAACCGAAAACAAAAATTCGTTTTTAAAGCAAGCACTACCTAAAATTTTAAAATTTTCCATTTTCAAGGTTCAGTTGATAAGTAAACAGGTAAAATAAGTTATAGATTTATGACTCTTTCACTAAATGAATAAAACGGATTACATATTTACGCTTTTTACTAAATTGGTTGATATATCCAACCAACTTACAAAAAGAATTGAGGGGTTGAATCGTATTTTGTCAGGCTTAAACGTGCATACACAAGCGAAAAAGATCTATTGCACCTCTTCACTACACCTTAGTGTATTTTTAGATTTACTATTTAAAATGAAACCAAACTTTAGAGATGATTAAGCTACACTACAAACATCAACAACATAAAATTATGATTATTTCTCTAGCATGTTCCAAATGTTAAGTATTAGTCATTGAATGTTGCCTTCAGTTTTAAACAAACCAATTTTTTTATATCAATATATGGTCTTTCATTATATCATATCACACTCTAAAAGTTTGGTTCATTTTGGATTGTCTAACTGCAAAAACTACAAAGTGCAGCTAGGGGTGGAGCTCTATTCCACGTTCCGATGGTTTTTCGCTCTTTGTTATTTGAAATGAAATAAATTTTGGATTGTTCAATCTACAATATGAACGTCATGTCCAAAAAAAAGGAGAGATCATGTGAAACTTATAACATGTTAAAGATGTTATGTAAATATCAGTTGTTTTAAAATATATTGTTTACTCAAATTAAGGAGATACCCTTATTTCAATATTTATATACTTTGTCGCGCCCTCTTGAGAGATTGTTATAAGTTAACCCTACAATTATTTTGGTAATTTTTTCATAGCCTGAATTTTTCAATAAATCGTGACTTCATCTGAATAAAAGTCGAAAATAGATCTTTTTTTTTTTGAAAATTTGTAGTTTTATTCTAAGTATATACAGCCTTTCTATATATATTTACGGTTTAGACTATAAATATTTACAAAATGGAAGAATGAATTATTTTATAGCGTTGATGGTTATTTTGTTTATTACTGTTTAATTGATATGTTTTCGAAAAAAATGACTTGAAGAAAGTAGAGGTACTGCATGTTGATTTTCAATCTTTTTCATGACGTGTACGAGTTTTATAAAATAAGGGTGAAATTTAAAAATGAAATGCGTTGCTAAGTGCAATTATGTTACATAACTTAACATAACCATTGTATGAAGGCTCCACCTCTAATTATGCTACATAACTAACTCTTGTTAATCTTGTTCGAATAAAGTAGGTTTTTCGTCTTATTATCTTTTATATGTGTTGTTATATAGAGATATAGGTATGTTAATAACACATAAAAAAAATTTAGGTAGAAATTTTTTTTACAAGTATTTTATTGATTGTTGTTTCTAATGTGTTCATAACCTTGAGTATTAAATCAGTACAAATACTTCTTAAATGTTCTTAATCATGATGGATTGGGAAAAGAATATCGTTACATCTGTTGAGACCAGTGTACATAACGCTCTCTATATGATGAATGGTGAATTACTCATGACCATTAGAGGCACCAAGAGTTTACGTACTTGGGCTGGTTTGGAATAATCATATAATGGCTCGACGTGAGTCTTCTATAGGTTAATACAGATAGAGTTAAGGGTTTTCTTTAGGAGCAGTTATATAATTTTTATGTAACCTTAACTATATAAATAATCATTTTCAAAATAAAATATGGTTTTGGATTTGTTTTCTATTATATGTGCTGTGATATTGCAATATAAATTATGAGTTAATAACATTAAACATGTATAAGTAAAAAAATCAATAGGAGCATTGTTTTATCGATTGCAATTCGAATAAATTCATAGCCATGAGTATTGAATCGACTGAAAAACATCAACTCTTTAAATGTTTCTAGTTGAGATATATCAATAAATAGAGATACGTCTATTGAGACTAGTATATGAAAGGGAGTGTGAATTAAGGATCTTAAGGCTAATTTAACACTAGAGAAGGGATGAATAGTGTTTAATGGATTCTAAGACTTATATGGACTAAATTAAAATTATGACACAAAAAATGCAGAACTTACTCATAAAACAATCACAGAATCAAACATAGATGCGGAAAGTAAATAAAAAGCAGTAAAAGGAAAGAACACAACGGATTTTACACTGGTTCGGTGTTATCCTACGTCCAGTCATGTACCAAGGCAGATACCTCATATGGATTTTTATTATACCAATATCGAGGTACAACCCTCAATTTCTAAAGGCCTTGAGGTATCCTCTTGTCTTCGAGTCCGTGGCAAACTCTTTTGATTTACGGGACACAAGATCACCCAATTGATTTCCAAGCACAACCACACCTTATAGGGAGACTCGACATACTTTTCATTAAAAATTGATCCTATAACTCTGAATAGCACTTTGATCTTCGAGAGAGGGTGGAGAATCAAACAAGAATGAGATTCTTGTTTGATTCAGTTGAGAATTCGGGAGAATTTTGGCACGATCTTAAAATATGAAAATTTTTGAATATAAATTTGTGGAGAAGAAGGAGTGAAGAAAATAAGAAAATAGTTAGTTAAAAATTCGTTTGCGAAGGCTATTTATAGACTAGTAACAGTCATAACCATTCACGTAGAGATTTAAACGAATAGACACTTCTTTTGAAAATTGAAACTTTTGATTTAACGGCCACCATGTCGAAATGGGGTATCCCATAATGTCGACATCCCTTAGTTAAAAACTATGTAAATTTTTTTTTGAAAATGGTATTGAAAGGAAAACAAGATGAAATGATTCTGGAGTAAAATAAACTAATTTTCATATGTTTTAAAATAAAGAAGAGTAGAAAAATATATTTTTAGAATTTGTGTGTGTATATATATATATATAATTGATTTTAAATCTCAAGTGTATATATATATAAAAGAATTTTTTAAAAATCAGAAGATAGTTTAAAAACAAACGAAGTTTAAAACAAGAGTTTATTTAAAAACAAAAACAAAGAATATTTAAAGGCTAAAACATCTTTTTGAAAATCATTTGAAAAGATAATTTTGTAAAGCTAAAACATTTTAAAAAAAAGTTTGAAAATCATTAAAAAACCATTTTGAAGTAGTTTTGCAAGCTTCTTCCAGCAGAATATTTCATCACATCAGGACTTCAGAGCTTGTACAAAACCAGGATGTTCGTGGGCTTGTAAGCCACTTGTCGTAGGTTTGTAAGCTACTTGTCGTGGGTTTTTAAGCCGCTAAGAAGATAAAAATTGTAACAACCCGCATATTTATCGATTTTATATTTAAATATTTTGTCGTTAATCGGATATTGGTCCGAAAAGCTACTTTTTGCAAATGGTCTAATTAGGACTCGAGACCACTTCCATTGAGTTTGAAATGCCATTTACAACTTTTTTTAAGTATAAACATTGATAGGTTTGGAGTTAGTGGAATTTCACTTACTTTTCCCGCTTTGGACTTTGGGTTAGATTAGCCATTATAACTCAAACTCACTTCTCTCCTTCTCCTCACTCTTCATAAATTTCCTAACAACCAAGCTTTAGCATTAATGGTGAGTGGAAGGGGAAATTAATATTCCAAGCTCAAATTCTCTTGCAAATCCAACATTCAATTCCAAATTCAAGAAGAAGATATTGGATTCAAGCTTGTGATTACTTCTCCATTGCTTTCAAGCTTTTCTTCATAAATTTGGTACAAAGGTGAGATTTTTATCTCACAATTCTAGTCTATAACTATATTGAACTGTTGGCAATGATTCTCCCGGACCCCCATCTTGGGGGGTTGCCACCCCCCCGGACCCCCCCTCCGTAGGGGATCTTATCATAAAAATGTTCAACAGAACTTGTTTTGTTGAGATGCTGAGTTGACCATTCTTCGAGACAAGCTATCTTGGGCTTCTCAGTCGATTGTATGGATTTTGAAATATCTATTTCGATGGATTCTTTATCGATTTCTTTGGAATTTATTCACATCTTCGTATGTGAATTTTGATGATCGATTGTTCTACAATCATCTTTGTGATTTGTCACTTTAAAATATACAAAGGTTTCAATACTAGTAGTAAATATCAAAACTCTTTCAACAAAATGATTTCAACCCTATTTTCAATAACAAAGCTCTTTTCTTAAACCGTTTTCCAATCTACTAGTATATACAAACCTTTACCTCACTCGTATGAGAAATTGAATTAAACGGCTTAGTAAAACAAGTGGTATGAAACGCTTGCGTTTACTTTGTCAGTTAATTCTTGGACTTGTTCGATTGAATCTCTTGTGATAATTTTCTAGTGGAGATCTACAAGTTGTTCGTAAATATTTAAGTTAAGCTAGTGGTTATGGGACATGAAGCTAAGCTCATATATTTACCAGCTTATTGTAATTGACACTTCTCGTTGATCATGACGATCATTTTATGATTTAGACTAGCAATTGTGCGATGTCTCTTTGTTTGCAAGGTTAGTCTAGACACCATTTGTGTGATTCCACTCACACATACCTTTTTGTTGCGAGGTTAGGCTAGACACCATTTGTGTGATTCCACTCACACATACCTTTTTGCTTTTTGGTTAGCCTAGACATCATCTAGGTGATTGCGACTCACCCATATGGAGTAGCTCCACATGGTCTTCGGACCGTCATGTGATAGGCCTCTTTCCCTTTTTCTGTGATTTCTGGATTTCTTGTGTTGATTTCTGGAATTTATGTCATTGACTTGTTATGAGTACAAGTTTAGGGTATGATGCCCTCTTTGGATCTTTGAGAAGATTCTTGTGATATCGATTTATCTCTTATTGATTG
This sequence comes from Allium cepa, assembly GCA_030765085.1. Taxonomy (NCBI): domain Eukaryota; kingdom Viridiplantae; phylum Streptophyta; class Magnoliopsida; order Asparagales; family Amaryllidaceae; genus Allium; species Allium cepa. The sequence goes on from CM060946.1 coordinate 196,880,461, forward strand.
ATCTTCTGTTGATCATCATTTGCATACTTATAGTAGTATGTCAGTATGGATATTTTATGTTTAAGTCATATCTTTTATTTTATACCATGCCATTTTATAGCTAGACTGATCCGTTTATTATTTTCTTAAATAATACTCGGGTCAGACCGAGATGTTACAGGTGCTTCTGCTTGACTTCTTCCCGGGATTTGCTACTCTGACTTTTGGCTAACTATTTAGATTAGCAGTTTTTGTTGTATACACTTGAGACATAGACTCATAGTTGTATTCTTTTGTATAGCACGTGTTGCTATTCTTTTGTATTATTGTGGATCTTTTTGACCACTACTCTGATGTACACTTTCATGTGCTAGTTATATATTCATATCTTCTTCCGCCTTTGTGATATGGATGTCTGTGACTGATTTGTGTTATGCTTATTTCTATGTTTGTTTCCGAAGATTATTTATAGCCACCGTGCGATAAGCAATCACATGGATGGTCTCTCCTCAATAGCCTTATTCTCCGTGCTAGTTGACAGCACTACACCGTAGTGTTCTTGGCTAGCGTGGGTATAGAGGTGGGGCGTCACAAAAATGGGTTCCATCCCAAATGAAATTTGGAATGAAGATTTCCGTGCTATTATGAAGTTTTAACAAAAAAACAGACACTTATCTTGAAATCTTGATCTTGATACTCTAGAGTCTTCAATCTTGATATCTCCATTCTGAATCTTGAGTCCTGAGTCATTATACTGATCAGTCTTCAGTAATCAATACTGCATTTATATAGGTATGTATGTATGTATCCTGCATAGTTCCTCATATACATATCTATCTAAAAAATAGTGTTAGTATATATTTTATAATGAGATAAGTTAAAAAGGTCGTTATCATCAAAACCAACATCTCAGTTCCTAACAATCTCCTCCTTTTTGATGATGACAACCTGTATTTATAAAATATACTTACCATACCGTAACTCCTATCATAACTCCCCCATACTTTATGACTCCCCCTTACTCCAATCATAACTCTCTCTTACTTCAAGCCAACTACTATTTTATAACTTCTCCCCCTTTTTCATCAACAAAAACTTCTTACTAATAAATTCCCTGAACTTGATATAAGATAATCAACCATAATACAATAGAGTAATTCATATAGAAGTGTAATAAGTGCTAATTGTGATCATAAGTATGAAATGTGATTATAAGTGTGAAATGTGATCACGAGTTTGATCATCAGTGTAATCTAGAAGTAAATCAATCATCATCCAATCATATTTGCAGTAAATATTCAATTCAATCATATATAAAAACCACACCAAATGTTTTAAACAAGTCAAGTCAATCAAGTTTAAAACACACCAATCAAATCAAACATATAACATCCAGAATGACTAGACATTCCTTGATACTTCCACCCATCCATCTTCTCCAAAGATAGGGTCTACTTTAACGGCATTCCCATTCTTCTTTATCTTTGTGGAGAGTGACTTATGGATTTCCTTCGAGATCGTCCTTGTTAAGGGCCGAGATCATCCAACGAAGAGCTTTGAAATGTCTCATTTGCTCCTTAATCATCTGCATTTGACTCAATTCTAACTGGCACTGATTACGAAGTATGAATGTAAGGATATTCTTGAAGGAAGTGAGTGTTTCTTCAAGATTATCACTTAGATTCTTAATCGGAGAAGCCATAATTCAAGAAATAGGAAGAAATATGAAAGGGAATGATTAAAAATGAAGTTTGATAATTTATTCTGGAAGAAATAGGTATAAATAGGGGTAAAAAGTCGATTAAAATGAATAGACACAAGTTAGTTACATGAAATTAAAATTTGAAAGTGTAACTACTTTCTGCCCGTTGCGTGTCGACATTGGAGGACGGAGTATGTCGACACGCCTCTGTCTAGAGTGAAAATTTGCTTTGTTTTGAATATTATGAACAAATCTATGCAACTAAAATTTGTATAATATAAAAACAAGCAATTACAGAGACAAGTGAAGTTGAGTAATATGAAATAAAAGATTTCACTAATGAGTCTAGTCAACATTACATAAAATAATATAATATTAACTAAAATAAAGGAAAATACATGGATAGATCTTGAAGCAAACAAGATAACATGTACTAAAATTAACTAGATGAGGATAAAGAAGATGATAGTCCAATCTTTCTACTAACTTTCCCGAAGGACTTATGGATTTTAGTGGAAATCTTATTCATTTTCTTACTCATTGATCTTTTGAGTGTCTTTTGATTTTCCACTGTAATTCTTTGATTGTTGAGAATGGTCTTATTGGATGGATTAGCAGGATTAGTAGGATATTCAATTCTCTCTAAGGAAGTTTCTAGATCTTCCTCTTCCTCCTCTTCAATTTCCATTCCTTCCTCTTCTTCTTCCCCCATTTCTTCCACCTCTTCGTGAGCAAGCCTTTCTTCCTTTTCTGTAAGTGTTTCATATGGTTGAAACACTAGAGGCATTTGCAAAAGGGAAAATTTTCCATGGTTGAACACTTTTCCTATTATAAATTCTTCCCTTTTGAAATCAACTCCAAAGTAAGTAAAAATCCGAGTGAGATAAACTTCATGTTATAATGTGTTTTCACCCACAGCAAAATTCTTGGGACTTTGCTCATCCAAAATTACTTGATCCCAATTGATATCATAATTTCCATAAATTGCGAAAAGATCTTTGCAAACTTTCAAAGTTGGGTTGTTATAGTTTTTCGATCTTGGTATAAGGGTGTGTTGAATAAGAAGGTTAACAATTCTTGATTTTGGATAAAATAACAATTTTTAATTCAAAAATGTCATCCCCTTCAAAGATGTGATGAAATGTCTCACGATCATATTCATTTATTTGAAATTTCGAGAGATTCATTTTTGCATACTTGCATCCTAAAATATTTCCTAAAATTTCACAATCCAAAACTATTTGTGGTCCTTTAACACCACTCCAAATTTGTCCATCTTGCCCATTATAAAAATCACGATTCAAATTCGCATAAAATATCTTAACAAAATTTGGATAACATACAAAATCATTTTGTTTGTTATCTACTACACCAAGAATAGAACATTGTTGAAAAAGATTTTAAATTTCATAAGAAGGAAAATCTTCAAAAATAGCAAATTTCCCCAAATGAATTTTACCAAAGTTTACATAGTTGATGTAAGCTTTGATAGCTTCCGGGTCATTAAAAAGAAAGGGTTTTAATGGATTTTGGAAGCCCGATGGTGCTAGGAGTGCTTGAAGAGGCTATTGAAGAAGTTTGAGAAGAGTTGAAGATAATGAAGATAAATTTGAAATTTGAAATAAAAGTGGAAAGTAATGAGAAGGAGAGTGAATTAAATAGAGATTCTATAGACATGTTCTTTGGTCAAAAGGCATCTTTCCAGAGCATTGAAGTTGGTGAAAAGATGGAGAAAAATTCAAAAGTTTGAATTCAAATTTTAAAATCAAATTTCTAAGGCGCATGTCAACATGGGGTATCCAGGTATGTCGACATGTGCCTATTAAATCAAAGGACAAGTGTCCATTCCTAATTTCTAATAAATGTATATAATATATCATATATTCTACTTATATGATTCCTGTGATAACATTAAATACAATAATACTTAAATATTAATAATTTAATATTTAAAATATTATTAAAATAATATTTTTGAATTTAAAATTCAAATTTCAAGGGATAAATTTGAATTTAAAATTCAAAGAATTTTAAAAAAAATCAAGCAAACAAACAAGCATCCGTTCAACCAAGAAAAATTAAAAATAATGTAAATGCTTACCTATTTTTAGATCCATACTCCCATCGTCATCTGTTTCATTGATTGTAGTGAAACAAAGATTTGAATTATCCGTCTTCTTTTCATTTCACTGGATGATGAGTCTAAGTCATCAAGAGATGCTTTGTATGCTTTCTTTCTTTTCCTTGACGAATCATTGTTTGAAGGGAGCAACTATTTATTTAGATACAGACAATCTTTCCTATGATGCCCGACTTTATTTCAATTGTAGCATCTATCATTGATGACGTTCTCCATATTATTTCTGGAAATTTTTTAATCATTTGTTTTGCAATTATTCATTTTTGTATATTTTAGAAATTTTTTGAAGTTTCTTGTCATGAAAGTAATCTCCTCATCACTGTCTGATTTCGAATCTTCAGTTGTTGCATTGAATGCTAATGACTTCTTTTTTGTAGCCTTGTTTTCTTTTCTTCCTTGCAGTTGAAATTCATAAGACATCAAATTCCCAATCAATTTTTCTATTTATATTAGACTGATATCATTTGCTTCTTCGATTGCAAGTGTCTTTTGATCCCATTCTGGAGTGAGTGAATTTAGAATTTTTCTGACTTGGTCTTCCTCCGAAAAGCTTTTTCCCAGTGCAATTAGTGAATGAACAATTTCTTGAAATCGACAACACATGTCAGAAATGAACTCATTTGCATGCATTTTAAACAATTGAAACCAATTAGTTAATATGGAAAATTTAGTCTGTTTAACTTTGCTTGTTCCTTCATGAGTAACTTGACAAGTTTTTCAGATTTCAAATGCAGACTTACAAACGGACTATCTATTAAACTCATTCCTATCTAGTGAATAAAATAATATATTCATGGCCTTTTAGTTGTTTTGTGCAATACCCTTTTGCTCAGCAGTCCACTGGACAAAATCGGTAGTTGGTTCAACATACTTAGTTTGTGTGATATTCCAAGTGTCTTATCCTACTGATTGTAAATAAATTTTCATTCTACATGCCTAATATGCATAGATACTGCCATTGAAAAATGGTGGTCTAACAGTAGATCGACCTTCTATAAATGAACTAGTGTTAGTGTTAACGGAACTAGTGCCAGAGTTGACATTACCAGCGTTGGTTGCCATTAAAATAATTTTTCAAGTTTCAAATTATGAAAATTATGAAAACCAATGCTCTGATGCCAATTGAATGAGAATGCAGATTAAGGATCTTAAGGCAAATTTAACACTAGAGGGGGTGAATAGTGTTTAATGGATTCTAAGACTTACATGGACTAAATTAAAAGTATGACACAAACAAATGCACGATTTAGTCACAGAACAATCACAGAATCAAACACAGATGTAGGAAGTAAATAAAAAGCAGTAAAAGGAAAGAACATACAGGATTTTATGCTGGTTCGGAGTTACCCTACGTTCAGTCCTGCACCAAGGCAAACACCTCACACATAATTTTAGTATACCAATGTCGGGATTACAATCCTCGATTTCTAAAGGCCTTGAGGTACCCTCATGTCTTCGAGTCCAGGGTAAACTCTCTTGATTTATGGGATACAAGATCACCTAATTGATTTTTAGGCACAACCACACCTTATAGAGAGAGTCGATAAAATTTTGATTACAAATTGATCCTACAACTCTGAATAGCACTTTGATCTGCGAGAGAGGGAAAAGAATCAAACAAGAATGAGATTCTAATTTGATTCACTTGAGAATTCGGCAGAGTTTCGGAACGATCTTAAAAATATGAAAATTTTAGAATATGGATTTGTGGGGAAGAAGGAGTGAAGAAAATTGTTAGTTAAAAAAATCATTTATGAAGGCTATTATAGACCAGTAACGATCATAACCATTCGTGAAGAGATTTAAACGAATAGACAATTCTGAAAATTGAAACTTTTGAATTTAATGGCCACCATGTCGACATGGAGTATCCCATGATGTCGACATCCCTTAGTTAAAAACTACGTAAATTTTTTTTTGAAAATGGTACTGAAAGGAAAACAAGATGAAATGATTCTGGAGTAAAATAAACTAATTTTCCTATGTTTTAAAATAAAGAAGAGTAGAAAAATATATTATTAGATTGTATATATAAATTTGATTTTAAATCTCAAGTATGTATATATAAAAAAGAATTTTTAAAAAATCAGAAGATAGTTTAAAAACAAACAAAGTTTAAACAAAAGTTTATTAAAAAACAAAAACAAAGAATATTTAAGGCTAAAACATCGTTTTGAAAATCATTTGAGAAGATAAAAATTTTAAAGCTAAAACATTTTAAAAAAAAATTGAAAATCATTTTAAAAAAAACCAGTTTGAAATAGTTTTGCAAGCTTCTTTCTGTTTAATATTTCATCACATCAGGACTCGAGAGCCTGTACAAAACCCGGATGTTCGTAGGTTTGTAAGCCACTTGTCGTAGGTTTGTAAGCTACTTGTCGTGGGTTTGTAAGCCGCTAAGAAGATAAAAATGGGTTCCATCCCAAATGAAATTTGGAATGAAGATTTCCGTGCTATTATGAAATTTTAACAAAAATCAAACACTATCTTGAAATCTTGATCTTGATACTCTAGAGTCTTCAATTTGATATATCCATTTCAAATCTTGATTTTTGTGTCTTTATACTGATCAGTATTCAGTAATCAATATATATATATATATATATATGCACATATACATCCTGCATATTTTCTGCATATAGATATCTATCTAGACAATAATGTTAGTATATATTTTATAATAAGATAAGTTAAAATGGTTGCTGTCATCAAAACCAACATCTTAGTTCCTAACAATCTTCCCCTTTTTGATGATGACAACATGTATTTATAAAATATACTTATTATACCATAACTCCTATCATAACTCGCCCTTACTCCATGACTCCCCTTACTCTAAACCAACTACTATTTTATAACTTCTCCCCCTTTATCATCGACAAAAACTTATTACTAATAAATTCCCGAACTTGATATAAGATAATCAACCATTGTACAATAGAGTAATCCATATATTAGTGTAATAAGTGCTATGTGTGATCGTAAGTATGAACTGTGATCATAAATGTGAAATGTGATCATGAGCGTGATCATAAGTGTAATGCAGAAGTAAATCAATCATCATCAAATAATATTTACAGTAATTATTCAATTCAATCATATACACAAACCACACCAAATGTTTTAAATAAGTCAAGTCAATCAAGTTTAAAACAAACCAATCAAATCAAACAAATAACATACTGAATGACTAGACGTTCCTTGGTACTTTCACCCATCCATCTTCTCCAAAGATGGGGTCTACTTTGATGGCATCCCATTCTTCTTTATATTTGTCGAAAGTGACTGGTGGATTTCCTTTGAGATCGTCCTTGTTAAGGGCTGAGATCATCCACGAAGGGTTTCGAAATGCCTCTCTTGCTCCTTGATCATCTGCATTTGACTCAATTCTAAACGGCGCGGATTACGAAGTATGAATGTGAGGATATTCTTGAAGGTAGTGAGAGTTTCTTCAAGATTACCACTTAGATTCTTAACCGGAGAAGCCATAATTCAAGAAATAGAAAGAAATATGAAAGGGAGTGAATAGAAATGAAGTTTGGTAATTTATTCTGGAAGAAACAGGTACAAATAGGGGCAGAAAGTCGATTAAAATGAATAGACACAAATTAGTTGAACGAAATTAAAATTTGAAAGTATAACTACTTTCTGCCCATTGCATATCGACATTGGGGGATGGAATATGTCGACATGTCTTTGCCTAAAGTGACTATTTTCTTTGTTTTGAATATTATGAGCAAATCTATGCAATTAAAATTTGTATAATACAAAAACAAGAAATTACATAAACAAGTGAAGTTGAATAACAGGAAACAAAAGATTTCATTAATGATAGTCCAAGCTTTCTACTAACTTTAGTGGAAATCTCATCCATTTTCTTACTCATTGATCTTTTGAGTGTCTTTTGATTTTCCACTATAATTCTTTGATTATTGAGAATGGCCTTATTGGATGGATTAGCGGGATTAGTAGGATATTCAATACTCTCTAAGGAAATTTCTTGATCTTCCCCTTCCTCCTCTTCAATTTCCATTCCATCCTCTTCCTCTTCTTCCTTCATTTCTTCCATCTCTTCGTGAGCAAGTCTTTCTTCCTTTTCCGTAAGTGTTTCATATGGTTGAAATACTAATGGAATTTTCATAAGGGAAATGTTTCCATGGTTAAACACTTTTCTAGTTATAAATTCTTTCTTTTTGAAATCAACTCCAAAGTAATTAAAAATCCAAGCGAGAAAAACTCCATGATATAATGTGTTTTCTCCTATAGTAAAATTCTTGTGCCTTAACTCATCCAAAATAACTTGAGCCCAACTGATATCATAATTTCCAAATGTTGCAAAAAGAGTTTGCAAACATTCAAAGTTGGGTTGTTGTAGTTTCCCGATATTGGTATAAGGGTATATTGAATAAGAAGGTTAGCAATTCTTGCTTTTGGACGAAAATAATGATTTTTTAATTCAAAATAGTCATCCCTGATGAAATGTCTCTTGATCATTTTCATTTATTTGAAATTTCGAGTGATTCATTCCGGTATATTTGGATCCCAAAATATTTCCCAAAATTTCAGAATCTGAAACTATTTGTGATCCTTTTAACACTACTCCAAATTTGTCCATCTTGCCCATCATAAAACCACGATTCAAATTCACATAAAACACCTTAAAAAGATTTGGATAACATACAAAATCATTTTGTTTGTTAGCTACTACACTAAGAATAGAACATTGTTGAAAAAGATTTTCAATTTCATAAGAAGGAAAATCTTCAAAAATAGAAAATTTCCCCGTATGAATTTTACCAAGTTTACATAATTGATCTAAGCTTTGGTAGCTTCTGGGTCATTAAAAGAAAGTTTTGATAGCTTTTCGAAGCCTAATGGTGTTAGGAGTGCTTGAAGAGGCCATTGAAGAAGTTTGAGAGGAGTTGAAGATAATGAAGATAAATTTGAAACAAAAGTGAAAAGTGATGACAAGGAGAGTGAATTAAATAGAGATTCTATAGACATGTTCTCTGGTCAAGAGGCATTTTAAAAGTTGGAATTCAAATTTTGAAATCAAATTTCTGAGGAGCATGTTGACATAGGGTATCCGGGTATGTCGACATGTGTCTATTGAATCAAAGGACAAGTGTCTATACCTAATTTCTAATAAATGTATATATTACAACCTACATTCTACTTATATAATTCTTGTGATAACATTAAATATAGCAATAATTAAATATTAATAATTCAATATTTAAAATGTTATTAAAATAATATTATTTTTGAATTTAAAAGTCAAATTTCAAGGGATAACTCTGAATTTAAAATTCAAGGAATTTAAAAAAAAATCAAGTAAACAAACAAGCATCCACTCAAATAAGAAAAATTAAAAATAATGTAAATGCGTACCCATTTTCAGATCCATACTCCCATCATCGTCTGATTCATGAATAGCAGTTAAATACAGATTTGAATTATCCATCTTCTTTTCATCGTCACTGGATGATGAGTCTCAGTCATCAAGAGTTGATGTGCATGCTTTCTTTCTTTTCCTTGTCGAATCATTGTTTGAAGGGTACAATTGTTTATCTTGATACGGACAACCTTTCCTATGATGCCCGACTTTAATGCAATTGTTGCATCTATCGTTGTCGACGTTCTCCGTATTACTTCATGAATTCCTTTGATCATTTCTTTTGTAATTATTCATTTTTCTATATTTTAGGAATTTCGGAAGTTTCCTGTCATGAGAGCAATCTCCTCATCACTGTCTGGTTCCGAATCTTCAGTTGTTGCATCGAATGCTAATGACTTCTTTTCTACGGCCTTGTTTTCTTTTCTTCCGTGCAGTTGAACTTCATAAGACATCAAATTCCCAATCAATACTTCTATTTTCATGAGACTGATAGCATTTGCTTTTTCGATTGCAAGCGTCTTTTGTTCCCATTCTGGAGTGAGTGAACTTAGAAATTTTCTGACTTGGTCTTCCTCTGAAAAGCTTTTTTCCAGTGCAATTAGTGAATGGACAATATCTTGAAATCCATAATACATGTAGGAAATAGACTCATTTGCATGCATTTTAAACAATTGAATCTTATTAGTTAATATGGCAATCAATACTTCTATTTTCATTGGACTGATAGCATTTGCTTTTTCGATTGCAAGTGTCTTTTGATCCCATTCTGGAGTGAGTGAACTTAGAAATTTTCTGACTTGGTCTTCCTCTGAAAAGCTTTTTTCCAGTGCAATTAGTGAATGGACAATATCTTGAAATCCATAATACATGTAGGAAATAGACTCATTTGCATGCATTTTAAACAATTGAATCTTATTAGTTAATATGGAAATTTTAGTTTGTTTAACTTTGCTTCTTCCTTCATGAGTAACTTGCAAAGTTTTCCAGATTTCAAATGCAGACTTACAAACAGACAATCTATTAAACTTATTCCTATCTAGTGAACAAAATAGTATATTCATAGCCTTTGAGTTTTTTGTGCAATACCTTTTTGCTTAGCAGTCCACCAGGCAAAATCATTAGTTGGTTCAACATAATCAGTGTTTATGATATTCCAAGTGTATAATCCTATTGATTGTTAATAAATTTTCATTTCTACAATCTCAATATGCATACTTACTACCATTGAAAAATGGTGGTCTGACAATAGACTGACCTTCTATAAATGAACTAGTGTTAGTGTTAACATAACTAGTGCCAGAGTTGACGTTACCAGTGTTGTTAGCCATTAAAACAATTTTTCAAGTTTCAGATTATGAAAACTATGAAAACCAATGCTCTGATACCAATTGAAAGGGAGTGCGGATTAAGGATCTTAAGGCTAATTTAACACTAGAGGGGGGTGAATAGTGTTTAATGGATTTTAAGACTTATATGGACTAAATTAAAATTATGACACAAAAAATGCAGAATTTACTCACAGAACAATCACAGAATCAAACACAGATGTAGAAAGTAAATAAAAAGCAGTAAAATGAAAGAACATATCGGATTTTATACTGGTTCGGAGTTACCCCGCGTATAGTCCTGTACCAAGGCAAACACCTCATACAAATTTTCATTATACCAAAATTCGAGATTACAATCCTCAATTTCTAAAAGCGTTGAGGTACCCTCCTATCTTCGAGTCCGAGAAAAACTCTCTTGATTTACGGGACACAAGATCTCCCAATTGATTTCCAAGCACAATCATACCATATAGAGAGACTCGATAAACTTTTGATTACAAACTGATCCTATAACTCTAAATAGCACTTTGATCTTCTATAGAGGGCAAAGAATCAAATAAGAATGAAATTATAATTTGATTCACTTGAGAATTCGATAGAATTTCGGCACGATCTTAAAAATATGAAAATTTTAGAATATGGATTTGTGGAGATGTAAGAGTGAAGAAAATAAGAAAATAGTTAGTTAAAAAATTAGTTTGTGAAGGCTGTTTATACACCAGTAACGGTCATAACCATTCATGAAGAGATTTGAACGAATAGACACTTCTTTTGAAAATTGAAATTTTTGAATTTAACGAGCACCATGTCGACATGGGGTATCCCATGATGTCGACAACCCTTAGTTAAAAACTATGTAAAATTTGTTTTGAAAATGGTATTGAAAGGAAAACAAGATGAAATGATTGTGGAGTAAAATAAACCAATTTTTCTATGTTTTAAAATAAAGAAGAGTAGAAAAACATATTTTTAGAATGTGTGTATATATATATATATATATTTGATTTTAAATCTCAAGTATATATATATACACATATATGTAAAAAAAAATTAAAAATCAACAGATAGTTTAAAAACCAATGAAGTTTAAAACAAGAGTTTATTTAAAAACAAAAATAAAGAATATTTTAAGGCAAAAACATCTTTTTGAAAAGATAATTTTTTAAAGCTAAAACATTTTAAAAAAAATTGAAAATCATTTAAAAAAAACCATTTTGAAGTAGTTTTGGAAACTTCTTCCTTCATAAATTTCATCACATCGGGATTCGAGAGCTTGTACAAAACTAGAATTTTCGTGGATTTGCAAGCCACTTGTCATACGTTTGTAAGCTACTTGTCATGGGTTTGTAAGCCACTAAGAACATAGAAATGGGTTCCATACCAAAAGAAATTTGAAATGAAGTTTTCCATGCTATTATGATGTTTTAATAAAAACTAGACACATATCTTGAAATCTTGATCTTGATACTCTAGAGCCTTCAATCTTGATATCACTATTCTGAATCTCGAGTCTTGAGTCTTTATACTGATCAGTCTTCAGTAATTATTACCTGAATATATATATATATATATCCTACATATTTCCTGTATATAAATATGTATCTAGACAATAGTGTTAGTATATATTTTATAATAAGATAAGTTAAAAACGTTGTTGTTATCTCAGTTCCTACCAATCTTCCCCATTTTGATGATGATAACTTGTATTTATAAAATATACTTACCATACCATAACTCCTATGATAACTCCCCCTTACTCCATGACTCCCCCTTACTCTAATCATAACTCCCCCTTTGTCCAAGCCAACTACTATTTTATAACTTCTCCCCCTTTGTCATCAACAAAAACTTCTTATTAGTAAATTCCCTGAACTTATATAAAATAGTCAACCATAATACAATAGAGTAATCCATATATAAGTGTATTAAGAGCTAAGTGTAATCATAAGTACGAAATGTGATCATAAATGTGAAGTGTGATCATGAGTGTGATCATAAGTGTAATCCAGAAGTAAACCAATCATCATCCAATCATATTTACATTAATTATTCAATTAAATTATATATACAAACCACACAAAATGTTTTAAATAAGTCAAGCTAATCAAGTTTAAAACACGCCAATCAAATAAAATAAATAACATACAGAATGACTAGACATTCCTTGGTACTTCCACCCATCCATCTTCTCCAAAGATAGGGTCAACTTTGATGGCATCCCATTCTTCTTTATCTTTGTCGAGAGTGGCTGGTGGATTTCCTTTAAGACCAACTTTGTTAAGGACTGAGATCATCCAACGAAGGGCATCGAAATGTCTCTCTTGCTCCTTAATCGTCTGCAGTTGACTCAATTCTAAGTGGCGCTGATTACGAAGTACGAATGTAAGGATATTCTTGAAGGAAGTGAGAGTTTCTTCAAGAATATCACTTAGATTCTTAATCAGAGAAGCCATAATTCAAGAAATAGGAAGAAATATGAAACAGAGTGGTTAGATATGAAGTTTGATAATTTATTCTGGAAGAAACAAGTATAAATAGGGGTAGAGAGTTGATTAAAATGAATAGACACAAGTTGGTTACATGAAATTAAAATTTGAAGGTGTAACTACTTTATGCCCGTTGCATATCAACATTGGGGGATGGAGTATGTCGACATGCCTTTGCTTAAAGTGACAATTTGCTTTGTTTTGAATATTATGAACAAATCTAAGCAATTAAAATTTGTATAATATAAAAACAAGCAATTACAGAGACAAGTGAAGTTGAATAATAGGAAATAAAAGATTTCATTAATGATTCTAGTCAACATTACATAAAATAATATAATATTAACTAAAATAAAGGAAAATACATGGATAGATCTTGAATAAAACAAGGTAACATGTACTAAAACTGATTAGATGAGGATGAAGAAGATGATAGTCCAAGCTTTCTACTAACTTTCCTGAAGAACTTGTTGATTTTAGTGGAAATCTTATCAATTTTCTTACTCATTGATCTTTTGAGTGTCTTTTGATTTTCCACTGCAATTCTTTGATTATTGAGAATGGTCTTATTGGATGGATTAGAGGGATTAGTAGGATATTCAACACACTCTAACAAAGTTTCTTGATCTTCCTCTTCCTTCTCTTCTATTTCCATTCCTTCCTCTACCTCTTCATCTTCTTCCTCCTCCTCCATTTCTTCCATCTCTTCGTGAGCAAGCCTTTCTTCCTTTTCCATAAGTGTTTTATATGGTTGAAACATTAATGGAATTTGCAAAAGGGAAATGTTTCAATGGTTGAACACTTTTCTAGTTATAAATTCTTCCCTTTTGAAATCAACTCCAAAGTAATTAAAAATCCGAGTGAGATAAACTCCATTATATAATGTGTTTTCACCCATAGTAAAATTCTTGTGCCTTAGCTCATCCAAAATAACTTGAGCCCAATTGATATCATAATTTCCAAAGATTATAAAAGGAACTTTGCAAACTTTCAAAGTTATCTTGTTGTAGTTTCTTGATCTTGGTATAAGGGTTTGTTGAATAAGAAGGTTAACAATTCTTGCTTTTGGACGAAAATAACGATTTTTGAATTCAAAATTGTCATCCCCTACAAAGATGTGATGAAATATCTCTAGATTATTTTTATTTGTTTAAAATTCCAAGAGATTCATTCCAGTATACTTGCATCCCAAAATATTTCCTAAAATTTCACAATCCAAAACTAATTATGTTCCTTTAACACTACTCTTGATTTGTCCATCTTGCCCACCATAAAACCACAATTTTGATTCTCATAAAAAATCTTAACATGATTTGGATAACATACAAAATCATTTTTTTTGTTATCTAGTAAACTAAAAATAAAACATTGTTGAAAATGATTTTCAATTTCATAAGAAGGAAAATCTTCAAAAACAGCAAATTTCCCCATATGAATTTTACCAAAGTTTTCATAGTTTATGTAAGCTTTTATAGCTTTCGGGTCATTAAAAAGAAAGTCTTTGATAGCTTTTGAAAGCTTAATGGTGTTAGGAGTGCTTGAAGAGGCCATTGAAGAAGTTTGAGAGGAGTTGAAGATAATGAAGATAAATTTGAAATTTGAAATAAAAACGAAAAGTGATGATAAGGAAAGTGAATTAAATAGAGATTCTATAGACATGTTCTCTGGTCAAGAGGCATCTTTCCAAAGCATTGAAGTTGGTGAAAAGGTGGAGGAAAATTCAAATGTTTGAATTCGAATTTTGGAATCAAATTTCTGAGGGGCATGTCGACATGGGATATCTAAGCATGTTGACTTGTGCCTCTTGAATCAAAGATAAGTGTATATTCCTAATTTCTAATAAACATATATATTATATCCTATATTTTACTTATATAATTCCTGTGATAACATTAAGTATAATAATACTTAAATATTAATATTTAATATTTAAAATATTATTAAAATAATATTATTTTTGAATTTAAAATTCAAATTTCACGGGACAAATTTGAATTTTAAATTCAAGGAATTTTAAAAAAATCAAGCAAACAAACAAGCAAACAAACAAGCATCCATTCAAACAAGAAAAATTAAAAATAATGTAAATGCATACCTACTTTTTGATTCATAATCCCATAGTCGTCTGTTTCATGAATTGCAGTGAAACACCTTCTTTTCATCGTCACTGGATGATGAGTCTGAGTCATCAAGAGTTGCTATGTATGATTTCTTTCTTTTTCTTGACGAATCATTGCTTGAAGGGAACAACTTTTTATCTGGATATGGACAATCGTTCCTATGATGCCCGAATTTATTGCAATTGTAGCATCTATCATTGTTGATGTTCCACGTATTTTTTTTGGAATTTCTTTGATCATTTCATTTGTAATTATTCATTTTTCTATATTTTAGGAATTTACTGATGTTTCTTGTCATGAAAGCAATTTCCTCATCACTATCTGGTTCTGAATCTTCAGTTGTTGCATTGAATGCTAATGACTTCTTTTCTATAGCCTTGTTTTCTTTTCTTCCTTGTAGTTGAAATTCATAAGACATCAGATTCTCAATCAATTCTTTTATTTTCATTAGACTGGTATCATTTGCTTCTTCGATTGCAAGTGCCTTTTGACCCTATTCTGGAGTGAGTGAATTCAGAATTTTTCTGACTTGGTCTTCCTCCGAAAAGTTTTTTTCCCAGTGCAATTAGTGAACGAGCAATATCTTTAAATCGACAATACATGTCGGAAATGGACTCATTTACATGCATTTTGAACAATTAAAACTGAATAATTAATATGGAAATTTTAGTCTGTTTAACATTTCTTGTTTCGTCATGAGTAACTTGTAAAGTTTTTCAGATTTCAAATGCAGACTTACAAACCGACACTTTGTTAAACTCATTCCTATATAGTGAAAAAGGTAATATATTAATGGTCTTGGAGTTATTTTGTGCAATACCCTTTTGCCTAGCAGTCCACTGGGAAAAGTCTATAGTTGGTTCAAACATACTCACTTTGTGTGATATTCCAAGTGTCTAATCCTACTGATTGTAAATAAAATTTCATTTTACAAGCCCAATATGCACAATTACTGCCATTGAAAAATGGTGATCTGACAATAGACCGGCCTTCTATAAATGAACTAGTGCTAGTGCTAACAGAACTAGTGTCGGAGTTGACATTACCAGTGTTGGTAGCCATTAAAATAATTTTTCAAGTTTCAAATTATGAAAACTATAAAAACCAATGCTCTAATACATATTGAAAGGGAGTGCGGATTAAGGATCTTAAGGTTAATTTAACACTGGAGGGGGGGTGAATAGTGTTTAATGGATTCTAAGACCTATGTGGACTAAATTAAAATTATGACACAAACAAATGCAAAACTTAATCACAGAACAATCACAAAATCAAATAAATATGTAGAAGGTAAGTAAAAAGCAGTAAAAGAAATGATCACACCGAATTTTATACTGGTTCGGAGTTACTCTACGTCTAGTCCTGTTCCAAGGCAAACACCTCATACAATATTCCCTATCTACTTGAGTTATAGAATAGCTACATATACATTCATATATATATGTGTGTGTGTGTGTGTGTGTGTGTGTGTGTGTGTTTAAGTATCTCAGCCTCCTTTTGGACAAGGGTGTATTTCCACAAGTATCTGTGACATTGCACCTCTACCAGGCATCACCCATTTGTGTCTAGAATGAATTTTCCGTGTATGCCGAGAATTTTTCCGTTAGTGACTAATAACATCATTACAATTGTTTAGCCTTATTCTACTCATCTTAAAGACTTATCTGGCTACTTCGGATTGAGGACTCCATTCCTCAAACTAATCATGACTCAGGTCCATGGACTATTAAGGACTCAGCTTCTTAGACTATCATATTCGCTTGAAAGACCTTAACTATGGATTATCTAGACTTGCCTCCTAACAATAAGAATACAAACAAACAACTATAAGGGGTACATGTTCTAAATACGATCTACACTAGTAGGAGGTGTAGTCCATTTAGGGGTAACCTTAGTCTGTCTACTAACCAATCTCAAGATGGATGATGCTCTGACCTATATGTACAGCCCTACTCCTCACATATATGGTACCAACCTTGCTGATATAGTGTCGAGCCTACAGTCACCATTCCATTTAGATTGCCTAATGCAATCAAGGAAATGTTAACTTGGTTATTTAACATGTATCCCTTAAAAGGATTAAAGCAGACCATAGTTGGCCCTTTAACACTTCAAACTGAGGCAAACCCACTTGGTTTATTGTAACACCCCTAATTTTTGATAACATTATTTATTAGATCTAATTAGATAAATTAAATAGAATAACGTAAATGTTAAGTGATAAGGAGATTGAGACTTGAATTAATTAATAAGGGACGTGCCTAATGAACTAACAAATGGGATTAAGAATGGGTTTGGGTTAATTAAGTCACATAAGAGTATATTATGAATTTTTCACCTAATGACCCTTAGACTTATATATATTTTCATTCCTACTATTTCTTCCAATTCACATCATTTAAAAAAAATGCAAGAGGAACAGCCGGCCATTAAAGAAGAGGAAATACAAAATTAAAAGCTAGATAATTCAAGCTTAGCGGATTCAATCTCAATCCAATTTCCTTATCTACATCAAGTTTATTAATAATTCCATCTATATTTTGTTTTAAATTATATATTTTAGAATTTAAGGGTAAATGAGTTTTTATGGTATACTGGATGATGATATGCTTGATTTAAGATTTACTTGGTTTAAACAAGACTGTTTAAAGAAGTTTTTACACAGTTTTAGGTCAAAACCGAGATCTATTGATGTTTAAATGCTTTGTAAAAAATTTATGTTATGAGATACATGATATTGTAGTTGGGTTTCAATTTTGATAAATTTTCCAGCTGTGGAAAGATTATTATTAATTTTCAAAGGAAAATATGGTTATTTGGGTTTATAAATTTATTTTGAAAAATATATCGAGAATTTGGGTCCCGAATTTTGATATGTTAGATAACATTATTAAAGTGAATTTCAAGAATCTTTAGGGATTTTTCCAAAGTGATTTGCTACGCAAAATAAATTATTTTGGAAGAGGGACTTATTTGCAAAATTAGTTTTGTCTACAGGAAGGGCTTAGTTGATTAACTTAACCATGGTTTAAATGGCAGTTAATTTTTGAAAATAATTTGAAAAGTTTAAGGCAACCAATTTGGTGTTGACACGTGGCAGGTTAGTTAGAGAAAAGTTTACTTTATAAAGAACTAAACTAGGTTTACGTTAAAAAATAGGTTCCGCCTACTTAGGAAAGCAACTTTCGACATAGATGCTTCTGCCTTTATCTTAGTCAAAACCTACCATGACGAAACCAATACAAAAGATATCATCCTAATGGTATGTACTGGATTGGAGGAAGGCAGAAGGTAAGGTGTCAAAAGCATAGCTTCCGAAGGAGTCGAAACCTCGGTTTGTTTTTAAAAGAAATGCACCTGCCTTTGTTCTATTTTAGCCTTCGACGGTGCCAAAGCAGATGGTTTCGAAAGCGTTTTTATAAAGGTTTCGAATGGGTTTCCATGCACTTATAATTACTTTTGACTAGGTTCCTTCACTTATGAAAAAATGTTTTAAAAGAACGGGTTCTGATCTAGTCGATACCCTGCTGCCGTTCTTTAACTTTTTGATGGTGTTGAAGACATCAATGTTGTCGAAAGGATACTTTGTTTTGTAAGTTAGTGCCGCTTCTAGTAGCTTACGAAAGGGTTTAGGGGTTTCGAAAGTGATAGTTTCGAAAGGGGTTCGACGTCAACCTTCCATTGTTTTATCAAAATGTTTTATGCTTTCAAAAGAAATGGTGCCGACGTCATCAAGTTTTCCCTAATATTTTTATATAAACGGATGGTTCCAAAATAGATGCTTTTGCCTATATTCACTTTGAACCAAATTATATTTTAAGTATAAAATCAATGCTTTTGAAAGGTGTACTTTCAATGTTTTTTGAAGGGTTATTTCCATTGGTGTCGAAAGGGTACTTTCAACTGGTTTCGAAGCTAAGCTTCTATAGTTAAATGCTAAAATATTGACATATTCGAAATGTTTTGAAATGTAGAATTTAAAGTATTATAAGGCAGGTGCCTAATGTTTTTAAGAGCTTTGAAAGGAGGTCATCATATGAAGTCGAAAGCTAGGTATCGGAGGAATTGAAAGGTTTTATGACCCAAACTCTATTTTTAAATGGAAAAACCCATAGCTATATTAAAGGAATTTTTGTAGTGGTTTTAAGAAGAAGCTATCTTTGTTAAATTTAAACCCACAAGAGTGGTATTGCTACGGTGTTATTTTGGTTCTTCAAATATGAATATATTCACTTCATAAATGGACCCACAACTGCATTTTGGGGAGAAAGGGTAGAAGAAACAGTTAAGTTAGCCCAATAGTAAATATAAATTGATAAAACTTCGCATCTAATAGGACAGAAAGATTAGAATATAAGATGATAAAATATAGAAGAAAGATATTGGAATGGGCCAATAGGTTCTCAGTAAGCCCATGAAAACTTTGTATAGGAAAAGATATTGGCAGGGGCCAACAAATGTATTCTTCTCGTCTTAAAGATTTATCTCGCCACTTCGTATTAAGGACTCTATTCCTCAAAGTAATCATGGATTCTGCTCCATGGACTACTGAGAACTCAACTTCTTAGACCATCCTATTTTCTTGAAAGATCTCAACTAATGGTTATATAGCCCTACCTCCTAACAACAAATAAACTAATAGACAACTGCGAGGTGGTGCATGTCCTAAAAGTGATCTACAGTAGTAGCCTAAGTAATACATTTGGCGTAATCCAAATATTTCTCTTCAAGGACCGATGATGTCTCGATCTATGTGTATAGCCCTACTCCTCGCATATACAGTACCAACCTTGCTGACAAAGCGTCGAACCTATGCTCACCGTCCTATTAAATTGTCTAATGTAATCAAGGAAATGCTTACTTGATTACTTAACACGTACCCCTAAGAAGATTGAAGCAAGACCTATTTGGCCATTTGATCCTTCAAACCGAGGCAAACTCACTTTGGTATAGTCCCTTCATCTATACATAAATGTATAATCCTACAAGTCCAATTATTGAAGATGTTTCACATCAGTATAATGTATACACAACAGTTGATAGCCCCTTTCGAAGGGTAGGATTCTGTTGTGCAACATCATTGACCTCGCATTCCAAAACATACTAATAACTAAGTCATTTTTAGCTAATCTAAGTTTTTGACTGAATTCAATGGTTAATACCCATCATAAACGCATACTTGAGGCTATATAAATTTTATTTAATTACTATGCCTCCTACGTTCAATCGCTAATATTAAGTTATATTTCCATATCTTACTTCTTATTTCATTAATGTCGTTTAATGTTTTTACCACTCAATCTAATTTAACAGATTAAATATCTTTTACTGTTTAACTTCCACTTAATCTATTAAGTTCATTCTGTTATTCTCTTTTTAACCATTACTATCTTTCTTTGGTACTATAATTTCTTAGTTACACATTTCGCCACTTTACTTACGCTTCATTATTATTGTTTATTTTTTTTACTTATCCTCAATTGCATATATTGGATTTACAGCTAAATTATTATTATCTCTCCTTACTATACTTTGGTTTATACTAAGGAATTTCTGCATTTTAATGCATTGGAATTACATCTTTCTTGAACGAAACGTTAATACTGAAATTTTCCAAAAATTATTTAAAGGGGGACTTGTATTGTCTATAGAATTGAAAGGAGTTATCTTTTCTTTTGCTATTCAAATAGACGGTATAAAATGCCGTAAACATCCTTTTTTTGTATTTCTCTTTCTTTTGTGCATAGTCTTTGTTATTTCAAATGATAAACTTTTATTTCATAATTATAAAACTGGATGATTTATAAAATTTACATTTCAACACACTTCATTCCAGTGAATTAAAATAGTACTTAAATTCCAATCCAAATTACAATAACTTCCAATTCACTACACTAACATATATCTTTCCACTTCCACCCTTACTTTCTAGATTCAAGTTTATGCAATATTTAAGCAAAGCTAACAATTCATAAAATATGTATGCATAGTTCTTAAATTCATTTAATGTATATATTTAAGCCTACAACTCCAAAACTACATCCAGGCATGCAAAGAATAGATTTACAACAATATAAATCCAAAATTATATAAAATATATATAATTTCCTACTCACCTCTAACTTTCAAATCTCCATATCTAAACCCTGTTATTCTTGTTTGATCTTCTTCTCTTCTTACCAAAATATGTACCGAAAACATATACATATTTGTTAGAAATTTAGATCCGAGAAGAGAATTGAGTTTAGCTTAAATTTATATTTACAATTTACCTTGGCTTTAGCGATTCAATTCAATCATATTCTTCTTCTCCGTTATTCTTTGCTATTCTCCACTTATATATTTATAGATTATAGTCCATACAAACTTTAGAATTTGTGAAGAAAAATGGAAGAGCTTCATTGTTGCATTAGAAAATATGAAAAGAAAAGCGAGGGGTTAGGCCCATATTTATATGGGTTCCAATCAACACCAGTCATTAGATTAGATTTTGTTAAATCCAAGCCGTTTGGTCTACGTTCAATGCCAGCCCATCAGTGGTCCACCGGTTCTAATAAGTAATTGATAGGTTGTGTAACACCATGGAAATTTGATAGAAATTTAAACGGAAATTTTATAAGAGAAGTAAATTTAATTAAAATAAGGAGTACAAAGGAAATTTTGGTAATCTTCTGAATTTAGTAATGAAACCTACATCATTGCATCCATAGCGATTATTTGGACAACTTTTATGCAGAACACTTCGAAATCAAAGTTAGTACCAAGAAGTTATGGGCAAAGGAAGATATGAAAAAATAAATTTAAGAAGGAAAAAAACATTTATAGGTCAACCTTAAGAATGTCATAGTCGACCGGTATAGGTCAACTATAGGTCTTCTTAGATCTACCTTGGAGACTGAACCTAAAGCGTTGCTTTGACGGCTTCTATTGTCCTTTTCTGGCCAAGTTTTTAATTAGCATGCCTGATCAAAATGAAGATTCTCTTATCTAAATCTATGGCCTAAACTATTTTGCAAGCCCTATAAGTTCATGCTTAACCAAACCGTAGTTTTCACATAACACTTAATGGTAACAAAACTTTGTCAATACTTTTCCTCTTCTCTAAACCCTAAAATTCATAAAAATTAAAATAAAATCAACCTAGAAGAATATAAGCAATTGGAGATAGACGACGCAAGCGGAGCTAGCATTAGGAGGGGTAATTTTAGGCAAAGCAAATAGGAAGAGCTTAGGATTAAGGTGAGTGGAAATAATTTAGCAAGATAATAATTACAGTTACATTTGAACTATTTTATTTGATTTAGGATGTTAAAAACCTAATTTGAAACATTTAAAATATTATATTAAAGTGTGTAAATTTTTAAACTTGATTTTGATATAAGTACACTCTTTCAATTAATTAAAAAGTAAAATCCTAAAATTGGCAAACCCCAAATCCACAATCTTAATCGAACAAATGGACAAGGAAATTAGAATATAGCTGGTCAACTAGTTATTATGGTTCACTTGAAATATTGGAAATAGCGATCGACATCACAAAAATTAATAATCAATAGTGGATAATTAAAAATGCAGAAATCCCTAATTTTAGCATACAACTGATCAACCTTGGAACCTTAGTACTCAATCTCATAGGTCCAGCGGTAGACCGCTTGCAACATAAATTGAAAATTTAAACCTTAGCATAAGGCCTAAATTAAAGAATATAAAGTATATAATTTCAAAAAAAATTATATAAATGGAAAATTGGTTATTTAATCTTATTTTGAGCTAAACACATGCTAGAGACATTTAGGAAGTCGGTTCTCTATCATAGGAAAGTAGGTCATCACAATTTGGGTAACAGTTAAATATCCAAATAAGAGTTAAAAGTTTACTAGGGCGACGTATTTCATAGACACTTTAGGTTTTTCCATAGTGGATGTGGAACACTGATGGAGACATCATGTGTGTTAGCCTGGTGGTAACGGGGGATTCTAAAGGATAGTCAAGCCCGGCACAGCATGATAGTTGGCTATAGAGTAGAAAGGAGACTAGGACTAACGGGAGTCCTTGTATGTATGGTTTTGCATGACGTGGTATGGTTGGACGCCGATATAGTATGATAAGAGGCATTTTTCCACTACGATCAAGAGATGCACATGGGTGCATACGATGAGTCATATAGTGAGTTTGAATTTTAGGGTTCCCCTCTCTAGGCATAATAATGGTATAGGTATTTATGGTATAGCAGTTCCCACAATCTCCTATGGGTGATATTTACGTATTTTATAATTCTTGAAGCATTGGTCGATCATTAGTATGAGGTTCGATTTGTAGTTCGACATTTAATTTTAGATGAGAACCCTTAGGTGTTGGACCTTAGGTATTGGACCTTAGGATTTCACAGACGCTTGTTACACACCTTATATCAAATAGAGTAGCATTAAACTTAATTTCACATGATCATCGCATATTATACTTCTACTCATTCATAGACTTTTTGTCTGACCCACCCATTTCTTTTCGTTTTCCACCACTACGAGATGACATGTTAGCAATTGATTGGGAATATATATAGAGAAAGGAGCTTCACGTTAGAGTTTCCACATCATCTACGGTTCATCATGCAGTTACCTATTATACTAAATATTTATCAAACTTATATTGTACTTCGAAAAACAGTGTATATGTAAATCAAGTATTTTGGAGACTATTTTTCTAAAATGTCTATTTTGTTATACTTCAATTTTAACTCCTTCCACTGTGAGGTTTGAAAATGTATAATGTCTTAGAACTTACCCCTATAATTATTCTTTCTAAGATTTTAAAATCCCAACTGCTCATATTTCTCGGCATGACACATGTCCGAAAGTCATATCTGGCTTTAGATCATTATGTCGGGAAGTGCGGGTTATTACATTTGATATCAGAGGTTAGGTTTAAGATTCCCTAGGACTTATACTTATTGAACGAACATACATGAAAATGTTTTTGAAAAAAAGGAGAATGCTTTTTTAAAATATTTTATAAAATGTTTTCTAAAAATGTTTTGAAAAATGGGTTTTGAAAAAATACATACATAGATAAAAGTTTTAAAAAAATTCCAAAGATTTTATCTATATCGAAATTTCTTTTATTCATGCCTATACTATCCATAGGAAATTAGAAAATTATTCCTAACATGCATGGCGAGAATGACTAAAAGTCTTAGAAGAATGGCTCAAAGAAGGCAGCTAAGGTTCCAAGCACGAACATCCTTATATGATTCCACCGGTATTTATAAGCAATGAGATAAGGTGAGGGAAATCTTGTTAGGAAAGCATAATTATGATTTTTTGATATGCGTATTAATACACAATACGAATACATTTGAGCACGTAAGGTAGTTGATGACATATCCCTTATATAAGCAAGCAATTGTGGGTTGGAATAAATGTTAAGGTTAAAACGGCTAATGTGGAAAAATAAGCTTTTCATGTATATTGAGGTTTACTCATAAAGAAGGGCTAGTAGAGGTTTTCTATACCAGCTTGCAGTGACAAGTAAATTATGAAATTAAGGGTGAACGAATAAGATTAGTATCAAGAGGCCCATATAATAAGAATAATATGTCAATAAAGCATAAGGGGAACATGAAAAGGACTTTATAAACCTAAGGAAAATTCCTCTAGATAAAGTAGATACCCTATTTTCATATTGGTAGAAGTTGCAAGGACTCATATTTACTTAAAAGTATGGATGGTGCATTTCCATATTGATTTGGGTACTATGTTGGAAAATAATCTTGAGTAACCGTCTTTCAAAGAAAGACAGAACTTTATACACTTAAAGCATTGTTAGGTACAAGTAGGCATATGTTATTAGGTTGCTAATATTTAATCCAACTTAAGTGATAAACCAATGAAAATATTTTCAAGAAAGTTAGAAACAGTAGATATCTGATATTTAAAAAAGAAGAAGTTAGTTTATGACTTTAAAATAATCAGATAAACTTTAGGGAATTTATGTAAAAGGAAAAATTAAAGAATTTGGTGAAAAACTATTTTTCAACAACTGTTTTAAAGCTTCTGTTTTGTTTTTGGGCACAGTGTTGTACTTGCCTCAATGTGCACTTTGCTTTTAACAACAGAACTTTTGAAAAATTGGAAAGTATGTAAGGCCTAACTTTTGAATTTCTTTTGTAAATAAAAAAGGTTATGTATCCAAAAATATTTTATAAATTTTTCTATTATACTCTAAAATATTAATAATAAGTTAAAAATATTACATTTTCTTTGAGAGAAAAAATATAAAATATGCTATTGTGAAAATTTCTTACTTGCAAAAGAAGATTTCAGAAAGGTGTGTTTTTATGAACATCTTTACTAAGTTTAGTTAATCATTTTTGATAATTTAATTAAACAAAATACTTTGACCCTAGTAAAAGGAAATGCTTATTAAAAATTAATAAATGGTTTTAAAGTTTAAACAAAAATTACTAGTTTTATAGTAATGGTAAAAATCAAAGGTTTTGGTTTAAAAAGGTAAGATAAAAATATTATGACTATCATTTAATACTTAAAAAGATAGTAAATAGATTGGAGTTAGATAAATAGGACAACCCATTAGGGTAAGGTTTTCTAGGGAGTTTGGGAGCTTTGGAATAGTTGAGATAGAAGTAAGAAGTAACATGTGAATTTAGTGACCTTTTTAAGAAACGATTGGACTAGAAGGACAGAGTACTAGCCTGAGTTTTTATAGTAATGAAAGTTTAGCATCACCTTGGGTTTCTCTACCCAAGTATGATTTGAAACGTAGAATCTCTATGTAAGAAAGATTGAAAGTATTATTTAGGTAAACATATATCAGAATAAAGGAAAGAGTAAGCCAAGATGGTTATTATCAAGGATGTCACAGATGCAAGAATTTTAGTCAGAAGCATAAAAAGGACAAGTATGGTCTACTTCAATCCGCATTAAGAGTGTTAAGTAACAAATAGGTATTTCGTTGATTACATTAGACAATCTTAAATGGGACGATAAGTATTAGTTTGGCATTATAGCAACAAGGTTTTAGTTGGTACCATATAGATGATAGTAGGATACCTATAGGCCATGGGTAGTCCATGTATTATGTTGTTCCTTAAAAGGCTACGGGTGGACCAGGAGGGAATGGATAGGAAAGAATGTATTTTACAAATGCTATTAGATTTATATCATAGTAGATGTATTCCAAGTGTGCCTATGTAAATCTTGAAATTGCAGGGTTAAATGCTGCACATACTTGAATTTGGAAAAAAATTTGGGTAGTAATAGTCCTTGAAACTTAAATATAATGTAATAGTTTCAGATTTGTAGACTTAAATCACTTATGCAAGTAAAAATGTGAAATTGGTCATCATAGAAAATTTTGAGTAACTGATATGGATTAGTAAACACTAACTTTAAAGTTTTCATAAAATTGAGCAGGGTTTCAGTGATATTTTAATCCATTGGAATGAAATATACGACAATATAAATTTCTATAAATTATCCAGTTTCAGTACAGAAGTGTGTAGTTTGAAATAATAAGAAATATACCCAAAAGTAAGAGATATACAAAATAGGGATGGTCATCGCATTTTGTATTGTTTATTTCAGTAATGGTCAAAAGAGATAATTCCTTGTAATTCTAAGCATAAATCAAATCCTCTTATAGATAATTTATGGAATGTTACAACGCTTACATTCCTTTTAGGAAAAGTGCAGTTCCAATGCATTAAAATGCAGAAATCCCTAAGTATAAACCAAAGCAAAGGTTATCATGTCTATTGGATTAAGATGGAAAGGCATCATTCCACATTAAGTTGTCTCAACCATAAAATAAATAAAATAATTGGAATAAATTGATAAGAGGTTACGTTTGATAAAAAGGTCTCATTCAAGGGATGACTTCAAGGGATAGAAAAAAATTTGGAAGTTAAAATTACAAAAGGTGTCTTAGATAAAGTAGTAGTCAAGATATTGCAATTTATGGTTAATTCAAGTATGTGTGTTTCCATCAAGAGAAAGATATGGTTAATTGCACACATTGAGAATGCAGAGGCGATTTTCATAAGAAGGAGAATAAAAAAAATGGTAAGATTTGGAGGAAGGGGCTAAATTCTTCTTCTCAAACACCCCTTAGATTGAAAGAAGACTATTTTCTTAGGGAAATTCATGGAGGATTAACTTAGAATATATAATCATATGCATAATAATTGCACGCAAACCCTTAGATGATTACCATCAATGTTAGAATGATTCTAGGTTATAACTTTAATTAATTTTAGACTTTTATCATTAGGGTTGAATGGGAAGATAGACCAAACTTTCAATTGTAAAGCTTAGTATATATCCATGTAGACTATAAATGTGATACCTAGATGCCATGATTTCTGAAAGATTGAGAAACAGTCCAAAAGCAAAGACAGATAGCTTAAGTTGAGCCAAATTGGAAAAGAAGTTGTGCTATTTTGAACAATTTGGAAATCACTGTCTTGGATACCCAAGAGGAAAATGGAAATATAGTAAAGAGCTAAGTATGGAGTATCATAGAAGGATACACCATCCACGTTTGAGTTGTTCCACTTGGTATCTAGGAATTGAGTTGATTAGGCATACCATTGGAAGAGTTAGGGTGGTAGGTTGTATATTGAGGATTTTATGGAGGTACAGTGAGTGGAAGCGTACTTTTGCTCATGTTATTTAGCATAGTGCATGATGACATCATTTAAGTTAGTAGCAAAGATTGTGAAAGGTTACCAATGCACATATAATTGAATTGAAACTCTATGCTAGTACTGAAAGTTGGTAAGGATAATCGGGATTCGATTCATAGAAGGACAATGACTGCACTAGATAGGCATAAAGCAAGTACCATCAGGAGCCATAGGGTAGTCTGTGGAGTGGAGTCCATATACAGTCAATGGAGCTAAGTCCACTATAGAGAGTAGACAAACAGAAAATCCCCAAGGCAAGATAGAATACGACCAAATTGTTAGGAAGCCGTCATTAGGTACTTGTGGAATTTTCTATGTTGTGCAAGTACTATGGTTAAGCTGTGTCAGTTAGGAAAATTAAACTGGTAAGTGTTTAGTAGAAAGACTATCCAGTTGAGAGTACATGAGAGCCTAAGGAGAAGATCCAAGCTATCCATTTGGAACACTTTTCTAGTACGTTTCCATTTTAATTAGGAAAGCATAGATTACCTTTGTATTTAGGTTTATTTTAGGTAGAGGCCATTGGATGGTAAAAATGGTTGCAACGTGTCAGTAGGACATGTTATGGATAATGGATGCTAATGGATATACTGTTTGGATTGCATTCGTCTACACGTCTAGGATAATATATCCTCTAGGTAGTATACACACATTCCTGTTATCTCTTATTTATTTTCTATCATGTTAGATATGACACATATGGATGTTTGACTATTGTTGTGCTCATAGATGTTATGCATGTGGATGTTGCATATTTGTTGTATGGTTGTGCATGCATATAGAACAGCAAGTATATTTATTTAGGATGCTGCATACATTTTGATGTATGGCATGAGCATTTGTATGATAAGAGATCGAGAAGATTAGCAGACCGCCTATTCTTTTGCATCAGTATAGGTTCACGTGAATTTCTCATTGTGTACATATTGCATTAGAATTTTTTTAAGGCCAATGATTGCTCGTGAGTGATGGATGAGTGGATATTTGTAGCTACTAGTTGTTGTATATATAAGGTTACATTTTTCCATCCTTTGTGATTTTAGGGATGAATTCCTTTTGCAGGAAATTACTGTCAAGGATAAAATTTCTCAGTGTTTTAGCTTCAAGGACAGACTTTCATTATTTTAGTCTAAAGGACAACTTTATTTAGGTATCAGTTTTTAGTTATTGATAGCAGCTTTTAAATATCAGTTTATAGTTATCGGTGGTAGTTTTTAAGTATCATTTTTAGTTCGGTAGCAGTTTTGGAAGAATGTTTGTCGTTGTGAGTAATTTTGGAAGAATGTTTGTCCTTATGATTAATTTTTAGGAGGATGTTTGTCTTTGTGGTTAAAATATTGAGGTCGTGTCCTTGAGGCTAAAAATATATAAATTTTTGTCCTTTAAATTAATTCCCGCTTCCTTTTAAGGGGGAGAATGTAACACCCCAGAAGTTTAATGGAATTTAAATGGAAATTTAATAGTACAAGTAAATTTAATTAAAATAATGACTAAAAAACAAATTTTCATAGACGTCCAAATCTGGGTATGAAACCTACACCATTACATCCATAGCGATTTTTTGGACAATTTTCATATAGAATACTTTGAATTGATGCTAGTACGGAGAAGATATGGGAAAAGGAAGATTTAAAATAAAATAAATTTAGAAAAGAAAAAATAGAAACATACATGGGTCGACCTTAGGAATGTTATGGTCAATTGGTATAGGTCGAACTTGGAGAGTGAAAAAACATAAACCTGGAGTGTTGCTTTGACAGCTTTGATCGTTCCTTTCTGGCCAAGTTTTTGATAAGCGTACCTGATTAAAATAAAATTATCTAACCAAAATCTAGTGGCCTAAACTATTTTGCAAACCCTATGAATTCAAACCTAATCCTAATTTTCACATAACACTTTACATTAATGAAACTCTGTTAAAAAATTTCCTCTTCTCTAAACCTAATTCTTAAAAACCAAAATAAAATCAACTTAGAAGAATACAAGCAATTGGAGATTAATAGAGCAAACAGACCTAGCAATCGGAGGGGTGATTCGTAAGCAAAGCAAATAGGAAGAGCTTAAGCTTAAGGTGGGTATGAATAGTTAAAATCTATAAATCATTAAACTTTGATTTGATGCAAGTACACCCTTTCTGTTAATTAAATTGTAAAACATAAAATTGGAAAACCCTAAATCTGCAACATGAATTGAATAAATTGACATGAAAATTAGAATATAGTCGGTCAATAGCAATTAGAGTTCACTAGAAATACCGGAAATAACAATAAACATCATCGAAATTAATAATTAACAATCGACAGTGTAGAAAATCCTAATTTCATTGCGTGATCGATCGATCTTGGAACCCTAGCGGTCGATCGGTTAGTCCATCTATCGACCATTCGCAATGAAAATTGTGAGTTTGTACCTCGGCCTAGGGCCCAAGTTAAAGAATATAAATTATATAATCTAATAGAAAAACTATATAAATGGAAATTTATTATTTGGTCCTATTTTAGGCTAAGTGAAAATGCTAGAGATGGTTAGGAAGTCAGTTCCCTATCAAAGGACAATTGGTCATCATAGTTTAGCTAACAGTTAAATACCCATATAAGAGTTAAGAATTCGCTAGGGCGATAGATTTCACAGACACTCAATGGGTGTTTCTATTGTGGACGCGTAGCACTGATGGAAACACCGAGTGAGTACGCCCAGTGCTATTGGCGACTCTAAAGGATAGTCAGGCCTGGTGTAGGATGATAAGTGGCTATAGACTAGAATGAAGCCCGGTACTAATAGAAGTCCTTGTATGCATAACTTTGGAATGAAGTGGTATAGGTGGACGCCGACATAGTATTATAAAAGTCATTTTGCCACTATGATCGAGAGATGAACAAGAGTTCATATGATGAGTCACATGGCGAGTCTGCTTTTTGGGGTTCTCCCTCTCTAGGCATTGTGATGGTATAGTTATTTATGAAAGAATAGTTCCCACAATCGCCAACGGGAAATATTGGATAGTTCTAGAAGCACTGGTCAATCTTCGGTATGAGGTTTGATGTGTAGCATGACCCTTTATGTTAGATAAGGACCCTATGGTATTGGACTTTAGGTGTTCAGGGACACTTATAGCACATCCTATATTACTTAGAGTATTATTAGTGTTAACTACATATGATCATCATGTATTAAATTTGTACTCATTCACTAGACTTTTTTTCTGACTAACCACTTCTTTTCTTTTTCCACCACCAAAGGATGATAGGTTAGTAGTTGATTGGGCATATATGTGAAGAAAGGAGCTTCATGTTGGGGTTTCCATATCATTTACGGTTCATTATGCAGTTACCTATTGTATTAAATATTTGTCGAACTATATTACACTTTGGAAAACAATGTATATTTAAATCAAGTAATTTATAGAATGTTTTTTGAAATGTCTATTTTGTGGTACTTATATTTTAACTCCTTCTTTTGTAAGTTCTGAAAATTTAGAATGTATTAGCAATTTCCCTTATAATTATGCTCACTAAGGTTTTAAAACCCCAATAGCTCGTATTTCTCGACATGACGCATGCCTGAAAGTCAGATTTAGGCTTTGGATCAGTATGTCGGGAAGTGTCGATTGTTACAGGTTATCTATTTATGTTATATGCTAATTTTTTCCTCTTACACATTATTTTATACCATTTGACCAATCTAAGTTAATGTTAATTAGGGTTAAACATTAAGTAATCGTTAACATTAATTAATTAATTATATTTATTTGCTTAATTAATATATAATTATTTATGACTCGAAATCTTCAAATGTTAATAATTTTCATTTGAACTCCGACCGATGATCAAAAAATTGCCACTAACCTAGGTGCTAATTTCATAGCCAAATTCTATAGTTTGTGAAAATTCCATTTTTGGTTTTACTAGTTTTTAATTAATTTCTTATTAATTTATGATCGTTCAATTTACTAGGTGTTATACTACTTTTGATATCAATCCTTGAATTTGTTGACATAAGCATGTCATATAAGTTGTATGTATGTTATGATAAATATATGTATGCTTCTTGGCCGCATCTATGATTGTTTACTTGTCTTGGTTGAAACGCCGATTGTAGGTGTTATAGTGGTAGGAACTATCCCATAAGATATATTTTGTGTATATCAATCGAACGCACACACGATGAGAATTTGAACGATGAGATATAGTTTCATTCGCATTGATTGAATGCACAAATGATGTAACCTCAAATTGATGGGGCAAGTATGTGGATAAATACTAGAATGCATACCGACCGATCTGAGGATGAAAGAAAATGGACTTGGTATGTGTTTCGGACTTTAGGATGGATGTCGGACATTTTCACATGCCTTGTAATTTAGCCATTTTTGGCTAAGTACATGACCAAAGTGATCGGTATTGACCACTGTAGAGTGGTCGGTACGTGTTACTGTTGATAACATGTACATTTGGCCAATATTTGATGTGGATGTTAAGGATTCTTCGGGAAGCATGACATGGTGGTTTATTTATGCAGCCAACTCTTGATTCTGACGTTATTTCTCTATGACGATCGATTGCGATGGTGAAGCTATGATTCGGTGCTTCAATGTGATGGCTTCAAAACTTTGATATGAGACTTCTAGACTTATGAGGGATGTCTGGAGGTTTTTCGACGATGATGACTCGAGTATAGGAGTTGTAATGATGATCCACGAGGACAAGTTCAACGAGAGGAGTATAAGGGTAGAACAATGATGTGCTCTATCATGGACACGAGTGAAATTATGATTGTATTCCACTATAGAGATAAGTAGAACGGAGTTATGACTATATTCCATTATGATGATGTGTGCAAAGAGATCATAGATACTCGAAGGTTTCATGTGTGCTCGTGTCGAGAGGATACATTGGGACGCCCACTTGGATTATGACTATGTCTAGATCTTATGACTGTGGATTACTGTGGACCTTATGACTGTGGGTCTATTTCCTTATCTTATGAAGTGGCATGGATTGAGCACCATGAAACTGCGATTTGATTGTTCTTTGGCTTATGATCAGGACGTATGAGTTATCTTATGTAACAGCCCGCAAATCCGTTCCCCTTGAGTCAACACTATTCTACAACAATCAACTCAAGTTGTACAGAAATACGAACCATTTGGGTTTAAGAAGAAGAGGTAGAAGAAGAGAAAA
This sequence comes from Allium cepa, assembly GCA_030765085.1. Taxonomy (NCBI): domain Eukaryota; kingdom Viridiplantae; phylum Streptophyta; class Magnoliopsida; order Asparagales; family Amaryllidaceae; genus Allium; species Allium cepa. The sequence continues at coordinate 196,913,494 of CM060946.1, forward strand.
CAAAATCAACATCAGAATCTAGCCATCGCAGCGGAATAAAATATAATAGATAATAAATGATCTTTACTCAAAATCAAATATATCAGTTTACATATATTACATCATCAGAGTACATCAGTCACAACTCACATCAATAACATACAATGGGTACACAACAACTCAACATAGCGGAAATATATATATATATATATATATATATATATATATATACAAGTATGAGAATACGTATCGTCATCCAGCTCGTCTCCTGAGCTCCACGACATCATATCATGTATCCTATAATACTCGGTCTGACCCGAGCATTACAGTTAAATAATACCCGAGTCAGTCTGGAATACCAGCGTGAGAAAATCACATCCAATTGATTATTAAAGTTTTAAAAATCCTTTGAAAACAAAAGCACCTCGTAAGACCACGCCACAAATAAACATGTCGGGTTTTTACCTTACGATAGCTAAAACAATTTTTATAGAAATCCTCTGATATTATAATAGGGTCTATTTACAAATACTCATAAAATAGCCGAAATTGTTACATGATTAAATTCCAGCTACTAGCCACAGAGTGGGTAATACAAACAAAACTCGTACAAGGCTCGTAGGGAGAATGGATTTCCAACAATGACTAGGCACTGGGGTACCACCTATCAAAGTACGGGGCCTAGATCACTGTACCGAGGATTACTCCCTTCATCCCCTGCAACACAAGGCTGGAACCATTCCTTACTGAACAGTCCCGAACAAGATAAACCCCGTGGTTGGCGCGACCAACCACCCACTAAGCCTAAATATATAAGGGACATCTAGACAGGGGAATTATCTTGTCCTGCTTGGGAATGACCCACCTAACCTTGCTGCATATCCCCTGATTTTCAGTCATTCCCATTTGATGAGGCTTGAGGCTAAGCGTTACCTTTAGAACGTTTTCACTTAGAATGCCCATCGTCCTCCTGACGATGTTTCGCAAGCATTCATCCATACAAGTCCGTCCCGGGTTCGAACGGAACCGAAGGCACTATTCCTACTACATCCATTTTGGAAATATACTCAGGATTAGTAGCGACTAGCCCTTGCACTTCACTGCTCCATCTTCGACTCCGAACACGTTTTTCACACGAAATGTATAAACCGGATTGAAGTGGTTTTCGAGAAATTAATCTCGATCTCGGACTCTTCGAAACGATCAATGCATTGTCCAATATTGATAGTCGGTGATTTAACTATCAATTATATTCACAAAACAACCATCAACCAATAAATAATTGCCCAAATTATTTATTAATCTCAAAAATATCTTCATAAGATATATTTCTATTTTCCATCCTTTTTGAAAACAGTTTCAAAACTATCTTCCTTTCTCAAAATCAATTTCCCAAATAGTTTCTATTTCCACTGGAATCGCTAAGCACAAAACTTAGATTTTTAAAAATAATTTAATTTTTTTTTACTTTAAATATACTTTTAAACGTTTAAGTTAGAACTACTTCAATAATTTACTAAGAATACATACTATATGATTTTTAATAATAAGGTTACTTTATAAAATATAAAACTAGGTTTTCACGTTTAAATATAAAATACTAAGTCACCTTCAAATAGTTAGTTCAATAATAGATTTGAAAAATATTTACTTAAGAATTTTAAACATTCATAAATAATAAATTTCTAAAATATGCTTTTTAAGACCATATTAAAACTTTTATCTTATATTTAAATTTTCTTTTAAAACGTACTTGGCTATCCAGAGAAATATACTTCCTTCCACATTCTTCTTGAAATTCCAATTTCAAACACCTGAATCAATTTACAAATTGATTTCAAATTGATTCTATTTTATCTCAAAAACCATTAATTTCAAATTTTATTTCTTACTTATCATTTAACATACTTTAGCTGAAAATACAAGTTTTAGATTTTTCAGATTACTTCTTAACCCTTTTAAATAAATTTAGACTTTGAATTTTAACACAATTCTTTATTTCTTTAATTGATATAACTTAAGTTTACAATTCATCAATTTCGTTTTATTCAAAATTCCATTTCTCTTCATACTCGAATAGTATTATTTTCATATTACTTCTATTTCTTTTCAATTCATTCTTAATTTATTCAAACTTTATATAATTATTTCGCTTACAAATTTACTTTTATTTTTTATTTTTATTTTGATTTCTTTTCAATAATCCAATTCATATAATTTGGTAGTTCATTATACCCAAATATCCAATCGAACCATAACAGTCAATATCCCAATATAACTCATCATAAGATATTAAATAATCGCAACAGAGAATATTGAATGATTTAAATAAATGTGAGGGGTCCAGTTGGATCTCTCCAACCTGTTTTCTCTGCATCCACAAATGCTAGCACCATATAATAGGCCAATTCCAAAATATCATACTATATCACATCACTCAATTCATCCATCCAAACAATTATTTAAATTTAAACATTTTAAAATTTAAATTTTAAACTGAGTGAGATTAACTCACCTTGCATTTGTTTGCAGTCCACATCAATTATGTCTTGGTTTTCCCGGTTTATAACCTTGTATAAATATTAATAATTCTTATCAATATTCGAGATATTCTACAATGATTATTTAATAAATTAAATTGGCCAACAATTTAATTTAAACTAAACATTTTGTTTTCAACTAATAAATTAATTGTAACTAAATTCCATTAATCACTTATCTTAGTAATTAGAATAACCAAATAATTTTATTATCATTTATTAATTTAAGTGACTAGAAAATTTAGTTTAAACTGATAATTTCCCATCCAAATTGTATAAAAAAGAATTTATCTGATTACAGTGAACTCTAAAATTCAATAATCATTTTTATTATCATTCTATAATCGAAAATTTTTCCTATATAAAATTTCAATCACACAACCCAAATTTTATTTTTATTTATTTTTATAAAACAGAATAAATTTATAATCATTTACTGTAAAATCCTTTGTTTCTTGACTTCTAATTATCCTAGTCTAAACTGAAATGCAAATTATAAATTAACTAGTTGAAAAATTATATATATATATTCTGATCTGTATATACATACACTTAAAATATGTATGGATATACTTTGCTGCATTTATATTTATATATTTCTTTATTCAAATTAAATTTAAAAACAGGGATTCTACCTTCAATTCGCGTCGCCCAGATTAACACTATCATCAGAACCACGTCCAACAGCGAGCACCGAACAACCAAAACCCAAATCCCACGTCTGTTCTCACATCTTCAGCACGCGCACGACAATGAACCACCTCCACCCCCATTCTCAAACGAACGGTCGACATCCTCAGAGACTCACTCCTCCACGGCAACACGCCTCAGATCCACGCCCCCCTTCTTCGAAATGCTTCGCGCGCTCCACAGTCAATCTGCTGCAAACCCTCAACCAGAGCACACGAGCTCACCTCGGGTCGTGATTCAATTCGATTCGAAACGCTTGAAGTTGGGGCTCAATTATTTCTCCGAGCCCTTTTTTTTTAACTGCAATCGAAGCTAATTTTGGGGAAAGGGAGATGAAAGAAGAGGGTGACGGCAAGTATTCCATCAGAAGATTTGCTCCTATTCAACACGATTGATAATTAAAGGAGAGGAACCAGATATTTAATAAAGGAACGGTGTGATTTATAAAAGAAAATGAAATTTCAAAGAAAGTTGCGTGCTGATAGACAAAGGGACAGGATAGTCGGCTTCAACAGGAACATGTCGGCTAAAAGAATTACAGGGCAACAGCTGATTTAAAATTTTATATATTATTATATTCAAAAATATCTTGTTTAGGTACCCAATTATTAATTGGATTCGATACAGATTTTCAACGCATTTATATATCGTACACTCACACACTAACTCCGATCAATACGAAATTTGAAATCCGATAATAATACAATATTACGGACCCAATGGAACTGGTTTCGTCAAATTCCGAGACTGTGCCTCGGAATACTATTTATAAATTGAATTTAAACGATAATAAATTTCAAAACTGAACAAACCACTACTAATTTCAATTTCACAATTTCTATTATCCTTTGTACTACAATATAAATTTTACAAGCCTTCAAATTTCTTTAACAGGCTTAAAATTTCAAATTCAACAATTTACCCAACTTCACTTATTTGATTTTAATACTTCAATTAACAAATAAATTGTGATATTCGTAATTCAAGTTAAAATTACTCCTTTGAATAGTTACAATCAATTAAATATTAAGAATTTAAATGTTCGAAAATTCCGGGTCGTCGCATCTTATGTCCAATATACTCGAGTGATGTGAGGATCGTTTTATGGATATATTGTTTAGCTACGTTTATCAAGTTTTCTTATCAACCTAGGCTGTTACATGAGGTAGGTACTATGACAAAGATACCTAAACACCCAACCTTGTACTTAGATTGTGGTACACCCATATGACAATGATGATAGTAGAGTAGCATGTACTGATTGTTATGTGCTAAAACTTCGGACGTAGATTCATGTCATACATGATTCACCATACCTACTACTCTACATGCTATATCAACTTCATAGTATTCAAAGGTTGTTTATTGCTTACATAAGACTATTTTCTTACTCAAGGTTTTATGCTTTTATTCTTATTATTGTAGGTACTATTAAATGAGTAGACTAGATAGCAGGTGTAAATAACACATGGAGTTATATAGATGGACTATCTAGAGGCGATGCTTTCTCATATTTATTTTTTAGGCTCATTATTGCTTATTTCGCTGTGTGACGCTGTGGAGTCTTGACGGTGTTTTTGAGTTTATTTACATTTGTATAAGCTTTTGTTATGGTTTTGTATAACTGTATGGATCTATGCACTCTGGTTTTATGGTTCATTCAGTTATGACTGTCTCACATGTTTTATATCTGTGATGACTATTATATTTTATTCAATGCGCTGCGAGATATATGGCAAGTTCTATGATCTTTTTATGTATTTCACAACCCTTGACCATCGTCTTACATCGGCCGGGTACCTAAGCATAGCGCTATACATGTAAATTAGGTATCGGCGTTGTAGGGCGGTCATCTTATTTAGTATCAGTTCTTAGTTTATGCAGATGACCTAAGTTAGTACCATGATCTAGTAGAGATAGGATAGGAGTGATCACCCTAGATTGGATCAAGAGTATATATATGTATTCGAGGGAGTGTGCTTGTTATATATTTTGGTTTACAAATCTAGATAGTAGTACATATAGTACATAAGTTGTATTGCACACATAAGAACAATTGATGTAATTTTCGTTATGAGAGACTAATCATTCTTATTATAGATCGAGAATGAGATGGCATATGAGGAATGCTGCTAGTTTCTAGAATTGAGGGATGGTAAGGTTTGAGGGCCACTAATCCTTATTTACAGGAAATTTTCACCAAGAGAGTGTGAAATATTGTTCAGAATGCTGAAGTTACTGCAAATGATAATGGTGATTAAGTGCAAACAACAAGAGTTGAATTTGCAAAGCTCTATAAAGACTACATGAGTCTAGGACCATTCCACGGAATGAAGTTGGCTGTTGAGGTACAAGACTGGGTGGATACTTGCGAATGGGTCTTCGATGACTTGGAGTTAAATGATGTTATGAGGAAGAAACCGGCCTCTAGATAACTCCATGGGATATGAACTTGCAAAATGCCCTTACAGCTACAACTTTTGAGTACACAGAATCAGTTCATAATTTTCTTTGAAGAGAAATTTATTCTAACTTCTCAAAAGTCATTGTTTTCAGGAAATTCATAGACTTAAAGCAAGATGATATATACCTATGTCGGAGTATGAGGTCGAATGCAATGTGCTATCGAAGTATGGTCTATCTTTCATTTATACTCCACTCAAAAAGGATGAAGAATACATCATTGGATTGAATAATCACCTTGGTAAATGATTGGTTAGTTGCATTGACGAGAGCTTTGAGAAAGTGGTTGAAAAGGCTTTACAACATAAAAGCCAACGCCATATGTTGAAGGACTGTCTCAAACCAACTAAGCAAGGCAGACAATGGAGGCATACGCATTGGACGATGTTCAGATTTTATCGAGTGCTCAATTGGTGAAAAAGAAGGCAAATGACATTATTTTCAAGGGTATGCTTTCCATTTATGATGTTCCATATGTATTTTATTTGATACGGGGCTTCATATTCCTTCAAACCAAGTGATTCGGTTGATAGATTAGGATTAAGACCAGAGATAGTTGTGTGACCTTTAAATTGTGATAAACCTTGTAGGGGCTCATCTAGCACACGCATGATTTTTCAAGTCTTAGCCTTATCGAGTCATGGATGTTTGTTTATTTTTGATTACTTTTTATTAGGTTTCGTTGGGTTCGGTATCATACTAGGAATAGACTAGATGAAGAGATACTAAATAGTGGTGGACTGTGAGAGGCTGTTGATGATGATAGGGGCTAATGATGAGCAGAAGGTAGTGTTAGGCTGCCCACCAGATGATGGGGTGATGGTTAACTTTTCATATTCGCTTGATATCCCATATGACGAGTTGCCATCTGTGTTTGTAGCTAGAGAGTATCTGTACATATTCGATGAGGTGATCGGATTACCAGCACATAGAGTTCTATATCGATCTTGTCAAAAATGTCGGGCCAATAGTTATGCCTCTGAGGCATATGCACCCGAAGTGCAGTGGGAACTATAGGTTTGAGTGGATAACCTATCGAGGTAAGGATTCATTCGTAAGAAAATATTTGAGTGATAACACTAAGATATATGGCTCTTTGAGATTGATTGTGGATTACCACGAGCTAAATGAGATGTGGAACATGTATCCACTCCTATATAATGATAGTTTGTTCGATTAACTTCATGGTGCAAAGGCGTTCTCCTAGTTGGACTATGTGATGGGGGTTCATCAACTAAGAGCAACTAGAGAGACGGTTGATCACATCGTTTCATATGCTATCTTTATTTTTGAGTGGTTAGATATGTCGTTCGGGCTAACTAATGCATCGACATACTTTACTGATCTCCCAAACTGGGTCCGAGGGATCACTTGAGTAATTTTGTGCTTATTCTCATTGATGATATTTTTATCTTCTCATGGATGAAAGAGAAGCACAAAATGCATTCGAAGATTGTGTTGGAGGTGTTGTGAAAACGCTAATTGATGGTGAGGTTTTCGAAATATCACTTCTCGATGAGGGAAATGGGATTCTTGTGTCATGTTGTTTCGGAGCAGAGCTTTGTTATAGATTCTATGAGGGTTCCGGTAGTCCATGATTGGGATAGACCTAAGAGTGCTATGTATGAGAAGTTTCTTTAAATTAACGGGACACTATTACATTCTACCAAAGATTTCTCAAAGGAAATGGCACAATTAACCGATTTGATGAAGAAGAATCATATTTTTATTTGGGATGCAAGTTATGAGTATGCATTTGTTAGTCTGAAAGGGAGGATGATAGGTGTGCCATTGTTACTCATTCTAACTAGGAATGAGGATTCAACAGTTAACACATATGCGCTTGGCACCGTACTAGGTGAGGTGTGGATGTAGAAGGGTAAGGTTGTCGAATATGCTAGTCGACAACTAAAACAGCACAAGATGGGGTATATGACTCATAACTTAATTATTCTCTTTGGTGATTTGGAGGCACTATCTGCTAGAGGAAAGGTTTGGGATGTTGACTAACCCTACATGATTGAAGTACCTCTTATCCAAGAAGGATAATAACCTTCACTTGCAGTGATGGTTAGAGTTCTTAGCCTTCTACGACCTTGACATTTCCTATATGTTGTAAGGGAAATGTGGTCGTTGATGCTTCGAGTAGAAGACATACCGGTCTGGAAGTGATGTTCTTAAAGTGGACACAACTTGAGTTATCGCTTCTTATGACTTCGAAACTCGATATGAGCTTGTACAAGAGATGATGGCTAGTGTGACTATCAAACCTACTTGATCTAGCAGATCGGTACTAGTCAAAGGCATGATGCTAGACTAGCGAAGATTGTGGAAACCGTAGAGGAATAAGTGGAGTCTGTAAAGACAATGCAGTGCGGACTTGATGAGATGGTTGGCCCATAAGGGTGGGATATTGTTTATTCCCGAGGGGAAATATGAACAGACATCGATGCACTTTATCGATGGATTGCCAAGGGCTAGAGGTGGGTATGACTACATTTTTGTCAAACTCAATACATCGACGAAGAGTGCTATATTTATACTGATTAGGTTAGGTTAAACGACACCCAAATTGGTTGAGCTGTATGTGAAGTAGATCACTTGATTCTATGGCGTGCCAAAGAGCATTATGAGTGATCGAAACTCGTTAGCCACTGGTGGGTTTTGGAAAAGCTTACTATGTGTGCTAGGAAAGAAGGTAATGAATCGGCTAGGTGATATCAAGATTTAGCAACTTAGGAGGAAGATGGTGAAGTGATAAAGGTTCGATAGAGTGAAAGCAAAGGCGGTTAGATATGGGAAACCTAGGAGAGCATAAACACCTTGTTTGGAGTTCTTCACTTCGTAAGCTTTCCAATTTTATTGTTAACTTTCATATTCAATATCACATTTGATGCTTTACATTAAATAGTTTAGCATCATGCATGCTAGGATAGGCATTGATGTTACTTCTCGATGTTTGATATTATATGTGCATGTTTGATATATGATGATTTGTGTTTTATACAATTACTTATGTGTATAATGGTTGTTAGGTATGCAGAATAGCTGTGGTTGATTTTCACTCGTTCAATTTAGGGATTTTGGGGTCGAAAAGTGGGGAGAGTGTAATGACCCATATTTTACATACCAGAGGATCGAAAATTATTATTTTTAAATTAATATTGGCTCGTGTGACTATAACTTTGGACGACGTTGAGTGGTGATTGTTTTGACCCATGGTGATTTTATTGGTCGATTTTGACCACAGATTTATTTTTTGACATTTGTGCCAGATTACACAATTATACGTGCACCGTTGCACTTGAGAATCAGGATGAACAGAAAACTTCTAAGGGTCAAGGAAAAGGTGTACGAGCCGCATAGTCGAATTTTTTTGAGATCGGACATTTTGATAGCCTGTATGATTTATAAACATCCAAAAATAGCGTCCTGGGGCACCATTTAAAATTTTGATGAAATTTATGCTGTTAAAAGGGCAAAAATAAAACAAGTCGCTGTGTTAAAGAATCTTTGCAATCTGACGTTCCTAGAAGTCGTAAGTTCACAAAATGTGTGTTAGAAATTCAAAAAAAATAAGAGAAAATGGGTACACACAATCCTTATCCCTCTCCACTACCCTATAAATCTTTGCTTCCTTCTCTGGCTGCACTTTCTCACTTCTTCTTCACGTTTTCTTCTTCCTTTCAATAGCAACCCACCTCTTCACTTCTCATTTTCATCATTTTTCACCATCAAATGATCTCCATTTCAGGCAAACTAAAATTCAGGTCTCTCTATTTTTCTGATGGCTATGTAGGCATAGCCTCGGATCGACCCAGATTTGACCATGATGGCCGAAAAGAGTAAATTCGACAATGTGGTCATTTTTGAAGGAGAACTGAATTGGGTTAGCTGGTATGAGTTTGTTGGTATGGGTTTGTTCGTACCGGCGAGTGCATCATGGAAATGTAAACGTCGGGGGCTAGAGATGAACATAATGGTGGCAGTTCATTGGAAATTTTTTATGTTGGATACTCTATTTTGTATGTGTGTGAGGGGTACATGGTAGGGTGGAGATGAACTCAACTAGAGATGGTAGCAAAAGGTGGTAGCCAACGACTATGGTGATGGGCGGAGCATGGGATGATGACAGGTGGAAGTCTGGTGGTTAGCAGTATTAGCGAGATGCTAACATGTGCATGCATTATGGGTTGTGGCTAAAGGAATTGCTTGAATAGGCAGGATTGGAAATATTGCATAAGAAAAGAAATAGGGAAAGGAAAGTGTACATGCAAAATAAAGTGGAAGGAAATGAAGTGGTCATAAGGAGGTGAGAGAATAAAATATGAAAATAATTAATTATGTTAATTACTGATTGGTTAGGGTGAATTAATAAGTTAATTAAATTATTAGTTTACTAATATTGGTATAATCGATATTTGTATCTCTCATATATTTTACATTCGAGTTCTATATGTTAGTCCGTGAGATGATGGTTTTGATGACAACAACCTTAGAATAGATTATAAAATATAAATACTAACATTATAAGTTTAAATATATATGTATATGCAGGTTTATCCATGCAAGTACCAAGAATGAAGACAGTAGAGTATAGAGATTCAAGATATCGGGATAGAAGACTCATGAGTATCAAGATTATCAAGAGTTCAAGATTTCAAAATTGTTAAAACTAATAGAAAAGCACTGGCATCTTAAAATCCAATTTATGGAATGGAATCCACTTCGAGCCTGTTAAAGGGATGGAACCCTAAGTAGGATGGAACCTACGAAAAATCAAGTGGAACATTGTTTTGTATCCGCTAACCTTTTATTCAAAATGATTTTTCAAAATTATATCCTGTTTTCAAAATGTTTTTCAAAACTTTCCTTTTAAAAATTTAAAACCCTCTACCCTATTTTAAATAATTTTAGCCTCAAAATTATCTTTAATTTCAAAGTCAAATTACTCCTGATTTTAAACTATCTTTTAATATAATATATTTAACTTTTAAATATTTATACTTAGATTTAAATATAAAACTATAGTTAAATTATATATATATATATATTATTTTTGATATTTACTTATGAACTTTAACTATAGTCGAGTATATTTATAAAGTTTAAAATAGTTTTAATATAAAATAAAAGTTATTTTCAAAGAAAATCAAAACACCAAAAAAATCCTTTGGGATGTCGGCATGCCCAAGTACCCCATGTCGACATGGTGTCAGTTGAGTTCAAAATTTAAATTTCAAAAGAAGTGTATATTCGCCATAACTCTTCATGAATGAACATGGTTGTTGTTCTTCTATAAATAGGGGTTAGTTTCAACGAATTTTTGATCAGATTTTCTGGTTTTTCACTCCTCTTCTTCTTCCACATTTCTTAATACATATTCTTACCATTACTCTGTCGAAATCAACATTGAATCGAACTCGATCACTTCTAGTTTAATTCTCTATCACTATCTCTATAAGGTTCTCAGTGTTATTCAGAGTTATAAACTTCTTTGTAACCTATCAAGCGAGCAAAGGCGTGATTGTAGCCTTGGAAATCAATCAAGAGAGAAAAGGTGTGATTGTAGCATTGGTAAATCAATTGGGTAAACTTGTGGCCCGAAAATCAAGTATCTCTACCCAGAGGATAGAAATTCCGGAGGGTGTACCTCGTAGCCTTGAAATCGAGGGTGTAATTGTACCATTGCTTTTGAAAGGAAATCCATACTTGTGTTGCGGGACTGGATGTAGGGTAACTCTGAACCAGTATAAAATCTGGTGTGTTCTTTTCTTTACTGCTTTTATTTTATTTATGCTTCTGTGTTTGTTTCTGTGATCATATCTTTGTCTGTATATTGCATACATCGGTGTCTAAATTAACATAAACTCAAAAAGATTTAGTAATTCTTTATTATTCACCCCCTCTAATGTTAATCCTCGCCTTAAGATCCGTAATCCGCATTTCTCACAATTGGTATCGGAGCAAGGTTTTCAAAGTTTCATAATCTGATTTTTGAAAAGATTTCAAAATGGCTGCCAACACTTGTACTGTTACTAACACTAGTATCCCTGTCACTTGTTCATTTGTAGAGGGCCAGTCTACTATAAGACCGCCACTTTTTAATGGTAGTAACTATGCATATTGGGCATGTAGGATGAAAGTATATTTACAATTTATAGGATTAGACATTTGAAATATCACACAAACTGAATATTCTGAACACACAACTAATTTTGCACAGTGGACTGCTGAACAAAAGACTGTTGCATAAAATAATTCTAAGGCAATGAATACTCTGTTTTGTTCACTAGATACAAATGAATTCAGTAGAATGTTAGTTTATAAGTTTGCATATGAAATCTGGAAAACTTTGCAAGTTACTCACAAAGGAACAAGCAAAGTTAAACAGACCAAAATTTCCATGCTCACAAATCAGTTTCAATTATTTAAAATGAATCCTAATGTGTCTATTTCAGATATGTACAGTAGGTTTTAGGATATTGTGCATTATCTATATCTTTGGGAAAGGAATTTTCTGAAGAAGATCAAGTTAGAAAGATTTTAAATTTTCTAACTCCAGAATGGGATCAAAAGACACTTGCGATTGAATAGGCAAATGACATCAGTACTTCAAAGATAGAAGAATTAATTGGAAATCTAATGTCGTATGAAGTTCAAATGATCGGGAGAAGAGAAAGTAAAGCATCTGAAAAGAAATCAATGGCATTCAATGCATTGACCGATGGATCAGACTCAAACAGCGATAATGATGAAGAGATAGCCTTTATGACCAGAAATTTTAGGAAATTCCTGAAATACAGAAAGATGAATAATCTCAAGAGAAACAACTATAAGAAATCTGGAAATCAGAATGCAGTTCCAAATAATGACAAATATTACAACTGTGATAAACCATGTCATTTCAAAAGAGACTGTCCATATCCAAATAGGGAAAATCCTCCGATGAACAATGATCCAGCAAAGAAACGGAAGCGTGTATTTACTTCTACTCTAGATGACTCAGACTCATCCTCAATTGAAGATGATCAGAAGATAGATAATTCGAATTTTTGTTTCACAGTGTTCATGACTCCGACGAGTTCAATGAAACGGACTCAGAAAAAGGTACACTTTTACAACACAATTAGTTGAAATTGCTTGCATAGAATTAGTTGCTTGATTGTTTGATTGATTGATTTTGAATTGGTATGTTATTTGAATTTTAAAATTTATTTTCTATTTATTATTATTATTTTATTATTATTTTTTAATAGTATAATAATATTTCCTGAAATATACTTGAAGTTTAATAATATTTCAGATATATATATAGGCATTAAAAATAATAATAATATTAATATATATGTATATATATATATTAGAGAACTTAGGAAAAATCAATTCATGAAAACTCAAAGGCATATGTCGACATGATCCCTACCATGATGTCGACATGGGTACCTGAATTTGAATTTCAAATTTTGAATTCAAATGTTTGAATTTCCCTTCACCTTTTCACTTCATTCAATTCTTTGAAAAGCTACCTTTTGACTAGAGAATATGTCCTTTAAGAATCTATTTATCCACTATCTTTTATCATATCTTTTCACCCTCATTTTTAAGTTCAAACTAACTTCAAGCTCTCTACTCTTTACTTTAATGGCTTCTTCAAGCAACCCCTCCACCATGAGAATTTCCAGAAAAATCAAAGAGCAATTATTCAATGATTCGGAGGCAATAAAAGCATACATCAATTATGCTAACTATGCCAAAGTCCATCTCGAAAAATTTGCTATTTTCAAAATTTTTGTTCTTATGAACATGATTCTCTTTTTGCAAACAATGGAGTTCTTAGTCTTATTGATGCTTCTCAAAATGATTTTGTTTGCTATCCAAATATTGTCAAAATTTTCTATGCTAATTTAAACCGTGGATATTATCATGGAAATGAGGATGAAATTTGGAGTAGTGTCAAAGGCACTAGAATTGTTTTGAATTGTGATCTTTTGGGTACCATTCTCAATTGCAAGTGTACGGGAATGGATCTTTCTAATTTTAAAATCGATGAAAATGATCGTGAGACATTTCATAACATTTTCGAAGGGATTGATAATTTTGAATCCAAAAATCGAAATTTTCGACCAAAGGCAAGAATTGTCAATTTCTTTTGCAACATACTTTGACCCCAAGATCGGGGAATTTTAACAATCCTACTTCAAAAGTTTGCAAAGCTCTCTTTGCTATTTTTGGAAATTATGACATAAATTGGGCGCAAGTTATTTTGGATGAACTTCGTCCTAAAAATCTTGAAATGGGTGAGAATACTTTATACCATGGAATTTATCTCACTCGGATTTTTAACTATTTTGGAGTGGATTTCAAAGGCGAAGAAGTTGTTTCTAGAAAAGTTTTCAATCATTCCCACATTTTGCTTATGAAAATTCCTTTTTTTTTCAATCTTATGAGACCCTTGCAGAAAAGGAAGAGCGTTTGGCTCATGAGGAAATGGAAGAAGAGGAATAGGAAGAAGAAGAAGAAGGGGATGAAATGGAAATTGAAGAAGAAGAAGGTGAAACCTCTTTGGAAAGCATTGACTATCCTCCTAATCCATCCACCAAATCCCTTCTCAAAAACCAAAAGACGATTTTTGAGAACTAACGGATTCTTAAAAGATCCGTTAGTAAAAAGTTGGACAAAATTTCATCCAAGATGAACAAGTTCATTTCCAAAGTTAGCAAGAAACTTGGACTATCTTCATCATCATCATCATCATCCTCTAACTAGTTTTATCTTTTCGTATCTTGTTATATGTGTTTTAGTTTGTTTAATTCGAAAGTTTATGTAGTTTGATGTGTGTTTAATCATTGTAACGTCTTAGTATGCAATGAAATGAAATTTCTTTTCTGTTATCTATCTTATCTTATCTCCAGAATAAATGTTAGTATAGTATACACACACACACACACACACACACACAATTATTCATAAAATCAAATTTGTCATAATTTTTCACTAACCCATGTCGATGTCCTCTATATGACCATGTCGACATGTACTGGTCAGAAATGACAATTGATTTTGAATTTGAAACTACCAAATGTCTATTCATTTCAAACGAATTTCTACACCTATAAATAACTATTTCTTCCAGAATTATTCACTAAAATTTATTTCTTATCATCTATATACTTTATTTCTTTCACAAATTCAACTATGGCTAATCCTATTCACAATCTATCCGAAAATCTTGAAGAAACTCTTAATTCGTTCAAGAACATTATCTCATTTATTCTGCGAAACCAGCGTCACTTAGAATAGAGTCAAATGAAGATGATCAAGGAACAAGAAAGGCACTTCGATGTGATACGATGGATGATCTCCTCTCTGCACAAGGATGGTAACGAAGCACATCCTCCTGTCTCTCTCACCAATGACAATGATAATTGGGATGCTATTAAGGCAGACCCAATTTTTGGAGAAGAAGGATGGGTGGAAGTTCCACGTAATATTTGATTTTTATTTGTTTGCTTTGATTGATTTGGTCTGGATTGATACTCTGTGTAGATTGATTTCTTGATATTGGTTTGAAGTTTGTTGTATAAAACATATATATATACATTGAAATGTATATAGTCTTTGATTAGTTATCATGTTCACAAGTATAATTATTTCTTAATCTATATATTCCGTTGTATAATTTATCAATGCAGGTACTAAAGCCCAAGAATGAGGGAGGTGAGTTTTTTGTTGATGATAAAGGGGGAGAAATATAAAATAGGGTAGTTAGGCATAAATTAAGGGGGAGTTTATTAGTTTTAAGGGGAGTTATTAGGACAGATGTAATATTTTATAAGCAAAGGTTGTCATCATCAAAAAGGGGGAGATTGTTAGTTCGTGAGATGATGGTTTTGATGACAACAACCTTAGAATTGATTATAAAATATAAATACTAACATTATAAGTTTAGATATATATGTATATGCAGGATTTAACCACGCATGTACCAAGAATGAAGACTGTACCGTATAGAGATTCAAGATATCGAGATAGAAGACTCATGAGTATCAAGATTATCAAGAGTTCAAGATTTCAAGGTTAAGTATTTTTATAAGGAATTTTGTTAAAACTCGTAGAAAAGCACTGGCATCTTAAAATCCAATTTATTCGTGGAATGGATTCCACTTCGAGCCTGTTAAAGGGATGAAACCCTAAGTAGGATGGAACCTACGAAAAATCTAGTGGAACATTGTTTTGTATCCGCTAACCTTTTATTCAAAATGATTTATCAAAATTATATCTTGTTTTCACAAAGTTTTTCAAAACTTTCCTTTTAAAAGATTCAAAACCCTCTATCCTAATTTTAAATAATTTTAGCCTCAAAATTATCTTTAATTTCAAAGTCAAATTACTCCTGATTTTAAACTATCTTTTAATATAATATATTTAACTTTCAAATATTTATACTTAGATTTAAATATAAAATTAAAGCGAAATTCTATATATATTATTCTCTATATTTACTTATGAAGTTTAACTATAGTCAAGTATATTTACAAAGTTTAAAATAGTTTTAATGTAAAATATAAGTTATTTTCAAAGAAAATCAAAACACCGAAAAATCCTTTGGGATCTCGACATGCCCAAGTACCCCATGTCGACATGGTGTCAGTTGAGTTCAAAATTTAAATTTCAAAAGAAGTGTCTACTCGCCATAATTCTTCATGAATGGGCATGGCTGTTGTTCTTCTATAAAAAGGGGTTAGTTTCAATGAATTTTTGATCAGATTTTCTAGTTTTTCACCCCTCTTCTTCTTCCACATTTCTTAATACATATTCTTACCATTACTCTACCGAAATCAACATTGAATCGAACTCGATTACTTCTAGTTTGATTCTCTATCACCATCTCTACAAGATTCTCAGTGATATTCAGAGTTATAGACTTCTTCGTAATATACTAAGCGAGAAAAGTTGTGATTGTAGCCTTGGAAATCAATCAAGAGAGAAAAGGTATGATTGTAGCCTTGGTAAATCAATTGGGTAAACTTGTCGCCCGGAAATCATGTATCTCTACCTAGTGAATAGAAATTCTGGAGGGTGTACCTCGTAGCCTTGAAACCGAAGGTGTAATTGTACAATTGCTTTTGAAAGGAAATCTGTACTTGTGTTGCGAGACAGGATGTAGGGTAACTCCGAAC
Source organism: Allium cepa (assembly GCA_030765085.1). Taxonomy (NCBI): domain Eukaryota; kingdom Viridiplantae; phylum Streptophyta; class Magnoliopsida; order Asparagales; family Amaryllidaceae; genus Allium; species Allium cepa. Next base: position 196,930,349 of record CM060946.1, read on the forward strand.
CAATATAAAATCCGGTGTGTTTTCTCCTTTACTGCTTTTATTCTATTTCTACATCTGTGTTTTTTCTATGATCATAGCTGTGTCTGTATATTGCATACATCGGTGTCTAAATTAACATAAACTCAAAAAGATTTAGTAATTCTTTATTAACACTATTCACCCCCCCTCTAGTGTTAATCCTAGACTTACGATCCGTAATCCGCATTTCTCACACTATATGGACATGGTTTCTTGCGTTAGGCTCATATTGGAGTCCTTTACGACTTGGCATGAAATTGGGTAGCTTTTGTTAAGACGAATGAAATTGTCACCATATTATGATAGTTAGTGTAGTAAAAAAAATTGTTTTGAACCGATTTCAAACTTTAAAATATGATTCTTAATATGTTTAAGTTCATAACTGATTTTATAAAAAAAAAATTAAGTGTTTTGTAACGATATTAAATTGGGTATCACATATAGTACTACAGATGTACTATTCTTATGAAATAACTATATTTAGACTACTTGTAACATATTTCACGTTAGTGGGCTTGAAATTTTGCTAGTCGGATATTCAAGTCCGTCGAAGTACGGATCGTTGGTGTGTAAATAACAAAAGTATACCAGAGCACTATCGAATAAAACTCAAAGCAGAATAGTAAAGTATGATAAACCATGTAACGACCCGAAATTTTCGGTCCCGAAAATTCCAGATAGTTAAGGAAAAGAAGAAAGAGATAAAAGAAGAAGAAGAACAGAAACACCAACATCTCACATTCGCAGTGGATAAAAATATAATATCATATAAAATAACAGTTTACAAAACTGTATCAGTAAATTTCATTTTAATACATCAGAGTTACAACCATTACACAAACACTGGATAGTTTTAAATAACTTATCCCAAATATGCAACACTATAACACAGCGGATACACTCTATATGTTCCTACCATCTAGCTCGCCTGCTGAGCTCTAGAACATCCTTACCTGAAAATCAGTAATACTCGGTCTGACCAGAGCATTACATCATGGGTCAGGCTGGAAACCAGCATGAGTAAACCCATCTAATATGAATGACAAAAGAATACAGCTTATATATACATAACCCGAATAACTTGTGTCAATTACAGTTTCAAAAATTGTTATAGACATTACTTATTTCGTTCACAAGTTTTTTAAATACTAAACTTAGATTAAATAGTCCGTTTCACTTAAATCATTCCATTTCAGCTTATTGATTCCACTTATCAATCTATAAGGAATTGAAGTGGTTTTGGCTATATACTAACACCCGACTCCGGTCTCTTTGGATCCAATGTCATCTAAACCCAAGTTATTCCATTAAGAACAATTCAACTTTAATTACCGGATAACAGTTTTACACAACAATTCATAAATAATAGATAATCATATTATCACTATTCATCTAACATATCATATCACAAAGCAATTCATACCAGAGATATTAACCAATCCAAAACACTTATCATCATTCAATCATTCATAAGCAAGATTGATCACTTCCATTAATTACATTAATTAATGAGCATCTAATTACTTTCATTAATTAATTATTCTTAAATTTCATTAAATAATTAACCTTAACTTAATTCATTAATCAAACTTGATTAATCACAATCAGTAATTAACTTTTCTTAATTACTTCATCAATTAAACCAACTCCTTGATTAATTATATTAATTAATCCTATAATTACGCTGAGTAATTATCACTTAATTCCTTCCACTAAGTAATTATCCTTTAATTACTTTCCATCAAGTAATTTCCTTTTAATTAATTACATCCAGTTATTATCCACTCATTACTTCACTAAGTAATTACACCTCATTAACTACCTTAAGTAATTATACTTAATCTTTAATTAATTATATCTATTAATCACCCTTGATTAATCTCATTCTGCAATTAATTTCTCTTAATTAATTACATCTCTTAATTAACTTTCCATAACTTTTATCAGTCAATTCTTAAATTAATTACACTAAGTAATTATTTATTAATTACTTCTACTAAGTAATTACCCTTCTTATTAATTACACAAGGTAATTAAATCCAAAACTACTTTCAATCTTCAATTAATTACACTCTGTAATTACCATTACTAATTACTTCCATGTAGTAATTATACTTAAACAATTCCATAAATGATTACCTTTAGTTAATATAATTAACTATTAAAACTAATCACATTAATTAATTATCTAATAATCCCTAGTTAATGGTCTTCATTAACTTTTTATAATTCTTTAATTACTTATCTTAAGTAATTAAACTTAAATAAATCATTATTAATTATTAATAAATCTTTAATAACCAATTAATTAATCTCTAATTATTTAATTAATTAATTGTAACTTAATTAATTCCTAATTACTTGATAAATTAATCTATAAAAACAAAATCTTATCTAATCAATGATTCTTAATTACAAAATTAACCATTCCTTAATTAATTTACTTAGACCTTAATTAATTAATTTAAATCCTTAATTACTAAATAAATTAATCCAAATTATTAATTAAATTAATTGATTAGCCATTTTAATTGCCTTAATAATTTAATTTATTCCAAATCATTAAATCTCAATTAACTTTAAGTTAAAACTTTATTCTTGTTGATGATTAAATTATCATTAACAAATGCAGTTGAAAACAATTTACTTTAAATTTCATTTTTAAACTTAAGATCTTAAAATGAATACAAATTTAAATTTAACAAAGTTTAAAACCAATTAAAAAACCCCTTTAAATCCCATGTTAAAGAAATACTTATTTTATAAAAGAAATTTACAAGAGTTTTAAAACCAAATTCATTTTAAATTCAAATCTATTTTTTTAAATACACTTTGATATTTAAAGTTGTTCAAACAATTTGAATTTTTAAAAACTTATTAATCTCCAAACTAGGATACAAACTAAATTTGAATCCAGATTTAGACTTTGTTTAAAACTTTACTTTTCATTTTAAAATTCATTTTAAACTTTTAAACACAGGTTTGAAACCTGTAACACATCACTGACTCGAGCAACAATAATCGTCTTCAAACCAACACACTCCAAACTTCGAGCAATTTCCATAAACAACTCGAGTACAAATCACTGCTCAACCCAACTTCGCCCTGAACATAAGTGCACCATGCACGTGCACGGTGGCGCCAACCAGTTCTGGTTATCTTCGCGACTCTCCCCCAGTCGGCAAACACATCCACAGACCATCCAAACTCTGATCCCCTCGATTTCCATTCGAAATCAAAATTTGAGTAGATAACCAAAACTGGAACCAAAAACAACAACCTGGATCCTCCTCGTTCTCGTGCCTATGACCACCGGGGTGTCAGCACCTCCGGCTACGTCCTGGTCAATGTCCCCTCTACCATTTCCCAGAATATGGTGGAACTCGATCCACTCAAGATGCCGCGACGAACAAAAATTCACAACTTAATCAAACTAGGGTTACAGACCAAACACAAACGCCATTGCCACCACGATCATCTGCACACACATCTACTATTTTTCCCCTATTCTCCGATCACCACTGCATCATTAGAGAAAACCCTAAACCTTCACACCTCTGAGATCATCAAAACCATCAGATTTCTATTTTCTAATCAATTCCACCATACTCGATCAAACCCAAACTAAAAATTATGGCATTAGTTTTAAAAATCATGATCTGAAATAAGGTTTCAGATAACAAACCTGAAACAATGAATTAATATGTTTGAAAGTTTTTCGCTTATAATAAATTGCTCTGTTCTTTATGTTTCCCAGAGTAATATCTAACTTATTTTTTTTACTTAAATAAATTTTTAAACTTCAATCAATGATAAGACAAACAATTTATATTTGAAACTTAAACCCTAACAAGGATTGGTTCAAGGGATAATGAATTATGAACAAATCTTGGGTCTGGAAAAAAAAACTGTATAACACCTAAATACAACAACATGCACACATATTTATTCATATAAAAATATATTATATATATGCATGAACTTTTCAATACATATTCACAAAAAAAAACTCATTCATTCCAGATCTCAACTTGCAATCAGATTTATATTTAAGCTTTAAAAAAGATGTTACTCACCTTAAAAAAACGAACAGAGCTTTGTTTCCGAAGACAAGGAGCTTGAAAACTGGATTGAACTTTGAAGACTTGACTGCTTTGATTTGAAAACTGGAAATCTTGAATTGTTGAGATAATTTTAAGACTTGATTAACTTGCTCTCGATTCCAGATTGAAGAATACAGGCATTTAATTTTGAAGATGGCTCAGATTCAAAACAGAGATGAAAATGCATGCAGGCTTTGATTAATCTCAGTTTTGATGAAGATGCTCAGATTTTTTGGTTTGAACTTGCTTTGCATGCTTTTGATGTTTTCAGCTTTGAAAAAAAAATGTTGACAGGATTTTGTTTGATCAAAAAAATGATCTGCTGGCTTTTTATTTTGATTTTGCATTACAGGTCGAGGAGGATGTTTAAATTCTGCAAATGAGCTACAGATTTTTGATTTACATTTCTTGTTTTGAGGGATGATTTCAAATTGTTTTGAGAATTTCAAGCTGAAGATTTGGTTTTCAGTTTTGTTTAGAGAACTTGGTTTGAGTTGTTTTTTTTTTTGAAGATAGAAAAAGAAGACAAAAATTAAGACACTTGTATGCATTAACTTACACATGTCATTTTTGTTTTATAAATTATTTACATTTGTTAAAATGCATAGTGAATTTGTTTACATTTGTAATTATAATGTACCTAATATGTTTTATATATTTTTATATAATATTCTTTATTAAATCTTATTTTACCCAAGTCTTATGCATTCATTAATTTCTTAAATCAATATAATATCTTTATACATATATGTTTTTATCCTTATATATTTACAGACTACCTTCATTTTAAGTATACTTTTAAAGAAATTTACATAAATATATACCTTTATCAAATCTTACTTTAAGCTAAAACTTTTTTTAAAATATATACCTTATAGAAACTATTTTAGTGTTAAATATAGAATTCAAATTTAAATAAATCTTGAAAATCAATAAAAATATAACTTCCAATTCAATGTATATACATACCTATATATTATATATTATGATTAGAAAAACATTTTTATTAATTCTGGAAAGATAAATTTGTCCAACTAAATAATTATAAAAGAAGATTATTAAACTAATATTATCAAACTTTAATACTTAAGTTAGGATATTAATAATATAAATATTTATCTAGATATTTATAATTCAACCTTTATTATATTTTTAAATCTTCATTTGTTAATTTTCAATTAACAGATGCCCAAAATTCGGGTTATCACAAACCATATGAAAACTGACTAAGGCTAATACCTCGGCATCTCGTACCCTTGTCATTGCTGAGCATGCATTGGAAATCTATTCTTCCACTATTCCCACCTTGTACAAATACATGTCTCTTTAAATTTATCATGCGAGTTATAATGAGGAGTAGGTCAAAAAAACGTTCTGGTGACCGGTAAATTACATACTTTATACGTAACACTAGTTTATACCAATTGCTTCCATTATATAATATATCTACTTTTTGTTAGAAAAATCGTCTTGACTTCACATACGAGTATGATATGCTCCACCTACTCGAGGTATACAATAACTACATACGAATACAAACACACATACATATAAATATGTGTACGTGTGTGTATAAGTACCTCAGCCCTACTTTGGACCAAGCTACGTTCCCCACTAATATCCTACACCTACACCGGGTATCAGCCATCTGCGTCTAGAATGAATTATCCGCGTAAACCGAGGATCTTCCCGTTAATGCCTAAAAAATAATGGCATTACAAGTAGTTAGTTGTATTCTACTTTTCTTAATGACTTATCTGGCTATTACATATTAAGGACTCCATTCTTCAAACTAATCATGGACTCGGCTTCTCAGACTATCCTATTTGCTTGGAAGACCTCGACTAAAGGTTATCTAACCTAGCCTCCTAACAAGACAAAATAACAGACAACTGTGAAGTAGTGCATGTCCCAAACTTGATTTACTCTAATAGGAGGTGTAGTCCATTTAGGCATAACCCTAGTCTTTCTACTAACTGCTTCAAGTACCGATGATGCTCTTGACCTTTGTATACAGCCCTACTCTTCACTTATATGGTACCAACCCTGCTGACATAGTGCCGAGCCTATGTTCACTGTCTCATTTTGATTTCCTAATGCAATCAAGGAAATGCTAACTTGGTTACATAACATGTACTCCTAAAGGACTGAAGCTGATCATACTTAACACTTTGACACTTCAAATTCAGGCAAACTCAGTTTGGTATACTCCTTTCACCTATACTTAAACGTACGATTCCACAGGTCCTGCGGTTGGAGATATCTTACATCAATACAATGTATACACAAACACTGGTAGCCCATTTCAGAAGGCACACCTCTATTGTGCAACACTAGTGACCTCACATTCCAACCTATACTGATGACTAAGTCATTTTATTGGTCTAAGTCATTGACTAGATTTAATAGTTCACACTTATCATAAACGCATACTTGAGGCTATATAAATTTTATTTAATTACTATGCCTCCTATGTTTAACTGCTAATATTCAGTTATCTTTATATAACTTACGTCTTATTTCATTAATGTTATTTAATGTCATTTACCGCTCACTTATAATTTAATAGATTAAATATCTCTTAATGTTTGACTTCCATTTACTTCTATTAAGCATATTCTACTGTTCTCTTTTTAACCATTACTATCTTTCTTTGGTACTATGACTTCTTAATTACTCATTTCGTCGCTTTACTTTTGGTCATTGTTTATTTTTTACCTTATTTTAAATCGCATATATTAGATTTAAAAGTAAACTATTGTTATTATTTATACTTACTGAAATTTGGTTTATAATAGGGATCTCTGCATTTTAATGCATTGAAATTACATCTTCTCAAATTGAAACGTTGATATTGTAATTTTCCGTAAATTGTCAAAAAGAGGGCTTGTGTTATGTTTGGAACTATATGGCATTATCTTATATATTTTTATTGAAATAGATGATACAAAATACGGTAAACATCCATATTTTGTACTTCACTTTCTTTTAGGTATATTTCTTGTTATTTCAAATGATACGCTTTTATTTCATAATTATAAACTGGATAATTTATGGAAATTTACATTACAACAAACTTCATACCAATTAATTAAAATACTACTTAAATCCTAGTCCTAATTATAATAACTTACAATTCACGTTTACTAACATGTATCATTCAACCAAAAAATCTGGAATTATTATACAATATTATAAATTTAGTAACTACTTTCACCCTTACTTTCTAGATTTAAGTATATACAATATTAAATCAAAGTTAACAATTCACAGAATATATAGATAAGGTTCTTAAATGCATTTCATGTATATATTTGAGCCTACAACTCCAAGATTACATTTAGGCATACAAGGAATAGATTTACAATGACGTAAATCCAATATTATATAAATATATACAATTTCCCACTTACCACTAAGCTTCCAAATCTTCAAATCTAAATTGTGTTACTCATATTTGACCCCTTTTCCTTTCGACCGAATTTGTACTGAAAGCATATACATATTATTAGAAATTTAGATCCAAGAGGGTATTTGATTTTAGTTTAGATTTGGATTTATAATTTACCTTCCTTTGGCGATTCAATTCGATCATATTCTTCTTCTATATTATTCTCCACTATTTTTCACTTATTTGTATATATAGATTATAATTTGTACAAAATTTAGAGTACGTGGAAAAAAGAAAATGGAAGAAATTCATCATTTCTTCAAAAAATACGAGAAGAAAAGTGAGAAGTTAGGCTCGTATTTATAGAGGTTCGAATCAATGCCAGTCATTAGATTAGACTCTATTAAATCCAGGTCATTCGACCTAGGTTCAATACATAGCTGACAACCTATTAACGGTCGGCCACTATGCTACCACCGGTTGACCGCAAGCGGTTGACCGGTCCCAATAAAGGGTAGACCGGTTGTTTGTTTATGTTACAAGTTTGTTTGTTTCCTCTTACATGTTGTTTAATACCATTTTGATCGATTTGATTTAACGTTAATTCTTCTTAGATTTAAGTAACCGTTAATATTAATTAATTATATTTTTTTTCTTAATTACATATATAATTATTTATGATCCAAAATCCTTAAACGTTAATAACATCATAGTGTAAAATCTGATCGTAAAACTTTATATATGAAAATTGGTCAGAAAATCGCCACTAACACAATGGTGCAAGTTTCATAGCCATATTTTGACGTTCGTGAAAATTCCATTTTCAACTTTACTACTTATTAATTAATTTCCTTTTAATTTAACTATCATTCAATTTACAAGGTGTTACAATCGCCCCTATAAAAGAATTCATCCCCGAAATTTTATAAGGACCAGATCATGTAACATAACATCCAACCATTCCATGTTATCCAATCAATTAGTGTGCAACCAATTTTTCAGCTAATTGTGTATGACTGCATGGTGTATCACAATACATATGATATGTATGCTAAAAAATACTAAATCATTGCCTCCTATATAAATGCATTCATTAAAACAACTTTGAAAATATGGTGCAAACAACCTATATATACCGGGAGTTCTCCATGTGTGAAAGTTTTGAAAATCAAAATCTTTGTTTTTTCATCCAAATTTTTCTCCCATGCTTCTATGAATAGAAGTATGTTTCAACCAATTTCTCATCCAATCCCTAGCATCAAATAACTTACAAACTATTTCTAGCATCTAAAATTTTGAAAATCCAGAATTTTAAGCCTACATCCATGTGGCAAAAAAAGGGTTCAGATGGAGAATTCCATATTCCATCCTTCTTTTATATACCCATTCTGGTATACTGTGGAACCTTCTTTTTTGCCCTAGATTTTTTTTCCAACTTTCGAGCACAGTTCGCATATGCAAAAACTTATTTTTAAATTACACATTTCTAAAATAGAGTTATTTCAAAATAAGTTTTGCTCCTCTATCAAGAAGGTAAGAAACGAAATTCTAAAGCTAAAACTACTTTTTACCTTGTCATTAATATTTTGCATATTGTCACTTCTGCTGAACAATAAAATGCATATTTGCTAATCCATCAACTTTTCCTATGCTGAGCATGTGGCGATTCACAAATTCGAGCTTTCCTTTTTCGTTCAAAATCGATTTCAATTAATCTTTTGAAATAACTGAAATTTTTTTAGAATAAAATTTTACTTTTCAAAACATTTTCAAAATATTTTATATTTAAAAATCAAAGATTTTTAATAGAATTGTCAAAAGTATTTGTTTTAATAAAAAATTCAAAACAATCAAGCCACATCCAACACAATTGGGATTCATTCGATGGGTTAGCGCTTATGATTGATCCTAACTTATATGCAAATAAATATTAAATTTCAAAAACTTTTCCTTTTTATTTTAGCACAACTATAACATACAAGTATAATTATAATTTTTAGCTTTTAAGGTATAAAGATAACGACCCATGGTTTCGCAATAACCTTCTTTGTCCTTCACTTACTAAAATTTATCTTTCTAAAATTTTAAGGTTTTTGGGACTTAACATTATTTATTTTTAGTAGCTAGTAAATTCCCTAATTAATTTTATAAATTCCAATCTTACATTACATTAATTAAGGGTCTACATGAGATTTTCTTATTTACTTTACTTTCCAACACATAGCGGTCAATCCAGAAAATCAATGTAGTAATAAAAGGAGCTTTTTCTCACAAAATATCGTACGCATTTTTATACCGACGGAGAGATCCAATGCTTATAACTTAACTAACCTAAAAGAAACAATTGTTAAAAGCTGCCCTTTAACATCAACTAACATTAATGATGTTGTGGCCTCATCACTTCTTACTTAAATAAAATGGACATTTTTTTACCATGTCATTCCAACATAATCCACATCTCTTAATTTGGCTTTTTGGCCACTAATAAATAAGGTCCATCCATTACTTCAATTGTTACAACCAAATATACTAATGTCTTCTTTTAATCCAACCCTCTTGATAGTATTCTCAAACATCAGTATATACTTTCTTTATGTTTAGTCTTTCATGTGGGTATACTCTAGAACTCGCACTGCTATGCTTGATACCACTTCCTATTTCTTTAAGGATTCTTCTTTATTACTTTCGAACATGTTTAATGAAACATTCCAAGACTCATACCAATATTCTTAATATTCTATGAGGATTCATTATTTCTATTTACGAGCATTTATCGCTATCTATTCCTAGCTTTAACCCCAACCCCATTTTACCTAGGCACTCATCTCCAACTACTCCATATTAAAATTTTGGTTTGGTTTTCACTACTCTTTGTAAAATTAAAGATTCATAGTCATGAAGTATTTAATCCAAAACTTTGAACCTTAAAACTATAAACTTAGTGACCTTTTATTAAGTCCTTTAATAGCTTGGTTTCAGAAAGGTACCATGAAAATCACCTTAGTTTAATTAATGTTAGTTGTAGGCATCTTAACAATTTAAAACTAGAATTTAGGAATTATCAATTAAGTTTATTTATTAAGTCTAAACGGAATTGTTAGCAATTTAATACTTAAAAGATCCTTTTCTTTTCTTCAAATAGGAGTCAAGTTTTATTGCATGAATGGTCATTCAAATCAACTTTTCATTTAAAGCCTTTCAACAGCAAAGATTTACTTTTTAAAAGTTGAACTTTTACCTCAAACCATTTATTAAGTTTTACCTTTAAAAACTATATTTTATAAAGAACCATTTTTTTTTCAAAAATGCACTTTATGTTGTTTCTAAAACATATTTTATAACTTTTAACAATAAAACTGGAGTAAACAAGGACACTTCCGTCCTATTATTTTCTATTACCATGCTATCTCTACTTTCGAACTTAGTGGTGCTCAGATAGCATATGAGGGGGTCTTTTATAAGATAGTTGCAATCAATGCAACAATCATGGAAATATCATTTTTCCTTTATTTTGCCTTTAATTTCCTATATTGCTTCTAATTGGATTACTAGCATTATTTTAATACATTCTCCTATTGTTATTTCAATTAAATTTCCTAATGTTGCTACTACTTAAATTTCTTCTACCTAAATTTCTCTTATTTAAACTACTTCTCCTTACATAGCTTTTTTCTATGTATAAACCTATTTCAGATGTTTTTCTCTATATATCCTTATGGGGATATTATTCTTTTCTTCATTATCGGATGTTCTTACCCTTCCATTCTATTTACCCCATTTAAAACCAGTATCACTTTCTATTGCCCATCGTTTTAAAAGAATTTTAAAATTTTGAATTTACAAAATCATAAGAATCTCTGAGCTACGCATATGCTTTATTTTCTGTTTAAGGAAGTATCTTTATTAAAAACCTTTTCTGATTTTTTTTCTAAATAACTTTTAGAATTTGCTATTTCAAAAATAGAGTTTTCTACATTTAAATAAGTCTTTTGACAATCATTTCAAAAATATATTTTTCAAAAATTTTATTAAATTCTTTCATATAGGATTGGACTCAAAGTAGGTTTCGTTTGTCCATGGACTTTTCTTCTTTTCCACTTATTCTTGACTTATCTTCCTTTAGAATATATTAATAATTCAGTTATCATCTTGGAGTAATTTCTATACATCTTCTTTCGAGAATTAGTCGAATTTCTACTTTCGGATACTGCAACTTATAAATTCTTTACTTCCCATCTATTTGGATCTAACATACATCATTAATCGACAATCCTGCCAGGTTCTAATGTCATAGTGTAGCCTAGGCCAAATAAGGGAGTCAGACACCACTGAGCTTTAGAGACCTTTCTATATGTTGCATTTACGCTCTTCTTATGTCAATGCCTCTTAATACAACCCATCTCCCGTGGGATGATTGGGATAGTCGTATATTCTTAACTTATCTCCTGTTCCAGCTTATAGTCGACTTATCCATTTTTTAAGAATATGGTTGCAACTACTTCTATAGTCAAATTTTGTAAAGTTTAGCATGTAATATATATATATATATGTGTGTGTGTGTGTGTGTGTGTGCGCGTGTGTATGTGAAAATACAAATACGTTCACTTAGCATATTTTAACTCATATGATGGATTAACGTAAGCTCTTATACCAAGTGTAACAACACACAACTCAGTAGGCCCGAACTTTTGCTAAATTGAAAATTCAAATCCATCAAAGTAAGTATTGTTGGTATTGGTATCCTGTAAATAAATAAACGTATATCAAAGCACTATCGATAAAACTCGTAGCGAAATAGTAAAATACAATAAGACATATGATACTAACCAAGACTAATACATCGGCATCTCGTACCCTTGTTAGTGTTGAGCATGCATAGGAAATATGTCCTTCAAATTTTCCCACCTTATATTGGTACTCGTCCCTCTAATTCTATTATGTGGATTGTAATAAAGAGCGGGTCAAAACAATGTTCAGGTAACTGGTAAATTACATACTTTATACACAACACTAGTTTATGCTGATTGATTCCATCACATGTTATGTCTACTTTTGTTTCAAAACTTAGTCGTCTTGACTTCATGTATGTTTACTAAACCACCCATCTACATGAGGTACAATAACTACATACGTGTATATATGTATTTATGTAAGTACCTCAACGCCCATTTAGACCAGGATACATTTCCCGCTAGAATCTATAACTCTGCACGTGCCTTAGGTAAACTACAAAAATATATCTCATTACAACATTAAAAAAAACATTGTAATAGGGTTTTTTCAATGTTTTTGCAAATGTAGTATTAGGCCAAGTTGTAATAGGATATGCATCATTTTACAATGGTTTTTAGATGTTGCGAAAAATGTTGTAATGGTTACAATTACAACCATTTTAAATGTTGCAAAAAAAACATTGGAATAGTTATAATTCCAACCGTTTTAGATGTTGCAAATGTATTTTGCAACTTTGCGACTTTTTTAACTATTCATGAATATATTTTTACAACCTTTTTTAAATGTTGCGAAATATATACAACTATTCAAAAAAATGTGAATAGACATTTCAACTATTATCAACCTATAGGTTTACCCTAAATATTATTGCAAATTTAGAATACATAAAATTCTTCGATTCAAATACACAAGATTCATTGATTCATACAATTTACATACAATGTAACATTCATTTTATGTATAATATTTAAACAGTAATGCCACGACGCTCACACTATATCTCATCTACCATTAACAAAACAACCTTACATAGAACTGCACACTACCTTACCGATTAAACAGGACTCTAAAATATTATAAAATGCTCACTTCAATTACTAATCAAACGAAAACCGCGTTCTCGTTATCTTTTGCTCTTGCCCCTTCTTAGGGGAGACCTTGTGGGTACCTTTTCTATATGCTCACTGCTCATATTCTGCTCATGTTCTTACTCATACCTGCCTTCAGCAAGTTACATTACCTCAGTCATAGCATCTAGCCATTCAGCATACAGCCTGATCTGTCCTTAAAGAATTGGTAAAACTCAGCTTGAATTATTATTAATCAGCAACATCCATATTTGTAATACATACCCAAGACTTTATCTTATGGTAACTCTAGAATTGCGGAAACAACAAGAAATTTTCTGAAGATATATCTCCTATTACATACCACTCATAACATCTAATCATACATTACGGAAACAGCAGGAAATCTTCCAAAGATATATCCCCTATTACATACCACTCATAACATCTAATCATATATTCTAAATATATCATAATACCTTAATCATATATTCTAAATATAACATAATATCTAATCATATATTCTAAATATATCTCAATACCCACCTCACGTTGGAGCATGAGATTCAAAAATTCCCAACTTGGAGAGAAGAAAATCAAATTGAGCCTTGCCGAGAGCCTTTGTAAATATGTCTGCCAACTGTGACGATGTCGAGACATGAGTAGGAGATATCAAACCTTCATTGTTCGCATCACGAACAAAGTGACAATCAACCTCGATGTGTTTCGTCCGCTCATGAAAAACATGATTTTTTGCTATATGTAACGCCGATTCACTATCACAAAATAATTTAATAGCTTTAGGATGATGCACACCCACACTCAACAACAACCCTTTTAGCCACTTCAATTCGTAGGTAATTGCAGCCATAGACCTATATTTGGCTGCCATGGAAGACCGAGATACCATATATTGTTCTTTGTTTTCCAAGAAATAGGAGATTGACCAAGAAACACAATCCAACCTTTCAACGAGCGACGAGTAAAAGGACAAGCCGCCCAATATGAATCACACCATTCTTCCAAGGTAAACTTACTATCAGCACGGAGCCAAATACCCTTACCCAGAGTCCCTTTCAAATAACGCACAACCCGGAGAGCCGCTTTCCAATGTTCAATTCGAGGTGCTTGCATAAATTGAGACAAAATATGAACTGAATAAGGATGGTCCGGTCAAGTAACCGCAAGATAAATCAAACGACCCACAAGTCGTCGGTATGATTCATGATCTGCTAGAAACTCGTTAGTTGCAAGACCTAGCTTATGATTTTGTTGTATAGGGAACCCAATCGGTTTTGCACCCAATAAGCCTGCTTCAGAAAAAATATCTAAAGTTTATTTTCACTGGCATAAAAACAAGCCCGATGAACTATGAGCGACCTCAATCCCCAAAAAATATTTGAGATTTCCAAGATCTTTCATTTTGAAACAATCGTTAAGATAAGCTTTGAATATGGTAAGCGCAGCGGAATCATTCCCAAAAATAACAAGATCATCAACACAAACTGTAACGATCTGGATTTTTCAGCGTTGAATCTATAATATTTAAATGGCTTTAAATATAGAAATTGAATTTATAAACTGGTTTTGAATATGGAAAATTTGGATTTATCCATTCAGAATGTAGATACAGCAATTTGTTGAATAAAATAATTATTCAATTCAATAATTGAAGATTGAGTAAAATATTTAATCTAGAGTTTCGAGCCTGTTATAAACATTTTGAAGGCTTGTAAAATTTATATTGATAATACTGAAGATAGTAAAAGTGTTAAAAATTGAATTTAAAGGTGATTTGTTCAGTTTTGAAAATATATCGTTTAAATCGATATTTAAAAATAGCCTTCTGAGGCGCAGTCTCGGATTTCGACGAAACCAGTTCCATTGGATCTATAATATTGTATTATTATTGGATTTCAATTTTCATAATGATTGGAGTGATCGTTTGGCTGTACGATAAGTAAACGAGCTGAAAATTTACATCGAAAATTTAATATAATAACTAATCCAAAAAGCTATCTTCTCCATATGATCGAATTAGGGCTCGAAACTTTTTTCATTGCGTTCGAAATAGGGGTATAACATTATAAATGCTTGGCGGCATGCCTCGATTGGAGATCGGGATTTTAAGTTATATATAACAAGATATTTTGGAAATTTTAGAATATAATAAAATTTGAAAGTCAAACGTATTAACCATACTCGAGGCGCTTCCAATATAAGTTGCGTATTCATCTTTTTTGTGAAGCTATCCTCGCTTAGTTTAAAATTGTGACTTACTTCTCTTTGCTTAGTAGGACTTCAAAATAGAAATTACAAAAGGGAACCCAAAATCAATACCTAATTCCACTGTCTTCCTCAGCAAAAATTAATGGACGATTCTTCAACAGTAAATGTTAAAAAAAAGGGTCACGTTCGAACGTGAAGGCAAACTCGTACACGAGGAGGAGGGATCGATGTGGCCAAGGGTTCATGTCGAGTTATGCGTTAGCAAAAGGATTCGTTAGGAGATGGGCGCGGTGGCATTGAAGGCCTTGGCTAGGGTTCACTCGAGATTGGGGGTTCGTTGTAGTGGCAGCAGCTTTGAGAAACTGAATTGGGTAGTGGGCATCGCGACTCGATGTCGCAAGGGCTCGAGCTCGAAGATGAAGTCGCGTGCTGGCAAGGCAGTGGGTCGACGACAATTTGGGTCACGATGGTTGCGTGCGCGTGGGGAGTGCGACTCTGGGCGTGCGCAAGTATCTAGGAAGGCGGTCGTGGGTTTGCAGTGGCTTGACTGGGTCTGTTCGATTGAATCAGTGGTGGCATGCACTGGGATTGGGTAGCCGCGAGTTTGAGATAATGTGGGTCAGTAAGGTATAATTTTGTGATTAGTTTAATTACTAAATTTGGGTTGTTAAAAGAAAATTATTTTACAATAAAATTTATGACACAACTTTGTTTAAATTTTATATACATAGGTAATATTTTTAAATCCGCAGTAGGATAAAAAAATTGTTATTTTCAAATCAAAGATTTATACATGTAAACAGTAAGAAAGTATAATAATACGTATACACTTGCCTGTTTTAATTATAGTAAACAGAAGCTTTAAAAATTTTGATTCAGGAAGAAAGAAAATATAATATATATATATATATATATATATATATATATATAGGAAATTAGTTTAAAACAAAATTATATGTTTGAAGCCAAATTGTTAGTTAACTTAAATAAATAAATGATAATTAGTTATTCGATTGGTTCGAATATTAATAAATCGTATAATTGTTTATACAAGGTCTAAAAAAATCGAGAAACAAGTGGGAACGGAAATGGGTTGCTAATAAAAGCAAAGGTGAGTTAATCTCACTCATCTAGATTTTTATTTAAATAGTGAAATTTAAATATTTGGTTGGATGATTGAATTGGTTGGTTGTGATATATTATATAGTAGTATATAATATATTGGAGTGTCCTGCATTATATAGTGGATGAGACCCTATGCGTTGCATAATAGTGGATGATATTATATAAATTCCATATACCGCGATATTCCACCTCGAAGTGGAATTGGTATTTTATTGTTCAAACATCTATGGATGCAGGGAAACAGGTTGGAGGGATCCAACTGTATTCCTCAAATATTTAGTTTTGTTAAAATATTATGTGATATAATTATTTGCTATCCTATGAAGAATTATATTGATAATTGGAAATGTTGGGTACTATGGTTGATTTAAAATATTTCGCTGAACTGAGTTATCAAAATCTATAGAAATGGGATTTCTAAAAAGAAAATAAGAGAGTGAATTTTGAGTAAAATAATCATAGAAATTTGAATAAATTAAAAATGAATTGGAAAAGAAGTAAAAGTGATTTTTGAATTCTAATAAATAAAATTCCAAGTGCGGGAAATGAGATTTTGAATAAGTGGGAACAAGTGATTTTATTTTAATCTCAAGTGATATTATTTCAAGAAATAAGAATTTATTTTAAAATTCAAGGGTTGAATTTATGTAAAAGGATAAAGAAGGAATTTGGAAAATCTGAAATAGGTGTTTTCAGTTAAAAGATTTTAAATCATAATTAAGGAATAAAAATATGAAGTCATTGGGTTTTGAAATAAATGAGTAAGTAAAGGAATTTATTTAAAAGTGAAGTAAATTGGAAATCAATTTGGGAATTGATTTAAGTGTGTAAAACTGGGATTTTTAAAAGAGAAGCGAGACTTGAAATTTATAAACTGGGTTTGTAAAAGTGAAGCAACATATCAGTGGATATTTGGAAGAATAAATTCACGGTGAGAATTTATTAAAGGAATGAGTAAATTTATTAAAAAATAAATAGTGGTTTAATTTTAAAAGATGAGAAAGAGAAGCGTATTTCCCTGGATAATCAAGTACGTTTCAACAAATTTTAAGTATAAGTAAAAAGTTTTAAGTTTTATAAAAAGTATATTTAGAAAACTTATTAGTTCAAAATGTTTAAATTCTAAAGTAAGTATTTTCTTTTATATCGTAGCAGTAATTATTTAAAGGTGGCTTGGTGTTATGTTTTAAATGTTAGAAATTCAGTTTTATATTGTACAAAGTAGTTTTATTTTAAATATTTTTAAAGTATATATTTTAAATAAGTATTAAACTAATTCTTAATTTAAATATTTTAAAGGATATTTTAAAATAAAGTGTTTTAAATTTAGTTTAAAAATCTAAAGATTTTATGCTTGGTATTTTCAGTGGAAATAAATATTTGAAAATTTATTTCATGAGAGAAGTGTGGTTGAAAACTGTTTTCAAAGGGGTTGAAAGTGGAAATATATCTTGCGAAGTTATTTTGGGTTAATAAATAATTTAGGAGAATTTATTTATGTTTGATGGTTGTTGATGTGCACATAAATGTGCACATTTTTACCACCATATTGAATCTATTTAAATTAAACAAATGATCATATTGGGTATTTTAACTTGTTTTAACCAAAATCCATATTAATTCCAAATTGTCACATATCCGTCTTCATATAGGGGCAAAACGGTCATTTGTGTGCATATATTTTTTTGATAAAAATTAATTGGAAATTTATATATATTTATGTAGGAATTTGATCTCAAATATGAGTGGTTTCATGAAGGAACATGCATGCACAAAGAAGATACAAAAGAATGAAGATGTAAATAATTCAAAGTGAAGAACATGGAGGACCCCATCTACCCACCACCTTAGTGTACAAACTAGAGGCTAATGCACATGCTTATGGAATTAATGGCTTCATGTACACTTAAATAGGGATTATGACATGCTAATGATTACGTGGTGGCCACACTACCTCATGGGCATTTTGGGCAATCCGCAAAAGTATGACTTAGGGTTTCATACATGTATAAATACCTATATGTTTCATGTAATCTCTCCTCTTACTTAGTCTCTCTTCTCATTAGTTTAGGCTCAAAATAAAAGAAAGCTTCTCTTTTCTTTTCATGGCTACTTAGCCATTTTTATTTTATGTAATTTCTTCTTACGCAACTTTAATATATTTCTTTTTTCTTCTTTTGTTTATTTACTTTCATGTTAGTAGTGTAGATTTATTTTTTATGCAAGTAGAATAGTTTTTTTCTTTACTTTGCTCTCTTTTTCCTTTTCTTTTTCTTTCATGTTGCAAGCTATATTTGTTGTTTTGATAACAAATATGAAAGGCTAAATCCCTTCAATTTAAGGGTAATGAAGCCTCTAATAATGTAGCTTCAACATTTTGATAATTATAGCTCTCTTTTTGTGCTTAATGACAATGCTTGAAGTGGTTTTATTTGTTATATTTGCTTTGAATTTGATAGTCTATATTGTTGACACCAAATAGGCTATGCTTAAACAATCACTAACACAAATGCATCTTCATCAAAATATGATTATGGCATAAGAAAGTGATTTGAAATTCAAATTTGGTGGTCTATATTTCTAATTAATAGTCAATAGGTCATACTTAAAATAGATTTCATTTGCAACTTTATTGTCATTTTCGTGAGACTTAGTAAGTGGTTTAAAGGTTGTGTTATAGTTTGATGGCTTATGTTGAGCTAATTAATAGCACAAATGAGCCATACTTATGATAAACACATAAAAAAGATCATAATTCCATTAATTGTTGAATTATATGATCTAGATAGTGTATTTATCTCTAAATTGTCATTTAACTCTCATATTTTTATCTTTTTTTCTTTTGCTAGTTTTTGTTAGTTCTTACATTTCTAGCTATTCACTCTCGACTTCGGTATAATTTGATTGAATAGAATTTTAAAATCATCAATTCTCTGCGGATCGACCCATATTCGCCATGTGCTACATTCGTACACCGTGCGCTTGCGGTATAAATTTTATTTCTAAATTTTTCGGCGAGTTTCTAATCTGATAGAAATTTACGCCGATTAACAAGTTTTGGCGCCATTGCCGGGGAGTTGATTCAATTTTGATTTTCTATTCTTCGGATTATTTTTGTTTGATATTATTGTGTGGGTATTTAGTGTGTTTGTGTGCATTTAAAAAAAATATTTGTTTGATTTTTGCTAGCATTTTTATTGTATGGTTGTGGTTGTGCTATTTCCATTTTCATTTCATATTAAAAAAAAGATACACAATTTCAAAAAGAAAAAATCTATTGCATTCCATTTACATTGTTTGCATTTACAATTAATTTCCTTCTTTTCTTTACATAAAACAAACTGTTCATTCACTGTGCATTGCAGCATAACCCTCTCTGTTATTCCTTTCCAAACCACTGCTGCAAACCTCGCTTCCTCAATACTTCAACTCCACCACATAACTGCCTTGCTCATCTCCTTATCACACTACCATCAGCCTTCCCTGAACAAATCCCCTCCACTGCCCTCTGTTAACATCCTCTGCCTTAACTTGCATCAGTGCATAGACATCTCATTTGTGCAACCAAAACCGTTCACAACAACTCCATTCACATCCTCAATTCAGCTCCCCCTACACAGTAACTCATTTCTACCATTACTGTCAACTTCCAGCCACCATCCACAAAACAATATTCACTACTAGGACTGGTGTCATCTTAACCAGCGTCTGCTTAACCAGCCTCTGCTAGGAACAATAAGTCGTCGCTTAACCAGCCTCTGCTTGGAACCATCTACTTGCAACCCTGAACTACAAACCACATTTCCATTCATATTCATTCTCCAATCAACCAAAACTTCAACAGTTACTCCCTTTTCCCTGCCTACTGCCTGGAACAAACAAACCAAGACAAGCAACAAAGCAACTATCACCAACTACTCCCACCATCGTATCTGCACAACTCCACAATCAGTGACTACCATATAACTCATCGCCTCCCCTACGACCTTCTGCCTACAACATTATCAACGCAGCCTCTCCTTGAATTTCCAACTACCACATCACTTGAATTCAAACACCAACAATCAAAGCAACACAGCAAACCCCATGCTTCTGCTTTACGGCCTCTATCACCTCCCTGTACACTTGCCACCATCAACATCCACCACTCAATTTGCTTCAGTTCATCGCTGCTTACCTGCCATTCAACTGAACCGTGGTTGCAATCTTCCAACATCGCTACTTTCCACTATCGCTTCTACATACTGCCTAGCGCTGCTTGCTACATACTAACCCTTCTTGTCACCACTATCACTGCTTGTAATCAACCCACACTACTGTTGTTCAAGTACAATAGCCCAGACCACTGGCTACAACCATCGAATTACCACCAGCAACTCTCGACCAACTTTAAACTACAGTGAACATCATCGAACACCATAATCCCCAAACCCTAACACCACGACATCCTATAATCACCATCACCTCCCCAATCCCCAATTCGACAACCCCACTACCAACCACAATCGACAACAATCACCTCGACCTCCAGTAGCCCACCAAACCCAATCGCTTCAAATCGCCAACTCAGAGGAACCCTCATCAGCCGCTTTGACAACAAGCAACAAACACGAGCAGCAATCCATTCCATCGCAAGCCTTTACGAAAACTTGAAAGTAGCCAATACATCGCCAATTCGTCAATTCACTTGATTCAAATCGCGGTTCCAAATTAACCTGAATTTTACAAATTGCGATGCCTAATTTAATTTGGAGAATAATGAGGTTTTGGATTTTGTTTGGTATTCGTTTGACTGCGCTTGTTTCTGTTTTGGTTTAGTAGTTAGTTTTTGTTTTTGATGATTTTAATTGGGTCGGGCCCTGATTAGTTTGTTAGAAAAACGAGTTTGGCTTTGTTTATTGAATTTGTTTTAATTGTTCGTTAGTTTGTTTTAATTCTTCCCTAAAAAAATTCAGTTTGAATTTGTTTTGCCTTGTTTTCACTTGTTTTGTTTCCACTTTTTTTGTTTTTTGTTTTAAGTCCATCCATATATATTTTAAAAAAATAACCTGTATATATTTTGTTATAAACTTGTTTTCATGCTGTCAAATCAGAAGGAGAAGAAATACTGCTAGAAATAACTGCTTGCTTGCTATAATTTTTTTTTTTTTGCCGCTTTAATATAGTCATTATCTATTGTTTTTATTTGCCTTGCATTGTTGGTTGTTTATATTTGCATAAAAAATTTCAAAAAACAGAAAAAAAATCCATTCGTGGTTGCATTGTTAATACACGTTTAATTTCTGCTTTGCATTTCATTTAGATCTTGATTAATAATAACAGTTAGACATCAATAACACTTAATTGTATATTGACAAGTTGTCTTCTTTGAACAATTTAATTTCTTGGTGTCTAGGCTACGGCAGAGTAATAACCATTTATAAATATTATGGTGATTCATAAATATTATAATGGTTGTTTCTCTAAAGGTACTTAAACCTTCGGCTGCATTGCTATGGTGATTCTTGGTGCACCGATAAATCCCGCTCATTACCTGGCTGAGAACTATCTTGTTGATTTAAGACAATTTGTGGTTATACAATTTTGGGTTAACTTAGGATAAATCATTTGTTATTAACCTTTGTATTCATTTAGATGCATTAGTTCATGCATATTTAAAAAAAAAATTCAAAATCCAAAACTAAAAAAAACTGTAAATATTTCTTTTCCCTTGAAATTTTTAAATCATTTTTCCTTTGAAATTTCAAAAATCCAAAAACAATTAAAAACTAAAATCCAAAAAAAATTAGTATAAAACATTTTCAAAAACAAAGAAAAAATTTGGAAAAAAACAAAACAAAAATCAATTTTCCATTTTGAAAAATAAATTCTACTTGTAAATATTTTCCTTTACAATAAAAACCCAAAAAAAAAATCTTGAAAATGTCCGAGTTTCCTTTTTCTTACTCACTTGAATTTAGTTGTGAAAATCAATATAATCCATATGAGTTCACTCCAAATTCGTATGGATATTTTAACAACAACTTTTGTTTAGACAATTCGAATTTTGAGCCACAAAATTTTCAAAATAATGGTCAACCCTCAACTCTTGAAAATAGCAATTCGTCGTTACTTGAACTCTCTACGCAACAAAATCAAGAGATAGATGAGTTATTCAATTCATATTTGTGCTCTAACTCGAATCAAGGTTTTCAAAAAAATCAAAATTTTAATTCACTTCGAAATTCAAATGATTTCGAGTGTAACCTATGCCAATTCAATTTCGAGTTTCAAGATGAATTTCAAAATCAAGATGAAAATGTGAACCAATTTTCAAATAATTTTGGCAATGGGAATAGTTTTAATAATGATACGATTGTAAACTTTGGTTATCAACAAATTCAAAATGAAAGTTTTCAAATTAATAATCATGAATTTGATTTTGTTGACCAAATGGAAAAAGATAACGGGGATTTACTACTTGAAAAATACAAAAAAATTCGTGAAAATCATAATCAAATCTCAACTTGCAAAGAATCAAATAATAATCTACCGTTTATCGAAATTGACAATTCTTATTCTCAACAAGTCCAAATCGAAAATTTTCAAGTTAATAATTACAAATTTGACTTTCTTGAGCAAATGAATGAAATTTACGATGATCACACGAATTTGTTGATTAAAACATTAGAATATTTTCATAAGGAAAAAAAAATCAAATTTCAATGAGTGACGAGTCAAACGATAATCCATCTTTTACCCAAATCGATGATTTTCAAATAACAACTTTTGAAATTGATAATGACGATCTTAATCAAGTTGTTGAAAATACGGTAATTAAGTCGGATTTCAATTCTTTTGAGGGTGTGGAACCAAATTCAAAATTCGATCTTCCTTTTTTTGATTTTGAAAATTTGAATACAACAACTTCGGATTTTGAAAATTATATACATAATGAAGTTGTTGATAACCCAATAAAGGAAGACGAATTTAACGAACACAAATTTTTAGGACTTTTGGATGACGAGTTGTTAAATTCCAAAGGGGAAGATGAAAATCACCATTTTGATTTTGAAATCAGTAACTCTGAAAATGTTTTCAATGATAAGCTTGAATTTCAAAGTGGTGAAAATAAACTTGAACTTCAATCAATTCTTTTATCGACCCCAAAAATCATCGAAAACAAAACAACTCGTACAATTATCAATAAAACAACATTCGTTTTTCCAAATCAACTTTCATCTTCAAAATCTTTTACGGTTTGGTTTTCTGCGCTTGAGCTATGTCTCACATACTTGACGAGACAAATGAATTGGTCTTTGGAAGACCGTTTCATTTACTTTTTGACGATATACTTTCTGATCTCGTGTAAACACATTTCATTTTCATGTAAATAATAATAAACGTTCCTTTCATTTGAGCTGACTGTGGGGACACAGTCAAAATCAAGTGTGGGGGAGACTCATCTTCGTTTTGATTTTTCATGATTTATTTTTACTTTTTCTTTGCAAAAAAAAATCTCAAAAAAAACCAAAAAAAGACAATTTTATTTAAGAATTTTTGATTTATTTTTAAAGAAACACTATGGGATAAATATATGGTTTTGGCTTATTAAATTGAAATTTTGAAAGTTTATTTATCTTAACAACAATAAAAATGAAGTTTGATTACAAATAACAATGGTTTAACTAGTGTTGGATCATAGGTTTTGAATGCTGACAAGACACAATAATTCACGAATCTACGACTATGATAACATCCAGACTCATCGGCTCAATATATGGTTTGTATAGTTATATATTTTAACAAGAGTTATCAAATGTGTATTTAAAGTCTAGTTCAGTGCTTTGTTAAAATCTTTCCTCAAGAATCATCATTCACATTCAAATAAACTTGCATGCATATTTTAATCAAAATCAAGTTTTTTTTAAAAATGCATGAAGCGAGGCTCGAACTCAGGTCACTAGTTTGGAAGGCAAGTAATCTAACCAAATGAGCTACTACAATTTTTACTTAACAGTAGAATTCAGTCGACTGAATACAATCAATCATTCGACTGAACCTATGCATTTTAACATATTTGTGCTCAATTTTTTTTACATGTCTTCACTATTCAGTCGACTGACCATTTTCGACCAGTCGACTGACCATTTTCGACCAGTCGACTGACTTGAACCCAACTGTCATATTTTTAAAAAACATCTTCATTATGCGAAAGGTTGTGTTCTTTCTATAGACGGAAATGGACGCTTCTTTTGGTCAGAACCCTTCACCAATGGCAGTAACTCTCTGTCTACTATAAATACATATTTCCAAACACTTCACATTCACCGAAATTCATTCTAACTTTCTTACGTTCTTTTTATGCTCTCATACTTGCATCAAACAACGAACAAACATTTTTACTGTTTTGAGTTATCAAATAAACTTTCATAATCTTCGATTCTTAGCATTACCTTCTCTTCATATCTTGACATACACTTCATATACTTAAGGATTTGATTATAGGAGGTTTGTACTATCATAGACAAATTAGTGTTATCAAGAACACACAGTGTCAGATATACTTTTGCATTAGTGAAGTCCTCTTCTGCTGCTGAGGCAAAAATCTTGTTCTGTTGCTCAGGTGTCTGTTCTGCTGCTCAGACTGTGTATACCTGTTCCTCCGAGTTAAGTGAGGATTGTTGTTTTAGTGAAATTCCAGAAGGAGTCTGGAACTGTACGTAGGACAGTGCTCCGAACCAGTATAAAAATCTCTGGTGTTATTTTTATTATATTACTTCTTTTATATTTAGCATTATTTACTACATTATTATACTCTGCATTATTATATACATATTGCACGATCCTACACACTTTCAAATAGTACATAGGAAGATTCATACGTGTTAATTATGAAATATATCCTAATTGAAAATCTTTGTTTAAAAAGTGGTTGATTTAAAGTAAAGATATAACCTTTTTGTCTTCTAAGTTAAATGGTGCTAAGATGATTTTGCAAAACTCTCTCTCTTAAAAAATAAAATAAAAAATAAATAAAACAATAAATCCAAAGTATTCACTCTCATTTGAAAGTCCTCACGGTTATGCATGAGTGAATTACTTGGAATCTTTGATTATGTGCTTTCATACTCATTTAAAAGTCCTCATGGTTATGATGTATGTAACACATGTAAAAAAAGAACAGACTTAATAAAAACCGCTTACGGTCGATAGTGTATACATGAAAGTGTATGCACTCGCCATGCTCTGTACTCCCCTCACATAAGCCCGAAAGGCAGTGCATGGGTGGTATATCTCGCCTCAGTTTACCTGAGCTAGGTGTGTAATTTTTCTTGCAAATAATGAGAGAGCAAGCAATTGAAATCCTAGCATTACTTTTACTTAGTTGATTTGATTTGTTATTGAAAAGAAATGAAAGTACCACTTTGATAAACTTTGATAATCAACTAAGGATCCATTTCATAGTTACACTATGTTATTAACCAAAAAACGAGTTAAACTATAACCTATTTGTTATGATAACTTGATTTTTGTTGGAAATTTTGACGAGTAAATGACTTAAATTTTCAAGATAATGACCAAAACCTATATTTAACTTATTCGTGTCAATTTAAAAATAAATCCTTCATTTGTAAATATTTTTCAAAAACTCGCATTCATCTCTTTGTAAATAAATCTTGCATTTTGTAAATATTTTCATCTTGCATTTGGATTTTGTGGGTAGTATCCGCTGAAAACCCTCATGAGACAACACTCGTCCTACAGGGGACACCCCGAGGTTTAACGGCTTGTTGCATACGCTAAATGCAATCGTGCTCCCTAGAAAAACGGATTTATCTTGGTTTTTCTTTATTCGAGGACGAATAAAAAGATAAGTGTGGGGGTATTTGATGTGCACGTAAATGTGCATATTTTTACCATAGTATTGAATCTATTTAAATTAAATAAATGATCATATTGAGTATTTTAACTTGTTTTAACCAAAATCCATATTAATTCCAAATTGTTACATATCCATCTTCATATAGGGGCAAAACGGTCATTTATGTGCATGTATTTCTTTGAGAAAAATTAATTGGAAATTTCTTTATATTTTTGTAGGAATTTGATCTCAAATATGAGTGGTTTCATGAGGGAATATGCATGCACAAAGAAGATACAAAAGAATGAAGATGTAAATAATTCAAAGTGAAGAACATGGAGGACCCACCTACCCACCACCTTAATGTACAAAGTAGAGGCTAATGCACATGCTTATGGAATTAATGGCTTCATGTACACTTAAATGGGGATTGTGACATGCTAATGATTACTTGGTGGCCACACTACCTCATGGGCATTTTGGGAATTCCCCAAAAATATGAATTAGGGTTTCGTATATGTATAAATACCCATATGTTTCATGTAATCTATCCTCTTACTTAGTCTCTCTTCTCATTAGTTTAGGCTCAAAATAAAAGAAAGATTCTTTTTTTTTTCATGGCTACTTAGCCATTTTTATTTTATCTAATTTCTTCTTATGCAACTTTAATATATTTCTCTTTTCTTCTTTTGTTTATTTACTTTCATGTTAGTAGTGTGGATTTACTTTTTATGCAAGTAGAATAGTTTTTTTCTTTACTTTGCACTCTTTTTCCTTTTCTTTTACTTTCATATTGCAAGCTATGTTTGTTGTTTTGATAACAAATATGAAAGGCTAAATCCGTTCAATTTAGGGGTAATGAAGCCTCTAATCATGTAGCTTCAACATTTTGATAATTATAGCTCTTTTTTGTGCTTAATGACAATTCTTGAAGTGGGTTTATTTGTTGTTTTTGATTTGAATTTGATAGCCTATATTGTTGACACCAAATAGTCTATGCTTAAACAATCTCTAATGCAAATGCCTCTTCATCAAAATATGATTATGGCATAAGAAAGTGATTTGAAATTCAATTTTTAATGGCCTATATTTCTAATTAATAGTTAATAGGCCATACTTAAAATAGATTTCATTTGCAACTTTATTGTTATTTTCATGAGACTTAGTAAGTGGTTTAAAGGTTGTGTTATAGTTTGATGGCTTATGTTGAGCTAATTAATAGCACAAATGAGCCATACTTATGATAAGCACATCATTTATACTCACTTATGACAAAAAAGAGATCATAATTTCATTAATTGTTGAATTATATGATCTAGAGAGTGTATTTATCTCTAAATTATCATTTAACTCTCATATTTTTCTCTATTTTTTTTTTTTGCTAGTTTTTGTTAGGTTCTTACATTTCTAGCTATTCACTCTCGACTTTGGCATAATTTGATTGAATAGAATTTTAAAATCATCAATTCCCTGCAGATCGACCCGTATTCGCCATGTGCTACATTCGTACACCGTGCGCTTACGGTATAAATTTTATTTCTAAATTTTTTGGCGAGTTTCTGGTCCGGTAGAAATTTCCGCTGATTAATAGTTGTTGTGAATGTTAATTGATAGTTAAATAACCGATATCAATATTGGCAAATGCATTGATCGTTTCGAAGAGACCGGGATCGGGTTTGCTATATTACAGCATGGTATAATCAATTTGAGTGTGGTTTTCTCACGCTGGTATTCCAGACTGACTCGGGTGTTATTTCACTATAATGCTCGGGTCAGACTGAGTATTATAGGTTACAGGAAAGGATGCTATGGAGCTCATGAGACGAGCTGGATGACGATACGTACTTCCGTATTTGTGTTAAATAATCCGCTGTGTATTCAGATTGTGAGGATGGGTTATGATTACTGTCTAGTTGTGTGTTATGTATACTCTGATGATGTATGTATCAAACAGATATAGTTTTCTTTGTGTAAAGATCTGTTATTATCTATTATATTTTATCCCGCTGCGATGGTTAGATTCTGATGTTGTTTTCTATTTTCTTCTTCTACCTCTTCTTCTTTAACCCAAATGGCTCGTATTTCCATATATCTTTAGTTGATTGAGGGAGAATAGTGTCGACTCTAGGGGTACAGATTTGCGGTTCACATTTGGTACCAGAGCTAAAAGGTTAATCGAGAACTTTGGCTCTGGTAGGGATTACTCATTAAATAGAGTACCTAGTACTCTAGAATGAGTTTGAGCATATTAATAGATATGAGCGCATATTAGTTAGTGAATATAAATTGTTTTAATATTGTGTTGATTTGAATTATTATTTGCACCTTAAAATAGGTTAAAAATGGAATTTGGATTCAAAATTAAATGGTTTAAAGATATAAGTTGATTTGATTTAAAGGATTAAATCAACATTTAAAATTTAACTCGAATTTATATAATTCGGGATGTTTTAAATTTTAAATTTGAATTGAATTAGTTCAAATTGGATTTGATTTGAATTAATCGGAATTGTGTCAATTTAAATGGAAGTGAAAATTTAAATTGAGTTGATTGGATATGGAGGTTGGTAATTGAACAGTTTGACTCTAGACTATTTTTAAAATAAATTCTTTTTGTACAAATTTATCTTTCCAAGTTATTTATTATATATACAACCTTTCTTATTAAACCCAAAACTATCTTATACTTATTTTATAACTACTTTTGGGACTATTTAACTATTTTGTAAGTGTTTTATAAAATAATTATTGTTTTTCAACTGTTTTAAAACTAATTACTATTTTTAACTATTTTGTAATTATCTAACTATTTTATAACGATTTGACTATTTTCCAACTATTTTATCGTTATTTAACTATTTTACATTTATTTTACAAACTAATAATTATTTTTCAACTAATTATCTATTTTAAAAATTGTTCAAGCTATTTTCTAAATTGAAGCCGGTCAGAGTGCAAACTTTTTGTGGTTAAATTACCCAATTGAGATAAAAATTAGAGTGATAATCCAAATGGGATTGAAGAAATCGTAATAAATGAATGAAAATTATAGTGAATGTGAATAGAAAGGGAATTGTTTTGGCTAATAAATCAATGAGGATAGATACGTGAATGTACTATATTATCCTATTCGCATAGTGGTTTGATCCGGATTCGAGCACAGAATTTCGAGATAGTTTATCGATCCAAGTTAGAATTTTTCATTTGATTTTCGACGGCGAACCTGGATATGGATTGATGATTGATTCTGGATATTCTCTATCATAGCTAGGCTATGCAAGGAGAATGACGATTTCTGATCAAGAAACCAGATCTGTGTCCGCACTAGGAAGTCAGGTGGACGATACTAGTTCGGAAGTGAAATTGTGTGATCGAGTGAGCGATCAGATTGGTATAGCGTACGGATGATATGTGTACATTATATTAATTTGAATGAAATTGATATTGGAAATTTGTGGATAAGAAATGTAAATGGTTTTTGAAATGAAAGGTATATTTTGTGAAACATATGATGAAGTAAAACGGAAGATATTTCTATGGTGAAAATTTACTTTATGGAAGTAAGTAAAATGCTAAGTGACTTTATAGAGTAATCAAATTTGAATATTTGATTTTGAATAAACAAAGTTATATATCTATGTTATATAAGATATATCTCCCCTTGTTGAATCTATTGCGGGAAGAAAAGAATTTTGAAAGTGTTTGAAGTATAGAAGGAGTTTTATACAAGTTTGAAATGATCCAAAGTTTTTAGAAATTATATATATATATATATATATATATATATATATATATATATATATATATATATAAAGGATCTTATGAGGATTTTGGAAAAAGGTTTTGGGAACCTTTGGATTTGGAAAGGCTTTTGATTTTGGGTAAAATCAATATTGGAATTTGGAAAGCCTAGTTTGAGAATTATCGATTTTGGGGTAATCGATTTTGAGAAAAGGAGATTTATATGAGATTCATACTAGGTGCATGATTTGGAAGATACTATATGTGTATAATATAATGTGTTTTGACAATGGCTCTGGGGAAAAAGGCGCTCCCTTGAAATGAACTTCTCAGGAGTGCCACAAGGTGGTACCGCCTTGAACCCTAAGGGGGGTTCTAAAGTTGATCCTGTGAGGAGTCCGGACAAAACTAGTTACTGAGGATTATGTGTAGTGTGTAGCGAAAGTCGAGGGCGCTGAGGCTTACAGAGGCATTTGGGTTATGCTATGACGACAGTGTAACTCGATATCACTGCGATCTACTGCAGACCATAGTGAAAGTCATGTGTGATGCTGAGAGCCAACAGTCTATGTTTGATTTTATATCGGTAGACTGCGACCTATGGTAACATAGCGAAAGTCGTGTGTGCTACTGAGAGCCAACAGTCTGCATTTGATTTTACATCGATAGACTGCGACCTATGTGGGAGTGGAGAAGTTTCATTTTTGACAGCGAAAATCGAGGGCGATGATGCCTACAGTTACATGGACTTTTGCTGCGATGGCAACGTCCCTAGAATGTAACTGCGATCTGTTGTGGGTTCCATGGCGTAATCGAGGGGCGCGGAGTGCCTACAGTTACATGGACTTTAGCTGCGATGGCAACGTAACCCGGGATGTAACTGCGACCATGGATGGGGGTGATGATTTCCAGAGCATTCTCACCAAAGATATTTCCTCTGTTTTCAAAAAAAATGTTTTCGATATTTTCAATAAAATTATTTTCTAAGCATTTTCACTAGATGTTGAAAATGGGACTGCTAAGTACTCATAGATTTTCAGTCCTACGCATGATCAACGTATGACCGAATTTCTGTGAGAACAAGGATGGACTAGTTGAGACATCGAATTATGAGAAGTATTTTTATAAAAAGCTATTTTAATAGTATTATGTGAATTTAAAAGTATTTCTAAAATTTTAAAATAAAAGAGTAAGCCCTTATTCGAGAAGGGTTTATAAACACCTGACATGATAAATTGACACAGTATTGTTTTAAGGTGGGTGAATGCAATAATTTTACCCAAAATATATTTTGATATAAAAGAAATATTTTCTTAAATTGTTATATAACTTGGATGTTTGGATGATAATATTTAAAAAAAATAAAGAGTGGAATGACTTGTATGATCAAATGGGAAAATAGAAATTAAATTTGGATTGGGAGATAAAACTTAATTGGATTGAAATAAATTGAATTAAACTAAAAATAAAACCAGTTGTATTTGAATTAAGTTGAAATTGAATTGAAATAAAATAAATTGAGATGTAAATGATATTAAGTGAAAGTAAGTTCTTACTTAATTTATATTCAAGTGGATTGAGTGGATTAAAAAGAGAATGTATGATGCTAGATTTAACTGAAGTTAAGTTAAAAAAATTGATTTGAAATAAATTCAGTTGAGTTATAGACAATATTGAATGGAATAAAATTCTTACTTAAATAAATAAGCGTAAACTAAGTAAGTATTGAATCGGGATAAATAAGCTTTGGAAGCTTATAAAAGAATTGAAAAGCATTGAAATAAAAATATAATCCCTAGTTAAAAGTAAAGTGAAAATGTGATTGGCTGTAAATGGATGGAGAAGTATGAATATTATTAAGTGAGTAGCTTATAAAAAATGTAAAAAGGGAATAAATAAGCCGAAATAAAGGTGTTGGAATTTTGGAAAGTGAAAGAAAATCCAAACTGGAATTAAATGATAGGAATAAAACTTAAGTATAAATAATATTCATCGCATATTGTAAGTGGGTTAATTATGAATCGAAGTTGTTATCAAATGAAATGGAATTGTATTATAATAGAAGTGATTTGAGTTACAAATAAAATCCAATTCGAGTATAAATGAGTTAAGTATGTGCCTGGATATTAATTTGATAAATTGAGAAGGTGAATTAAAATAAAATGGATGGGCTTACTGAATTAAATGTAATTTGATTATTTAAGAATTAACTCAAATAGAAGTGAAATTAAGTTTGAAGTTGGAATAAACTGAAGTAAATTAACTTAAGTTAAGAATAGTGAGAAGCTCGACTTCGAGAAGGAAGGGTAGACCATTAAATAAAAGCTTGGGTTGAATTAATTTGGGAATGGTTAGTAGTATACAAGCGTGGCATATGTCGAGCTAAATAAAATAGTTGTGAATGAATTAAAATGGAAGGAATTAAATATAAATTGAGTTGGAATCAATTTAAAATGGTTATAAGCTCAGGCAATTGTTTATTGACATAAATATCGCTGAATTTGCATAGAAATAATTATCGTTTGACGAAAATGAGATTAAATAAAATTCTATGAATTAATAGAAGTAAATACAATTGATTTTTGAATCAACTGAAACGAATATAAGTTCGTTTGGTTTAAAAATGAACCGTATGCAAGCAAGTGAGTTGTAAATCACTTAAATTGAATAGTATGGGTTGAAAGTTGATTGAAAGAAATTGAAATAAGTGTCGAAACCTTACATATGTGCTTATGAAAATATATAACACGCATTATTATAGAATCCATGCTTTAGCTATTTAAATATAAGAGAAATGTTAATAAATTTCATATATTTAGTACTTACATGTTTGAATTGAGTAAGTATAGGTACCGGGAAGGCGTTTGGCTGGATTTGGACGCGGAAAATGCTAAAAAAATTAAGTCGCTTGCTTAAAAATGCTAAATAGAGGTACGCCTACGCAATAAAAATAGGAAATATGAACTGTTTTTGTTTTTCCGACCGTGTGGGTCGATTTATATATATTTATATCTCTTGTTAATTGCAAAAGCTCCGTGTACAAAGGAGACTCTGTCAAAAAATTTCGAAAATTTTGGGAGTTAGAAAATTTTTGAAATTTTTTAAAAATCTTTTTGTTAGCGATAAAATGATTTCAAATTGGAATTGAAGTAAGGAATTTTGGAAATGGAAATTGAAACTAGTTGTTTAGTTGGAACTAAAAGATTAGGAAAGCGAATTTTGGATTCTTAATTTAAGAGGATAAATTGAAATTTGCTCGGCAAAGGTATGTATTTAAATTTTTGTATAAAATTCAATGATTTTCTGGTCTAGCCACTTGGCGTTTTGTTTTCTTTTTGAATTTTGTAGTTGTACCGAGCTAGCCGCGCAAAGGAGACATTGGCGAATTTTTTGAAAATTTAAAGAGTTAGAAAATTTTTGAGAAATTTTTGATAATTTAAATTTGAATTTAAATTTAAATTTGAATAAGTGGAGTAAATAATGTTGTTGGAAACTATGGAAGGTTTGGGAAGTTGGTTGAAGTAATAGTGGGTCTTTAATAAAAGATATGTTATGGAAAGTTGGTAAAACTGTTTGTTTTTGGAAAATAGTGATGGGTATTTGATCATTCTTCTTAACTAGCAATTTAGAGGACGAAATTCTTTTAAGGGGGGAGGAATGTAAAGACCCGGATTTTTCAGCGTTGAATCTAGAATATTTAAATGGTTTTAAATATAGAAATTGAATTTATAAATTGGTTTTGAATATGGAAAACTTGGATTTATCCATTCAGAATGTAGATACTGCAATTTGTTGAATAAAATAATTATTCAATTCAATAATTGAAGATTGAGTAAAATATTTAATCTAGAGTTTCGAACCTGTTATAAATAATTTGAAGGCTTGTAAAATTTATATTGATAACATTGAAGATAGTGAAAGTGTTAAAATTGAATTTAAAGGTGATTTGTTCAGTTTTGAAAATATATCGTTTAAATCGATATTTAAAAATAGCCTTCCGAGGCGCAGTCTCGGATTTCGACGAAACTAGTTCCATTGGATCCGTAATATTGTATTATTATCAGATTTCAATTTTGGTAATGTTTGGAGTGATCGTTTGGCCGTATGATACCGAGCTGAAAATTTACATCGAAAATTTAATATAATAACTGATCGAAAAAGCTATCTTCTCCATACGATCGAATTAGGGATCGAAACCTTTTCCATTTCTTTCGAAATAGGGGTATAACATTACAAACGCCTGGCGGCATGCCTCGATTGGAGATCGGGATTTTAAGTTATATATAACAAGATATTTTGGAAATTTTAGAATATAATAAAATTTGAAAGTCAAACCAGTCAAACGTATTAACCATACTCGAGACGCTTTCAGTATAAGTTGCGTATTCATCTTTCTTGTGAAGCTATCCTCGCTCAGATTAAAATCATGACCTACTTCTCTTTGCTTAGTTGGACTTCAAAACAGATATAACAAAAGGGAACCCAAAATCAATACTGAATTCCACTTTCTTCCTCAGCAAAAATTAATGGTCGATTCTTCAACAATAAATGTAAAAACAAATGGGCCGCGTTCGAACGTGAAGGCAAACTCGTACGTGAGGAGGAGGGGTCCAAGTGGCCATGGGTTCATGTCGAGTTTCGCGATAGCAAAAGGATTCGTCAGGAGATGGGTGCGGCGGCATTGAAGGCCGTGGCTAGGGTTCACTCGCGATTGGGGGTTCGTTGTAGTGGCAGCAGCTTTGCGGAACTGAATTGGGTAGCGGGCATCGCGAATCGATGTTGCAAGGGCTCGAGCTTGATGATGAAGTTGCCTGCTGGCAAGGCAGTGGGTCGACGTCGATTTGGATCGCGATGGTTGCGTGCGCATTGGCAGTGCGACTCTGGGTGTGTGCAAGTGTCTGAGAAGGCGGTCGTGGGTTTGCAGTGGCTTGACTGGGGCTATTCGATTGAATTAGTGGTGGCATGCACTGGGATTGGGTAGCCACGAGTTCGAGATAATGTGGGTCAGTAAGGTATAATTTTGTGATTAGTTTAATTACTAAATTTGGGTTGTTAAAAGAAAATTATTTTACAGTAAAATTTATGGCACAACTTTGTTTAAATTTTATATACATAGGTAAGATTTTTAAATCCGCAGTACGATATAAAATTGTTATTTTCAATTCAAAGATTTATATATGTAAACAGTAAGAAAGTATAATAATATGTATACACCTTCCTGTTTTAATTATAGATAAACAGAAGCTTTAAAAAGTTTTGATTCAGGAAGAAAGAAAATATAATATATATATATATATATATAGGAAATTAGTTTAAAACCAAATTATATGTTTAAAACCAAATTGTTAGTTAAAATAAATAAATAAATGATAATTAATTATTCGATTGGTTCGAATATTAATAAATCGTATAATTGTTTATACAAGGTCTAAAAAAATCGAGAAACAAGCGGGAACGGAAGTGGGTTGCTAATAAAGTAAAGGTGAGTTAATCTCACTCATCTGGATTTTTATTTAAATAGTTAAATTTAAATATTTGGTTGGATGATTGAATTGATTGGTTGTGATATATTATATAGTAGTATATAGTATATTGGAGTGATTGATTTCCTGCATTATATAGTGGATGAGACCCTAAGCGCCGCATAATAGCGGATGATATTATATGAATCCCATATACCGTGATATTCCATCTCGAAGTGGAATTGATATTTTATTGTGCTAACATCTGTGGATGTAGGGAAACGGGTTGGAGGGATCCCACTGAATTCCTCAAATATTTAGTTTTTTTGAAATATCTGTGATATAATTATTTGCTATCCCGTGATGAATTATATTGATAATTGGAAATGTTGGGTACTATGGTTGATTTAAAATATTTTGATGAACTGAGTTATCAAAATCTATAGAAATGAGATTTCTGAAAAGAAAATTAAAGAGTGAATTTTGAGTAAAATAATCATAGAAATTTGAATAAATTAAAAATGAATTGGAAAAGAAGTAAAAGTGATTTTTGAATTCTGATAAATAAAATTCCAAGTGCGGGAAACAAGATTTTGAATAAATGGGAATAAGTGATTTTATTTTTAATCTCAAGTGATATTATTTCAAGAAATAAGAATTTATTTAAAATTCAAGGGTTGAATTTATGTAAAAGGATAAAGAAGGAATTTGGAAAATCTAAAATAGGTGTTTTCAGTTAAAAGATTTTAAATCATAATTAAGGAATAAAAATCTGAAGTCAATGGGTTTTGAAATAAATGAGTAAGTAAAGGAATTTATTTAGAAGTGAAGTAAATTGGAAATCAATTTGGAGATTGATTTAAGTGTTTAAAACTAGGATTTTTAAATGAAAAGCGAGACTTGAAATTCATAAACTGGGTTTATAAAAGTGAAGCAACATATCAGTGGATATTTGAAAGAATAAATTCATGGTTAGAATTTATTAAAAGAATGGGTAAATTTGTTTAAAAATAAGTAGTGGTTTATTTTTAAAAGATGAGAAAGAGAAGCGTATTTCCCTGGATAGCCAAGTACGTTTCAAACAAATTTTAAGTATAAGTAAAAAGTTTTAAGTTGTTTAAAAAGTGTGTTTAGAAAACTTATTAGTTCAAAATGTTTAAATTCTAAATTAAGTATTTTCTTTTAATCTATTGTAGCAGTAATTATTTAAAGGTGGCTTGGTATTATGTTTTAAAAGTTAGAAATTCAGTTTTATATTGTACAAAGTAGTTTTATTTTAAGTATTTTTAAAGTATATATTTTGAATAAGTATTAAAGTAATTCATAATTTAAATATTTTAAAGGATATTATAAAATGAAGTGTTTTAAATTTATTTTAAAAATTTAAAGATTTTGTGCTTGGTATTTTCGGTGGAAATAAACATTTGGAAATTTATTTCATGAGAAAAGTGTGGTTGAAAACTGTTTTCAAAAGGGTTGAAAATGGAATATAGCTTGCGAAGATATTTTGGGGTTGATAAATAATTTAGGAGAAATTATTTATGTTTGTTGGTTGTTTTGAATGTTAATTGATAGTTAAATAACCGACTATCAATATTGGCCAATGCGTTGAACGTTTCGAAGAGACCGGGATCGGGTTATTACAGCATGATATAATCAATTTGAGTGTGGTTTTCTCACGCTGGTATTCCAGACAGACTCGGGTGTTATTTCACAATAATGCTCGGGTCAGACCTAGTATTGTAGGATATCGGAAAGGATGCTGTGGAGCTCAGGAGACGAGCTGGATGGCGATACGTACTTCCGTATGTGTGTTAAATATTCCGCTGTGTATTCAGATTGTGAGGACGGGTTATGATTACTGTCCAGTTGTGTGTTATGTATACTCTGATGATGTATGTATAAAAAAGATATAGTTTTCTTTGTGTAAAGATCTGTTATTATCTATTATATTTTATTCCATTGTGATGGTTAGATTCTGATGTTGTTTTCTATTTTCTTCTTCTACCTCTTCTTTTTTAACCCAAATGGCTCATATTTCCGTACATCTTTAGTTGATTGAGGGAGGATAGTGCCGACTCTAGGGGTACGGATTTGCGGGTCACCACATAAACTAAGACATTAATCTGAACACCGCCTTTAGTAAATGTAAAAAGAGAATAATCTGAACAAGACTGAAGAAAGCCATACCCTTTCAAAGCCGACGCCAATTTTGCAAACCAACATCTTGGAGCTTGCTTTAAACCATACAATGACTTACGTAACCGGCACACCAAAGTTGGATCCGAACTCTCAAACCCAGGAGGTAATTTCATGTATACCTCCTCATCAAGATCACTATATAGGAACGCATTATGAACATCCATTTGATGTAGTTCCCAATTCTTGGATGCCGTTATGGCTAGAAAAGCACGAACTGTAGTCATCTTGGCAACAGGAAAGTTTTGTTATAGTCAATTCCTTCTTGTTGGTGATTACCCAACACTACTAATCTGGATTTGAGGCGCTCAACATCTCCATTTGACAAATATTTGGTCTTGTACACCCATTGACTACCAAGAGCACGTTTTCCAGGAGGAAGATGCTCTAAGGTCCATGTGTCGTTGTCTTCTAGATCCCGTATCACATCCTTCATGGAACGGCGCCCCTCATCGGATTTCATGGCTTCTTTAAATGATTTAGGGTCCTTACCCTTAATTACAGCTTAGGAGTGATTGAAAGGTGATAATCAGAAGATGGACCATTAGCATAAACCGTATATGTCACAAAATCTCGGTACAGAACATTTAGGAACTTTTCCCGAAGACCACGACCCATTTCTTGCGGACTAGTAGACTGATCCGAAGCAGAACCATGCACAGACCCAGTAGACCCATCTAAAGACCGATCATTAATATGCATAGTGGGTCGCTGTTCCAGCCCAGCGGTCGCTGGTTTTGGAATAATGGCCTGTGCGTCAATTTGAACTTCGTCCATGTGATTTTGAGCATTACACCCATTATCATTAATCAAAAGATCAACATCCTCATCTTCGTGAATTATTTCAGCAAAATCTTGATGAATATCATGATCATTATTCTAGATATTATATTAACATCTTCCGAACATCCAAACGGGAATACCTCCTCTATAAATTTCACATCTCTAGACACGAAAAATTTCTTTGTATCAAGATTAAATAATTTTCACCCCTTCTTACTGAATAAGTAACCCACAAAAAATAACCTTTCGACTCCAACTTGCAAATTTATCTCCCTTATTCTTTTGATTATGAGCAAAGCACAAGCACACAAAGGTTCGAATAGCACCAAAAGAGGGTGGATTACCAAAAAGTATCTCAAAAGGTGTTTTATTTTGTAACATGAAAGAGGGTGTACGATTAATTAAATGAGCGGAAGCAAGAACACATTCACCCCAAAAATAAATAGACAAGTTTGTTTGAAAGCATAATGCACTACCCACATTCAAAATATGTTTATGATTCCTTTCAACTCTCCCATTTTGTTGCGGAGTACCCACACACGAAGTTTGAAACAAACTTTTAGTTGCATTGAAATAATCAATCAACCAATTAAATTCAGTTGCATTATCACTTTGAACGACCTTAGTTGCTTGAGAAAATTGCCTATCAACCATAGCAACAAAGGACATAAATATTTGAAACACCTCTAATTTGTAAACCAACAAATTAATCCAAACTGCTCTCGAAAAATCATTAACTATTGTCAAAAAATAACGGGCCCCATACGACGAAACGTGTCGATATGGACCCCACAAATCACAATGTATTTTCTCAAAAATTTTAGAAGCTTTATTGTCACTTAAAGGAAATTTGTCTCTAGGATGTTTAGCACGCATACATACTTCACACCCTTTGTCTAAACTATCTTTATTATTTTTGACGTGAACAATTAACTAAACTATTTTTTTAGAAGGATGCCCGAGCCGACGATGCCACAACTTCAAATTTGATGTTGCTTCAACTGTTCACACAAATTCCGATTTTTTAAAGTAGTACAGTCCATCTCTCCTAACTCCCGTTCCAATCAGCTCCTTCGTTTGGTCCTGTATAGCACAAATATGAGAATCAAATTGGACAATAATTCGTAAATCATCATTAAGTTGAGAAACATAAATTAAATTGCAACTCAAATTTGGAACATAAACTACTCCAGTGACGGTAATTTTGTCCAACACATATACGGATCCCACCAAAGTAGCAATCACTTTTTAACCATTCGGCAAACCAATAGAACACTCAAGATTTTTTGTGTCAAATAACCATGAACATTGCCCTGTAACATGATGGGTTGCTCTGGTATCGATAATCCATGAAGTATTATCAAACTTACTATTTAATCGATTTTCGGGAATTTTACTATTACCAATCACGCCTAAAATAGCTTTCCACTGCTCACTTGTGAACAATTGATCTTCACCACCCCCATAACAAATTATTCTTGAAGAAAAAAATCGTTCTTTGGCTCTAGTACCATGAAGAATTGGTAACACTCAGCTTGAATTGTTATTAATCACCAACATCCATATTTATAGTACATACCCAACATTCTATCTTATGGTAACTCTAGAATTGCGGAAACAGCAGGAAATCTTCTGAAGATATATCCCCTATTACATACCACTCATAACATCTAATCATACATTGCGGAAACAGCAGGAAATCTTCCGAAGATATATCCCCTATTACATACCACTCATAACATCTAATCATATATTCTAAATATATCATAATATCTTAATCATATATTCTAAATATATCATAATATCTAATCATATATTCTAAATTTATCTCAATAGACCTATTATATACCTGCATATTTCCTGCATGCTCAAAGTTTTTTATTAGACAAAAATACCATTCACTACAATTATTCCATACAACTCGCTTCATCTTCCTACAATCCCCTTCTCCCTTGCCTACAAATGCCAAATCCCAGCAACTATACCCAAGCTTCCCATGCAAATATTAAAGAAGGAAATGGCCATGCAGATTAATGGTCCATATGTTACATTAAAAGTGTTAGAATTGCTTCAGGACTACTATATCAGTCCATATGACTGTAATGTTTTTATATGTTTTAATAATTTAGAATTTTGTTGGTCAATAAAATGTACCAGTCTTTAGGAGTAGTTAAAGGATTGGTAGCTTTTTTTGGCCATTGATATGTTTTAGTTTGTCTTTTTTCAGGTTTTAATAAGTATAAGTGTGTTGCCGATTAATAAAAAAGCATTGCTGGCTACCGTTCTTCTCTGCAATGTATCTTTTAGTTTGTCAATTGTTATCAGAGCTCTCTTCGTAAGGGATCTGTGAAATGGAAGCCGAATAAAGTCTCTCCTTGCTCCATTTGTCTTCGATGGAGAATATTACCAGCTTTGGGCAATAAGAATGGAGACCTACTTGGAGGCCTTAGATATTTAGGAAGCTATGGAAGAGGACTATGGAGTTCATCCACTACCAAATAATTCCGCCATGGATTAGATCAAAGTTCACAGGAAAGAAAAACAAAAAAGTTAAGGATGAAAAGCAACTCTATTTGCGTTGTTTCTTCAACCAACTTCATAAGGATCAAGTCCCTCAAAAATGCAAAAGAAATTTGGATTATTTGAAGGAAGAATATGGAGGAGATAAAAGGATACGAGGTAGAATTTAATCAGGGATTTTGAGTTGCATAAGATGAAAGAATCTGAGACAGTGAAAGAGCATTCAGATAGATTACTTGACATTGCTAACAAGATTAGGTTACTTAGCATTGAACTTCTTGATTTTAGAATTATAGAAAAACTTCTGGTAACTGAACATAAAAATATGAAGCATCAATCACCACCTTGAAGAGTACAAAGGATTTTTCCAAGATCACCTTGGCAGAGTTGTTAAATGCTTTACAAGCTCAAGAGCAATGGATGGGTTTGTGGCAAGATCATATAGTTAAAAAAGCTTTGCCAGTCAAACAGCAAGATGTATTGAAAAATAAGAAAAATCAGTTGTCAACCAGTGAAACACATCAAGCAACCAACTCCAAAACATGGGTGGAGACTTAAAGAAAAATCTTTCACCTTGTCGGCATAATGGTAGAAAAGGCCATCCGCTATCCAAATGCTGGAGGAGACCAGATGCAAAGTGCAACAAGTGTGATTAACTTGGATATGAAGCTGTGATTTGCAGAAGTCAATTTCAAAAAGAAGAAGCAGATGCCCAGATTGGTGATCAAAATGAAGATCAAATACATGTGGCAACATGTTTTTCAAACCGGAGCTCTTCAGAGTGTTGGTTGATTGACAGCGGTTATACAAACCACATGACCTATAACAAAACTCTTTTCAAGGATTTGACGCCCACTGAAATTACGAAAGTCCGCATTGGAAATAGTGTTTATATCTCAGCAAAAGGAACCATTACAGTTACAATAAGTTTAGGTCAAAAGACAATTTTAGATGTTTTTTGTATACCTGATATTGATCAAAATTTATTGAGTATGGGCCAACTAATCGAAAAATGATTCAAAGTATTCTTTGAAAATTCATTTTGCCACATTTACGATTTCATAGGAAAGGAGATTGTACATGTTAAAATGAGAGGAAAAAGCTTCTCATTTGTCCCAACAGAAGAGAAACATGCAGCTTATTCCACTGATGTCAGCATCTCTAAAGTTTGGCATAAAAAATGAAGAAGAACGACATGATAAGAGTCCTATCAATTTTTTCTGATTATATACCAAATTGGCATGCATGTCAATTTGGTAAACAAAATAGGATGCCATTCCCTAAATCAACTTGGAGGGCCTTTCAAAAGTTACAACTAATTCACATTGATGTAGCAGGACCTCTAAGAACACCATCACTATAAGGTAGCTTCTATTGCATTGCTTTTATCGATGATTTCACAAGGATGCGTTGGATTTTTTTTCATGAAATTTAAGTCAGAAGTATTTGGACTTTTTTGGAAGTTTTGGAAAATGGTGGAAAACCAAAGTAGCTACAAAAATATGAGCTGTGAGATCTGACTATGGGTAGGAATACACCTCTGCAGAATTTGATTATTTTATGAATAGGCTGGCATTGAATTTTAGCATACCGCTCTCTACACTCCAGAACAAAATCGAGTTAACGAAAGGAGGAATAGATATGTAATGGGGATGGCTAGATGTATGCCGCATGAGAAAGAGTGGCCGAAGAAATTTTGGCCAGAGTCTACTAACACAACAATTTTTCTGCAAAATCGACTTCCGACCAAAGTTTTAGAAAACAAAACTCCATATGAAGCTTGCTATAGCTATAAACCTACACTAAGCTTTTTTAAATGTTTGATTGTGTATGTTTTATTCATGTTCCAAAGATTAAGCATGAAAAACTCGACAAAAAGGCAATTTCAAGAATCTTAATGGGTTATAGTTCAGTTTCCAATGCTACAAAGTCTATCATCCACAAACACGAAACATTACAATTATTAAAGCTGTAAACTTTAACAAAGATGAATAATGGGTTTGGAAAAATTCACAAAGAATGGGTGGATTCTCACAAGATCAAACATATAATTCTTCTCAAAAGCAAACACCAAATTGGTAGCAAGATGAACTAGAAGATGATCCTCCAATCAGAAGCACAAGATCACTTTCTGACATATATCAAAGATGTGATGTGGCGATATATGAGTCTACTAGTCATGAAGAAGCTCTCAAGGACTCAAAATGGAAGAAAGCAATGGAGGAGGAGATGTCAATGATTCAGAAGAATAAGACCTAAAGGATGAAAAGCTATTAGAGTAAAGTGGGTGTACAGAACAAAGCTCAATACAGATGGTTCTGTAAACAAGTACAAGGCTAGGCTTCTAGTTAAGTGGTATGCTTAGATTTTCAGTTTTGATTATTCTGACATGTTTGCTCCTATTGCATAATTAGACACAACCAAAATATTGTTAGCTGTAGCAACACAAAATGGGTGGAAAGTGTAACGATCCGGTATTTCGTGCCATTCGCATCCGCACATGTAGGACTTCAATTGCTCAAAATATCAGATTGTTAATTCAAATTTGGCAAAACTCAGCATATACAGTAAATAAATAAATCGCAGAATCATAGACACGGAGTATTACAATAACAAGCAGCGCAAACAAATGAATAGAAGTTCATGAAACTACTATATATATAACAGAGTTAAAACAAGATACAAT
Source organism: Allium cepa (assembly GCA_030765085.1). NCBI lineage: Eukaryota > Viridiplantae > Streptophyta > Magnoliopsida > Asparagales > Amaryllidaceae > Allium > Allium cepa. The sequence continues at coordinate 196,974,251 of CM060946.1, forward strand.
TGAAGTCTCGAATACTATAGTCAAATAAAAAATCTGAATACATCACTGGAATCAACTAAATTACTGAAAGCTGGATAGATAGATGGATCTCCAAGCGAAGCTCCAACTCCAAAGGTGAGTCTCAAATGCTGTGACTCTCAGTCTAACCGGAGCGTAAAGCAAAAAACACAAAACACTTAAGTCAGGATTAACATTCTTATATCAATAAATTTAATTCAAGTGAAATATCAACTGAAATACAAGTAACTCAAAGGATGTTTGGGATAACCATCCTCTAAGGATCCGTTAAACCATCTACTATGTAGTAATATTAGCTATTATAATATGTCTATAGTAAAGTAAACTATTAAAATAGCATTAAGGCGTTAACCATATCCCTCTTAACACATTTTCATAATGTCGTAGTCTATACACATACTGTATACTCCACCTATGAATGGGCTATTTAGGGAGCACTCTATAAGTACGACATAAAACAAACTCGTAGAAGAAGTGATAGGGCATGTGACACGGCACTCAAGGCAATGCCAGTGTAAATATACCATGTGCACTCTTGGACTGGTGGTAATGCATAGCAGCTACTACCGCCCACCTCGTGAGACACTCCCAAATCAAAGGGTGCACCTAATAATACCACAAAAGCAATAGAATGGTATCAAAGAAATGTGTCCAATATGAGAAATGACATCACTTGGCTCGGTATAGCTCCTAGTTTAGCCACAACAAGCTGACTCACGTAGGGCTGTCAACGGATACTTTCAGATACGGATAGTGCCATATCCGTATCCGTATCCGAAATCATTTTCATATATCAAATACCCATATCTGCTTAATTTTTGGATATCGAATATCCGTATCCATTTAATTTTCGGATACAGACGGATATTGGATATTTATCCGCTCCGTCCATAATCAATAAATTTAAAAGTATAAATGAAAAGGTTTGGATCAACATAAATCAGTTTTCTTACTAAATGTTTATAAAAAACCAAGGAATAAAAAAATGATGATAAAACGTTGTTTTATACCAATATTTGTATGTGTGTCGAAAAGTATTCAAAAATTAAACACTAAAACTCTCTGTTTTCACTAAAAATGAGCAAATAGTAAAATCCAATGGCTAAGAAATAGTTGAAAAATCATATATTAATTAAATATAATTTTAATTAAATATATATATATATATATCAGTTGAGCGGACGGATATTTTTCGGATACGGAGAGCACAATAACCATATCCGTATCCGCAAAGATTTTCGGATATCGAATATCCATATTCGCTTTTCGAATAACGTATATTTTTCATATTTTCAGATACGGATTCGGACGGATACTGGATTTTTCGTGCACCCATTGACGGCCCTAGACTTACAGGAGTCAGGGCTACGTAAACACCATATAGAATTGTCACCAAACCATCCTACTTCAACATGGAATCTCTACCACGTACGTAGTTGTTAAAGCGGTTTCGGTATTGGCAGAGAGTATGACAATATTCGATCCCGGTCTCTTTAACAACCAAACGTTATTATAACACCGTGGTCATTTCAAAATAGTTTATACTTCAAAACCAAAATATCATTTTCCATTTCAAAACCAAACGTTATCTAAACTTGAAATATTCATTTAATTACCTTAAACCAAAAATCAAACTATAAACTCACATCCTTTAAAATATCACTTTCAATAAGTTTCAAATCGATTTCATTAAATAAAATTCTTAATTAAATACAATTTTCAAACATATAAATTTAAAAATCTAAATTTTAAACCCTTGTAAAATAACATATACATATAATGTCTTAAAATTAATATTCATAAAATCCAAAATATTCATTTCAAAACCTTGGAAATCATTTTTAAAATATACATACATACATACATACATACATATATATATAAACCTTGGAAATCATTTTCAAAATATATATATAGACCAATGATGCATGCATATAATTTTCTATCCTATGGTCAAGTGATACAGATATTTATCATTTGAAACCGCAATTTAAATATCTAAGGTTATATATCTTCAAACCCACAATCCCAAATACATTTCAATGAAAATTGTTTGGGTTTATTGTAACGATTGCGATTTTTCGTTGCCGAAAAACCGAAATATTATGGGTTTAAGAAAGAAGAAAAGAAGTAAAAGAGAGAGCGAAGATAGAAAAAAATAGAGAGGAAAGAAAACAGAAAATAGAACGGGACTGAAAACAACAGAACAACATCAGAATCTCACAATTCGCAGCGGAACAACATATAATAGATAAATGATTAATCTTTAAATAAAGAACTATATCAGTTATTACATTACATTACATCATATCATCAGAGTGTACAACATCATACAACGACAACAGCGGAAAAGAAATACTATATACTAGTAATACGCCATGCCATCCATCTTGCCTCCAGCAACTCCTGAATTCCAGAATATCCTGATAAACCTTAACTCTTGACTGCCCGTGTGAAAATTGGTGGGCACCCAGAGTTTAGGAAGGAAAACAATAAACTCCGAGTCAGTCATGTGACTGGTGTGAGAATTCAAAACAGTTTATTTATCTTTAAAATCAAAATAGAAGAATATTTTTAAAAATCAATTCGCAATGCTTTTAAAAATGAGACTACCATAAGACCTCCCGCCACACACACAATGCAAACGCAGACTTGGAGGAGATTTCTTCTTATGTTAGTCAAAGTTGCTTGATACGCATTAAAATCAAATCAATTTTGATATTATTGTTAGTGCATAGTGTAGAAGATATTTCGAAAGTAGAATATAAATCATAGCCAGCATGGGTACCATTATAGTATGCTTATTATAGCTACCATATTAGATGGCAGGTTCTACAACTAAAACCGTACAAGTCTCGTATTGTTTCTTTGGATTTCCAACGAATGATCAGGCCAAGGAACTTCCCATTGCCACATGAGAATGCCTCTGGATGGACATCCCCGAGAACCGAACCGGATCTCTACCAACACAAGGCCGGGTTACCCCTAACTGAGTAACAACTGACCGAATATGCCATCCCCCGGTCCTTTGGGACCTTTCAACGAGCGCTCGTAATCAATTCACACAATCATAAAGTGTTTTCAACATGAGTAAGTATCTGGGCTCCATACCATGATACCACCCTTTTCCAGAAGGAAATGCACATATCCTAAAGGGCGCTACCCCTCATAACCTTGCTGCATCTTTCCTGTTTTGACCATTCCGGGGTGTGAGGCTCGACGAAGTCACGTCCACAAAGACACGCTTATACAAAGTCATGCTTTGGGTCAACAAATGATCATAGAAATGATCACCAAGATAGACGATCAAATAAATGATCCTATCATAAATAATCAACACAATGATCATTTCACAGCAACACTCAGTATGTCACATTACCAAATTGGGAATATATTGCTAATAACCTTCAACTATATAACCTCTGAGCTCGTACATCTCAGAGAAGGGTGTTAAGCTAAGAGAATAAATTCTCCGCCACCAACAGAAATATATTTGAAAGAAATCGGCTTTATATCTCAATTTGTAATGTCAGACATACAATCCATACAAGTCTGGTCCGGGCTCGAACAGAACCGAAGGCACTTACAAAGAAGTCCTTGCAATCCGAATAATCTCTAATCACGTTCGGATTTCCCATCACATATGGAGATCTCTATACCGGGGATCAGCCAGTGCAGAGACAATCAACAAGAAACCCTTTCGTTTTCGAAAATATCCGGTCTTCAACACCGATCTTCAAATGCAATTCATAACGACGTATCACATATTCGGAATGGGTTATACGACCCCAAGGTCCTTTCCCGGTTAACCCGAATAGTGAGCGCTTATTTTTAAAAAATAAGTGTGGCATTCAAATTCAAACAAATCACAACAAATACCTATTTAAAGGTAAATATTGATAGTCGGTTATTGAACTATCAATAGATATGCCAACATCACCAGATTCCAAATAATTTTCCAAATTACTTATTTCCCAAAAATATCTTTATAAGATATATATTTTCCGTTCTTTAAAAATAATCAATATTTATTTTTAAACCCAATTTCCAATTTCATTTATAAATTCTATATTGAATTTACATTCGAAAATATTTATGAATATACGATTTCCATTCGTTTTCAAATATTCATTTTCAATTTATCTTCAAAAAGATAAATTCAAAATATTCACTTAATACTGAAAAAACATTCCCATACTTATTTATTTATAAGTAATTCACAACCCTTTTTATTTTCTACACTTAGAAAATATTTAATACACTCTAATCGAAATTAAGTATATATTTCATTCTTTAAGGAAATCATTCACTTAACCATATTTATTTGGGCCAAAACGAATGTTGCGTAAAACATCGTTACTACAACCCAAAATCACTAGTATAGGGATTCAAAATTAAAATAGATATATAAATCCCAATACTATACCAAATATTTCCTTTCGAAATCATTTACTATAACAACAGTGTTATAGTCCATCATTTCCTTTTATTTCTCGAAAACATCTATTTCAACAATAAATCTTGAAATCTATAGTTTCGAATCTCAACACCTTTTAAAACATCTTTAGATTGTTTTAATTCTATTTCAAACATCACATCCAAAATAATTTCTTTAACATAATATTCACTATTCAAAAACGTGAATATACCTTGTTAATAAATTTCATCACTTCTATTCATTTTATTTTAAAGGATTATTCACTGTTTAAAACATGAATATAATTCCATTAACAAATTACAACAATTCCTTATCAAAATAAGTCGTTGCGGATTTATAAAACAACGTTTATAAATTCTATTTCTATTTATTTTATATCAACTCCTTTTTATAAATTCCTTTATTAACCTATCTCAATTCATATCACAATGATATACAAAAAAATTCATATTATAAGTCAAACACTTATAATTTATTTGTTTACAAAATTGTTTCTTTAAACTCCCCAAATTTATAAATCTTATAACTTATAAGATTCTTTTATTTATCCAAAATCTATTCTTTTAAATAACTTTACAAATTTTATAAACCTACTGTTTATAAAATTCCATTTATAACTTCACCGTTATAATTCTATAATTCCAATTTATGAAATTCATTTACAATTCATTCTAATACTTGTAAAAGCTCGGTTTATAATTCCAATATTTTTAATTTATAAATATTAATTTATAAATCTTTTAATATAAAACAATTTATATTACTATTTTTAAAACGTCTTTAAACTCTTTTATAATTTCATCATTTGATTTATAAAATAATCCAATTTTATAAATCCTATTTTTAAACCTTTTATAATAAATTCAGCAATCCCAGTTTAAGCTATTTTATAAAATCATTAATCTCATATCTTCAAAAATCAACTTTTAACTGTATTTCTCAAAAATCATAATTTTTATAACATTAAAATTATAACGTTTATTTATTTAAGATGAATCAATTCCAAAAATATTTTATAAACGTATACTTTCAAAAAATCACTTTAGAAATTCCTTAATATAAAAATCGTTATTTTTAAACTTCAAAATTGGATTCGATGATGCAACACATCAAATAGTCAATCACGACTTTCAAACATCATATATCGATATGATAAATAATCAAACATCACAATATCTAAAATCAATAAATATTTGTGAGGAATCCAGTTGGATCCCTCCAACCTGTTTCCCTGCATCCACAGACATTAGCACAATACCCATTCCACTTCGAGGTGGAATATCGCGGTACATGGGATTTTATAAAAATATTATCCGCTTACTAACGGCGCAATAGGCTCTCATCCGCTATACAAATGCGGGAAATCAATCAACTGCAATATATACATATGCCAATACATATATATTGCTATATACTATAATATAATACTAATTCCACTTCAAGGTGGAATATCGCAGTATATGTGTGTAATAAATAACCTCCGCTTACTAACGGCGCATAGGGTCTATTCACATCCAATATATATATATATATATATATATATATATATATATATATATCACAATCATCATTCAAGCATTCAATCAACACAACTAACAATTTTAAATCTAACTATTTAAAATTTAAATAAATCCTTTAGATTGAGAAGTTCTCACCTTTGCTTTTATTTTGCAATCCATTTCCCATCTTGACTCGATTTTCTTGATTTATACCTTGTATAAATATTATACACAATTTATTAATATTCGAATCAATCGAATAATAAATTTTCATTTGATAATTTCGATTCATCGGTGATTTGATTTTAATAGTTAAATTTAACTAATAGTTCTATTTAAACCAGTTTCTTCTTTAAATAAATTTATTTAACTAAAATTTAAATTCCCTTTTATTTTAAATTTATTTAACCAAGATTTTATTTTAACTAACAAATTCCTTTTATTCTTAAAACAATTTCTTTTAAATAATTAAATTTATCTAACTAATGATTTTCTTAATTTAATTATAAACCAAAATTTTCCTTCTATTTTTTTCTTCTGTATATATATAAATTAAAAAATCTGCATATATTTATAGTTATTATCTTAATTAAAACAGATTTTAAACTTAAATTAATTTTTACCTTACTGTTTTAAATTTTCATTCATTTACGAATTTATACAAATCCAAACAAATCAAATATCTGCAAACAGTAATTACCTTACTGTTAATTTGATGAACCCAGCACCAAACGTCGCCACTGCCTCGAGAACGAGGTCTCCATCGCCTCCATACTCCGCACGCCCATTCCCCCAAATCGCGAACACCAACGCCTCTGGATCGCGCGCCACTGCTTCTTCACGCGCGAGCACCACCTCGCTGTCGCCCAATCTCGTACGCACGCCACAGCCTCAAGCTTGAGTTCCTCACCATCACTGCCAATCGCGACCATCAACGCGCGCCTCCTCTACCAGCCTCCACTGCGCGTACGCTTCCCCACGTGAGCCCCAATTTCAAACGTGCCGCCACTTGTCGCGTCGCCCCATCTCTTCACGAATTCGAGCGCGCCATTATTGAACGAGCTCCCTCTTCTTTCTTTTTTTTTCTTCGGCCGTGAATTTTGAGAGGAAGGGGAATGAAGCTCGGCCATATTTTCTTTCTTCTGCGTGATTCGATTTTGAAGAGGGGGAACGGTTATTTAAAAAGGGAAGAAGTATGCTTGGAGATGAAGGGGTATGCTTTGCACGATTTTAGCCATGATTTTAGGCGTGATACTCTGCGTGAGAAAAGGGAGAACGTGTGTGCATTGACTAAATTTAAATTTAAATTTAAATTGAATCCAATTTGATTTCGACGCGTTTATCTCTCGTACGCTCACATAACAACTCCGAAAAATACGAAATTTGAAATCCGGTAATAATTCAATATTACGGACCCAATGGAACTGGTTTCGTCGAATTCCGAGACTGTGCCTCGGACGGCTATTTTTGAATATCGATTCAAACGATTAAAATTTCAAAACTGAACAAAGCAGTTTCAAATTAAATTCTGAAGCTTCTATTATCTTTAGTATTATCAATATGAATTTTACAAGCCTTTGAAATATTTTTAATCAGCTAAAAATTGAAGATTCAAATTTTTATTCAACTTCAATAGATTAAATTCTATAATTTAATCGCCAATTTCATTCTGATAATTTGAAATTCAAGTCAAACCATCATTCAATTATTTAAAATTAATTAAATATTCTCAAATTAAATTATTAAAAATTCTGGGTCGTTACATTTATCATTTCAACCTATAATGATTTCTCATATTCTACAGTTCGTTCGGGTATGTATCATTTCAACCTATAGTGAATTTTATACTAACAGGAAACTTACAGAGTGATAACAGATGTGATAATATAAAACATGCATATATCATCAACATAAATAATAGAAAATGATTTCAAATGTCACAGGTGAACATATATAGATAATAGCATATATATAGGAATGTAAATAACTAACAGCAGCATATTTCAATTGTCGTTTTAATTGAAATCAAATTTAATAGATATAAGAACGTTAATCATGAGTGATTGCTCACCTTTCGAGGTTAGAGAGGTTCGGCAATAAGATTAGTTACAACCCAAGCACGAATTCCAAAACGAAGCAATAGTGGCATGAATTTGAAGCAAAGCACAATGGAAACAAGTTCGACGAACAAAGCTGAAAAATTGAAAATCAAGAACAAAAATTAATTTGATATAACTGAAACGAAATATATTATAAAAACCAAAAATTAAATTTAGATATACACTTTTTTTCAAAATAAAATTTCCATATATATATATATTTAAATGTAATATACATATTAACGAAATTTCTATATATATTTTTATTGAAACCGGACTCAAGAATGCTTATATACACTATATATAGACTAATATCAACTGACATACAGACTTAAGAACACATCATAAATATACTTATATATATTAACTAATATACAAACTGTTGCAAGAGTTTGTGTATATATATAATACTTGTATATAACCTATATACACTTAAACAAGGTAATATAATACTTCAATAATATACTATATGATAAATATATATATACTGCACAAGCACATATGAAAGTCAAGGATGTTTTCCAAAAAAAAAAGCAAAAGAAGGAAAAGAGCAGGCAGCAAAAGTAACACACACACAACTTTTTTTATTTTTTATTTTTTTTTATAAACAAACAGACCAATTATAACCAAATATATGAGTAACAAAATATATGTAGGCAGTGAACCTATAATCATACCTAAATTAAATAACTCATTGAAACTGTACTATATATACGATCTCATATAATACTTCAAATAAGCGATCTATATAAACTATATATATACTTAACAACATATTAAATCCAAAATCTTGTATAAACTACATTTTCTTTCTCCAAACTACACATATATTAGCAAATATAAAACTAGCATACGAACATACATATATAATAACAGACACATAATATACTCGTATATATACTTTAATATACTTACTCTAACTTTTATAGCTAAATTATGCAGATATATATTACAGACTACATATATTAATATATATACACGCAGACTTTCGTAGATGAAGTATATACAAAATCAACTCTTTATAAACTAATATATTTCATTAAAATATACAAACTATAGACACATATATACACCATTAAATAACATAACAGAATATAGCTTATCTATATAAGTGTATTATATACATATTATACATACAACTAACTTATAAATAAACTGATATTCTATAAACTTATATAAACTATACGTATTAAAAGTTCAAGTGTATATATATAAACTACTGTTAAATTATATATTAATGTTATTTAAAACATATTAGTAAGTAAAGAAAAACTAAATAAACTAAACTATAAGCACTAGTACCTAATGATCTAGAAGATATACACCCTACCGAAATATATAAACTAATATATATGACATATATATATATATATATATATATATATATATATATATATATATATATATATATATATTCGACTTACAAGCAGAAAAGATGAGGAAACAGTTCGGCCGAGATGAAGGCTGGCTTTGGGAACGCAAGGTGGTGGAGCGGTTGCTAGCGTGGTCGGTTGAGAAGTGAAGAGGGGATGCGGCTATAGGAAGGAGGAGGATGGCGAGTTTGGTCAGGTGGAGACAAGGAGGGCACGGCGGAGGGATGGGCAATCGAGTGAAAGTGCAGTGGAATTTGAGAAAGGAAAATAGGAGATGGAAGAATTATAAAGTTTTGATTTCTTTTCACAAAGTACGTTCATCGCAAGTAAAAATAAAAATGGAAGAAAAGGTAGAAGATGAGTAGTTTATATTTCAGATCTCAATGCATAGCTGAATATATAATTATTATAAAACGTTTTGAAGTGACCAGGGAATGAAAGGCTAAAAACCAGAAGAAAAGTCACCCAATATACAATATGACATAGCAAAGCTAAGAGGCTATGATTTTAGAAAAGTTATTAAAGTAATTTATTATATTTCTTGGGCTGTACATTTAGATCTGAAAAGCAAATGAAAGTGAAAGCCACAAATTTGGTACCATTACAACGGACCATTATCATCGTTTCGGTCATGTACCGGACCTTAAAACAAAAAGTTGAATATACTGCAGATATCAGCACGACGAGACGATCAAAATGGTATATATGTATATCAGTGGTACGATCATTCAATCAAAAGTCGAACATCGGTACGGAAATGCTGCTATTTTGTCGAAAATAAGGTAGACACAGTCCAAATTTTGAGAAACGAAATATGACGTTTCACTCAAAAGACGGTTTACAAATTTATTGTGTAAAAATATCCAGGTTTTAAAAATATTTTATTATCATCAATTTTTAACTGATTTGAACTGAAATAAAATTACACAAGAAAAATAACTTCCATATTATTTATTGAAAATATACTATTTGCTATGTTTTAATAGACGTATTTCAAATATTAAATTTTTATTTCAAAATATTATTATTTAAAATTTTACCAAAATTCAATTAAATACGTCGATAAAACCTTTAAAATTTTCGGGTCGTTACACTCTCCCCTCTCAAAACTTTTCATCCCCGAAAAGGAAGAAGGTAGGAGAATAGAGACAACCAGAAAGAAAATAGATTGAAATACCAAAATAAACAATTAATTCAAAACCATATAAACTACATTTATTTAAGATTGGTTTATATCCAATTAATTGATTCCAATTCATTTTATTTAATCAACCAAATTTATTGTGTTCACATTGATTGGTTTCATTTCCATATATTTTTATTTAACATATTTGTTTCAAATTCATTAATATTTATTACAAAAATAATTTACAACAAATTTTTTTTTGTTCTACTCATTTATAAAATCTACTTGATCAACCGTAGTAAATTCCACCTCGACATTCCACTCCAACATTTCAAAACTGCATAGATTTCAATTTTAGATAAATCAATGTTCAATAGTTTGATCCAATCCATTTTATTCAATTAGTAGATAGTCATTCAATTTAAAATTGATTTTCTTTCATTTCATTAATGTTTCTTCTAAACAAATTCATTTTTAAATTATCTCATTTATTTTATCCATTTATCTTCATTTGAGTGGTTCCTCAAAATTAAAATTTCAATTACTTAAACAATATTTCCTTTTAATTTATTTAATTTATTTCACTTAACATATTTTGCCACATATAGTAGGTGTATACATTTTACAACTATATATTATTCAACAAATAAAATTTTCCCTTTTTATTCCATTCTATTTTCCAATTTATTATAAATAAATTCCCTTAACAAAATATGATTTTTGAGATCCTATTGTTTATATCATAGTGTATATTATCCAATTACATTCTAATTACATTTGAACTTTTCTAAGTAAGTTGTATAATTATTTCAGAGTGTAATTAAGTACTGTAAAATTTTCCTTTTATTACAACATTTATATTAAGCCAACTTTTAGTTTGAACCATTTTATTACTTAAGTTTTCTCTTGTATAACCTTTAGTTATACCCTAACTTTAACTTATGAATATTTTAGGCAAGTTTTATATATTAGAATGAAATTTAGTATTGTACAAATAGATTTTATTCAAATTCAACTTTTTCAAGTTGGTTAAATCTTCATTTATCATTTTGGATGTTCCGATTATTCAAAATTTTCACTTAATTTCAATAATTGAGACCATTTCTTAATATAATACTTAAGATTCAAATTTCCGGTTTCACTTCAAACTATTTTGAAATAAATATATACAAATAATATTTTATAAATAAATTTATACACAAGAAATTTTAAACGAATCCATTTTTTCTTTTTCCAGAACAAAAGTATAGCAAACCTACTAAGGGCCTCTCCACTTCGAGACTCGAAGATGAATGTCGATGATGTGGCTGTCATCACCGAAATTATTTTTCAGCAATAAGAGAGAAGAGTTCTGATTTAAAACTTTAAAAATTCTTTGGAAATGATTTATATTCAAAAATACTTTTAAATAATATACATTTTAAAGCTCTAAAACCAAAGTTTGGAATCATCGAAAATTAAATTCTCAAATTCTTAAGTTAAATTCATTTCATTTTTCAAATCAATTATTAAACCATATATATAAATCCATTCATTTACTTTTTGATGCAATAGTCAATGGTTTACAGAATAATAAATGAAAACCAAATATTATCATTTCTGTTAACCAATTCATTTAACTTTTTAATTTCAGAAAATTTATACTTATATATATAATATAATCATATATAAAATTTATTCCATTTACCAAATATGAAAACAATATTGTGTCAATCTGCTCTGTTCAAGTGTTTTAAAATTCCTATCGATAATGTTGATCAAATGAATCAATTAAAAACACAAATCAACATTCATAGCTCAAACAACACAATATAACACATTTTTTAATATTAATACAAATACACTCCCTCACCTATAGATACAAGAATGGATTTCAAAGCAACGATAGAGAATCAAATATAAAGGAACTCTAATCAAAAGAGAATTCTAATCAGAAGATAAGCTCAATAGGAAGATAAATAGATTACAAGGGGAGGAAAGAATGGATAAACTTATATAAATCGCGGGCGACCTTAACCGGGTCAACCGAGATTTCAAGAATAAGATCGATGTAGAATTCATAGGCAAATCGACATCCGATCACAAAAGATAAAATTTAGGTATAACAAGAGATAGCAGCGTCTAAACCGAGGATATAGAAATCTTTGGTAAATCGGTGCCGGTTCTAAAGGAGTTTCACTCCTTCTACAAATTATTCAGAGGAGCTATGAGATGCTCCCGAATCAAGGGAACGCGAATAGGGAGAGACAATAACGGATTTTGGAACCGAAGGGAACGTTCAAAAATTCAAAGGAAACTCGTATCAAAGAGAAGAACTCAAGCTCGAACGAAAGTGATTCCGTAATTAAAATTACTACATATGCTGAGTATTTCATGCCATTCGCATCCACACATGTCGGACTTGAATTGCTCAAAATATCAGATTGTTAATTTAAATTTGGCAAAACTCAGCATATACAGTAAATAAATAAATCACAGCATCACAGACACAGAGTGTTACAATAACAAGCAGCGGAAACAAATGAATAGTAGTTCGTGAAGCTACTATATATATATAACAAAGCTAAAAAAAAGATACAACAGAATTCTCGAATATCGTGGTCAAATAACAAAATCTGAATATATCACTGGAATCAACTGAATTACTAAAAGCTGGATGGATAGATGGATCTCCAAGCGAAGCTCTAACTCCAAAGGTGAGTCTTAAATGCTATGATATTCAGTCTGACCTGAGCGTAAAGCAAAATACAAAATGCTCGAGTCAGGATTAACATTCTTAAATCAATAAATCCAACTCAAGTGAAATATCAACTGGAATATAAGTAACTCAAAGAATGTTTGGGATAACCATCCTCTAAGGACCCGTTAAACTATCTACTATGTAGTAATATACGTTATTATAATATGTCTATAATAAAGAAAACTATTAAAATAGCATTAAGGCGTTACCCATATTCTTCTTAACACATTTTATAATGTTGTAATCTATACAAATACTGTAACTCCACCCGTGGGTAGGCTATCAGGGAGAACTCCATAGGTACGACACAAAACAAACTCGTAGAAGGCGTGATAGGGCATGTGACACGGCACTCAAGGCAATGCTAGAGTAGATATACAATTTACACTCCCGGACTGGTGGTACCGCATAGTAGCTACTAGTGCCCGCCTCGTGACACACTTCCAAATCAAAGGGTGCACCTAATCGCCTCAAAAAAGCAAAAGAATGGTATTGAAGAAATGTGTCCGATAGGAGGAATGGCCTCACTTGGCTCGGTATAGCTCTTGTTTTGGCCACATCAAGCCGACTCACGGGAGTCAGGGCTACGTAAATACCTTATAGAATCGTCACCAAACCATCCTACTTCATTCTAGATATCCACCACATACACAGTTGTCAAAGTGGTTTTCGGTATTGGCAGAGAGTATGACAATATCCGTTCCCTGTCTCTTTAACAACCGAACGTTATTATAACGCCGTGGTCGTTTCAAAATAGTTTATACTTCAAAACTAAAATATCATTTTCCATTTCAAAACCATATCAGTACAATATTATTTCCATTTCAAATATATACATTTCCAAAACCATAGCACTTTCAAATTTATAATATTTCAAAACCAAATACTTGAGTTTTATAACACTTTGGAAATCATAACACTTTGAAATCATAACACTTTAGAAAACCATAACACTTTCCCTTAAACAGTTTAGATATTAATAATAGTGTATATAATAGAATAGTTTTTAAAATAAAATAGTTTATTTAAAACTAGTTATAAGTTAAAATAGTTTATATCAAAATAGTTTATAATAAAATAGTTTATATTAAAATAATTTATAAAGTAAAATATGTATATAGATTAAATATAATATAAAAATACTTTATATAATATAATATAGCTTCCTCAAATTTCACAAATCGATTCAAATCTACTCGAATTCCAAAAGTCAAATTTAATCCAATCTCAAATCATCAATTTCAATTCAATTCAGTTTCTAAATAAACCATTTAAAATTATATCGATTTCAAATACATATTTGGACCAAAAAATAAACCATTTAAATTTCAATATATTTCAAAGCTTTAATGTCCAAACATTTCAAAACTAGATATGATAATTTCATATATATCAAAATTTAACTTCGTCATTATTCAGTTTTGGTTATAGCAGTTTCTATCTAATATCATTTTCCATTTCAAAACCAAACGTTATCTAAACTTGAAATATCATTTAAGGTAAACCAAAAATCAAGTTATAAAATCATATCCTTTAAAATCTCACTTTCAATAAGTTCCAAATCGATCTCATTAAATAAAATTGTTAATTAAATACATTTTTCACACATATAAATTTAAAAATCTAAATTTTAAACCCTTATAAAATAACATATACATATAATATCTTAAAACTAATATTCATAAAATCCAAAATATTCATTTCAAAACCTTGGAAATCATTTTTAATATATATATATATATATATATATATATATATATATATGCACACACATATATATATTTAAACCTTGGAAATCATTTTCAATATATATATATATATATATAGATCAACGGTGTCTATATATAATTTTCTATCCTATGGTCAAGTGATACGGATATTTATTGTTTCAATCCAAAATTTAAATATCTATGGGTATATATCTTTCAACCCGCAATCCCAAATTCAATTCAATGAAAATCATTTAGGTTTATCATTTCAACCCATAACGATTTCTCTTATTCAATAGTTCGTTCGTGTATGTATCATTTCAACCCATAGTGTATTCTATACTAACAGGGAACTTGCAGAGTGATAACAGATATGATAATAAATAACAGGCATAGATCATCAATATAAATAACAAAAAATGGTGTCAGATGTCACAGATGAACATAGCATATATGTAGCAATGTAAATAACTAACAGCAGCATATTTCAATTGTCGTTTCAATTGAAATCAAATTTAATAGATAAAACAACGTTAATCATAAGTGATTACTCATCTTTCGAGGTTAGAGAGATTCGACAATGAGATTAGTTATAACGTAAGCACGAATTCCAAAACGAAGCAACATTGGCTTGAATTCGAAGCAAAGCACGATGGAAACAAGTTCGGCGAACAAAGCTGAAAAATTGAAAATCAAGAACGAAAATCATTTTGATATAACTGAAACGAAATATACTATAAAAGCAAAAATTAAATCTAGAAATACACTTTTTTTTTTCAAAATAAAATTTCCATATTATATATATGTGTGTGTGTGTGTGTTTAAACGTAATATATATATTAACAAAATCTCTATATATATTTTTATTGAAACCCGACTCGAGGATACTTATATACACCATATATAGACTAATATCAACTAACATATAGACTTAAGAGCACATCATAAATATACTTTTATATATGTATTAAGTAATATACAAACTGTTGCAACTGTGTGTGTATATATATATATATAGATATATATATATATAATACTAATATATAACATATGTACACTTAAACAAGGTAATATAATACTTTAATAATATACTATACGATAAATATATATGATGCACATGCACTTATGAAAGTCAAGGATGTTTTCCAAAACAAAAGCAAAAGAAGGAAAAGAGCGGGCATCAAAAGTAACACATGCAACTTATTTTTGTTTTTTGTTTTTTATAAACAAACAGACCAATTATAACCAAATATATAAGTAACAAAATATATGTAGGCTGTGAATTCATGAAAATCCTACCTAAATTAAATAACTCATTGAAACTATACTATATATACGAACTCATATACACTTCAAATAAGCGAACTATATAAACTATATATATACTTACCTACATATCAGATCCAAAATCTTGTATAAACTACATTTTCTTTCTCTAAACTACATATATATTAGCAAATATAAAACTAGCATAGGAACTTACATATATAATAGCAGACACATAATATATTCATATATGTACTTTAATATACTTGCTCTAACTTTTATAACTAAATTATGCAGTCATATATTACAGACTATTACATATTAATATATATACACGCAAACTTTATAAATAAAGTATATACGAAATCAACTCTTTATAAACTAATATATTTCTTTAAAATATACATACTATCGACACATATATACACCTTTAAATAAAATAACAGAATATAGCTTATCTATATAAGTGTATTATATACAGCTTATACATTCAACTAACATACAAATAAACTGATATTCTATAAACTACACATACTAAAAGTTCAAGTATATATAAACTACTGTTAAATTATATATTATAGTTATTTAAAACATATTAGTAAGTAAAGAAAAACTAAATAAACTAACCTATAAACACAAGTACCCAATGATCTAGAAGATATACACCTTACCGAAATATATAAACTGATATATGTGACATATATATATATATATATATATATATTCAACTTACAAGCGAAAAAGATGGGGAAATAGTTCGACCGAGATGAAGGCTGTTATCGGGAACGCAAGTTGGTGGAGCGGTTGCCAGCGTGGTCGGTTGAGAAGTGAAGAGGGGATGCGGCTATAGGAAGGAGGATGATGGCAAGTTTGGTCAGGTGGAGACAAGAAGGGCACGGTAGAGGGATGGGCAATCGAGTGAAAGGACAGTGGGATTTGAGAAAGGAAAGTAGGAGATGCAAGAATTACAAATTTTTGATTTCTTTTCACAAAGTACGTTCATCACAAATAAAAATATAAATGAAAGAAAAGGTAGTTTTTTTTCAGATCTCACTGCATGTTGAATGTATAATTATTATAAAACGTTTTGAAGTGACTAGAGAACGAATGGCTAAAAACTAGAAGAAAAGTCACCCAATATACAATAATGACATAGCAACGGTCAGAGGCTATGATTCAGAAAATGTTATTAAAGCAATTTATTATATTGCTTGGGCTGTACGTTTAGATCTGAAAAGCAAATGAAAGTGAAAAGCCACAAATATGGTACCATTACAACGGACAGTTATCATTGTTTCCGTCATGTACCGGACCTTAAAAAACAGAGTTGAATATACCGCAGAGATCAACACGAGAGACGATCAAAAGGTATACAAATATCAATGGTACAGTCATCCGATCAAAAGTCGATCATCTGTACCGAAAATGCTGCTATTTTATCGAAAATAAGGTAGACGGAGCAATAGCAGTCCAAATTTGGAGAAATGAAATATGACATTTCACTCAAAAGATGATTTACTAATTTATTGTGTAAAAATAATCAATCAATATGAACATAATAAATTTGGTTGATGAAATAAAATGAATTGGAATCAATTAATTGGATATAAACTAATTTTAAATAAATGTAGTTTATATGGTTTTGAATTAATTGTTTATTTTGTATTTCAATCTATTTTCTTTCCAATTGCTCTATTCTCCTACTTTCTTCCTTTTCGGGGACGAAAAGTTTTGAGAGGGGGAGAGTGTAACAACCTGAAAATTTTAAAGGTTTTATTGACGTATTTAATTGAATTTTGGTGAAATTTTAAATAATAATATTTTGAAATAAAAACATAATACTTGAAATGCGTCTATTTAAGCATAGCAAATAGTAAAATTTCAATTTATAACGTGAAAGTTATTTTTTCTTGTGTAATTCTATTTTAATTCAAATCAGTTAAAAATTGGTGATAATAAAATATTTTTAAAACCTGTTTCATTTCCATATATTTTTATTTAATAGATTTGTTTCAACTTCATTAATACTTATTAAAAAAATTCATAACAAAATTTATTTCATTCTACTCATTTATTAAATCTACTTGATAAACCATAGTAAATTCCACCTCGACATTCAACTCCAACAATTCAAAGCCACATAAATTTCAATTTTAGATAAATTAATATTCAATAGTTTAGTCAAATCCATTTTTTTCAATTAATAAATAGTCATTCAATTTAAAATTGATTTTCTTTCATTTCATTAACATTTCTTTCAAACAAATTCATTTTTAAATTAACTCATTTATTTTATCCATTTATCTTCAGTTGAGTGGTTCCTCAAAGATTCAAATTTCAATTACTTAAACAATATTTCCTCTTAATTTATCTAATTTATTTCACTTAATATATTTTGCAACATATAGTTGGTGTATGCATTTTATAACCATATATTATTCAACAAATAATTTTTTCCCTTTTTATTCAATCTATTTTCCAATTTATTATTAGTAAATTCCCTTAATAAAATATCATTTTTGAGATCCTATTGTTTATATCATAGTGTGTATTATCCAATTACATTCTGACTACATTTAAACTTTTCTAGATAAGTTGTATAATAGTTTCAGAGTGTAATTAAGTATTATAAAAATTTCCTTTTGTTTACAACATTTATATTAAGCCAACTTTTTAGTTTGAACCATTTATTACTTAAGTTTTCTGTTGTATAACCTTTAGTTATACCTTAACTTGAACTTATGAATATTTTAGGCAAGTTATATATATTAAAATGAAATTTAGTATTGTACAAATAAATTTTATTCAAATTCAACTTTTTCAAGTTGGTTAAATCTTTATTTATCATTTTAGATATTCCGATTATTAAAAAAATTCACTTAATTTCAATAATTGAGACCTTTCTTAATATAAGACTTAAGATTGAAATTTTTGATTTCCCTTCAAACTATTTTGAAATAAATACATACATATAATATTTTATAAATAAATATACATAAGAAATTTTAAATCGAAGCCATTTTTTCTTTTTCTAGAACAAAAATTTAGTAAAGCTACTAAGGGCCTCTCCACTTCGAGACTCGAAAATGAATGTTGATGATGCGGCCGTCTTCATCGAAATTATTTTTCAACAAAGAAGAGTTCTGATTTAAAACTTTAAAAATTCTTTAGAAATGATTTATATTCAAAAGTATTTTTAAATAATATACATTTTAAAGCTTTAAAACCAAAGTTTGGAATCATTGGAAATTAAATTTTCAAATTCTTAAGTAAAATTCATTTCATTTTTCAAATCAATTTATAAACCGTGTTTATAATCTATTTATTTATTTTATGATGCAACAGTCAACGGTTTACACAATAATAAATGAAAACCAAATATTATCATTTCTGTTAACCAATTCATTTAACTTTTTAATTTCAAAAAAATTATACTTATATATAATATAATCATATATAAAATTTATTCCATTTACCAAATTTGAAAACAATATTGCGCCAGTTTGATCTATTCAAGTGTTTTAGAATTCCTATCGATAACGTTGATCAGACGAATCGATTGAAAACCCAAATCAACATTCACAACTCAAACAACACAATATGACACATTTTTTTATATTTATACAAATACACTGCCTCACCCGTACAAGAATGGATTTCAAAGCGGTGATAGAGAATCAAATACAAGGGAACTCTTTTAGAGAATTCTAATCAGAAGATAAGCTCGATAGGAATATAAATAGATTACAAGGGGAGGAAAGAATGGATAAACTTATATAAATCGCGAGCGACCTTAACCGGGTCAACCATGATTTCAAGAATAAGATCGAAGTAGAATTCTGAGGAAAATCGACATCCGATCACAAAATTTAGAATTCGGGTGTAGCAAAAGATAGCGACATCTAAACCGAGGATACATAAATCTATGGTGAATCAGTGCCCGTTGTAAAGGAGTTTCACCCCTTCTACAAATAATTCAGATGAGCTATGGGATGCTCCGAAATCAAGGAAACACGAATAGGGAGAGACAAGAATGGATTTTGGAACCGAGGGTAACGCTCCAAAATTCAAAGGAAACTCGAATCAAAGAGGAAGAACTCAAGCTCGAATGAATGTGGTCCCGTAATTAAATCTACTACATATGCTGAGTTTTGCATAAAATTAGAGCTAAGATACCACATATAACGACCCGGTATTTCGTGCCATTCGCATCCGCACATGTCAGACTTGAATTGATCAAGATATCATATTATTTATTTAAATTTGGCAAAACTCAGTATATACAGTAAATAAATAAATCACAGAATCACAGACACAGAGTATTACAATAACAAGCAGTAGAAACAAATGAATAGTAGTTTGTGAAGCTACTATATATATATATATATAACAGAGTTAAAAAAGATATAACAGAAGTCTCGAATACCATGATCAAATAATAAAATCTGCATCACTGGAATCAAATGAATTACTGAAAGCTGTATAGATAGATGGATCTCCAAGAGAAGCTCCAACTCCAAAGGTGAGTCTCGAATGCCGTGATATTCAGTCAGACCTGAGCGTAAAGCAAAATACAAAACACTCGAGTCAGGATTAACATTCTTAAATCAATAAGTCCAACTCAAGTGAAATATCAACTAAAATACAAGTAACTCCAAGAACGTCTGGGATAACCATCCTCTAAGGATCCATTAAACTATCTACTATGTAGTAATATACGTTATTATAATATGTCTATAGTAAAGTAAACTATTAAAATAGCATTAAGGCATTACCCATATCCCCTTTAACACATTTTTATAATGTCGTAGTCTATACAGATACTGTAATCTCCACCAGTGGATGGGCTATCAGGGAGCACTCCGTAGGTATGACACAAAATAAACTCGTAGAAGGCGTGATAGGGCATGTGACATAGCACTCGAGGCAATGCTAGGGTAGATATGCCATTTGCACTCTCGGACTGTTGGTAACGCATAGCAGCTACTCGCCCACCTCGTTACACACTCCCAAATCAAAAGGTGCACCCAATCACATCACAAAAGCAATAGAATGGTACCGAAGAAATGTGTCCGATAGGAGGAATGACCTCACTTGGCCTGTATAGCTCTTGTTTTGGCCATATCAAGCTGACTCACAAGAGTCAGGGCTACGTAAATACCATATAGAATCGTCACCAAACCATCCTACTTCATTCTGGAATCGCCACCACGTACACAGTTGTTAAAGTGGTTTTCGGTATTGGCATAGAGTATGACAATATCTATTCCCGGTCTCTTTAACAGCCAAACGTTATTATAACACCGTGGTCATTTCAAAATATTTTATACTTCAAAACTAAAATATCATTTTCCATTTCAAAACCATGTCAATACAATATCATTTCCATTTCAAATATATACATTTCCATAACCATAGCACTTTCAATGTTATAATATTTCGAAACCAAATACATGAGTTTTATAACACTTTGGAAATCATAACACTTTAGAAAACCATAACACTTTCCTTTAAATAGTTTAGATATTAATAATAGTATATATAATAGAATAGTTTATGAAATAAAATATTTTATATCAAATAGTTTATATCAAAATAATTTATATTAAAATATTTTATATTAAAATAATTTATAAAGTAAAATATGTATATGGATTAAATATAATTTGAAAATACTTTATATAGTATAATATAGCTTCCTAAAATTTCATAAATCGATTCAAATCAACTCGAATTCCAAAATTCAAATTTAACCTAAACTCAAATCACCAATTTCAATTTAGTTTCTAAATAAACCATTTCAAATCATATCGATTTCAAATACAGATTTGGACACAAAATAAACCGTTTAAATTTCAATATATTTCAAAGCTTTAATATCCAAACATTTCAAAACTACATTTGGTACTTTCATATATATCAAAATTTAACTTCATTATTATTTAGTTTTGAAATATTCACTTAATAAATCCAATATCATTTAAACAAACCCTAAATTACAAATAAACTGGATATTTCCTCCAATTTATTTAAACTTGAAATATTCATCTAATTACCTTAAACCAAAAATCAAGTTATAAAATCATATCCTTTAAAATCTCAATTTCAATAAGTTTCAAATCGATTCATTAAATAAAATTCTTGATTAAATACATTTTTCAAACATATAAATTTAAAAATCTAAATTTTTGCCCCTTATAAAATAACATATACGTATAATATCTTAAAATTAATATTCATAAACCCAAAAAATTCATTTCAAAACCTTGGAAATCATTTCTAATATATATATATATATTTAAACCTTGGAAATCATTTTAAAAATATATATTTATATATAGACCAACGATGCTTATATATAATTTTCTATGCTATGGTCAAGTGATATGGATATCTATCATTTCAATCTGCAATTTAATATATGTCTTTCAATCCACAATTCCAAATTCAATACATTGAAAATTGTTTGGGTTTATCATTTCAACCCATTACAATTTTCTCCTATTCTACAGTTCGATCGGGTATGTATCATTTCAACCCATAGTGAATTCTACACTAACAGGGAACTTGTAGAGTGATAACAAATTTGATAATGAATAACAAGCATGTATCATCAATATAAATAACATATGATGGTGTCAGATGTCACAGATGAACACATGCAGCTAATAACATATATATAGTAATGTAAATAACTAACAGCAGCATATTTCATTTGTCGTTTCAGTTAAAATCAAATTCAATAGATATAAGAATGCTAATTCTAAGTGGTTTCTCACCTTTCGAGGTTAGAGAGATTCGACAATGAGATTAGTTACAACCCAAGCACGAACTCCAAAACGAAGTAAGATTGGCACGAATTTGAAGCAAGGCAAGATGGAAACAAGTTCGATGAATAAAGCTGATAAACTGAAAATCAAGAACAAAAATCAGTTTGATATAACTAAAACGAAATATATTATTAAAAACAAAAATTAAATTTAGAAATACACTTTTTTCAAAATAAAATTTCTATATTTTATATATATATATTTAAATGTAATATACATATTAACGAAATTTCTATATATATTTTTATTGAAACCCAACTTAAGAATACTTATATACACTATATATAGACTAATATCAACTGACATACAGACTTAAGAACAAATCATAAATATACTTTTATATATATTAACTAATATACAAACTGTTGCATGTGTGTGTGTGTATGTGTGTGTATGTGTATGTATGTGTATGTATGTATGTGTATATATATGTATGTATGTATATGTATATAATACTAATATATAACCTATTTACACTTAAACAAGGTAATATAATACTTCAATAATATACTATATGGTAAATATATATACACACACACACACACTGTACACGCACATATGAAAGTCAAGGATGTTTTCCAAAACAAAACCAAAAAGAAGGTAAAGAGTAGGCAGCAAAAGTAACACACATAACTTATTTTCATAATTTTTATTTTTTAGGAAGTTTTGCCAATTTAGGCCAACTAAATAGACCAGAAAAAAGTGGTGTATTTTTCGTAATTATTTTCAAAACTGGGCTAATTTTGTTATTTCTTCCTAAAACAAGCCTATATTGGTGTAAATTTTTTTTTGAAATGTAAGCATGGTTGACTGGTCCCCTACCAGATTTTATTGAGAAAAGAAGGAAAAAACACGACTATAACACACTATAGTCGCAAAAGAAAACAGGAAAACAACAATAGCACAGAAGAAGGAAAAAACACGACTTTAGCACACTATAGCACAACGCACACACTTAGACCTACCAAGAGAAGAAGAACAAGAATACCACAATAAACATGCATAAGAGATTGCACGAAACAGACAAAAGCACATAGCCTAAATCAATTCCAGAAATCATGGTTATGAGGTGAGAAGCCACGCCTGGAAAATCTTATCCCAATTGCTTTCTTTGCCATGATCTTGACCCAAAATTATTTTGCCATAGTGAACTGACCTCTGAAGCACCTAGAATTTCTTTCTATCTAGACCATTCTGGAATAAATCTTTAGAACGAAGAAGATAATATCCCTTCTATATGACACCACCTCATAGCCATCATCAACATATTCCAATCAGTGGCTATGTTACCTTCAAAGCTCGTTATCCCAACTTTATTTTCAGCGTACATATAATGTTTGCTAAGTATTCACATTCGAAAAAGAGATGATCAACAGATTCTGGGGACACATTGCAAAATAGGCATAGATGATCAATGTCCATACCAGCAGACACCAATCTATCCCTTGCTAGTATTGCTTTGTTAGCAATTCGCCAGAACATCAAGTTTTCATTTGCCGGAGACTGAGAAGGCCAACCCACATTTGCCCAAGGGTAAGATGGAAATGCATCAGAATTATGTAGGAGATCATACACCCTACCAATACTATATGGCTTTCCCTTCCAGCATATTTCTGTCTCGTGCTTGATTATCACAACATGATCACGCAAACTCCTCCATAACATATTGACCACCTGATTACTGGAGGAAGGAGTGCGAAGCTTCCCATTAACTATCTACTCAACAGCACATGCATTATCACCTATTAAGGATTTCAGTCTTTCTTGAGTTTGTAGTATTTTATCCAACACCATGCCATCCCCAAGCCGAGGGTCCTTCCAAAAACTCACCGTGCAACCAGGGGACAAATTGTATTTGACAAAAGGAAGTAGAGTACTTCTCATGCAGAGAATTTTCCGCCATATCCAGCTCATGCCTTATGTGACAGTCGTAGACCAAAAATTCCCATTCTTAATTCGATAAGACCACACCCAATGCACCCATAGGCTATTTCTTTTGAGCAATATCGCATCAACATGGGAACTGACATCTGCTTTATTCCATAAGGAGATATTGATTATACCAAGCCCACCCTTTTTGTGTGGCTTTTCTAGGGAGGAGAAAGACAAAGGAACCATCTCCCTATTGTGGATAGATCCAGTCCATAGAAATCTTAACAAAGCTGCTCTGATCATGGTGAGTAATTGAGTAGGCAGAATATAGGTTCTAGTCCAATACACAGTCATAGAGAAGCATACCGACCTTACAAGCACCAATCTTCCAGCCATGGAGAGATATTTGGCAGTCCAGGTGTTTAGCTTGGATGTTATTTTATCGTATAGGGGAGTACAGTCAGCCTTGGTTACCCTGGACGTACATAAAGGTAGGACAAGATATGGCATATTATTTTCCATCATCTGAAAACCCGATAGTGCAACCAACCTTTATTTGGCAGACGTGCTAATACCAGTGATGAGAATATGGGATTTTGACTGATTTATCCTCAATCCAGTAGCAAGATAAAAGGAATGGAGTGTGTCAATGATGCCAGTTATGGAGTGATCATTAGGTTTGGTGAAGATCATAATATCATCCGCGAAGAAAAGTGAAGATATTTGAAGCTATTTGCATTTTGGATGGTAAGAAATAGTCTTTTTATCAAATTCCGTTGTTAACATACATGATAGAGCTTCCATAATAATTATGAAAATATAGGATGAAATTGGGTCCCCCTGGCTAACTCCTTGCTTCCCTTTAAAGGGCCCCGAAGCTTTCCCGTTGTAGCATAGAGAGAAGGAGGGGATAGAAATGCAAACATACAGCCATGCTTCAAAGACCTTGGGAAAACCCATTAATGACATCACTCGAACAATAGAGGTCCAGTGCAAGCTACAATAAGCTTTGCATATATCAAGCTTCATCATTGTTCTTGGGGAGATCTGACTTCTTCCATACCCATTTATTAATTCATGTGCCATCATAATGTTATCAAGAATATTTCTTTTAGGGAGAAATGCAGACTGATTAGGGGAGATAATTGATGGAAACACGGTTACAAGTCTTGAAGCTAGAACTTTGGAGACACGCTTGTAAACAACATTACAGCATGAAATAGGTCGAAAGGAGGAAGCATTTTGGATTGGCCTTACTTTAGGAATTAGGACGAGATTGGTCGCATTAATTTCACCTAGCATTTTAAAGTTGTTAAAGAAATTGTGTATTGTTGCATTGAATTCTAGGCTAATAATATTCCAACTAGCCTTGAAGAAAACAACATTGAATCCATTGGGCCCACCAGTCGAAGTTGCTTTCAATGAAAATGGGGCATCTTTAATTTCTTGATCAGTGACCTTTGAAACAAGCATGTCTTTCATAGTTCAGTTTAGCCGAGGTAGGGGTAGGTTATTTAGTCTGTCAAGATCAGGTTCAAAGTTTTCAGAGTTTCCTATGAGCTTTTTGAAGTGTTGTAACAAGTGCCAGTCAGTCTCTTCTTCGGTTGTAAGGAGAACACCATCTTCGTCATGTATGGAATGAATATAATCTCTGGCATGTTTTTCCTTGATGGATGCATGGAAGTATGCAGTATTCCTATCTCCCTCGGTCACCCACCTCCGATGCATCTTTTGCATCATCATACTTGCTTCAGTATTTAAGGCGTCATTAAGATTTTGGAAAAGGTTGGACTCATCCTGGTCTAGAGATGTATTGGAGGGATCCTCGTCTAAAAGTATTTGCGCCTTCTTTAGTTGTTCCTTAAGAAAATTTGACGTTAGGGTGCCCTTACCAAATTTGGGAGAAGCCCATTGTCTTAACACTTGCTTTATTGCCTTCAATTTCCTGCACAAAATAAACATAGAATTTCCATTATAGTTGGTTGTCCAAGCAGTTGAAATAATGCTATTATACTCTGGGTCACTGACCCAGGCATTGAAAAAATTAAAATCCTTTTTCCCACTGCATGGAAAATGGATTGGTGAGAGAATTATTGGGAAGTCAGATAAGATAGGATTAGGCAGATTTGCAGTAATGGTAGGCCACAAGGTTAAGGCTGGAGCATTGCAAAATGACAGATCAATATTGGTGAACGTTCTTATCCCTGACCTGCTCCTGTTGTTCCAATAGAAGGGGACCCCAGTGCGAGGAATAGGGAGGAGATCAGAGTCAGATATTGAGATATTCAGAGGGGCAGTGTCCCTAGGCATTAGGGGTTGCCCTCCAATTTTGTCAGTCAGGTTGTAACAACAGTTGGAATCACCCAGAGCGAGCCAAGGATTGGTAGTCTGTCTGAAGAAAGGAAGAAGATTGAGCAGCGATTGCCTAGAGACAGTTGCATTATGGGCATATACAAAAGTTAGGTAAAAAGTGAGATTAAGAGGAAGGTGAATGGCATGAAAATGGATCAACTGAGAAGTTGTTAGAATGGGGGCGAGTGTGTAAATTAAAGGATTATGGACCGTGAGAATCCTGCCATAGGCAGCATGTTCCAGGTTGTGATGTACATGCCAAGCTGAATTGATATAATTAGCTGCTTTCAGGGTTAATGGAAGAGAAAGCTTGGTTTCAAAGATTGCAAAAATCTTAATATTATGTTCATTTATAAGAGCTTTGACATGGTTAAGTTTGAACGGGTTATGGGCTCCCCTAATATTCCACGATGCAATTTTATTCATCTTAAACTAAGTAGAGTGGTGAAGCACACTTGCCTTACTCCTAGTTGTAGGAGGATCAGATCGCACTGACTTTAGCTTAGCAGCTAAGGAAGAAGACTTCAGAGCACCAGGGCAAAAATGTTCTGGACGTGGTGGAGGAGATGCCCAGCCAGGAATTGTGCCTGGAAAGTTATAGAGGGAGAGTATTGTGATGGGAGGATTAGATCATGGTGTGGAAGTTGATGGAGTTGAAAAAAGGACAGAAGGCTTAAAAAGCTCAAAAATATGATTCTCAATCTGGTTTAGGAAATCTTTTTCAATGGAGTTTAGATCTTGATTTGTAGTCGGCAACTTTGCATGGGGTTTTAAATAACTTTGATTTGATTGGCCAGAAGGTGGGAACCATAGATTGCCTGCTTCAGTTGAATACAAAGTTTTCAAATATGCATTGTCTTCTTTTGGTGGTGATGGAGCTTCATAAATATGCAAAGCTTCATTATTAATGTTTCAGGATCAAAGGATTGATCAGTGGCATTAACAGCAAAGGTAAATACCTCTCCTTCCTTAGTAGCATTTGATATAAGATCATACACGTTGTATTCTGGTACATCATGCATAAGCACAGAAAATGGGTTAGCATTCAACATTGCTTCAAGTAACTTTGGATTCGCTTGCGTGTTTACTTCGGGAATTTTTGCTACTGCAGAGTTTCCTCCTTATGGATCAGCATGCACAGATTTACTCCATTCTCAATTGCTCTTCCTTCAGCACTTGTTTCAGTAATCAGATTCAAATCAGAATTCCCAGCTTTATTTTTATCTATTCCATTAACTGTTTGATTAACTGCATTATTTCTTCTCTTATCCATATTATCATGATCATTGTCCTTCCTAAAAGATACCTTCCTCCACCCTCCCTTTGAACCATCAGTTTTGTTCTTTCCATTTCCTTTATAATTACTTTCCTTTACTTCACTAGAATTGAAAGTAACACCCAACGCAACTTGTTTCTCTTCTTCAATACTATCATTTATACTTTTCAACACTTGGCAACAAGATGTTTGATGCCCGAGAACCTTGTAGCCCCTACAAATTAGTGGTTTTCCGTAAGTAATCAACTCTGACTTGTTGCTCAGAGCCATCCAAAAATTTTACCATGAAAACATCGGGCAACTCAGCTTGAGCAGACACCTCCACCAAACATTTGGCATACCCAAACCTTTCTATCTTTTCAGTATTTTCGTCCATACATAGGAATTTCCCTATCCTCGTTGCTAACCGGTTTATACCTAGGTGAGACCAGCAGTATAAGGGAATGATGGATAGTTCAACCACACTTGTACAATCTTGATAGTGCCTACACTGTTTCCAATCGAAGGATCCCATTCCTTTACTATAAACAACTTGTTCCTCATCACAATCGGATCAGACTAGATGATCTTCCTTCTATCTTCATCAGAAGATAGATTGAAGAGGAACAAACTCCCATCTGATTGACCTATGTTGATCCTTTTAGTCGCCATAATCGTTTTAGATGATGCAAAACAACCATGTAGGGTGGTGGTAAGTCAAGAAAGAAGCCAACAAGGCAATGACCCCAAACAACATTACCTGCATTGATGACTTCCATAGGCGGAACTATAGCACCATCATAAAAAACTAAAGGGAACGAGACAGGAACGAAACTTCCAGCATTGCGTGGCTTAGCTTTGAAAAGCGAGTTCCACAGGGGAGGTGAAGAAGCATTTTGTTTGAAAGTGGGACAAGGATCAGGCGATGGGCCGAGGAGAGAAGATGAGGCAGAGTTCGGGATTGGCGGCGGGTCTGGCAGAGGGGGTATCGTAGTGATAGATGGTGGAGTGGTCGAAGTGTATGTGGTAAAGTACGAAGTGGCAGGAAGCGGGATAGAAGGAAAAGGATGGGATGGATGGTATGGAGAGGCCATGGTAGTGGAAAAAGATTTGCACCAAATTTTCTTTATTTTATAAACAAACGGACCAATTATAACCATATATATATATATGTATCAAAATATCTGTGAACCTATGCAAATCCAACCTAAATTAAATAACAGATTGAAACCGTACTATATATACGAACTCATATAACACTTCAAATAACCGATCTATATAAACTACATATATACTTACCTATATATCAGATCCAAATTCTTGTATAATTTACGTTTTTTCCTCCAAACTACAATATGTTAGCAAATATAAAACTAGCATAGGAACTTGCATGTATAATAACAGACACATAATATGCTTGTATATATACTTTAATATACTTATTGTGACTTTTATAACTAAATTATGTATACATTAGTACAAAAAATGCTTCGCCTCATTTGAATCGGTTGAAGTAAAAACTGATGCATATAGAACTATTTGCATCAGTTCTGTCTTAATAACATATGCAATTGGTACGTGGAAAGCAATAGGTAATAAAAAAATCAAATTTGCATCAGTTGTCAGCAACAACTGAAGAAAATACGTCGATGTAAATAGTTTTAGTCGCATCGGTTTTAAAGTTAACCGATGCAACTACGTTAATTTGCATCTAAAATAATCATTTTCGCATCGGTTCACTAGCAAAGGCGATGCAATTTCAAATTATTGAGGTTATCAAACCACTTTCGTTGCTTTCCCGTTAATTCCCGCCATTCCATTTTTTTTCGTCGCTTATTTTCCCATTCATTTCCTCAACAATATTTCGCCTGCTTCAAAACAAAAAAGACCCTAGAAATTGATTTTCACCATTAAGCGATCAAATGTTATTTCGCGGATAAGATTTGGCCTACCAAATCGCCATTAAGTGATCAATTTTGAATTTGCTGTGGAGACTACTGTAGATTTGAAAATCCTTGTGGAGAAGTGGAAGTATTTGCTTGCTGGATTGATTTTTCAGGCATAAAATGAATATATTGTTTCCTTTCATGTTTTGAATAATGAATGATTGTAAGCTAGCGAACACCAAAATGTAAAATGAAAAGATAAAAGAGTTCGGTACACTAACATTTGCTGAGTGATCCAAAAAAAGAAATCTAATTAACGCAGAAACTCGATGTCACTAACAATTTATGGCATAATGGTAGTGTTCCAGAGGTGTGTGCTTGGTATTTTTGTTCTCGATGTCAAAGCTATCGGCATTGCTGTTTAAAGAGGAAGTGGTGGCAGAGTAGAGTGGTTGTGTGATGCAGTGTCGATTGTGAGGGGAATCTTTCGGCTATTGATGAAGTTCGAGTTTTGGGTGTGCTGATAAGGATTGTCGCGATAGTGGATTGGTTGTGGAATTCGTGGTGAAGCTCGGTTAGGGCAGTGGTTGGAGGTGAGGCGATTTTGTGCAGGATGTTCCAGTGAAGTTCGCGATTTGAGTTAGTGACTGCAAGAGGTTGAGTATCACATAGAGAAGGAAGCGGTTGATGACAATGGGGAGGAAATGAATTTGCTTGATTTCTAGTTTGATTTAGAGAGATGGTAATATGGTTGCAAAATTGTTAGCTGGAGCAACGAGTAGATGAGAGTACAGAGGTCGATTGTGGCTTGAAGTAGTGAAGGCCAGTAGCAAGCATTCGATTTTGGTGATGGAGAGAATCGACTTGTGTTGCGGTTTCTTGATGTTTGTAGTTTTGGGGATGCGTGGTTGTGGAGGGTGGTTCGAATTAGGGATTATTGCGAATTTTGGAGGGTTTAGGTTGAAGCGCAAGTTGTTGCAGTGGTTGTATGAGCTTATGTGAGGTTGCTAGTGAATAATGGACATGGGTGCAGTAAACTATTGAGTGAGATGTTTGATGTTGATGCAGGTAATTTTGTTGAAGGGGTGACTGAAGTATGGAGTGTATGTAGGCAGTGAGTGAAGTGCAAAGGTGAACGGCTAAAATGAAGCAGGGAGTTGTAGCAGTTTTGATGTTGTAGGTTGATTGAGGCAGTGTGAGGCAGTTTGATGATATGGCACAATTGTGAGGAGTAGTAATTTTTTGTTGGATGGAAGATGAAATGTGATGGTGGACTTTGTGGTTAAGGCAGCTGTATGTGGTGGTGCTTCGATTGTGTTGACGATCAGGTCTTGATGGTCAGGAAGTGAATGTCTTGATGCTCTAGTCTTGATGGTAGTCAGTGATGGCAAAAGTGCATAGAAGTCAATGGTTTTGATGGAGATAATTGATGAGAATGTTTGATGGCGGTCAGTGATGGTATGGTCTTCGGTGTGTAGACCGTTCTACTGGTGGTCTTCGGTGTGTATAAAAGTCTTTGGTGAAGCGGGGGAATACGATGTTGACAGGTTTAACAGTGTTGGTACGATGGTAGTTGTGTACAGTGTTGCACAAATGTGGATTGGTGCGGTGATAAGTGCAGATGTGATGAATTTGTTGGAGATGAAGATGGGATGTGGCAAGTGATGTTGTACTTTGGAAATGGCAAATGAAGTGGCGATGGAAGTTAACGTAACAGTTTGTGATAGTGAGGTTTGTGATTGAAGATGTATTAACGTAGTTGAAGTCATAGAGGGTTGTGAAAGGAGTGGTACAATGAACGACTAGGGGAAAACAAAAGGCGCGCGGTAGAGATAGGCGTGAATTAGGGGAAAACACAAAATAAGATTGTATAGCTACAGTAATCGGGAAAACTTGGTTAGGCCAATGTAAGGGATGAATTGACTGCAGAGAGTGGAGAAAGGAGAACGATGAATAGTTGAATGACAGGGGAGAAAGAAGCGGCTAGGAAGAAAACCTAGACTCCACTGATGCAGCAATGATTATCTGAAGAAAAACCGATGTATAAATCTCATTTTAATTTTATAAAATACATCTTCATTCTTATTTTATAAAATCTCATTTTATTTTATAAAATGAATTCTCATTATTATTTTATAAAATCTCATTCTATTTTGTAAAATATATCTTTTACTTATAAAATTATTCCCTTACTTAACAATATTTATAAGTACTAATTAAGCTAGTTAAGCCTCCGACCACTTTAATAATAAACATAGAGCTCATAACTCACATAATTAGCTTATTATCTTCATTTTATAAAATATTCCATTATTTTATAAAATCATTTATTTTGTTAAATAACATTAATAAATACTAATTATACTTCATTAGGCCTCTAATCACTTTAATAATATGTTCCAGTCTTAACAAACTATTTGCATAAATATAAAGGATGCAGGATAAATAAACCAAATATCATATAGAGTCTGGTTATGGCCTCAACAAACATATTATTTCAGTTCTTGCTGGACTTATTCAATGTTTTTTTGCTTGTGTAGTGTGTCTCTAGCATTTGCATATGGATCGTAGTTGGATGTACAACGTGAACCGTAACGATGATGAGTTCCTAAACAAAATTGAAGAGTTCATCAATTATGCACTGAACGTAAGAAGAGGGGAAGAAACTATTTTTGTCCCTATAAACACTGCAAAAATAAGTGGAGACTTCGTAACATAGATCAAATTAGAGATCACATAATCCGTTATGGGTTTAAGCAAAATTATACCCGGTGGATATGGCATGGTGAAAGTATACTTAGTAGAGCTAGTTCTAATAATCATGAGAATGATGAGAATGACCGGGAAGAAAACATGAGTAATGATTCGAATGATGAGAATGATTGTGTTCATGAGATGTTTCGTGATGCTGAAGAACATTCGATGGAAGAGCCAAAGTTGTATGAAAGATATTAATTGATGCCGAGAAGCCTTTGTTTCCTAATTATGCTAAGTTCACAACATTGTCTGTTGTGCTCAAGCTTTTCAACTTAAAAGCAAAGCACGGGGTGGAGTGATAAAAGTTTTACATCTTTGTTGGAACGTTTGAATGATATGCTTCCAGAAGGTAATGAGCTTCCAACTTTTAACTATGAGGCAAAGAAAATTATGTACCCAATTGGTATAGGATATAAAAAGATACATGCATGTCCAAATGATTGTATATTGTATCGAAATGAATATGAGAACTTGCAAGAGTCTCCCAAGTGTGGATTATCCCGTTACAAGTCACGAGGGAACGTTCACAACGAATCAGATAAGAATTGGCCTCCAGCTAAAGTCTTGTGGTATTTGCCAATTATACCAAGGTTTAAACATTTATTTGCAAATAAAGAAAATGCAAAAAACTTAAGGTAGCATGCAGATGTGAGGAAAAATGATGCATTATTGAGGCATCCAGCTGATTCTCCACAGTGGAGAAACATTGATACAATGTATCCTGATTTTGGTGAAGAAATTAGAAATCTCAGACTTGGTCTTTGCACAAATGTCATAAACCTATTTGGCAACTTAAGTAGTCAACATAGTACTTGCCCTGTTCTTTTGGTGATTTACAATCTTCCACCTCATTTGAGTATGAAGCGCAAGTAAACCATGTTGCCTCGTTTAATCTTTGGACCACGACAACTAGGAAACGGCATCGATGTTTACCTAACTCCTCTTATTGATGATCTAAAACTTCTATGGGATAAAGATGTGCATGTGTTGGACGCATATAGTCAAAGTAATTTTACATTGCGCGCCATGATTTTTTGTACCATAAATGATTTTCCTGAGTATGCTAACTTGTCTGGCTATAGTACAAAAGGTGCCAAAGCATGCCCAATTTGTCAAGATGTGATGCAGCTCAGAACAGAGAAGAAACGCAACCAAAAACTCTACCAGAGATGAGTCGTACACGACACATGGAGAGGGTAAGTCGTTCACGACTTAGGAGGGTAGAATTAAGTCGTTTCCGACCTAATGAATCACATGATAACAAGTTACGAGTTAACAACACTTTAAGCTGTGTAAAGGAAGCAGATTTGAGTCGTATACGAGTTAATGAAGAGGACATGAGTCGTTTGCGACTTAACAAAGCTCAAGGGAAAATGTTTCGACCTAACGACACTGCCATAAGTCGTCTACGACTTACCATGAAGCAAGGGAAAGCTCCATATATTGAAGGCCTTGAGTCAGAGGACGTTGAGACAGCAAGGAGTTAAGTCAGCTGGGTGATTGAGTCGGTTGAGTCGTGTTGTAATGAGTCGCATTGTATGTTGTGTCGTGTATTCTGTTAAGTCGTATGTCGTAGGTTTCTTAAGTCGGTATGTAGTTGAGTTGGGGAAGTCGCTGTGTGATGTAGTTGTTGTGAGTCGTGAATATTGTTAGGTCGGTAACGACCTTGCCTAAGTCGTTTGCCTTGTGATCTATTGTAAAGGGGTTGAGTCGCTGCCGACTTACCTGTACTGTAATAAGAGTGATGAGTTGTTGAGTCGCTGCCGACTCAAGCTGAGTCGTGAGTCGCATACGACTTAAGAGCCAGTCGGTTGTGAAAACTATAAATAGGGGGGGTGTGTTGTACATTAGACGTGTTGTTGATTTTTGAAATAAAATTTCTTGTTGATTGCTTTGTGCTCTCTTCTCCAATTGGTAGTTGAGTGTAATCTCCTATCTCCACTTACGTCATTCGAGTGCGCTCGAATCCACGTTTGTTGAAGCCGATTCACGGAATCTAGTGCGCTAGATCAACGTACGAAGAATCGTAGATCTTTGAACACGGTATAGTGCGCTATCAACGTGTTTGAGATAGCTAGAATTCGGTATCTTCGGATCAACGAATTTGGGCATTTCGGTATCTTCATTCCATCGATCGCTACTTTCACCGATTGAAGTTTGTTTCGAATTATCCGCTGCGTCAAGATGATATGGTTGTTGATCATTTACATTATTGCAAAAAAATGTTATATGCATCATCGTAGATTTCTCCCTCCTAATCATCCTTATCATAAAAAGAAGAAGCCTTTTAATGGGGAGATAGAGAATGGAGTTGCTCATTTTCCATTAACAGGAAATGATGTTTATGAACGGGTCAAGGATATTGAAAATGCATTTGGAGAAGTATTTCCTCTTTTAGAAGGCTCGTGGAAGAAGAAATCTATATTTTGGGAACTTCCGTATTGGAGATACTTACAAGTTAGACATTGTCTAGATGTAAGCATATAGAAAAAAAAGTTTACTACAGTATCGTTGGGACACTCTTGAATATACCTGGTAAGATAAAGGATGATGAGAAAGCTAGGCAAAATACGTTGAAAATGGGTATCCGGAAGGAGTTAGCACTGGCGTAAAAAGGTAAACGTACCTATTTACCCCCCGCATGTTATACATTGTACAAAAAAGAGAAAACTAGTTTATGTGAGTGTCTTCATGGTGCGAAGGTTCCAACAGGTTATTCTTCAAATATTAGCAGTCGTGTATCAGTGAAGGATTTGAAATTGACTGGTATGAAGTCTCATGATTGCCATGTGTTAATGCAACATTTACTACCTGTTGCAATTAGAGGTATATTGCCTAAACATGTTAGGCATATTATTACAAATCTTTGTCTCTTTTTTATTATAATTTGTAGCAAGGTAATTGATCTTTGATGCGTTAGATGCTAAACAAGCCGATGTTATTTTTTGCTTATGACAATTTGAGATGTATTTTCCACCTTCATTTTTCGATGTATGTTGCATTTGGTTGTTCATCTTGTAAGAGAAATCAAAATTTGTGGTCCTTTATTTATAAGATATATGTATCCGTTTGAAAAGCATATGGGAACTTTAAAAAGAAAAAAAAAATAGATATAGACCTGAAACCAGTATCGTAGAAGCTACTGTAGCTGAGGAGGTTATTGAATTTGTCACTCCATATTTAACTGGTGTTGAACCTATTGGACTTCGTAAGTCTAGACATGAAGGACGACTTGACGGCCAGGGCATAATTGGATCAAAATTGATTTCAATTGGTGAATAGATGTTTCACAAAGCTTAGCTACTTGTTTTGCAACACCTTAGTGAGGTACATCCTTACTTGGAGGAGCACATGGCAATTCTAAAGTCCCAGAATCCTTTAAAGAACGAAAGGTGGTTGACGAATGAACATAATCGCTCTTTTGTCATATGGTTCAAACATACGGTAATGTCTCAATTGTCTCAAAAAATCATGGTATTTCAGATACAATAAAATTGTTAGCATATGGGCCTCGATTTCATGTCAATTCATGGGAAGGATATGATATGAGCGGTTATGTCTTTTATACGAAGTGTTAGAATGAGAAGAGCAAAATGCAAAATAGTGGAGTTAGCATTATAGCATCTTCAAGAGAATTTGTTAGAGCTTAAGATAACAGACCAATAAATGCGACAATGCTATATTATGGGATAATCGAGAATATTGGGAACTCGAGTATAAAGACTTCATAATCTCGCTATTTCGATGAAGATGGGCTGACAATCGTCATATTGTACGAGGGGATGAACATGGATTCACTTGGTTGACTTTGGTCAAATGAGTCATGGCAATGATCCACTCATCTTGGCATCTCAAGCAAAACAATTTTACGTGACTGATCCTGCCAATAA
The DNA here is from genome assembly GCA_030765085.1 of Allium cepa. Taxonomy (NCBI): domain Eukaryota; kingdom Viridiplantae; phylum Streptophyta; class Magnoliopsida; order Asparagales; family Amaryllidaceae; genus Allium; species Allium cepa. The sequence continues at coordinate 197,011,361 of CM060946.1, forward strand.
TAAGTGGTCTGTTGTTCTTCCTAGCAAAAGACGCATTGTTAGGATTGGTGATGTGGTGGATGAAGAAGTGTATAATAAATTTGATGAGAATCCACCTTTCTTCGTTGGCTTACGTCTACCAGAAGAAGTTGATTTAAATGCAAATTATGCACGTTCTGATCACGATGACGGGGTTTGGATAGTTGGGTAATTTTTTTATGCTCATCATGCTCTAGTTGCCAGTTGAAATCTTTCATTTTCTGTGATACTTTAGGTTTTTTGAGAATAATTAATAATAAGATATTTTACAGGGATACTTGATCGTTGTTTTTGTTGCAGACTTCGGACATTATATCACGCTTGCTCTCAGGTAGAGATTTTTTCTTAATGACTAACTCATACACTTTACTGTAGGGCTTCAAGTACTTATCAATGTTGTACAAACTGAAAACAGGTAAATCAAACATTATAAAAATTAAAGTGTGATTTAGAGCCTGATTCAACCCAAAGAACTTAATTATCAAGAAAGGCAAATGTTATTCATCCCTGAAAAGGAAAGGAATTTGGTTTACTTTAGCCTAAAATTAATATGCACGTTTCAATTTGTCATTAGAATCTCTAAGCCCTTATAACAAAATTTATAGCTACAAAATATAGTCTCTCTGATTTATTATTTAGTTGTACATGCTTATTGATTTTTAATACCATATGTAAGATCCATATATATAAACAAGATATCAAAATACATTTGTCAAAAGAACTTAATTAATGGCTGTCACAGACTCAAAACAATAAATGGTCACGCGTAAGTATTATTTACAAAAGAGTTAATGATCATCTCATTTTGATTATATTCAAACTTACTGAGTTATAAGAAGTAACATTTAGCACAAGAGCAATTACTTTATTCACAACTTGAGGGTTCAATGAAGAGGAAAACATCTTTATATAACATGATAGTATAGTTGTTATAATTTATCTGTATAACATGACAGTAACCTATAAAATACATTTCGATTTTCCATTAAATGCTAATATATTTCATAACTTAAGTATATTACAAAAATCAACTGAATTGACAAAATCTTTAAAATATTTATGAAACTTATTCCATTCTTACCTTTTTAACAATATTTCAAAAGTCCGTTAAAAAACTTGTAATGAATAATATTTTAATTAATATCACCTCAGGTTAAAAAATTCAGTTTTTTTAATTATTGATTCGTTTTATGAAAAAAATGATATAACATAAGTTATTTAAGCATATGAAAATAAATTTTTACTGTCATGAATGCGTCTTTACATTAGTGGGCTATGACAATTAACTTTTAAGCATATGCTTCTCTTATATTTGGTGTAACGTCTAATTTATGCCTCCTTTTCATGTAAACAATCTTAATAAGTGTTATCTTGTATTTATAGGTTTTGCTGTATTATGCAGGTCACTATTTTCGTGTAATGCTCAAACTGTTAAAAGATCAGACATTTTGAAGTAGTTTGTGTGAACTGGCTATGAAATGACTAAAGACATGAACATTACATATTAACAACGAGTTAGCGCACTGTTTGTAGTGTATGCATATATACATGATACCTCTTGTCAAACATAATTACATAACTGAATACTCAACCACTTTTCACACATCATTTTTGATTGCCTTGCTATATCCAGTCTGGTCGTCATAATATTTAGACCACAACATAACCCCTCCATATTTGTTTGAACTCTTGAGCATTGGAAGCACTTGTGATGTCAAATCAGTAGTAGAAATGAATTCACTACCAGCTGCATCTTATTATTGTTTTATGTATGCACTTTTATTAGCTATAAATAAATTCACATTATCATGCTTTATATTTACCTCGATGAAATTTTGTAATACATTTCTCATCTTCATATTAAGCAAACCATGATCGTTTGTACATGATATGAATTTCATTAACTTGTGCTTTGAAGTAGAAATATATTTGTACATCCGAATAACATAATACTATTGTAAGTGCTTACAACCATTACCCTGTAACATTGTATTGCAGTTTGGATCCCATCAGGAACCATTGCAGAGACATCACCAGGCACAAACAAATGATGATAAAAAGAAATACTCACCCATTCTAATCCCATCAGGACCCATTGCAGAGACATCACCAGGTACTGTGTTTTTATTAGCTGCAATGTGAACTGCTTCTAGAACCTTCTACACTCGAGACCCATCAATTCCCTACATGATGGAAAGTAAAAAAATGCATAAAATATTGTTGTTTATAATTAGATAAGTTTCATGAGATCCTTCTTTCTTGATTGTGTACAATGCTCCAACATATCATTAACGGCATAACAAAATTATCATGTGCAATAAATTATTTTTAAGGATAATGTGTTGGTAATAGGTGGTATGGACGGAAACTATGTGAAGGCTTATTTACCAATAAGTAATAACATGAATCGTGATGTATTAATTATCTCTTGCTTTCTTCCCTTTTTATGATTTCATTCAATGATATTGTCTTTTCTATTTATTTATGGTCTCCTACAAAATTGTTGTAGTATCTCCAGTTATATTCACCTTAACCAGAATACTTCTTATTTCCAACTTCCATAATTAAATGGTCACTAAACAACCAACAACAGGAATAATGCAGATAGAACAATCTGGTCAAAATGAAGAACATGATCCTTCTACTTCACAGTCGTTGTCTAAGAAGAGGCAAAGAGGCCCAACAACTGGAAAGAAATATAAAACACAAGAACCAAAATTAATTGAGTGGAGTGATAATGGAAAACCCATTGGAAAGTGGGCGTAGTCTCATAAGGTGTATGTGGACGATACTGCTAGATCTAAAATTGATATCAATATTAAAATTTGGGATAGCTTTAGTAAAAGGCTTAAAAATACTATATGGGAAGATATTAAGTTATTATAAATTCATTTGTTCACTTATTATTCATTTGGCTTTGAGACCCAATTGGACATTTGAGTTTATAAGGCGTATGTAACTATGATTTTTTTATCTCAGATCGAGTATCACATTGACGACAACATTAAAGATAACGTGTTAAAATATGTCTGTGGACGATGGAAAGATTTCAAAACAAAATTGGTTGGTGGTTGGATTATGAAGACAAGAAAACTTCCAAAGGACCATAAAGAGCCGTACGAGCTTTATGATGGCATTACACAAGCACAGTGGGAAACATTTAAGAAGAATTTTGAAACTGAGGAATTTAAGGTATTTTTTGTTAATTATGTTTCATTTACTAAAGCATTTACTAAAACTTCTAAGTTTCAAAATGCTTGCACAAATACAGGCTTTTATTTCATTTGGTAGATAGGAACAATAACCAAGCTTCATGCACAAATACAGGCATTATTTTTGATACTTTGGGTATACATTAATATTCATTATTTTTTGATAGCGATTAAGCAAGAAGGGTAGGAAGAGTCAAGCATACAATGATCATCCTCACTATTTGGGGGAAGCTGGATATGCAGGGAAGAAAGCTAAATGGATAACCGAAGGTCATAGTTCCTCGACTACAATACCAAGTGGTTCTTTTTTGGATCGAAGTATTGACTGGGTTTTGGCAAGATCAAAAAAAGGAGCTAATGGAAATTATGTAATCCCTAATGAGAAAACTAGGATAGTTGCAGATAAAGTGGTATGACTAATTTCGATGCATTTTATCCCATTTGGTTAATCTCTTACAAAACAAAGCAATAAATTATTGAGAAAACTAATTTTTTTGTTGTTGACAGAATGCTTAGAGAGAAAAAGCCATCGAAGGAACATGGGTTCCAAATAGACATGATGATGTTTTAAATCGTGCGCTTGAAAAAAAAGAACATCCAGGTCGAGTTAGAGGAATTGGTGGGACGTCAATGTCAAAGATGTATTTGGAAAGGTAGTGAAATATAAAGGTCCAAGTGGTGTAATATCAGCATATGAACTACATCGTATCACCTAGGAAATAGTAACTAAAGTGAGCCAAATATTCGAGTCTATTGTAGATACGATGGTTGAGCAAAAGATTGCAAACTTTTTCAATAGGATGGGCATGCAAATGCCCAATGATATTGCGGTCGAAAACATACCATCATTTGGTCATCGTAGCAGCTGTCAATCAGTACAATTGGAGAAATTACAAACTACCAACACATATCAAGGGACGGATCCTTATGAAAACTTGCAGGTAACTAATTCAAAAGTCTATTTTTGTAAAATTATACGATTCTAAAACGTGTTAGTCAATAATTTTAATGTTGTACTTGTCATTCTAGAGGCCAACTAAATGTCGGTTAGCTGTTAATTCGGACTCCAAAATTGTCGTAGTGGGTCATGGCATGGTGCATCTCGCTTCTAGACCTGGAGATCAATGCCATAATCAACAAATCTTGTCCAATCACGTAAAGGTTGGAATTGACGCAGTAGAGCCTATTCATGTAGGAACCCCTCTTCCGGTTCCAAGTAACTATCCCATCACGATAGGAGAAGCACATGGTAGTTTTATACAATGGCCTAAAAATCTCATGCTTTTAGGCGATGATGATAAGGTAAAGAAAACACTTTTTGTATTTTGTTGAGCTTTGCTTGAATAAAATATGCAGATTCCATGCTGCTTATGAATTTTTTGTGCAGGCTACACATATTAGGAGCAAAGACAAAGTGGAAGAGTGTGTTGCTATGGACATGAATAATAACAAAAGGATGAAAAATGAGCCTGCAAAGCGTAGGGCGATCGTGGGTGATGAGATCATCAATACTTTAATGGATGAGTGCAGATATTTCCATTACCTGATAGTTCAAGTGCCATCCCATGATAATAATTTCATCAATGCAATTCATGTGAACAGGGATTTATTTACGTACGATGAGGACTTTGAAATCCATATCACTATGGATGACATTATCCAATTCCTTAGTATGGGATGGCTGAATGGAGAATGGTTGCGAATTTGCATCATGTGAGTATTTTATATATATATATATATATATGATGAATATTGCTATCTGTGCACCAATATCGCTAGTATGTGAAATACTTAGGTTACATTTACAAAAAAATAGCCTATAAATTCATTGTATATGTTCTATTTTATATTATGTATTATACATGAAATGGTAGAATAACAATATTTGTATGTTGTGCTTATTTTTAGGTAGTTAAATCATATGTGCAATGATCTCGGAGTGGAGACCATTGGGTTTATGTGTCCATACAGGTTGTCTCAAATGCGGAAATATCCAGACGCGACAAATATATATATTTCGAACACATGGCGTGCGTCACAATCCAAGAGCTTACTCTTAGCCCTACACTACAAAGGGTATGAACAATAAACTTTTAGAAACTAGTTTACAAATCTAATGTTGATATTAACTTCATATAAATCTTATAATGTAGGAAACATTGTTTACTACTTGTTTTTCGTATAGAAAAGAATGAGGTTTATGTTTTGGATCCCCAAGTCGAACGCAAATCTAAACTGGAAATTAGACCACAAGTGAATATGTACGTTTTATTTATTTACCTTCTGATATCTTTTTTTTGATGTAAGTGAATATGTACGTTGTATTAAAAAAATTATTTTATGTGTAAGGCCTTTAAAACTTATAAGGCATATGGTGGCAAATCTCGAGGAACTTACTTGAAATGGAAGACTGTTAAGGTGATTTATTTTGTACAACATAAAAATAAACTTCTATGTTGGACATAAATTCAACTTAACCTAACTATTAAATTATTGTGTAATATTGTTGTAGTGTCCTCAACAATCTAGAACGACGGATTGAATATATTATGCGATGAGGTATATATATTATATAATAAAAAACCACGATCAAAGCATCGAAATACTTGAGGTACCACTTTAATTTTTTTTCCTTCATAATTTTTGTTAAGTAGTTATTCAATTAATGTTTCAAAACAATCTTGCAATTGCAGTACTTTGTAAAAGATGGTTCTTATAGCCAACAAGAGATAGATGAGTTTCGTGATAATTTAGCTAGTTATATCATAAATAACTGGATGTAGTCTTCTTATATGCTACTATATGGTGAGTTTATTCTTGTCTCTTTCATACTTTCAGCATTACACGATTTAAATTGACCTTTTTTATATCATTGTTTGCACCTGAAAAATATCAAAATGTTTTTTCTCCCATATGTTTAAGTTGTGTGGTCGGCTATGACTTTGATCATATTGTAAATACTTCTAATACTTAGAGGTTCTTGAATCTATGTTATAACGTGTTACATACATGTTGTAATGCAGATTCATTTATATTGTGGAATTGGAGTTAAACCAGGCATTGGTGATATATCGAGCGTCTGGTTGAATGTGATAAATAATTTTGGAAGCATTCTCGTCTCTATATAATCGATTATAACTGTAGTTGTGAGTAATAAGCGGAGAGTTTTCAAAATATATCTAAGATAAATTATAAGGCAAATCTTTTAGCAAGAAGGAAGAATATATGAAGAGTATAAGCCTCTCCTTAGAAGTCGACTCAATCTATAATTTAAATAAGGGGGATTTATTTTTATAAGAAAGTTGGAAGCGAAGTAATAATTGAATATTTGGGGCATTTCTTATTTTATGGAAAATAATTCGTAGAGAAGAGAAATTATGGGATAAAATAAATTTATGTTATGAAATTATAAAATCCAACTTAGGAAAAATCCTTGAATTTAATCATTTCCTCACACCAAGAATTAAATTAAGTAAAATCTTAAAATGTCATAGGTGTCCTTGAAATTGTAAGAGGTTCGTAAAAGATTTTTCCAATAGGACTTACTAAAAATGTGAGTAGTTATACTTCTTGGAAAGTACAAATTTTAGAGGAATTATTACTAGAGGAAAGATGTGACCAATAGAATATTTAAGTTAAGGAATACTGAAAATGTAACCTTGAAGAAGTGATCGATATGGTGATGGACAGTGGTTGCTTTGTCTTGGTGGTTGGAGGTAAACAGTGGCAATATTGAATTGGATAGTTGAGTTGCAAGAAGTGTTGTAGTGAGTTCGTACAATGAGTAGCTACATGGTTTGCAACAATGTTTGTGACAGTGCAATGCAATGGTAGAGAAGGTGTGGGAGGGTTGACAGCAGGCAGTGGTAAAGGAGATGATTAGATAGAAGTGTTGTACAGGATGAAGGAATAACAGGTGATTGCAACTATATATTTTTTTGGTGAAAATATAAGTGCTTTGAGATGAAAATATATGAGGGTGACAACAAGATGTTTCGAGATGAAAATATATGTGGATTCTTGTGAAGGGAAGGCAAGTGGTTATGGGTAGCAGTTGTGCTGATTGAAGGAAATTGTGGCAGCAGGTTAAAGAACCGATGAAGTATGGGATGTTGTAGTTGCAAGTGAATAGAGGAACCGAAATGTGAATGGTAGTTTGTTATGATGTGGTCTGGAAGGCGGGGGAATTTGCTCGAGTCGCAATTTTTTATAAGGGGCGAAGGGGATGGATTTGATAATTACAGAGGAGTGTTTGTTGTATCGCCAGAGAAATATGCTTAGGAGGTTTGTGATGTAAAGGCATTGTGTATGGTCTTGACTGGTTATAAGCAACTGCAGTAGTGTGTAGGAGTTACTGGTTGAGGTAGATGTTGGTGAATGTATGTACGTGGAAATGTTATAGACAATGGTGCAGTGGTTTGGGTTGTGCAGATATATGACAGTGGTAACAATTGTCGCAGCAATTTGTTGTAGCAGCTGGTGTGGCCAGGTGGCAAGTTATAAATGTGACGAATTATGGATAGTGGTGTATGTGCACAGAGTTGCACGGTTGGTATGGTCAGGGATATGAATGTTGATTATGACTTATCAACTTCTAACTAACTTATTTCAGCTTCTTAATTATGAGTTGTCGGAGAAAGCATGGATAGTAATAAGAAACTTAGAAGTTGTTTTAACTGCTTGTGAGTTATTGCCAAACATGCTCTTAATGTTATCTTTTGATGTTATTAAAATACGATTCAGCATATGCCAAGCTGCTTTATAGAATCGATTGGTTTGGAAGAGCTATCAGAAGTCACATTGAGAGATTCGAAGGGTAGGGAATGGAATGTAGGACTCTACCATAGCATTGTCTCTGGGGTAGTCAGTCTTTCAAGAGGTTGGTTGACATTTGCAAAAAAAATAAAATACGGAGAGAAAACAAATGCAACTTTAAACTTAGTTCCAAGGTACAAGATGAGGTCGTTATTAGAGTCAAAATCCGAAGATAAAATGTTCCACAAAGTTTTAATATTGGTAGAGGAAATGTATTATCAAGTCTAGTTTATGTTGCTTTTGATAATTTGAAGGAGTTATGTATTAACATCTACGCTGTCTCATGAGGATATGCTGCTGGTTTTGTGATTATCAAACACATATCTTAATGGTATAACTATCAATCTTTTAATTTAAAATGTATTTGTCAATCTACTATATATATATGGCATCCCGCTATCTTGATCCACAATTTCCGTATCTCGAATAATGCAGTTTTTCTTTATGCATGAGTAAATAGCTGCTTTGAAATAAAATATTAGGCACAGATGGTTGAATTTTATTATAGCTGTGACTTTTTGGTGTTTTGAAATATCATGTTAAGTTTGCTGCATTGAGTAAGTTGGTTCTGAATTTAATATCAGTAAGTGACGAACAGGTCTTTGGTTGACTTCCTTCTATTCATCGTTAACTTCCTTCGATTCAACTTTGAATGCCTTTTCATCTTAAATAAGTACACACTTGCCTTACTTATTCTATTCAGCAGAATTTTATTTTGACACGCAGGTTGTGCATGACTAATTCACATGTTTAATTCATGTTTTCCCAGGTTCAAGTTAACATTGCAAAAAAAGAAATGCAGCATATGGTTTTGAGTTGAAGCCTAAAAATTTGGGTTTTTAAGATTCCATGAAGTTTTTAAGCTTTTCACTATACTACTTATTAATGGTTGTACTAATTAAAGATCTGAATTAAGACTATACCACTTAATGATTTTACTAAAGATCTGAATTATGCTGCTAAAATGAATGTTTGAACCATTATGTTGTACAGATTATTAACACTCTAATTGATATATGTTTCTTTTGGTATTATGTTATTCAGTTTGTATTTGCCATCAAATTTAATTTTGAATGATTGTAATACTGCATGTAATAATTATTTGTTATAATCAATAATATATATATATTGTCTATTTGAGTACTTTAATAATGGTTTCTGAAAATGGCTTTTTTACATCAGGTATAAATAGCTGATGTAATAGAGGGATTAGTTTGCACCGATTGTTATAAAAAACCGATGCAATAGAGGGATTAGTTTGCATCGGTTTCCAACAATAACCTATGCAAAAAGTTCCTTTGTTGCATCTGTTATCGTTACAACCGATGCAACATGAGGGCTGTGTCCAAGAAACCAACCGTATTTTGCATCAGTTGTTAGTAACAACCGATGCAAGAAGGACCGTTTTGCATCGGTTTTAGAATTGATGCAAAACTGCTAAGCCTATTGCATCGGTTGCATATGCATCGGATGTTGAACTGATGCAAAAGGGGGGTAAACAACCGATGCAAATGACCTGTTTTGTAGTAATGGTAAACATATAATATAGACTATATATATTAATATATATATGTGTGTGTGTGTATACACACGCATACTTTATAGATGAATTATATACAAAATCAACACATTATAAAAAAAAATATTTCTTTAAAATATACATACTATGGACACATATATACACCTTTAAATAAAATAACAGAATATAGCTTATCTATATAAGTGTATTTTATACAGATTATACATACAACTAACATATAAATAAACTGATATTCTATAAACTTATATAAACTACAACATATTAAAAGTTCAAGTATATATATAAACTATTGTTAAATTATGTATTGTAGTTATTTAAAACATATCAGTAAGTAAAGAAAAACTAAATAAACTAATACACCCTACCGAAATATATAAACTAATATGTATGATATATATATATATATATATATATTCAACTTACAAGCAGATAAGATGGGGAAACAGTTCGGCTGAGATGAAGGCTGGCTTCGGGAATGCAAGGTGGCGGAGCTGTTGCTAGCATTATCAGCTGAGAAGTGAAGAGGGGATGCGGCTATAGGAAGGAGGATGATTGCGGGTTTGGTCAGGTGGAGACACGGAGGGCACAGCGGAGGGATGGGCAATCGAGTGAAAGGACAGTGGGATTTGAGAAAAGAAAATAAGAGATGGAAGAATTATAAAGTTTTAATTTCTTTTCACAGAGTACGTTCATAGTAAGTAAAAATAAAAATGGAAGAAAAGGTAGAAGATGAGTAGTTTTTATTTCAGATCTCTATGCATAGCTGAACATAAAATTATTATAATTTGAAGTAACCAGAGAATGAATGGCTAAAAACTAGATGAAGAGTCGCCCAATATACAGTAATGACATAGCAACGGTAAGAGGCTATGATTCCAAAAAAGTTATTAAGCTAATTTATTATATTGCTTGGGCTATATGTTTAGATTTGAAAAGCATATTAAAGCGAAAAGCCACAATTTAGTACCGTTACAATGGACCATTATCATCGTTTCCATCGCGTATCGAACCTTAAAACACAGAGTTGAATATACCGCAGAGATCAGCATGATGAGACGATGAAAACGGTATACAGATATCAGTGATACGATCATCCGATCAAAAGTCGATCATCCGTACCGGAAATGCTGCTATTTTATCGAAAATAAGGTAGACGGAGCAATAGAAGTCCAAATTTGAAGAAACGAAATATGACGTTTCACTCAGAAGATGATTTACAAATTTGTTGTGTAAAAATATCCAAATTTTGAAAATATTTTATTATCATCAATTTTTAACTGATTTGAATTTAAACAGAATTACACAAGAAAAATAACTTCCACATTATAAATTGAAAATTTACTATTTGCTATGTTTAAATAGATGTATTTTAAATTTTTATTTTAAAATATTACTATTTAAAATTTTACCTAAATTCGATTAAATATATTAATAAAACCTTTAAAAAAATTGGGCCGTTATAGAAAGTTTTATGGTTAGATTTGAAATTATCTTTTTTAAAAGGTGTTTTTTAGAAAGAAATGTATGTGGAACCACCAAATGTATCTATAGTTCAAGGTGAAGAAGATAAAGTCTACTTGCTCAAAAAGACTTTCTATGGCTTAAAACAAGCACCTCGAGCTTGGTGCAATAGGATAGATCATCACATTCTAAGCTTAGGCTTCATCAAAAGCTTATCTGAGGCCACTCTTTATGTTAAATAGTAGTGCAATGATATTCTTATAGTGTTAGTTTATGTTGATTAGCTTTTGGTAACAGGAAATAGTGCAAGTTTGCTAGATGAGTTCAAACATGAAATGATGCAACCCGTTGAAATGACAGATCTTGGTCTTATGACTTACTTTCCTAGGATGGAGGTGAAACAAAGTAAAAAAATGAAGCATTTACCTATTTGAAAATTTTGCAAAATAAATCTTAAAGAAATTTCAGATTGAGGAGTGCAAAGCAACAAGCACACCAGTAAATCAAAAAGGGAAGTTGAAAAAGGAAGATGACACTAGTAAAGTCAATGAAGGATATTTTAGAAGTTTAGTTGGCTGTCTAATGTATCATGGTACAACAAGACCTAACATTCTACTTGTTGTAAGTCTCCTATCTTGATATATGCATTATGCTAGTAAAATGCATTTAGTAGCAGCAAAGAGAATATTAAGGAATATCAAAGGTACTGCTAGTTATGGTGTTAAGTTTGAGAGGTGTCAAAGTTTCAAGTTATGTGGATTTTCAAATAGTGATCAGGCTAGGTTCATTAATATGAAAAGTACTTCAGGATATTGTTTCAATCTAGGATTGGGATTTTTTGTTCTTAGTAGTGAAAGGAGCAGGAATTGTAGCACAGTCCATTGTAGAGGCTGAATTTATCGCAGTGGCAGCACGTCAAGTTCTTTGGTTGGAGAAAATTATGTGTGATTTACACATGGAGCAGAGAGATAACACACAAATTTTGTCGATAATCAGGCATCAATTGCAATCTCTCACGGTCCGGTGTCTCATGAAAAATTAGGCATTTCAACATCAAGCTTTACTTTCCCAAAGAAACATGGAAAAATGGAGAAGTGTCATAGTTTACTGCAAATCTAAAGATCAGGTAGTAGATTTGTTTACAAAACCACTTCTAGTAAGCAAGTTTGAACTTGTAAAGGAGAAAATTGAAATATGCAGTCTCTAAATAAAGTAGGAGTGTTAGAATTGATTCAGGACTGCTATACATGACTGTTATGTTACTATATTTTTTTAGTAATTCAGAAATTTTGTTAGTCAATAAGATGTCCTACTCCTCAGGAATGGTTAAAGGATCAGCAGCTTGTATTTTGGCTATTGATATGTTTTAGTTGCTTTTTTTAGATTTAAAAAATATTTAAGTGTGTTGTCAATTAATAAAAAAGCTTTGTTGGCTATCATTCTTCTCTGCAATTATCCATCTAATTTTTGAAAAAGAACCTGAAATTGATATATTTAACTAAACTTCAATTAATATATTCAAAAAGAACCTTTTGAAAAGTATAATATACTGGACTGCGCAAGTAGCAAGAAAATATGCCAGCTATTATGTAATAAAATTTTAATAGCCTTAAAAAAATAACAGTTGATATACCTTATTTATAAATGATTATTAAGTTCCACATAACGATTATTTTTAGTAAGGTAACAATTTTTTTTATTGTTGGAGATGTTACCCCGCCTTTTGACAAAGTCGGGATATAAACAAATTGGCTAAAAAAGACGAATATCAAGGTTTGGAGATCAATTGGAAATAAAGCTTTGATTGATACCACCAAAATTGGATCAAGCTCCAACCAAGGTGGGGTCTATTGGGAATGATGAACAAGACATGGAGAAGCTACGTTTCAAATTTCATCTAACGGAGTCCGTATGCTCGAGTTATGGATGGATCAAGATTCATGGGAAGCTGGTTCATATCGATAGATTCATATCGACTAAGGATGGGTAATGAAACATACTTCGAATCCATGGCTTCAGTAACGATACATTGCGCATCGATTTGGTTGGACGCAGCACAAGTTTGACAACATACTTTGTATCCATCAAGCTGCGATCGACAAGAAGAATGGAACAGTGGTCACAGGAGGGGTCTGGATGAGCATCTCGTATCAATCAAGTATTGATCTATAAGAATGGCATACACGGAGGATGGATACGAAGACACAGTTCATGTCGGTCTTGTTCATATCGATCCATAACACAGCTTGGATTGATATGAAAAACATGGATACGTAGGAAGGTTGGTCGATGGATACGAACAGCACGTGCCGATGGATATGAAGCATGGATACGAAAGGATATGGACCGATGGATACGAAGAGGGTCAAGGAAAATGAAGCGGTTGGCGAGCATGAAAAATAGATCTACACGCGATTATCGTTCCACGTCATTGATCCAAGAATGATCGATATGAAGAGGGTCGAGGTAAAATGATCAATACGAAGATGTCAGCCAACATTAGAAAACACCAACATGGATTGATCATAACTCACATTTTATAAGTCCAAATGCGATTAAATTTTCACAGGAGCTTTCTTAAGCACTCAAGAATGTTTGTGATCGATCTCGGCTTGATTGGAGCCAATTTGGACCGATACGAATTATACCCGGATCGATCCACAATCACTCCAGATCGATCTAGCGGGCCCATCTTCGCAAGAGAAAAGGTATTCCAGGTTTGTGGCTGATATTTTCCGATCTACACCGATAAATATCTATCCAATGGCATCTAAAAAGGGATCTCCTTCTGCTTTCCTAGGGGAAACTCTGCTATTTTGTTTTTTGATTTCAAAGGCTTGTAACTGTAATTGCAGTTTAAAAGGAATAAATAGATTGATTCAAAGCGGACATAGGCTGGAGATAGCCTAACCACTATAAAGCTTGTGTTCTTTGCATTATTGTTTATTTTAATTTTTCTGTTTCTTTATTTTTATTCTCTACTTTATCTGGATCTTAGATCTGTGTTGGGATATTGAGAATTTGTGTACACACACTGCTGTTTTTATGACTTTCGGGGTTTGTGACCAATTTTGGCACAAACACTTTGGTGCTTTCGCTGAGAGGGACTATCTCTCACTACACCGGATTTGTAGTTCAAATTTGGAAAGCTAAAGGATTGGATCTGAAGGTATGGCTAAGAAATCAACAAGGAGACAGAGGAAGAAAGGAGTCAGTATGAAGGAAGTTAGGAGGCATCTTCAAAAGCTAATCAGGCCTCAGTTTTCATCACCGGAGATGAGATGGAGATGATGATGGATGCTATGTAAAATAGAATGCTGAAAAGGTAGGAGGAGATGATGCAGAACCTACTCTGACAAGCTAGACAAGCTAGAGTATAGAATCAAGAGAACGCAACTGTAGAAAATGCTGGAAATAGGAAACATGAAGCTGGAGCAACAGGAGTGGAGACAGTACGGAATCAAGATCAGGAGCATGGAGCAAACAGGATGCAGGATAGAGCAGGGCCATCAGGAGCAGCTCCTATACTCAAGGGCATACCTACAGATCATATCGGCTCAATTCCAAAAAGGATACCAGGCGGTGCTGTGCAGTTTGGTGTTGATCGGGATATGGATGCTCACCCGGAAGGACGGGTTCCAGAATTCCCTTGTGGACTCGTAGAGCAAGTTGGAGATCATAGGACAAAGGCTGCCACTTGATGACAATGACAGGTTAGCGGACATGATCAGACAGACTATGATGGGAGGATTGATGAATATAAATTTGGAGGATGTGAACAGTAATCCTTTCACTCCCGTGATCAAGCTAGCTAGGAATCCACCGGATTTCAAACTACTAACGCTGGAGATGTATGATAGAAGAAGGGATCCCGCTGTTCACTTGACAAGGTACACGAGGCTTATGGAGGTACTGGGGGCATCAGAGGAAGTAATGACTTGGTGCTTCCCTTTGTATTTGATAGATATAGCAGCATTATGGTTCAAACAACTGGAAAGTGGTTCTATTAGCACATGGACATAGTTGATTGAGAAATTTATGAGGATGTTTAGAGTCCACACCGTGAGACATAAAAATGTGATGACTTTAACATCAATGAAGTAGTGGAAGGGAGAATCACTTAGGGGTTTCTTGATCATATTCAATGCTGCAGTGGCTTCGGTGGATCGTTCCGATCCGTCAATGGTTTTGACGATAGAATTATCAAGAATTGCGTATGATTCATATTTCAAGATATCATTGGAATGGGATCCGTCAATGGATCTCGGAGATTTTTACCACGAAGCAGAAAGGTTTCTACGATAGGAGGATGCGAAGGCTGAGGGAGAGGGGAGAGAGTTTGAAGTTTATGTAACAAAGGGTGGAGGTTCACCAAAGGAGGATTCAAACAAGAATGATAAAGGAAAAAGGAAAGTGAATGACAATAGTGACACATCGAAAAGACAAAAAAGGAATCCAAATTCTCTTTATACATGGATTTGACTGAAACTTTGGAAAGGATTTACTTGGATACTCGAGGGCGCCTCCAATATCGGAGTCCGACATAAAGGGAACCCTCTGAATACGAGTGGACATAGGAAAATCATTACCTATTCCACGAACTGAATAGACACTGTTATCCTGCCTTTTGGCAAGGCTGTGACACCAAGGATTTGGCTGAAAATCAAAGATAGTCCGTCTCGAGGAACAAGTATGCACAGGTCCACTAAAGATGCTAGTAAATATTGTTCGAGTCTGAATCGAGCTACAATTAAAATGACACGAAAATCAAAGCTATAAAAGACAACGTTCCAAATTTCAAGTCAATCAGAGTTCGTATGCTCAAGATATTGATCGATCAAAGTTAAGAAGATCAACTACTTCGTATCTATTCTCGTTCGCATCCATGGAAGGAGCAAGCTCACTCATGCCCATGACAATACATTATCAACTTCGTATCCATCATACCACCTCCTTCATATCATTTTTGTTCGAATCCATCAGGAGGAATTAGCACTATTCGTATCCATCGAGGTAAGTGGTGGTTCTTATCCATGAAAGGGTGTTTCGTTTGTATCCATAAAACATTCATTAGTTCGAGTCTATCAAGCATGTCCCACTTCGTATCCATTCATGCTCATATTACTTCACATCCATCATCCCTGAATTTATTCGTATCGATCAACCCACATCTAATTCGTATCCATCAAAGTCATAGAAATACCATCATTTCATATCGATCCACCGATGCACCCTATTCGTATCGATCGGTCAGTGATCGATGTGAATAATGCAAGATGGACCGATATGAGTCACACCACATTGATCGAAACAAAATGGTGCAACAATCATCGATATGGACGGCATAATAATTAATGGACACGAACGAATCCATATCAATAGACATGAACGACATGGATACAAAACATCTGAATGAGAGCGATATGAAGGGAACACGTAATGATGGCTGACTTTGTCGCTGGGCATGAAAAGTGTATCGATCCTTAACATTTGCGTGGCATCATGGGACATCACGTGCCTAGAAGAAATGTGAACAGAAGTGATGCGAACTCGACAGCCTTCAACAAATTCAAACTTGCATCGATCATAACCTGAGATCTACAAGTCCAAATGCCACCAAATTTTTACAGGAGCTTGCATACAACCCCAAGAATGTACCTAACAAATTTCATCCTCAAGGACCATTTATGGATCGATATGAACTCAATTCATATCGCTCCCAGATCGAGCCGAAATCATCTAAACTCGCTCCCGCGGGCCCACTAACGCGAGAGAAGAAGTTTTTTGAAATTTGGACGAGGTATTAGCTGCCCACACATATAAACATTGACCTTGGACCTATAGAAAAGGGGACTTTTAGCTTCTCTACGCTGATATTCTGCCGGAATCAATTCTAGACTACTATTTTACTACTGTAACTTTTTGTGATCAGCAAGTGAAAGCCAATAACCATCAATCATTTCATAGTGGACGTAGGAAATTCACCGAACCATTCTATATTGTTGTGTTTCTATGCATTTTCTTATTTGTTGATTGGTGTGTTTGTTAGATCTACCGCATTTTACATTTATTTTCTTCATTTTATCTCTTCAAACACATCCGAAGAGTATTGTGCCCAAGTTTGATACAAACACTTTTTGCTGCTTCCACTGAGAAAACCCATTTTTTCTCATGCTTATTGGACCTACTACTGATATTGGATTGCGAAAATCTAAGGAGTAGATCAGATTTCAACCCTAGAATTTCTTCCTTTCTATTCAGATTAGTACCAAGTCTAGGAGAGAGCTTCGATATCCACCACGGTCAACAGTAGAACTACTTCAAAAGCGGTAGATCTAGAAGGATGGGATAAGCAGAACCCCGTGCAACTTCCTCCTGCCAACTAGAATGCTGTCGAACCTTTAGATCCGTCAGGCTGTGTCACCTGGAAAGAGTTTCAACTGCTAATGCCAGAGTTGACGCAAAGCCAGCAGCTTACTCAGCAACTCCATGCCAATGCGGAGTTGACCAATCGAATGAACCATGAAAGACGAAGGAGATCTAGAAGGAATCAGGCTTCCTATTCATATATTGAGAGTTTAGCCTCTTCGGACTACAATCATCAATCCATGCGCCCATGGCTGGGTGGAAGCTATACATAGGCTACTGGACATCAGCGCACATTGAATCTTGGGCAACCAAGAGCTAGATGGTCAACCTACCATCAAACCGGACCCTCCTCCTAAGGAGGTACCGTTCCTTATCATACTACCACAACTGCGCAGCTACCGCCGCTATTGAGCTAGGAGTTGACGCTCGGAACCGGACGGATCCGACCCACCATCAACGCTATTATACTCCGAAGCCTTATGTTCATGAAATCCTAGAACCAAGGAGGCAGGATATGGAATGTTGACCACGACCGGCCCATCCTCGCATTCTGGAACCCCACCATACCTTGGCTCAGCATGCCCAGAACGTCCAAATGCCGGACATCCCGACAATGATCTGTCAAATGATCTATGAAAGTCATGGCCTTACCAATGATGACTAGGGAATCTCCTGGAGTCATACCCTTTTCACCGATGAATCTATCCTCTACGCTGAACCGCCTGGGCAATTTCGATTTCCAACTCTACCTATTTATGAAGGGAGCTCTGATCCTAACCAGCGCATCTTAAAATACGAAAGGTTGATGAATGCCGCACGCGCTGATGATGCGGTCAAATGACAAAGTTTTCTTGTATCCCTAGTGGGCATAGCGACTATGTGGTTTACTCGTCTACCACCTCGATCTATCTTATGTTTTGCCCAGTTGGCAATGAAATTTGTTGAGTAGTTCTGCATGCATGTGACAAGGCCGAAGGATGTTAATACCTTGTCCAGTGTCACTCAAGCTCCTAGAGAGACACTTAGACGCTATTTGGAGAGATTTCATGCTGCATGCACTGAGATTAGTAATCCCAGTGACAGCTCGATTTTGATGGCACTGGCTAAGGTAATCGATCTCGATTTCGAATTTGGCAACTGGTTTTTCGAAAAACCCCCTGCATCATTGGACCATTTTTATTCCAAGGTAGCTCAGTTCTTCAGAAGGAAGGATGCAAAAAAGTATAGGAAAAAGGATGACGTAGGGCCTAATGTGCAAGGAATCCGAAGCAATGTCACTGTTAAACAGATTGGTGAGAGTTTCGGAAAAGTGCAATTAAAGATACAAAATAAATAGAGTCAACAAAAAAGGGAATGAAAGTCAAAACAGGAAACGGGATTAAAATCATGGACCGCGATGCAGAGCTCCCATGTTTTACACTTATACTCCTTTAAATACGTCTCTAGAAAATGTGTATGTAAGACCCAGAATTTCTAGTCGTTAGATTTTGAACATTTAATTCATTTTAATTATTAAATGTGGATTTTGAGTTGATTACGAAATAAGGATTTTGTTAAATAAATAGAATTTAGATGTAATTTTCAATATGGAAATTTAATTGAAATTTGAATAATAATAATTTAATATTGGAATTGGGATAATTGGTGAATCTAGATATAAATGATTATGAAATTGTTTCTAAAAATTATTTTAAGTTTATTTGGATTCACATAGTGATGTTGGACTTTTGGATGGAATCAAAAGTCGATAGGTTTAAGATTTGGGATTTTATATTAATTTAATAATGGAATTTAATAACATAATAATGCAATAATCAGATTTTGGTTCGAAGTGAATCAGAATAGTTTCTAATATAATTATAAAGTCTATATGATTTATAATGAGTTAGTAAAGTTTTAAAAGTGAAATTTTAGATAATTTCGATGATTGTGAAAATTGCTCGAATTTATCAACGAGTTAAAATAGCCTTCCGGGACACAATCTCAAAATTCGACGAAACTAGTTCCATTGGATCCGCAATAGTTAGTTATTATCGGATTTCAGTTTTCGTAGTAATCAGAGTTGTCGTTTGACCCTGGCAGCTCAAAACGCATAGAAACTATTTTAATCGATTTAATTTAAAATTGATCGTTTATTTCCATAACTCGCGCATATGAACGAATTAGCCTCCGAAACACATTTCATTGTGTTTGGAATGTGGGTAAAACCTTATAAACGCTAGGCGGCATGTGTTGTTTGGAGTTCGTTCGAAATAAAACTTAAAAGGTGGAAATATTAATATAATAATGAGTACGTTTATATACATACTATCGCGCAGTGAAACCCTAGTTTGTTCTTAGGACCGCCACAGTTTCGTTTGATGGCCGACATGCTCTTGCCTTCCCCTTCAATTTTCTCTCCATCCACTCACCTATACCAAATACTCCCAACAACAAAAGTGTAGAGCTTTCCCAGCTCGATACATCCAACGGTAGTGACCGTGTTTCGAGCGACGAGGAGGGAAAAATCAAGGCTGGAAGCATTGCCGTTTATTTTTGTATTTCATGCTATAGGGATGACCGAGCATGACCGTTTTTCGGCCGAAGGTGGTGGACTAGACGAGCTTCGATGTGGCAGTCACTGATTGTCATCTCGATGATCAAAAGGGGGCGGCGATTGAGACTTTCGGATGAAGATGGGTTGTTTTAGCTAAGTATCGTGCGTAAGGGAAGAAGCTAGGTTTTGGCCGTGATTTCTTTTCCAGATCCCACGACCACGAATTGGTTTGTAAAATAATAAAGTAATATGTAAATATGTTATATTTAAAATCGAATAATCTTTGAAACTGTATATCTTTTGGATACATTATCAGAATTCGACAAAACTGGCGATGCCGGAGTCGCAGTGACGCGGTCTACGGCCTATAGAAAGTCCGAAGGTGATTGGAGCAAGTGGAAATTTTAGATTAAATGGAATGGTTCGATTTAATTTGAAATTTAAAATGCTCGGTGTTTCGAAATTCAAGGTGAGTTAATCTCACTCACATCTGGATACCAGTTAATTTAAATAGCTAATATTTAAATGTTTGATTGGTTGTTTAGCTGAATATGATAATTATTATCATATTGAATCGATATTTATGGGTTGTGCTAATATCTGTGGATGCAGGGAAACAGGTTGGAGGGATCCAACTGGATTCCTCACAAATAGGAAATTTATTTATATTCCGTGATATATCTCATTGATAAATTTATTTTATCTACGGGTCTGTGAATGAAGATAAACGTTATGGATTATACCACTTATCGATGTTGATACGATTGAATCTGTGATGGTTGATGTTGTGCACTATTGTGTTAACCCCTGGACTACACCATACACACACGAATATGGAATGCACGTGGAAATTGGTTAAGTCGTGGGTTTTTGAAATAATTTTAGCATTGAATTTTTGAATCTAAATGGTTTTGCAAATAGATCGGATTTAAAGTGGAAATAAACTTTTGAAAAGGAATTTCAAAAATAAAAGTTATTTTTGATTAACTTAATTTAGTTTTGAAATTTTATTTAAATTTGAATTAAAAATTTGAAATTGAATTCTATGTTGAGAACTTATGATTTTAATAAGGTTATATATGTTTACATGAATTTAAACCATTTTAGAAAGTGTTGCTTTGAGAATTTACATTAACCCAAAGATTTTAACTTGTATAAATGAAATCGGATTTTTTCGAAATAAAAACAGTTTGTTTTCCAACGATATAAGCTTTCATATAAGAAGTGAATTTCCAATTTGTATTAAAGGAAGTTCAAGTTGAATTGAAAATGGTTTTCCAAGTGATGAATGAATATTTGGAAACGGTTTTGGAAGCTATAAGTTAAATCTTTGTTTTAAAGATTTAAATGAGCTAATCCAATTGAGGTGGAAATTGTTTTGAAATCTGTGAATGGATCTTTGTGAAACTGGGTGGACTTTGTGGAATAAATCTTTTTGTTTAAAAGATTTCAAATGGTAATTCGTTTAAACCATTTGAAAGAAAGATTTGAATTTTAAAGTTGTGACTTAATTGAAATTCCATATCCATATGTTTTTAAATATTACGCTCATTATTCAGTTTAGCCGGGAAAGGACCTTTGTGTCATAAAACCCATTCCGAATAATGATACGACGTTATGGATAGCATATGAAGACTGGTGGTAAAGATCGGGTATTTGAGAGAATGATAGGATAACCTATCGATCGTCTCTGCACTAAGTAGCTATGGTATAGAGATTCCCTAAGTGATGGGAAGTCCGATCGGGATTGCGAATACCCGGATTTGCAAGGGCTTCTTTGGAAGTGCCTTCGGTTCTGTTCGAACCCGGAACAGACTTTTATGGATGTGTGTCTGACGTTACACTTTGAGATGTGGAGCTGGTTTCTATCAAATACATTTCTGTTTGGTGGCAGAGATTTATTCTCTTAGCTTAACATCCTTCTCTGAGACGTACGAGCTCAGAGGTTATGTAGTTGATGGTTACCAGTGATACATTCCCAATTTGGTAATGTGGCATACGAAGTGCTGCTGATCATTTGTTGATCAAAGCATGACTTTGTGAAAATTGTAGCTTTGTGGACGAGACCTCATCGAGCCTCACAAACCGGTAATGGTCGAAATAGGAAAGATGCGGCAAGGTTTCAGGGGTAGCTCCCATATGGTATGTCCATTCCTTCTAGAAAAAGGTGGTGTCAGGTATGGAGCCCTGATATTTAACCTATGTGGTTACTGCAAATACTTTTCTTTGTGGTTGTTGGTGTAGAGGATCCTTGGATAAAGGTCGCAAACGACCGGGGGTGGTATATCTTAGGTTTTACTTCCCGGGAAAGGGGTAACCGGCCTTGTGTTGGCAGAGAGCCGGGTAGGTTCTCGGGACGTCCCTCCTAAGGCATACCCATGTGGCAGTAGGAAGTTCCTTAGCCTGGCCATTTGTTGGAAATCCAATGAAACAATACACGCCTCGTACGGCTTTAGTTGTTTAACCTGCCATAGAATGTTGCGGTAAACTGCTTTTGAACATGGTAGCTATAGTAGGCACACAATAATGGTTGTATGCTGGCTAAGATTAATATTATACTTTCGAAATGCTTTCTGCACTATGCACCAATGATAATATTAAAAAGATTTTGCGTATTAAGCATGTTTGACTATTATAAGGAGAAATCTCCTCCAATTCTGTGCTTGCATTGTGTGTCTTGCGGAAGGCCTTATGGTGGTTTCATTTTCCAAAAGCATAGCGGATTTCTTTTCTTTTCTTTGGGAAAATAATTGTTTTGAGATCTCACACCAGTCCCATGACTAACCTGGAGTTTATTGTTCCCTTTCTAAACTCTGGGTGCCCACAATTTTCCACACGGGCAGCCTAAAGTCAGGTTAGCATTATTCGGGAGCAAAAATCGAAAAAGAGATGCTGTGGAAATCAGGAGCAAGATGGAACCAAAGCGTATCACTAGTATATGTTATATTCTTTTCCACTGTTTGCTGCTGTAACACTCTGATAATGTAATGTGATGTAATGTAGTAACTGATATAGTTCTTCATTTTAAGGATATTCATTTATCTATTATATTTGTTCCGCTGCGAATTGTGAGATTCTATTATTGTTTCTGTTTCTTTTTCTATCTTCTTCTTCTTTAAACCCTAACAGTTCGGTTTTTCGGCATTCAACTGTTCGGCATTCGATACAGTGGACGTATTGATGTCGACTTTCGGACGTCGAGAAATCGGACATGTTACATGTGGTATCAGAGCATTTGGTTTAACGACAAACTAGGCTCCGTTGGGTGTTACTCATTAGAGATAGAGTCAGTAGTACTCTAGAATGAGTTTCAGTGTAATAATAGATATGAGAGCGTACTTATTAGTGAATACAAAATTATTTTTATACCATGTTGACTTATCGGTTGGTGTTTATGAATTCTGGTTGGTATGGGAAGTACAACCATATCGGTAGGGGTTTCTAAATTCTTAAACAAGATAAACCGACACGGTATTGTTTTAAAGTGGGGTAAATGAAATAATTTTACCCGAAATTATATTTTGGATATAAAAGGAACGATTTTTCTGAAAATATTATATATATTTGGATGTTTGGTTGTTAATATTATAATCAAATATAAGATTCTAAAGTTTGAAAAGGTTTATAACCAAATAAAATTCTATAAGTATGATTTATCCAAAAAAAGAATAACTAAATTTAAATTAAACCAGGATTTAAATCCTGGGAATTTTGAAAAGTGTTTAAAATGAATTTAAAACAAAAAGTTTGGAAATTTAAAATCTTGGGAATGTTTGAAATGTTTCCAAAGTGTTTGAAGGCAATGATGGAGTATTATTTTGGGAAATATTTTTTGAATGGGAATTATTTGAAAGGAATTTGTGGAAGTAAGGAAGCACTGAACTCACTGCAGTCGTTGGAAAATAATCCTGATGATGATGGCCACATCATCAGAATTCATTTTCGAGTTTCTAAAGTGATGGATTGCTACCATGTGAGTGATTATGATATTTGTTGGACTTGTTTGAGGTACAAGTGGTTTCAGAAGTTTCAAAAAGGGAAATTGCTTTGGTAAAAACAGATTGTTTTAGAAATCTGGAAGTTTGATTTGATATACCAGGAGTGTATAAGTTATTTATTATTTCAAAATGGTTTTGAAGTAAAACCGGGTAATTGAATAATGGAAATTCTATTTAAGAAATGTGAAAGATAAAAACGAATCAACCATTGAACTTATTAAGTGAAGATGATATTAATAAGAAGCGAGTGAAAATTTTACTCCTGGAATTAAACTTTAACTTGAGAAAATGGTGATGAATGAAATATATTTGAATTTAACTTAAGATAAGTTAAATAAAATTGGAATTTGAAATTGAATTAAATTGGATATAAAGTTGAAATGTAAAATGACTATAATTAAGTAATGAAAATTTATATCCTTAAGCTATTAAGTGTTATATAGATAATCTGGAATTGTGATTATAAGATGAAAATAACTCAAATGAGCAATATAAGTTTTTAAGTAAATGAGTTGGTGAACTTAAGATTAGGAAATGGAAGTTATAAAACTAAGATGAAATGGTGGGTACTTTATGGGAAATTCAAAATTTAAATCCTAAATGACATGTAAATTAAAATATGCTGAAGAAAATATAAAAGATAAAAGGTGAATGGACTTAAGTCGGTAAATAAGGCTTGAACTTATATTAAAGGAGAAATAAATTGGATTGGATTGAATTTAACTTAGACTAAGAGAAATTGAGTTAAATTTGGAATGAATTGAAATTTAAAAATTCAGTTGCATTATAAATAACATTGAATGGAATTAAATTCTTATTTAAAATGTAGAGGGATTGGTAAGAATTTAAGTTAGCTAAATAAATTTAGCTGAACTTGAATTAGAAAAGAATTGAATTGAAAGAAAATTTAATTAAGTTGAAAGGATATTGTATGAATAAAATTTTAACTTAACCAAATTTAAAAGAATAGGATGAAGATGAATTTAGTGTAAACTAAATTAAATGGAGTTTTTATTGGCATGGTTGAAATTTTGGTAGTTTGTTAAGAGAAAATTTTGAAAAGAAAAATAAAAACACAGTTCTGGTATGGGATTTAATTTTAGCGATAAAAAGTTGAGAGTGTGAATGAATAATGGAATTAGGTTATAATAGTGATGGTTTGAATTATAAATAAATTCGAATGTGTGAAATGATTTAAAGTGGTCTTATTATTAATAAAATAAATTTTTAATGGATTTAATAAGTTAATAAATTGAGATAAATTTTTTAATGGATTGGAATTTGTTGGGACAAGAATCAAATTTAAAATAAAAAATAAATATGATGCAAGAAGAAATTTATATATTTTGGAATTGAAATAACTTAAAGAAATTATGGAATGTTTGTTGTCAAACTTATGAAATGGTCTTGAATGAAATTTATTTAGATAATAAAATTTATTGCAGGCAAAAAAAATTAATTTCTTATTGTGATGAAATAAGAAAGTATGAGTTGTATATAACCCAGAATTGAATGATATTAATATAAACCTATATGGAAAATGAATTGGAAATGTAAGAATAAGAATTTAATTGGATAATGGGATAAAAATGAGGGTGTCTGGGTTGTAAATAATTTCGAAAGGAGTAAAATTAATATAGTTTGAGTTGGAATTAACTAAAATGGTTGTAAACTTCAGTAATTGTTGTTTACTTGAATGACATCAAATTTGCATTGAGATTAGTCGTTTTGTTGTAAACAAAGCTAATAAATTAAGGAAAGTAAATGAAGATAGTTTTGAATATATTAGATTGAGATGAATTAATAGAAATTGGTATAAGCTTATGCAATTGTTGTCTGTATAAACAACATTAGAATTTTCACAAGAAAATTAGTCTTTTTGTTGTAAACGGAAGTAAATTGTTTAAAGTAAGTAAATAAGTGGTTTTTGAATAAATTGGAATGGGTCGGAATTTAATTTAGTGGATTTGCATATAGATAAAGTGAGTTATGAATATGAAGCAAATAAATCAAATTAGAAATAAAATTGGTTATGGATCAATTTGGAGTTATTTAAATGTAAATTTATATAATGTAGGCATATGTTGATCATATTGTAGTGATTTTGAGTTGGCCGTGATAAATATGTATTGAATGTAGCAAAATTGGTTGTAAATCCTTCTTGAGTAAAGTAAAATGATATTTGGATGTATTAGGGAAATTTAATGGTGTTAAAACATTGTAATTACTTATAAAAATATGATTTACTTGTAGGATTTCGAAAATTGTTGTGTGGGCTTTGAAAATTGACATGTTTGGTTTAGATTAATATATGAAATCTTGTTGAAAATCTTATATTATTGAAAACTAATGTGTTTGTTTAACTAAGTACAGGTACGGGAAGCGATCGATAGAGTTGAAGCGTGTATATGCAATATAATTAGCCGTTTGCTTTTAAAATGCTAATAAAAGGTACGCCTACGCAATAAAATTGGGAAAATGATATACATATTGTGATATATTTGATTTTCCGACCGTGTGGGTCGATGTATATATATTTATATCTATTGTGATATTGCAAAAGCTCCTCCGTACAAAGGAGACATTGCCAAAAAAATTCCAAAATTTTAGGAGTTAGAAAAAAATTGAAAATTTTGAAACGTTTCGTTAACGATAAATTGATTTCAAATAAAAGGATTTCGGAATAGGAATCGAAACTTGCAGTTTTGATTTGAAACTGAAGAATTTAGCCAAAGTGAAATTTGAGATTTTTACTAAGTGAGTTTTGCTATTGAGTTTGGAGCATTCTTTCTACCTTAGCAAATTTCGAGGACGAAAGTCTTTTAAGGGGGGAAGGATGTAACGACCCAGAATTTCTAGTCATTAGATTTTGAACATTTAATTCATTTTAATTGTTAAATGTGGATTTTGAATTGATTATGAAATAAGGATTTTGTTAAATCAATAGAATTTAGTTGTAATTTTCAATATGTAAATTTAGTTGAAATTTGAATAATAACAATTTAATATTGGAATTGGGATAATTGGTGAATCTGGATATAAACGGTTATGAAATTGTTTCTAAAATTTGTTTAAGTTTATTTGGATTTACATAGTGATGTTGGACTTTTGGATGGAATCAAAAGTCGATAGGTTTAAGATTTGGGATTTTATATTAATTTAATAATGGAATTTAATAATATAATAATGCAAATAATCAGATTTTGGTTCAAAGTGAATCAAAATAGTTTTAAAGTTTATATGATTTATAATAGAGTTAGTAAAGTTTTAAGAGTGAAATTTTAGATGATTTCGACGATTGTGAAAATCGCTCGAATTTATCGACGAGTTAAAATAGCATTCCGAAGTACAATCTCGGAATTCGACGAAACCAGTTCCATTGATCCGCAATAGTTAGTTATTATCGAATTTCGGTTTTCGTAGTAATAGGAGTTTTCGTTTGACCCTGGCAGCTCAAAACGCATATGTTTGTGTCAAAATTGGGCACAACACTCGTCGGAAGTTTTTGAAGAGATAATAAATGAAGAAAGTATGGATTATCTAACAAAAACTCCAAATAGCAGGAAGTAAATTGCACAAGAGACAATGATATAGAGTAGTTCGGCGTTTTGCCTATGTCCACTATGAAGCTTTGTTACTTTATTGCTTGATATTCAGAGAATACAACTTTTTAATGTCAAAGTACAGCAAGTAGTAAGCCAAAATTCGAAATCAAAGGCAGCAGTGGTGCTCTGAAGCAATTCTGGCAGCGTCCGGGCGTTCTTTTACTCTCAAAATTCTCTGATCCCTTTTCTGAATGACCAGGGGCTCTATTTATAAGTGCTGGAGGCTGATATTTCGCCTAAAATTCGGGGAGACCACTTTTGGCTCGTGTGGGGGGCCCACATGGCCGAATTCTGGAGATCCGGGCCCACTTTAGGATCGATTCGACCCTTGGTTCGAATCGATCAAAAAAGTGTCCAATCGTGATGAAACTTGGCGTGGACATTCTTCTCTGTATATGCAAGCTCTTGTGAAAATTTCGTAACATTTGGACTTGTAGATCTCAAGTTATGCTCGATTCAAGATGGTGCTCTTCGTCCTATGGATTCGTTCGAATCGATATGGTTCGAATCCATAGGGTCGAATCCATATGGTGACTTAGAGTGATTTTAGCCGCGCTTATCTGATGGATTCGAAGAGTTGGATTCGAAGGCACGCCACCTTCGAATTAATTGAACCAATGCTCGTTCGAATCGATCAGGGCAAGCCACCATTGATCGATTCGAATTTCTCTTAACAGGGTGATTCGAAGACAGTTACCAGATGGAGCCGAAGTCCCTATAACTATATGGATTCGAAGGTTTCCATCTTGATAGACTCGAAGATAGGGATACTCTGATGGATTCGAACTAGGGAAGGCTTTGGATGGATTCGAAGTGAGGGCTTGCCCGATGGAGTCGAAGCAGAGGAGCTCTTTATGGATTCGAGGCAAGGCTCTGGGTGGATGGATTCGAACCAATGCATGGTTTATGGATTCGGTTGTGAGGCTATCTTATGGATTCGAACCTAAACTTCTTCTAATCGATTCGAACTGAGGTTGTCTCCTCCACTTTCCATTGGCGATAACTTGAGCATACGAACTCGGAATGCCTCGAAATTTGGAACGTTGGTTTCCACAGCTTCGCTTGACGTGTCTTATCAATTGTAGCCTGATCCAGACTCAGACAAAATTCATCGATATTTGTATTAAACTAACAATCATTCAAAATTGAGTACGTGTGACCCTTATTTTCCAGTCAGTTCCTTGGTATCTCGGCCTTGCCAAAAGGCGAGATAACAGCATAGAAACTATTTTAATTGATTTAATTTAAAATTGATCATTTATTTCCATAACTCGCGCATATGATCGAATTAGCCTTCGAAACACATTCCATTGTGTTTGGAATGCGGGTAAAACCTTATAAATGCTAGGCGGCATGTGTTGTTTGGAGTTCGTTCGAAATAAAACTTAAAAGGTGGAAATATTAATATAATAATGAGTACGTATATGTATATACTATCGCGCAGTGAAACCCTAGTTTGTTCTTAGGGCCGCCGTAGTTTCATTTGACGGTCGACATGATCTTGCCTTCCCCTCCAATTTTCTCTCCATCCACTCACCTATACCAAAAACTTCCAACAACAAAAGTGTAGAGCTCTCCCAGCTCGATACATCCAACGGTAGTGATCGTGTTTTGAGCGACGAGGAGGGAAAAATCAAGACTGGAAGCGTTGCCGTTTATTTTCCTATTTCATGCTATAGGGATGACCGAGCATGACCATTTTTCAGCAGAAGGTGGAGGACTAGAGGAGCTTCGATGTGGCAGTCACTAATCGTCATCTCGATGATCAAAAGTGGGGGCGGCGATCGAAACTTTGGGATGAAGATGGGTTGTTTTAGCTAGGTATCGTGCGTAAGGGAAGAAGCTAGGTTTCTACCATGATTTCTTTTCCAGATCCTACGATCACGAATTGGTTAAAATGTAAATATGTTATATTTAAATCGAATAATCTTTGAAACTGTATATCTTTTTCATACATTATCAGAATTCGACGAAACTGGCGATGCCGGAATCGCAGCGACGCGATCTACGTGCTACAGAAAGTCCAGAGATGACTGGAGCAAGTGGAAATTTTAGATTAAATCGGATGGTTCGATTTAATTTGAAATTTAAAACGCTCTGCGTTTCGAAATTCAAGGTGAGTTAATCTCACTCACATCTGGATACTAGTTAATTTAAATAGCTAATATTTTAATGTTCGATTCGTTGTTTAGCTGAATATGATAATTATTATCAGATTGAATCGACATTTATGGGTTGTGCTAATATTTGTGGATGCACGGAAATGGGTTGGAGGGATCCAACTGGATTCCTCACAAATAGGAATTTTATTTATATTCTGTGATATATCTCATTGATAAATTTATTTTATCTACAAGTCTATGAATGTAGATAAGCATTATGGATTATACCACTTATCGATGTTAATATGATTGAATCTGTGATGGTTGATGTTTCGCACTATTGTGTTAAACCCCTAGACTACACTATACACACACGAATATGGATTGCACGTGGAAATTGGTTAAGTCATGGGTTTTTGAAATAATTTTAGCATTGAATTTTTGAATCCAAATGGTTTTGGAAATAGATCGGATTTAAAGTGGAAATAAACTTTTGAAAAGGAATTTCAAAAATAAAAGTTATATTTGAATAACTTAATTTAGGTTTGAAATATGATTTAAATTTGAAATAAAAATTTGAAATTGAATTCTATGTTGAGAACTTATGATTTTAAAAAGGTTATATATGTTTACGTAAATTTAAACCATTTTAGAAAGTGTTGCTTTGGGAATTTACATTAACCCAAAGATTTTAACTTGTATAAATGAAATCGGATTTTTTCGAAATAAAAGCTATTTGTTTTCAAACGATATAAGATTTCATATAAGAAGTGAATTTCCAATTTGTATTAAAGGAAGTTCAAGTTGAATTGAAAATGGTTTTCCAAGTTATGAATGAATATTTGGAAACGGTTTTGGAAGCTATAAGTTAAATCTTTGATTTAAAGATTTAAATGAGCTAATCCAACTGAGGTGGAAATTGTTTTGAAATCCGTTAACGGATCTTTGTGAAACTGGGTGAACTTTGTGGAATAAATCTTTTTATTTAAAAGATTTGAAATGGTAACTTATCTAAACCATTTGAAATAAATATTTGAATTTTAAAGTTGTGACTTAATTGAAATTCCATATCCATATGTTTTTAAATATTACGCTTATTATTCGGTTTAGCCGGGAAAGGACCTATGTGTCATATAACCCATTTCGAATAATGATACGATGTTATGGATAGCATTTGATGACCGGTGGTGAAGATCGGGTATTTGCGAGAACGATAGGACAACCTATCGATCGTCTCTGCACTGAGTAGCTACAGTATGGAGATTCCTTAAGTGATGGGAAGTCCGATCGGGATTGTGAATGCCCGGATTTGCAAGGGCTTCTTTGGAAGTGCCTTCGGTTCTGTTCGAACCCGGAACAGACTTGTATGGATGTGTGTCTGATGTTACACTTTGAGATGTGGAGCTGGTTTCTATCAAATACATTTCTGTTTGGTAGCAGAGATTTATTCTCTTAGCTTAACATCCTTCTCTGAGACATACGAGCTCAGAGGTTATGTAGTTGATGGTTACCAGTGATACATTCCCAATTTGGTAATGTGGCATACGAAATGCTGCTGATCATTTGTTGATCAAAGCATGACTTTGTGAAAATTGTAGCTTTGTGGACGAGACCTCATCGAGCCTCACAAACCGGTAATGGTCGAAACAGGAATGATGCGGCAAGGTTTCAGGGGTAGCTCCCCTATGGTATGCCCATTCCTTCTGGAAAAGGTGGTGTCAGGTATGGAGCCCTGATATTTAACCTGTGTGGTTACTGCAAATAGTTTTCTTTGTGGTTGTTAGTGTAGAGGATCCTCGGATAAAGGTCGCAAACGATCGGGGGTGGCATATCTTAGTTTTACTTCGCGGGAAGGGGGTAACCGGCCTTGTGTTGCAGAGAGCCAAGTAGGTTCTCGGGACGTCCCTCCAGAGGCATACCCATGTGGCGGTAGGAAGTTCCTTAGCCTGACCATTTGTTGGAAATCCAATGAAACAATATGCGCCCTGTACGGTTTTAGTTGTATAACCTGCCATGGAATGTGGCGGTAACCTGCTATTGAACATGGTAGCTATAGTAGGCATACAATAATGGTTGTAGGTAGCTAAGATTAATATTATAGTTTTGAAATGCTTTATGCACAATCACTAATGATAATATTAAAAAGATTTTGCGTATTAAGCATGTTTGACTATCATAAGGAGAAATCTCCTCCAATTCTGCGTTTGCATTGTGTGTGTGGCGGGAGGCCTTATGGTGGTTTCATTTTCCAAAAGCATAGCGGATATTTTTCCTTTTCTTTTCTTTGGTAAAATAATTGTTTTGAGATCTCACACCAGTCCCACGACTGACCTGGAGTTTATTGCTCCCTTTCTAAAGTCTGGGTGCCCAAAATTTTCCACACAAGCAGCCTAGAGTCAGGTTAGCATTATTCGGGAGCAAAAATCGAAAAAGAGATGCTGTGGAGATCAAGAGCAAGCTGGACGGCGAAGCATGTCACTAGTATATGTTATATTCTTTTCCGTTGTTTGTTATTGTAACACTCTGATAATGTAATGTGATGTAATGTAATAACAGATATAGTTCTTCGTTTTAAAGATATTCATTTATCTATTATATTTGCTCTGCTGCGATATGTGAGATTCTGTTATTGTTTCTATGTCTTCTTCTATCTTCTTCTTCTTTAAACCCTAACGGTTTGGTTTTCCAGCATTCGACTGTTCGGCATTCGACACAGTGGACATATTGATGTCGACTTTCGGACGTCGAGAAATCGAACGTGTTACAGTGTACTTGTAGACCTGCAATACTATCCAATATAAGAAACCTGCTCCAAAGTAATCATCAGAAAAACTGATTCAAACGGGGAAGTTCTCTAGATTTCACGATAGCTATGTTCATAACACAAACGAGTGCCATCATCTATAGGATATTATAGAGAAGTTGATATGAGAAAGGAAGTTGGAGCAGTTTGTTCGGGCACCATAGTCTGGAGGTGCGGGCCCCTCGTATCAGAACCAAATACCAAATCAGGCTAAACCAGAGGAACCCGCTCGTACCGATGGAAGGTTGGTGGTTAATACTGTCAGTGATGGTTCTCATTTAGCGGATCGAAGCTGAAAGGAAGTGGAGTCGTATGCCAGCTCTATTAGGCATATGAGCTTCGAATGTTGCAATTTGGAAGACGGGGATCCAGTCAAGCAACAAAAGATGATGACAGACGACATCATATTTCAGAACTGGGATGCCAACAGAGTCGAAGCCTCAACCATTTATCCACTTTTCATTTCACCTCAAATACGTACTATTTAGATGAAGAGGATCTTGGTGGACAGTGGAATTCAGTGAACATATTGTTTAAACGAGCTTAAGATCAGATGAAGATGGAAGCGAAAGATTTGAAGCCTTATCAGTCTTGTATTCATGGCTTCAATGAAAGTGCAACTATACCCACTGGGATGGTGGTGCTACCAGTGGAATTGGGAATTGGAATACACCAGAGAGTCTGGATATTACATTTTATTGTATTGGATATAGACTCACCATATAACGCTTTTTCGAGCCGACCGGCCCTAGTTCAGTATAAGGCTACTATTTCCCCTTAGTGTCTGAATTCAAAATTCCTTACCGACAATGGAGTTGGAGTCGTTCAGGGAGACCAGGCTGCTGAACGAGCCTGCTATGTTGCTGAGCTACGGGAGGTGCAACGAAAAGAAAATGGAAAGAGCTTGGAGGAATCTCTCTACGTCTGCTTTGCGGAGAATTGACAGCTGTCGCCTGGGCTAAAGCCAGGGCACCCCAACTAATTCCCAAGGGATCTTGACATGAGAAATACCGAAAGTGATGACGAAAGTAAAGATAGTCAATCTTCTCCGGTAGAGCTGACAATCGATGTTCTGATCGATGACAATAATGACTCTTAAATGGTAAAGATTGGATCTCAGCCAAGCTAACAGATGCATGAGGAATCGGTTGAATTTGTCTAGGCAAACCTTGATGTGTTTGCCTAGACGCATTCCGACATGTGTGGGATCTCCCCGGACATCGCGAGCCACACATTGAATATTGACCAGTGGCACGTCCAGGTCAAGCAAAAAAGGCATGGTATGGATCCAGAGAGATAAGCCGCTGTGACGACCAGGAATTTTGAGCAATATCAATTTAATAATCTTTGTTAATAATTAAATTTATTTGATCATTTTAACATTATAAATTGATTAGTTAAAATTCTTTTAAAAGGCTGATAATAATAATTTGTTAATATCTATTAACATTTTTCTTAACAATATAAATAGGCAACTTTAATTTTTTTGAAAGTTTATAATATTTTGATTTTGATATATTTATTTTTGGAAATTTAATATTGGTAAGATTTATTTTCCAGAGGCTAATCAAAATATTTTCTATTTATAATATATATGTATTGATATATCTTGTAAATAGGAAGTTTTTAAGTAATAAAAGCTATCTACTTAAATTATAATATATATGAATATGTATATTGTGATTTGAAATTTGTTTTGAGATTTAATACAGTAATTATCAGATATAATGTTAAAAAAAAATCTATTTGAACTGTGTGTATATATTTGTATATATGTATATTTGAAATAGGAATTACATTGATTTGAACTTAATAAGTATTTTCAAACTTTAATAAATATATAGTTTTGTAATTTGAAAGATAATTTGATTTACTGCTTTTAAAATGATATTTGAAATTTAAATTTCCATAACATAGTTAATTTATTATTTAATATAGATACATGTATATATTTTGTACTTAAGTTCTAAATAAGATTTAAACTAAAAGTTCATTTGTTTTAATAGTCTTTCATTTTAATTTTAACATAAGATAAAATTGTTTTAAAAATTTTATATAAAGAGTTAAAATCAGTTTCTCAAGTTTAAAATACATAATACCATTAAAATTTAATTCAAATGCATAAATAATTTATAATTGTTAACATGAATTCACTTTTGTATATCTATTAAATTTAAAAGCTTATTTATATAAGATAAAATACACATTACATAAATATATGTATATAACTTAAATAAATTTATAAATAGGAAAAGTAACATTTATAAAACATTAATTATACATTAAACAACACTTGTAAACATTATAATACATATTAAAAACACTTATTAATTTTTGAGCTTAGGTGTTAGCAAATTAGAGTAATAATGGGACAAGTGTCACTTATTTTAAAAATCTAAAAAAAAATAAAAAAAAATATGGTTAAGAAAGAGTTTTAATTTTCAGCTAGTTCTTTTATTTATTCTCAACTAAAATGAATGTAAATGCAAATCAAAAACAAAGATCTGAAGAAGAAAAAAATGAAATCTGTAAAATCTGAAAAAAAATCTGGAAGCAAGAAGAAGTATGCTAGAAATTTCAAATGCAAGATTTTTCAAATGCTATGAGGCAAGAAGATTAATCAATCAATTCAAATGCTCAACAGCAACTAGAATGTTTTCAACATGCAGAACTGGAATCAAACAATTCAAGAACATGCAAATAAAATTAAAGAACCTGGAAATGTAGTTCTGTCTTCTGCTTAATCAGGTGAGTAAATGCAAATTTAAAAACAGTTTTAAATCTTAAATTCCATCTTGTTCTTGTATATGAAATCATGGTGGTTTGTTTGGATTTTTGGATTTAAACTTATGCATGTTTGAATTAAAAATGTTTGATACCTGTATAGTTAAATAGTTACTATGTGATATTAACAGGTAGCATTTCCATATTAAAATCAATAACTCCATGTTGTATCCAAATTAGCTTGTGATTTGTAAACAAAGGTTGTTTGTAATCAAGTGATCTTTCATCTAAAAATGGTTATAGCCTTTTAAAATGAATGATTGGCTCGAAATTTTCAAATTTATAGTATAAATCAAATTGGGTCAAAAAATTTATAAATTCAATTTGTAGTTTTGATTGCATGATTGGAATAATGATAGAAAATCATGATTTTTAAGGGTTAAATCACAAATTTTAGATTTTTATTTAGTGGTGAATTTGTGGTTTAACTGTTTTGGCATTTTGGCCAACTTATGGCAATCGACGACGAATGGAGAGTCGTGGTTGAACACGAAGGTGGAAGAAGTGTCGTTGATCATAGGAAAATTGCTTAGGAATTTTATTATCGATCGTATTGGCCAGTATTGATCAGAGTAGGGTTTTATACCCTGTATTTTGTCGACGTCTTCATCGTGCTTTCACGGCAATGTGAAGTTACAGGGGACGATCACACGTGGTGCCGGAGGTGCTGGGAAGTGAGGCGGAGCTATGGGAAGGATGGCGCGTCGTCTCGAGTGAGGGGTCGACGGCGCTGTTGATTTTTCTGGTGGTTGTTGGATTAGCAGTTAGGCTTGAGAGTCATAATTTGATTCTCAATCGAAAGTCAGTTTCTGGGTTTTACGTTTGAATGTTGTGATCGAGCGTGTCTTGCTGATGCCTTGGCGATGATCATTGGTGGAAGGAGGGATGGTGCATGATGCACGGCAACGTGTATCAGTAGATGTTTGGTTTTTGGGAGAGACGAAGGTGGAAGCTCGAGTTTCTTTCGGGTATTTGGTGATATTTCTCGAAGCAGGGAAGGGGTTGGAGAGACTCGAGTAAACGTGGGTTTTGCTCGGCTTTGTGTAGGGGATGGCTCGGATTTTAGGTCGAGCAGGTTTTGGGTTTTTGTCAATATGTTTTTTTTAAAGGCTTGAAACAAAGAAATTTGATTTTTGTAAATAATTAAAGTTTCAAGACAAAGGGTTTAACAAGTCTATTTATAAAACTAAACTTGTTTCAAGTTAAGTTTCAAACAAGGTTTTTTATATATTTTAAAATATGAAAGTTTAAAAAATAAAATAAGTGAAATTTGAATAAAGTTTATATTAAATTTTATCAAATCACTTTGGAAAAGTTTTAAAGATCTAAAAAGTTTAATTTGAATATTTAAACGGTTTAATTATAAATTGATTTCTAAAATGTTATAATATTTTATTTTAAATAAGGTTTAATGATTAAGATTTAGTAATCAAGTATAATTAAGATTATCTTAAGTATTTAGAATTTTGATTTAATTAAAGATAAATAAATTTGTGAAGATAATTGAGATAATTAAATTATTTTTAATTATCAAGTGTTATTGGTTAATAAATGATTTAATTGAGATAATGACTTTCTTAATTAAGGATCTTTTTAATATAATAAGTTAAAGAATCATTTAATTAAATTTAAATGATTAAGTTATATAATTAATTAAATAATAAATTTATGATTAATTAAGAAAATCACTTATAGGTTAATCTAATATGATTACTTTGTGAAGTAATTAGTAATTAAGTGAATAATTACTGGAGCTAATTAAGTAAAGGATAATTACTTATGAAGTAATTAAGTGATGTGATTGAGGATTAATCACTTAAGTTATTAATTAAAGAATTAATTAATAAAATTTATTAAAGGTTTAAATTATTAATTAATGGTTAATAAATAAAAAGATTAAGACTATTTAATAATGTGATTTAATACTTGTTAAAGTAATTAATTAAGGAAGAAATATAATTAATGAAGTAATCATTAATAAATGGAACTAACTAATAAATTGTTAATTAATAATTAAAGGATAATTAATTTATAATTAAGTTTAATTACTAAATGTAACTAGAAAGTAATTAATCAAAGGTGGTTAGTTAAGAGTAGCTAATTAAATATGATTAATTAAAAGTAATTAATCAAGTAAATGTAATTAAAAATAGTTAACTAAATATGATTAATTATAAATAATTAATCAGATGTGATTAATTAAAGGTAATTAATCAAGAGTAATCAATCAAGTATGATTAATTAATAAGGTGATTAATCAGGTGTGATTAATTAAAGGATAATTAAGGAATAATTATCAGAATAATTAAGGAATTAATCAAGTGTGATTAATTTAAAAAGGGTAATTAAGAGATAATTACTTGGATAATTAAGAAGTAACTAATTAAGATGATTAATTAAAATTGTAATTAAGGAATAATTACTTAAAGTAATTAAGTAATAATTAATCAAGGTTGATTAATTAAAGTGAATAATTAAGTGATGTTAGTTAATTAATTTGTAATTAATTAATGAATAGTAAAATGGATTGATGATAATCCAAGTGTTTAAGTAAGAATTAATTGAATTAAGGATTAATTAAATTAATTAAGTTAGATCAACCTTGTGTATGAGTGATTATTGATTGGTTGATTAGTATCATTGGATGAGTTAATGATATTGGTTGATATTATATGTCATTGGTTGATATGTGATGATGTGAATGTGATATATCTGAGATGTGATATATATGCT
This sequence comes from Allium cepa, assembly GCA_030765085.1. NCBI lineage: Eukaryota > Viridiplantae > Streptophyta > Magnoliopsida > Asparagales > Amaryllidaceae > Allium > Allium cepa. The sequence continues at coordinate 197,049,337 of CM060946.1, forward strand.
GCTTTGTGATATATATGGATGAATGTGATAATAGTGAATTATCTATTTGTGTAATGTGAATCATCCATTTATGTTAAGTGGTATTTCTGAATATCTATTGTTAAATCCCTTAAGTACAACTTGGACATTAAAATGGCATTTGGTTTCGGTGGGACCGGGATCGGGTTTCCATATTTGGATATCTGAAAACCACACCGATCCAAAATAAACGTTAGGTCATGAATCCAAGTGGAGCAAGTGAAGACTCGAGGTGTAAGAACTATACGTCAGTATAACTCTGTGGGTGATTCCGTAATGAGTTTGACGGAATAGTGCTTATAGGTTCGAGATGGTAATTCAGAGTGCAAGAGCTATGGTCGTTGACTCTGAGGGTGATTCCAAAATGAGTGCAACGAGATAGTGCATTCGGTTTCGTTCGAACCCGGAACGGACTTGTATGGATTGAATGCTTTCAGAACATCGTCAAGTGGACGATGAGCATTCTAAGATAAATGTGTCCTACAAAGGTAATCGCAGCCTCAAGCCTCATCAACCGGGAATGGCTAAAACAGGGGAGGTGCAGCAAGGCTTCGTGGGTAGCTCCCACTGAAGGGCGAGATTCATCCCTGTCTAGATGTCCCTTTTTATTTCGGCTTTGTGGGCAGTTGGATCTGCAGCCAACTGCGGGGTGGTCTTGTTCGGGACTGTTCAGTAAGGAATGGTCTCGTCCTTGTGTTGCAGGGGAGCGGGCATACTCCTCGGTATGGTGATCTAGGCCACGTACTGCGACGGGTGGTACCCCAGTATCCCTGCCATTGCTGGAAACCCAATATCCCTACGAGACCCTACGGTTTTGTTTGTATTACCCACTTTTGTGGCTAGTAGCTGGAATTTAATAGATGTAACAATTTCAGCTATTTCATATTTATTTGAAAACCCTAGACACTATTATAATATCACTGGATTTTCTATCAAATGTTTTGGTTAGCGTAAGGTAAAAACTTTTCCATGTTTATGTGTGGGAAGTCTTAAGTGATACCCTTTCTTTTCAAAGGATTTTCTAAAGTTAAGCAAATCTTAAACCGTTTACTCACACCAGACCCCTGTCTGACCCGAGTGTTTATTTTCTGTTTTATTAAACTCTTGGGTACTCATATTCTGTATGAGTAGTCAAGTGATTCAGGTTATCTTTGACGAATTCTGGAGGAGCTTTGGAGCAGGAGGCTTCAACGTATAGATATATAGTTAGAGTTTTCGCTGTGTTGTTATTCTGTATGATGTCTTGTATTGTATTAGACAGAAATGTTATAACTGTCTAAATTGAGATGTATAGTTGTGTACTCTGATATATATATGATACTATGTATATGTTCTATATTATATTTAAATCATTCCGCTGTGAGATTTTGATGTGTTGTTGTTCTTTCTTTTCTTTCTTTTCTTCCATCTCTTTCTTTCTTAATTAGTGATGCGATTTTCTGGTGAAAGAAAGTCGGGTCGCTACAGCCGCCCTTAAAGAAGAGGTGGATAAACTCAAGTCAAACAGGTTTATCCGAGATTCATTATATCAGAATTGGTGTTCGATCCTGTACTTGTCAGAAAACCTAACGGGAAATGGAGAACATGCGTCAGTTACTCGGATTTGAATAAAGCTTGCCCAAAAGACAGTTTTCCACTTCTTTGAATCGATGGGCTCGTAGACTCAATGGCTGGACATGAACTCTTTACCTTCATGGATGCATATTCTGGCTACATTCAAATACCCATGCATTTTCCCGATCAACAGCATACCAGCTTCATCGTCAATCTGGGACTTTACTGCTACAAAGTCATGCTGTTTAGACTCAAGAACGTTGGGGCAACTAACATTGGCAGGTTTCGCTAAACAGATTGGAAAAACCATGGAAGTATATGTGGATGATATGCTAGTGAAGTCACGATTCTCCACCAATCATATCAAAGACCTAGAAACGATGTTCAACATCCTCCAAGAGTACAGAATGAAACTCAACCCGTTAAATGTCACTTTGGTCGCGTCTGGAAAATTCCTTGGATTTATCTTCAATGCTCGAGGAATTGAAGCCAATCCTAAGAATATCTAGGCAATCAGAAATCTTGAGACCCCAAGAACTATAAAGCAAGTCCAGAGCCTTAACAGGAAAGTAGCAGCACTGAGCAGGTTCATTTCAAAATCAACCGACAAATGCATTCGCTTCTTCAAACTGGTCAGAAAAAGGGAAACGAAATTTTGAATGGACTACAGAATGTGAGAGCACATTCCGAGCACTGATTCAACCCCTCTCCACACCGCCCATTCTGTCATACACCATTGATCATGAGAGATTGTACATCTACTTGGCAGTATCAGAGAACGCAATCAGTGCTTCGCTAATTCGGAAGGAAGACCGGATACAGCGACCAGTATGTTATATTAGCAAACGACTGACTGTAGCCGAGAGAAATTATCCAAAGCTAGAAAAGTTGGCCTATTGTCTTGTCATTGCCTCGAGGAAGCTCCGTTCGTATTTTCAAGCTCATGCTATCACTGTATACACTGACCAACTATCACGACAGGTCCTTACACGATCTAAGACGTATGGTAGGTTACTCAAGTGGAATATCGAGCTGACTTAGTTCGACATCACTTACACTCAAGGCAAGCTATCCAAGGACAAGTCTTCACATACTTCATCGCTGACTTCATTATCCCAAAGGACTTCCTCGAAACCAGTGAATCTCCCAAGTATATCTGAAGCTGCATATTGATAGTGCATCAAATGACCATTGCTCAGGCTTCGGAGCTGCACTTGAAACTCCTGAAGGCCGATCTATATGCTATGCTTTAAAATTCGATTTTCGTGCAACCAACGACGAGGCCGAATACAAAGCCCAGCTTGCTGGACTAAGGTTAGCAAAAGATATGAGAATTATTGCTGTGGAGATTTGTTGCGATTCACAATTGGTCATGTGCCAAGTTTGGGGGAGTACCAGGCGAAAGAATGAAGGCTGGCTGCTTATCTTGCTCGGGCTCAGGAAATATTGAATCAATTCGATTACTATGCCATCTACTGCATACCCCGAGAACACAATTAGAAAGTTGATTCCTTGGCAAAGTTAGCCAATACTGGTGAGGCACAACATATGGGAATCATTCCCATAGAAACATTATCTTCTCCGAGCATTGATCAGATGGAAATAGATTGGGTATTTGAAGTCATTCCCGATAAGGAGTCATGGATGACTCCGTTCAGAAACTATCTCGAGCACGGAACCCTACTAGAGCACAGGAGTGAAAAAAGACGAGTTCTTAAAAAGGCTTCGCAGTTCAATATTCAGAATGGAGTCATGTATAGAAGAGGGTACTCCATTCCTTTACTCTGGTGTATCGCCCACGATGAAATCAAACGAGTGTTGCATGACGTACACTAAGGAGAATGTGGCGATCACACCGGGAGGCAATCGCTTGCCAAGAAAGTGCTCCGATATGGATACTATTGGCCGACTATAAATCGCGGTGCATCGGATTACGCTAGGAAATGTGAAAGATCTCAGAAATATGCTCGGATTCCAAAAGCCCCACCTATCGAAATAACTCAAATGTTCAGTCCGTGCCCATTCATGGTATAGGGCATTGACATTATTGGTTCTTTGCCTCTAATCAAAGGTGGTGTGAAGTACGCTATCGTTCTAGTTGATTACTTTACCAAGTGGGTAGAAGCTGAGCCACTTACTGCTATCACAATGAAGAAAGTGTTCAACTTTGTTGTACACAACATTATCTATCGATTTGGTCTTACACATACCATCATCACTGACAACAGATCCCAATTTGAAAGTGTTTAATTTAAGAATTTCTATCAACTATTCCACATCTAGAAGAAGTTCTCGGCAGTTGCACACCCTCAAACGAATCGACAGGTTGAAGCTGTTAATAAAGTTATAAAGTCCATTCTAAAGAAACGACTGGAAAAGGTGGGGGAAAATGGGTCGATGAACTCCCTATGGCCCTATGGGCTTATTAGACAACCCACAAATCCACGACTGGCCACACTCCATTCTCTCTAACCTACAGTTCAGAAGTCGTTATTCCATTCGAGTTGGAATTACCTTCTCATCGTAAGATATATTATGATCCAAAGACGAATGCTATATTACTTGCTAAATCTCTTGACTTATTAGATGAGAAGCGAGAAGAGGCTGATTTGAGGGCAGCCGCGTACCAAAGTCGAATCACCCGATTGTATAATGCCAAGGTGCGACCCCAAACCTTTGAACTTGGTGATCTCGTCCTTAAGAGAATTTACCCGGTTCCTTCACATATGAAACCAACGTGGGAAGGGTCGTATGTTATCGAACGAAAACGCGGAGATGGCACATTTAAATTATCAACCGTTGATGGTGTCATTCTGCCAAGATTCTGGAAAGAGTCTTTGTTGCTACTAACATAACAGGCTTTATTTATTCATTTAGTCTGCTTTTCATTTACAATTTGTTTATGCATTTCAAAATTTGAATTTGTAATAAGACTGACTTTGCCATATTTTCTTATTTCAGCAATAAAATGCAATCACTTTGAGCCAGAGCAATGACTTTTAAAATGCGGCATACGACCATCACAATGCACGGAGAGCTAAGTTCCATTCTACGGTGGGATTTATTTAAATAGGGAGTGACTGTTATATGACTGGCCACTCGCTAAGCGAAACCCAAGCTCGGGGGTAAGTCAACATATTAAAGCTAGGAAAGTATTGATACACGACAATCCTTTAACTAACTCCAGATTCCTAGAGTGCAAACTGGATTATAAACTTACAAATGTGGTTTTGACGAGGGTGGATCCATCCATGACTTCTCCCATATTCAAACCAAGTTCAAGGAGGATGGACCCGCCTATCTAACGACCTCACATGTTAACTCAGGGTGGATGTGATCCGACCATCTACGATCCTGATACATCTATCGTTTACAGAGTGCAAATGAAATTCTGAAGCACACAACAGATGTAATAGACCATCTGTTAACTAACTCCAAATTCCCAGAGTGTGAACTAGAGTATAAACATTAACTAACTTTAAGTCCTCAGAGTGTGTATTGGAGTATAAACACACATCGGCTAACTCTAAGTCCCCATAGTGTGGATTGGAGTACAAACACAAACTGTGTGTGAAACGACCACCCGTAGGACAATTCCGAGTCCTTGGAGGGCGGACCGGAGTATTAACGCAAATCGGGCGAGACAGACCACTCACAAATCAATCAAAGTCCCAGAGTGCGGACCGGATTATAAACGTAAATCGGGCGTGACAGACCACTCACATATCAATCTAAGTCCCAGAGTGCGGATGAAACTCTAAATATCAATCGGGTGTGACTGACCACCCATGAATCAACCTAAGTCCTCAGAGTGCAGATGAAACTCTAAATATCAAACGGGTGTGACTGACCAACCACGAATCAATCTAAGTTCCCAAAGTGCGGATGAAACTCTAAATGTCAAACTGGTGTGACTGACCGCCCATAAAGTAACTTAAGTCCCCGAAGCGCGAACAAATCTCTAGATCTTAAGCAGGTGTAACCAAACACTGACGAAATAGTGCATTCCCCAAAGCATGGATGCAATCACCAATGGACGAGCGGGTGTGATTTGACCACCCAAACTCGTCATGTTTCAACCTCAATTCAACAAAGTTAAGCTCGATGTATTGAATGCGAAATGTAACCGTCGACTGATCTTTTCAATTCATCCCCGGAACCGTGGGACAAAACTTGAATACCAGCAACTGATCGAGACATTGCAGTATTGGAACTCGACTTAACTCTCAGTCATAAACCAAAGCCGTAACTTCAAGACTTCATAACTAAACTCAGGTCCTATTCGAGGACTAGAACTTCATAAGTACATTAAATGGAAGTTCAAATGCTGAAATACTTAAGAAAATAAATACAAACTGTGTTGAAGACGAAATGGAATTATATTTCAACTATTCTTTGAAAAAGAAGGATAGGTACAAAAGTATCCTATATAATCCTACTAGCAAGGGCCGACCCGCATATATACACGACCTACAGGAAAAAAAAGAAATTCCTATCTGTCTACCAAAAATGAGGCAAAAGACATGTCTCACTTTCTTCTTCTTCTTCGGCGTAGACATGTTGGAACTACCGCGTGGATGCCTCTTCGAGCCCTTGCTTTTTGATGGTTAATCTCCAACCGGAATTATTGTGGTAACCTCTTCCTCCGAACTCACATGAATTGGAATACTTCTTGAAGGCAAAGTCAGAGGAATAGGATCTATGTTAGAAGAAGAGAGAAGCACACGGTGTCGACCATAGTACAACTGGGAGAAATCATTCGTAGAGGGGAAGGACCAGGGCCCGCCATCCCACCTCCAATGCCACTAGCCCGCGCAGCCGCTTCCTTTTCTGCATTGATTTCAGCTACTATCTCTTCTTCGTAGATGGTCTGGACATCCATGGAGATGCCGCCGGTTGGGCCCAAGGAGCTAACCATGGGTGAATCTCCGCCCATAACAAATGGCAGATCGGCAAATGGGTCGCTTTGGTGGCCAAGAAGCTCCTCCATAATCTGCACATCAAAAGTAAATGTGCTCCCCTATGCTCTGTCGTTTAGTGTTGTGGCCATTGTGGTGGTCACTTCTGTTAGGAAGGCCTCCTGCACGTAATGCGGCTCTTGGGTTGAAGAGGGAACATCGGAGCAGCTCCTATCGCTGAATATAGACAAAGAAAAAAACTATTGATGATTATTTCAAGCAACACTCCCGACTTTGAATAAACACAGGAAATATTTAGAATACCTTCATTAGATTGGCTCATGAGTGATGGAGCAGCTTTAGAGACATGCTCACGAGCTGGAGACAACTGAGGTTGATCGGGATTGTATGCGGGAACAGACTGAGGATCAACCATCGGAGTAGATTCGGGCAAGGTTGGCATAAGAGTTTCGGAATCCGCATCACGGTGTTCAACACCAGAACGTTCTCCAGCCTTCGAATGTTGAGTACCAAGTCTTTCCTTTTCATATGTGATAGTGATGTCATAGAGAAATCTTCTCTCATCTTCGCATTACACCCGATTATCCAATTCAAATTCATCTATTGATTCGGCTTGATGCTTTTCTTTTTCATCTTCTACTAAGCGGCACCAAGCATTATATAAGTGTGAAGAATAGTTTTCGAGCCAGGTTAAATTTCGATGCTTTGGGACATTGGAGTTGTACATAATGAGAAGATCTTCTATGTCAGCCTCCAACCTGGTCTCTGTCGCCTTCACTTCATTTTTAACCCTGGCTTCGGTTTCCTGGACTTTAAGCATTGCTGCATCCCTCTCATCCCTAAGCACCATGGCCTGTTCACATGCTTCATGGGAAGCTTTGTTTGTATCATCTTTCTCTTTGACAATTTCAGCAAATTTGGCTTTAAGCTCTTCAATCTATTTAAGCGCCCCGTCTCTTTCGGCCATAACCGTGGTGGTTCGATGTTCCATCTCCTCCACCTGAGCTAAGTGCGTTCGCCTCATCTCTTCCATCCGCCAAGTTTCCTCATCAGCCCTTTTATTGGCCTCTGTCTATGATTTTCTCGTGGACTCATTCTCATCATTAAGTACCTAGATTATGCGGTCCTTCTAAATTAGATTGGTCCTTAATTTTTCAATTGTCTTTTCCCCTTCAAAGGCCACCGCTGATACTTTGTCCGCGGTCTTCATCCGTTCCTGGTATTGGTTGTAGACATCATGAATGTAGTCGTGCATTGTTTGTTCTGCCTCGATAGGAATTTTCTTTAAGTGCGGGGAAAAGATGAAGCCATCAAAGCAGATATTTGAAAAATCTTTTTTCATCTTGGCAATTCTGATCGCTCCCTCCCTAGTGGGCTCTGTAATAACTTGTTTGGTAACAGCAGGAGTTTCTGTTTCGGTCCTCTGATGCTGTAGACCTTGGCACTTGAGAAGGTGGAGTTCGGCGCGAAGGTTCTAAGGGTTGTTTTCCATGACTAAAAGGTTGTGTTGGAACTTGAGGTGGCAGGAAGCATGATTGGGAATGACATCTATATTCCCTCTTTATCTCTCTCTCTCTCTCTCTGTCCCTCTCCCTTTCATAATGCTCCCTCTCCTGACTAGAATAATAGAGATTGCGGTCTCTATTGGCCTCGCGTCTGCGGGGCTCATGATATGAACTAGATGAGTGGCGTACCGAGTGAAGGCAACCGAGCATGGATAACCACCTTGTCATCGTATCTGTAAAATAAAAGAGAAGTAGAGTTTGTAATCTCTAGCAATGAATAGCTTATGATTGGAAATCGTGTAGTACCGTAAATTGTATGTATGCATGTGCAAACCCTCCAACCGACCGGTTATATTGGCCATCCTCGAAGGAAGTTACTCGCCTAAATCTAAAGCGCTTTGAAGCCCTTCCAACAGTGTCTTGTTGGAGTGACACATAGTCCAGAATTGGAACGTCAGCAAGTCCTTTGAAGGGACTCTCCATTTTTGGGGGAGAAGCCTCTAAGATTCTGACATCGGCGATTGGCAGGGAGATGACCACAGATTTCCATCTTGAAGACTTATGAAGCTTATGAGAAACCGCCTTGCCTTTCCTCTTTCCCTCTGAATGTCGAGGACTATCCGAGGGCCTGGCTATGGGTTTATCTTCGGTGCACCTATTCTCTTCATCATCCTGCTTAGTTATTACAATCCAGGGGTCCCTACGCATAGCCAGTTTTGCTGGTGCTACCCTAAGGGATCCTTTAAGCCCTATGCTCTGGTTTCAATCAATAAGCCCAACGACCCTTAAAATTTCATTCGTAAGCACTAAGTCGATCTTTCTAATCTCACCAAGCACCTCTGAAGAATTCACACTATTTCTTTAAATCGGGCGCCTTTGGGTCGTGGAATTGCGGCTGTAAAGTAAAAAAGAATATTTGACTCAATGTCAATTACAACTGCCTCGTTAGTCACCAAAGAAATTGTGGCACTTACATCTAACTAACCACCGTCTAGCAAACCCTATTCGGGCACAAAACATAGAACACTCCGTCTTGAAATAGCTAAGTATGGTCCAGGTTCCAGTCATAACTTGGCAATTCCTGACCGCCTCTAAGAATGTGAATGAGGGATTATCTCCCCGACTCTTGACATTGAACAAGAATTTGACTTCCTCCGGAGTTTGGGGCCATAAGAAATGCTCCATAAAAACAATGAATAAGCTATTCAACAACGCATATCCATTCGGATGGAACTGTGACGAAGCGATTCCTAAGAAAGACAGCACCTTCTAGATATAGTAAAAAAATGGAGGAAGCGTTCCAACTGTACATGAATGTCTGTTAAAAGCAGTGTACCCCTTCATGGGAGTATGTGGCCTGTCATTCGACCGCGATAACAGGACATTATCCAACGATAACCCTTGCCTCAAGCAGATTCTTCCCAACATATCTTCGAAGACGTTAGACAGTACAAAATCTTATAGATTCCCAATAAAGCTTGCGCCCGGTAGCTCGTCCAGAGCTGGACTTATGACTTCGGCTGCAATGACCGGCATCTCTATTATCAAAGGAGGTGGACTCTGAACCTCCTATTGTTGTGAACTTCCAGGTTCCATTACTAATCAACTCATCAAAAACCATCATTAGGTGATAATAAGCCCGTGTATTCCCCAGTGTGAAGTGCATGAACCTGTTGTGTAGTGCAATATTGTATAGTGCTTAAGAAAGTTCTACAGAAATACTATAAGATATAGAAGAATATTTGAATGACGAGACTTCAAAGTTCCATCGGAGTGATCATCATCGCTAGCCGTCACAACCGCGCAGTCCAGACTTTGAAGACCAATCCAAATTAAAGTTCGTTAAATTTTGTCAAAGTTACAATTCCATCGACGAGCTTCGGGAGGCAATTAGATATGCAGTAAAACAGTTAAGTCCAGGTATACAAGACTGAAGCTCGTCGGAGTCAAGTGTTCGACTATGCAAGATTTTGTATCGATCAGAATCAAAGCTTGAATCGATTGCCAGAAGCCCCATTCGTATCGATTGTGAAAGAAAGAACTTTGTGTTGATCATCAGAAGGCAAGTTCGCATTGGTCCCAAGCCCATCACCTCGTATCGATCATGGGACACATTTTCGTATCGATAGAATCGATAATACGTATCAGTCGCACGGCAGGTTTTTGTATCGGTCACTCCAGATCGATACAAACTCCCACTATCTCCAATCAATATGAAGCTGCTTCCTCCCTCGATACGAATCTCCATTGTTTTCAATCGATATGAACTTCCATTGTTTTCAAACCAATACGGATCAATCTTATTCATACATGATTGATACGTATGACCTCTTCGTATATATCTACCCTCCTTCTCCAAATGGCATAAAAGCCATTCCTTCCTTCTTCGACCTTGCCATGGCCTAACTCCGGCCTTGACACTACCAAAATTGGCCACGACTCTGGACGATTTGCATTAGAATTGGAGTCTCATCATTTTAATGTGAATTTATTGATTAATTACCTAATTTAAGTAATTAGTTTGAAAGATTAACGGGTCGAATGACTTGCGAATGAAGGCAGTTTCTCTTCCTTAAAGTTTTGGAACGATACGAAAGCTAAGGCAGGCAAATGAGAGCAAGTGAATTCTTCTAGGTACAAAAAAGGCTTTTATATGAACAAGAGATGAAGGGAAATGATGATTCGACTCCCTATTGCTTTGTCCGGTTAAACAAGTATCCTCTTCAATCGATGCGAAGAGAGCAGTTCGCATCCATGCGCTCTTTATCTAAAGCAACATTTATTCGTATCCATCCATTTGTCAATCTGGAGTGCAAATCAAGGGCTTACATGAAACGTTCGAAACCATCAAGGATGCACCGATACGAAATAACGAGTTCGTATCCATCAACTTAATATCCATGGAGGTTCACGTCCATCGATACGAGCTACCTTATTCGTAAATCCCAAAAATACTCGTATCTATCGATACGAACGAGGATGAACCACCAGCCAAATTCGTATCAATCATCATCGATGCAGGAACAACTTTTTAACCTTTCACATCGATCCAGGAGAGGATCAATACGAAGAGACACTCCAAAACAACCATCAAGCGTTGTTACAACTCGAATTTCACATCGATTCAAGAGAGGTTCGATATGGAATTCGATGCAAGAAATCTGACAATGACTCATGAACATATAAACGTTATCGGGAGTTAGGTTAACACATAATTATGTATGTGATGGATTAACATTCAAATTTCAAAATTCACAGGAGCTGAATGCTCACTTGGTGACAATTACAACAACGAACAACAGTTTGCTATCAATCAACACTCATTCACAATAGCGCACAACACAACAATTGGTAGTAAACAATTCATTATTTGTACTACTAAAGATCAATAAAAGGTTACATCTTTCGACGAAAAGACTACTACTAGGCCAATCGGATAGAACTTTTCAGAATGAAGATTGCAGCTTTTCAAAGCACGTTATGTTCACACAAGACATACTTTAGGGGGAAAATGTTATCCCACCTTTTGGCAAGGCGTGACACCAAGGATTTGGCTGAAAACCAAAGATAGTCCGTCTCGTGGATCAGGTATGCACAGGTCCACTATGGATGCTGGTAAATTTTGTCGAGTCTAGAACAAGCTACAATTAACATGACACGACAATCAAAGCTATGAAAGTTAACGTTTCAAATTTCAAGTTAATCAGAGTTTGTATGCTCAAGATATTGATCGATCAAAGCCAAGAAGATCAACTACTTCATATCCATTCTCGTTCGCATTCATGGAAGGAGCAAGCTCGTTCGTGTCCATGACAACATATTATCAACGTATCCATCATACCACCTCCTTCATATTGGTTTCGTTCGAATCCATCCTATTCGTATCCATCGAGGTAAGTGGTGGTTCGTATGGGAGTTTCGTTCGTATCCATAAAACATTCATTAGTTCGAATCCATAAAGAATGTCCTCCTTCGTATTCATCCATGCTCATGATGTTTCGCATCCATCATCCCCGAGTTTATTCGCATCGATCCACCCACGTCTACTTCATATCCATCGAAGTCATGAAAAACCATCATTTCGTATCGATCCACCGATTGCACCATATACGCATCGAGCAACCAGTGATTGATGTGAATAATGCAAGATGGAACGATGTGAGTGACACCCTCGTTGATCGATACGAAATGAAGCAACAATCAACGATACGAACGGCATAACAATTAATGGATACGAATGAAGCCATATCAAAGACACGAATGGCATGGATACAAAACATCTGAATGAGAGCAATATGAAGGGAACACGTAAAGATGGATGACTCGGTCGCTCGGCATGAAAAGTGAATCGATCCTAAAAGTTTGCGCTGCGTCAACGAACATCATGTGTCTAAAAGTGATGCAAACAGAAGCAATGCGAACTCGATAGCCTTCAACAAATTCAAACTTGCATCGATCATAACTTGACATCTACAAGTCCAAATGCTACCAAATTTTCACAGGAGCTTGCATACAACCCCAAGAATGTACTTGGCAAATTTCAGCCTCAAGGGACCATTTATGGATTGATATGAACTCAATTCGTATCACTCCCAGATCGAGCCGAAATCACCTAAACTCACTCCCATGGGCCCACTCACATGAGAGAAGAAGTCTTTTGAGATCTTGGTGAGATATTTGCTGCCCACGCTTATAAATAGCGACTCTGGATCTACAGAAAATGGGACTTTTGGCTTCTCTATGCTGACATTCTGTCGGAATCATTTCTAGACTACTGTTGTACTGCTGTAACTTTTTGTGATCAGCGAGTGAAAGTCAATAAACATAAATCATTTCATAGTAGATGTAAGAAATTCACCGAACCACTCTTAATTTTCATGTTTCTACACATTTTCTTATCTTTTGATTGGTATGTTTATCAGATCAATCGCATTTTACATTTATTTTCTTCTTTTTATCTCTTTAAACATATCCGAAGAGTGTTGTGTCCAATTTTGGTATAAATCGACACAACACGAAGGACTGTAGGAATCTTAAGGATATCAATGAAAAACATGTGAGGAATAGACATTTGCAACAATATATAAGGAATCGAGATGTGGCAATAGAGCAGAAGCGGCTGCCACCCACCTCAAGCGAAGTTGGCAATGGATCTAAGCAACGTCATTAGCTTATTATCAACTAAATGGATTTATGGCTTTGAATAAGTAATAAACCCCAAAGTGATGCGGCTAAGTCACCTACATATATACGGGATCAAGGAAAGTCCCTAAGCTTTCTCTGAGATGATGATAAACCGTGATGCTCGGTTTTATGAAATCTTGTTTTCTTTCCTTTTACTGTGGACTCTGGTTTCTTTCTTGGTACTATGGACATTTGATTTTCTTGGTTGTACGGACTTTTATTTTGTTAATTGGACTTTATGTTGGTTGGATTTGGATTAATGTAATAAATAATACAGGTGTTGCAGTTACGTTCTCGACTGGAGAGATGGGGCAGTAAGCGCAAGTTACGAGTCCCTTTGCCGGAGAGCAACGGAATGGACTCGAGTAAAATATAAAAGTCGTCGACCGAAGAGTTGAGGCTGGAGAATATGAAAGTCCTTGATCGGAGAGTCAAGGCAGGAGAGTATGAAAGTCCTTGACTGGAGAGTCGAGGCCAGAGAGTGTAGAAGTCCTCGACTGAAGAGTTGATGCCAGAGAACATAAAATGACCAGAGAGGTCCTGACTTTAGATTTGGACCCAGCGAGGTCCTGTACTTGTATAAAACGACCCGACGAGGTCTATGGACTTGAATTTAGACGTGGAAAGCTCATGGATTCGGATTTCGGCTTTGAATGGCCAAGGATTGGCTGTGGACCTAGGGTGGTCTCGGATTTAGATAAAGGCCCGGAGCGGTTTGGATATCGACCCGAAGAGGTCATGGATTTGGTTATTAGATTCTAGATATGGATGGATTGAAACTCGGTAGATGGGTTTGGATGGCTATGGAATAGGCTACGGATTTTGTTATTGGATTCGAAATCGGATATCGACTTAGAGCAGTAGTGGATTTGGATAAGTATATGGCTATGGCACTTGGAAATCATAGCTTAGTAATGGATTGAATTATGAATCAGATGATATAGCTATGGATGGAATATGGACTTTGGCTGAGGGATTTAAAGCTACTCAAAACAAGCCCTCCTACCAGAAGGCATGTTTTACGGGGAAAATATTACCCCTCCTTTTGGACAAAGCCGGGATATCAACAAATTGGCTAAGAAGGATGGATATAAAAGTTTGGAGATCGATTGGATGTAAAGCGATGATCGATACCACCAAAATTGGACCAAGCTCCAATCAAGGTGGGGTCGATTGAGAGTGATGAACAATGCTTGGAGAAGCTACGTTTCATATTTCGGGTCAAATGGGGTCCGTATGCTCGAATTATGGATAGATCAAGGTTCATGGCAAACTGGTTCGTATCGATAAATTTGTATCGATCAAGGATGGGCATGGAAACATACTTTCGATCGATGGCTTTAGTATCAATAAAATTTGCATCGATTTGGTTGGACGCGGCACAAATTTGGCAACATACTTCGTATCGATCAAGCTGGTATCGACATGAAGAACAGAACAATGGTCATAGGGGTCTGGATGAGCATCTTGTATTGATCAAGTATTGATCGATACGAAGGACATACACGGAGGATGGATATGAAGACACGATTCGTGTCGATCTTGTTCATATCGATCGATTACAAAGCTTGGACTGATATAAATAACATGGATATGAAGCGGGGTTGGTCAATGGATACAAACAGCACATGCCGATGGATACGAAGCATCGATACGAAAGGCTATGGACCAATTGATACGAAGAGGGTTATGGCAAACGTAGCAGTCAGATGAGCATAAAAAATGGATCTACACGCGATTATCACTCCACGTTATCGATCCAAGAACGATCTATACGAAGAGGATCGACGTAAAATGATCCATACGAAGATTTCAGCCTACATTGGAAAACACCAACTTGGATCGATCATAACTCAGTCTACAAGTCCAAATGCGATGAAATTTTCATAGGAGCTTCCTTATACACTCAAGAATGTTCATGATCAATCTCGGCTTGATTGGAGCCAATTTGGATAGATACGGATTGTATCTGGATCAATTCAAAAGCACTCCGGATCGATCAGGCGACCCCACCTACGTAAGAGAAAAGGTATTTCAGGTTTTGAGGTGGATATTTTCGGATCTACACCTATAAATAGCAGTCCTATGGCAACTAAAAAGAGATCTCCTTCTGCTTTCCTTGGGGAAATTATGTTATTTTGTTTATTGAATTCAAAGGCTTCTAACTATAATTGCAGTATAGAATGACTAAAAGGATTGATTCAAAGTGGACGCAGACCGGAGATAGCCGAACCACTATAAACCTTGTGTTCTTTGCTTTCTTGTTCATTTTGATTTTGTTATTTCTTCATTTTTATTCTCTACTTTATTTGGATCTAAGATCTGTGTTTGAATATTGAGGATTTGTACACACACCGGTGCTTTCATTGTGACCAATTTCGACGCAAAGATATATCAATATTAGATATGTCTTCATGAAGAAGACGCATCTTTAATTTTTAAAAGCATGGTGTAGTCCTTTTATGCAATATGTACTCAAACTTCAATCAAAATTACAGCGTACCATGTGTAAACAAAGGAGGTATAAGATACACAACCAACTGGCACGGTCACTTCCTTTAGTAGATAAATCTAAAAGTGAAGTCATGCTATTATTCCTAAAATCCATAAGCGTTTATGATATTATGCATTAAAACAAGTTAAAACACAAACATTTAATGCATTGAAAATTTGAATTTATGCAAATATACGAACTTGTGCAGTATATACGAACTTATGTATGTGAACTATGACCAACCTAACCAAAATATACCATAATCAAAGTTAATTTTAGATATCAAATTTCATCATTTCAAAAAAGATGATACATCCTAAAAAAATTCCTCTCACCCAAACAACAAGGAGCATGAAGATGGGTTCATTTCAAAATTTATAGTAACTACTATTCCCTATTATAAGATGAATTTGGACAATTTTATATGTTAATCAAGATCAACATATAAATTGACCCAACAATCAATTGATTCAAATCATCAACAGTATCAAAAAAGTAAAAACGGCGAAATATTGGAACAAGAAATTTGCTTAACAAGAAAGGAAGTTCATTTCCCCATTTAACGATGGTCGATGACCTTCTGGCCCAAAACCTGACAAGTATTCTTCTCAATGAATTCGTGCAACTTAACCTTCCCTTCCCATGGAGGACAAAAGAAGGTCCAGAGGGGTGCGTACCCATCCAAAACTCTACATACTTTTTCTCCTCCTCCACAGCCATAATTCCGCTTACTTAACCTACCGCCTCATATGAGCATTTAGATGTTACTTCTAGCTGACCAAACTGCTTAAGCCGCTCTTAGGTCAGCACAAAGTAATTACAACCGGAATTGTAAAAAAATGATTAAAGCAGCACCTAGTTCCAAAAAAAAATCAATCCGTGGAAAAACTTTACCCAACTAATTGGATCATCACTAAAGAAAATTCAACATGCACTAATTTGTTACAAAGTTTTAATTATAATTCTCGTCCATCTCACTCCAATTATCCTTTTCGTAGGAAGCAAAAAAGAAACATGTTCCAAGAACCTATTCACTTAACCAGTTGATATATTACTCGTTTTTTTCTTTTTTTATTTGGATCATGAGCTGAATTGTTTTAAGAGCAAAAGAGAAAGAAGAGAAACAAGTTCTACAAAACTAAGCCTTAGAATGCTCTTTTAGTTCAAATTACTTTGTACATTTAGTCCAAACATGTTTTTGTTAATTTATATGATTTGGGGCCACCCTCTCTCTCAAAAACTGGAATGGTACATAACCGTTGCGTCAAATCATTCGATTCACTACAAGATGGTTTAAGTTATATATATATATATATATATATATATATATATATATATATATATATATATCCAAAAACTACATTTTTTTGTTGCTTTTTAAGAGTGTATTTTTTCTAAAAAATTGGGTTGCAATCAATAAATTATGTCACTTACTCCAGCTTGCATACGGATTATGGGGTTCATAGTTAATTACCCATGGCTCAAAGATAAAAATCACAAATAAATGTGCATAAACATTGTAGATAAATCAAGCTAGGGTTTTGCATTTAACTTTTATTTATGAAATGGTAATAAGGCATGATTACATTAACGGCTGTGCATGTACATATATTATTTCTTACTTTCAAGTGAAAGACAATGTATCTCTAGGTGTTCAAGATGACAGTTAAAAGTGTTTGACCAAGTACCGTATGAGAGTTTATATATAAATGTAAATAGGGTTTTAGAGGTAACGCTGCCTTTTCACCCCAATTCAGTACCGTGTATATTGTAACCGATTGTGTATGTTTCAAATATGAAAAACAAGTATATCATTCTCTGTTACTACAAATAAAAGATTTCTTCTCTGATTTCTTTCTTGGTATCAGACCTAACTGCCAAACGGCAGAATTAAAAAAAATTCAGCTCTACTTTACATCAGATCGTCATTGAAGAATATGTTGTATTGATTCTCCTCATAGTTTATCCTCATCACCAAAGATTAACCCCTTTCATGATCCAGATTTACTGTTCCATCGGTGAACTACAAATTAACAGTAATTGTTAATTTGTTCACTACCCCGCCTGGATCTTGTCAAAAAGATCTCATCACTCAAGATAGGCTGTAGTATTTTCTTTCTTGTTGGATCAGATCCTCATTGGAGAAGTGTGATTACAGCTTCGTATTCATTAACTTCAATCAAGAATCAAATTCTTATTGAAGAAAGTTTGTCTTCTACTTACAGTTTGAATGAATTCCACCTGGCTGCACACTCTAAGCTTGCCTTGCCAGTATCAATTCTTGCAATCCAGTTCTGTGCATCAAAAATACCTCAATGGCTGGAGAAGATGATGGCAACTCTGCAACAACACCACCCACAAAAGGGAATGCTTCAACCTCAACTCAAAAAACAGCAAATCCGTGCATCATAAAGCCAAAGAGTCAACTTGCAGTTCAACTAGATGAAAACAATTATTTACCATGGGAATATCAAACCGAAACTGCTATAAGGAGATATGGCCTAGAAGAGTATGTCAATGGTACAATAGCAATTCCACAAAAGATAATAAATGACAGCAAGAGCAACTTGACTGCAAATCAAGATTTTATCAACTATCAAAGACATGATAGTTTGTTAGCTTCTTGGTTAATGTCATCAATCAGTATTAATCTCCTATTTCAAATTGTTGGATGCAAGACTTCTCAAGAAATATGGGCAACAATCAACCAAATATTCAATTCTCAGAGAGCTGTAAGAATCATGCATTATAAAAGACAACTTTAAAGTTTAAGGAAAGATAACATGTCAGTGTAAGAATACTTATCCAAAGTTAAGACTTATTGTGACTTACTCGATGCTGCTGGCCATAAAGTGGCTGACACTGAGCAGATCTTAACAATCCCGAATGGATTAGATGAACAGTACGGGTCTGTTGTAGCAATTATATCCTCTATAGAAATTCTACCATGTATTCAATATGTACATTCTACGCTTCTTGCATATGAAGGTAGAAGAAAGCAAAAGAAGCCACTAAATTCATATTTATCCATAAACTATGCATTGAATTTTAAAGGCAAAAATCAAGAAAAGGCACCAAGCTGCACATTTCAACAAAATACTCAAAGGGGTGGTCAAAATTACAGAGGTAGAGGTCGTGGAAGATGTAACAATTCTAACAGACTTAGACGTCAAATATGTTAAAGATTTGGTCATGCAGCTGCTAAGTACTACTTCAGATTTGATCAAAATTTTACTACAAATCTGCAAAATAATAATAAGAGGAACTACAATCCAAATATTAACATAACACACACAAGTTGGGAGTCAAGAAAACAAGGCAGTAGTTCAAGAAGTCAATCAGATTCAGAACAGAAAATAAAGTCAGATGATCTACAGTTTGAAGAATGGTATCCAGATTCAGGTACAACAAATCACATTACCAATAATCTTTACAATCTCAATCTTGGAAACAAGAAGTATAAATGTATGTAATCTATTTTTATAGGCAATGGAAAATCAATTGAAATTACACACACTGGAAATATAAAAATCAGAGGCAAAAGAGAGTTACATCTCAATAACTTACATAGAGTGCCACAGATCAAGAAAAATTTGTTGAGCATATCTCAGTTTGCCAATGATAATCGAGTATATTTTGAATTTTACCCAAAATTTTGCTTAGTTAGGAATTTATTGAACAAAGAAATTTTACTATAGGATAATATGTGAAATGCGCTATACATTTTCAATCTGATGAAGAATTATAAGTCTGCACCAAATAGAAATTGGTGCATTTGTTCAAAGTGTGACGTTAATGTTAATAATAAAAGAGGGTTTGATTTGTGGTATAGTAAATTGGGACATCCCAGTGTTGACACTTTAAAGTTTGTATTGCAGATTAATAATATCAAGTTTGAAAATATATCTACACCATATATGGGTACTTCATGTCAAATGGAAAAAATCCATAAGCTACCATTTTCTAAATCATCAACCAAATACAGTAAACCACTAGAAATGGTAGCAGTTGGCTTATGGGGTCTAGCCCCAGTTCATTCTGATTATGGATTTAATTTCTATGTCTCTTTTGTAGATTCTTTTTCTTAATATACTTGGATATATTTTCTTAGATCAAAGACAGAAACACAAAATATAGTGGTACAATTCATCATAGAAGTTGAAAAGCAGACAAATAGTCAATTAAAGATAATTTAGACAGATGGAGGGACTGAATTCAAGCCCTTGAGGGACTACTTCATAAAAAAGGGAATAACACATAGGATTACTTGTCCCTATATCTCTGAGAAAAACGGCCTGATCGAGAGGAAGCACAGACATATAGTTGACACAGGCCTTACACTCTTGGCTCATGCATCTATGCCTCTGAAGTTCTAGCTAGACTCCTTTAACTTGGCTGTATATCTTATCAATGGAATGCCAACCAAGGTCCTGGAAAACAAAACCCCAATTGAAAATTTATTCAATACTCCACCAGAATATACCTTACTGAAGGCCTTTGGTTGTCCATGCTATATATACTTAAGACTTATAACTCTCACAAATTAAATTTTAGATCCTTACCATGTACCTTCATTGGATATGCCCCTAACCAAAAAGGATACAGGTGCCTAACCAGCAATGGTAAGATAATTACTTCAAGACATGTTGCTTTCAATGAGCATGTCTTTCCTTTTTCAAAGAGTGAAATGAAAACAACTCACAAAATCTATGATGCCAAATCATTAATGCATCCTTTTCCAACCTACTCAAGTGAGCAGGTAAGAAAGGTTCAAACTGATGATCAGATGAACTTTGAACATCAACATACCATACTAGAAGAACAATTAGACTATGGTGCATCTGATAATCCAGACAGTCATGGCCAAGAAAATGAATCATCAAATCTCAACGTGGAATCTTGTACAAGTTCACATCAAGCTAGTGAATCTACTACTAGTCAATCTCCACCACCTGCAAGAGAAGGTCATCATATGATAACAAGGTCAAAGCATGAAATTTTAAAACTCAAAGTCTACACTACAGTATTAAAGCATGATGAACCAGTCAACTATGAAGAAGCAGTTAATGATAGCAGTTGGAAATCTGCCATGGATGATGAATACAATGCCTTAATAAATAATAAAACCTAAAGCTTTGTTCCAGTACCAAAAGACAAGAATATCATTCAGTGCAAGTGGACATACAAACTCAACAGAATGGAAGATGGTAAAATAGCAAAATATAAGGAAAGAATGGTAGCAAAAGGATACTCACAACAATGTGGATTTGACTTTGATGAGATATTTTCTCCAGTAGTGAAACCAACTACAATCAGAGTAATTCTTACTATTGCACTACACAATGGATGGGACATCAGACAACTAGATGTTAACACTTTCCTACATGGTGAACTTAGGAAGTATATATGCAACAACCACCAGTATATCTTAAAGACAGTAGCAAGAAAATGGTATGCAAACTACATAAAACTATCTATGGACTGAAACAAGCTCCAAGGGTGTGGTATGAAAAATTGAAAACTATCTTAATCAGCTTAGACTACAAGCTAACTAGGTTTGATAACTTACTTTATATCAAAATGAATGATATTATTATAGTCTATATACTAGTATATGTAGATGATCTCATAATTACAGAAAATAATGATGACGAAATCATAAATGCTACTTGCCATTTAAACAAAATCTTTTCTATCAAGGATCTGAGTGATCCGAACTATTTCTTAGGAATTGAAGTTCATAGGAAGTTAGGTAATGAACTAATATTATCTCAAAGTAAGTATGTTTTTGAAATCCTTGATAGAGCGAAAATGAGTGATGCTAAGCCTATGACAACACCAATGGTAATTAATCTACACTTATCAAAACATAAAAGTAAGCCTACAGAAAATGTAAAACAATACAGAAGTATACTAGGTGCCTTGCAATTTGTCACAATCACTAGACCAGGTATATCACTCAATGTAAATAAAGTCTATCGATATATACAGGAACCTCTAGATCATCACTGGAAAGCGGTGAAGAGGATCCTAAGATACCTAAAAGACACAGTGAATCATGGAATATGTTTAAAAGCATGTAAACCATTAAACATTTAAGGATACGAAGATGCAGACTGGGCATCAGATTCTAATGATCGAAGATCCACAACAGACCGTTGCATTTACTTATATGATAACCCCGTATCATGGTGCCCCAAAAAGCAACCGATTGTCTCACGCTCAAGCATCGAAGCTGAATATCGCAGCGTGGCCACTGCAACTGCTGAGATCACGTGGGTAGAATCTCTCATTCGAGTGAAAGGAATTCATAATGTTAGAAAATCTATAATCTAGTGCGACAACCTGAGTGTCGTCTCTCTGTCTGCCAATCTCATCCTTCATTCACGAGCTAAGCATATAGAAATCGATCTCTTCTTTGTTCGCAAACAAGTGATCAAAGGAAGATTGGACATAAATCATCTTCCAACAACTCATCAAAAGGCAGACGTACTTATAAAACCCCTCTTAAAGGGCAATTTTGCAAGGTTAAGATCCGAGTTGAAGATCGAAGAAGCTCCAAAAGTTTGGAAAGGACAGAACTCTACAAATTAGTCATCAGAGACATGTCTAAGTTTAGATACTAGAAAAATCACTTGCAAGCAAGTAATTTCAACTAATAATCCTTCGATCTGATGATTCAGAAGACTCAAAAGCTTGCGAGCGGAATCCGCTCAAATCAATCTTCAGAAATGCTTTAAATCTCTTGCGCTGTCACTCAATATCTCAAAAGTTGCAATTTTCATTAGAGCTACTACTTTATTTGGATTAGAATTTGAGAACGGGTTGCTAAGAGGGAAATTTGCCATGGAGTTAAAAGATGAAAATATAGGTTTGGAGCCAGAATTTTGGATTTGGAGGCAAATGTTTAGGTTCCAAGGAAAAAAATTTAGTTTGAGGCCAAAAAAAACTTATATATGTCTAAAATGAAGGGTTGCAAAAGAAATTCTCTAGATGCATATGAAAATAATAATTTGTATCATACACAAGTTGCAATGTAATACTAATTTTTTTTGAATTTGGAATCTTTTCACGAATTTTCTTAAGTATTGAATATTTTATAAACTTTTAAATTTATTGAACTTTAATGAACATATAAAAAATATATTTCAAAATTTTATGAATATTTTTAAAATTATCCAAAAAATTTCAAACTTTCAAATATTTTGAATATTAAACATTATATTTAATTATAAATATATTGATTAAATACTAAATAATAAATGTTACCTCCTAATTATTATATATAACTTATCAGTTTATTAAATATTATTCTTAATTATTTAATGCTAATTATTAATTATTCTAAATTAATTATAAAGGTTAAATATTACTTCTTAATTATTAAATATTATTATTAAATATTAAATATTTTTATTATTAATTATTATATATTTTTATTGATTATTAAATATTAGTCTCAATTATTAATTATTTAATAGTACTAGTTAATTAATAATTATTAAAAATCAATTATTAAATATTACTTCTCAATTATTAACTATTACTAATTAATTATTATATATTTCTTATGAATTAATTTAAATATTTTTATAAAAATTGAGAAATTTTGAATATTATAGAAAAATTAAAATTTTAGTTTTTCTATTTTTAAATTTATGCGAATTTCAAAGTTTAGTTTTTAAGTTTATTTTATAAAATTTTAAAATTTTATAATTTGGAATTTTAAATATTAAAAAAAATTATTAATTATAGTTATTATATGTTTGATATTAAATAATAAATATAACTTCTTAGTTATTAAAGTTTTTACTTACTAGTTGTTGATTATTAAAAATTAATTATTGAATAGTAAATGTTAAATATTAGTAACTATGAATTATTAAATATTAAATATTACTTCATAATTATTAATTATCCATCATAAATTATTAACTATCAATTATTTAGTAGTAATTACTAATTGTTAATTATTTAATACTAATTATTAATTATTAAATAATCAGTATTAATTATTACATATTAACTAGTAATAGTAATAATTTAATATTTATTATTAATTATTTAATAATAATCATTGATTATTAAAAGAATAACTAGTAATTATCAATAATTATTGAATATAGATCATAATCAGTTGGTATAAATTATTTTTTAGTAATTAAATGCAACAAATTATTAAACATAATACTTTATTATAAGTAAACCTACGAGTAAAACTAGTTTTAAAAATAATTGTAGTAAATTAATATCTAGAAGTAAAAAATAATATTTTTACAACCTTTTTAGAACTAATCTTTAAAGGGTTCTATGGCACGTTTATAAATAAACGTTATAGAAAAGTATGTTTTACAACGTTTTTAAATAAAACAGTAAAAGGTTATGTTTTACAATATTTTTGTAGAAAATGTTGTAAAAAGAAGGTTTTTAAAACGTTTTTGTACAAAATGTTGTAGAGAATGTTTTTACAACATTTGAAAAACAAATGTTGTAAAACAAAAGTTATAATAAGGTGTATTTATTGTAGTGGTATTCACCATCTGTGTCTAGACTGAATTGTCCGCGTACAACGAGGATCTTCCCGTTAGTGCCAAATAACAGCATTACAACTATTTAGCCGCATTCTACTTGCAATAAAGACTTGTATAGCCGCTTCATATTGAGAATATTCCTCGAACTAACCATGGGCTCAGCTTCATGGACCATTAAGGACTTAGTTCCTCAAACTATCCTATTTGCAAGAATGACCTTAACTAATGGTTATCTAACATTGTCTCCTAACAATAAACAAACTAAGACACAACTGTAAGGTGATGCATATCCCAAATGTGATCTACAGTACTAGGATGAGTAGTCCATTTACATGTAACCCTACTCTTTCTACTGACCGCTTCAAGGACCGATGCCGCCCTCGACCTATGTGTACAGCCCTACTTCTCACATATATGGTACCAACCTTGCTGACACAACATCAAGCCTATGCTCACTATCCCATTTAGATTGCCTAAAGCAATCAAAGGAACATCTACTTGGTTACTTAACACGTACCCCCTAAAAGGATTGAAACGGAACCTAATCAGCCCTTTGACACTTCAAACCAAGATGAACTCACTTTGATATATTCCCTTCACCTATACATCAATGTACAATCCCACGGTTCTGCAGTTGGAGATGTCTCACATCTGTACAATGCATACACAACCACCAGTTTCCCTTCGAAGAGTAGATTCTGTTGTGCAACACTATTGACTTCACATTCCAACCCATACTAATGACTAAGTCATTTTTAATTAGTCTAGTTATTGGCCGGATTTAATAGTTCACACCCATCATAAATGCATAATTAAGGCTATAAAATTTTATTATATTACTACACCTCCTATGTTCATTTGTTAATATTCAGTTATGTTTGCATAACCTACTTCTTATTTCATTAATGTCATTTAATTTCATTTACTGCTTACTTATAGTTTAATAGATTAAATATCTCTTGCTATTTGACTTTCACTTACTTCTCTTAATTTTATTCTAATATTTACTTTTTAACCATTACTGTCTTCCTTTGGTGCCATAACTTCTTAATTATTCATTTCATCGCTTTACTTATACTTGATTGGTCATTGTATGTTTTACAACTGATCTTAAATGGTATATTTTCGATTTACAATTAAATTGTTATTATCTGTACTTACTATACTTTGGTTTATACTTAGGAATTTCTGCATGTTTGCACCAAAACTGGTCACAAACCCTCAATGTCGTGAAAGCACCCGTGTATGAATTCAGATCAGCAGTATTCTAAAATAAATCTCAGATCCAGACAAAGTAGAGACCAACAATTCAGAAGTAACAAACAGAAACACAAGATTTATAGTGGTTCGGCTATCTCCGGCCTACGTCCACTTCAAAGGATACTCTTTTATTGATGCATTTGCTGGTTATAATGAGTTACAGCAGTAATTTTTTAGTACAACAATATAGTTTGAGTGCAATCGTGATTTTGGCAGAGTCTGGACGTTGTAGGATCCAAAAGTCCCCTTTCTGTAGGCTTTGGAGTCCTATTTATAGGAGCTCCATGCAAATATCTCGCTCAAACTTCGGGAGACTCCTTTTGGCATGTGGGTGGGCCCATGTGACCGATCCCATGCAATTTTGACTCAATCCATGACCGATACGAACGTAATTTGTATCGATCAAGATTTTGTCCAATGGATTCGAAATTTAGCATGACATTCCTTAGCTTGTACGTAAGCTCTTATGAAAATTTCATAGAATTTGAACTTGTAGATTATGAGATATGATCGATGCAAGTTAGCACTTTTTTCCTGACCATCGTATTCATATCGATACGTTTCGCATCGATCAGTTCGACTCGATCCTGACGTGTATGCAAGGCAACGTGGCATGAAATTCCTGGATCGATCCATTTTTTATGCCGAGTCGACCGAGTTTTATTCGTACCCAATATCGGAGTCCCGTTCGTATCGATTACTTTGCCTTGTTCATATCGATTGCGACAGCACTATTCGTATCGGTCGCTTATAAGGAAATGAGGCATCGCTCGTATCGATCGATCGTGGTTCTGTTCGTATCGATCCATTATCGATAAATCGATCGATAGAATTAGTGGTTTGTTATGGATCGATAAGAACAGTCCGTGTTCGATGGATGCGAATAATGCCCTCAGTAGATCGATACGAATGGTGCAGCTCTGAAGGAATGCAAACAGAACCGATGTGATGACTCTCTGGATGGATTCGAACAAGGTGCCGGGTTGGATACGAATGATAGATGTCTGATGGATATGAACTGAAGTGATACGAAAGTGTCGACTTTCCTTAGTTTGTATCGATCGTATCTTGAGCATATGAACTCTGATTTACTTGAAATTTGAAATATTGGCTTCTACAGCTTTGCTTGTCTGGCCTTGTCAATTATAGCTCGATCCGAACTCGGACAAAATTCATCGATATCCATGATGAACCTGTGATGTATAATCGATACTTGGAATGAGTAGTCATTGATTTTCAGTTAATTTCTTGATATCACGGCCTTGATAAAAGGTGGGATAACACTTTGCTCTCCAAAACATGCCTTTTGATAAAAGGCATATTCTGAGTGGCTTCAAATCGAATGTCATGAGTTCATATTTTATCCATAGCTATAGTATTGTCAATCAAGTTTGTGGCTGCTCGAAGCCGAATCAGTATTCATTTCCACCTGTAGAAGTCAAGAATTAAATTCCACAGCCACTCCGGACTATCTATGGTCACTTAGGACCCTTGCCAAGTCCATTCCAAACTTAGCGATCGAATGGAAAGATCATGTTGCGCTACGGGTCGCTTTCTATCCCTTGCACTCCGTCCCCAGCGAGGGCATATACCGATGTCTTGGTCATCCTAGACCAATCATAGCCTCTCCGGGCTTCTATTGGATCCCATCCTGTCACTCTCCGGTGAAGGGGAAATAGCTTCGAGTGACCGATCCTGTCGCCCTCCGACGAAGCGGCAACACCCCCTGCACTCCGGTTCAATGTTCCTGAACATTAAACGATGTCATGGCCTAAATCGAAGGCCGATTACAGCCACTTCGGGCTCTTATCGAACCCCGATCCAATCACTCTCCGGTGAATGGGGAAACGACGTTAAGTGAGTTGATCCTATCGCTCTCCGTTGAACCAACTCACTTCTTGCACTCCAGACCCCGCCTCTCTATGTAGGGTCATAAAGCAATCATTTTCAGGTTGACTTTCAATATTCATATTTTAACTCTCTGGTCAAAGGTTTTGTCTTATAAAATTTAAGTTTATTTATCCAATTCAAATTCTAGATGTTCAATCTCTAACAACAGGAAAAACTATATACTGCCTCTCTGGGCAGAGCGACCTATTACCATCTCAGAGCATGCCTGGGGATCTCTCCGGTTTCCGTACATGTGTAAGTGGAATAGCCTTTTTGTTTTGAAATCAAATCTACGGAGTTTAATCGACCAAAGTTCAACTCCTGAACTTGGCCCTTGCCATCATGATCAATTGATGACGAGTTGTGATCCCGATCGAGGATAAGTTATGTTGGGTGGAGGTGGTAGTTGCTCAGGTCCTACGACCACTGTCTGATCTCTGGTGTATTATGGCAATCTACCACCTCTGACATGCTCTTCCACCTCATTCTTTAGATGGCGGCATTCATCGGTTGTATGCCCTTCCAACTCATGAAATAGGCAGTACTTTCCACTTCTACGTTCTCATTCTGTGGGATCTCTCCTGGATGGTTTTCGATAGGAGAGCTGCCCCCGAGTCTCTGTGTAAATCCATTTCAGGTTTGCCGTCAAGTCCGTGTATTGTCTGAACCTGGGTTCTCAGAATTTCTTCTGTTTGTCAGGACCATCGTATATGTCGTCCTGCTTCTGCTTTCCTTTGTCTATTCCAGACTGCTCTTTGGAAGTTCCTTCACCTTGCACAGCATTTGTTTCTTGTCCCTCGACGCGTGAATCTTCTAGCCGAATGAATCTTACAGCTTCATGGTAAAATTCTCCCAGGTCTTGTGGCGGGTCTCTTGCCAGCGAATCCTTGAACTCTATGCCTTCTGCAACTCCTTCCACCGCCTCCATTAAGATTATCGATGGATCCAAGCGATATACTGAAGCCGCAGTTGCATTGAATCGCAATAGAAAATCTTTTATGGACTCTCATGTCCTTTGCTTTATCGATACTAAGGTCATCACACTTTTGGGTCACGTCATGTGGACCCTAACTGCCTCATGAAGCATTCCACTAGCTCTCCCCATGTTCTAATTGATCCACTCTCTAGCTTCCTGAACCAAAGCGCAGCCAAATGTGATAAATATAGAGGGAAACATCGTGCCATCACTTCCTCGGATGCCCCCCAGCACTTCCATATGCCTGATATATATGGTAATATGCATGGTCGGGTCTGACTTTCCATCATAAGGTTCCAGCATAGGTAACTTGAACTTTGGAGGGTTCCTCGCATTTCTGATATTCGGAGTAAACGAGCTCCGACTAACTTCCTCTAAGCCTCCGCTTGGCAACCCTTCTCTCATAATCCATCGCACTAGTCCAGCCATTCTTTGTCTCCATCTAGAGGTTTTCCCCTTAACATGTTTCTATCCTGCCCCCTAGGTCTCAAAGGGTATTCTGGGTAATATTCTTCATGTGGCTCATTCACATTGGCATTGGCTCTCGCCTGCTGAGCTCCATCTATGGTTCTTCCGGTGCTAGATCCCGAGGGTCTGCCTCTAGGCTCTTGTGGATTTCCTTCACGTTCTTCGTTTCGATCTTGAATCTGATCTCCACTGGTCTCCGTGACTCTAGCTCCTTGTCCTGTCTTTGCATCCATTGTAGTCGTTCCAACATTCTATGCTCCGGCTGCTCAAAGAAGCTTTGCGTCGTTTCTTGTTGGCTCCTCAACAATCTTTCATGTATTAAATCCATCATAGCCTCCATCTCATCCCTAGTGATGTAGATCGAAGCTTGACATTCTCCAGCTCCAGAAGAGGCCTCTTGGCTTCCCTCTTGCTGGCTCATTTATCCTCTCTACCTTCTTGTTGATTGTCACGTCATTGTCTTTCAAGTTTTAATTATTCAAGCTTTTAAATCCAATATCTAATCGGTAGAATCCCTGAACTAGCCTTCCCAGTGAAAGCACCAAAGTGTCTATGCTAAAATTGGTCACAAACCCCGAATGTCGTGAAAGCACTAGTGTATGAATTCAGATCAGCAGTATTCTAACGCAAATCTCAGATCCATAAAAAGTAGAGAACAACAATTTAGAAGTAACAAACAGAAACACAAGATTTATAGTGGTTCGGCTATCTTCCTATGTCCACTTCAAAGGATAATCTTTTATTGATGCGCTTGCTGGTTATAGTGAATTACAGCAGTAATTTTCGAGTACAACAATTGACTTTGAGTGCAATCGTGATTTTAGAAGAGTCTGGACGTTGCAGGATCCAAAAGTCCCCTTTTTGTAGGCTTTAGAGTCCTATTTATAGGAGCTCCATGCAAATATCTTGCTCAAACTTCGGGAGACTCCTTCTGGCACATAGGTGGGCACATGTGATCGATCCCATGCAATTTTGACTCAATCCGTGATCGATATAAACGTGATTTGTATCGATCAAGATTTTGTCCAATGGAGTCAAAATTTGGCATGAACATTCCTTAACTTTTACGTAAGCTCCTATGAAAATTTCATAGCATTTGGACTTGTAGATTATGAGATATGATCGATGCAAGTTAGCGCTTTTCCCTGGCCGTCGTGGTATTGATACAATTCGCATCGATTAGTTCGACTCGAGCCTGGGCACGTGTATGCAAGGCGACATGGCATGAAATTCCTGGATCGATCCATTTTTTATGCCGAGTCGATTAAGTCTTATTCGTACCCAGTATCGGAGTCCTGTTCGTATTGACTACTTTGCCTTGTTCGTATCGATTGCTATGGCGCTATTCGTATCGGTTGCTAATAAGGAAATGAGGTATCGTTCTTATCGATCGATCGTTGTTCTGTTCGTATCGATCGATTATCGATAAATCGATCGATACGAATTAGTCGTTTTCTATGGATCGATATGAACAGTCCGCGTTCGTTAGATGCGAATATGTCCCTCAGTAGATCGATACAAATAGTGCAGCTCTTGGGGAATGCGAACAGAACCAATGCGATGACCCTCTGGATGGATTCGAACAAGGTGGGGATGGATACGAACGACAGACGTCTAATGGATATGAACTAAAGTGATACGAAAGTGTCGTCTTTCCTTAGTTTGTATCAATCATATCTTGAGCATATGAACTCCGATTGACTTGAAATTTAAAATGTCGGCTTCTATAGCTTTGCCTGTCTAGCCTTGTCAATTGTAGCTCGATCCGGACTCGAAAAAAATTCATCGATATCCATAATGAACCTGTGACGTATAATCGATATTTGGAATGAGTAGTCATTGATTTTCAATTAATTTCTTGTTAATGTTGTCGTCGATAAAAGGTGGGATAACACTGCGTTATAATGCATTAGAATTACATTTTCCCAAAAAGAAACGTTAACACTGTAATAATTCTCCGTAAGTTATCTAAAAGAGAACTTGTGTTATGTTTAGAAATACAAGAAATTATCTTTTTTATTGTTATCGGGATAGACGATACAAAATATGGTAAACATCCCTATTTTGTACATCTTTTTCTTTTATGTATATTCCTTATTATTTCAAACGATACACTTTATTTCAAAATTATAAAACTGGATAATTTATAGAAATTTACATTACAACACATTTCATTCTAATGAGTTGGAATACTACTTAAATTTCAATCCAAATATAATAATTTTCAATTCACGTTCACTAACATAAACCATTCAACCAACACATCTGGAATTATTAAAAATATTATAAATTTAGGGAATACTTTTATCCTTACTTTCCATATTCAAGTTTGTGCGATATTTAATTAAAGTTGACAATTCATAAAATATGTCGGCATGGTTTTCAAATTCATTTCATGAATATATTTAAGCCTATAACTCCAAAATTATACTCAAGCATATATGGAACAGATTTACAACGATATAAATCCAACAAATATATAACTTCCCTCTCACTCTAACTTCCAAATATCCCTATCTAATCTTGTTATTCCTATTTGACCCCATTTTCTTCCTATCTAATATGTACCAAAAGAATATATATATATATTAGAAATTTAGATCCCAGAAAAGATTTGAATTTAATTTTGATTTGATTTACAATTTACCTTAGCTTTGGCGATCCAATTCGAACTAATTCTTCTTTTATATTATATACTGTTGTGCTCCACTTATATGTATATATAGATTATAGTCTATATAGACTTTATAATTTATGGAGAAAAGAAAATGGAAAAGCTTCACTATTACTTTAGAAAATATGAGAAGAAAAGTGACGATTAAGCCCGTATTTAAGGGTTCAAACTAACGCCAACTGTTAGATTAAGTTCTATTAAATCTGGGTCGTTCGACCTAGGGTTAATACACAGTTGTCGGCCTTTCAATCGTTCACTGCTATACGACAACCGGTCAATCGTTAATGATTTGCTAGTCTCAATAATGGGTAGACTAGTTGTCTATTTATGTTATATGCTTATTTGTTTCCTCTTACACATTATTTTATACCATTTTGATCGATCTAATTTAATGTTAATTCTACTAAGACATTAAGTAATCGTTAAAATTAATTAACACTAACTAATTATATTTATTTTCTTAATTATATAATAATTATATATTTATGGCTCGAAATCTTTAAACATTGATAGCCTTTTCATTTGAACCATGGTCGTAAAAATTTACATATGAAAGTTGACTCGAAAATTGCCATGAACACAACCATGCAAGTTTCGTAGCAAAATTATAATGTTTGTAAAATTCCATTTTTGGCTTTATTAATTATTAATTTATTTATTTTTGATTTAATTATCATTCAATTTACAGGGTGTTACACTACTTTTGATATGATCCCCGAATTGGTTGATACAGACTTGTTATACATGTTGTATGTATGGTATGATAGATATATGTATTCACTAGGTTGTTTGCATGTTTATTTGCTTGTTTTGGTTGAAAATGCTGATCGTAGGTGATATTGTAGTAGGAAATATCCCATGAGATATATTTTCATGTATATCGATCGAACACGCACAGGATGGTTCGAACGACGTGATATAGTTTAATTCATATCGATTGAATGCACGAATGATGTGAGTTCGAATGGATGGGATAAGCATGTGGAAGAGTATTAGGATGCTTACCAACTGATCAGAGGATAAAAAAGAATGGACTTAGATATGTGCTTTGGACTTCAGGATGGATGTTGGATATTTCACTTGGTTTGCACTTAGCCATTTTTAGTAATGTACACGATAAAAGTGGTCAAGTATTCGGTATTGATCATTATAGAGTGGTCAGTACCAATCATTATTGGTAATGGCTGATTTTTCTAATCTTTGACATGGATGATGTGGAGTCTTCGGGGAGTGCGACCTAGTGGTTTTTTCAAGAGCCCGACTCTTGATTTTGATATTACTTCTCTACGTTGAGCGATCACGATGGTGAAGCGATGATGCGACGCTTCGATGTGATGGCTTTGGAACTTTGATATGAGAATTTTAGACTTATGTGGGATGTTTGGAGGTATCCCAATGATGAAAATCTATAATAGGAGTTGTGATGATGATCCACAAAGATAAGTTTGATGAGGGAAGCATGTGGGCAGAATGACAATATGTTCTATCATGGAGATGAGTGGAATTATGACGATGTTCCACTATGGAGATGAGTAGAATGGAGTTATGACTATGTTCCATTATGATGACTTGTGTAAAGGGATCATAGATACTCGAAATTTTCGTGTATGCTCATGCAGAGAGGGCAGTGGGGACGTCAACCTGGATTATGAGTGTATCCAGATCCTATGACTATGAATCACCTTGGACCTTATGATCATGGGTCTATTTCCAGTTCTTACGAAGTGTCATGAATTAAGCACCGTGAAATTGAGATTTGATTGTGTCTCTTGCTTATGATCATGTTATAAAGTTACCTTATATCTAATGCACTCGAGTGATGTAAGGATTATTTAATAGATGATGTGTTTGGCTATGCTTATCAGTTTTC
This sequence comes from Allium cepa, assembly GCA_030765085.1. Lineage (NCBI taxonomy): Eukaryota > Viridiplantae > Streptophyta > Magnoliopsida > Asparagales > Amaryllidaceae > Allium > Allium cepa. Next base: position 197,082,680 of record CM060946.1, read on the forward strand.
TTATCACCCCAAGCTATCACATGAGGTAAGTATCATGACTGGAATACCTAGACACCTAACCTTGTGTTTAGATTGTGGTACACTATATATGACGATGATAAAAGTAGAGTGGCATGTATTGATTGTTAGGTGCTAACGTTTTTGATGCAGGGAGATGTCAAGCATAATTCACCATACCCGTTATTCCATATACTATGTTGACTTTCATGGTATTTTGAGATTGTTTATTCCTCAAACTAGAATATTGTGTAACTCAAGGTTTTATGCTTTTTTATATTATAATTGTATTCTTAAACTAGTAGACCAGATAGCTGGTGTAAAAAACACATGGAGTTGTGCAGATGGATTATCACGAGGCGATGCTTTCTCATATTTATATTTTGGGCGTATTATTGCTTATTCCACTGTGTAACTCTATGGAGTCTTAACAATGTTTAACTTACTATTATTTGAAATAGTTTATCACCTAATTTTATTTATCATTTTTGTAAACCCTATTATGGTTTAGTGTACTTGTATGGATCTGTGCAGTCAGATTTTGTGGTATCTTTAGTTATTACTGTTTGCACCAAAATTGGTCACAAACCCCAAATGTCGTGAAAGCACCATAGTATGGATATAAATCAGCAATATTCCAAACACAAATCACAGATCACGGCAAACAGGAAGCAATAATCCAGAAATAATGAATAGAGACATAAGTTTTATAGTGGTTCGGCTATCTCCGGCCTACGTCCACTCCAAATTTTTATCCTTTTATTAATTATCCTTGCTGGTTACAGATGATTACAGCAGTATGTATGAAGAATTCCAAGTACAATAGTAGTATTGAAGTTTAGAAATGAATCCGGCAGGGTCTGGGCATTGAGCAGGCCAAAGATCCCCTTTCTATGGGCTTCAGGAGGCTATTTATAGGCGTTGGAGGCTGAGATCGACCTAAAATTTTAGGAGACTTCTTCTGGCACGTGAATGGGCCCACGCGACCTACCCCACCAAGTTTCGACTCGATCTGCGATCGATACGAATCTATTTCGTATCCATCAAAAAATGATCCAATCGAGATGAAATTTGGCGGGATTGTTCTTTACCTTGTATGCAAGTTGCTGTGAAAATTTCGTTGCATTTGGATCAGCGGTTTGGGAGATATGATCGATAAGATTTTCATTTTCGTGAGTTCTGTTGCATTCGTATCCACTGGTTCGAATCCATCATGTTCCACTCGATCAGAAGCACGCGCTTGCTCGTGACGTGGCACGAGCTTCCTGGACCGATCCATCTTATGCGCCGAGTTGAATGCTTCTTTCCTGGATACGTGGGCGTCCTTCGCCGCTTTGACTGTTTATCCCCTTGATTCGTGGATCTCCTTTGTTCGCATCCACATTTTATGCTTGCTCATGTTCATAACATCGTACGTTCGCACCCATCAACTCGTGTCCTCCTTCGTATCGACTCCAGGAGTACATTTCGTACCACTTTCATATGATTTGATCGATACGAAATGAGCATGGGGGTATCGACATGAAGTGGTCATGAAAATGGACACGAATCTCATCCTTGGGATGGATACGAGCGAGACCTTACCTGATGGATACGAACAAGGTTTTACCTGATGGACACGAACAATCCTTTACTTGATGGATACGAACAAGGCTTTACCTGATGGATGCGAAACCATTGAGTCGAGTCCATGTTGATCGATACGAACGATATCAATTCGAAGTCCACTACTATGCTCTGTCTCTAATCGATACGAACAGTATCGACACGAAATGCCAACAACTGATCGATGCGAAATGCATCGATACGAAAAGACCACTGCACGCTTGCTTACCAATCTGGGTCGACTGCAATCGAGTCGAAATCCTTCTGGCCTTCCCACCTGATCGATACGAATGAGACGTTGCTCCATGGATACGAACTGCCAGGCATGCGTGAACTATCTCTTTCTATCCTGACCGATACGAATGTCATCGAGTCGAACCAGAACCTAATCGATGCGAACTTCACAGAGTTGAACCTGTGTCGATCGATACGAACGGTATCAATACGAACCACTATCTTTCGATCGATACGAAATGTATCGATATGAAACATCCCATGCACACAAATGGATACGAACATCATGTTCTTCCTACCTTTCATCGATCATATCTCCTTCATACAAACTCCGATTAACCTGAAATTTGAACCACAGCCTCTCCTAGTCCTCATCATCATCTCCAATCGATTCTGTCTCGATCGGAGCCCCACCAAATTTTGACGACATCGATTGCAATCTTGTTTCCAATCGATCTCCAATCCTGATATCCATCATTCCTTGCCAATTTGTCGATATTCCATCTTTGACCAAAAAGTGGGATAACATTTTGCCCCCCAAAACATGCCTTGTGATAAGAAGGCGTGTTTTGAATAGTTCCGAATCCGATATCCGACGTCCATAGCCACATCGTCAGAGCACATCATCCTCGACTGCTCCGAGTCGATGCCCAATTCCAAATCCAATAACCAAAGCCTTTAGTCAATTCTGTATCCGTCTGAACTCGATAACCGAGTTCTAATCCATCCTTATCTAGTAGCCAATAACCGAATCCAGGACCTCTCCGGGTCGATGTCCAAATCCATAATCTCTCTGGGCTCTTGCCAAGCGCAATCCACACCTGTCGATTGTGGTCCAGTATCCCTGGACATCGAGCTAACCTCATCGGGTTCTTGCCGAGCGTAATCCACACTTGACGGCCGTGGTTCAGTGTCCCTGGACATTGTACTATGCCATGGCTTAAGTCCTAAGCCGAGTCCTGGTCACTCCGGACCCTTGTTGAGCACAGTCCATACTCAACGACCTCAAACAATAATCGATGATATGAGGCCTAAGTCCTAGGCCGACTCATGGTCACTCTGGACCCTTGTTGAGCATGGTCCATACTCAGCGACCTGAATAAGCCAATTGGCCACACACGGGCGAAGAGACTTACCCCTTGCCAGGTATAATCCATGCCCGACGACAGTTTACCAAAAACCAGATAAAAATCCAATCAAAATCCAATCCGAAATCCAAATCAAACCAGAAAATCAAAAATCCAAATCAACATCCAAAAGAAAAACAATTATCCAAGCAAAAATCCAAATCAGAAAGCAAGCAAAACCAGAAGTTCAATCCAAACTCCGAAACCAAACCCAAAAAGAAAAGCAGAGCCCAATCTGAAAGCAAAAGACAAATTTCACAAACCATATCATCGCAGTTTATCATCATTCAGAGCATGACTAGGGGCTATCTCCGTCCCCATACATGTGTAAATGACTTGGTTGCTTGCCGATAGTTTGCTACTTATTTCATACTATCCCGGTCAATTGATAACCAATCGACCATCATTCCTGGGCCTCCCACCATCATGGTTTGAGGTAGGCGGTGGTTGCTCCTGCTTTGCCACTACATTTCGAGTTCCGACATATTGTCGCAACAGTCCATTCCTTACATGCTCCTCGATTATATCCTTTAAATGCCTGAAGCTATTGGTGTCGTGCCCATCCAAATCATGAAAGAGGCAATGCCTCCTTGATGCCCTCTCCTGCTCGGAAGGCTCTCTCCTAGCCGGCCTCCGGTAAGGAAGGCGATTCTGAGTGTCCAATGTATATCCGCTCTGGTGTCTCATTTAATCCTGTGTATGTAAAAAACTTTGGATCCTTCCATCGCTTTCTGGCTTTTCCTGAATCGTCATCCAGCTTCCTCTTTCCTTTATCCTTATCTGAGCCTCCGTTGAATGGTCCTCCACACTCAGTCGCATTCACCCTCTTTAACTTTAAATCCATACGAGCGTCTTCTTGCCGAAGGAATCTTTCGGCTTCGTGGAAGAATTCCCCAAGATCGAGTGGTGGGTCTCGTAGTAAAGATACTTTAAAATCCGAGTCATCTTTGACTCCCGATACCGCCGCCATCAAAACCATCGATGGATCCGGTCGATCCACAGAAGTAACCGCCGTGTTGAATCGAGTTAGAAAATCTCTAAGCGATTCATCCGTCCTTTGCTTTACCGACGTTAATGTCATTACATTCTTTGGTCTCTTGATATGAACCCGAAACTGCCCCAAAAACCTATCCACCAACTCCCTCTAAGTCCTGATAGACCCTTCCTCCAACTGCCTAAACCACATTGCAGCTAAGTCCGTCAAGTACATAGGGAAGCATCGGGCGATCACTTCCTCCGATGCCCCCAGCATTTCCATATGTCTAGTGTATCTCATCAAGTGATCGGTCGGGTCTGTCTTGCCATCGTATACTTCCACGCTAGGCAGCTTGAACTTGGGTGGACTCTGAGCTATCCTGATTTCCTGAGTAAACGGACTCATGTTCATTCCTTCCAAATCTCTATTAGTCAAACCTCCACGCATAGTTTTCCTAATGACTTCCACTAAGCCAGCATTGTCTGTCAAGGGTTGCCCCCATGTCCTCGAGGGAATTTCAATAAATACTCCTCATGCGGTTCGCTGATGTTAGCACTCGCTCTAACCTGCTGAGCTCCATCCAAGGGCCTTCCAATATCAGATCCTGGGGCCTGCCCCCAAGCCTTTGTTGATTGCCATCTAATTCTGCATTCTATCCTCCATCGGGTTCCGCGACCCTAGTTCCTTGTCCTGTACTTGTAGCCACCGTAGTTGGTACAAGGTTCTGTGTTCCTACAGCTCTCATCTGTTCAAAGAAAGTCAGCATCATTTCCTGTTGACTTTTTAACAATCTCTCCTGCAATGAATTGGCCATAGCCTCCATTTCATCCCCGGTTATGTAGATCGAAGCTTGTCCTTCCCCATCTCCAGAGGATGCTTCTTGACTTCCTTCCTGTTGGCTTCTCTTAGCCCTTTGTCTCCTACTGGTTTGTCTAGTCATTCTTTCTGAATCTGAATCTTTCAAGCCTTTCAAATCTCAACTCTTCACTCTTTTCAAATCCAAACTTCAATCCGATGCAGCGGGTGCTAGTCCTTCTCAGTGAAAGCACCAAAGTGTTTGCACCAAAATTGGTCACAAACCCCAAATGTCGTGAAAGCACCAAAGTATGAATATAAATCAGCAATATTCCAAACACAAAACACAGATCACGACAAACAGCAAGCAATAATCATGAAATAATGAATAGAGACACAAGTTTTATAGTGGTTCGGCTATCTCCGACCTACGTCCACTCCATATTTTTATCCTTTTATTAATTATCCTTGCTGGTTACAGATGATTACAGCAGTATGTATGAAGAATTACGAGCACAATAGTAGTATTGAAGTTTAGAAATGAATCCGGCAGGGTCTGGGCGTTGAGCAGGCCAAAGATCCCCTTTCTATAGGCTTCAGGAGGCTATTTATAGCATTGGAGGCTGAGATCGAGCTAAAATTTTGCAGACTTCTTCTGGCACGTGAGTGGGCCCACGCGACCAACCCCACCAAGTTTCGACTCGATCTGCGATCGATACAAATCCATTTCGTATCCATCAAAAAATGATCCAATCGAGACGAAATTTGGCAGGATTGTTCTTTACCTTGTATGCAAGTTGCTGTGAAAATTTCATTGCGTTTGGATCAGAGGTTTGGGAGATATGATCGATACGAATTGCGTTTTCGTGAGTGCTGTTGCGTTCGTATCCACTGGTTCGAATCCATCCTGTTCGACTCGATCAGAAGCACGCGCTTGCTCGTGACGTGGCGCGAGCTTCCTGGACCGATCCATCTTGTGCGCCGAGTTGAATACTTCTTTAATGGATACGTAGGTGTCCTTCGCCGCTTTGAATGTTTATCCCCTTGATTCGGGGGTCTCCTTTGTTCGCATCCACATTTTATGCTTGCTTATGTTCATAACATCGTACATTCGCACCCATCAACTCGTGTCCTCCTTCGTATCGACTCCAGGCGTACATTTCGTACCGCTTCCATATGATCTAATCGGTACGAAATGAGCATGGGGGTATCGACACGAAGTGGTCATGAAAATGGACACGAATCTCATCCTTGGGACGGATACGAGCGAGACCTTACCTGATGGATACGAACAAGGTTTTACCTGATGGACACGTACAAGCCTTTACCTGATGGATACGAACAAGGCTTTACCTGATGGATGCAAAGCCATTGAGTCGAGTCCATGTTGATCGATACGAACGATATCGATTCGAAGTACACCACTATGCTCTGTCTCTGATCGATATGAACAGTATCGACACGAAATGCCAACAACCGATCGATGCGAAATGCATCGATACGAAAAGACCACCGCACGCTTGCTTACCAATCTGGGTCTACTGCTATCGAGTTGAAATCCTTCTGGCCTTCCCACCTGATCAATACAAATGAGACGCTGCTCCATGGATACGAACTACCGGACATGCGTGAACCATCTCTTTCCATCCCGACCGATATGAATGTCATCGAGTCGAACCAGAACCTAATCGATGCGAACTTCACCGAGTCGAACCTGTGCCGATCGATACGAACGGTATCGATACGAACCATTATCTTTCGATTGATACAAAATGTATCGATACGAAACATCCCCTGCGCACCAATGGATACGAACAGCATGTTCTTCCTACCACGCATCGATCATATCTCCTTCATACGAACTCCGATTAACCTGAAATTTGAAGCACAGCCTCTCCTAGTCCTCATCATCATCTCCTATAGATTCCGTCTCGATCGGGGCCTGGCCAAATTTTGAGGACATCGATTGAAACCTTGTTTCCAATCGATCTCCAATCCTGATATCCATCATTCCTTGCCAATTTGTCAGTATTCCAGCTTTGACCAAAAGTGGGATAACAATTAATATCTTGCTAGTTGTATGTATTTTACAACCCTTGGCCATCGTCCTACATCGATCTGGCACAGAACCGGCATACTATACAGGTATATTGGATGCCGAAGGTATAAGGCGGTCGTCATTTTTTGGTCATCACATTTGGTATCAGCTTAAGTTGCGTAGATGACTTAAGTTGGTATTGTGATCCAATAGAGATAGAATAGGAGTTATCATCCTAGACTAGATCGAGAATACATATAAACATACATGCACACACACACACACACACATATATATATATATATGTATATGTATATACGAGAGCCCGTACTTGTTATATATTTTGGTTTTCAATGCTAGATAATAGTATATATATATAGTATATACATTGTATTGCACATATGAATACCATTGATGCAATATTCGTTATGAGAGATTAATCATTCTTATTATAGCTCAAGAATGAGCTAGCATATGAGGACTGCTATTGGGAACTCCATTTTGGAATTGAGAAGTGGGCAGGTTCGAGGGCCACTAATCCTATTTACAGAACACGTTCACTGAGATGGTGCGAATCATGGTTTGGGATGCCCAAGTAGCTACAAATAATAATGGTATTTAAGTGCAAAAACTAAGAGTTAACTTTACCAAGCTGTATAAAGACTACAAAATTCTAGGAGGTAAACCGTTCCTTGGAATGAAGTCGGTTGTTGAGGTGCAAGACTAGGTGGGTACATGCGAATGGATCTTCAATGACTTGGAGTTAGATGATGCTATGGGGTAGAAGTTTCCCTCTAGATTACTCCATGGGTTATGAAATGGTAAAATGCCATTGTAGCTGCAACTTTCGAGGATCATTTTACTTGGGATTTGTTAATAATTTGCTTCGAAGAGAAATTTATCCCAACTTCTCAGAAGTCGATGTTGTCTAAGCAGTTCACCGAATTGAAGCAATGCGATATCATACATACATATATATATATATATATATATATATATCAGATTATGTAGCCAAATTCGATGTGCTATCGAAATGCGGCATGTCTTTCATTGATACTCCAATTAGAAAGAATGAAGAATTCATTGTTCGATTGAATAATCACTTTAGGAAATGATTGGTTGGTTGCATTGATGAGATTTTAAAGATGGTGGTTGAAAAGGCTTTATAATACAAGAGACTATCCCCAATGTAGAAGGACTATCTCGAGTCATCTAAGTAGGGCAGACAATAGAGGCATATCTGTTTAATGTTGTTCTAATTTTTTCGAGTGCTACATCGGCGAAAGAGAAGGAAAATTACATTACTGGCTAAGGTATGCTTTCCATTTATGGTGTTCCACACATGTTTTATTCAATACCATGGTTTCACATTTCTTCATGCCTAGTGACTCGACTGATAGATTGGAACTGAGACCTAAGATAGTTGATCGACCTTTAAATTATGACAAACCATTTGGAGGCTATAGCCTATGCATAGTTTGTCGAAATTTAGCCTTATCGAGTCATAGATGTTTGTTTGTTGATGATTACTTTGTATTAGGTTTCATTGGGCTTGGTATTATTCTGGGAATGGACTGGCTGAAGAGATACAGAATAGTAATGGACTATGAGAAGTTGTTGTTGATGACAGGACTATTAATGAGCGGAAGGTAGTGTTAGGATGCAGTTGGCATCAAAATTGGCCACCAACACCCAATTATGCAAAAACTCTGATATCCAATCCAATCACATAATATGAAGAGAAACAAACGAAGAATAAAATTAAAAAAAAATTATAAAGCAAGTAAAAGCATAGGAGATTTATACTGGTTCGGCTAACTTTGGCCTACATCCACTCCCAAATAATTCTTTTTATTATACTAAAGTTTGTCTACAGTTACATTCCAAAGTCCAAGATAAAATTGATAGAGTGTAGCCTAGGTTAAAGATAAAGAGAAGTAGAAAGAAGATTCTTTTTTTCTAACTCCATGCCCACTATATTTATAGGGAAAGACGACTACCAATCTCTCTGAAACTTCATATAGGACCTCCTAATTCATATGGCCTACTAGAGGGGCCGCTAAGCCCAAATCCCAATAAAGAGGGATCGGTACCGATCCCTTCATTTGTTGATTTTTGGGCAGCAATCCTTACGGTGGCTTCTGCATGCTTAAATATATCAGCCCTTCAATTCTCATATCATTTGGACCAAAGGAGCTCAAGTTATTGCACAATCATTGATTCAGCATTGCTTGTATGCTATCTTTTGTCGATCCCCCTTATGGGATTTATACCGATCCCTTCATCTTTGACTATTCAATATGTGATCCCTAAGGTATGTTTCCAAGGGTTCATATGCCTTGCTCTCTAAATTTCTTGTGCTTCGAACTTATGGATCTCGAGATAATGATTTTTGCATGCAATAATTTACTTGGACCTTAATGAACACTGACCCCTATCTAAAGAAGTATGTCGATCCATCCTCTTCCATAAAGCATGCCGAACCCTATTAGTTAACCATGTCGATCCCTCCTTCATAAGCTGAAGTATGTCGAACCCTATTATACCACTATGACCGTTCCCTTCAACAAAACATACCATATCGATCCCTCACCCATTTCACAAAGACCAATCTCTTCCTTTCTAACACATCACTACTGATCCCTACATGGTCGATCCCTGCCTCTACAATGTTCTTGTATACCGACTTCTTCCTTCTCTTACCCCTAACCTTGCCAATCCACACTAACCGACTATCGATCCCCATTCATTAAACCATGTCGAACTCTCTATAGAAGCCAACCCATACTGATCCTTCCATTCACTAAACTATATTTTGTACTTTCAGCAATTTACATTGTTTATCTACCAATTCCACTCGGTCCTGACTACATCTTACTATATGTAATTGATTTCTGAGCCCTAGAATCATTACTTTGCACTCATCGGCCATGATAATATTGCGAAGCCTATTGGGCTAGATCCGCCTCTATACTGCCTTGGCAAAAGACAGGTTAACATCTTGCCCCCCAAAACATGCCTTGCGATAGGAAGGCATGTCTTGAATTGCCATAGATCCAAAATCCGAAGTCCATAATCCATCGATAGCCATATTATCCAATACTTTGCCAAACCAAATCCACGATCTCTATAAATCGTTAGTGAAATCTATGACCATTCCAAGTCGATATTCAATTCCGAACCAGCGATCACTCCGGATTGTTTATTCGAAGTCGGTATCCAAATCCATAACATTTATGGGTTATTATCCTAATCAAAATCCTCGATCTCACTAGATCCTTCTCGAGCACAATCCATACTCGACGACCTGAGTAGGTCGATCCATCATGTTTGAGCAAAGTGACCCACCCCTTGCCAAGCATAGTCCATACCTGATGACCTTGATCTCTCTTGATCCTTGCCGAGCACAATACATACTCGACGACCTGAGTAGTCCGATTCCATCGCGTTCGAGCGAAGCGACCTACCCCTTGCTAGGCATAATCCATACCTAACGACCTGTGTTGTGCATTACGTCGATCCAAATTTAAGCATTCCTAAGTCCATAAAAAAAGAGTCCATACAACCAATAAACGAAAGTTCAAATAAAACCAGAAAAATTAGAGTTTGAAGAAAACAAGAAGAAAGGAAAAAAATAAATTTCACAAACCCTAGCATTATGATTTATCATCATCTCAGAGCATGCCTAGGGACCGTCCTTGATCCAATACATGTGTAAGTGACTTAGCCATCTTGCTATGGAGTTTTCTACTTATCCCATGCCATCCCGATCAACTGATAACAAATTGATGATGACGCCTTGATCCAGTTCCATTTTCATTCAAGGTGGATGGTGTATGCTCATGTTCCACTGCCACAGCCCAAGTCCTTACATATTATTGTAAGTTGTAACTGACCATTTCTTACATGTTCCTCGATGATATCCTTAAAATGCCTACAGTCATTTATATTGTGCCCATCCAGCTCAAAGAATAGGCGGTGCTTTCCCGATATCCATTCGCGTTTATAGGGTTCCCTCCTTATCCGCCTCCTATATAGAAGGCGCCCTCGAATATCCATTCTAGGGTTTCATTCAATTCGAGTAAGAAGAGAATTTGGGTTTCCTCCTTTGCCGCTTTGGTCCATCAAAGTTATTATCAATGTTCCATTTACTATTGTCCTTTCTAGAGCTTTCACCGGGCAGTTCTCCACCCCGTACCGTATTAACTTCTGCTTTCTTTTTATCAACTTTTACATCTTCTTGTCGTAGAAACCTCTCTGCTTCATGATAGAATCCCCCAAGATTCATCTGTAGATCCTGTGTCGGTGATATCTTAAAATCTTAATTATCTGCAACTCCTGACACTGCCACCATCAAAACCATCGATGAATCCGGTTGTTCCACCAAAACAACAGTCGCACTGAACCTGAACCTGGTTAGGGAATTCTTGAGTGATTCTCCCACCCATTGCTTTACTAATGTCAATTCCATCACATTCTTCGGTCTCATAATGTGAACCCAAAAATGCTTCATAAATTTTTCGACGAATTCCGTCCATGTGCTGATATAACAGCTCTCCAACTATCTGAACCATAGTGCAGTTGCATCCGTTAAGTACTTCCGATGCCCTTAGTACTTCCACATGTCATATATACCTTATTATATGCATAGTTGGATCCGACTTTCCGTCATGAGCTTCCAGTGTTGGGAGTTTGAATTTTGGTAAATTCCTAGCATTTTAGATATTTGGAGAGAATGGACTTATATTTACATCCTTCAGATCCCTGTTCACTAATCCTCCACGTATACATCGCCTTATCATCTCTGCAAACCTGTCATTGTCTTCCAATGGTTTCTCCTATCATCATGTCCAAGCTGCCCCCAAGTCTAAGAGGGAATTCCAAAATGTATTCCTCTGGACAAGCATTGAAACTCTGATTCACACCATGCTCCATGGATTGATCGCAAGTCCTCCAGCATCATGATCAACCAGACCCGGGAGCATGCCCTCTAGTCTTTGGGGATCAGTATCGATCCCTCTAGAATGGCAGGGGATTTCCCATGGTTGCTCTGTTCTTTTCATTTGTCTATTGGCTCCATTTGCATGTTCCCAGTTCTGATTAACAAGGACTCATGCTGTTTCAACTCCTTGATTCTGTGCACCAGCTTGTCTAATCTGTTATAGTGAATTCTGCATCATCTCCTCTTGTATTTTCAGCATCCTCACCTGCATAGCATCCATCATCTTTTCCATTTCATCCATGGTGATGTAGATAGATGATTGATTAGCTCTATCTTCTAAGGAAGCCTCCTGACTACCTCCATGGTGGCTCCTTTCCGGTAGCACTCTCCTTTTTGATTGCTTAGTCATTGCTCTCTAGATCAAGTGTCCAAGCTTCCAAACCTAATATCCTAGCTTCCAAATCCTTGGGTGCAAGTCCTTCTCAGTGAAAGCGCCAAAATGTTGGCATCATAATTGGCCACAACACCCAATTATGCAAAAAATCCAATATCTAATCCAATCATTGAAATATGAAGAGAAATAAATGAAGAAGAAATTAAAAAAATTAGAAAGCAAGTAAAAGAAGACGAGATTTATAGTGGTTCGGCTAACTCTAGCCTACGTCCACTCCCAAATAATTTGTTTACAATCTGAAATCCAAGAATAAAATTGACAGAGTATAGCCTAGGTTGAAGATAAAGAGAAGCAGAAAGAAGATCCTTTTTCTAACGCCATGCCCGCTGTATTTGTAGGGGAAGACGACCACCAATCTCTCTAAAACTTCAATTATAAGGCTTCCTAATTCATATGGGCCCACTAGAGTGGTCGGTAGGCCTAAATCCTAATGAAGAGGGATTGGTACTAATCCCTTCATTTGTTGATTTTTAGGCAGCGATCCCTATGGTGGCTTCTACATGCTTAAATATATTAGACCTTCAATTCTCATATCATTTGGACCAAGGAGCTCAAGTTATTGCATGATCTTTAATTCGGCATTGCATGTGTGCTATCTTCTACTGATCCCCCTCATAGGATGTATACCAGTCCCTCTATCTCTATCTATTTGATGTGCGATCCCTAGGGTATGTTCCCAAGGATCCATATGCCTTGCTTTCCAAATTTCATGTGCTTTGAACTTATGGATCTTGAGATAATGATTGTTGAATGCAAGAATGAACTTGGACCTTGATGAACGTCGGCCCTCATCCAAAGAAGTATGTCGATCTATCCTCTTCCACAAAGCATGTTGAACCCTATTAGTTAACTATACCGATCCCTCCTTCACAAGATAAAGTAGGTCGAACCCTATTCTACCACCTTGACCGATCCCTTCAATAAAACATACCCTACTGATCCCTCACCCAAGCTCACTAAAAATGATCTCTTCCTTTCTAACCCATCACCACCGATCCCTACATGGTTGATCCCTACCACTACAATTTCTTGTATACTGGCCTCTTCCTTCTCTTACCCTTAACCTTACCGATCCATACTAACCAACTATGTCGATCCCTATTCATTAAACCATGTCGAACCCTCTACAGAAGCCAACCCAAACCGGTCCCTCCCATTCATTAAACTATATTCCATACTTTAAGCATTTCATATTATTTATCTACCAATTCTATTAAACTCTAACTTCATGTTACTATCTATACTTGATTTTTAGGCCATGTAATCATCGCTCTGGACTCATCGGTCTCGATAATTGTGAAGCTTGTTGGGTTCCGCTTGTATACTGCCTAGGAAAAAGGTGGGTTAATAGCTACCAACCAATTGACGAGGTGATAGTTAGATTTCTATATTCACTCGATATCCCACATGATGAGTTATCATTTGTGCTTGTGGTTAGAGAGTATCTAGACATATTCGATAAGGTGACCGGATTACCATCACATAGAGAGATAGAGTTTTGTATTGATCTGATTAGATATGCTAGGCCAATAGTTATGCCTTAGAGGCAAACACACCCAAACAGCAGAGGGAACTCTAGGTGTGAGCGAATGACCTATTGAGGCGATGGTTCATTCATAGGAACATATTAGAGTGGGGTGCACCTGTTGTGTTCACCACTAAGATAAATGGCTCTTTAAGATTGTATACTGATTACTGTAAGCTGAACGAGATGTGGAATAAGAACCCACTCTCACATATTGACGGTTTATTCGATCAACTCCATAATGCAAAGGTGTTTTCTCAATTGGACTTTGTGATTAGGTTTCCACAGCTAAGATTAGGTATAGAGAGTGTGTCGACACATCGTTTCGTATGCCATCTTTATTTTTGAGTGATTGGTTAGGCCATTCGAGCTAACTATGCATCGATATTCTTTGTTGATCTCCTGAATTGGATTTCGAGGGGTCACTTATGTATGTTCATGCTTATGCTCATTGATGATATTTTTGTCTTCTCTTGGACAAAGAGAAGCAATAAATGCATCTGAAGATTGTGTTGAAGTATTGAGAAAACATCGATTGATGGCGAGGTTTATGAAGTATCACTTCTAGATGAGGGAAGTGGGATTCTTGGGTCATGTTTGTTCGGAGCAAGACGTTGCTATAGATTCTATGAAGGTTACAACTATCTTGGATTGGGATAGACCTAAGAGAGCTATAAATGAGAAGTTTCTTTTGATTAGCGGGATAATGTATACGTTTTACCAAGGACTTCTCAAAGGCAAAGGCACCATTAACTGATTTGATGAAAAAGAATTAGACTTTTGTTTGGGATGCAAGGTGCAAGCACACGTTTGTGAGTCTGAAAGGGTGCTTTATGGGTGCACCATTATTACTCATTCCGATTGGGAATGAGGAGTTGATAGTATATATAGATGCCTGTGGTGCTGTTAGATGCAATGTTGTTGTAGAAGGGTAAGGTTGTCGAATATGCTAGATAATAACTGATATCGCACGAAAGGGGGTATCCAACTCCTAACTTAGAGTTGGCAGCGACAGTATTGACATTAGAGATTTGGAGGCACGACCTACCAAGGGAGAGTTTTGGGATGATAACTGACCCCACATCATTGAAGTACCTCTTCTTCGAAAAGGATCTTTACCTTTGCTAGCAGCGATAGTTAGAGTTCTTGGCCTCCTACGACCTTGACATTTCCTATATGCCACAAAGGAAATGAATTCGTTGATACTTTTAGTGGAAGACAAGCCAGTTTGGGAGCAATGTTCTTAGAGTGAGACATAGCTTGATTTTATCGTTGGTTATGACTTCAAAACTTGGTGTGAGCCAGTGCAAGAGATGATAGCTAGTGTGAATATCAGACCTACTTGATTTAGAAAATCAATACTACTTAGAGGCATGATGCTAGACTAGCAAAGATTATGGCAAAAGTAGAGGAATGAGTATAGTCTATGGAGACGATGCAATACAGTCCCGACCGAGATAGTTGGTTCCAAAAGGATGGGATATTATTTTTTCTCGAGTGAAGATATGAACATATATTGATGGAATTTATTAATGGATTGTCGAGGACTAGAGGTGTGTATGATAGCATTTGGTCAAAGTCAATTGATTGACAAAGAGTGCTAGATTTATACCTATTAGGTCTAGTAAAATGGCATCGAAATTGGCTGGGTTATATGTGAAGTAGATTATCTGATTATATGATTTTCCAAAGAGAATTATGAGTGATCGAAACTCATTATTCACTAATGTGTTTTGGAAGAGCTTACAGTGTGTTTTGGAAGAGCTTACACTAGGTGTTGAAAAGATGGCACAGAATAGGCTAGGTGATATCAAGATGGAATCGGAAGCTTCGAGACCTCGTAGGCCCATTCATATCATAGGATGTGATGCGAATCAACTTAGAATAAAGGTTCGGTAGAGTGAATGTGAAGGCGATTGCAAATGGGAGACTGAGGAGAGCATGAGGACCCCTTTTCTGAAGCTTTAACTGAGTAAGATTTCCATTTTTTATTAGCTTTCATATTCGATATCATATTTGATGCTTTGTATTAGATAGTTTAGCATTATGCATGCTAGGATAGGCATTGATATTACTTCTTGATATTTGATATTATCTATGCATGTTTGATGTTTGATGGTTGGTGTTTGATATGGCTACTTATGCTTATGATGATTGTTAGGTATGCAGGATAGCTATGGATGATTTTGACTCGTTCTATTTGGAGATTTCAGGGGTGAAATTTGTAAAGTGGGGGAGAATGTAAAGACCATATTTTACATACCAGAGGATTATAAAATTTTATTTTTAAATTCATATTGGGTCGTATGGCTGTATAATTTTGGTCAACGTTGGGTAGTGATATTTTGAACCCTTGGTAATTTTATCAAACGATTTTGACCATAGATTTATTTATCGACATTGTTGATAGTTATATGTATTACGTCGATATATGCGCATTAATGCACTAGAGAATTTGGATGAACAGAAAACGTCATTGGGTCAAGGAAAAAGTGTACAAGCTACTAGTAGAAAATTTACGAGATTGGACATTCCAGCAGTCAGTACGACAAAAAAACATCCAATAATAGCGTCTTGCGGAACAGTCTTAGATTCTGACGAAAGTTGTGCCATTGGAGCGAGGAAAATGAAATAGGTCACACTGTTGAAAATTCGTATCAATTCGACATTCCTAGAAGTTGTATAGCCATAAAACGTATGTTAGAATTTTAAAAAGGTAAAATAAAATGTGTACACAAAATCCCTAACCCTATCCAGTACCCTATAGATCTTAACCCTACCCACTACCCTATAAATCTTTGCTTCTTTCTCTAGCAAAACTTTCTCACTCCATCTTCTCATTTTCTACTTCTTTCATTGGCAACCCACCTCTCCACTTCTCTTTTTCCTCCTTTTTCTCCATCAATAATGTCTATTTTAGGAAAAATAAAAGTCTGGTCTATTTATTCTTCCGATGGCTATGCAAACATCGCATTAAATCGACCCAAATCCAACGGTGGTGGTCGAAAATGCTAAATCTGGCAAAGTGGTGATTTTTGGAGAGAACCAAATTGGGTTTGGTTGATATGGGTTTGTTCATGTCAGCGAGAGGATCGTGGAAATGTATATGATAAGGACTAGAGATGAATGTAGTTATGGCGGTTTGTTGGAAAATTTTTGGGCTGGCTACCTTATTTTGTGCATGTGAGGGATATGTGGGTAATCGTTGGTGGCTAAGACAAGTGAGTTGGAGGCTGGCTGAGTGGCAGTGCAAGGAGGCAGGGTAGTTCGAGGTTCAAGCATGGTCTAGCGGTGTTGACAACATGTATATGTAAAAAGGATATAAAGGCAGCAGGCCAAGTAGCTAGAGATGGTGGCAAGAGGCGGTGCTCGACGACTATGGTGATTGGCGGAGCATGCGGCGTTGACGGGTGAATGTCTGGCAATTGGCAGTGTTATCGAGGTGCTAGCATGTGCATGTGCTATGGTTGTGGCTAAAAAAGTTACTTGAATATGCAGGATTGGAAATATTGCACAGGAAAAGAAATGGGTAAAGGAAATTGTACTAGCAAAATGAAGTGGAAAGAAATGACATGGCCAAGAGGTGAGAGAAAAATTACGAAAATAATTAAATATGTTAACTATTGATTAGTTAGGGTTAATTAATTAGTCAATTAAATTGTTGGTTTATCAATACATATATGATCGATATCTTATATCGTTAATATCTTTTGCATACGAGGTCTGATTTGAATGCGGTTTCTTGTATTGCACTCGTATTGGAGCCCACTATGAATTGACATAGGATTGGGTAGCTTTTGTTGAGGTGAGTGATATTGTCTTTCGCCATACTATGATTGTTGATATAGTATAAAAATGACGTTTAGAACTGATTTCCAACTTTAAAGCATGATTTCTGATATATATATAAATGAACACCTGATTTAATAAAAGAATTTTAAAGTGTTTTGAAATGGTTTTAAATCAAATGTCACATATGTTATTACAGACGTACTACTTTTAGGAAATCACTAGATTTTGACTACTTTTTATATGAATCCTCAAATCGGTTGATATGACAGTAAAATATGTTGTATCTATCCTGTGGTACATAAATGTATTCATTTTGGATGCATGTATGTTTATTTGCTTGTTTTGGTTGAAAACGTCGATCGTAGGCGATACTGAATTAGGAAATATCCCAAAAGATAGAGTTACATGCATATCGATCGAAAGCGCACACGATGGGAACTCAAACAGTGAGATTGAGTTTCATACATATTGGTTGAATGAACAAATGATGTGAATTCGAATGGATGGGATAAGCAAGTGGAAGAGTACTAGGATGTGTACAGACCGATCTAAAGATGAAAGATGATAGACTTGGGTATGTGCTTCGAACTTTAGGATAGATGCTAGACGTTTTCACTTAGTTTGTACGAAGCCATTTTTGCCTAACTACGCGAATAAATTGGTCAGCATTGACCTTTGTAGAGTGGTCGGTACCTAACACAAATAATGATGGCTAATTTGGCTAATCTTTGACCTGAATGATGAAAAATCTTCGTGGAGTGTGACATGGTGCTTTGTTGGTGAAAACAACTCTTGATTTTTTGTTATTGCTGTACAACAAGTGATCACGATGGTGAAGCGATGGCGTGATATCTTTAGAACTTTGATATAATTCTAGACTTATAAGGGATGTATGGAGGTGTTTCGATGATGGTGACTCGATGGTGGAATTATGGTGATGATCCATAAGGAAAAGTTCGATGAGGAGAGCTTTTAGGTTGAACAATGATGTGTTCTATCGTGGTGATGAGTGGCTTTATGACCGTGTTCCACTATGGAGATAAGTAGAATGGAATTATAACTGTTTTCCATTATGATAATGTGTTCAAACAAATCATAGATACTCGAAGGTCTTCAGTATGCTCTTGTAAAGAGGATACGTGGGAACGCCCACCTGGATTATTACCATGTCCAGATCATATGACTATGGATTACCTTGAACCTTATGGCTTTGGATCTATTTCCTAGCCTTATGAAGTGGTATGGATTGAGCATCGTGAAACCAAGATTTGATTGTGTTCTAGCTTATAATCATATCATACGAGTCATCTTATGACCAACAAATTTGAGTGATATAAGGATTGTTTGATGGGTGATGCATTTGCGTATTTTTTTATCTTGTTTGCTTATTACCCAAGGCCATCACATGAGGTAGGTATTATGATTGAGATACCTAGACACCCGACTTTGTACTTAGATTATGTACACTTATATAACGATGATGATACTAGAGTAGCATGTATTGATTGTTATGTGCTAACCCTTTGGATTCGGAGACATGTCAGTTATGATTCTCCATAAGCTATGTTCCATATACTATATCGACTTTTGTAGTATTTTGAAATTGTTTATCGCTCACAGTGGACTATTGTCTGGCTCGAGGTTTTATATTTTACTTCTTATTATCTCGGGTAATCTTAAATGAGTAGACTAGACAATAGGTGTAAACAAAAATGGAGTTTTGTAGATAGACTATTAGGAGGTGGTGCTTTCTCATACTTATATTTTAGGCTCACTGTTGTTTGTTCCAATGTGTGACACTATGGAGCTTGATAGTGTTTGACTTTTTTTAAAAAAACCTTACTCCGGAGAGTAGAGCTAGGGAACTCGACTGCCCGCCACACCGGTCCCTCTTTTAAGCTAGCCCAACTTTAGAGCTTCAATTCCCTACTATTTTTATTCGGTATTAAAGGAATAACCACTCCAATCCATTTAGGAAACATAGCTCAATTTACTAGGATTCGAACCCACAACCTCAAGGATCTTTGTTTCATAGTCGCTAAGCAGCCCTGACCAACTGAGCTATTCTCGTGGACAAAGTAAGTATGATGTTTTTGACTTACTATTATTAGAGACATGCTTGGTGTGAGGTTGATGAGTAGTTCGATGCAAGAGCCGGAGTAGTGACTATCTTTGATTTCTATGAGTAAATTTGATTAAATTTCAATAATATATGCCATACATCTATTCATATTGAGTTAAGATGCATACTAGGATTTATAAATCATGGAAACGAATTATGTTTACACAAATAGAATTCAGTTTCTTCAGCTCATGTTTGAATTATGTGATTATTGAGATAGGCTTGGTATTAATTATAAAATCAAAACTAGGGGTCTTGCAACATCCTGCAAAAATTAGCTGGAAATTTAACAAAAGAAATTAAAATAAATATAATAAGGGTAAATATGAAATTTTCACAAAAATCCAAATTTGGCTATGGAACTTGCACCATTGCATTCATATCAATTTTTCGTACAATTTTCATATATAAAGTTTTGTAAGCGGAGCACGTATAGAAAAGTTATTAACATTTGAAAAATAGGAATAGAAAAAAATTAAATATAAAATTGGAAAAGAAATAATTTAAATAAAAAAAAGCTCCACCGGTCGACCCCTAACTTGGACTAGTTGACCCCTATGGTCGACCACTCCAAAATAATGGTTGACCTGTCGAAGCGTTTAGGCTAAGACTTATGTTTGCCAAATATCCCAAATTTTATATAAATCGATCTAACAACTTATAACGATCTAAAACCGTATAAATAGAACCCTAACCTAATACCAGTTTCATGTTAATCATAGAAAAACTTCACCTCTCTAAAGGCTCAACCCTCTTTCTCTTTAAATTGATTTTCTTCAAAACAAAATTAAAATTAAACTCAAAAGATTAAAGGTGGAACAATCAAATTAAATCAATGGGGGTTTTTACAAACTAAATGGAAGTGATTCCAAGCAGACTATATATGGGACAACTTAATAGAGGTGAGTGATTAATCTGATGATTTATTTGTAATTAAGTTTGTTTATACCCTATTTGATCCATAATTGTTTAGTTTAATGTTTATCTAATAACTGTAGTGGATTGGAAATTTAGTAGTAAATTAACCCATATGAACATGATCCCCTTTTTAATTTAAATTTGGTTAAAGGAAAATTGGTTAGATAAATGTTGATTTAGGTTAAATACACCTTTTTAGATTGAATATAGATACATATAACCCTGTTGATTCTAAATCTAAGTAAATCGGAATTGAGGACAAACAATATTAAAAATTATGAAATAATTAGAAACTGAAATTGAGATCACTAGGATGGGGAATGTACATTTACATATTAGGGTTTACTATAATTAACATAGTATGATAAGCAGCAGAGTATGATAATTAACAGACAATAAAATGAAGAAAATAAAATAATAAAAATACAAATTCGATCGGTCGACAAGAGCTGATCGACTATTAGCGATTGACCGCTCCATTCAGTGCCTAACTATCGACCGGTTATCGGTTTACAGGCGCAATCTGAACCTCGACCTAAGGCCTAGGCTATAAGTTTATTTATGTATAATTTATATTTATGTATAGATGTTAGTTTAACTAGGGAAATTAGTTCCCTAAGTGCATGACTCTTGGATACGTTATGGGATTGAATAGATGTGTACACAAGTAATGACACCTAGACAGTTTTTATTCGGCATAATCGATATGCGAATGGGCCAATTCAATCACTAATTGCACTCACAAGATATTCTGCAGTGTACATGCAACACTAATGAAGAGGTTTGGAGAAGTTTATGGGTTGTCACTAACGGGAGGTTCCTTGATATACACATCGATGAACATGTGATATAATTGTTGTTGATGGATGCCCGATGCTGTGCAATCAGTGGCATTATATTACCATTGAGTGTGGACACGGATGTAGTGGACACTATGGCATCTTTGACATGAGTCGATGTTACGGGCTCCACCTCAATAAGTAAATATGATACATGTAGTAGTAATTAGGGAACATTGTCTCAAGGTTGACAATGTAGGCGATCCTATGTTAGAAGAGTTCCAAAGGTTACTAGAAGATCTATAGTTGTTTTGGGGTTCGATTAGTTGTTTGACCCCAAGTATAAACCTTTAGAAGATGTTTAGTGTAGGTGTATTTAGAACTATAACCCTTAGGTTAACAAAACCTACCTTAGTAAGTAGTTTACAAACACAAGTAGGCCACCTTAGGTCACACAGAGTATTAACGAAGTCAATTGCATATGATCAGCATATGTTAATGATGTAACTCATTCACTCGACTTTTATCTAACCCACTCCTTTCTTTTTTCACTTACTAGAGGAGGACAGGGCAACATGTTATTGGCCCAGATCTAGTATGTAAAGAGACGAACTTAGCGTTGGCATTTCTTACTATTTTTACTCTTTATGTAATATCAGGCTATATGTTGTATTTCTATAATCTCTAAATTACGACCACGCATGTTTTGAGATTGTGTTTTCTTGAATATTTTCTAAGATGACTATTTCCTATATCTATCTTTTCCTACCTTCCATTATGAGATCTGAAAATTTTAGAATTTCGTATATTTTATCTTTATATTTTTAATCTCTATAATGTATAAAAGCATTTTGATGACCACCTTATACTACCAAAACCGATAATATCGAAATAGTGCATTGTAACCATGCCCAAATGATATAGGACGATCACCAGAGTTGAAAATGAGACAAACATATCATATAACATGTCGCATATCTCATAGCGCATGGATAAACAATAATATCATAGATATAATATGATAGACTAATAACTATGTAAACAAATCATCAGAACATAGATCCATGGAGTTATATACAATTTAGTAGAGTTTATACAAAGGAAATAAACTCAACAACTGTCTCATAACAAGAAAATAAGCAGTCAGTGCTAAGTCTTCTCGGTGCTACATAGTGGAATAAGTGTAGAAATCTGTGTGAATATATAATACAAGATAGCTCTATCCAGCTTTCCCTCCGCACAGCTACTACATCAGCCATACTTATTATCTAGTTTACTCATTTAAGAGTATGAAAAATAATAAGAAACAAAGCATAAAACCTTGGGCCAGAAAATAGTTTGGTGTGAGCGGTAAATGAATCTCAAAATACTATGCGGGTAAATATGGTAAGGAGCAGAGGTACACAAATCATACCGGAATGTCCCTACAACTAATGAGTTAGCACATAACATCATAATATGCTACTCTACAAATTATATAAAGGTACTATACTCAAAATAAGGATATCAGCTCCCTAGGTATTCCATCTCTAATATCTGCTCCCAATGATATCTCTAAGTGATAGCCTAGAAAGCAACTAAAGCAACCATAGCATCCATTAAACAATCCCCAATATCATTCCATGTGCTCTGGATGTACGATAACCTATATGCCCTCCTTATTGCCAGGGACTAATAAAAGTCCTTTCTTTCAGTGTACTCTTGTATTACACGGCCCAAAGCTAGATACGTGTCTTGTAGCCCAAAGTTGGACACTAGACCCAAAGCCACTGGTCCAGGGTATCCATGGGTGTCCCATTTGTAATACCGCTGCTTCGAGTATAACAGAAAAAAATCCTAGTATCAACAATTCCTTAGCACATGCATCCAAGCCCTTCTTCCCCATTCGGATCCGAGCACTTCCTTTTCCTAATCCAGTTTCCATTATTCGGGAACCTTCACATTCTCATTCCATGGTTCCCTCCTTTAGCGAGCTACTATCTTAAGTACTACTCCCTTCACGGGTCATTAACCAATGATACAAAGCTTTTATCATGTTGTTACATCGCTATCCAATCCTCAAGTGAACGAGCTACATCTCCAACATGCTCTATAGAACCTCTATTCCATTCCTCAGAAATTCCACCTCAACCTGACCCACATAAACAACTCGGTACCAAGTTGTTCAACTAGGTTCCAACCCATTTACTTAGCCAATTTCGGCTAAGTAAACCCTTATGCCTCTAGTACTTACTTCCTAGATGCTTCAGACCCCGATCCATTCGTCAAAATAACTTAGGCCCATCCCATAGCATCTAACTTCAAGTTCTATAAAATAACTCGACATAACATCCTGTACTTAGCCAATTTTCTACATCCTGCCATTGACAACCTCCGCTAGCCATGCTTTACCCATCCATGCAATCCTCCGACCCATTTAGCCAACCAAAATGACTCGGTAGTGATCCATTCAACTCGTTGTCGAGTTGAGTCCTTAGCAAATTTTGAGGCTTGAATTATTCTGCAAGCTCCTGCCACGCTCCAGTGCCTCTCTTCCAAGTTTCATCCATGATTTTCCAAATTCCGACCAACTACGCCTTTGATTTGCCAAATTCACCAATCTATCTTCCTAAACATCCAAAACATTAGCAAACGGCATCAAATCACAACATACAAGCATAGGTTAATATGCATATACATCAATTTATACAAGAAATGCACAAGAATATGATAAACAAACCAATTCTAATCTAAACCCACATATTAAATGCACATATGAATGTGAATAAGGAGAATTACTAAATCAATTTTGAAAACCTTTTCAAGGTTTTACAAATTTTGATCAAAAGCATATGATTTTTGCCATAAAATCTATTTAAGAGCAGAGGTATGAAAGAAGGTTAATGAGATATTAGGTTTCATTGAAGTTACATGTATAGGTTTCGACAGAAGTCAAAAGAAGACGTTTCTAAGGCATTAAAAAGGTTTCGAAGGAATCGGAGGCACCGGCTTCCGTTACCAGCAATAAACAGTGTGAAGGCTTTCGATTCAGATGGAAATAGGACTACCCTTCCATCACTTTCAACCTTTTGACACAGATGAACAAGCAAAGACAGCTTCAGAACCTTTTCGAAGGCAATGGGTGATAATCTCCCACTCACATGCCAAACCTTTCGGAACCAAAGGTTTCACCTTTATAACAACCCTTTCAAAAGCATATCGAATCCTTTTGAACTGGTCAAGGTCAATGACATCAGGAGAAGGTTTTGCGTCGATCAACAGATAAGCAATTGGAAGCTACCAATAATGTCGGAACCATCAGAGCTTCAATATATTCTAAGCCCCTATGAAAAGCCTTCGAAAGAGTCAAAAGTCTCCCATCATTACTTCTGATAGCAAAAAGGCAACGTGAGGAGAAAGGCATATTTAAGATCTTCTGACAACGTTGAAAGAAGTTCTGGAGAAAGTGAGGAAAAGGAATACTAATGACATAACAAACGCGAAGGGGTTATAAAAGACCCTTTCGACATAGTCGAAAGGTCTTGACAAAGTGAAGAAAGCGTGAGGGTGAGTCAAAGGATAGGAAAGAAATGCCTTTCAACAGCATCGAAGTCCGACGAGGCCTTTCGACCAAGTCGAAAGGCATGAGGTAGCATATAAAAAGAGCCTTTCGACTGGGTCGAAGGCTTAAGTGCGAGGGGGGGCGACCTGCATCTATAAATAACACCCAAGTGGTCCAGTTTTGGGGACCGAATTTTGCAATCCCAAATTCATTTCTTACTCCAATTTCTTAGCTGCAATTATATCTTGTAGAAACCCTAAATCCAATTGGGGATAGCGCTCTCTTAATTGTAACTATTTTGGATTATTAATAGAAGAGGGATGGCTAGTTCATTAAGGATTTTGATGACGATAAAGATCATTTAGATCATTAGCTAGCTTAATATCCATTGCACATGAATCTAACCTACTCTCTTAACTTCTTTTTGCCTATGCAATGCATAGGATTGACCTGGGTATACATAGTTGAGACACATCATCATCGAAACCAGCATAAGGCAATGAAAATAAGTATGGTGATGAGGTTTCGATATTGATGAATATATGAAACTGGGGGATATCCAGTTCGATCTAATACAGGAAAAACAAAGTGGAGCTTAGAAAGTTATAAACTGGGTCAGCTTCGAAAGAATAGAATCCCTCTCGACTTGGTCGAAAGGGGGGTTCCGAAGGGGTCTAAATTTATAATTGGCTAACGATCAATTAGAGAGGAATTCGTTTGAAAGTGGTTTATACCCAGTTACATCTACAATCCTTTCGAAGGGGTTCCTCAACAAAAGTAGCAAAACCACTTGAGGCGAGAGCAGCTATGACATATAAATAAAACATGTGTTCCTATCGACATTGTCGAAAGGGCCAGGCCAAGCCTTCCGACATGATCAAAAGGATGATAAGCCTAAATGGATAGTTGCTTCTAACCCATTCAAAAGAAAGGTTTCAAACGAGATGCTGCTTCCTTAACCTGCATTTTTGAGGTTACTCCTTAATCCCTTTCGTCTAAGTCAACCTGGTCGATAGGAAGAGGTCTTCTCAAAAATTTGGTTTCGTTTGAACTCGGTTACCTTCCATATAGCTTTGGGGATGTTGACAAGTTTTCTTATTAACATTTTTGGTGCTAGAAGGAGGGACAGAACCTCTAGCTTTGTCACTATATTATAGACTAATTTTGGATCATTTGACTTGAATAGGAAAAATGAGATCTAAACGATTAAGCGGAAGAGGAAGGAGTTATCCACACCACCACTCTTGAGGAGAACATAGCTCCTTCCTTTAATCTGAAAGGGGCTATTCAAGGACAACCTTCATCACCATCTCAAAAAGATGAGAATACTACAAAGATCAAACACTTGGAGCGGCAGCTACAAGAAATGCAAGAGCTACTCAAGATGGCACTATCTTAGAAATCTTCAAAGACACTAAAACCAACTCAGGGGGATGAGGTGGTTTCACTCAGAAGGAATTTTAAAGCTAACTCTAATGAATAAAAAAGAAAAATATACTTAACATCCTCCAAGAAAAAGGAGCGACCTCAGTTAAAAAGCTAACCATCAAGGAAGATTTCACGATAAATCGCTTGAACAATCCAAATGCTCATAGTCGAAGGAGTATTATCCGGACCTGAAAACTATTATAATGTTGAGGCTTATCTAAAAGATGCAACTGAAAAGGAAATAAAGGATGCTATGAACATGAAATGGAAGAGGACTATATATGAAAACACCAGTGATAATGAAAGAGTGTCTCCCTTCATTGATGAGATCATGGGTATAGTCATCCCGCCTTATGTTAAAAATCCCAACAATGAAATACCATGGAGTTACAGACCCAGATGATCATTTAATTGCTTTTGATAGCCAAATGGATTTATACTATGCATCTAGAGCTGTCAGATGCCGATTACTCCCGGTCACTTTCCAAGGAGCTGCAGCAAAGTGGTATAGGAAGTATCAGGAGAAAGCCATTTATTCATGGAAGCAATTCTCTTATGAATTTTTCGCCTAGTTTTGCATTTGCAAAGATCCCACAATTTACTATACAGTCTTGGCTAACATAAAGTAAAGACAGGAGGGATCCTTGGGAGATTCAGCACTGAAGCTCTAAAAGCCAAAGACATGAATGATCGGGACAAGCTTATTACAGTTCATTACTGCTTGAGAGAAAACACTCCTTTTTGGAAGTAGCTCTTCATCAACAGGTGTAAAGATTTAGAATACTTCCATTTCCAGATTTGGATGGATGAACTTTACTATGCTAAGAGGAAAGCTAACCCAAAAAAAGGGTTGAAATTTGGCGTAGACCAAGGACACAAAAGAACAAGATGGGAAGAGCCCATTGCTAACGCAATCGCTTTAAACAAGCCATTGTCTTACGTTTATGCTGTGGCCAAGAAAAGAGTCAACTTTCCGACCTCCTTTAAACCAAGAATAACCCTGAATAAAGAAAGGGAGGAGATTACTTGCTTATCACAAGGCAGACAGCCACAAAACCGATGAGTGCAGGGCTTTAGTTAGAATCATCCAAAAGCATATTTGTGAGGAACATTTGAAGGAATTATTCAGGATCAGGAGAAAACTTAACGGATAGGAGATGGTCCACAGAAACCCTAGAAGTACTTTAAATATATTAGAAGATGAAGACCTCCTGAGCTTGAGCGCACCTATAAACAGAATTGATGTAATTCACGGAGAGTCGCACCCAACGGGGAATAATAAAAGGGCCCTAAACAGATACATCAAGGAAGCTAAAGAAGGCATGTTTTTAGTCCAAGAGCCCTTATCAAAGAATCCACGACTCAGTGTTAAAATGTCGAACTCTGTTGTCACTCCTCAAGAGATGGGAAAAGGGGGTTCACCATTCGCATATAATGCTCCTTTGATGATTACTGCTCAGATTGGATTATCCATCGTCTCCAAAATTCTAGTTGACATAGGCAGAGCAATCAACGTAATCTTCAAGCATGTCTTCGACCAAATGAATATCCCCGAAGACAAATTAACACCTGGCCTGGAGCCCATCTTTGGATTCAAAATAAAGGGTTGACTCCGGTGGGGCAATTGAAGCTGCTCATGCAAATGGGAGTGCCACCAAATTGCAGAACCATTAAGACTATTTTTGTAGTTATCAACCAGTCCTCTTACTACAACGCCTTCTTTGGTAGGCCAACTCTCAACGAAATAGATGCCTTCGTCTCCCTAAAATATCTCATGGTAAAATTCTTGACAAAAAGAGGATGAGGCACTGTCCGAGGGGAGTAGTTCAGCTCTCGATAAATGTATTTTGCTACTCTAGACCAATATAAAAGGAAGTATTCCACTTACTTCGATTCATCTAATATTTTACAGCCTTCAGATGATGGATTTTCACACCCAACATTCGAAGCAAAGATTAAAGTTAATAAATCGAACAAATGTTTGTATGAAAGGCACATTCCTCTGGAGTGTTCGCGTTGACTAAAGCTCTATGAACTAAAAAATAGCCGAACGAATTTTACAATAAAAATAACCGCAAGCGCATGGTGTAGGAATGTAGAACGTCTGCGAGTATGAGTCGATCCACAGAGAATTGTAGATTTTAAAATTCTATTCAATCAAATTAAACCAAAGTCGAATAATTATTAACTACTAAAAGAAAGTAAAAACGAACTAAAACTAAGAAAAATAAAAATATGAGACTAAAGAGCAATTTAGAGGAAAATCTCCTCTCATGATCATATAAATCAACATAATGAAATTATGGTCTCTTTTTGGTTATTTGTGAGTTTAGTTGATGCATTTATCAGAAGCATGACCTAATTGTGTTATTAATTAACACAATAAAGCCATCAAACTTTAATACACCCTCTAACCCACTTACTAACTTCAATGAAAATGATATGAAATTAAAAGTAGAATCTATTTTAAGCATGGCTCATTAACTATTGAATTAGAAACATAAACCATCAAATTTTGATTCTAAATCCACTTCTATTACCATAATCATATGTAGATGAAGAGATAATTAGTGATTCATATGATTAAGCATAGCCTATTTGTTTTGAACAACATAAGCTATCAAACTCAATATTAAACACAAAATTACACAAACATCCAACTTTTCATTAAGCACAAAAGTGACATAAATGGGCAATTATGTTGCATCACGTTATTCAAGAGAGCTTCATTACCCCTAAATTGAAGGGATTAGCCTCTCATTTGTGTTATCATGTCAACATAAGTAGAAAGCAACATGAAATAAAAAAAATAAAAAGAAGAGGAAGATGAAAGCTAATGAAAGAGAGAACTAATATAATTGCATAAAATAAAAGAGATCTACACCATAACATGAAAGGAAATAAACAAGAAGAGGAAAAGAACATGTATTAAATTGCATAAAAAAATTACATGAAAAGAAGAAATGGCTAAGTAGCCATAAAAAGAAAGAGAGCTCTCATTTTATTTTCATAAGAGAAGAGATTCTAAAAGAAAGACTAAGTAAGAAGAGGGTTACTTGAAACATAAGGGGTATATATACATGTGTTAAATCCTAATTCATATTTTTGGAGAATGCCCAAAATACCTTGAGAAATTGTGTAGACCAAGTAATCATTAGCTTCTACTAATCATTTAAGTGTACATGAAGCCATTAATTCCATAAACATGTGCATTAGCCTTTAATTTGTACATTAAGGTAGGTGGGTAAGTGGGGTCCTCCATGTTCTTCATTTTGAGTTATTTCCATCTTCATTCCTTTGTATTCATTTAGTGCATGCATGTATCTTCACGAAACCACCCCTATTTGAGACCAAATTCCTATACAAATATATATAAATTTCCAATTAATTTTTCTCAAAGAAATATATGCACACAAATGACCGTTTTGTCCCTATATGAAGATGGATATGTGACAATTTGAAGTTAATATGGATTTTGGTTAAGACAAGTTAAAATACCTAATATGATCATTTATTTAAATTAATTAGAATAAATGTGGTGGTAGAAATATGTACATTTATATGCACATCAAATACCCTCACACTTATCTTTTTATTCGTCTTTGAATAAACTAAACTAACATAAATCCGTTTTGGTAGAAAGCACGATTGCTTTGAGCGTGTGCAACAGGGCATTAAACCTCTAGGAGTCCCCAGTAGGATGAGTGTTGTCTCGTCAGGGTTTGAGGGTTTTCAACGGATCCCACCCACAAATTCCAAATGCAGGATGAAAATGCAAGATTTATTTACAAAGAGATGAAAGTGAATTTTTGAAAATATTTACAAATGAAAGATTTACTTTTAAATTAACACAAATAAGTTAAATACAGGTTTTGGTCATTATCTTGAGATTTAAGTTGTTTGCTCATAAAAGTTTCCAACAAAACCAAGTTATCATAAAAAATAGACTATAGTTAAACTCGTTGTTTCAGTCGATAACAAAGTGTAACTATGAAATGGATCCTTAGTTGATTATCAAAGTTTATCAAGGTGGTATATTCATTTCTTTTCAATAAAAAGTCAAATCAAATAAGTTAAAATAGTGCTTGGATTTCATTTGCTTACTCTCTCTTATTTTTTTGAAAATTTTATTGATATTTACAATATTTACATATGCCCAATTCAGATAAACTACGGCCATATATATTACCCATGCACTTCCTTGAGGACTTATGTGAGGGGAATACAAAGCGTGGCGAGTGAACACACGAGTGTGAACACCTATTGACTGTAGACGTTATTAAAAAGAATTTTTTTTATATATACACCTAACTCAGATAAATTGAGGCTGCATATGCCGATCGTGCACTGCCTTTCAGGCTTACGTGAGAAAGGTACAGAGCATGGCGAGTGTATACACAAGTGTGTACACATGTCAACCATAGGTGTTAATAGAAAATATTTACATATATACAAATGTTTTTTATATTTTTTTTTAAAGAGAGAGTTTTGCAAAATATTCTTAGCACCACTTAACTTAGAAGACAAAAAAATGTTATATCCTTTACTTTAAATCAACCACTTTTGAAAGCAAAGATTTTAAGTTAGGATATATTTCATAATTATCATGTATGAACCTTCCTATATATTAGTTAAACTATCGTTATTTGTATTCAAATTCATTTTTATTTTTGTTATGACAAATAGATTTTCATTAATTCGATTTAATAAATCAAAAACATATATTTATCTTGTAGTGTTTCTTAAATAGTAAATGAAAAATGCTTAAAAAATGATTTTGATTTTATTTTAGTTTTGGAGGAAAAAATGAAAAATTAATCATGAAAAATCAAAAGAAGATAAGCCTCACCTCCATACTTGATTTTGACTATGTCCCCACAGTCAATCCAAATGGAAGAAGAAAATAAAAGCATAACCTTTATTTAAATAAAAATGAAAAGATGATTTTTTTTGCATGACATCAGAAAGTATGTCGTTAAAGAGTAAATGAACAGGTCTTCCAAAAACCGATTCATTTGTCTTGCCAAGTACGCGAGACACAGCTTAAGGCAGAAAACCAAATCGTAAAAGATTTTGGAATCGAATGTGGATTTGGAAAAACGAATCTCGTTTTATTGAAAATCGTACGAGTTGTTTTATTTTCGATGATTTTTGGGGTAGGTATAACAATTGATTGAAATTCAAGTTTATTTTCACCAAATTGAAATTCAAGTTTGTCATTGAAAAATTCTTCGAAATTATTGATTTCAGAATCAGAATAGCGATGTAACTCTTCCCCATTAGAATTTGACAACTCGTCGTCCAAAAGTCTAAAAAATTCGTATTCATTAAATTCGTTTTTCTTTGTTGGATTATTAGCAACTTCATTGCGGATCTCAAGTTCAAAATCCAAAGTTGTTGTATTCAAATTTTCAAAATCGAAAAAAGGAAGATCGAATTTTAAATTTGGTTCCACACCCTCAAAAGAATTGAAATCCAACTCAATTACCGTGTTTTCAACAACTTCATTAAGATTGTTATTTTCAATTTCAAAAGTTGTTATTTGAAAATCGTCGATTTGGGTAAAAGATGGTTATTATTTGACTCATCATATGTTGCAATTTGATTTTGTTTTTCATGTTGTTTCATACATGTTTCAAACAAAGAATTCCTATGATCATCGTCAATTTGGTTCATTTACTCAACAAAATCCAATTTATAGTTATTAATTTGAGAATTTTCGATTTGGATTTGTTGAGAACAAAAATTTTCACTCGTTTCGTAGTTGAGATTATTCCCATTGCCAAACTTATTTGAAAAGTGGATCACATTTACGTTTTGACTTTTGAAATTCATTTTGGAGTTCGAAATTGAATTGGCATGGGTTACACTCGAAATCATTTGAATTTTGAAGTGAATTCAAATTTTGATTATTTTAAAAACTTTGATTTGAGTTATCGCACAGATATGATTTACACAACTCAGTTATCTCTTGATTTTGTTGTGTAGAGATTTCAAGTAAAGTCGAAATGCTATTTTCGAGATTCTAGGGTTGGTCATCGTTTTGAAAACTTTGTTGTTCAAAATTCGAATTGTTAAAAGAATAGTTGTTGTTAAAATATCCATACGAATTTGGAGTGAAATCGTATGGATTATGTTGATTTTCACAACTATTGTAAAATTCAAGTGAATGTGGAAATTCGAACATTTTCAAGAATGTTTTTTTATATAGGAAAATAGTTACAGATAGAATTTATTTTTCAAAACGGAAAATTGATTTTTGTTTTATTTTTGATTTTTCAATTTTAATTTTTTTTTTTTGAAAAGATTTTTTTTATTTTTGATTTTCTAATTTTTTTTTTGGATTTCTGAAATTTTAAACGAAAATAATTTTAAATTTTCAAAGAAAAGGAATGTTTATAATATTTTTTAGTTTTGGATTTTGAAATTTTTTGGTTTTTTTTTAAATATGCATGAACTAATGCAATTATATGAATGCAGTGGTCTAATTACAAATTATTTATCCTAAGTTAACTCAAAATTGTATAATCACACTTTGTCTTAAATCAACAAGATAAAATTCCAGAACGGATGTGATTTATCGGTGCACCACGAATCACCGTAGCAATGCAGTTGAAGTTTTTAGTATCTTCAGAGGAACAACCACTATAATATTTACGAATCACCGTAATATTTATAAATGGTTGCTACTCTGCCTAGCCTATAAACCGAGAAAATAAATTGTTCAAAAAAAACAACTTGTCAATATACAATTGAGTGTTATCGATTACTAACCGTTATTATTAATCAAAATTTTAGGATGAAACGCAAAACAGAAATTAAACGTGAATTAACAATGCAGCTATGAATGGATTTTTGTTTTTGGTTTTTTAATTTTTTTTTAAATGCAAGTAAACAATAATGTAAGATAACAAAAACAGTAGATATATACAATGCAAGGCAAATAAAAAGAAAATTGTAAATAAGAAGCAATTATTATTTTTTTGGCAAGCTCAGCAAATCAAAAAATTTATTTTAGCAAGCACTTCTGCTCTTTCGGCAACCTAAAATAATACAAGATTTATATAGATTTTTAAAAATAAAAATAAAAGAAGTAGCTAAAACAAAGGAAGACCAAAACAATTGAAATCAAAAGAAATAGAACAAAGGAAAGTAAAACAAATGAAATGAAAAGAACTTAGAAACTTGTTTGTTTGTTTTTGTTTTTTTTTTCTGTAACAAAGAATAAACTAAATTAAAAAAAATGATAATTAAACACTTGAAAAATTAAAAGGCCTGGTCTAGTTAACATCAACAAAACAAAATCGTATTTCCACCTGTTCTATCGCAAACCACAAGCTAAAACACAGAACTAAAATTTCAAAATCGATATTCTCGAAACTTCAACTTCTCAAATCGAATTTAATCTTCTCAATCAAAAGTTTCCCTGCTTTCTCTTACGGGAGTCGAGGCGGTGGTTGTTCGGTTCGAATTTTGGCTTTGGCGATGGGAATTTGTTGAGGATGGGTTGCGGCGAGTGTTGCGTGAGGTTGTTCGTGAGTTTGACGTGGTTCGAGGTAGTTCGTTGGTCGTGGCGACTTTGAGTTGAAGGAGTGAAGTCGCTATTCTGCAGTGGGGTGTATTTGTAGGGTGGTTCGAAATTGCAAATTCAGGTGATTGTGGATGTCGTGGTTTGATTTTTGGGTTGAAGGAGATGCTGAATTGGATCGCTGATGGTTGTAGAGGTTGGTTTGCGCGATTATGGTGATTTCGAGGAATCGGGCTGCGGGCGATTTGGATGGTGGTCGTGTTCAGGATTGGACGCGATTTCAGGTCAAGTTGCAGTTGTCAAGGCAGATAAAGAAAGCAGCAGTTGAGATATATGCAGGCGATCAGTGGAATGGAAGGTCGGTTTTTTTGTAATCAATGCGCTGCAGGGTGTAAATTTCCACTGTGGTTGTCACTGTAGTGGCGGTGGCGGGTTGTTTGAGTTTGAGCTGGGTATGGCGATTGGTTTGCTAATGGTTCTCTGGCTGTCGATGATTTGGAGGAGCAAGGCTTTATGCTGTGTATAGGAAGGTGAAAATGGTCAGATGGAAGTTTAGTTTAATGGTGTTGCACTGCAGTGCTATGTTGCTTGTGGAGTGATTGGATGGTCTGTTGTTTTGAAGAGTTGCCATCAGATGAGTGCTGCAAGTTCTCGGGTGGTATATGAAGTAGCAGTAGGTTTGTATAGTCAGAGAGGTAGGGACTGCTTTATAATGATGGGGAAGATTTGTTGAAGGAGTGACTGTGAATGACTGATGAAGCCGAGGCAGTGATTGACAGGGAGGAGATATAGGATGATGGGGTGTTGTGGGATTTTTATATTGCAGTGAGTAGATGCAAGTTTAAATGTTGGAATTGCTTGACAGTTTTGTGGTGGGTGGTAAGAATGGAGGAGCAGTTGTGGTGGAGAAGTTTGAATAGTGAAGGGGAAATGTAATTGCACAGTGAAGGGCAGAGTGAAGGGTACTGCTGTTTGATCAAGTAGATGGTGAAGTGCAAAATGCACAGAATTGCACAATGGAACAGAAAGTGGCAGCAATGTTTGTTGTTGTTGTGCAAGGGGGAGCTTCGTGGTTTAGAAGTTGCAGTGCAACCGTGGATGACAGAGTTAGAGACAATGGTGGCTTTTGTCAGAAAGTTATGTTGGTGGAGGATGGCCAAATGTTGATGAAGTATCAGTGGGAAGTTTGTTGTTGCTGTGATTATGGGAAGTTCAGGATTGATTGGTGTTTGAAGTGTGTTGCTGTTGTTATCAAGGCAGTGCACAATTACTGTGAGTTCAGGCACTGACTGTAATGTTGTTGATTAGGAGGATGTGAAGCAGAGTTGTCGGCGATGGAGGTTGATTGTATGTGGTAAGCGGCTTAGAAGGTGGTGTGTTTGCTTGGTGGTCAGGTTAGTGGTATCAGGTCAGTGATGGCGAATGGTTGAAGGCAGTTATATGGTTGATTTAGGCGGTGAGAAGTAAGGTAGCAGTAAAGAGGAGGGGCAGTGAGATGTTAACAGAAATGTGCACAGTGACACAGAAAACAGAATACTAATGATGTGTAATTTTTTTTTGAAATGAACGTGTCATTTTTTATTATAGAAATGCAATACAAAGAGAAAACTAGAAAAACATGCACACAAGCAAAATGCAAGCAAAAATCAAACAATAAACGCACGAACATTTTTTTATAAAAAAAATGCAAACACACACAAAACTTCAAATGAAAATGATTCGAAGAATAGAAAATCAAAGTCAAAACAAATTCGCCGGCTACGGTGTCAAAATCTTGTTCACGTCGACTAAAGTTCTATAAACTAGAAAATAGCCGAACGAATTTTACAATAAAAATAACCGTAAGTGCACGATGTACGAATGTAGCACGTATGTGAGTACGGGTCGATCCGTAGAGAATTGTAGATTTTAAAATTCTATTCAATCAAACTAAACCAAAGTCGAATGACTGTTAACTACAAAAAGAAAGTAAAAACGAACTAAAACTAAGGAAAATAAAAACAAGAGATTAAAGAGCAGAGGCAAATCTCCTCTTATGATCACATAAACCAACAAAATGAAATTAATATCTCTTTTTGGTTATTTGCGAGTTTAGTTGATGCATTTATCATAAACATGACCTAATTGTGTTATTAATTAATACACTTAAGTCATCAAACTTTAATGCAGCATCTAACCCACTTAATAACTTTAATGAAAATGATATGAAATTAAAAGTAGAATCTATTTTAAGCATGGCTTATTAACTATTGAATTAGGAACATAAACCATCAAATTTAATTCTAAATCTACTTCCATTACCATAATCATATGTAGATGAAGGGATAATTAGTGATTCATACGATTAAGCATAGCCTATTTGTTTTGAACGCTATCAAACTTAATACTAAACACAAAATCACACAAACATCCAACTTTCCATTAAGCATAAAAGAGACATAATGAGAAACTATGTTGCATCCACATGATTCAAGAGAGTTTCATTACCCCTAAATTGAAGGGATTAGCCTCTCATTTGTGTTATCATGTCAACACAAGTAGAAAGCAACATGAAATAAACAAAATCAAAAAGAAGAAGAAAATGAAAGCTGATAGAAAAGAGAATTAATCTAATTGCATAAAATAAAAGAGATCTACACTACAACATGAAAGGAAATAAACAAGAAGAGGAAAAGAACATGTATTAAATTGCATAAAAAAATTACATGAAAAGAAGAAAAGACTAAGTAGCCATAAAAATAAATAGAGCTCTCATTTTATTTTTCTAAGAGAAGAGATTAAGAGAAAGAGCCTAAAAGAGAGACTAAGTAAGAAGAGATTTACATGAAACATAAGGGGTATATATACATGTGTTAAACCCTAATTCTTATTTTTGAAGAACGCCCAAAATACCCTTGAGAAAGTGTGGAGGCCAAGTAATCGTTAGCTTCTACTAATCATCATTTAAGTGTACATAAAGCCATTAATTCCATAAGCATGTGTATTAGCCTCTAATTTGTACATTAAGGGAATGGGTAAGTAGGGTCCTCCATGTTCTTCACTTTGAATTATTTCCATCTTCATTCGTTTGTATTCATTTTGTCCATGCATGTGTCTTCATGAAACCACTCCTATTTGAGATCAAATTCCTACACAAATACATAATTTTCAATTAATTTTTCTCAAAGAAATATATGCACACAAATGACCGTTTTGCCCCTATATGAAGATGGATATGTGACAATTTGGAATTAATATGGATTTTGGTTGAAACAGGTTAAAATACCCAATATGATTATTTATTTAAATTAATTAGAATAAATATGGCGGTAAAAATATGCACATTTATGTGCACATCAAGGGGCAAGAGGAAGAGAGTTGATGCAAACTCAGCAGAAGGAAGCCTAGTTGTCATAGAATTTGATTACCGAGGGGAAACGGAAAGGATTAAACCTATAGAAATCTTGAGGAAGCATACATAGATTCACTACAAAAGTGGTCAAGATGGGAAAAGATTTGAATGGTTACTTAAAGAAGAATTTAATCCAAATTCTCAAAGCCAACAAAGATGTATTTGCCTGGTCACATTCTTATACGATGGGGATTGATCCAACGGTCATGTGCCATTCACTCAACATCAATTCAGAAGCAACCCCCATTAGGCAGAAAAAGAGATAGTTACATAAGGTACGATCAAATGCTTTGAAAGAGGAAGTTAAGAGACTCCTTGAGAATGGATTTATTTGAGAAATATACTACTTAAAGTGGTTGGCCAATCCAGTTCTGGTAAAGAAATCAAACGGTAAGTGGAGGCCTTACATTGACAATACGGACTTAAACAAAGCATATCCGAAAAAATGTTTCCCATTGCCACGAATAGATAGCTAGTGGATGCAACAAGTAGGCACAAGATGTTGTCTCTTATGGATGCCTATTCAGGGTTCAATCAAATATCGATATTCAAATCAGATGAAGAGAACACTAGCTTCATAATTAAGTCGGGGATTTTTTGTTATAAGGCAATGCCATTTGG
Organism: Allium cepa; assembly: GCA_030765085.1. NCBI lineage: Eukaryota > Viridiplantae > Streptophyta > Magnoliopsida > Asparagales > Amaryllidaceae > Allium > Allium cepa. The sequence continues at coordinate 197,120,493 of CM060946.1, forward strand.
ATTAAAAAATGCAGGGGCAACATATCAAAGATTGGTCAACCGAATGTTTAAGGAGAAAATTGGTTGAAACATGGAAGTTTATGTGGATGATATGCTGGTAAAGTCCAATGAAGCCGAGAATCGTCTCAAAGATTTGGAAGAGATGTTCAGTGTATTGCAGAAATATCAAATGAAACTGAACCATAAAAGCGTTCTTTTGGTGGCTATTCTGGAAAGTTTTTAGGTTATCTTGTAAGTGCCCAAGGAATCGAAGCTAGTCCAGATCAAATTCGAACCATTAAGGAGATGGTAAAAACCTAAAACCAGCAAGGAGGTGATGAGTTTGAATGGAAGGGTGGCACCCTAACTAGATTCATTTCTAAAGCTACCGATAAGTGTATACCCTTCTTTGATGTAATCAAGAAGAAGAACTTTGAATAGGGAAAAATTGCAGGAAAGCCTTTCAAGAACTAAAAATCCACTTGAAAAGCCATCGCTATACTTTCAAATCCCGAGAATAGGGAGACCTTAAACCCATATATGGCAGTCTCAGAACACGGAGTCAGTTCAGTATGGATTGGAGAATGGTGTAGGGCACAACTTCCAGTAAATTATGTGAGCAAAACGGTTGAAGGATGTAGAAATCCGATACCCGGTGATAGATAAGTTAGCCTATTGCTTGATTCTCACAGCTCGAAAGCTTAAAGCATATTTTCAAGCATATCCAATCAGGGTATTGACCAATTTCCCCATTAAGCTAGTCTTCAGTAAATCGGAAACTTCAGGAAGATTGGTACAATGGTGAATTTATCTTAGCCAGTATGACATGGAATTTCAGCCGCAATCTGCAACCAAGGAGCAAGCATTAGCAGACTTTATTAATAAATGTACTAACTTTATTAAGGAGCAATCAAAAAAGGAAAAAGATCAAAAACCCATGTGGCAAATATTCGTTGATGGTGCATCGAACAAACAAGGGGCCAGTGCAGGATATGTAATCATAACATCGGATGGACACCGTTTACATTATGCCATGAAATTAGGATTCCGCACAACGAATAATGTGGCAGAATATGAATCCATGGTAGTGGGATTAACCTTGGCTTTAGAACTAAAGATTCCACGAATTCAGGTCCTTAGAGATTCCCAGCTAATGGTAAACCAAGTAAAACAGATATATCAAACGAAGGACTCCAAGCTATCTTTATATATGAAGAAGATACTAAGAATGCTTGCTTTGTTTGAAGATTTTTCAATACACCAAGTCCCAAGAGCGGATAATTCACAAGCTGATTCGCTAGCAAAACTAGCCAGCTCAAGAGGAGCCTTGGAGACACAATTGTTCCAATAGGATACCAGGAAATTCCAAGTATTGGAGAGGAAGTGTTTGAACCGGGAAAGGAAATATTAGTCTTGATAAGGTCTCAAACTATGTTATAAAGGGTAGAGAGAAGAGAAATTGATGGAGAAATATTAGATGAAAGGGTTGACCAATCAAGATCAAGTGACATGTATGAAGATACCTGTATGTCATCCATCATTGAATATATCATTAAAGAAATACTCCCATCTGACAAGGGAGAAGCAAGAAAGATCAAGAGATAAGCCCTAACTTTCACTATTATGGATGGAATTCTCTATAAGAAAGGATATGCCCTTCCTATCTAAGACGTGTAAGCCTAAATGATGGAATAAAATTAATGACTGAAGCACATAAGGGATTATGAAAGGATCACTAGAATGGAACAAATTGGCAAAGAAAATAATGAGGCATGGATTTTATTGGCCTCATATAGTAAGCCAAACCATCGAGTATGTAAGAAGATGTGAAAAATGATAGAAAAGCTAAAAAATTCCCAATTTACCCGCAAGTCAGTTGACTCCAATTGCAAGTCCATGGCCATATGTCGTATGGGGAATAGACTTAATTGGCCTCCAATCTCAAAAGGAGGGGAAAAGTACGCCGTAGTCGCCATAGACTATTTCACTAAATGGGTTGAAGCGGAACCGCTTTCAAATATTACTTCTGGAAAGGTACTCATATTCGTTATCAAAAATATCATAACCAGATTTAGAATTCCCTAGAAGATAATTTTTGACAATGGGGCACAATTCGAGGGTGAAGATTCTCTCGCTTTTTCCATAAGAATGGAATCATTAAAAGCTTTTTATCCGTCGCACACACAAAAGCGAATGAAGCGGTTGAGGCTGCAAATAAAACCATAAAGACAATTCTGAAAAAACAGTTACACAAAGCAAAAGGAAATTAGGTGGAAGAACTACCACTTTTGTTATGCGCTTATCAAACATCTATCAAAACAGCGACGGGACATACTCCCTACTCTTTGACATATGGGTGTGAAGCGATGTTACTAATTGAAATTGAAATACCTTTGCACTGAAGAATCGCTTATGCATTCGATATGAATCAAGAACTAAAAAGAGAATCCCTGGATTTGATATATGAATTGAGAGATGAAGCAATGGAAAGAACCGTGGAGTATCAAAGAAAATTTTCAAGGTACTACACCTCAAAAGTGAGAATGCGATCGTTTCGCGAAGGAGATTTGGTGCTCCGAAGAGTGATGGCAAATACCAAAAACCCTGCAGAGAGACCCGTTGGGTCGAATTGGGAAGGACCATTAATCATTTGCAAAATAATCCCCCCAAGAGCTTACAAACTATGCCAACCAGACAGCAATATGGTTTCGAGAACATGGAATGCTGAACATTTGAGACCATATTTTCCAAAAATGAATGAATAAAGAATCTCTTTCTTCAAAAAGAAAATCTACATAGTTGTGAGTGAAATACTCCTTATATTTTGATACCACCTAAGATGGTAGCCTACTTAAGATGATAGAAAGCCTCTGTCCGCGCCAAGATGGCCAGGGCAGAGCACCTCTTGGAGGGAGGGTGGAGTAAGACTTTAATCGCCCTATAAGATTGGCCAGGTTAAATCACAAGAAAGGTCGTTGGCCGCATCTATGTTAGGTCAAGGAACCTCATGGAGGGAGAACGGAGTAAGCCTTTATCCACGCCATAAGATGGCCAGGTTAAAGCACCAAACAAGCCCTTGTTCGTGCCATGATATGGCCAGGGCAGGGCACCTCTTGAAGGGAGGTCGGAGTAAGCCTTTATCTGCGCCATGTTATGGCCAGGATAAAGCACCAGACAAGCCCTTGACCACATCTCTGGCCAGGTTAGGGCGCCTCCTGGAGGGAGCTCAGGTAAGTCCTTGGTTCCATCCTCTAAGACGAGCTAACCAAGAGCACCAGACAACAATGGACTAAGATGTCCAAGCCCAAGAAGAGGCTCATCAAACAATGGACTAAGATGTCCAAGACCAAGAAGATGCTTATTAAATAATGGACTAAGATGTCCAAACCTGAGAAGAGGTATATCACCAATGGACTAAGACGTCCAAGCTCGAGAGGCAATTGATCAAATTACAACTACATACAAGACCTGATGGGTTCATACATGTCAGAGATGACAATTTCTGAGGAGTAGGGCCAAACTCCATCAATTAAGTACCCGAATCTGGGTTTCTGGTTTCTTATTTAAGGATTTCATCTATTAATACCCAAATCTGGGTTTGGGGTCCTTATTAATCACTTATAATCTTTATTATACCCGATTCTGGGTTTTGGGACTTTTGTTTCTGGACTTCGTTCACTAGTACCCAAATCTGGGTCTTGGGTCCTTATCAATCACTATTATCTTTATCATAACCGAATCTGGATTTCAGGATTATTACTTGATACCCTAATCTGGGCCTGCTATTTCTAAAGAAAGCTACCGGGAACTTCTGGCTATCCAACATATGCCCTAATCTAGGCCGAAGACTTCAATTATGATAAAAAATTACCGTGAATTTCTACTCATCCAACAGATGCCCTAATCTGGGCCAGTGAATCTTCTTATAAAGATAATTGCTAATAATTTCTATTATCCGACATATTCCTTGATCTAGACTCGGAATTTTTTGACATAAAGACAATTATTTTAGGTTTTTGATTAATCTACCATAAATACCCGAATTTGGATTTAGAAATTCCACTCAGATGACTAATTTTGGACATTTCTATCTGTATTCTGGATATCTCATTATTTACTCATAAACTTCACAAGTTGATACCCTAATTTGGATTAAATCTCATTACTTCCTAATCCCTATCGAGTCCTAAACCTGGAGTGTGAAGTAGTAGAGTTGAAGTTATTGCAGGCCACCAGAAAATTCAAACTTGTCTTCTTAATCCCTAAATTAGAGTTAATGTTTCATTACTCTAAATGAGGCTCACCAACATCTAAATGAAGACTTCAGGATCATTCTAATCCCCGGGAAAATTTCCAAATACATATTAAAGAGGATGGATCATAAAGGCCTAATTTCAGTTAACAACTTATACCCCCTATTTACAGTTGTTGGCCATTTCCTACAAGGATTTCACAGATGAAACTTATCATATGCGTAAACGGCTATCGATTATAGGCCTCATATCTTTTGAATCAGAATTATGATCAACTAACTGACTAGATATAGATACATTAATATGCTGATTTATCATGAAGCATACACATAAATATGATAATGAACTAACAATAGAAAATATCATTTGCTTTGAATTTTGCAGGAAAATAAATTATAAAGAGCGAGAAAGTTATGAATTTTTTGTCCTAAAGAACAAAAGCTTCTTTCATATAGGGGGCAAATTATTAGCCAAAAAATCTACTTAAAGCAGAAGTATGAAAGAAGGTTAATGAGAGTATTAGGTTTCATTGAAGTTACAGGCGTTGGTTTCGACAAAAGTCATAAGAAGATGTTTCAAAGGCATTAAGAAGGTTTCGAAGGAGTCGAAGGCACCAGTTGCCCTTACCAGCAATAAGTAGTGTGAATGCTTTCGATTCCGATGGAAACAGGACTACCTTTCTACAACATTCAACCTTTCAACACAGATGAATAATCAAAGACAGCTTCGAAACCCCTTTCTAAGCAATGGATGATAATCTCCCACTTACACACCAAATCTTTCAGAACCAAAGGTTTCTCCTTCATAACAACCCTTTACAAAACATATCCAAGCCTTTCAAATTGATTGAGGCCAATGACATCCAGAGAAGGTTTCGTGTCGATCAACGGATAAGCATTTGGAAGCTACCAACAATGTCAGACCATAAGAGGTTCAATATCTTCGAATCCCTCTACGGAAATCCTTCGACAACTTCAAAAGGCTCCCATCGTTACTTCTGATGACAAGGCAATATGAAGAAAAATGCACATTTAAAGACCTTCTGACAACATCGAAAGTAGTTCTGGAGAAAGCGGAGAAAAAGAATACTAAAGACTTAACAAAGGCAAAAAGTTGATAAATGACCCTTTCGACTTAGCCGAAAGGTATGGAGAAAGTGAAGAATGCACGAGGGTGAATCAAAGGATATGAAAGAGAAGCCTTTCAACAGCGACGAAAGCAGACGAGGCCTTTCGACCAAGTCGAAAGGCATAAGGTAGCATATAAAAAGTGGCCTTTTGATCGGTCGAAGGCATGAGCATGGAAGGGGGCAGATCTGCATCTATAAATAAGACCCAATAGGTCCAATTTGGGGACCAAAGTTTGGAATCCCAAATTCATTTCCTTTACTCCAATTTCTAAGCTGCAATTACATCTTCTAGATACATCCAATTGGGGATAAAGCTCTCTTAATTGTAACTCATTTTGGATTATTAATAAAAGAAAAATGGCTAGTTCATTAAGGATTTCGATGATGAGGAAGATCATTAGATCCTTAGCTAGTCTAATGATCCATTGCACATGATTCTAACATATTCGCTTAACTTCTTTTTTTTTTATGCAATGCATAGGATTGACCTGGTATACACAGTCGAAATGCATCATCATCGAAACCAACATAAGGCAATGAAAATAAGAATAGTGATGAGGTTTCGATATTGGTGAATCTATGAAACTGCGGGATATCCAGGTCGATCCTATATAGGAAAAAACAAAGTGGAGCTTAGACATTTTAAATTGGATTTGTTTCGAAAGAATAAAATCCCTCACAACCTGGTCGAAGCGGGGGTTCCAAAGGGGTCCCATTTTATAATTGGCTAACGATCGATTAGAGTGGAATTCATTTGAAAGGGGTTTATCCCCAGTTACTTATGCAACCCTTTCGAATGGGTTCATCAACACAAGCAGCGAAACCACTTGAGTCGATGGTGGCTATAACATATAAATAAAACATATGTTCCTTTCGACATTGTTGAAAGGGCCAGAACAAGCCTTCTGACATGATCAAAAGCAATGAGAAGCCAAAATGGATAGTTGCTTCCGACTCATTCAAAGGAAAGGCTTCGAACGAGATGCTACTTCCTTAGCCTGCATTTTCGAGCTAACTTCTTAAACCCTTTCAACTAAGTCAACCTGGTCGAAAGGTAGGTTCCAAAGGAAGATGTCTTCTTAACAATTTGGTTTCTTTGAACTCGTTTACCTTCCATATAGCTTTGGAGATGTTGGCAAGTTTTCTTGTTAACATATGATAACATGTAACTAAAGTTAGAAATGGTTTTAAGGCCAAAAATCAAGTTAAAACATGTAATTCTACAATATAGACATGCAGATGATAGTAAGAAGGCATAAACCACTCACCAACTACCAAAATCAACCAATTCTAGCCTAGATCCAATGTGGACAACAATAAAGAGCAACGCAAATCAACCAAAACAATGATCTTCAACCTCTATTTGATAATCTTCTCTCTAATTAGTAATTTGGCAGGTTTAAAGAGTAATTTATGTGATTTTGGATGAAATTAGGGTTAATGGGTGTTTAGATCTGATTTGGAAAAGAGGGAAAAGTCTTAATTTGACTCCTTCATCCTAATATTTATACTAATATCGAATTAAACTAATGGACCTACTTATAGGCTTAATTACTAATACTGACCAGCAGTTGTCTAACTTAAAAAAACATAAATTCCTAACCGTAGTTCTGTTTTCCTACTATGACCAAATCCATCATCCTGAAGCAGTGAAATTGTTTTGAGACCATAATTCGACTTCTATCAAAAGTTATAGCACAAAAAAGGTTTCGAGGGTCAAAATTGTTGCATGGAAATTTGAAAAAAATCATAAGTGTGTAACTATCTCTATGACTCATATCCCAAAATTATAGAATCCTACAACTTGATATAAATAAAATAAAAATATTTTACAACCCTCTAATACATAAAATACGAGTTGTTACATTCTCCCTCTTTGCGAATTTTGCCCCCAGAATCCCTAAATAAGTCAATAAATAAGCAACCATAGTTACTCTACATGTCTAACAACCATAAGCAACCACCTACCATATCAAACGAGCACTCAGGCAATTAATAGAATAGTTGATCCTACCCTAGCATTCAGAATACTAACTTATTAAATGCGACCATATCAAACGAGCACTCGTGCAATTAATAGAATAGTTGATCCCACCCTAGCATTCAGAATACTAACCTATCAAATGCGATATATAATGGTGAAATTATATACGATAAACAATGGATCTTACCATTCAATGAGCTCCTAATACATAGTCCTCATGCTCGCCTTAGTTTCCCACATACAATCGTAATTACTTCTGCTCCATTGTACCTTTACTAGCTTCACCAACTTTTTCCGAAGTTGTTTCATATCATGTTCAATAATATGAATCGGCCTCCTAGATCTTGAAACTTCTGATTTTGCCTCTGCATTTTCAAGTTGATCTGGTGTAATCTTCATGACTGAGTTGTGTACAAATATCTATAGATAGGAGAGATGAAATACGTTGTGCACGCCTGCCCTTTTTTGAGGTAAGTCGACCCTATATGCTAGCTTCCCGACCCTCTTTACTATCGGAGAAGGATATATGAATCTCGATGCTAACCCTCCCTTATTACCGAATTGAACTACATTCTTCAAAGAAGATACCTTCACAAAAATGATTCCCCAATAGAAAATTCCAAATCTCTATGTCTTTTATTAGCGTAGCTATTCCATCGATCCTGAGTAGCTTTCACTCGTTGCTAGATGATCCATATCTTTTCTAAAGTTTCTCTAATCATATTTGGCCCAAGTATTAGTTTCTCATCTACTTCTCACCAACACGAAGGAGTGTTTAACGGTTAGCCATACAACGGTTCATAAGGAGCCACACCAATACTCAACTGATAACTACTGTTGTACACAAACTCTACCAAATGTAGATGTACATCCCATGATCTCCAAAATCTATAATGCATGCTTGCAAGATATCTTTCAATATATGATTTACACTTTTGGATCGCCCATCAATTTGCAAGCTCTTTAAATCTATTGGTGAATAATGGGTAATGATCACTCACAATGCTCTACTGCACTGTAAAACTGTACTATCCACTTTACATAAAACTTCGTCAACTTGGATGCCTTTCTAGTTGACTTGATGGGTATAAATCTAGCGCTCTTGGTAAATCAATCAACCACGACCCAAATGCTATCATACCCTGCTTGAGTTCTTGGCAGTCCATCAACAAAATCCATCAATTCTTGGTCCCTTATTCACTCAGGAACTTCTAGAGATTACAAAAATCCATTGGGTTTCTGTAACGACCCGCCGCTCTGATCGCCTCTAGTCGGTAATTAAACCAACTAGAAACGCTCAAATGACGGATTGTTATTTAGTTTATAACATTTAAACAGAATCAGTCACAGAATCACAGAAACAATAATATATTTTATAAATGAACTTTTCTTTTATATACAAATATCAGAGTTATACAATGAATTGCATTTTATACAGCGGAACAATTTTAATTAAGTACAAAAATCCTGAAAAGCTTTAGTGAAGCGCTTTCCCCTCTCTCTCTAACTTCGCTGCGAGAAAATCTCCAAGCTGTAAAAATACTCGGTCTGACCCAAGCGTTTTATGCAAAACACAAAAACACTCGAGTCAGGATTAATCTTTATTCAAGTAAATAAATTTGCAATGAACTGAATAAAATGGTAACAGCAGTAAAGACAATCGTGAAAGACCACCAACTACAACGATGCACAAATATACAAGGTAAACTGGCACTCAGGCAGCAATGTACAACAAATCCAGCAGCCCCAACTACAACAGTGAATACAACTACAAGTACAAGGCATGTCAACAGAAATGGAATCAACATGAATGTCACAAGCATAAAAACATGTATGCACAACAAGCCCAGCTACAACAAGCAGTGCAGACCACAAAGAAATGCCAACAACAGCAAGTGTGCAAGTACAAATCACAAAGACCAAAGTGCACCAGTGATGCAAGCTGCAGCATATCAGAAGTGCACTTATCAAGTACATAAATGATGCAATACCAAACTTCACAAGCAATGACCAGTGCAATGACCAAGAAAAGACCAACAAAACTAGAGGCAACTGGCAATAACAACTACACCTAGCAAGCTACATGAAGACAGAGCTCGAGACTACAACTCAAAGTTCAATGCAGACTGCATGATGAAACCAAGATGGCAAAGATAACTACAAGATACATAAATGATACAGGTGAACAGAAGTACAAGTGTAGTTGTAATGGCCGGGCAAGTGCACAACTTCACAACAAACAAGCCAGAGGTATGAAACAAGGTTGCAAGCATACGAAATGCAGACAACATGTGTACAACAGTGAGCTACAGGAATGCATTCAAGACCAAAACCAGGCAACAGCGAATGGGAAGGCATATGTGAACATGAAGACTGGAACAACTACAAAGGTTCAAGGCCGAGACAAACCCAATGCACCAATGCAACAGCATACAAGGTGCAGACACAAGGCTGAGACAAAGGAAACCAAATACAAGTTCAAGTGCTCAGTGCAGACTACAAAATGAGTGTAACAAAATAAACCAAATGCAACAGTCAACTCAACTGAGTACATGGAAGTATGACAGTGAACTCAAAGCAATGATGTCAAGACAATGAAACTGGTTCAACACAGTGACCCAAGACAGTTTGAGAAAATAAGTGTACAGGAGCACACACATATCAATCCAGCAATACTCACTCCATACTAAATTAAAAATGTGATACTTGTTTTAATATTCATGTTTTTAAACATGCATTCAAGTTTTAAACTTGATTGAATAATTAAAGGTGTTTGATAATCTCACTTTTGAAAATATTGTCTGTTATTATTGATTTTCAGAAGCAACAGATTTTATCTATCTAAATTGAAATTTTACAAACTTAAATCTATGCTAAACAAACACAATCTGTTTACATAAAAAAAAAATATCTCTAACTAAGATTCAAACATATGGAAGTGGTTTTGTATTTAAAATCCTAGTTAAGAACAGTAGCAAGTCTGTAGAAGATTCACATTACACTTATCTGCATATTCAAGAATGTATACAGACATAATCACAAAACAGTCAAGCAAATATAACCAATCCTATCAGATCTCATGCACAAATAAATTTTTAAAACAACCTATAAATTTTGTGGTTACTTACTTAAAAAGAAAAGAACAATGTAGTTTTCAAATATCACTGTTTTGATTTTCTTATTTGAAAGACATTTAAAATTAAACTTTTAAATGAAACAAACAAGTTAAATTTATAACTTAAGTTTTAAACAGAGATTAACTCCATACTTTCTCTCATTTCAAAACAAAGATTCAAACTTCTTAAATTATGTATGATAGCAAGTAAACAAGAATCAGAAGCATGCAAGTTAATAATCAAATCAAATGGCTTCAACAAGTTTCAATTCAAAAAGCTAAAGCAGTTCAAAATTCAATATACAGGCTCTGCTTCACCCCTCAGGTAATTCAAGTAAAACCCCTAATTAAAATTTAAATTTTAAAGAAATTTTGAAGCAATTAAAACATAGTTAATCCCATTATTTTTGACCTGAGGGAATATGATCAAAAACTGGAATCAAGTAGTGGATCAGATTCAAATGTAAATGAATATTTTTAGAAGGTTTGAAGTTAGAATTTCTTTTTAGAAATTTAAACAAGCAATTTATTTGGAAATCAACAGCAAGCAACCACTACTCTAAATTCAAGCCAGTTAAACCAGAGCTTGGGAACCATGGACAGGGGAAAAACTCAGATAAACACAACATGTAACCATACTTTTAATTAGAGTTAAAAGTGAAATTACTCACAATTTTTACATGCAAGACATCCAACATTACAGAAATCCACGCAAACACTTAAGCATTCCTGAACTTACTATGCAACCAGAATTCAATTAAGCCTTTTTAAAGTGTGATTGTAGTATTTTTTTCTTCTTGAAACTGTATAACATAACAGAGGTGGCATATATATACATATACACGAGCATGCATCCATCACAATATAAATAAATTCACATCCACACAGGCAAACAGGCATTTTAACAAGAGAACATCATTTATCACTACATATAACATAGATTTGGATAGGTTTTGCTCACAGTTATTTTCAGAACTAAGATATTTATTTTTCTTACTACATTTACTTAGACAACTTATGACTGACAGGTAAATGAGGAAGTGATTTGGGGTCTTGAATTTGCTTGCATCTGAGAACAAGAATAGGGGGTTTTACAGACACATACATACAACACACATGAACAGAAGTTCAAACAAGCACATGCAAACAAATTTTTCCTCATCTAGATTCAAAGATCCATCACATGCAGCAAAAACAAAACAAGTCAAGTTTTAATATCATCTGCTCTCATCAGATTTTTAAATGATAGCATCTGTCCTCATCAGTTTAAAAACAAATTTTAAATAGCATTTGTTCTTATCAGTTCAAATTCAAGCAATCGAGCAAATGATAGCAAATAACACCCAACAAACATACATGCAGAGACTTATCTGGTCTTATCAGTTTAAATTAAATTAACCGAGCAAATGATAACAAATAACACCCCAAATCATAGCATGCAACCAAGCACCCAATTCAAACAAATTTAAGAACTTGAATAAAAATTAATCGTGAGAAAACTCACCATTGCTCGCTGGGTAGAAGACGATGCAGCAAACACGACGAACTAGTACCGGAGCTTCGCAAAAAACCCTGTTTTGGAACAAAGAGCGCAATCGAACGAAGGCCCCAAATTATCACCAGCCCTAATTTTTCAGATCGAAGGAAGAGAGGAACAGGCCGCCGCCATTATTATTTTTCTTTCATTTGGTTTAGGGTTTTCAACGAAGTGAATGGATAACGGAACCGGGTTATTAACATTAGATAATATCACAGCCCAACAAAAAAGAAGAGAATGGGCCAATATTATACAGCCCATAAATTCTTAAACAAAATTTCTTTTATTATTTTTTTATTTGAATTTCAATTGGTTTTGTTATTTTTTTGCTTTGTTATGTTTTTGTTTAAATTATGTTGTTAAAATTTCTCCAAGGTAGTTACATAATATTTTTCAAAATTTATAAATATGTTGTTTAAATTTTTACTATGTGTATTTATTCATCTATTTGTATTGATTAAAATTTTATTCCTTTTTACTTTAAAGAAAAGAAAGATGTTATTTAAAAACTAACCACCCATTTATAAATTTACATAAATAAAAATTCTTGTATCCAATATTATTCTTCTAAGTCATTAGTTTGAATTTAAAATACAAATTCTATATTCAATTTCAACTCCAAAGTCAAATTTAAATTTTTATTCAACAATTTATAGATTAAAGTTTAATATTTAATCGCCAATATCCTAGTTATATTGGGAATTTAATTTAAATCTCATTCAAATATTTAAAATTAATTAAATATTTTCAATTTAAATTGTTCAAAAATTCAGGATCGTTACAGTTTCTGTTTCTCTACCTTTACCAATTGGCAGTTCATACACTTCAAATGAATGTCCCAATGTCCTTTTACATACCTTCCCAATAATAGGTCCACTTCATATTCATATTACTTCTAGGTAGTATTGCCAACCTAGATTGGTGGCATTCTCGTAGCACTTCATCTCGTAATACGTTAATATTGGGAATAAACTGTCTTTCATCCTTACGGACCCAAACTTATCGGTTGAGTCCGTATTACTTCATATCCTTAGACTCTACTTCTTCTACTATTTTCCTTGTAATATCCACTAGCCTAGGATCTCGCATCTAACTTGCACCGATCCTTTTTATTAATGTAGGTCTGATCGAAAAACTTGGCAACATCTTTGATTCCAACTTACAATGAAGCCTGAAATCATATCCAGTAATGTACTCTATCTGCTTCCATTCTAGGACATTGCTTTCAAACTAGCATATATTCTACTTATGCATCGAATGTTGAATTCTCTTTCCCTGGTGTATAGGAAATTCTAAAATCATAGGAGGCTAAGAACTCTAACAACCATTGCTAATGAAGTGGAGATACTTCTGAGAAAAAATGGTACTTTAAGGATTTGTGGTTCGTAAATAACTTAAACCTTTCTACTAACAGATAATGCCTCCACATATTCAAAGAAAAAACTATCATTGCTAATTCTGAATCATGAGTTGGACAATTTTGTGTGTAGCTTTAGCCGTCGACTAGCATAGACAATAACTTTTCCCTTTTGCATCAATGTCGTACCCAATCCTATACCACAGGCGTCCGTATATACCGTCAACTCGTCATTCCCGCTTAGAATGGTCAATACTAGCGAACTAGTCAACCTTTCTTTTAGACTTACAAACGCATGCTCACACTTCGCATCCTAAACAAAGACTGATTCTTCCTTGTCAAATTGGTTAACTATGCGGCTAACTTATAGAAGTCCTTGATAAAATGCCTATGGTATTATGTCAATCCTAGGAAACTGTTCATGTCTGTAGCATTCCTGTGCTGGTTCCAATCTTGTACCACTGCCAACTTTGCAGGATCCATTGTTGTACCTTGTCCAGAGATGACATGACCCAAGAACCTCATTTTTTCTCTAGAAGCGTAGAGAACTTCGCTTTCAACTTGTTCATCCTCAACGCCTCTAGCACAATCCTCAAGTGCATCTTATGCTGCTCTTCGATTTTGAAATCAGAATATCATCCATGAATGTAAAAACAAGCCTGCCCAGTCGGTCTTTGAAAACTCGATTTATAAGATCCACAAAGTATGCGGGAGCATTGGTTAACTCGAACAACATTACCAACAATTTATAAAAATCTAATGGCAAATGAAATGCACTAATAGGCACACTCTACTTTGTCACTCTAAGCTGATGAAATCCCATTACCAAATCCATTTAAGAGAATACCTTTGCACTGTGAAGTTATAACGACTTGTATTGTACATATCAGAGGATTGTAAAATATTATTTTTAATTTCATATTGGGTCATATGACTCTACAACTTCGGATGTTTTCGAGTATTTACATTTTTGACCTATATTAATTTTATTGGATATTTCTAACCCAAATCTATTTGTGGCATTTTCGGTAGTTTCACATATCACATCATTATACTCATACTGACACATCGGAGAATTTGGATGAACAAAAAAATTCCTTGAGTTAAAGTTTATGAGCCGCGCAGTTGAATTTTTTTGAAATCGGATATTCTGACAATCCATGCAACTTAAAAGCATTCAAAAATAGCATCTTGTACATTCTTGGATTTTGACAAAACTTAGTGCCGTTGGCACAGGAAGAATGCAACGGCTGCGCTTGAATAATCTTTACAATCTGACATTTCAAAAAGCTGTATGGACACAAAACGCATTTTGGAATATTGAAAATTGGAGAAAAAGGGGTATACTCAAACTCTAACCAACCCACTACCCCAAGAATTGATCTCTCGTTCTCTGACCGCATTTCAGTTTTCTTCTTCACGTATTTTCCTTCTCTCCATGAACCCCCATCTCTACCTTATTTTCCTTTCCACTTTTTCATTCAAATAGCCACCATTTCCGACGAAATAAAATCTAAGTCTTCCTACTTTTTTGAGCGCTATGCAGCCATGGATTCGAATCAATCTGGATCTGACTACGGTGGCAGAAATAGTGGATCCGGCAAGAGGGTGATTTCTGAAGGAGTTTAAATGGATTTTAAGAAATGGGTTTGTTCATCGAGAGGAGTGTGGAAACGTAGATTGTTTCGGCTAGGGATGAATATAGTGATTGGTGAGAGCTTGAAAAGCTTTGAAAAAGAAAGGATTTTGGATGCATCGTTCGATGAACGTCGACTGGGTAGTGATGGCCGTAGTTAGCGTTGATATGGAGGCATCGCCATTGGAGTAGGCATTAGTCTCAGGCAGTGTTGGGGCTGCCCGATACTGTCAGCGATGGTTGGTGTAGGTTGAAAATATTGAAGTGGTGACATACTTAGCTATAAGATGAGTGCGTGGGCCTGGAATAAGGTTCAAAATGTTGAAGGGGTGGTTGGAACGTGAATATGCGGGGGCCGAAGTGTATAGGAAGGGCAAAATGGTTTTGCCGCATTTTCACTTTCGGATGGAAGTTGCCTGTAGTGGACGGGGTTGGGGGCACCTGGGCGATGGAGGCAGAGTTATGAAAGCGGTGTGAGGGCGGGTAAGGTGGTGTACGGTGGTGGTTGGCGTTCATAGGATGTTCATCCAAGGTGCAGGGAAGGATCCAATGGGTTGGTATGCTACAGAAAATTACAAAATATGAACATTTTGTACAAGAGATAGAAAAAAATGGAAAACAACATGAAAAATGGATGGATTATGAAACCTGATTGGAAAGGTAATGAACTAATTATGAAAACAGTTAATAAAAAAAACTATAGTTTAGTTAGGCTATTTAAGTTATTTATTTATTTATATAAATTGATTTCTTATATCTCATATGTCTTTTGCATACTGTTCCTTGTGTTACGCTCATGACGGAGATCTCTAGGACCTGGCATTGGTTTGGATGGATTTAGTCAAGGTGGGTAATATTGTCTCTCACCGTGCTGTGATTGTTAGTATAGAATTAAAACAACATTTCAAAATGTTTTCTAATTTTATAATGTGATTTCTAAAATAATTAAACGTATATCTTATTTTATAAAAATAATTAACAATGTTTTAAAATGATACTAAATTGAATATCATATAGTTCCCATTTGATGCACTATTTTTACGATATTGATAGATTTAGGCTGTTACTGATACTTATCCCACATTGATTTCTTTGGATGGATTGTGTTGCATCATTATAGATATGCGTAGACATTTCAATGCTTATTGGTTATATTTGCTTATTTGTCTGTTTATTGAAAATGCCATTCGAAGGCGATATAAGAAAATCTCATTAGATAGAGCTCAGTATATATGGATCGAATGCACACATGATGGGGACTCCAATAATGTGAGAGTTTCGTGCATATCAATTTAATGTACAAACAATGATAAACTCGAATGGATGGGATAAAAATATGGAGGGGTATTGGTGCGTGCTGACTGATATAAAGATAAAGGATGACAGATTAGGATATTTTCTTCGATCTTCAGGATAGATGCTAGATGTTTTCATTTGGTTTGTACTTAATGATTTTTGGTTAAGTACATGGCCGAAGTTGTCATTATCGACTACCATGGAGTGGTCGATATCCACCATTATTGATGATGACCAATTTGGCCAATTTGACTTGGACAAGGAGAAGCTTCGAGAGCATGATGTGATGGTCAGTTCAATATTTTATTTCGAAGCTATGACTCTTTGATGAGATGTATTTGCACTAAAGCAAGTATGTGATGCTTCAATGTGATGATTTCATGATTCGAAGATGATGATTTCATGATGGAAAGTGACGGCTTCGACGATGATAGCTGTACTTCGGGATGCAGAGTAGGCGATGACGAGTCGGATTGATGGAACTGTCGAAGAAGGGTTACGCTACACATGATGATACTCTATGACTTATGACGGCTGTCTAGACTAGTTCCCAACTATGATGACTTCAAATGGGGGTTGCAAGGACATTTAGGAGGAGCTCTACTATGGATGACATGTGCAAAGGGATCTTTAATATTCATAGGTTTTGATGTGTGCTCATGAAGCAGGAGTAAGTTTCGACGATCGCTTGGGATGGTGATGGCCCATGGATCGCATGATGTTTATATCCATTGTAACTTGGACTATGGTGTTGATAGTCTATTTCCTAGCCTATTGAGTGGCACAGATTCGAGCATTGAGGAATTGAGATTTTAAGTTCTTGACTGTGTGATGGGGTCATACGTATATCATATATCAACCGCATTGAGTGAGTGAATGTGAGGATGGATGATATGCTTGCTTGATTGTTTTATTACCATAGGGATGTTACACAATGTAGATATTACCGATGTAGATATCTAAACACCCTTAGCAATTTGATGTACATGTACACCCATGATGATTATCATTGGGTATGATTTTTCATACCCTCTGTTTCATATACTACGCCTACTTCTGTAGTGTTTTGATATTATTTTTCGCTCAGACCAGATTGTTGTATGACTTACGGTTTTATACTTTGCTTCTTATTATCTCAGATGCTCTTAAATAAGTAGACTAGATTGTAAGTGTACAACACTTGGAGCTGTATCAATGGGCTAGCAGGAGTTGATGCTTTCTCATGCTTATATTTTGAGTTTATTATTGTTTATTCTGCCGTGTGATATTGTGGAGCCTTGACGGTGTTGACTTACTATTATTAGAGACGGTTTATTAGTTGAGTTTATTTTCAGTTGTATAAACTCTACTACTATTTTGTATAAATGTATGTGCCTATGTACTCTGATTATGTGGTTTATATAATGATTGCTATCTCTCATGTTTTATATATGTGATGGCTATTTATTTTATGTGATGGGATATGAGATATACGATAGGTTATGTGATTGTACGTTGTTTTATTTCTTGCTCTCCTCTTCTATTCTCTTCTTCTCTTTTCTATTCCTCTTCTTACTACTTTTTCTTCCCCTTGACAATCGCCCTACATTGACTGGATGCTCTAGCAGCGCACTATTCGATTATATGAGCATTATAGGTGTAGGGCGGTTGTTACATTTGGTATCAGAGCTTAGATTATGTGATTAACCTGAGTTGACATCGTGATGCAGTAGAGATAGGGTATAAGTTGTCACCTTAGATTGGATCGAGAGTATACCTATATAAGAGAGTGCATGTTTGTTATATATTTTGATTTTTAAAACTATACAGTAGTCTATATAGTATTTAAGTTGTATTGCAAGTACGAGTACCAGTGTTGTAGTTTTCTCTATGATAGACTGATCATTCTTGCCATGTGTTAAAAGTGGTTTGGCATACAAAAATATTGCTATTGACTCCTTCATGGACTTGAGAGTGTGCGGATTTGTGGACCACTAACCTTGATTTACAAAATATGGTCGCAGAGATGGTGCAAAACATTATACTGGAATGACGAACTTGCTTCAAATGATTATGGTGCTCAAGTGCAAACACCAAAAGTCGACTTTGCCAAGCTGTATAAAAACTATATGAGTCTAAAAGGCAGACCGTTCCCTGGAACACAGTTGGCTATTAACGTTGTAACACCCCTAATTTTATTGATAACATTCAAGAGATTTAATTAGAATAAATTAAATAGAATAATGTAGGTACGGGGATTGAGGTTGATAAATAAACTAGGTAGTCATGCTTATCAAATGAACATAAATAAATGATTAGGAAATTAAACGCAAGGGCATTAGGTTAAATAGCCGCCAATATTTCCCACCCCTATACCATCCTTCTTAGTCATACATGTTCACTATTCTCAAACAAAAAACAATAGCAACCATGAGAAGCAATGCCGGTCATTAGAAGTAAAGAGAAAATCAACTAAAAACTTAGGATTCAAGGCAGAAGAAAATCAATCTCAAACAATCTCTAACCTCCTTATCTCAAGCAAGGTGAATAATATTGTAATCATCTCATTTTTACTTGTTTTGGTTTGGTTATATATAGTAACCGAATGTATTTTGCTATGTTGATCATGTTTGGATCTAATAATTATTGTTCAGATAGAATAATGATTTATGGTGATTTTTATGGGATTAAAATGATGGATTTTAGAGTAAAAACCCTAGCAAACGACCTCCAAACAGTTTTATTTTTGTACATGTAGTGAAAAACATAATTATAGAGATTCGTTTTTAATTTTATAATTTTTGGAGTTAATAGGAATATTTTATGAATTTCTTAAGGTAAAAAGGCATTTATTTTGGATTTTAATTATTAAAAATAATAAAATAATGAATTCTACCCTAAAATTTTCATATTATGAAGAAAATGTTATTTCAGATTTTTGATGAATTTTTGAGATTTTTCTAAGTGATTTCGATTTATTGTGAAATTTTCTAAACTAAGAAGGCTTAATAATTATGTTAAAATATTGATATAATTAATTATTTTAAAAATGATTTCTAAAATAATAATTCTTATCTACAGCAGCTTTTCTGCAGAGATACGTTTTTAGTCAATATAAATTTGACAAAGAATTGATAAAGTTTGTCCTTTACCAATAGGAATTAGACATAGCATAAGTGTTAGCTCGAGAAGTGGTCACTAACATGCAAATCCAAGCGAAAGCACCAAATCACAGTCACAGCTCACAGATAGAGTATATGTAGAGAGTAATAATATGAAGAACGGTCAAAATCAGAATGAAAACAATAAAGAACAACAAATTTTATAGTGGTGCGGCTAACTCTGGCCTACACCCACTCCGGCCTTCGTCCACTCCAGAAGTTTTCTTTTTATTGCTGTAGTTATCGATTACAGTTACAAAATGGTATAGTAACCTTAGCCTTAGGAAATAGAAAGCAATAGAGTCCAAAGGAAAATCCCCTTTTCTGGAGACCCCCATGTTTTATTTATAGGCAAATCCAGGTAGTTGGGCCTCCTAAGTGGTATAGGCCCATCAAGACCTTTGTCGAGCCTACACCCTTCATTGCACCTAACTCTGAGTTTTGTACATGCCGACCCGTTCCTTCCTAAGTGACGACCCGAAACAGCCCTAGCATTAACTTGAAGTACACTGCACCACGACTCAAAGCAATTGGCTTGCCATCCCGAAGTTAAATGAGTGTCGATCCCAAGCCACTTCACTATGACCGAACCACCATCATGCCGACCCACTACCTTATGCTGAGCGGCATCTGCAGAACCACTACCCTATGCCGAGCAGCATCTACCGAACCACTACCCTATGCCGAGTGGCATCTACCGAACCACTAGCCTATGCCGAGCGGTATCTGCCGAACCACTACCCTATGCCGAGACGCATTTTCCAAAGCACTACCTTATGTCCCATGACTCAAAGCAACTGGTTTGCCATCTCGGAGTTAGATGAGTGTCGATCCCAAGCCACTTCACTATGACCGAACCACCATCATGCCGACCCACTACCTTATGCCGAGTGGCATCTGTAGAACCACTACCCTATGCCGAGCGGCATCTACCGAACCACTACCCTATGCCAAGCAGTATCTGCCGAACCACTACTCTATGCCGAGCAGCATTTGCCAAAGCACTACCTTATGCCGGACCATTAATGCCAAACGAGGATGTTGAACCCACGACTCGCTTGCTGACTGACTCCTTCCAGTGTCGAACGGCTCAAATGCTGATCCACATGTGTCCCTTGTTACCGGCCGGACCACCTCATCTAGGCCGAAACTCTTCACTGAAGCCGAGCCATTAATGCCGAACGACCCACAACTTCCAGACTGAGACGCCCATGCCGAACGACCTAGAACTTCCAGACCGAGCCATCCATGCCGAACGAACCACTACTTCCAGACCGAACTGTCCATGCCGAACGACCCACAACTTCTAGACCGAACCATGTATCTTCTCCACTTCACAACCGAATGATATGAACTTCATCCTTTTAAACTGAATCCATCATACTCCAGCCTCGATAATCGTGAAGTTAATTAGGTTGAATCCACCTGTGTATGGCCTTGAAAAAAGGCGGGTTAACATTTGCCCCCAAAACATGCCTTGCTATTGGAAGGTTTGTTTTGAATATTCCCAAATCTGATACCCAAAGTGCGTATGTTATCCACATCCATACTTTTCGATTCATAATCCAATGCATTTTATCCAAGTGCCATCGCCATATCCTTATACGGATCTACGACCGCTCTGAGTCATATCTAATTTCGAATCCAGTAACCAAATCCTTAGCCAAATCCATATCCATCTGAACTCGACAACCGAGTTCTAATCCATCCATATCTAATAACCACGTCCATGACCTCTCCGGGTCGATGTTCAAATCCGGGACCACTCCGGGTCCATGCCGAAATCCTTAGTTGTTCATAGCCAATATCCAAATCTGTAACCTCTCCGGGTACTTGCCAAGCGCAGTCCACACTTGACGACCTGTTTTAAGTGATTCCATGGTGTTCCTGGTTCAATGTCCCTGAACATCGAATAATGACGTGGCTTAAATCCTAAGCCGAATCCTGGTCGCTCCAGACCCTCACCAAGTATAGTCCATACTCGACGACCTGTATGGCAAAAAACACGGGCCTAAGTCCTAGGTCGAATTCTGGACTCTCTGGACCCTTGCCGAGCATAGTCCATGCTCGATGACCTTTTAGACAAAATCCAGAGAAAATCCAATCAAAATCCAATTCGAAATCCAAATCCAACCAGAATACCAGAAACCCATATCAAAAATCCTAATCAAAAATCCTACAAAACCGGGAGTTCAAACCGAACTCCAAAACCAAAGTAGAAAAAGCAAATATCCAAGCCAAAAGGAAAAAAAACAAATTTCAACAACCAGGGCATCATGGTTTATCATCGTCTCAAAGCATGCCTAAGGGTTATCTCCGACCCTGTACATGAGTAAGCAACTTAGCCGTCTATTTAGAGTTTGCTACTTATTCCAAACCACGCGATCAGTTGATGACCAATCGACCACCATTCCTGGTTCTCACGCCATTATCGTTCAAGGTAGGCAGTGGCTGTTCCTGTTCCACCTCCGTATTTTGAGTTTCGACATATTGTCGTAACCGACCATTCCTTACATGCTCCTCAATTATATCCTTTACTTGTCGGCAACTGTTAGTATCACGCCCATCCAGGTCATGAAAGAGACAGTGCCTTCTTAATGCCCTTTCACGTTCTGAGGGCTCCCTCCTTGCCGGCCTTCGATAAGGAAGGCGGTCTCGAGTATCCAAGAATATCTGTTCTGGTGTTGCATTCAATCCTGTGTAAATGGAGAATTTTGGTTTTACCCAGTGCTTCCCTTTCCCTTTATCCTTGTCTTTACCCGAGCTTTCACCGGGAGGACCTCCATTCTTAATCATACTTACTTCCTTTGATTTCATATCTAGACATGCATCCTCTTGTCGAATAAATATTTCAGCTTTATGAAAGAATTCTCCAAGATCCAGTAGTGGATCTCGTATCAATGACACTTTGAAATCTGAATTATCCTTGACTCCTGATACAGCAGCCATCAAAACCGTTGGCGGATCCGACCGATCCGTTGAAGTGGCTACTGCATTAAACCGGGTTAAGAAAGTCCTGAGCGATTCATCCACCCTCTGGTTGATTGAAGTTAGTTTCATCACATTCTTTGGCCTTTTTATATGAACTTGAAACTGTCTTAAGAACTTATCCACCAGTTCTGTCCATGTCCCAATAGATCCATCCTCTAATTATTTGAACCACATAGGAGCTGCATCAGTCAAGTATAAGGGTAAACATCGATCCATGACCTAATCTGTTGTCCCCGGCATTTCCATATGCCTCGTATACCTCATCAAGTGGTCAGTGGGATCCATCTTTTCATTGTATACTTCTAAAGTGGGCAGCTTGAAATCAGGCGGATTCCTAGCTATCCTGATGTTCTGGGTAAACGGACTTTTGTTGACTCCCTCTAAATCTCTGTTTTTCAGACCTCCGCGAATGGTTTGCCTGATGATGTCAGCCAATCCAGTGTTACCTACTAGGGGTTGCCCCTTATCCACGAAGAAATTCTGGCACATACCCCTCATCACGTGCTCCTATATTCCTATTGGCGTCGAGCTGCGTAGCGCAATTCGGTATCCCTCCATGAACTGGTCCAGCATTTTCCTGTGGTGTGCCCCCGAGTCTAGGTCCATTCTGATTGTTAGTTGTTTGTTGATTAGGAGCTGCCTCCTGCTCATCACTCCATCTGCCTGTTGGTTCAGTTCCTCCGATCTAGTTCCTTCGGTCCAGTTCCAAGAACTTGAGCATCTACAGTTTCTAGTGGTCCAAATTGCCTAAGAAGAGCCTGCATCATCTCCTCTTGCCATTTCATCATCTGCTTCTGCATAGAATTCATCATAACCTGCATCTTCTCTCGGGTTATATAGAGGGATGCATGATCCTCTCCAGCTCTAGAAGAGGCCGCTTCACTTCCTTCCTGATTGCTCTTTTCCGCTGCTTTCTTCCTTGTTGGTGGTCTAGCCATTGCTTTTTACAATCCAAGTTCCCAAATCCCTGAGTGCTAGCTCTCTCAGTGAAAGCACCAAAATGTTAGCTCCAGTAGTGGTCACTAACATCCAAATCTGCATGAAAGCACCAAATCACAGTCACAACTCACAGATAGAGTATATGTAGAGAGTAATAATATGAAGAACAGTCAAAATCAGAATGAAAGCAGTAAAGAACAACAGATTTTATAGTGGTTTGGCTAACTCCCACTACAACAAAACAACCATTTTACAACGAGCAATGCCCGTTGTAATATAGATTTCGCAACGGACATGCGCCCGTTGTATTAGGCCTCGTTGTAGTAGGTCGACCATATTTTACAACAGGCAATAAACGTTGTAATACACCTTTTTACAACGGTCATCGGCCCTTGCAATAGGCTCTATGACAACAATTAAAGCCCATTGTAAAATATTGAAACTTGCAACGGGTTCTGCCCGTTGTAGTACATGATATTGCAACGTTTTCTGACCGTTGCAAAATAAATGCAAATTTTAAAAAAAATCACAACAGCATCCATGAAGTACATCCATACCAAAATGAATAATTTAACGAGTAATAAATATTATCATAAAACAATTAAAATCACATACGAAAAGACTAAAAGCTAGAGTCATAAAATTCCAACACATTCCAAAAAGTTAGATAAGTTTACATCGACATGGTTCTAATATACACATGATAAATAGTTTCAAAACAACCAAATACATAAAGCATTAACACATAAGCATAAAGATTTTGTCAACGAACTCATCTTTCTTTGATTGTCGCTTTCTCTTTTCACGCTCTCTTTCTCTTTTCCTTTTGTTTTTTTTCTTGCTTTTATCCATATAATCTTCCTCTCTTTCTTCATTCGTCTATATGGATAGGTGAAAAACACTAGTAGCAATTGCATATGCAAGCAGGTTTAAGTGATAGAAAAGGGACAAATATACCAATTATATAATAGAGTAGTCGAAGCAGTGATTCATCTATATGTCCTTGATTGATAATACCTAAGTAATATATGCTACTGGAAAGATAATAACCATTTATCCATAGCTAATAAGATGGCGTTATCCAAAAGTAAGTGTTAACTGGAAATCATACACCCACTTGACAAAATGGATGACGTAAATAACGAAATGGTACAACTACATAATATAGCTATCGTAGTCATAGTAAAGCAGCAGTCACGTAAAATATTTTAAATTTATTTTGAAAAGATTGGTACGATCTTTAATTTTACCGATAACTGACACTCTGGCCTTGATCATCATTATTCCTTCTAGATTTCATCTCTCCGGTCTTGTCAACTCGACTAAATATGTGTTCCTGTAACGTAATATTTAAAGTCCATCAATAATAGGCCATATTTTACACATATTTATCCAACTTTACATGAGTTGCAGTTCAGTTACAACTTCTCAATGCAGCATGGCACTAGAATGATGTATAAATGAGCCGACAAAAATGAAATTTTGGTAAAATATTAAAAAAAGGTTTATTAATGAAGTAACATTGTACAATTAGACTGCTTTATTACTCCCTTCACTACCTGGTAATGAATAAGAAGTGGGAAAAGAAAAACAGAAGCAGAGTACATACAAATAAAAGATTTTCATAGAAACGTGTATCATGCCATGTGAACATGTTCAAGTCTGCATTATTATGGTGGATGACTAGACCCATTTTTATTCGGTTACTACGCAAAAATTATTTTTCCTTTTTGGATTACAAAATTAAATCTAGCTAGAGTTCACAAAATTATGTTTTTGTCTAATCTACATCATGCTACCGGATCCCACGCCACCTTACAATGTTTACCTGTTTTGTGTAAATCATCATACTTACTCATGACAGGTGAGTTTATTAAATGTTAAGAATTATATAGTGAAAACATGAATGTGTTGTAGGTTAGCATGAAGTATGCAAGGGGACAAATATTTGTTATGATTAATGTCCGAATAGCTTGAAATTTGCAGCTTCTTGGCCAATGAAATTATCGAATTCAATTGCATTGAATTATTGGTCATTGTTTTTCTGAGTTCCCTTCGACTGACACTAAAGAGTTGGTTTTCATTTTATTGCTAATGGTTATGTCGCTACATTAGCAGAGATGTAAATCAAGATAGGAGAATAAAAAGCAACTATAATAGTTCAAAGCAAAATAATAAAGAAGAGAGCGAATAATATTCGGCACATGAGAGCGAATCATGATCCCTTTAATAATCATGATGCTCTGACAAAACCACTTCTTCGGACATGATTTTTACTCCTCAAAAACAAGATTGGACTCTCTTCTAAAGTTCCATAATGAAGGGGAATGTCAGAACAAACTAGAATTGTTCAAAATAATAACGATTTACTTTTATTAAGAAGTCTTACTGAATTTGTACTCATGCGTATAAAGTAGCATATGTTTATAAAGTAGGATCTACTTGCAAGCTTTGTACTATATATATCCTCTACTTTGTGAATGAAATAAATAACAAACACGTACAGAATTCTCTTTTATTTATCACATTGATAGACAATTTAAACATCATGTCCACTGCACTTGATGTGATTCATGACAAAGATTAGTTGGGTAGAAAGGAAGAAAAGGGTCTCTACAAGTTTCACATCCGCAGTCTGAGAGCGGCGAAACAAAATGAAATTATATCACATAAGAAGGCATGATGTAATCAACTAAAAGGGAAGATAATTGACGAAGGCATGCTGCTAAATAGTGTTATCCCATTTTTGGTCAAAACTGCAATATCAACAAATTGGCAAGGAATGTTGAATATCGAGGTTGGAGATCGATTGGGATCAAGGCTGCGATCGATATCGCCAAAATCTGGTTGAGCTCCGATCGAGACGAAATTGATTGGAAATGATGATAAGGACTAGGAAAGGCTATGTTTCAAATTTCAAGTTAATCGGAGTTCATATGAAGGAGATATAACCGAGCCAAATGAAAGGAAGCACTGCCGAACCATCCATCCTCCACTCCCAAGCACTGCCGGTCCAAACTTCACCTCCAAGCATGGCCGGACCATATTGCTACCGAACCAGCTACCTCCTCCCACTGCCGAACCAGAAGAAAGGTAGACCACCACCGAACCAAGCTTCCTCCCCATCACCAAACCAACCTACTTCCCTCCTACTACCGAACCAACCATCTTTCCATGCACTACCGAACCGGCATACCACCGAGCCAACATACTACCGAACCAACTGCCGCTCCAACCCTCACCGGACCAACCCCTCCAACCATCTACCACCGGACCAAGGCTTACCGAACCTACACTTCCAGGTCAGATTGCATCAGCCCAGGCCCACCAGCAGCTATATACATCCAAGACCCCTGCCCCCCAGCCTCACTCTATAAACAGAGGGGCAGGGGTACAACAATGAGGGACAAGTTTGAGAGCTCAAACACAGAAGGAACTTTCAAACAACTTATATACCTTGTAATCAAAGCCTTGGATTTGTAATCTGAAAAATAAAGGAGAATAACATATAAAGTGGACGTAGGCACATTCTGGCCGAACCACTATAAATCTGTGTGTCTTTTACAGTTTAGTCCCTTCTTTTTACATATTTGCATAAATCACCCAAATCACTAAGAACAACACAATCAACTGAATCATACGACTTGGAGGTGTTTGCCCTTTTTTGTGCAAACATTTTTGGTGCTTTCATTGAGAGGGACTAGCACCCGCTGCATTGGATAGAAGTTTGGATTTGGAAGACAATGACTAGGAAAAATAGTAGAAGGCAGAGGGCTGAGAGAAGCCAACCGGAAGGAAGTCAACAAGCATCCTCCGGAGCTGAGGAAGGACCGGCTTCGATCTACATAACCCGGGACGAAATGGAAGCCATAACAAATTCACTGCAAGAGAGGTTGTTGAAGAATCAACAGGAGATGATGCAGACTTTCTTGGAGCAAATGAGAGCTGCAGGGACCCAAAACTTAGGAACAACTACAGCGGCTGTGGATGCAAGACAAGGAGCTAGGGTTATGGAACCCAATGGAGGACAGGATGCAGAGCCAGAGGGCAATCGACAAGGGCTTGGGGGCAGGCCCGCAGGATCCAACACAGGAGGACCTTTGGAAGGAGTTCAACAGGATAGAACCAACGTTGCTGCTAGCGAGCCACATGAAGAGTATGTACCGGAATTCCCTCGGGGGCAACCCCCGACAGACAACGCTGAATTGGTAGATATAATTAGGAAGACTGTGCGAGGTGGTTTGACCAGCGGAGACTTGGAAGGAGTGAACAGGAGTCCGTTCGCTCGGGAAATAAGGATGGCTCAGAATCCACCTAAGTTCAAGCTACCTAGCGTGGAGGTATATGATGGCAAGGCAGACCCTACGGATCACTTGATGAGGTACACCAGACACATGGAGGTGCTAGGGGCATCAGAGGAAGTGATGGCCCGATGCTTTCCTTTATACTTGACAGACTTAGCTGCGATGTGGTTTAGGCAGCTGGAAGAAGGACCTATCAGGACTTGGAGGGAATTGGTGGAAAGGTTTTTGGGACAGTTTCGGATTCATGTCAAGAGACCGAAGAACGTGATGACATTGACATCGGTAAAGCAAAGGATAGATGAATCGCTTAGAGCTTTTCTAACTCGATTCAGTGCCGTAGTTGCTTCGGTGGGTCGTCCCGATCCATCGATGGTTTTAATGGCAGCAGTATCAGGAGTCAGGGAGAACTCGGATTTCAAGGTATCTCTGATACGAGATCCCCCACGGGATCTCGATGAATTCTTTCACGAGGTAGAAAGGTTCCTTCGGCAAGAAGATGCGAGTACGGATTTAAAGTTAAAAAAGGTTAATGCAATTGAAGTTGGAGAACCATCCAGCAAAGGTTTGGATAAAGACAAAGGAAAAAGGAAGTTGGAGATGATTCTGGAAATGCTAGGAAGTAATGGAAGGATCCAAAGTTTTCCACATACACAGAATTGAACGAGACGCTGGAGCGGATATACCTGGATACTCGGAATCGCCTTCCCTACCGGAGGCCCGCTAGGAGAGAACCAACAGAACGGGAAAGGACATTAGGAAGGCACTGTCTCTTCCATGATTTGGATGGACACGACACCAACAGCTGCAGGCACCTAAAGGACATAATTGAGGAGCATGTAAGGAACGGACAGCTGCCATAATATGTTGGACCTTGGAATGCAACGGCGGAGCAGGAGCAACCGCCGCCTACCTCAAGCTACGATGGTGGGAGGCCTAGGAACGATGGTCGATTGATCATCCATTGACTAGGATAATATGGAATAAGTAGCGAACTATTGGCAAGCAACCAAGTCATTTACACATGTACGGGGACGGAGATAGCCCCCAGGCATGCTCTGAATGATGATAAACTGCGATACTATGGTTTGTGAAATTTATCTTTTGCTTTTGGATTGGGCACTGCTTTTTTTTTTGGTTTTTGGTTTTGGAGCTTGGATTAAGCTCCTAGTTTTACTAGCTTTTGGATTTTCCTTTGGATGATTGTTTTCGGTTTTAGACGCTGGTTTGGATTTCTGGCTTTCTGGTTTTAATTTGGATTTCAGATTTGGATTTTGAATTTAGATTTTGGATTTGGATTTGGATTGGATTTTGATTGGATTTTTATCTGATTTTTGCTAAACGGTCATCGGGTATGCATTATGCCTGGCAAGGGGTGAGTCGCTTTCCCCGAACGTGGTAAATTGGCTCACTCAGGTCATTGAGTATGGACTATGCTCGGCAAGGGTCCTGAGTGACCAAGATTCGGCCTAGGACTTAGGCCCTCTATTATCATTTGTTATTATCAGGTCGTTGAGTATGGACTATGCTCAACAAGGGTCCGGAGAGACCATGATTCGGCTTAGGACTTAAGCCATGGCATTGTACAGCGTCCAGGGACACTGGACCAAGGTCGTCAAATGTGAATTGCGCTTGGCAAGAACCCGGAGAGGTTAGCTCAACGTCCAGGAACACTGGACCAAGGTCGTCAAGTGTGGATTACGCTTGGCAAGAACCCGGAGAGGTTAGCTCAACGTCCAGGGACACTGGACCAGGGGCATCAAGTGTGAATTGTGCTTGGCAAGAGCCCGGAAAGGTTACGGATTTGGATGTCAACCTGGAGAGGTCTTGGATTTGGTTATTGGCTATTGGATAAGAATGAATTAGGACTCGGTTGTCGAGTTCGAATGGATATGGAATTGGCCAAAGCTTTGGTCATGGGATTTGGAATTGAACATCGACTCGGAGCATTCAAGGATGATATACTCTGGCAATATGTCTATGGACTTTGGATATTGGACTCGAAACTATTCAAAACACGCCTTGTTATCACAAGGCATGTTTTGGGGGGCAAAGTGTTATCCCATTTTTTGTCAAAACTGGAATATCAACAAATTGGCAAGGAATGTTGAATATCGGGGTTGGAGATCGATTGGGATCAAGGCTGCGATCGATATTGCCAAAATCTGGTTGAGCTCCGATCGAGACGAAATTGATTGGAAATGATGATAAGGAATAGGAAAAGCTATGTTTCAAATTTCAGGTTAATCGGAGTTCGTATGAAGGAGATATAACCGAGCCAAATGAAAGGAAGCACTGCCGAACCATCCATCCTCCACTCCCAAGCACTGCCGGTCCAAACTTCACCTCCAAGCATGGCCAGACCATATTGCTACCGAACCAGCTACCTCCTCCCACTGCCGAACCAGAAGCAAGGTAGACCACCACCGAACCAAGCTTCGTCCCCATCACCAAACCAACCTACTTCCCTCCTACTACCGAACCAACCATCTTTCCATGCACTACCGAACCGGCATACCATCGAGCCAACATACTACCGAACCAACTGCCGCTCCAACCCTCACCGGACCAACCCCTCCAACCATCTACCACCGGACCAAGGCGTACCGAACCTACACTTCCAGGCCAGATTGCATCATCCCAGGCCCACCAGCAGCTATATACATCCAAGACCCCTGCCCCCCAGCCTCACTCTATAAATAGAGGGGCAGGGGTACAACAATGAGGGACAAGTTTGAGAGCTCAAATACGGAAGGAACTTTCAAACAACTTATATACGCTTGTAATCAAAGCCTTGGATTTGTAATCTGAAAAATAAAGGAGAATAACATATAAAGTGGACGTAGGCACATTCTGGCTGAACCACTATAAATCTGTGTGTCTTTTATAGTTTAGTCCTTGCTTTTTACATATTTGCATAAATCACCCAAATCACTAAGAATAACACAAAATCAACTGAATCATACGACTTGGAGGTGTTTGCCCATTTTTTGTGCAAACAAATAGCATGTCCACTGCAATTTTGTATGCCTCAGAAGTTATGAAAAAGTTACTATCCCCAAACTCATGGCACCATTTACCATGAGTGTCCAGTGGAAAACAATGTGAATAAGATGATACTCCATTCCATGTTATTAGTCGAAGTAGAAATATATGGAAGAAAACCATAAACATATAGGAAACTCAATATATCATTCATGAGACGTATAACAAAGGACAAATGCAAATATCAAATACTTCCTTTGCCTATCCTTGACACAACCGAGTCAGAATTTCTTAGAAGCTATGACAACATAAACTAACCTACTACAAGGGTATGACTTTGGTCTAAGGATGACCTCTATGATATATGCACGTGTGAGAGCAACACCATATGTAGCACCATCCAGGCCAAAGTTCACCTGCTACAAGCAGCTCCACCTACAATTTCAATTTAGTTACTCAGGTGGACCGTTTAAGTATTTGATTAATAGAATGATACAGATTGACAAACAACCACAAAACACTATGAATTATCATGTTGAAAAACATCCTATGTTTTAGAATGTGGTTTAACGATGCAAAATATATATAGCTACATGCTACTTTATTACCAATTTAGAATCAACAAGCCCATATATCAAGAATCCACAACTACAACTGCCTGTAGTTCATGTAAGAAAAGAAAGAACTAATTTTTGATGATTATTCTTGTGTGTACATATATAAGTTGGACTATTAATTGAAAGCTGAGTTTTGCTTTGCTCAAATGGCCAAAAACTCACTTCACTCATTTAATAGAGAACCAACAAAATTCACTTCATCTATATTGTTTGCAAAACAAAACTGCACGAATAGGAAAATTGGATTTGGAATTGACACATATTTTCTTTTCTGTATGCGCGCACATCCATATACACCTCAAAATTTCAGGAGGGTATGACCATTATTAATACACATATATACTCATCACCGATATTGACAAAACGAATAAATGAATGGAATGCGGCTTCTCATCTGATAAAAGAGATACATAATAGCATGTGGTATGATGGGCATAGGCTTTGAAATCAGCCCATATATTACAAATTCTTATTATTAATAGAAACCAAATGCATTGTATTGTTTCAGTGAATTTTATTCGATTGTATCAAATCATATCATCAACCAAAATCATCTTTCTTCAATTTTCTTCAACCTTATATCGAAACGTTAATTTAGTATCGAAACTGATTTTCTTAACAGCAATTTGAGAAGAAACTGAGTATCATAAGAAATAAAATCATTCATTTGATATTCAGAACTCATCAGATTAGCATTATCATCATCTAAGTTTTTTGAATTTATCAACAAGATCATCGAAAAACTAGTGCCATGCCAAAGAATTCACCTATTCTGGCAGCAACAAGTTTACTATATCGAAGCAAGCAAATTCATTGCAGAATTTTAGAAAATCAAAACCAAGATGCAAGAAAAGCATATTAAGTCATAAAGAAAGTCATTGCCTTGCCAAGAATCATGTTCATCGGCAAAATTGTGCATTCGAGTACAAGCGAAAAAGGAATAATCGTTTGACTCGAATCAGGATCGAGTTCAACATATCAACCAGTAAAGCAAAAAGAATAATTCACATACCATTGTAGACGAACTCGATCCAAATTGGAGAAGCCGTGTGCTAAAAGAAGAGAGCATCGATCGACAAAGGAAGCACGTAAATCATCATTCGATCGAGCAATTAAAGACGACAGCTTCAATTTTTCCCAAAGCCCTAATTTCGAGCAAAGAGGAACGAGCAAAGGAACAAGGCCAACATTTTTACAGAGCAAAGTAGAGGAACGAAATAAAAGAAATAAAAGGGTCGGCCTTTTTTTTTTAATAAAGGCTTTAGTACAATTGAAAATTAGGGTTTTGATTTTAATTTGTGTTTAATTTGTATTTTTCTCTTTTAAAGATTGTAATTTCTAGTTGTGTGACTAGGGGACGAACTACGGTGGTGTAGTTTGAGAATTCGCAACTCAGTGGCTGAGTTGTGGTAGGGTTTGAGCGTAGAGTTAAGGCTAGTCGATATATATATATATATATATTATGGAAACTAAAGAAAATATTTAATATTAATTATTTTACTAAGCACTAACAATATTTATTAATTATAAGTCATAAATATTAGCTATAATTTACTAATTATTAATAATTAACTATAATAAATTATTAATATAAAAAATAAATATTGATTATAAATAATAATTAGTAATTATAAATTATCTATTAGTAATCATTAATTGTAGTACAATATTTTTGTAATATAAAAAATAAGTATTGATTATAAATAATAAATAGTAATATGGCAATTTTTTGCAGTGAATAGTTAGTAATTAGTGATTATTTATTAATAATCATTGATTATTATGAGTTATAAATGATTAACATAATATTGTTAATGATTAATTATTAAATATTAATAATTATAATATTGTTAATGATTAGTAATATAATATTATAATTAGTAATTAGTAACATATGATTAATATAATATTATTAATGATTAATTATTAAATATTATTAAATAATAAATATTAATTTTAAGAAAGAATTATAATTATTAATTATTGATTGTCGAAAATTGGCAACTAACATTTACTACAACGGGCATTTTATGATCGTTGTAAAATTGGCATCGGTTAAAACAGACATTTTATGACCGTTGTAAAATTGGCACATATTACAACGGACGTTTTTAGCCCATTGTAAAATTGGCACCTATTACAACGGGCGTTATGAGCGTTGTAAAATTGGCACCTCTTACAACGGGTATTTTGTGACCGTTGTAAAGTTGGCATCTATTACAATGGGTCTGAATGGACCGTTGTAATAGCCTTCTATTACAACGGGCAACCAATGTCCGTTGTAAAAAGGGTGTTGTATATGGCATCTTTTACAACGGGCCTGAATGGACCAGTGTATAGCCTTCTATTACAATGGGCAACCAATGCCCGTTGTAAAAAGAGCGTTGTAATAAGTTATTTTTGTTGTAGTGTCCGATCCATTTCCACACCAGAAGTTTCCTTCCTATGTCTGTAATAATCGATTACAGTTACAAAATGGTAGAGTAACCTTAGCCTTAGGAAATAGAAAGAAAGAGAGTCCAAAGAAACATCCCCTTTTCTACAGACCCCCATGCTGTATTTATAGGCAAATACAGGTAGCTGGGCCTCCTGAGTGGTATAGGCCCATCAAGACTTTTGTCGAGCCTACACCCTTCATTGCAACTGACTCTGAATTCTGTACATGTCGATCCATGCCTTCCTAGGTGACGACCCAAAACAGCCCTAGCATTGACTCAAAGTACACTGCACCACGACCCAAAGCAACTCGCTTGCCATCTTGGAGTTAGATAAGTGTCAATCCCAAGCAACTTCACTATGACCTAACCACCATCATGCTGACCCACTACCTTATGCCGAGCGGCATCCGCCGAACCACTACCCTATGCCGAGCGGCATCTGCCGAACCACTACCTTATGCCAGGCCATTAATGCCAAACGAGGATGCCTAACCCATGACTCGCTTGCTGACCGACTCCTTCCAGTGTCGAATGGCTCAAATGTCGATCCACATGTCTCCCTCGTCACTGGTCGAACCACCTCATCTAGGCCGAACCTCTTTACTGAAGCGGAGCCAGTAATGCCGAATGACCCACAATTTCCAGACCAAGTCGCCCATGTCGAATGACCCAGAACTTCCAGACCGAGCCGTCCATGCCGAACGACCCACAACTTCCAAACCGAGCCGTCCATACCGAACGACCCACAACTTCCAGACCAAGCCATGTATCTTCTCCACTTCTTGACCGAATGACATATCCAAGTGAACTTCATTCTTTTAAATTGAATCCATCATATTCCAGCCTTGATAATCGCGAAGTTAGTTAGGTTGAATCCGCCTGTTTATGGTCTTGACAAAAGGCGGGTTAATAATAAGTATGACAGTTTTCGAGTTATTTACGACTCTTCTACTGAACCTGCCACCTTAGAACCTAAACTCTTCGTCGTACAACCTTCCGTAGTATTTCTACAGTGTCTTTGACGAACATTTCATCTTAAAGCCTAAATATTTCATCATAGAACCTTGCACGGCATTTCTGCACCTTTTTATAGCTTTTTAGCGAACCCTTCGGCCTTGCCGGAAGCTACCTTTTGGTAGCAGTTGTAAACGCTACGGAAGCCCTTTTCTAGCATTTTTTCCCAGCTTTATTTGTCATAACTTTCTAGTCGTAAGCCCATTTTTCTATTATGGCCACTCTATGGAAAGAAAAACCATCATTTGAACATAATGATATAGGTTAGATACCTTAATTCTACGTCTATAAATAGTTATAGCTAAAAAAAAGTTTTATATTTCCAAAAGGGGTTGTTTTTTGCTTTCGAATATGTTTGCTTGGTTTTCTTTGCATTCGAAGAAGATACTTTCAAAGTGGACGTAAAATTGTTTTCTTTTAACCAAGTTTTTACTTTTGAAAGATTAAATTTAAAGTATTATAAGGCATGAGTCTAATATTTTTAATAGCTTTAGAAGGAGGTTACCAGATGAAGTTGAAAGCCGGGTTTCGAAGTTAACAAAAGGTTTTATGACCGAAATTCTATCTTTGAAGGAAAAACCATGGCTATATTAAAGGTGTTTTAATAACGGTTTGAGAAGAATCTATCTTTGATGAACTAAACCCATAGGAGTGGTATTGCGATGCTGTTATATTGCTTCATCTAATATGAATATATTCACTTTATAATGAATCCATAACTGTATTTTGGAAAAGAAAAAAAGGATAGAAGAACCAGTTAGGTTAAACCTATAGTGAATTTAAATTGAACAAACGCCTAAATGATTAAAGTTACATCCAGGAGGTCCGGAAGATCAGAATATAGGATGCTAAAATATATATGACCGATATTGGCAGCGGCCAATAGGTTTGTAGTAAGCCCATGAAAACTTTATGATATTGGCAAGGGCCAATAGATTTCCAGTAAGCCCATGAAAACCGTATGATATTGGTAGGGGCCAATAGGTTAATAGTTAGGTCATGAAAGCTATGCATAAAAGAAGATGTAAAGATGTCAGATAGATAGGTTCATAGTTAGCCCATGAAAACTATGTATAAAAGAAGATGTTTCATAGTTAGACCATGAGAACTATGTGCAAAAGTAAATGTTAGATAGACAGGTTCACAAACAACCCATGAAAATAATGAGTAAATGAAAATGTCAGATAGACAGGTTCATAGTAATCCCATGAAAACTATGTAATTGTACATGGATTCCTTAAATGTTTAACCGGTTATTAGTTAGCCCATGAAAACTATTAGGTTGATGGTAATCCTAGAAACTATAATTAAGACAGATAGTTAGAATAAATGGGGATGAGGAATCCAAATTTGATTTGCTTGTTTTGCATATCATCATAATGTATTGAAATACTATGTTTTTTCCATTTTGGACGCAGGAGCACAGAATATGGTTTTATAAAGATTTTAGTGTACTAGTGAGGGGAAAACCGCTCCGCTAAGCGGCGTGGTCTCACTAGATATCCATTTGGTTTGAGATGTAGAGTATTATTCATATCAGGCTTTATGTCTGACTCGAAGTTTTTTTCCCCTTAAATTCTTGGGTACTCAATTGATTTTGAGTAGTTTGAGGTTTAGAGATTTTAGGTTTTTCTTAGACGAATAAAGCTTTTGGAGGCATGCAAAAGGCAGGTAGTTATTTAGAGTTTTCTTTTCCACTATGTATTTGGATGTAAAGTCAGATTTATTAGCCTTACTATATACTCTGATCAACCAAGGGGCATCTTCGTATGTTGATCTTGGCGTATGTGTAATAATTATAATTTGCTGAATGTGGTTAACGTTTTGGGATTATGTAATGAACATGAAATATTTAGATTTAAATGTGGAAATATGTTTTTGAATTATTAAAATTTTCCATATTCTTGTGATCTGTTTTATCAATGTATCTAGCACCGCCGTATTTGGCCCTCGAGGATTAATAATTATGGATAACTGCAGCATCCGTAGCATTAGTTTTGGGCCTCCAAGTAGGGGGAGGTTACAAGTTGGTATCAATGCATAGGTTTATGAAACTTTAAAAAAAAACTTAAACCTAAAAGCCTTTTCAAACATAATCCAATGAATTTAAAAAAATGATCGGGGTTTTGGTTAATGCTATAGTAACGTGATTGTATTTGATATATAGGTATATATCTAGGTATGTATTCCCCTCTCTCTTAGACTGTTTTTCTATATCTTACTAAGCCTCATAGGCGGATATATGAGAAAGAAGATATGGATGCAGGAAATGGAAGAGGAAATCTGGTTTGAGGAAGCACCATAACTAATGGAAGTGGTCAACCTAATGCTCAGAGAAACCAAGGTCGACAGGCCAATGCAAACCAAAATCCTAAGGCCAATGTAAGTGTTGGAAATCCACCAATAGACGCGAGGATGGTGTATCAGTTGTTGGCTAATGTGTTGCAAGCAGGAGCTACTTGGAATATTAGTGGAACAGTGTGACAGCGGGAGTGCCAAAAGAAGAGTTGAGTTAGGCCAACTTCAGAAGGTGGTTTGAGCAAAGGTTCTTGTCTGCGTTGCAAAATCAGCATTGATGAGGAAGTTTATGGATCTTGTCCAAGGGCAGATGTCTATGATCGGGTATGTTGCTAAGTTTGATGAGCTATCTCGGTATGGTTATGCTTTGGTTAACACTGATGCCAGAAGGAATGAAAGATTTATTAGAGGATTGAGGCCAGAGCTTCGAAGAATGGCCATGACTCATATTAGGGAGCCTTCTCATGTAGTGGTGGAGATGAACATTCGCCATGAGGAGATGCTTGCCGCATCTGTTAGGGAGAAACCAGTTGAGTTCCAGGGTCTTTAGGGAAAGAAGGGGAAATTCCTCAAGAGGAAAGGAGCCAAGAAAGGAGATGCTGCGAAGAAAGAGAAGGCTAGTTTAGTGTGTTATAAGTGTAATAAGAAAGGCCATTATTCCCATGAGTGCAAACCTGGTCAAGGAAAGAAGCCCGCAGAGAAGAAGAATGTGAAATGCTATAATTGTGACCAAATTGGGCATTATAAGTACCAATGTCCAGGGCCAGTTCGGGTGGACAAAGGGTAGGTGTTTGCTATTGGACTACCATACTGCCGCAGAGAAAGGGAAAGTAATGATGGAAGGTACGCTTTTGATTCAGTGTATACCAGTTAGAGTACTTTTTAATTCCGATATATCACACTCATTTATATCATAGTATTTGGTTGATAGGTTATGTATAGAACCCACATAACTCGTTACTTCCTTAAGGGTTGCAAATCTAATAGGAGAACTTACAATTCTTGGAATGAGATGTGACCAATTAGAACTTAATATGTTAGGTCATAAGTTTGCATGCATTTTGTATGTTTTTGATTTCGTACATTTCAGGATCATTTTGGGTATGGATGGGTTGGGCAAATATGAGGCTATGATATTTTGCTAGGATCGGGAGTTATCATTGAGGCACCTAGATAATCATAACTAAATCATTTTCTCAGTGGCGAATTCCAATACGAGTGTGGGTGCTTTGTTAAGTGCCTTGGAGGTGGGAGATGACCTTAGTCAGGTTCGTGTAGCCAGAGAATTTGTAGATATATTTGAGTCGGTCACTGGATTCCACCGAAATGAGCTGTAGAGTTTCGGATAGACCTTGAACCGAAAGTTGAACCTGTCGATAAACCACCTAGCAGAATGTTGCCGATAGATATGAAGGAAATTATTTATTGGGTTATAAATTATTTTCAGCTAAAATAATAATTATTTGGGTTTGAGATTTTAATATGTTAGGCAATATGTTAAAATAGATTTTCTAGGATTTTTCTAGAATTTTCCTAAGTCATTTGAGGGATAAATATATAAAATTATTTAAGTTATGGGAGATAAATATTTTATAGTTTTAAAGCAGAAGGGGCATTTTGTAAAATAAAAGGATTTATAAATTTTGGTAACCGCGGTAGCACATTTCTCAAAAGAATTTTAGACCACTGATAATTTGACAAACAAAGGCAGGTTGGTTAAAAAGTTTCCTTTTTATTTTGAAAACAAAAATCACTTTTTTTCCATGTTCCAACCCACACAGCTGTCTACCTTCCCCCCAGACCTTTCATCCCAGTCGAAGGGTTAGCTTTCGATAAGGTCAAAGTTTAATGCATAAAATATTAAGAAATTGGTAAGTAATGAATTGAATATAGCCGAAAGGTTCTAAGCTGAAAGGTTGATGGCCGAAAGGCTGGAACATAGTTGTTTTATAAATGAAATGCTTTTGTCTGCTTTGCTTTCGAATTTGAGCTTTCGACTTGGTCACTTTCAGCTAGGTCAAATCATTTAAAGAAAAGATTTTAAACCTTCCGACGTAGTCGATAGGTTGTAGCTGCTACCGCATTTACTTTATTTTGAAACCTTTCGGCGTCGTCGAAGGGTTTCCACTGTTTTATAAAGGTTTTACTTGAACCTTCTAACCCAGTCAAAAGGTTTAGCTATTTTAAAAATTAGTCGTTTCTTTGATGCTTTCGGAGGGAAGCTTTCGACTTTGGTGGTTACCTTCTTTTGTAAAGTATAACCCAAGGTTTTCAAAAGGTTTTAGAGGGAAGGTTTTCCCAAGGTTTTCTAAGGCAATAGAGTATAGGATGCTCTAAGAAGAAGACATCATAATGTGGGGTTGGTGGAGTGGAAAGATCTGGAAGCTTTGACCAAGTTGTGGTGTGCAGTTAAGATCGACTGCTAGTCGTAGTCAGAGTACTACCATGTTGTCCTGTTTGGAAGTTCGATCGGTATTAATAGAGAGAATTGCTTCTAAACAGAAGGAGAACCCATTATTAGGTGAGAGGATCAAAAGGATTAAGGTTGGAACGGAAGCCGATGATTTGAAATATTTTTGTCTTGACCAGAGAGGACGGTTGAGAAAAAGGGACGGTTATGTGTTCTAGATGTGGAGAACATGAGAAGAGAAGTTCTTGAGGAATGTCATCGATCAAAGTTTACGATTCATATTGGAGGAAAAATGATGTATCAAGATATGAAGAAGAGCTTCTATTGGGAAGGCATGAAGAGGGATGTTGGCTTTTGGGTTAGGCAATGTGTGAACTATCAACAAGTTAAAGCCGAACATCTGAAGCCAAGTTGGTTACTTCAGCCTTTAAATATTTCGGTTTGGAAATGGGATTCAATATCCATGGATTTTATAGATGGGTTGCCAAGGTCAAGGAGAGGCAATGAGAGTATATGGGTTATTGTGGACAGGTTGACCAAGAGTGTCATTTCATTCCAGTAAATTCGACCAGAATGACATGTATTTTGGCAAAGTTGTTCATGAAGAACATAATTAGACTTCATGGGATTCCTTGTAGCATAGTCAGCAATAGGGATGCATTATTCACCAACGAATTTTGGAGGATTCTACAAGAGGTATTAAGAACCAAGCTCAAGATGAGTACAGCTTATTACCCATAGACAGATGGGTAGACAAAGAGAGTCAACAAGGTAATTGAGGACTTGTTAGGAGCTCGTATATTAGACTTTGGTTGATCTTGGGAGGACCACCTATATTTGATTGAGTTTTCCTATAATAATAGTTAATAGACTAGTATAGGAATGGTTCCTTTTGAAGCTTCATATGGAAGGCCATGCAAATCGCCAGTAAGTTAGTTAGAGACTGAAGACAGGTTGGGCTTAGGTCCGGATTTTGTTAGAGAGGCGTTGGAAAATATTGAATTAATCCGAGGAGGGATGAAGAAAGCTCAATCTAGGCAAAAAAAGTTATGCAGATAAGAGGCGTAAAACCTAGAGTTCTCAGTGGGAGACATGGTTTTCATTAAAGTATCACCAATGAAGGGTGTGGTATGGTTTGGAAAGTCGGAAAAGTTGGCCCCAAGATATATTGGACCATTCCAAATTTTAGAAAGGATCGAAAAACTTGCCTATAGAGTAGAGTTGCCGAGCAGTATGGCATGTGTTCATAATGTATTCCATGTGTCTCATCTTCGCAAGCATGTGCATGATCCAGAGGCTACTACTCCTCGGACAAAGCTCGAGGACTTGGTAGTAGAGCCTGATTTAACTTTTGTTAAACAACCAGTTCAGGTTCTAGCGAGAGATGTGAAGAGATTGAGGACAAAGACAGTCAAGTGGGTAAAGGTTCAGTGGACCGACAACGAGAAAGACTATACTTGGAAAACAAAAGACAAGATTCGAGAGACATATCTTGATCTGCTTTGATGGTATTTCTATATTAGATTTATATAGATTGCTTGCTAGTCAGATAGACTAGTATGATTATTAGGAGATGTACAAATGAGTGCTATGATTGCTATTTAGTCCTTACTGAATTTCGAGGACGAAATTCTTTAAGGAGGGGAGCATGTGACACCCATAATTTTATTGACATTATTCATGAGATTTAATTAGAATAAATCAAATAGAATAATGTAGATATAGGGATTGAGGTTTATTAATAAAGTAGATGGTCGTGCTTATCTAATGAACATAAATAAATGATTAGGAAATTAAACATAAGGACATTAGGCTAAATAACCACCCATATTTCCATCCCTTATACCATCCTTCTTAGTCTGACATGTTCATTATTCTCAAACAAAAACAATAGCAACCATGAGAAGCAAGGCCAGAAATTAGAAGAGAATAGTAAATCAACTAAAAGATTAGGATTCAAGCTTGAAGAAAATCAATCTCAAGCAATCTCTAATCTCCTTATCTCAAGCAAGGTGAATAATAGTGTAATCATCTCACTTTTACTTTTTTGGTTCAATTATAGATAGTAACCGGATATATTTTGCTGTATTGATCATGGTTGGATCTAATAATCAATGTTCAAATAGAATAATGATTTATGGTATTTATTGGGATTTTTATTGAATTAAATGATGGGTTTAGAGTAAAAACCTTTGCAAATGACCTCAAAATAGTTTGATTTTCGGATATGTAGTGTAAAACATAATTTTGGAGATGGATTTTTGATTTCATAATTTTCGGAGTTAATATGAACAATTAATGAATTTTCTAAGGTGAAAAAGACATTTATTTCATATTTAATTATTAAAAATAATAAAACAATGAATTCTGGCCAAAAATTTTATATGATGAAGAAAATATTATTTCAGATTTTCGGTGAATTTTAGAGATTTTTTCCAAGTGATTTCGATGTATTATGAATTTTCTAAGCTAAAAAGGCTTAATAATTATGTAAAAATATTAATATAATTAATTATTTTGAAAATAATTTCTAAAACAATAATTTTGATCTACAGTAGCTTTTCTGTAATTATATGTTTTTAACCAATAGAAATTTGACAACGATTGATAAAGTTTGTCCTTAACCAATAGGAATTAGACAAAGCATAAGTGTGGCAGTTTTCGAGTTATTTACGACTCTACCACTGAACCTTCCACTTAGAACATAAACCCTTTGTCGTAGAACCTTTAGTGGTATTTCTTTAGCGTACTACAACGTTTTTGACAAACCTTTCGTCATAGAACCTAATCCTTTTGTCACAGAACCTTCCACGACATTACTGCACCGATCTGCAGCGTTTATAGTGAACCCTTCGGACTTGCCGAAAGCAACCCTCTGGCCTTGCTGGAAGCTATCTTTTGATAGTAGTTGTATAGGATACGGAAGCCCTTGTGTAGCAATTTTTCCTAACTTTGTTTGTAAAACTTCAAATAGGCATAATTTCTAACCGTAAGCCCATTTTTTATTGTGACCGCTCTATGGAAAGGGAAGCCATCTTTTGAACACAATGGAATAGGTTAGAGACCTTAATTCTATGCCTATAAAAAGTTATGGCTAAAAAAAGTTTTATATTTCCGAAAGGGGTTGTTTTTTTTGCTTTTGAATATGTTTGCTTGGTTTTCTTTGCCTTCGAATGAGATACTTTCGAAGGGATTGTAAAAAAATTTCTTTTAACCAAGTTTTATATTTTCGAAAGATTAAACTTAAAGTATTATAAGGCAGGAGCCTAATGTTTTTAAGTGCTTTCAAAGAAGGTTACCTAATGAAGTCGAAAGCTAGGTTTCGAAGTTGACGAAAGGTTTTATGACCGAAATTCTATTTTTAAAGGAAAAACCATGGCTGTATTAAAGGAGTTTTTATAATGGTATAAGAAGAATTTATCTTTGATAGATTAAACCCACATGAGTGGTACTGCGACGTTGTTATATTGCTTCTTCTAATATGAATATATTCACTTTATAATGAACCCATACTTTATTTTAGGAAAAAAGGATAGAAGAACCAGTTAGGTCAACCCATTAGTGAATTTAAATTGAACAAACTCCAGAATGATTAAAATTGCATATAGGAGGTCAGGAAGACCAAAATATAAGATGCTCAGATATAAATGACCGATATTGGCAAAGGCCAATGAGTTTGTAGTAAGCCCATGAAAACTGTACAATATTGGCAGGGGCCAATAGGTTTCCAATAAGCCCATGAAAACTGTGTGATATTGGCAGGAGCCAATAGGTTAATAGTTAGCCCGTGAAAACTATGTATAAAAGAAGATGTAAGATAGACAGTTTCAATGTTAGCCCATGAAAACTATGTATGAAAGAAGATGTCAAATAGACAGGTTCATAGATAGCCTATGAAAACTATGTATAAAAGAAGATGTCAGATAGACAGGATTATAGTTAGCCCATGAAAATTATGTGCAAAAGGAAATATCAGATAGATAGGTCCATAGATAGCCCATGAAAACTATGTGTAAATGAAAATGTCAGATAGACGGGTTCATAGTAAGCCCATGAAAACTATGTGTAAATGAAAATGTCAAATAGTCAGGGTTCATAGTAAGCCCATAAAAACTATGTAATTGAACAGGGTATCCGTAAACGTTTAACCGGTTAATAGTTAGCCCATAAAAACTATTAGGTTAATAGTAATCCTAGAAACTATAATTAAGACAAATAGTAAGAATGAATGGGGACGAGTAATCAATATTTGATTTGCTTATTTTGCATATCATCATAATTTGTTGAAATATTATGTTTTTAACCATTATAAATGAATGAGCACAAAATATGGTTTTATAAAGACTTTAGGATACCAGTAGAGGAAAACCCATTCCGCTAAGCGGCGTGGTCTCGCTAGATATCCATTTGGTTTGAGATGATAGACCATTATTCATACCAGGCTTTATGTCTGACTTGAAGTTTTTATTTTCCCCTTAAACTTGGTTACTTAATTGATTTTGAGTAGTTTGAGGTTTAGGGTTTTCAGGTTGCAGGAGGAAGATAATTATTTAGAGTTTTCTTTTCCATTGTGTATTTGGATGTAAAGGCAGATTTATTAGCCTTATTATATACTCTGATCAACCAAGAGGCATCTTCATTTGTCACGCTTAGCGTATGTGTAATAATTATAATTTGCTGAACATGGTTAACGTTTTGGGATTATGTAATGAACATGAAATGTTTTGATTTAAATGCGGAAATATGTTTTTGATTTGTTAAAATTTTCCATATTCTTGTGATCTGTTTATCAATGAACCTAGCACCGCCGTATTTGGTCGTCGAAGATTAATAACTATGGATGACTACAGTATCCATAGTCATTAGTTTTGGGCCTCCAAGTAGGGAGAGGTTAGAAACATGCCGGATGAGATGATATTTGTGAAAGGATCT
This sequence comes from Allium cepa, assembly GCA_030765085.1. NCBI lineage: Eukaryota > Viridiplantae > Streptophyta > Magnoliopsida > Asparagales > Amaryllidaceae > Allium > Allium cepa. The sequence continues at coordinate 197,164,844 of CM060946.1, forward strand.
TTGATGACTTGGAGTTAGATGGTCTACTGAGGTAGAAATTAACCTCTAGATGACTCTAGGGACGAACAATTAACTGGTGTAGTACCTTTATAACTTCGATTCCTAAAGATCATTTTATCTAGGATTAGTTCACAGTTTCCTTTGAAGAGAAATTTACCTCGATTGTTCAGAAGTCGATGTTGTTTAGGAGGTTCACCGCTTTGATATTAGGCGTTATGTCTATATTGTAGTATATGACCGAACTTGATGAGATATTGAAGTACGATCTATCTCTTATTGATACTCTATATGGAAAGGATGAAGAGTTTATCATTGGGTTGAGCATAGCTTAGGAAGTTATTGATCAGTCTGATGAGACTTTTGAGAAGTCGATTGAAAATGCTTTATGATGTGAGAGCCTATACCCAGTGCTAAGGATCATCCCGAATAAGCTAAGTATGGACAAACCATGGAAACATGCCCATTGAGTGCCATTTCGATTTCATCGAGTGCTCCATTGGCAAATGAGAAGGGAAATGACAGCATCACTTGAGATATGCTTTCCACTTATGTCAATCCCGTATGTGTTTTATTTGACGCTAGACTTCAGATTCCTTTATATCTAGTGATTTGTCGATAGACTGGAATTGAGACCTGAAATAGTTACCAACCTTCAAATTATGATGAACCTTATTGAAGGCTAAGCCAGACTGTACATGTGCAACATCCCATATTTTATCACTGAAAACTAATACAATAGATGATTGCAACATCAACAGCACGTAGTTTCAGGCCTCAAGATGTAGATTGTTGTCACACGGTTTGTCTACGCATAGCTTATACGTGGTTTGTCGAAAATCTATCTTACCGACTCATGGATGTTTGTATGTTTGCTATTTATTGCTTTAGGTTTAGTTAGTTTTAGTATTATAGTCTAGGAATTGACTAGATGGAAGGGTACGGAATCGTGGTAGTCTACAAGAAGCCATTATCTACGATAGGGATTAACAATGAACGAAAGGTAGTGTATGGCTAGTCAACTGACAATGAGGTGGTGGTTAGCTTTCTATATTTTCTCGATATCTCATGTGATGAGTTGTCATATGTGATTGTAGCTAGAGAGTGTCCGGGAACATTCAATGAGGTTATCAGATTACGACCATATAGGGATTCAGTTTTGTTTCGATCTGGTTAAAAGTGCTAGACCAGTAGTTATTCCTTTAAGGCAAATGATGCCCAAAAGAAAAGTAGACAAAAGGAGCAAGTGGTTGACCTGTTGAGGTTATGTTTCATTCATAAGCATATTTGAGTGGGATGTAACCTATTGTGTTCGCCACTAGATTGGATGGCCCTTCTGTTGAATATGTGCTCATATAATTTTTGTTTGATGATAATAAACATATATACATTCATTTAAGTGTATTTGTTAATATACTATTTTATTTTCACAGATTAAATAAATATTTGTTGAATAAATTAAATAACACAGAACTTGAATTCAAACGAATATTTTATTCAAACAAATATTTATTACAACTTTGAATAGTACAATTTCAAGCTCTCACTATAACTATACAACTTTGATTACAATAACATCACATTTCATATTTACAGTTCACCTCACTACATATCACTCACACTCGTATTTATCTTCAACTTCATTCCAGTTTGAATCCAACATCTGAGCAATCTGCAAAAATATTTACTAACGCAGTAAAATTGAAAATAAAATATTTTTGCGATATAAAATAAAATATGGTTTTTGAAAATAATATTTGCCTCAGTTATTTGGGTTGTTCGTCATCATTCATATTTGAATTCGTCATACACGAACAACTTGTGACATACACAGTGTATCACTGTATATGCCACAAGGCCGTGCACACCGATATACACTTGATAATGCTACAGGGACAGGTGAGCACAGGTCAAACCCAAATGCAAAGCCGGGTTCAACTCACGTGCAATATATTTAAAATCACAACACGAGCACAAGGTCAAACCCGAGCTGTAAAACTGGGTTCAACACAAGGCTACATGAAGTATGCAAGCTCGACTAACAGGTTCAACCTCTTCATTAAACAACTCCAGACCAACAGCAACAGGGACAAATGCAAACAAAACAAGTCACAATGTCGAGCATGCATGAAACAGTGGAATGAACCAGTGATACAAGGCAACAAACACAACACTACAGCCAACATATACACTATGAATCAGAGATTACAAACTCGAGTGTGCAAGTGAACATGACAGGAAACAGTTCAATATGAACTGATGAAGCAGTACCAATGAACATGCAGTCAAACTCAGTAACAACATCGAGCCAGAGCTGTCGAATATCACAAAAGTCAAGGCTGCAAATGAAATGCAACACACATGCACGACTTATGGCAGTGAAACTCAAGCAAGTGCAGACAACAGCAACTAAATGCAACAAACTCAAATGTCCAGTTACAACTACAGAGTCGAGTGCATGCTATAGCAATAAAACCAAGACTACAGGTCAGGGAAGCAATAGGTGTACAGCAAAATGACAGTACAAACAGTGGCATATGGATACAACAATATGCAGAAGCAAGAACACTTGCAACAGTGAAGTCGAATACATGAACAAGTGTAGCATCTGATATAATGAAAAAGCACTGAGACATGAATACAGCCTCAAACATGAAACAAGACTAAAGTCAGAAACAGTGCAAATTCAAATAAGTAAATGCAACATCAAAATAGTTCGAGTTATATTCCAGTGCTAACATATCCAACTAGAAGTGGAACTACAAGATACAGCAAGCACAACAAATCAATGATAACAAAATGCAACGACCAGCTACAGTATGATCAGTGAAGAGCATCTGGACAGTCAAACAAGGCCAGAGACGAAGCTCGCAGAGATGAAAAACAGTGATGGTCAAAGTAATCAGCAACAAATTCATGGCCGAAGTAAACACTCAGTGTCAAGGCCGAAGTGACAGTGAAATCGCCATGTCAATGTTGAACAAGTCAAACTAAAAATACCAGAAATCAAAATACCGTGGTCATCACGATAATCAAAATCAATACCGTCTCAACCAAGGAACTCGAGTATATACGAATTGAAGAAGTCAGTGACATCTCAATCATCAATACAAAATCAAGCGGCCAGAGAAATCAGTTGATAAATTCAAATATAGCTAGACGAACGTAATTCAAGGAATTCGAACGCATATATAACCCAATCATCACTGGCAATTTCAAGCATCGAGTTCAAGTATTCAATCAGAAAGAAAAAGGAATAAAGTACTCACCAAAATTGTAATCGAACTCGATCAATCGAAGTAGCCGAAGCAAGGTATAAGGAGGCAGTCGATCGACAGGGCAAAGGACGAAAATCACAAATTCGATCGATTAATATAATATCGGCATCTTCGATTCTTTAAAAGCCCTAATTTACTGAAGGAAGAGGAACAAACAAGAGCCGAAGCCCTAATTTCAGAAGGAAGAACAAGCCGACATTATCACAAAGAAAATAAAAAAGATTCGGGTTAAAGAAAACAATTGGGCCGGCGTGTTTTATAAAAGGGGCCTTGTTTGTTAAAAGAGGCTATAGCTTATTTTAGTTTTTTAGGGTTTTTATTTTTAAATTTCTGTTTAAATTTGTTTTTAAACTTTAAACCATTGTTATTTCTAGTTGTGTGACTAGGGGACAAGCTACGTGACGTAGCTTGAGAATTCGCAACTCGGTGGTTGAGTTGTGGCAAGGTTTTGAGCGTAGAGTTAGATTAGTCAATAGCGGGTATAGCGAGTTTACGTGTGTAAGCGAGGGACTATCTAATTTCTAGTAGAAACCTTGGGGGCAGCACGTAGGCAGGTTTTTGCCGAAGCTGGGTAAATTCTGTGTTGTTCTGTTTTTTATATTCTGCGATATCTGTGCTGCTATTCTGTGATCTGAATTGAAATTAATTTATAAGCTTCCGCGATTAATTTTTATAATTTACACTATCACCCTATTCACCCCCCCCTCTAGGGTGAAATCGATCCTACACCTTTGGGTTGTATATTGATTTCAATAAGCTAAGTGAGATGACGAACAAGTATACACTCCCATTTATTGATGGCTTTTTCGATCAACTCCATAACACGAAGGTGGTCTCTCAATTGGACCTTACGGTGTGGTTTCATCCAATGAGCGTAGCTGGAGTGTGCGAATCACAATGTTTATATGTTACTTTGATTTTTGATAGGTTGGTTATACCATTCGGGCTAACCGATGCATCGGCATACTTTGTTGACTTCTTGGACCGTATTTCGAGAGATCACTTAAGTAACTCCATGCTTGTTTTTTTTGATGATACTTTCATCTATCCATGGATGAAAGTGGATCACAAGGAACGATTGATGATTGTATTGGAGGTGTTAAGAAAACACCGACTCATTATGAGAAACTTTCATGGATTAGCGAGATGTTGTATATGTTTTATCAAAGACTTCTCAAAGGTAGTAGTAGCACCATTAAGTGATTTGGCAAGAGAGTATCATACTTTTATTTTGAAATGCGAGGTGAAGACACACGTTTGTTGGTTTGACTGAGAGGTTGAAGAGTGCGCTAATGTTACCTATTTTGGGCAGAAATGAGGAGTCGATAGTACACACAGGCCTATTGTACTTAATTAGGTGTGATATATCCAGTGTTAAGGATTGTCCCAAATAAGCCTAGTAGGGACAAATCGTGGAAGCATATCCATTGAGTACCGTTTCGATTTCGTCGAGTGATCTACGGCGAATGAGAAGGGAAATGACAACATTATTTGAGATATGCTTTCTACTTCTGGAGATTTCATACTTTTTTTATTTGATGCCGAGGTTTCACATTCCATTATATCTAGTGATTTGTAGGTAAATTGGAATTAAGACCCAAAATAGTTAACCGATCATTAAATTACGATGAACCTTGTTGGGGGCACAACTCGACTGTACATGCGTAACATCCTATATTTTGTCATCGAAAATTAATACTATGGATGACTGCAGCATCCGTAGAGCTTAGTTTCGGACCTCAAAATGTGAAGTGTTATCACATGGTTTGTCTACACTTAGCTTACACATGGTTTTTCGAAACTCTAGCTATCGAGCCATGGATGTTTGTATTTTTGCTATTAATTGCTTTTGTTTAGTTAGGTTTAGTATTATAGTCTAGGAATTGACCGACCGGAGGGGTACGGAATAGCGGTGGATTGTGATTGGCAATTGTTGACGATAGGGACTAACGATGAACAAAGGTATCGTGTGGCTGGCCAACTGACAATGAGGTAATGGTTAGCTTTCTATTTTCGCTCGATATCCCATATGATGAATTGTCATCTATACATGTAGCTAGAGAGTGTCCACACATTCGTTGAGGTGATCAGATTACCACCACATAGGGATTGCATTCCGTATCGATCTTATTAGACGTGCTAGACTAGTAATTATGCCTTTAAGGAAGATGATGCCCAAAGAGTAGAGTAGACTAAAGGTGCGAATGGATGACCTATTGAGGTGATGGTTCGTTCATAGGAGCATATTTGAGTGGGATGCACCTATTGTGTTTGCCACTAAAATGGATGGATCTTTGGGATCATATATTGATTTCCATGAGCTAAGTGAGATGGTGAACAAGTATCCACGACCATTTATTGATGACTTGTTCCATAAGCTTTATAGCATGAAGGCATTCTCTTAGTTGGACCTTGTGATGTGGTTTCATCCCCTGAGAGTAGCTAGAGATAGTGTACCAGTCACAGCGTTTCGTATGCTACCTTGATTTTTGATTATGCCGTTTGGGCTAACCGATGCGTCGGCATAATTTATTCATTTCTTGGACCATGTTTCGAGAGATCACTTGAGTAAGTCTATGCTTGTGTTCACTGATAATACTTTCGTCTACACATGTATGAAAGTGGAGCACAAGGCATGATTGATGATTGTACTAGAGGTGCTGAGAAAATACCGACCCGTGATGAGAAGTCTTCTTGGATTAACGAGATGTTGTATATGTTTTACCGAGAACTTCCCGAAGGTAGTAGTAGCACCGTTAACTGATTTGATAAGAATGATTAAGACTTTTATTTTGAAACATGAGCGGACACATATTAGTTGGTCTGACTGAGAGGTTAACGAGTGCACTAATGTTACCCTTTCCGAGTGGGAATGAGGAGTCGATAGTACACACATGCCTCTTGTCCTTAACTAGGTGCGGTATTGATGTCGAAAGGTAAGGTTGTTGCATATCTTAGTCGACAACCGAAACTACACGAGAGGAAGTATCAACTCTTAATTTAGAATTAGCGGCTATCGTGTTTGTTTTGAGTTAGAGACATACCAATTTAGAAGCGATATTCCTAGAGTGGCATTGCTCGAGTTTATCACTAGTTATGACTCCAGAACTCGATGTGAGCTAGTGCCAAAGGTGATGTCTAGTTTGACATCAATCTACTTTGATTTAGCAAATCAGTACTAGTCAAAGGCATGAAGCTAGACAAGTGGAGATCAAGCCTAAATTAGAGGAACGAGTAGTGTTTGTAGAGGTGATACAATAATGCGAACTTGACCAAGACAGTTGGCTCTATAAGGATGAGAAGGATTTCATCGATGGAATGCCAAGGACTATAAGAGAATATTATAGCATTTGAGTCATAGTCAATAGAGTAACAAAAATACTAGATTTATATTCGTTGAGTCCAGTATAATGGCATCTAAATTAGTCGAGTTACATGTGGAATGGATGGTCTAACTCCAGTATGTGCCAAAAGCATTGTAAGTGGACGAAACTCGTTGTTTGTTAGTGGGTTCCGGAAGAACTTACAAAAAACGTTTGGAAATCTAGCACCAAATTTACTAGATGATATCGGGACTGAACCAAAAACTCCGAGACCTCGTAGGCTCATTCGTACCGATAAACGTGATATGAAACAGGTTAGAAGAAAGACGATGAAGCAGTAAAGGTTCAGCTGGTGAAAGCGAAGGCAATTGCCCATGAGAGATCGATGAGAGCATGAGGACCGCTTTTCCATAGCTCTTCATTAGGGGAATTTCTAGTTTTTGCTAACTTTCATATTGAATATCATATTTGATATTTTATACTAGATGTTTTAGCATCCTGTATGCTTACTTTTTGATGGTCAATCTTATGCATGCCCGTTCAATATTTGATTGTCGGCATTAGATACGATTACTTATGTTTATATGGTTGTTAGGCATACGAGATGTTTTTGACTTGTTTGATTTGAGGATTTCGGGGACAAAATTCCAGAAGAGGGAGAGAGTGTAACGACCCGCATTTTATGTATCGAAAAATCGTAAAATATTATTTTTAAATACCTGTTGGGCCGTATGACTCTATAACTTCGTACGCTGTCAAGTATTGACATTTTTAACCCATGGTAAATTTATTGGACGATTGCGATCGAAATTTATTTTGGTATTTTCGATAGTTACATGTATTACGCCAATATACGCATACCAACGTATCAGAGAATTTAGACGAATGAAAATTTTACTTGGATCAAGGAGAAAGTTTGTGAGATGCACAGTCAAATATTTTTGAAATTAGACATTCTGGCAGCCTGTGCGACTTAAAAGCACTCCAAAATAGCGTCTCGGGACACAATCTCGCATTTTGATGAAATTTGTGGCGTTTGAACGAAAGAATGCAATGATTTGTGTGCTTAAAGAATCGTTGCAATCAGACATTCCTAAAAGCCGTATGGCACAAAATGCACGTTGAAATTTTGAAGATTGGAGAAAAATGGGTACACTCAAACCCTAACCAACCCACTGCCTGTGAATTGATCACTCATTCTCTGCCCGCATTACAATTTTCTTCTTCACATATTTGTCTCTTCTCCATGAACCCACATCTCTACTTTACGCTATGAATTGATCACTTATCCTCTGCCCGCATTTCAGTTTTCTTCTTCAGTATTTATCTCTTCTCCATGAACCCACATCTCTACCTTCTTTTTCTCCTCACTTTCTCATCCAAACAGCCACCATTTCCGACAAAATAAAATTCAGGTCTTCATATTTTTTCGAGAGCTATGCGACCATGGAATCGAAGTGACCCAAATCTAATTGTGGTGGCTATAAATAGTAGATCCGGCAAGAGGGTGATTTTTAGAGGAGTTTAAATGGATTTCGATGATATAGGTTTGTTCATATCGACGAGAGAAGCGGGGAAAGATGTATTGTTTAGCTTAGAGAACATAGTTATTGGCGGAAGCTTGAAAAGTTTTGAAAAAGACATGGGTTTTGGATGTATTGTTTGATGAACGTTGGCTGGGCGGCGATGGTCGTAGCCGGGGTTAATGCGGAGGCATCGTCATAGGCATCAGTCTCAGCCGACGTCAGGGGCTACGAGCGATGGTTGGTGTAGGCTGAAAATGTTGAAGTGCTATAAGGGTGAGCGTGTAGGCCTAGAAAAAGGTTAAAAATGTTGAAGTAGTGGTTGGCACGTGAATATGCAGGGGTGGAGGTGTAAAGGTAGGGACAAAAAAGAATGAAAAATTGGTTTTGCTCCGTTTTCATTTTGGCGGGAAGCTGCTTGTGGTGGATGAGGTCAGGGAGACCTGGACGGTGGTGGTAGAGTTACAGGAGCAGTAAAGGGGGTGGATGTGGTGTACGGTGGTGGTTGGTGCTCATCGGACATGCATGCAAGGTGCGGTGAAGTATCCAATGGGCTGGTGTGCTACATCAAACTACAAAAATGTACATTTTGTACAAGAGAGATAAAACGAAAGTGGAAACTGATGTGGACAATGGATGGGTTACGAAATCTGATTAGAAAGGCAATGAACAAAATTCGAAAACAATTAATTGAAATAACTATGGTTTAGTTAGCCTGGTTAAGTTATTTATCTAGGTAAATTGATTTCTTATATCAAATATATCTTCTGCATACGAGATCCGTTTTGGATGTCGTGTCTTGTGTGAGAATAGTATTAATTCTAACTTAAAGATGTGATATCTAAAATAGTTAAACCTTTATGTTATTTTATAAAAAGAATTAAAGGTGTTTTAAAATGGTTTTAAATTAAATAACACATTTTTCCCTTTTGATGCACTATTTTGACGATATTGATAGATTTAAGCTATTACTACTATTTATCCCACATTGGTTGTTTTGGATGGATTTTTATTGCATTATTATACATATATGCTGGTTATTATAACCATTTCTATGCTTGTTGGTTACATGTTTACTTGTTTGTTATTTAGTTGAAAACATTGATCGAAGGCGATAAAGGAAAATCCCGTTAGATAGAGTTTAGTGTATACCGATCAAATGCATACACGATGAGGACTCAAATGATGTGATAGAGTTTTGTGCAAATCAATTGAGCGCACAAATATTGTTAAACTTAAATGGATGGGATAAATATGTGGAGGAGTATTGATGTGTGCTGAATGATATGAAGATGAAGGACAATGGACACTAATATGTTCTTCGGACTTTGGGATAGACGACGGACGTTTTCATTTGGTTTGTACTTAACCATTTTTGGTTAAATACATGACCAAAGTGGTCATTATTGACAACTATGGAGTGGTCAATATCTATCACTATTGATAATGACCTATTTAGCCAATTTCATATGGACAATGGAGAGGCTTCGAAGAGCATGATGTGATGGTTTGTTCGATATTTGATTTTGACGCTATAACTCTTTAATGGGATATATTGGTGTTGTAGAAAGGATGCGTTGCTTCGAAGCAATGATTTCATGCGAGTCCATGATTGGAATTGACAGCTTCAATGATGGAAAGCTATACTTACGGATGTAGAGTAGGCGACGATGAATCGAATTGATGGAACCGTCGAAGAAGAGTTGCACTACACATGACATTCTATGACTTGCAATGGTTGTCTAGAGTAGTTCCCAATCGTGATAACTTCAGACGGAGGTTGTAAGGACAGTTCTAAGATGAGCTCTACTATGGATGACATGTGCAAAGGGATCGTTGATATTCATAGGTTTCGATGTGTACTTGTAAATCAGGGGTATGTGAGCATGCTCGCTTGGGGTGGTGATGGCCCCTGGATCGCATGATGTTTAGATCCATTATACCCTGGACTAGTCTAGTTCCTAGCGTACAGAGTAACATGATTTCGAGCACCAAGGGTCTGGGATGTCAAGTACTTGACTGGGTGATGTGGTCATACAAATATTATATATCTAACGCATTGAATGACTGAATGTGAGGATGGATGATGGATGCAATGTTTGCTTGATTGTTTTATCACCTTATGGATGTCACACATTGTAGATATTACCGATGCTGATATCTAGACACCCTTAGTACTTTGGTTCATAGTGCACCCATGATTACTATCTTGTAGTAGCAATGTTATTTGCTAATCCTCCGGATATAGGGACATATCAGGTATGATTTTCCATACCCTCTACTCCATATACTATATAGACATTTATAGTGTTTTGAGATTATTTATCGTTCATACTAGACTATTGTCTAACTTGAGGTTTTATGCTTTGCTGTTTATTTTCTCAAGTGCTGTTCAATGAGCAGACTAGATAACATGTGTAAATAACATTTGGAGATGTAGAGATGAACAAGCAGGAGGTGACACTTTCTTAAGCTTATATTTTGAGTTTATTATTATTTATTCCGCTGTGTGAAACCATGGAGACATGACAGTGTTAATTTACTATTATTAGAGGCATTTATTCATCAATTGTATAAACTCTATTAATGTTTTGTATAACTGTATGAGCCTGTGTACTATGATTATGTAATTTATATAGTTATTGCTATCTCACTTGTTTTTTATCTGTGACGACTATTTTGTTTTATCTGATGCGTTGTGAGATAAACGACAAATTATGTGATTGTGTGATGTTTTATTTCTTGCTCTTCTCTTCTTTTCTATTCCTCTTCTTCTTTTCTTTCCCTTGACAACCATCCTACATCGACCAAATGCTCTAGCAGCGCACTATTCATTTATATGAGCATCAGAGGAATAGGACGGTCATTGTAGAAGCTGATCAAACAAGTCACCAATACATGAGAGTGAATACATATTCTTCTTCATTACTTTATTCAGCTCACAATAATCCACACAACCTCAAAGAGCTATCCACTTTAGTCGTGAATGTTATATGTGTACCCCACTCAGATATACTCCTTCGAATGAACCCACTTCTTAATAGGTCATTTACTCGCACCTCTAATTCTGTCTACTCTTTGGGTGTCATATGCCTCGAAGGCATATATGTATAGCTTCCTTAACTAAGTCTATCCGAATCTCAATCTATTTATGTGATGGTAATCCGGTCACTTCCTCAAATATATCCGGATACTCTCTAGCGACAGGCACAGATGACAACCTCTCCTATGGAACTTTAAGTGAATATGGAAAGCTAACCATCATCCCATTCTCTCGTAGGTAGCCAACCACTACCATTAGCATTCTACATCGTCGATTGTAATCAATAACTTTTCGCATGCATACTTATTAAGCCAGTCCATTCATACGATAATCCGGAATGCAACAAAATTTAAGACAAAACAATTAGAAATAAAAGAGCGTCCATGAATCGATAATACTAGACCATGACAAATCATGGAAAGACTAGTAGAGCCTCCAATAGGGTTCGTCACAATCAAGAATCGATCTACTATCTCAGGTCCCAATTCTAATTTGTCTACTAAGTCAATGGATATGAATGATGTTAGCCCCGACATCAAACAAAACACGAATGAAACATCTCAAATGAAAAGCATACCTTGAATAACAACTCCCTTTTCCTTCTCCTTCATTGAGGGAGCACTCAATGAAGTAGAGACAACATCTGAAGCATATGCTTTGACAACTTGCATATCCTTCACCAGTTCTGGACAATCCTTCTTCAAATGCCCAGGCTTGTCATAATTATAGCACTTCTTATTCTCGATCACTTTGCAATCTTTAATCAAGTTACCTTTCTCCTTGCACTCATAGCAAGCAGGTTCCCACTTAGCTTTCTTCTGTCCACTTTTCCCTTGAGAAAGATTCTAATTTCCGTTCCACTTTTTCTTGTCTTCACTACCTAGTTGTGGTTTTGCTCTTTCTAATTTTCAGTAGAAACGACAGCAGCCATTCTAGCTTCTGGATACAGATCTTTTTCAACAAACTTCTCGAATAGCTCATCAATGTGGTCTACTAGCTTCTCTCTAAGATAGTTATCTAGACCAATGATGAACTTCTTATTCTTCCTCAATGGAGTGTCAATGAATGACATTCCATAATTTGATAAAGCATCAAATTCTGCAACATACTCAAAAACTGACATCTCTTCTTACTCAGGATAAACAAACTTCCTAAACAGCATTGACTTCTGAGCAGTCGAAATGAACTTCTTTTCAAACCTTACTTTGAAAGGATCCTAAGTAAATTGATCTCCTTGAGTAGCAATGGTAATGGCATTTCACCAGTTCATAACTCATCTTTGAAGTTGTCTAGAGGCCAGTTTCCTCTTTATTGCATCATCCACTTCCATAACATGAAAGATATAATCATAAGTATCCAACTAATCCTATATTTTTATGACTAACTCCGTTATATGGAATGGTTTTCCTCCTAGAGTATAATAGACTTTACTCAACTTGGCAAAATCAACCATTGCATAGGAGCACCTCCAACAATAGCTACACTAGGAGCATTATCCTGAGCATTCGACATATCGCTTGAATTTCTTATGTGATAGCTACAGACCTTGCTTCTTCCTCAACTCTCGAAGAAGAATTCCTCGCAGTGTTTCTTGTACGCTGACACCTTTATGATCTGTAACAAGAATGATCAGTCTCTCATAAAGGAAACTATTTCTATGGTGCTTGTGTGCATGCGACTTATACTACACAATATATTATTGTACTGCTTTGAAAACCAAAATATATAAACAAGTACGAACTCTCACATATACATATATTCTATATCAATCTAAGGTGTTAACTCTTTCCTTATCTCTACTGGATACCAGTATTAACTCGAGTAATTGTGTAAGCAAAGCTCTGATACCGTACCACCAAGCACTAATAATACTAAAATAACATGCTGTATCCGTGCCCAGTCGATATAAGACGATCATCAGGGTTGAAAAAGAAAAAGATACATTATATAAGTTGTTCGAATATCTCATAGCGCATGAATAAATTATAGCGTCATAACAGGTATTATTGGAGATACAATAATAACTATGTGAACAAATCATCAATACACAGATCCATATATTTATATACAAATGTAGTAGAGTTTATACAATGAAAATAAACCCAATAACTATCTTATAAAAAGAACATAAGCAGTCACTACTAAGGTTCCTCAGTGTTGCACAGTGGAGTAAATGTAGAAATCCATATGAGTATATAATATGAGATAGCTCCATCCAGCTTGTCCTCCGCATAGTTACTACATCATCTAGACTTGTTATCCAGTCTACTCATTTAAAAGCACCTAAGATAATAAGAAAAAAAGCGTAAAATCTGGGGTCAGACAATAGTCTGGTGTAAGCGGTAAATGAATCTCAAAATACTATTGTAAAGACCTGTATTTTACAAATTAGAGGATTGTAAAATATGTTTATGTTATTCGTATGAGGTCATATGATTCTATAATTTTGGGATATGACTCTTAGGTACATTTTATACAAGTATGATTTTATTTGAATTTTTGTGCGACCATTTGACCATGAAAACATTGTTTAGGCTATAACTTTTGGCAGGAGTTGAATTAGACTATTAACTAGTTCTACTACTTCAGGATGATGGTTTCCCATTTCATAGAGTGGTCATAAGAGAAAAAGACTTACATTTAGGAAGTTATGGTTATTTTAGGTGTTAATAGCTACCAGCCAAAATTATTATCTAATTAATTAAACCATTAGTTAGCCCATTAGTCTAATTAGATATTACTATAAATAGGGGCTGCATGTGTCAAATTAGAACTTTTTCCTCTCATTTCAAATCAAGTCTAAACTATAATTAGCCCTAAACCCATCTTAATTCATCCAAATTTCTCTTTAAATCAAACTAGATTACGGATTAGAAGTTAGATCCTCAATTAAAAGATAGAGATCATCAATTCTCTTGATTTTGAGTGCTTTTCTTCATTGCTCGGATTAGATCCATACATAAATTGGTTGAATTTTGGTAATTAGTGAGTGGTTTATGCCTTCTCACTATACTATGCATGTTCATATTATAGAATTATAAGATTTAACATGTTTTAAATTGATTTTTAGTCATAAAAACTTTTCTAACTTTAATTACATGTTAATCCATGCGTATGATATAGACTGATTAGAAATCACCTTGATTTATATTAATATACTCATGCTATTTGTAGATCTATGTTAGAAATTGATATGTTTATATTATCTCTATGAATTGCGTGCTTAAATCGATGAAACTGCTTATTATGACATGTTTGAATGTTATTCTTTGATAGAGTTTTTTAGTGCTGCGCATGTATAGAAAAGTAGGTTGGAGAACTGAGCGAATAATAGGCTAAGTTGGTCAGAATTGGATAAAACTTGTTGGATGAGCTCTCAAGCATAGTGGGAAGTTATGAGATAAGTCACACTCCGTTTGGAGTTGAAGATAAGACTTGGCACCGAGTTATCAAGATAAGTCAGCACTGAGTCATGATGGAAGGAGCTATGAGTCGATCTCTTGCACGGCTAGATAGAGCTTGGTCCAAGGAGTTATTCTATAGCAAGATGTAGGAAAATTTGGCTAAGTGTTAAAATAGGGGAAGAGTTATCTCTAGAACCGAAAGATGGGGCTTTAAATTGGAGGCCCAATTATCAAGGAGCGATGAGTCGGGGTCTAAAGCACTTGTAGAAGAGTCTAAAGGCATGGAAAGGAAAGTAGTTAATAATTGGCTAAGTGCATAACTCGGTACCAAATTATCTCGATGATTCGGTACCGAGTTATCACATTACATAGGATGAGTATGAAACTTTTAGGGCGGGTAGAGGATGATCTATAGGTCATGTTGGAGGTGTTAGCTAATTCATATCAGGTTGGGTGAAGATGTAACAACATGGTGAAAAGCTAGAATCTTTGGATGTTGGCTCATGTTGGGTGTATGTTCTGAAGATGGTGGTTCGTAAAGGATTGAGCCCTATTGTCTAGGAATGTGGATGGGTTTCTCATGAATAATGGAAATTGAATTGAGGCAAAATGGCTCGGTATCAAAATGGTGTGAAGATGGGCTCAGAAGTATGTGCTAAGGAATCACTAATGCTCAGAGTGTTTTCGGTTGTACTCGAAGCTAGGGCAATATAAGTGGGGACACCTATGGAATAGTAGCGAGGATTCATATAATCTAGACCTGTGGCTTTGGGTCTAGTGTCCAACTTTGGGCTGCGAGAAAGGTATCCATCTTTGGGCAGTAAGATATGAGACTACAATAGAGAATGGGGATTCCTATTTGTCCCTGCCACTAAGGAGGCCATCCGAGTTATCATATATTTAGAGCACATGGATGAGTGATTGTGAGTCTTGTTTGGATGCTATGGTTGCATTGGTTGCTTTCTGTTAGTGGGCAATCACTCGGGGATATCATTAGGAGTAGGAACTGGAGAAAGTGATATTTAGACATCCACTATAGAATTCTGTACTAAACCTTTTGTAGAGTAGTATATTATACTGTTATGTGCTAACTCTTTGGTTGCAGGGACAGATTAGTTATAGTTCATGTACTCTTGTATAGTATTTTGAGATTTATTTACCGCTCACACCAAATTATTTCTGACCCAAAGTTTTATATTTTTCTCCTTATTGTTTTAGGTACTCTTAAATGAGTAGACTAGATAGATCTAGGTGATGAAGTAGCTATTCAGAGGATGAGATGGATAAAGCTATCTTGTGCTATATTCCTTTATGGATTCTAGGCTTATTTGTCTCTACAGCATTGAGGAGCCTTAGCAGTGACTGCTTGTACTTGTATTTGAGATAGTTAATACGTTTGTTTCCATTATATAATATATGACATTTGATGTATAACTATGTGGATCTGTATTATATAGTTATTGATGTCTCTTCTGTTATATCTATGATATTATATTTTTATCCATGCGCTATGAGATATGACTGGTTATTATGCATGTTGATAATCATCCTATACGATCGGGCATAATTGCACTGCACTATTTAGTTATTATCCTTTTGGTGGCGGTTGTCACATTTGGTATTAGAGCTTTGGTTATATGACTGACCTAAGTTGATACCGCGATCCACTAGAGATAAGAAAGAAGTTATCGCCTTAGGCTGGATCTTGAGTGTAACGAGAGAATGCATACTTATTATAAGTTTGGTTTTCAAAACTATATAGTAATTTATATTATATAGTATAAGTTGCATGCATAAGAGCACCATAGACATAGTTTTCTTTATGAGAGACAGATCATCCTTGTTACAGATGAGAATGAGCCAGAATATAAGGAACACTGTGGGATCTGCTTTAGGAGTTGAAGAGGGAGAAAGATCTGGAGCTATTGTGCATAATTTCCAAGCTATGTTCATCGTTGTGATGGCAACTATGATAAGGAATGCTCCTGGTATGGCCGTTGGTAGAGGTGCTCCATTGAAGCGCCTAGGGTTGACTTCGCTAGATTGTGCAAGGATTTTTCTACCCTTGGATAGAAGCCATTCCATGGAACAGAATCAGCTATATAATTGCAAGATCGGATTGATATTTGTAAGTGCATCTTCAGTGATATGGAAGAGGGTAACGCTATAAAGAGGAAGTTAGCTTCTAGGAAATTTCAGTAGCAAGTGATGAATTGATGGAATGCTGTTACTATTGCTACTCCAAAGGATCAATTCAGCCGGGACCAGTTCAAGGCAAGGTTCAAAGAAAAGTTCATTCTGGCTGCCTAGAAGTCGGTATTATTCAGAAAGTTTGCCGAGCTAAAGTAGGGAAAGATGTCAGTCTTGGAATATGTTGCGGGGATTGAAACTTTGTCAAAATATGGGATGTCATTCATTGATACTCCCTTGAGAAATAATGAGGAATACATCATTGGCTTGGATGACTACTTGAGGGAGAAGCCAGTGGATCATATTGATGAGCCTTTTGAAGAGCTAGTAGAGAATGCGCTTTTCCATGAGAGTTTGTACCCTAATACTAAGATTGCTATTGTTGTTTCTGCTGAAAAAGAGGAGCTAAAGCCTCAACAAGGCTGTGAAGGCAAGAAGAAATGGAATGGAAAGAGAAAGAAGTACCAAGGAAAGGGTGGTCAAAAGAAGGGTAAATGGGAACCCACTTATTATGGTTGCAACGACAAGGGTCATCTAATTAAAGGCTGCAAGATGAGGGAGAAGAAGAAATGCTATAAATGCGATAAGCTTAGGCATTTGAAGAAGAATTGATCGGAACCGCTAAAGGATAAGCAGATGGTGAAGACATATGCTTTGGATGCAGTTTTGACTTCATCGATTGCCCCAACGAAGGAGAAGGGAAAGGGAGTCATCGTTCAAGGTATGCTTTCTATTGATGATGCTCCTGTTGGAATTTTATTTGATACTATGCTTCTCATTCATTCATTTGTAGTGATTTGGTATATATACTAGGATTAGAGCCTTTAGCAACCCAAAATTTAAGGACGAATTAATATATAATTATAAGTGAAAAGAAATAGTGTTTATAATTAGAATTCTTTTGAAATTAGTACTGAAATTAATTAGCAATAGATTTATTGAAATGTTTCAATTAGAAAGGGAAAAAGGAATTAAATTGTAATGATTGAGTTTAATATAAGAACTTGCATTTGTGTCAAAATGGAATGAACATTTTAAATAAAAATAAATGCATGTTTTATGATAAATAAAATAAAATTCTCATTTTTGAATATATGTATGATTTTATAAACAGGGAGTTTGTTTTGTTATAAAAGAGGAAAAAAGGTATAACAGTGTATTTAAAAAGAAGGTATCCACTTTTATAAATTTATATGACGTTGTTCAAATGAGATGGGTTATTGTAAATGAGAGCAAATGTAACCATGTATTTATAAAAAGAAGGCATTTAATAAAATAAACATTATATTCTGAAAAGAAAATGCAAGAGTTATTATAGAAGAATTTTATTTCTTACAGAAAATATAAGGTATGTTATTTCTTTGTTAGCAAAGAATAAGGGTCGGCTTGATTTTTAAACATAAAAACATTAATACCTATCAATTAATGTAATTGATTGCTCAATTTAAAGCTGAAGAATTAGGTTACTAAGTAATACACAACATATCTACACGTTTGTGGACATATGTTATTTATCTAATTACAACAAATGTGAATATGGAAAAAAAAATTTAGACATAACAATTCACATGTTATTTAATGAATTCAGATTTGAATATTTAGAATATTAACATAATAATTAACATTTTATTCATCCAATTAATTCAAACATGAATATGTGCAATACTGGCATAAGAATTTATAGTTATTTATTAATTTATTTTAGACATAAACATGGAGAAATATTGACATGTTAATTTACTTATTTCATATGTAAATGTGGAAAGATATTGATATGTTGTTCATTTGTTTATTTCAGACGTAAACATGTAAATCAAATGGGATGTTGAAAACTGAAATGAAACATGCGAAGAAAGAGAGGCACATAGAAATTTAATATGAAATAAAATATCACAAATTAGAAATTAATTGACGAGAAGAGAACATTATTTATATTTTGTATATTATTATGGGTGTAATTGACTAAATTAAATATAAGATAAGGTGCTAACAATGCGCATTGTAAGACACAACAATGAGTTAGCAGAAGTTTTTAGAGATTCTAATCTACGGTTGAAAGCACACCTAAAACAGTATAAATAGGACCTAAACTAACCTAGGTTTTCTCTCTAAAATTAAAACCTAGCTTCCATTTCTCTCTCTCAAATATTTACCTACATTCTTCATTTATAAAATAAAATTATATTATATATATACATTCAAATAAAAGATGAAGATTGTACAAATTAGAGGAGATTTATAGAGATTTTTGGTTGCTGTAAAAAAAAAGAGATTCTAGCTTTTGTCTCAAGTGAGTGATTGTAATTATTTTAGATTTCTTTAAGTAATTTAAAATAATAGGGTTTTCAATAGTTGTAGTTTTACTACAATTTCTGGGATAACATTTTTAGTAGTTTATTTATAGTTTTTAGAATTATTTTCACTCTATTTCTTTTAGCTATTCTTTTCAGTTAATTTTAGTTTATTTCTGTTGATTATAGCTTTTCCATTTATTTATACTTTATTTATAGTATTTTAATTTATTTACTGTTATTTATGCGTTATTTACATCTTTTTCCTACGCTTTGGATTTTCTTCTATTTTTAGTTTTCTTTTATGCTTATGGATTAGAATAGATCAAACGCGAATAAGGATTAAAATTATAAGAATACTGAAATAACGGAAGATGAGATTAAATTGTAAAGACTGTAACAAAAATGGAATTAAGACTGAAGTTGAGCCTAATTATGATATTGATGTTAGAATTGGACTAATTAAAGATCATTGGCCTGATTATAACTTAGAATTATAATTAAAAAGATTATAAGATGAAAGAAGCTTATTTTTACACTTAAACCTTGGGTTAAGTAATAAGCATGATTATATATAATAAGAAATAGAACAGAGTAAGGCAAGCACAGACAGTAAGAACAAAAGTAAATTCTTATTTAAATAATTTACCTAAGTTAATAAGAAAAGAATTAAAGTAGGACCCGTACCAAATAACATTCCCTTATTATTTCTATGGACATAGTGTTTCACATAACCCTGAAGTGAAACGAAGTGTCTCACATAAACCTGAAGTGAGACGAGGTGTCTCACATAATCTTGAAGTGAGACGAGGGGCACACTTATGTTAATAATTATAGTAAATGATCAATAAGTAGAAGTCCAAATCATAGGGATTTGGGCAAGGGGCGCAATTAGATATTGTTTGGATGATGGGCCAGTACCAACATCATTTCCCCTATTATTTCTATGGCCACAGTGTTTCACATAACCCTGAAGTGAAACATGTATCTCACATAACCCTGAAGTGAGATGAGGTGCCTCACATAATTCTGAAGTGAGATGAGGTGCCTCACATAATTCTGAAGTGAGATGAGGGGCACGCTTATGCTGGAGCTTGAGGTAATAAGAAGACCCAATAGGTGGAATAATAGGTAACATGAGCATGGTAGCGGTTACGCGTGCGACTTCCATTCAGATGTCCAGTAATCGTTATGAGTTCCAAGCGCTTAGTGTGTGCCTTTCGTAGGCACCAATATCTACTGTATAGCGAGCTTTAGCATCCGGTCCATAGTAGATTCTGTGGAGTAGCAGGCCGATCAAAGGGTAGTATTAAAAATTCATCCTAATCTAAGAAGCTGTCAAAAACAAGTGCAAACAATCAAAGTTAATCAATTATGTCAATCTAGTTAATTCGTATTTATTTCCAGCTTATTCCTTCTCTCTATTTCTTTTCTTTTCTTTTATATACTAGAATTGTTGTAAAGCCTATTACTTTTACTTTTCTTAAAGATTCTAGTAATTACTATCATTCACCAGACTTTTAGTGTGACCCACTCCTTCATTTTCCCCTTTTCCCAATAGACTAGCAAGAGCAAGGACGATAGATTGCAGACACTTGGAGACTTCTTTGGCAGAGATTTCTTATGTAATTCTCTTCTTTATTTTCACTTTTTAGCTTATTCCATGTACTGGAACTTCGTAAGGGATAGTTTGTACTCTGATATTTATGAGACTGAGGTTTTGATTTCATGAGACATATATTGGTATCATGAGACTTATGATGTATTTGGTTTTATAATTCTATATTATGAAGTTTGAATTTTAGCAAATTATTATTTTATATGTTCCCGCTGTTTTTATCTATTTTGTCATGTGTATCTTAGTCTCTGCTAGTTTTAGTTATACCTATAACGCTCTACATCTTTTAATGTGCCCTTTTGGATATACTAAGGGGTGTGAGGATGTTACAAAACCCAAGACCATAGATCGGGCCTTAATTGTGACAAACCCTGTTGTAGGCTTGACTAGCCTGTGCATTGTTTATAGTGGTCTAGTTTTATCTAGTCATGGATGTTTTTTGATTGTGATTACTTTTTTATGAATTAGTTTGGTTTCGGGATTATCTTGAGAATGGACTGGCTAAAGAGGAAAGCGGCTATAGTGGATTACGAGAAGATACTTGTGACAATCGGAGATGTGACAGGTGAACGATAGAGATTAGCTACCTATTAGTGGATGGGGTGATGGTTAGCTTCCTATATTCGCTTGAGGTTCCATAGGAGGGATTGTCATCCATATCTATCGTTAGATAGTATACAGATGTCTTTGAGGAAGTAACGAGATTACTGCCACACAGAGAGATCGAGTTTTTGATAGAATTGGTGAAGGAAGCCAAACCGATAGTTATGCGTTTAAGGCATATGGAACCCAAGGAGAAGAAGAAATTGGAGGTGCAAGTAAATGACCTATTGATGAAAGGGTCTATTCGAAGAAGCCTATCTGAGTGGGGTGCACCGGTTATATATGCGACAAAGGTAGATGGCTTTTTGAGGTTGTGTGTGGATTATCGTGAGCTGAATAAAGCGACGAAGAAGAACAAGTATATAATCCCATGCACTGATGACTTGTTTGTTCAACTGCACAGTGCGAATGTTTCTGCCAAATGGATTTAGTAACAGGATTTCACCAGCTTGGGCTACTGAAAGAGAGTATGCCTACTACTGCATTTCATACACCATCGGGATTTATGAGTGGTTGATGATGCCATTCGAGTTAACCAACGCTCCAGCATAATTTGTGGATCTTGTGAATTGGGATTCCAAAGACCAGCTAAATAAGTTTATGCTTGTTTTCATGGCTGTTATTCTGATCTACCTCGGAACTAAAGAAGAGCATAAGACGCACTTAAGGATTGTGTTAGAGATATCGAGGAAGCACAAGTTGGGAGCGAAGTTCTCTAAGTATAACTTCTAGAGAGAAGAAGTGAGATTCTTGGATCACGTCATTTTAGAGTAGGGTATAACTGTAGATCCTGCGAAGATGGTAGCGGTCCAATTAGCCCAAGAATTCTATGGATGTGATGAATTTCCTAAGATTAGCGGGATACTATAGACGCTTCGTCAAGGGCTTCTCAAAGGTAGTGGCACCATTGACCAATTTAACAAAGCATCAAACTTTTATATGGAATGCAAAGTGCGAGCATGCATTTGTGATTTCGAAGGAAAGATTGATGAGTGCACTAGTGTTGACCAGTCCACGTGGAAATGAAGAGTTAGTAGTATACACTGATGTCCGTGGTACTGGATTGGGTGTGGTATTGATGCTGAAGGGAAAAGTTATTGCCTATGCAAGTTGACAGCTAAAGCCACATGAAATGAGTTACCCAACTCATAATTTAGAATTGGCGGCAATTTTTTTTGCCTTGAAGACGTGGAGGCACTATTTATTGGGAAAAAATTTTGAGCTGTTTACGGAGCATAAATCCTTCAAGTACCTTTCTCTCAAAAGGATCTCAACCATAATCAGCAATTGTGATTAGAGTTCTTGACCTCTTATGATTAAAGTATTGCCTATTCTCAGGAAAAGGGAATGCAGTCACAGATGCATTGAGTAGAAGACTTGTGGGGCTAGGGGAAACGTTCTTAGAATGGAAGCGGATAGATTATATTGCTAGATTTGATTTCAGGCCTCATTGCAAGCTAGAATGTGAAATGTCAGCAAGCTTATCGATTAGACCTACCCTGATTAAAGGGGTCAGTACTAGTCAGAAGGGAGATGCTAAGCTGGCGAAGATCATAGCGAAGATAGTAGAAGGAGTAGAATCTTAAGATATAAAGTAGTAGAACTCGATTGAGAAGGTTGGCTTCGTAAAGACAGTGGTTGTTTGTTCCCAAAGTTGATGGGTTGCTAGACGAAGTGCTAAGAGAGTCATTATAAATCGACTATCTATCTCGGTGGTAACAAGATGTACCGAGATATAAAGCGAACTTGCTATTGGAAAGGCATGAAGAGGGATGTTGGGCCATTCATCCCGAAACGTATGAATCACCAATAGGTAAAGCCAAAGAAAAAGAACCCTAGTGGATTGTTGCAACCATTAGCGATGGATTTTATAGATGGACCGCTGAGGACTCGAGCAGGGTATGATGGCATTTGGGCCATAGTAGATCAGTTGACCAAGAGTGCTAGGTTTATACCCACCAAGTCAAATAAAATGGCATCTATGCTGGTGGAGTTGTATCGAAAGTGGACAGTACAATTTCATAGTGTGCTAAAGAGCATTGTGAGTGAACGGGACTTGTTGTTCACTAGTGGCTTTTGGAAGAGCTGACAAGAGACATTAAGGATGGTGCTGCATCTTAGTATAGCTCATCACCCATAAATAGATACGAAGATCGAGAGAATAATAAGTATTTTGGAAGATCTCTTGCAAGCATGCATTACAGACTTTGGTGGATTATGGGATGATCATTTGCATTTGGTAGAGTTTGCATACAAGAACAGTTATCAATCGAGTATTGAATTGGCTCCATATGAAGCATTGAATGGAAGACCATGCAATGCTCCATCATGTTAGTGGGAAGCGGACGAGAAATCGATACTTGGACTAGATATTATTAGAGAGACTTCAGAAAAGAACGAGGTCATTGGCAATGAATGAAAGCTGCTCAGGATCAACAAAAAAGCTATGCAGATAAAAGACGAGATTTGGAGCTTCTAACGAAAATATGGTATTTGTAAAGGTCTCTTCTCTAAAGAATATAGTTCGATCCGGTAGAAAGGGAAAGTTGGCACCAAGATTCATAAGTCCTTTTTTGATAGTCGAGAGAATCAGGAAGCTAGCATATAGGGTTGATTTACCTCAGAAGATGATGGACATGTACAATGCTTTGATGTCTCTTATCTATGAAAGTTTGTGCTTGACTCTGGTGTGATGATCACACCAGATTAGTTAGAGGATGTTATAACAACCTATACTTCAGTTGGCCTAGATTTTCGCTAAACTGAAAACCTAAGTCCACTAAAAAACAGATCGTTGGTTTGGTATTCTACCAAATAGGAAAGTATATCAGAGTACTAATGGTAATAAATCATAGCGAAAATAATTAAATACAATAGATCAATATGATTGCTGACGAAAAGTCGACATCTCAAATGTCAAGGGCCTTAGCTTGACAACAGCTCCAAATCTTCACCAATAACAGCCCTTCTAAATCCCGTGGGTTATAATGAGGAGGGGTCAAAACAACATTTTGATGACTGGTAAATTATACATCGTATGCATAACACTAGCTTATGTCGATTGTTCACTATTTCATGTTATGTTAGATTTATTATTAGTCTCTCAATTCCATTCTACATATAAACCTTACCCATCTACACCCTGTAGATCTATGTCTATATAAGTGCAGACACATACACATGCCATAAGTCCACTAATGGACCTAGATACTATACCTACTAGTATCAATCATTCAACACCTCATAAAGACCCATCACCATCGTATCACCAAGGAAATCCTACAACGCACACCGATGACCTCCAATGCATAAGTAACTAATGCTTTGGGTATTTTTTATCACGTATGCTAGCCTTTTTTGTACTCTAGTCCGCTTCTTATCATGGATTTTAGGTTCGTGCACCACCACCTTGTCTATGTTTTGAAGGAACCTTTATATGGGTTAACTAGCCTTTCCCTATCAAACAATAAACAAATTTAACATTGCATAACCCAACCGAACCAATCCTGGTAGGCGGAAGTGATCAGTTAGGTCTATCCTTTTCATTGACTGCGAGAGAATGATGTCGAGCTTGATAAATATGAACCCCTACCCTAGTTTATAGTACCCAAGTATGCCAACCTTCTACGTATTGCAACTCATTTTGGTACCTAGGTGCACCAAACTTTCCATGCCATGTTGCATAAGTCTGATCTCACTTACCGTCCATTTAGATTGCCTAGTGCAATCAAGGCAATGCCCCTACTTAAAAACTTAAATATTTTGAAGTAGACCAAATTTGACTATGCACCTTCGGCCGTGTCATAATTATAATAGTTATTTATAATTATGATCGACAATTTATAATCAAGGAAACATGCATAGTCCAGACTTGGGGGTACCTTTCTAGTATGAAACCGTACACTCAACACGGGTCCTATTAGTTTGATATGTTTTTTAGCATCCCAACCCAGTCTAAAGAGCTTCAGACATTGGTCAACTGTAATTATATCAGATAATTTACAATTACTCACACCCGTCATAAATGCACATCCTACATATTTCATGTTTGTTAAGTTTGGATTTGATAATTTATGGAAATCCACTTCTAATAACATATGTTCCAATATATTAAAATATCATTAAAACCCCAAAAGTCCAATTAGCTCTATTTTCAGTCGCATTCATCAACATCAAATAAAATAGAATCTCAATTCATTATGTTTTCAATAAATAAATCCGATGTAAAACTGATAAAATCATTTCTCCGTTATAGAATTAAATTTAATCATTACATAATTACAAAAAAAATAATCTTTACATAATTATAGAAATAAAACTAAACATTACGCTGTTGTAATTATCATTACAAAATTATAAGAAAGTTTATAGTCTTCAACATTTCATATATATGAATTCATTTGAAATTAAATTATCAGACTCGGGCATATAGGAATAGATATACAATGATATAATCTAGTATTATATAAAAGCATATAATATTCCCACTCACCTTTATTTAGTGCTCAAAATCTCTAGATTTAGTCCAGTTCTGACCCGATTATCTGTATTATCCACCTTTTGACTCCCTATTTGGATCCATGAATAATATTTTATACAGATCTATTAGAGACTGGATTAGAGAGAAGAGATTTGATTTAGATTTATTAATTAGAACCAGATCACAAAGTTTACCTTCGATGTAGCAACCTGATTTGAATCCTTCCTCTATCCTTTTCTATTCTTCTCCAAATTTTATACGTGCAGTCTATTTTATTTTTGTGTACTTAGAAATTCTGGAGGTAAAAGGAAAATGGAAGAGCTTCCATGCTCATCAAAAAAAATAAAGAATTGGAAGTGAAGCCCTAGGTCCTAATTTGTAGAGGTTCCAATCAGCACTAACCGTCGGATGGAAATCGATTAGATCTAGGCCACAGAAAAAATTCTCTATCACCGCTCAAAAGCCCTTCCGGTTGACCGTCCTAGTCCAATGGTCGACTGCCCATAGTCGACCAAAAGAGGCCACGGTCAGCCTATTTGATTTATTTTGTGAATTACAATGTGCGTTGATTTTGTTGCTGTGTTTAATTGATTGTGTGCATTTGTTTTCGTTTGTTAATTGATTATTGTCAATTTTTACCCACTTTATAAATCTCTGAGTTCTTAGTTTGAATAACATCTAGTTAGTCCTAATTGATTTTATTACCGTATTTACATAAATAATTATTTCTGCCACTAAAATTTCAAATGCTAATAACTTTTCGTTTGAACTCAGATTAGAAAAGTTTATATATTAAAATTGATCAAAAAATGGCCACGAATTCAATGTTGTAAATCCTATGGCCAAATTCCAACATTTGTAAAATCCATTTTTCACAGTTTGTAATTTATTAATTAATTTCTATTTTAATCAATTAACGTAAAAATGCGGAGTGCCACATTCTTTCCTCCTTAAAAGAATTTCATCTTTGAAATTCCGCAAGGTTTCAACCATTTGAACAATCACACATCCATTCTACGCTAACAATCACTTAGTGTACAACAATTTTGTAACAATCCGTGTACATGTGAAAAGTGCATCACAATAAATATGATGTGCATGAAAAATAATTTCTAATTGGTGTCTCCTATATGAATGATTTCTTTTTTAATCAAATTCGAAATATGATGCTAACATTCTAAATGTACCGGTAGGTCTACACGAATGACGCTTTTTGGAAAATCAAAATAGTTTTTCACCCAAACTTTTCCATATTTCTATAAATAGAAGCATAGTTCAGACAATTTTCCATCCAATTCTTCCCATCCAAATTCTTAGCACACAATTGCTAACATCCAAAGAAAAATTTAGTTTTCTAAACCTATCTTCTTATGCTTGGAAAGGGTCTAGATGGAAAATTCCATATTTCCACCATTCTCTTACATAACCTTTTTCCACTACACCATGAGATCTGCTCCTTTAATCCCAATCTTTTTTTCTACCTTCCCAAGTACAATTTGCATATGTAACTTTTGTAAAGTTCAAAAACATTGATATTTCAAAAACCATCTTTTAAATTTTCCACTCATCGACAAGGTATCCTAGAAAACCTTCCACAGACAAAACAACTTCCTTGTCAATCACCATGTGCATTTTACAACAAATGCAGCTATGTTGTAAAATCTACACTAATCAACTTACCGACTATTCCCAATGTCAGCATGCGGTATATTTAAATTTTTAAAAATCAAAATCTTCAGTTTAAAAAATCTTTCCAAAGATATGTGTATTTTTCCCAAAGTCATACTGCTTATAATGAATTCATAAATAAATGTTACATAAAAATTCTCTTTTTCATAATATATGCATAATTACATTTTATAAGTAATTTTCCACATTTCTAACATAATGATTTAGCCAACCATCCATCGTCCATAACAAAAACCACTTAATTGCACGGTAAATTTCTAAGTTATTGAAAACATTTCTTTCTTAATAATATCAATAGGAAAACATATTGAATTTTACATTTTCAGTCTTTGCGCCCTTGACCCGTGAGCCGCCTCTCCGTAATCCTATCCTTTGTCTTCTTAAACTTATCATCCAAAAATTTCTATTTTCAAAACTTACATTTTCAATTTTCTTTTATTTAGCAGTTAGTTAAATAAATCTTCTTAATTTATTACTTAACTTCCTGTTTCTACTATTTTCTTTTCCCTTGCATTAGTTTAACGACTTCATGAAATCTCATTTTTACTGTTTACTCAAATCATTGCGGTCTACTTAGAAAACACATAAAAATGAACATTTCCCTAAACATACGCAATCCATTGCAACAACTAATTCTTACAACCTACAAAAATAAAATCTAACATGGGAAGAAAACACAACACCACTAACTACTACCACAATTAAAATGGACCTTCCTAACAGGCCACCCCTTAGAAAAAATCTTCAAATCTTATCATTCTTTTATTACTTACGATGAATAAGGTCTATTCATCTCTTTCATTCCATACCCATTTATGGAATAACCATCCCTCCTCTCACTGCAGTGGATAAGAAATACGATCTATGCAGTCTTCATACTAATTGGTCACAAGCTTGGAGAAATAGTATTTCTCATTTCCTCTTTTGATTCCCTACTTAAGTCTACCAATATCTTCCATGTTTTTACCATCTATTACTATCTTTCTTAATCCATTCTTTTGACAGTATTCTCAATCATTGGTATTTCTTTTATTCATAAGCCTCCTATAAGCATATTACAAAACTTAATAGAGGTTCCATTTAATATCATCCTTATGGATTACACACATATCAACATAATATTATTAGGCTTTTTCTAGTGTCCTCGTACTCTAAGGGGATTCCATGTCACCTTCCCAAAAGTAGTCACCGCTATCTCCTTCATATCTTATTCTTTTTCTCCGTCTTACCCAGGCAATAATTCCCGTCCATTCCCTATTTAAAATCCTGATTTGATCTTTATCAATTTTTTTCAAAAATGAAAAGTTCATTTTTTTGAAATGTCTAAACACAAAACTCTTGTCTTTAAAAGTGTTAGTTAGAAACATTTATTAAACTCAAAAATAGTCGGTGTTGTTAATTCCAATCAAAACTTGCACTTTAATATTTTTGAATTTAACTTATTTCCTAAACTTTAAGTGGAACGTTAGAAATTCTAAGTTCAAAACCAATCAGCTTTTCCTTCTAAAGACTTTTATTTCATAAAAATTTAGGTTTCTTAATTCAATCGTTCATTAAGTACTTCTTTCAAAAGCTTATTCATTTCACCAAACTATTGCTTTTAAAAACATACTTTGCATGTTTCTAAAACACATTTCATAACTTTATAACTTTTAAAGTATAAAAACTGGAGTAAATAAGAACAACTCTCATCCTATCAATTCCTTTATTTTCCTACTCTCTCGAAAATCCAATATTGGGCAGAGTCTCGATTATTATAAAAGGGGGACTTTTAAAAGATACCTAAATTAAATGCGCATAACAATGGAAAAATTTGTATTTTTCTTTATTTAACATCTCTAATTGGATTGCCAGCATTATTTTTAATAAAATTTACTAACCTTATTTCTAATCACTGTATATTTTTATTACACTTAAGGTTCTTATATTTTAATGCATTAGAACTACTTCGCCTTTGAGGGAAATTTTTAATGCTATAATTCTCTATGAACCGCTTAAATGTGGGTCCATGTTTTCTGTGAATTATAAGGAATTATGTTCCATTTTCATTATTGAAATAGGCAGTACAAAATACAGGTTTCCATATTTTGTACTCTCTTCCTTTGCATTTACATTCCTTATTATTTCAAACAAAACATCTTTATTTGTAACTTGATTAATTCATAAAAACTTATTTTTTTATCCTTTTCATTCCAATGAATTAAAATATATCAAATCCCTACCTAATTAAATAAATTAAACCTCTCTTTTATTTAAGTTCAAAACTTCCTATTAATTAACCCTTTAGCCTAAATTGCATACACTTCAATTGTTTCTCTTAATTTACCATCTCTTTATTATTATAGTGCAACCACTTACAACTCAATTTATCTTCTTTTCTAAACCATTTACTCTATTCCAAATTCGTACCACTTATGTTTTCCACCCATACAGACCTTTTTATTTCTTAAATGCTGTCATTACATATAAAGATTCACAAGCTATATTGCTTCATCATTTTTTCCAAAAGAACATAGCCTCGGACAAAAATTTCCTTTGTTGAAATCTAAATATATATACTTTCTTGCAAAACCCTTAATATATATATTTATTTAAAATCTAATACTTGCTTTTTTCATTAAAAATTCTTTTAAAGTATACAATTTACACTTTTCCTTAATTTCCAAAAATTTCTCATTATTAGGTTGGACTAAAGTGGACTTTTGATTATTTTCTTAAGAACATCCTTCGTTCCATTTCCAAAGATCCAAAAATCCAGTCAAAAATTAGGAGTGACCATTTCACACCTTTTTTAGAGACTTCTCCATTTTCCACTTTCTATAACATATGGACTCTTATTTTCCTTTTATTTGTACTTATTGTACATCATCAATCAGAAATCAATAATGGGGATCAACAATAATTAGGCTATTAAAGCCCGACAAGGGGTCAAGTACCATCCAGTTCTAGGGGTATTCCGTACACAACTATTCTATAGATGGAATTCTTAGGATTTTCGAAATATTACACTTATATAATTATAGTCAAAATGTAGTATACGTTTGCTCTTCATTTCCTAATTCTTTTTCAAGAATCGACTAACCTCGATGTGATACCAAACGTAATTACCTCCACTTCAGTGAGCCTAGATTTTTGCTAAAGAAAAACCCAAGTTGTAACGACCCGTAAAATTCGATGATTTTAAAAGAGTTAATTTAATAGGATTTCTAATTTAATTTAGAAATAAATAAAAGTCTTAAAGTTTATATTGAAGTGAATGTAGAAATTTGATGAAGCAACTGTAATTAGATGTTCACAATTTAATATTTATATGGCAATAAATTAAAATTGAGCGGTATTTAAAAATTTAACCCCATAAGTTGATGTAAATGTATTAAACTTGAAATTTTAAAAGATATGATATTTGTAACTGAATTTTTTCCAAGTTTATAATTAAATGAACTTTAATGTTACACTAATAAGATCCAGACAATAACTGAAATTTATGAATGTAACAAAATGAATAGAAATGTTAATTTTATTTCATAAGTTAACAATTGATGTAATAAAAAGAATGAAACCAAGATAAAATAATTAATTGGGATTTTAATTTTTATTAATATGTAAAACGAATTTTTTTAATATAAATTGAAATATAGTAATTAATATAAATAAAAGACTAAAATTGGATAGTTTTAATGTAGTGAAAGACAAACAAATATTAACCATATTATTTGTGTAATTAATGGATAGGAATACCAAAGGCTAATTGTAATAAGGGATATAATTGAGGAATATAAGTGGTAGAATAATAAAAATTTATGATTTTATTTTTGTTAACATATGTTAAGAGATATGTTTATGATTTTAATTTGAACTTCTACTAATAACATGTATTACAGTAAGATAAAAAATATGATAACATACGTCAGGTGTATTTAATGACATTGTTTGAATGTAATTAATAACGGTGATTATAATAATAAATGTTAATCATGATTAAATTATGTGAATGTTATTATTAATTATTTGAATGCATGTATAAAAAGTTATGCAAATATCAATATACAATATCGGCACACCTTTGAAACAAGGTTTTAAATAAATAACTACATTGATGTTTTATTTTGTTGGAAACCTTATGTACTATGAATGCATGCTAAGATCATCCAACACATGGAGAAAATGAAAATGTTGATTGAATTAAATAAGAAAGTTAAATAAGAAGAATAGAAAAAGATTCTTTTACCCTATTTAAAAAAATCCCCTCCTTTTTCCTTCCTTTTTTATAAAATCCTTCCTCCTCCTCTCCAAAAAAAAGGGCTGCCATCATCTTCATTTAAACAAAATAAACCAATAACAATTTAATGTCAAACATCAAATTAAATAAAAATAAGGTGATTCATCCAGCTCTTGCAAGGGTTGGGTGTGGGTCTTGACGATCTGAGGAGAAAGTACAAATCAAAGAGTGAATTTTGGCTAGATCTGAGAGGTGTCTTCTATTTTAAAATGTTATATTAAGTATATAATGTTATTATCATAGTTTGTATGTATATGCTATTTCCTCATTTATTTTGAAATTGTTATGTTATTTGAATTTTTGTTGAATGAATTAATTTGACTTTTAATTTGATAAACCAAAACAATTTTTTTTGTATATATATTAAAAGAATGTTTTAATTATCGATCCATGTTTTAAACTCTTAAACCAAATTGCATTTTTTTAGATCTGAAAGTTTATATACATATAATATGCATTTGTGTTGAAACAGAACTATTGTATACACATATTGTCACTTTATCTTGAATTGAAAATATCATGAAATTTGAATACTTTGTTGAATAAATTATTTGTTCTTAATCTAATAAATTATAATAGAAGTTTACACATGCTTAACAATTTTTCGATGATTAATCTAAGCTTTGATTTTGATTACAACAATATTTAAATTTGTTGCCTAATTTATTATCTCAAATGTCCTTATTTAAGGATCTTAAAGGTTTGTTACTATATTGCTTAATTTTTCGTGTTCCACTTTTGTTTTGTTAAAAAAATAAATAAATTTCATTAAGGTAAAAAGGTTTAATTTATATGTATATATGTATTTTTGACTTCAAGTATACATAAGTTTACAAATGCATTAGACAATTTAATGTGGTATGGAAGTATGCTTTGAATTAATTAATAAGCTTTGGTTTAATCTTTATACACACATGTATGTGTGTTTGTGTGCATGTGTATACATATAAACATTTAATATTTTATTTTCAAATTGCTAAAGCATGATTTAATTTTTATTATTATTATCAAACAATTTAAAAGTGAGGTAATATTATATACATGTTAATTTATTATTTTTTGTTTTTGTTTTCTAGTCATAATACAACTTGCATGATAATTAAATGTCGTATTAATAAAATTGGATAAAGTGGGAAAGTAGAATTAATCAATGTCGTCACCTTTTATCTCCTTCCCTATTAGATCCTTATGTGATTGCATCTACATTTATTCTTGTTTATTCCTATATATTATCACCAATTAATCGTACATGATATATGTTTAGCAATTTTGACACACAGTTAAAGTATGAATATATATGATGTATTCAAACTTTTATGTATCTAGCACTTAATTAATTTAGAATCAAACTAATAAAACGTGACATTTATTTTTGTCCCTCCACATTCATTTCCTAATTATAAATAACCAACATCTTATTTCTTCTTTTACATTTTGTTTCTCCTAATACCTCATATTCAAAAGCTCTTATTCTTGCAAATCCAAAAGCATTCTTTTATAAAAATGTTTTTTTTCATTTTTCATACACTTCCTATTCTCATCTTAGTTGTTTTTCAATCTTTTCCTGAAGCCTCATCTTGAGAAAACGTAAGTATTAAAATTTGTTTATTTATATATATTTTTAACGCGTACTAATTTTTATTTTAAAAATATTTCTTGTAACATGAATATCTTTTGCATATAAACTTTGATTCACGCGCGATTTCTTCCGTTGGATTCAAATCTATATTCCATACAACATGAAATTGATTTAGTTGAATTTGAAGATTGTTGAGTTTTGCGCTTCTGTTTGGATATTTATGGGCTAAACTCAAAGGTGAGTGTTTTAACCCACTCACAACTTCTAAAATTTCTTATGTTTGTTAAATTAAACTTGGTTGTGATTATGCATTTATTCATGATTTTTTTGTATATTTTTAATCATCATCTAAGTTAATTTTATTTATTAAATTAAATCGTTGTTTAATTTATTTTTGAATATAACTGCCAGTTAAATACCTGTTATATATATTATCAATTATCTGTTGATATTGATTGGTTGTTTTGGATGATGATTGTGATGGACGTATGACTTATGATGGATGAATGGATGTTGTATTTTATTTTTATAAACTGCAAGTTATTATGCATTTTTATTGATTCGGGATTGCGGTTTGAAATGATATATAACCGTAATTTTTATTTTTTAATTACGGATTGAAATGATAAACATCTGTATCACCTGACCATAGGGTAGAAAATTATATACAGACACCGCGGTATATATATATAAAAATATGTTTAAATGATTTCTATGGTTTTTAAAGAAATATACCGATTATATAAATATTGATTTTAGATGTTATATAAACGTCAAATTTATTATTGATTTTAGCTATATATAAATAGGCTTGAAATATAAAATAAGCCTAATAATAAAGTTTGATTATTTTATATAATAAGGTTTAATGAATATTGATTTTTGATATTATATAAATATTATTAAAATGCTTGAATTTAAGCTATGTATAAGTTTGTTAAATAAAAATTTAGTTTAATAATAGAGTTTGATTTTTTATTAAAATAAATATGAGTAAGTATTTAAATTTTATTTTAATATAGAGAGTATGATGATTTAAATAAATTAAGGTTGGTAGATAAATTGGAGATTTATTTGGAATTGAATTTATTTAAGAATTAAACTCTAAAAGGTTGATGTGGAATTTATTAAATTAAAATTTTTAAAAGGTATAATTATTATAACTGGATTTTGGGGTTAGGTGAATAAAATGATTATTTCAAGTATAAATTAATTGAAGAAAATATTTAGTATTTGAAATTTGAGTTTTTTTTAAATAAAATGGATTTATTATGTAAATTATTTCAAAACTAAATAATAGAAGATTTGATTTTTGAATCTAGATTATCAAATTTAGTTTAGGAATTTTTAATATTAAAGCTTTGAAATATATGAAACTTGAAATGGTTTATTTGAGGATTTAAATCTGTATTGGGATTGATTTTGAAATTAAAGAAGCTAATTTATTATATAAAGTAATTTAATAGTAAACCATTTAAGTATTGGAAGTTATGTTTCAAAGCTATGAATTTCAAGGTATTATGATTTGAAAGTGCTATGATTTTGGAAAAAAGATATTTTTGAAATAAAAATGATATTATATCGATTTGGGATTTCTTTAAAATGATATCATATTGATTTGGTTTTTAAAATAGAAATGATATCGTATTTATATGGTTTTGAAACGGATATTTTATTTTGGTTTTAAAATATAAATTATTTTGAAATAACTGCGGTGTTATAATAACATTTGGTTGTTGAAGAGACCGGGATCGAAAGTTGTCATACTCTCTGCCAACCCGGAAAACCACTTTAACAACCATATATGCGGTGGAGATTCCAGAATGAAGTAGGATGGTGGCGGCGTTTCCTTTAAGGTAAATACGTGGACCCAACTCCCGTGAGTTGGCATAAGGTGGCTAAAACAGGAGCGATTGACGGGTTAATTGAGGTAGCACCTTTGATCGGACACATCCCTTCGATATTATACTTTGACTCTTAGATTGATTCGGTGGCCACTTTTGATTTTTTTATTTGGAGGTGTGGCTCGAGGTGGGAGGTAGCTGCGGTTACGCATTACCACCGACCTGGAAGCAAAATTGGTATATCTACCCTGGCATTGCCTAGTTGTGCCGTGTCACCTACCCTAGCGTGCCTTATACGATTTTGGTTTTGTAACATACCTATGGAGTGCCCTCTGACGACGCCCAGTATGGGAGAGATTACGGTACTGTATAGACTATGGGAATATATAAATGTGTTAAGGTGGAAAATGTAAAGCCTTAACGCTATTTAAAAGTAAGTTTATTTTACTAATAGACATTATTATAATAGCGAAATATTACTACATAGTAAATAGTTTAACGGATCCTTAGGAGATGTGAATCCCGAGCATCTCTTAAGTTACCACACTCATATTTATTGCTGTTAATTTAACTTACATAAGATCTTTTAGTTTTGACTCGAGTGTTTTGTTTTTTCAATTCGCTCGGGTCAGTCCGAGCATTTCAGGATCGAAGACTTTATTTCTGGAAGACGAAGACGAAGTTTTCATTATTATGATTATTATATATTATATGGTTCCACTACACACTGTATTCCGCTGCATTGATATCTATTGGTATGTGAACTCTGATATTTATTGTATAAAGAAGAACCAAATGTTTTGTACACTGTTTTATGAACTGTATATTGATTATTATATTTTATCCTTTCGATGTGAGATTCTGTTTAGTCTTTTTTTCTTCTCTGTTTTTCTTATTTACCCCATAACAATCCACCCTTTCGTATGGTTTGAATTGGCACGTGTGTCGATTTAAACCGTGCGAAAAAGCGGGACGTTACATCTGGTATCAGAGCGAGGTTTAGCGATAAACCTTAGCATTGTGGGTTATGACTCTTTATTAATAGGGTAGTAATACCCTATGGGAGTCGCTGAGCGTATATATATGAGAGAGTGTATTTGTTAGTGTTATAAAAGGTTTTAATATTTTGTTAATCTGTTCCGTTTTGTATTTATAAATTCTGGTTGGTGCATGGGACGCTATGACATCAATAAGGATTTCTAAACACTTAATATGACAGACCGACATAATATTGGTTTTAATATAGGTGAATGAAATAATTTTTCCTATTATATTTTCCATATATAAAATAAATTTTTAAATGATATACATATATATGTATATTTGGTTGCAATATATTGGTTGTTAGGTAATGAAATTTATAAATAACAGTGAAATAAGATTGAAAATAAAATAAATCAAATTGGAAATTTTAGAACTTAAGTTCTGGGGTTTTGAAATTTCTTTTGAATGATTTTGAAATATAATAATTATATTATTAAAAGAAGTATTTTCTGATATAAGTATTTCAATATAATTTGAATGAAATGTTTTTTTTAAAAAGAAATTTTGGAAAGATAAAGTTGTACTCCCCTCTCCGTCGTTGGAAAATAATTTTGGTGATGAGTGCATGCATCATCGACATTCATTTTCGAGTGTCGAAGTGGGAAGGCCACTGTAGTAGTTTTACTACAGAGTTGTTTTGATAAACAAATATAAATTTTAAACTGTTTAAATATAATTTGATATATATAAATTGTAAGTGTATATTTATCTGTTATTTTAAAATGATTTGAATAAAAACCGATATTTAATTCTTAAGTTTCCATTGATTAATAGTTTCAGTTATTGGAGTGAAATTGAATGTAACTAATTTAAAATTAGAACCTTTAATTAAAATAAAAAATTTAATGCTAAGTTATGGATGAAATTAAAAGAGATCTGAAATGTGCAACCTATAATACAAATGATATAATTATTGAACATTGAATTTTTTTTTTAAAAGAAATAAGATAAACTTGTATGATTTTCAATTACATTCTTAAAGGCATATATATAACTTACCAAAACATATAAAAGTTGAAATGTTTAATAAGAAATTGTAATAGAATATTATATAAGAAAATCTAAAATAATGAAAGTATTCAATGAAATTTCCTTAATAAATAAGAATTTGGTGTTGTAGATGTTAGGAACTTAAGTATGATTGAAAGACTATTAATTAAAATAGAAAGGTATGTATTATAAATGGAATTTAGTAATAAATGAAAGTAAATAAATGAAATTAAGTAGTATATATGAAAGATAATAAACTTAAGTAAATGACTGAAGCTGATTATTAATAAAATAAGCAGAAAGATGAATACTGCAAATAAATGAAGATAATAAAAGGGTAAACCATTATATGTTTAAAAAGGAAATCAAACAACACAATAGTATGAAATGAAACTAACAAGAATAAACTTAGCTTATTGTTTGGATTTGTTGTTTGTTTGGTTTATGGTTGTTTGGATAAGGATACTTTAAAATTGAATGCATGAATAAATAATCTATTTAGTTTCATCAAAGACTGTTGAGTAAAGGGTGCACTTGATAGTTTATTTTTCATTCTATACAATATAAAGTTTTGAACCCAAACAACCGTTTTCTTTGTTTGAATGAATGATTGAATTGTGTTGAATCTGTATGAAGGTTGTATGCTGTTTGTTGCAATTGGTTGTTGAATTGATTGTTTATTTGTGGTTGAACAACATAAATATTCATTTTATATAATTATTAACCCTTTTAGATTATATAAGTGAAATGCAAGTTATGGAAGCAATTGCTACTGCTTTTGGTTCCATAAATAAGCGTTAATTGCCCGACAAATAGGTACATTTTCGGATTACGGTTTATAGCGTTATTATATTATTTTCTCATGTTGGGATATATATAATTTTGAATTATATGTTGTATAATGTTATATTTGATATTACTATTTTCTCCCGAGCCTCTCCGTACAAAGGAGACTCTGCCGAAATTTTTCGTAAATTTTGGACTCAGAAATATTTTGAAAATGTTTTCCAAACTTTATTAATTTGGGTAATAAAAGATTTAATGGTTATAAAATGGTATATTTTATTTAAAATAAGTAATTTTGTAAATTTATTGTTTATAAATTTAATATTTTAAATAAGATATATTGATTTCTTAATTCTTCTTTACCCATCTTTTTCTTTTCGGAGACGAAAAGTTCTGAGTGGGGGATAGTGTAACGACCCGTAAAATTCGATGATTTTAAAATAGTTAATTTAATAGGATTTCTAATTTAATTTAGAAAGAAATAAAAGTCTTAAAGTTTATATTGGAGTGAATGTAGAAATTTGATGAAGCAACTGTAATGAAATGTTAACAATTTAATATTTATATGGCAATAAATTAAAATTGAGAGGTATTTAAGAATTTAACCCCATAAGTTGATGTAAATGTATTAAACTTGAAATTTTAAAAGATATGATATTTATAACTGAATTTTTTCCAAGATTACAATTAAATGAACTTTAATGTTACAGTAATAAGATCTAGAGAATAACTGAAATTTATGAATGTAACAAAATGAATAGAAATGTTAATTTTATTTCATAAGTTAACAATTGATGTAATAAAAAGAATGAAACCAAGATAAAATAATTAATTGGGACTTTAATTTTTATTAATATGTAAAACTGAAAAAAATTCAATATAAATTGAAATATAGTAATTAATATAAATAAAAGACTAAAATTAGATAGTATTAATGTAGTGAAAGACAAACGAATATTAACTAGGTTATTTGTATAATTAATGGATAGGAATACAAAAGGCTAATTGTAATAAGGGATATAATTGAGGAATATAAGTGGTAGAATAATAAAAATTTATGATTTTATTTTTGTTAACATATATTAAGAGATATTTTTATGATCTTAATTTGAACTTCTACTAATAACATGTACTGCAGTAAGATAAAAAATATGATAACATACGTCAGGTGTATTTAATGACATTGTTTGAATGTAATTAATAACGGTGATTATAATAATAAATGTTAATCATGATTAAATTATGTGAATGTTATTATTAATTATTTGAATG
Organism: Allium cepa; assembly: GCA_030765085.1. NCBI lineage: Eukaryota > Viridiplantae > Streptophyta > Magnoliopsida > Asparagales > Amaryllidaceae > Allium > Allium cepa. The sequence goes on from CM060946.1 coordinate 197,204,077, forward strand.
CATGTATAAAAAGTTATGCAAATATCAATATACAATATCGGCACACCTTTGAAACAAGGTTTTAAATAAATAACTACGTTGATGTTTTATTTTGTTGGAAACCTTATGTACTATGAATGCATGCTAAGATCAGCCAACACATGGAGAAAATGAAAATGTTGATTGAATTAAATAAGAAAGTTAAATAAGAAGAATAGAAAAAGATTCTTTTACCCTGTTAAAAAAATCTCCTCATTTTTCTTTCCTTTTTTAATAAAATCCTTCCTCCTCCTCTCCAAAAAAAGGACTGCCATCATCTTCATTTAAACAAAATAAACCAGTAACAATTTAATATCAAACATCAAATTAAATAAAAATAAAGGGTGATTCATCCAGCTCTTGCAAGGGTTGGGTGTGGGTCTTGACGATCTGAGGAGAAAGTACAAATTAAGGAGTGAATTTTCGCTAGATCTCAGAGGTCTCTTCTATTTTAAAATGTTATATTAAGTATAATGTTATTATCATAGTTTGTATGTATATGCTATTTCCTCATTTATTTTGAAATTGTTATGTTATTTGAATTTTTGTTGAATGAATTAATTTGACTTTTAATTTGATAAATCAAAACAAATTTTTTTTTATATATATATTAAAAGAATGTTTTAATTATAGATCCATGTTTTAAACTCTTAAACCAAATTGCACTTTTTTTAGATCTGAAAGTTTATATACATATAATTTGCATTTGTGTTGAAATAGAAATATTGTATACACATATTGTCACTTTATCTTGAATTGAAAATATCATGAAATTTGAATACTTTGTTGAATAAATTATTTGTTCTTAATCTAATAAATTATAATAGAAGTTTACATATGCTTAACAATTTTTCGATGATAAATCTATGCTTTGAATTTGATTACAACAATATTTAAATTTATTATCTAATTTATTATCTCAAATGTCCTTATTTAAGGATCTTAAAGGTTTGTTACTATATTTCTTAATTTGTCATGTTCCACTTTTGTTTTGTTAAAAAATTAAATAAATTTCATTAAGATAAAAAGGTTTAATTTATATGTATATATGTATTTTTGACTTCAAGTATACATAAATTTACAAATGCATTAGACAATTTAATGTGGTATGGAAGTATGCTTTGAATTAATTAATAAGCTTTGGTTTAATCTTTATACACACATGTATCTGTGTTTGTGTGCATGTGTATACATATAAACATTTAATATTTTAATTTCAAAAGTCTAAAGCATGATTTAATTTTTATTATGTTAAATTTTATTATTAGTCACTACAACTCCATTGCCATGTAGAAACCGTACCCTTCTATACTATGTAGATCTATGTCTATATAGGCAAACACATACACACGCACACATACACACACACCCCACAAGTCCACTAATGGACCTAGACACTATCCCCAGTAGTATCATTCACTCAGCACCATGACAAGATCCATTATTATCATATCATCGAGGAAATCTTACCATGCGCCCTGACTACCTCCTGTCCATGCACTCCAGTGCATAAGGTCCTAATGCTTTGGGCATTTTTCATCATGTATGCCTGCCTTTTTCGTAACTTTTTCTGCTTCTTATCATGGATTTTAGGCCCTATGCACCACCACCCAGTCTATGATTTGAAGTAACCATTGTATGGGTTGATGGGTTAACTAGCCTTGCCCTATCAAAAAAAACAAACAAAAATTGTGGCAATGCATAACCTAATTCAACCAATCCTAGTAGGCAAAATAGATCAGTTAGGTGTACCATGTCCTTCCTATTGACCATAAAAGACTGATGCTAAGCTCGAGAAATATGCAACTCCTACCCTAGCTTATGGTACCCAAGTACGCCAGTCATTTATGTACACTTGTTGCAACTTATTTTGGTACCAAGGCACACCAGACTTTTTGTGCCACGTTGCGTAAGTCTGATCCCACCCACCGTCCATGTGGATTGCCTAGTGCAATCAAGACTATACCCACACTTAAAAACTTAAAAACTTTGAAGCAAACCTAATTTAACTATGCACTTTTTCCTTGGCATAATTACCACAAATATTTATAATTATGACAGACAATTTATAATCAAGGCAACAAGCATAGCCTAAACCTGGGGCTACCTCTCTAGTACAAAATCATACACTCACCATGGGTCCTATTGGTAGGATATTTTTTGCCATCCCAACCCAGTCTAATGACCTTCAGACATTGGTTCACTATAATTGCATCAGGTAATTTATAATTACTCACACGGATCATAAATGCGTATCTGATGCTACTTGTGCACATATTTCAGACTTACGTATACTTATTCTTCTTTTATTTTATTTTTGCCTCAACATCCATTATGCTCAAATTTAAGTCTTTAGTATTGCTATGCATTTATCTTTTATTTCATTAATTTTATTTACCGCTTCTCAAATTCAGACATCAATACCGTTGCTACAACATTCATTAGTTAAACTTTTTATTTCAATTCCAATTCTTTTGTCTTCTTCTTCCCTATAATCCAGACTTACCTTTTAATTAATTTCCATTTTATTAATGTTTAAGCTACATTCCTATTTCAATATTCCACTTTTGGGGTTTACTATATTTTAACCAAACTTTAACAATTTAAATATTATACAGTAAATTTCGACATCTTTTCTTAAAGAAGTGGTTTGTATGATGTTTCTGATTACAAGAAATTCTCTTTTATTTATTAAAATAGACAGTATAAAATATAGTAATCATCTTTATTTTATGCATCTCTTTCTTTTTATAAGTATATATTGATTATTTGTGATTTCAAACATCACACTTTTGTTAAGATTGAATTTGATAATATATGGAAATCCGCTAGGAATAATGTACATTCCCATAGATTAAAATATTACTAAAATCCTAAAAGTCCAGTTAGCTTTATTGTCAGTTTCGTTCATCAACATAAATAAAATGAAGTCTCAATTCATTATATTTTCAGTTAATAAATCTGACATAAAACTGATAATTAAAATCATTTTGCTATTATAGAATTTAATCTAATCATTACATAATTACATGAATAAAACTAATCATAACACAATTATAGAAAAAAAACTAATCATTACGCTTCTATAATTATCGCTAAAAATTTATAGGCAAGTTTACAGTCTTTATCGTATATATGAATTTATTTGAAATTAAATTATCAGACTCAAGCATATAGGAATAGATCTGCAATAATATAATCTAGTATTATATAAAAACATACAATATTCTAACTCACCTTTAATTAGTGCTCCCATATCTCTAGATTTAATTCATATCTGAGCATATTATCCGTATTATCCACGTTTTGACTCCATATTTGGATCCACGAACAATATTTTACATAGATCTATTAGAGATTCGATCAGAGAAAGGAGATTTGGATTTAGATTTATTAACTAGAACAAGTCTAAAAGTTTACCTTTTGTAACGACCCAGAATTTTACCACCTTGATTTGTGAATATTTAATAAATTTTAAATATTAAAGTATGAAGTATTATAATTAAAATATAACTCTTTTAAATAATAATAAATGGTGGTAAAATAGATTGTAATAGCCTAGGATTTTGCCACTTTGACATAGGTTATTTCAAATATATTTTATGTAATCAATAAATGGATTTTTATTGGTAAATAATCCTATTTTAATTATTTAATAATGATGATGAAATAGTTTACAATTTTTTTTACCAATATAGATACTTAAAATAAAAATAGAAAATGTGACAAAAGAACATTTTTTGAAAATTCCACTTTTCGACACCCAAAAGTCATCGAAATGTTGTGCACGTTTGTGCACCATGTGCACATTTGACATCCCGGTATTTTCAACCATTCGCATCCGCATATGTCGGACTTGAATTGCTCAAAATATCAGATTGTTAATTTAAATTTGGAAAAACTCAACATATACAGTAAATAAACAATCACAGAATCACAGACACGGGGTAATGTAACAATAAGCAGCGGAAACAACAGAACAGTAGTTCATAAAGCTACTATATATATAATAGAGTTAAATAAGATACGACAAAAGTTTCAAATTGTAACAACCCGCATATTTAACGATTATATACTTAAATGTTTTATTTAAATATAGCGTCGTTAGTCAGATTTAGGTCCGAAATGTTACTTTTTGCAAACGGCCGAATTGGGACTCGAAACCACTTCCATTGAGTCCAAAATGGCGTTTGCGATCGTTTTGAGTATAAACTTTGATATGTTTGGAGTAAGTCGAGTTTTGCTACCTTTTCTAATTGGGTTTTGGGTTTGGGTTCAGCCCACTTGCTAGCTAAATACCCTAGCTCAGTCCCCTCTCCTTCCATTCACTCATTTTCACCTCTAAACTCAACCTAAAACTGAAAATGGGGGAAGAGAATGGGAATTAGAAATTCCAAGCCCTAGTTCTTCTTGCAAACTTGAATTCTTGCTCCAAAATCAAAGTGAAGCTATAGGTAAGCCTCCTCTTCATCTTCTCCAACTCTTTCTTCTTCAATTTCAGAAGTTTCCAAAACCTAGCTTAGGAAAATATTTGTTTTGATCTTAGATTGAAGCTTGTTGAGTTGAAGTGAAGTGGTTGGTCTTCTCCTTGCAATTGAGCTTCTTCTTCTTCTTCTTTGATTTGGGTTAAAGGTGAGATTTTTATCTCACATCTATGTTTACAACTATGTTGGATTGTTAGGTATGAGTTCCTAACACTTATTCATGTGCATTTTCCTTTGGTTTGGATGGAATTGGTGAACATTCCAATTTTTGGTGTTTTGGAGTCAAATCTTTGAAAATCATAACTTTGATGTTTGATCATGTTTTTGGTGGTGAATCGGAGTGTCAATGGTGCTAGGTTATCGATTGGAAAAAGCCTCTTAAGTCCATTGCTCGACCGGTTGCAAATGGTGAGAGTTTGCTCCTCCATTTGCTAGGCTGGAAAACATTCCCAACTACAGCCAGTCGACTGACCCCCTGCAGTCAGTCGACTGACTGCAGAGTTTAAGAACTCTCGGTTTATGGTTCAGTCGACTGACTGCAGTAGACCGGTCGACTGACCTGCTTCATTTTATCGATTTATGTTGATTCCAATTAGTTGTTTATGCATATTTGACCTTGATGATTCCTTTTTGACTTCATCCACGGGTTTTTATAAAATAATCTTCTAAATTGCATTATAAGCTCGTTTCTCCAATTTATAAATTCTATTTAAAACGCACACACACAATTTCGCACTTCGAGCGGAGTGGAAAGGAGATTAAATGGTTAAGTAAAACACGGACCATGAATCCGCGCGTTTATCTTTCCGATTAATCCCCGACCTATTCGATTGATTATTTTGACCTTTGTGTCTGGTTTACCGATGAGATGAGGTAAACTTTGTACTGCTTTGAGTGTGAAATTAACTAACGGATAGTAAACAGTTTAGTGCGAAAGAGTGGTTATGGGACTCACGTTACCACTTTTCGGATTCCTTTTTGAGAGTTATGACACATTCTGCCAGTTAGTGGTGTCCAGTACTGGGCCTCCGGACCTTCACCACTACGGTTTGTTACCTTTGGGATAGTGTCTTCGGACTGTCTCCTTCAGGTTTGTTGCCTTCGGGTATGTTGCCTTCGGGTTTATACCTTCGGGTTTGTTCCTTTAGGTTTGTTGCCCTATAGCATCGCTTTCGGAGTTGGTCTTTATGAGCCGCTCGAGTGATATTTGGGTTTGGAGCCTTCGGGCTTATGGATCCTTGTTTATACAGTACTGATCACGTGCAAATTTTCTGATGTTTCATTGATATGTATATTCCCTAGGTATCGCCCTTCGGTGTTGGTCTTTTTGAGCCGCACGATATGTAGCGATTACCTTGTGGAACTTGTGTTACCTTCATTGGTATTTATTATTGCCTATTGGCTTGTTTTGGGATATTCATATCCTTTGTTTATTTGTGTTGCCGATGATATGAGGCTTGTCTTGTTATGATATGATTCATCTTTTATTAGATGATTGTGTTATCTCTTTTAGAGATATTTGTTATACTTTATGACCTTGCAGTTTATTTTTGTTCATTTTATCTAACTGATTTGTTTAGCTAGACTGGCCCGTGTATTTATACTCGGGTCAGACCGAGATGTTTCAGGTTACGTGCATTTGGACTTAGCCTATTTTGCTTCCGCATGGACTATTCAGCTTGCTCCTTTTTGTTAAAGCTTTTTGTGTAGTCCTTTTTGTTGTAACTCTGATATATGTATTCTTTTGAGTTGTCTGTATATTGTGGTTCGCTATACCACTTGACATGTATTAGTTTGTATACTCTATTGTGTATCAGTATATGTGTATATGATGATCTACTATTCAGTGATGTTTATTACATTTGAGTTGTTATATTCTGTTCTGATAGATCCTCCTGCCACCTATGGTTTTGTTTTAAGTTTTCATTGGATATGTCGATATGCTTGTATGACAATTGTCGATGTATTCAATAGATAGTTAGAGCAAGGCTATAAATGGTCGCTCCTAACCAACCTTATTCTCCGTGTTAGTTGACGGCATTACCCTATAGTGTCCTTGGCTGGCGTGGGTATAGAGGTGGGGACAGCTTGGTATTGGAGCTGAGTTCAGAGCAAAATATGATAAACACAGAATAGAAGCACATATTCCGTTACATCAGAGTGTATAAATGTTACAAATCTTTAAACCATCGTGCCTCTATATCCCTTCTGTGCCTTGGTGGTAGATAGAATGTGGGAATACATCTAGGAATGCATTTTGTTCCGTAGTATTCCACATTTGAATTAGTGACATCTACCTTGTGAATAATCTTGTTCTTATCTTACTTTCAGCATATGGCTGGAAGAGGCAGAGGACGACGTTCAGATGCTGGGCAATCCAGTGGCTCACATCTGGATGACGTTTATATGTCTGCTGATCAATTTTTGGAAATGTTTAGGAGTACTCAGCCTCCAGTTCCTCCTCGAGTATCTCCACCTCGTAAGTCTGCCTTTGCACGTATGTGCAGTGATTTTGCTCATCTTGGAGGAAAGCCGTTTAAGGGCTCCAAGTCTGTTCTTGAAGTCCAAGCTTGGCTTCGCACGTGCGAGCGTATCTTCTCTCGCATGGATCTTTCTGATCATGATAGAGTTCTTGCAACTTCTAGCTTATTGCAAGAGCGTTTTGATTGGTACGAGCTTCTTGTAGCCGAAATTGATGAGTCTACTCTTTCTTGGACTCAGTTTCGGGGATGATTCGAACTCAAGTTCGTTCCTAAATCTGAAAATGTTTTATTGACCCGTCGCTTCCTTGAGTTGAAGCAAGGGAAGTTTTCTATTTTTGAGTATGTTGCATCATTCGAGGCTTTATCTAAGTACGGTCTTGAATTCATTAGCACTTCTTATAAGAAGAATTTGAAGTTTGTCTCTGGTCTTAAGAAATATCTTAAGAAGTCTTTGTTGCTCCAGCTAAGATTTCTTTTGAGGAGTTGGTAGATTCGGCACTTCATCTCGAAACCGTCGAGAAGGAGTGCGATAGTGGTGATGATGTTGAAGTTTCCAAGAATCCCAACAAGAAGCAGTTTCCATTTCAGAAGTCCAGGTCTTTTCCTTCCAAGAAGAAGAAGACCGGTGGTTCTAATTCTTATCCTCAGTATGCTGGAACATCTTTCATTCGGAAGTGTTTCAATTGTGGTTCTCCTGATCATATGATTCGAGCTTGTTCTAGGCCTCTCTTCTGCCATTATTGCAAGAAGGAAGGTCATCATGTTTCCACCTTTCTTATTGTTCCTGCTGGTGCCAAGTCTGCCGTTATGCTGCTAAGGCTTCTGAAGGTCCTTCTCAGCCCAAAGGTATATCTCCATCTGTTTTGGAAGGTTCTATTTTATTTCATGACCATAGTATTCGATTTCTTTTCGATACGGGTGCTTCACATTATTTCGTATCGAAAAAGCTCGTCGATGATTTATCTTTGGATGTTTCTTGTTTTGTTACTTCTTTAAGGATTGCTAATCCTATTGGGGGATCCGCGACCCTTAACATGCTTTTGTGATGATGTTGAGATTGTTTTATGTGGCTTTTCCTTTTGTGCGAATCTGCACGTTATTTCTTGTCTGGGATTTGATATGATTTTGGGTGTGGACTGGCTAGTGAGATATGATGCCAGGATTATTTGTTCGGAGAGAATTTTGTATCTTCGACATTAGGATTCGCCTACTCAGCTATTACTTGTTCTTCGAAATGTGGATAATTCCTAAATGGCTTTATATTCTCTTGACTCGCGAGATGATGATGATATATCTCGTATTCCTATTGCATGTGACTTTTTCGATGTTTTTGATCCTGTTTCGGGTTTGCCACCCAAACGGGCAATAGAGTTCCGCATTGATCTCATTCCAGGCGCACAGCCAGTTAGTCGTTCTCCCACGAGGATGTCTACAAAGGAAAATGAGGAACTCAAGAAGCAGCTTTTAGAGCTTGAGTCCAAGCAGTTAATTCAGTCCAGTTTTTCTCCATGGGGATCCGCGGTTGTCTTCGTGAAGAAGTCCGATAGAACTCTTAGGCTTTGCATTGACTATCGTAAGCTTAATGAGTTAAACATCAGGAATAGGTATCCGTTGCCTAGGATCGATGATATGTCCGATTTATTGAGTGATGTTAAGGTCTTTTCTGAGCTCGATCTTGCCACAGGTTTTCATCAGTTACGAGTCGCGGAGGATAGCATGCCTCTTACAGCTTTCCACACTCACTATGGTTCTTTTGAGTGGCTCGTTATGCCATTCGGTTTGACGAACGCTCCTGCTTTCTTTGTCGATCTCATGAATCGAGTATTCCGGAAATATCTCGATAAGTTCGTCCTTGTCTTCATTGATGACATCCTTATTTATTTTAAGTCTGAAGCTGAGCATGCTGATCACTTGAGAATTGTCTTTAGTACTCTTCGTCATCATCAGCTTGGAGCCAAATTCTCCAAATGCCTTTTGGGAGAATAAGGTTAAGTTCTTAGGCCATGTTGTATCTTCCGACGGCATTTCAGTCGATCCTTCAAAGATCGAAGCCATTCAGAATTGGAAGAGGCATGAGAATGTGCATGAGATTCGTAGTTTCGTTGGATTGGCAGGTTATTACCGTCTGTTCATCAAGGATTTTTCCCGTGTTGTGCTTCCTCTCACCAACCTTACTCGGAAAGGCATTAGCTATATTTGGTCTGATGAGTGTGAAGCTTTCTTTCAGTCATTAAAGGAACTTCTCACTAATGCTCCTATTTTGGTGGTTTCTGAGGGGAATCATGATCTTGTTGTCTACACCGATGCTTGTGGTAGTGGTCTCGGTGCTGTGCTTATGCAGAAGGATCGGGTAGTTGCTTATGCTTCTAGGCAACTGCGTCCGAATGAAGTTCGCTATGCCACTCATGATCTTGAGTTAGCCGCCATTGTCTTTGCCTTGAAGATTTGGCGACATTATTTATTGGGCGAGCGCTTCATTCTCTATACCGATCATAAATCCTTAAAGTATTTGTTCACTCAGAAGGAACTCAATATGAGACAACAACGTTGGCTCGAGTTTCTTGCTTCCTATGACTTTGATATCCAATATACCCCTGGTAAGGGCAATCGTGTTGCTGATGCGCTTAGTCGCATACATTCGACTATTGTTTCTATGATGCTTGCCGAATGGGATATTCTTGAGACTCTCTCTTTTTGTGAAATTCGTGATCGAGGTTCATCTTCTGATTCTCCTATTCTATTATTTAATTTGGGAGCTCGACCCATTTTATTGGATCGTATTGCCGATGCTTAGCGGCGTGATCCTGATTTTTTGCATCTTATTCAGCTTTGTGAGTCTGCATCCTGGGATGAGGCATTGCAGGATTTTAGCATTGATTCTCATGGGTGTCTTCGCAAGAAGAACCGTCTTTTTGTGCCTTCTGATTTTGCACTTAGGCATGACATTCTTGATGACTGTCACTGTTCTAAGTATACCATTCATCCTGGTAGTAGTAAGATGTATGTCGCGTCGTCTTTATTATTGGGAAGGCATGAAGCGCGATGTGGCGAGTTATGTGAGTAGTTGCATAACTTGTCAGCGTATTAAGGCCGAACATCAGCATCCTTCGGGTCTTCTTCAGCCTCTAGAGATTCCATTATGGAAATGGGATCAGATTTCTATGGATTTCATTGACGGCCTACCTCGTTCGAGATCGGGTCATTCTAGCATTTGGGTTATTGTTTATCGCCTCACCAAGTCTGCTCATTTTATTCCTATTAAGTCTAATAGGACTGCTTCGCATTTGGCTAAGTTGTATGTCAAGGAAATCGTGAGACTTCACTGTGTTCCTAGTTCTATTGTGAGTGACCGTGATCCTTTATTCATGAGTCATTTTTGGTAGAGTCTTCAACAAGCTTTGGGAACAAGGCTTAGTTTTAGCACAGCTTATCATCCACAATCTGACGGACAGAATGAACGGGTGAATCGTATCTTGGAAGATCTCCTTCGTATTTGTATTTTTGATTTTGGCGGTAGTTGGGAGGATCACCTACCTCTTGTAGAGTTCTCCCACAATAATAGTTTTCAGTCTAGTATCGGTATAGCTCCTTTTGAAGCTTTATATGGAAGGTCATGTCGATCACCCTCTTGTTGGTTGGAATCTGGGGAGAAGCTTATTTTTGGCCCAGATTTTGTTCGTGATTCTTCCGAGACGATTGACCTTATTCGGTTGAGAATGAAAGAGGCACAAAGCCGCCAGAAATCCTACGCGGACAACCGTAGGAAGCCTCTCGAGTTCTCGATTGGTGATCTTGTCTTTATTCGTGTTTCTTCTTTGGAAGGGGTGATGCGCTTCAATATGACTGTAAAATTGGCTCCTCGCTTTATAGGACCATTTTCTATTACTGAACGTATTGGCCCTGTGGCTTATAGAGTTTCACTTCCTGCTCATTTGTCTGGCATTCACGACGTGTTTCACGTGTCTCAACTTCGGAAGTGTCTTCGGGAGTCAGATTCTATTATCGATTCTCCTGATTTCTTAGAGCTTGAGATCTCACCGGACTTATCTATTGTACAGAAGCCTATTCGCGTACTTGACACGGAGGTGTGACACCTTCGGAACAAGGACGTGCCGCTCGTTAAAGTTCAATGGTCCGCTAACCCCAATGACTGTACTTGGAAAACCAGAGAGTTTATCGAGCGATCTTATCCGGGTTTTCTATCTTTGCTTGGTCATGGTGAGAATATCTTTTCATCTCGAGCTTATTTCCTTTTCTTTTTGGGATGATGTATGTATGTAGTTGTTACAAATATCGTCTCTGGGAAATGCGAGGTCGCAATTTTGTAAGGAGGGGAGATCTGTAACAACCCGCATATTTAACGGTTATATATTTAAATGTTTTATTTAAATATGGTGTCGTTAGTCGGATTTAGGTCCGAAATGTTACTTTTTGCAAACGGCCGAATTGGGACTCGAAACCACTTCCATTGAGTCCAAAATGGCGTTTGCGATCTTTTTGAGTATAAACTTTGATATGTTTGGAGTAAGTCGAGTTTTGCTACCTTTTCTAATTAGGTTTTGGGTTTGGGTTCAACCCACTTGCTAGCTAAATACCCTAGCTCAGTCCCCTCTCCTTCCATTCACTCATTTTCACCTCTAAACTCAAACTAAAACTGAAAATGGGGGAAGAGAATGGGAATTAGAAATTCCAAGCCCTAGTTCTTCTTGCAAACTTGAATTCTTGCTCCAAAATCAAAGTGAAGCTATATGTAAGCCTCCTCTTCATCTTCTCCAACTCTTTCTTCTTCAATTTCAGAAGTTTCTTAAACCTAACTTAGGAAAATATTTGTTTTGATCTTAGATTGAAGCTTGTTGAGTTGAGGTGAAGTGGTTGGTCTTCTCCTTGCAATTGAGCTTCTTCTTCTTCTTTGATTTGGGTTAAAGGTGAGATTTTTTATCTCACATCTATGTTTACAACTATGTTGGATTGTTAGGTATGAGTTCCTAACACTTATTCATGTGCATTTGCCTTTGGTTTGGATGGAATTGGTGAACATTCCAATTTTTGGTGTTTTGGAGTCAATTCTTTGAAAATCATAACTTTGATGTTTGATCATGTTTTTGGTGGTGAATCAGAGTGTCAATGGTGCTGGGTTATCGATTGGCAAAAGCACCATAAGTCCATTGCTCGACCGGTTGCAAATGGTGAGATTTTGCTCCTCCATTTGCTAGGCTGGAAAACATTCCCAGCTACAGCCAGTCGACTGACCCCCTGCAGTCAGTCGGCTGAATGCAGAGTTTAAAAACTCTCGGGTTATGGTTCAGTGGACTGACTGCAGTAGACCAGTCGACTGACCTGCTTCATTTTGCCTACTATGCCTATTTGTTTGTGATTCCCACTTTTATCGATTTATGTTGATTCCAATTAGTTGTTTATGCATATTTGACCTTGATGATTCCTTTTTGACTTCATCCATGGGTTTTTATAAAATAATCTTCTAAATTGCATTAAAAGCTCGTTTCTCCAATTTATAAATTCTATTTAAAACGCACAAACACAATTTCGCACTTCGAGCAGAGTGGAAAGGAGATTAAATGGTTAAGTAAAACACGGACCATGAATCTGCGCGTTTATCTTTCCGATTAATCCCCGACCTATTCGATTGATTGTTTTGACCTTTGTGTCTGGTTTACCGATGAGATGAGGTAAACTTTGTACTACTTTGAGTGTGAAATTAACTAACGGATAATAAACTGTTTAGTGCGAACGAGTGGTTATGGGACTCACGTTACCACTTTTCGGATTCCTTTTTGAGAGTTATGACACATTCTGCCAGTTAGTGGTGTCCAGTACTGGGCCTCCAGACCTTCACCACTACGGTTTGTTGCCTTTGGGATAGTGTCTTCGGACTGTCTCCTTCAGGTTTGTTGCGTTCGGGTATGTTGCCTTCGGGTATGTTGCCTTCGGGTTTGTACCTTCGGGTTTGTGCCTTCGGGTTTGTTTCTCTATAGCATCGCTTTCGGAGTTGGTCTTTATGAGTCGCTCGAGTGATATTTGGGTTTGGAGCCTTCGAGCTTATGGATCCTTGTTTATACAGTACTGATCACGTGCAAATTTTCTGAGGTTTCATTGATATGTATATTCCCTAGGTATCGCCCTTCGGTGTTGGTCTTTTTGAGCCGCACGATATGTAGCGATTACCTTGTGGAACTTGTGTTACCTTCATTGGTATTTGTTATTTCCTATTTGGCTTGTTTTGGGATATTCATATCCTTTGTTTATTTGTGTTGCTGATGATATGAGGCTTGTCTTGTTATGATATGATTCATCTTTTGTTAGATGATTGTGTTATCTCTTTTAGAGATATTTGTTATACTCTATGACCTTGCAGGTTATTGTTGTTCAGTTTATCTAACTGATTTGTTTAGCTAGACTGACCCATGTATTTATACATGTGTCAGACCGAGATGTTTCAGGTTAGGTGCATTTGGACTTAGCCTATTTTGCTTCTGCATGGACTATTCAGCTTGCTCCTTTTTATTAAAGCTTTTTATGTAGTCCTTTTTGTTGTAACTCTGATATATGTATTCTTTTGAGTCGTCTGTATATTGTGGTTTGCTATACCACTTGACATGTATTAGTTTGTATACTCTATTCTGTATCAGTATATGTGTATATGATGATCTACTGTTCTGTGATGTTTATTATATTTGAGTTGTTATATTCTGTTCTGATAGATCCTCCTACCACCTATGGTTTTGTTTTAAGTATTTATTGGATATGTCGATATGCTTGTATGACAATTGTCGATGTATTCAATAGATAGTTAGAGCAAGGCTATAGATGGTCGCTCCTAACCAGCCTTATTCTCCGTGTTAGTTGACGGCATTACCCTGTAGTGTTCTTGGCTAGCGTGGGTATAGAGGTGGGGCGTCACACAAATACAATAGTCAAATACAAGATCATAATGCACTAGCGGAATAAACTGAATAACTGCAAGCTGAATATATAGATGGATCTCTAAGCAAAGCTCCAACTTCAAAGGTGAGTCTCAAAAACTGTATCATTCAGTCTGACCAGAGTGTAAAGAAAATACACAAAACACTCAAGTCAGGATTAACATTCTTATATTAATAAATCCAACTCAAGTGAAATAACAACTGAAATACAAGTAACTCAAATGATGTTTGGGATAACCATCCTCTTAGGATCCGTTAAACTATCTACTATGTAGTAATATACGCTATTATAATAATGTATAAAGTAAAGTAAACTATTAAAATAGTGTTAAAGCGTTACCCATATCCCCCTTAACACATTTTATAGTGCCTATAGTCTATACAGTACCGTAATACCTCCAGATCGGGAAGCTACCAGAGGATACTCCATAGGTACGACACAAATCAAACTCGTAAAAGGCACATTAGGGTAGGTGACACGGCATAACTATGCAATGCTAGGGTAGATATACCAATTACGCATCGGGCTGGTGGTAACGCATAGCAGCTATTATCGCCCACCTCGGAACACACTCCTAAATCAAAACCAATGGTTGCCACCAAATCAAATCACAAAGGCAGAATATAATATCGAAGGAATGTGCCCGATCGGAGGATTGACCTCACTTGGCCCGAGAGTCGCTCCTGTTTTAGCCACCTTATGCCAACTCATATGAGTCGGGTCCATGTATATACCTCAATAGAACGTCACAACCATCCTACTTCATTCTGGAATCTCCACTGCGTACACGGTTGTTAAAGTGGTTTTCGGTATCGGCAGAGAGTATGACAATATCCAATCCCGGTCTCTTTAACAGCCAATCGTTATTATAACACCGCGGTCATTTTAAAATAGTTTGTACTTCAAAACCAAAAAATCATTACCATTTCAATACCATATCCATTTCCAAAATCATAGCACTTTCAAAGTTATAACACTTTCGAAACCAAACATTTGAAATTATAACACTTTCAAAACATAATACTTTGAAATTCATAACTTTAAAAACATAAGTTCCACCACTTAAATGTTTAGATATTAAAATAGTATATATAATAAAATAGTTTATAAAGTTAAATAGTTTATATAAAAGAGTTATAAGTTAAAATAGTTTATATTAAAATAGTTAGTATATTAAAATAGTTTATATTAAAAATATTTTATATTAAAAATGATTTATATTAAAATAGTTATATTAAAATAATTTATAAAGTAAAATATAAAATAGTTTTAAATATAATTTAAAAATACTCTATATAATAAAATAATTTCCTCAAATTTAACAAATCAATTCCAAATCAACTCAAATTCCAAAAATTAAAATTCAATCAAAACTCAAATCATCAATTTCAATTTATTTCAATTTCTCAATAAACCATTCCAAATTATATCGATTTCAAATAATATAGATTTTTAACCACAACATAAACCATTCCAATTTTAATATTTTCAAAGCTTTAAATATTCAAACCTTTCAAAATTAGATCTGATAATTCCAAATATATATCAAATTCACTTTACTATTATTTATTTGAAATATTTACTTAATGATTCAAATAACATTTTAATAAAATCTCAAATTTCAAATTTAAATAAGACTAAATATATCGTTTCAATTTATGTAAATTTGAAATATTCATTTAAATCATTTTTAATCAAAAAACAAGTTATAAAATCATAAATCAAATTTATTTGAGTATAATTCTTATATAAATTCAGTTTCAAAACCTTGGAAATCATATATATATGTATATATATATTGACCAATGGTGTATGTATATAATTTTCTATCCCATGGTCAAGTGATACAGATATTTATCATTTCAACTCGCAATTTAAATATATACGGGTATATATCATTTCAACCCGCAATCCTCAATTCAATGAAAATCGCTTGGGTTTATCATTTCAACCCATAACGATTTTCTCCTATTCTATAGATCATACGGGTATGTATCATTTCAACCCATAGGGAATTATATACTAACATGGAACTTGCAGAGCGATAACAGATATGATAATAATATAACAGGCATACATCATCAGTATAAATAATAGATAATGGTGTCAGATGTTACAGGTGAACAAATACAGATAATAGCATATATATAGCAATATAACAAACTAATAGCAGCATATTTCAATTGGCGTTTCAATTGAAATCAAATTTAATAAATATAAGAACGTTAATCGTGAGTGATTGCTCACCATTCGAGGCTAGAGATGAACGATCAAATGAGTTACGAATCCGAACACAAATTCCAAAGCCAAGCTAAATTGGCATGAATTCGACGATCAAAGCTGATAATAAGGAATCGATGAAATCAAGTCAGAACCGGATCGATGAAGATCGGTTATATAAGCGAATTGATATAGATAAAACATATATAATGATAAATTTATATATAGAAACAAGACGGTTTCAAAACAAAACGAACAAACTCTAACATAAAAGCAAACAATAGAAAAATGTATTAAAAACAAGACATAACTTATATAAACGAATAGCTATATAGGCAGATATATAAACATATTGGTAACTTATATACAAGTTGTATCTTTTAGAAATCAATATTAAAATAAAGTCTATATAACTTGCTTTATATCAATACTAACAATGCGCACTGACCAAAGCTTATAAAAATATAACACTCAGACTTATATAAAAAATTTCTGTAACCTATATATCATTTATAGATAAACAAATCCTTAGCTTATATAAACTTTTATACAACAGATTTTTATATATATAAACAGCTTGTATAAAAAAATCTTTGAAACCAACAGACTAAAACTTATATTAACTTTATGCAAACAAACAGGAAATACCACTTGCAACTTACATTTTTTTTCTTCAAACTGCAACTATTCAAAAGAAAGCTATATACATGTATATAAAGCAATATGCTAATATGACTGTCACTTTAAAACTTATTTATATACAAGTTTTTATATAACTATACAAGTGGAAACCGGTGCGATGCACGGGTGTGTAGATTGATGAGCATTGTACTTTACAGGCAATAATAGGTTGGCCGAATATAGCTGATGGACGTAATATTATTCATATAAGTAATGCGTATGCTTCTAACATTTTTGTTATAGAAGTGAATTTCATATTTACCGATGAAGTAGTGAGTGGTGGACAAATAATATCTATATACAAATTATATATACGTATGTATTGAAACTTTTAGTTTTCAGTTTTCAAGTTGCGTTTATATTTTGAATTTCGGTGAGTTATGCAAATATGAAGTTGTATAATGGTAAATTACCATTTTGAACTATGTGAGCAATGATGTTATATTGTGTTTTTTATTTATCGTGCTCCAAATATTTAAATTTGGAACATTATGAGCATATACGCAGAATAAAATGTTCTGTTACTATAATGAGACCATCATATGAAAATAACCATTAATCCAAAAACAAATCATGAGTGTAAAACACTTAAGTGTACACCAACATAGACTAATGCAGTAGTTTGAATATCAGCATTTTTAGATTTAGCATGGTGACGCAGCGTGGAAAGCGAATTCGATGATGTAAATCGAATCCGTCCAGGATTTCACACGATTAGCGAAAATAATCGGTGAATCGCTAATAAATCAATGGATTTAAGAATACCGAAAGGCCCAAATCCGTTGATCATGAAGATACCGGACTTTAGCAATCTTCGACACGTTGATCGCGCACGATACCGTGAGAGAAGATATTCAATTCTTCGAACGTTGATCAAGCGCACTTGATTCCGTGAATTGGCTTCAACAATCGTTGATTTGAGCGCACTCGAATGCCGAAGTGGAGATAGGAGATAACACTCGACTACCAATTTAAATTTGAAGGCACAAAGCACAAACCAAATTTTATTCCAATTTCAACAACCTTACAAATGACACGACTTGCCTATTTATAGGCTTACAACTCAACTCACGACTTAAAAAATTACAACACAATATGTACACGACTCAAGACTACATAGTACAAATGACTCAACATTCTCCTCTGCAACCTAAAGAAAATGGTTCACGGAACAGAACTTGCCGACTTAAGGAATAAGTCGTTCGCGACTTAAGAAATCAACAACGACTTAAAACAAAAACATTCACGACTTAACAAAATTACAACACGAACGGTTTACATAGCACAAGATTTAAGCAATGATTTAAAACAACTCGGCAACGACTTAAGAAAACCCGTTCACGACTTATTGTTCTTCTCTACGACTTAATAAACTCGCGACATAAGGAAGCTTCGGCTACTTAAAGAAATTTGTAGCGACTTTACTTCGTTCACGACCTAAAACAGAACGGCATCGAGCTTGAGAGAAGCGGCATGTATTCCATCTCGTTCGCGACATAGGGTTTCACGGTTTAGGCCTAAGTCGTTCGCGACTTACTGTCATTGCCTTGCGACTTAGGGTTAGGTCGGCCGCGACTTATAGGGGAGGGAGGAAACTCGCGAGTTAGGGAATTGGAATATGTCGTTTGCGACCTAATTTTGAGTCGCGGTGTGGAAGGCACGGTGTCGGAGTTAAGTCGCGTGGTTGGGGTTAAGTCGCAGGTTTGTTGAAGGTCGCGTAGAGGCAGAGTTGGGTCAGGGAACGACCTACAGGTGAGATTTCCTTCCTCTTCCGTTTGATATTCTGCATCATCCTCCCTGGGTACGAAAGAATTCGTCCTCGAATTCGCATTTTCTTGATCATCAGCATAATACGGAATCAAGTGTTTCACATTAAACACATCAGAAGTATGTACCTCTTCCGGCAACCTTAACCGATACACATTATCATTGATCTTCTTCAAGATTTCCAATGGACCAATTTTCCGTGCTTTCAACTTGTTGTAAGTTCCAACTGGAAAACGATCTTTCATTAAAACAGCATATACAAAATCTCCCTCTTTGAAGACAACTCTTCTTCGTTTCTTATCCGCCATTTGTTTATACTTCTCATTTGATTTTAGTAATCGTTCATGTACAACCTTGTGGCATTCCTGGTACTCATTCACCAAGTCACTAGCCCACTTAACAACTCCTTTCTGATATGGTACTGTCGCTAAATCCAATGGTCCCTTTGGAATGGTTGAATATACAACTTGAAATAGACTGAAACCTGTACTCCGGTTAACTGCATGATTGTGTGCGAACTCAACTTGACACAACTTCAAATCCTAACTCTTCAAATCGTCTTTCACAAGACATCTCAATAAATTTCCCAACGATTGGTTAACCACCTCCGTTTGTCCATCAGTTTGCGGATGGTAAGCGCTACTAAAATTCAGCTTCGTTCCGACCATCTTCCACAAACTCAACCAAAAATGGCTTAGAAATCTAGTATCCCGATCAGAAACAATAGATTCAGGTAAACCATGCAAGCGATACACCTCTTTAAAGAATAATTGAGCTACTCGAACTGCATCTGCTGTCTTCTTACAGGCTATAAAATGCGCCATCTTCGAAAATCTGTCCACCACAACAAATATAGAATCATTCCCCCTTTGAGTTCTAGGCAAACCCAAAACGAAATCCATGCCGATATCAATCCATGGTGTGGTAGGCACAGGTAACGGCATATATAATCCCGCATTCGTCGCTGTTCCCTTCAAAACCTGACAGATATGACATCTCTCCACAAATCTCTCTACCTCTTTCCCCATTGACGGCCAAATATAAGACTGAAAAATCAACTGCAGTGTACGATCTCTGCCTACATGGCCTTCTTCATGTAATTCTTTGATGATCTTCATTCTTAAGCTGCAATCTGGAATGCATAAACGATTTCCCTTGAACAAGAATCCATCAACCAATACAAATTCATCGGTATTCCCATCCTTAACTTTCTCAACAAACTTTGCAAAGTAAGGATCCTCCTCAAACAACTCTGGCAATAATTCGAATCCTGTCACTTCAACCTTCAATGTTGTCAACAAGTGATTTCTCCAGCTCAAAGCATCCGCTACATGATTTTTCACCCCTGATTTGTGTTTTACCACGAAAGTAAATTGTTGTAGATATGCTATCCACGAAGCATGTCTCGCTGAAATCTTGTCCTGTCCTTGTAGATGTTTCAATGCCTCATGATCAGTGTAAAGAACAAACTCCATCTGAAACAAGTAATGTCGCCAGTGTTTCACGGCTTGAACAATCGCGTAAAACTCTACATCATAAGTACTATATCTCATCTTGGCTCCAGATAATTTTTCACTGAAATAAGCAACTAGTCTTCCGTTCTGGCTCAATACTCCACCAATTCCCACTTTCGAAGCATCAGTATGCAATTCAAACAACAACTGAAAATTCGGCAGCACCAGAATTGGCGCTGTCGTCAAGAGTGTCTTGATCTTCTTAAAGGCAACCCCTGCTTCCTATGTCCATACAAACTTCTTTCCTTTCATGCAATCGGTTACTGGTGCCATCACACTGCTAAAGTGTGGAATGAATCTTCGATAAAAAGACACCAAGCCATGAAAACTTCGCACTTCAGTAATTGTCTTCGGTTGTGGCCAACTCCTGACAGCTTCCACTTTATTTTCATCCACTTGAATACCTTCCTTTGACAGAACATACCCCAGAAATAAAACACTATCCGTCATAAACACACACTTCTTTGTTGCTGCATAAAACTGCTCTTGTCTTAGAATCAACAATATTTCTCACAAATGCTGGATGTGTTCTTCCGTACTCCCACTATAAATCAAAATATCATCAAAGTAAACAACCACGAACTTCCCAACAAATGGTCTAAAAATCTGGTTCATCACTCTCATGAAAGTACTAGGAGCATTTGACAAACCAAATGGCATAACCAACCATTCGTATAAACCCTCTCTGGTTTTAAAAGCAGTCTTCCATTCATCACCCGGTCTAATACGAATTTGATGGTATCCACTCTTCAGGTCAATCTTGGAAAACACAACAGCCCCACTCAATTGATCAATCAAATCATCAAATCTCGGCATAGGAAATCTGTATCTCACAATGATCTTGTTTAGAGCCCGACTGTCCGTACACATCCTCCACGTTCCATCCTTCTTCGATACCAATAAGGCTGGCACGACACATGGACTCAAACTCTCCTGGACACGCCCTAGTTCTAACAACTCCTCCACTTGCCTTCTCAGTTCTTCATGCTCCTTCGACTCATCCGGTAATGTGGCCTGTGAGGTAACACTGACCCTGGCACAAGATCAATTTGATGTTGAATATCCCTCAACGGCGGTAACTCCTTTGGTTCTTCTGGAAATACATCACTGAATTCTTCTAATATCGGTTTTACTTCCTTTAGAATTTCAACGGATTCAGTAGCTTCATGTCCAATTAACAAAAACACTTCAGGACTCTCCTCTACTTCTTCAACAAATTCCTTTAAAGTCAATAGAGTTTTCAGCTCCTCAATCTCCTCAGATTTTCCCTCACCTTGCTGTCTCTTCTTTGGGACTAAAATAATTTTAACGCCTTCAAACATAAAACTATATCTATTGGTCCGACCGTCATGTTGCACTGCTCGATCATACTGCCACGGTCTTCCCAAAAGCAAATGACAAACATCCATCTCAACTACATCACACCAAATCTCGTCTTTATATTTCTTTCCAATAGAAAATGGAACTCGAACTCGCCTATCCACCTTCACCTCTCCTCCTTTTCTTAACCACGCTAACTTGTAAGGATTAGGATGTTTCTCCGTTTTCAACTTCAACTTTCTCACAGCTTCAGTAGAGATAATATTGTCACAACTTCCTGCATCAATCACAAACTTACAAACTTTTCCCAGAATAGTGCATGTAGATTGAAAAATGTTGCTCCTCAACCAATTAGCCTCATCCTCTTGTTTCGGTGTTAAACAAGACCTTCTCATCATTAGATTACACCCTTCATCTCCCGACGCGATATCCCGTTCATTCTCCTCAACTGGACTATCTTCACCTTCAACAGCATCCTCACTTTCAACTTCAGCTATCATCGTTCTCTTCTTTGGCCTAGGACATTCGTTACTCTTATGACCCACTTCTTGGCAGTTATAACACTTAAAACTGTTAGTAATCTTCGCCTTCACCACTTCATTCACAACTGGTTCATTGACAGCTTTAGTAACATTGGAACTCCCACTGGCACCCTTGACTTGATTGTTGGAATTTGTAAACACACCACCTCCTCGTCTTTCCTGCTTCTCCCAAGCCAACGCTTTCTGGTGTGCTTCAGCCACAGATCTCGGATCAAACATATTAACCATATCCTGGATCTGCATTCGCAACCCTCCAACAAACCTAGCAGTCAACTGTTCCTCTGTCTCCATAATGTCATTTCGAGCAATCAGTTGATAAAACTCGTCAGCATAATCATTAACAGTCTTCGTTCCTTGCCTCAAGTTCTGCAACCTCTGATACATGAGTGACTGATAATTGTAAGGTAAAAATGTAGCTTTCATCAATTTCTTCATTTTCTCCTAATCAACAATCTTCGACTTCCCCATCCGTTCTCGTGTAAGTTTGGTTTGCTGCCACCATGCCATAGCTCTCCCCCTCAACCTAGTAGCAACCAACTTCACTCGACGATCTTTCGGTACCTCCTTGAAATCAAAGATCTCTTCAACATTAGACAGCCAGTCCAAAAATTCTTCTGCAACCATTCCACCTTTAAATTCAGGAATCTCCATCTTCATTCTCGATTCCCATCGACGATCATCCTCTACATCTCGATACTGACATCGTGTTTGATCTCTATCTCGGTAATGAACACTTCCCCTATCACCATCAAACTCCTCATCAAAATCTGAAGTATATCGATGTCGATCACGACCACCAACATCTCTTCCACCACCACTTCTTCGATCTTCATTCCTATCACGATTGCCGGCACTTCTACGATCATGATCTTCCCTTCTCTCCCGATCTGAATGTGGTGAAACTCTACTTCTCCCATGGCTCGATTCAGGTGAAGCTCTTCTTCGATTTTGATTCATTTCAAGCATCATTCTCTCTAATCGACCAATTCTTTCATTCAACTTTTCAGTGAAACTCTCGTTGATTCGTTGTTCCATTTCATCGGCCTCTTCGCTTCCATAGAAAGCATTAATATTGCGATGACGTTGAGCTCGTCTCGGAGGCATGATTGAACTTCAAACAAACTCAAGAATAAATTCCAAACATTTTCCGAACTTTGATCCAAAGTGAGATGGATCGAAACTCCCAACTTGTTGCAACTTCACGATGAACACGATGAACACCAAATTTCTCAACAATTTGCAAATCCGATCTCCAAAATTCAATTCTCAAACCCAAGTCTCCAAATGATGCAAACTCCTTGTGATCTCGCTCTGGTACCAAACTGACGCAGCGTGGAAAGCGAATTCGATGATGTAAATCGAATCCGTCCAGGATCTCACACGATTAGCGAAAATAATCGGTGAATCGCTAATAAATCGATGGATTTAAGAATACCGAAAGGCCCAAATCCGTTGATCACGAAGATATCGGACTTTAGCAATCTTCGACACGTTGATCGCGCACGATACCGTGAGAGAAGATCTTCAATTCTTCGAACGTTGATTAAGCGCACTTGATTCCGTGAATTGGCTTTAACAATCGTTGATTCGAGCGCACTCGAATGCCGAAGTGGAGATAGGAGATAACGCTCGACTACCAATTTAAATTTGAAGGCACAAAGCACAAACCAAATTTTATTATAATTTCAACAACCTTACAAATGACACGACTTGCCTATTTATAGGCTTACAACTCGACTCACGACTTAAAAAATTACAACACAATATGTACATGACTCAAGACTACACAGTACAAACGACTCAACGTTCTCCTCTGCAACCTAAAGAAAATGGTTCACGGAACAGAACTTTCCGACTTAAGGAATAAGTCGTTCGCGACTTAAGAAATCAACAACGACTTAAAACAAAAACATTCATGACTTAACAAAATTACAACACGAACGGTTTACATAGCACAAGATTTAAGCAATGATTTAAAACAACTTGGCAACGACTTAAGAAAACCCGTTCACGACTTATTGTTCTTCTCTGCGACTTAATAAACTCGCGACATAGGGAAGCTTCAGCTACTTAAAGAAATTTGCAGCGACTTTACTTCGTTCACGACCTAAAACAGAATGGCACCGAGCTTGAGAGAAGCGGCATGTATTCCATCTCGTTCGCAACATAGGGTTTCACGGTTTAGGCCAAAGTCATTCGCGACTTACTGTCATTGCCTCGCGACTTAGGGTTAGGTCGGCCGCGACTTATAGGGGAGGGAGGAAACTCGCGAGTTAGGGAATTGGAATATGTCGTTCGCGACCTAATTTTGAGTCATGGTGTGGGAGGCACGGTGTCGGAGTTAAGTCGCGGGGTTGGGGTTAAGTCGCACGTTTGTTGAAGGTCGCGTAGAGGCAGAGTTGGGTCGGCGAACGACCTACAGGTGAGATTTCCTTCCTCTTCCCTTTGATATTCTGCATCACATGGTCACACGGCAACATATTGTTTGTATTATCCTACTTAGGCACATGTGCTCCTGTAGTAATAACCAGTTAACCATGTATTTTCGTAGCTGTTTAAATTTTGAAATCTGTGCATCAGAGTGGTACTTTTATGTTGAGTTGCAAATGGTACCGGTACGTTCAATTTTTTCTTCTTGAAAAGGAAATAGAATAAAAATTGGGGATGCATGCTATTTTGGGGAAAGAAATATGAATGCTTTATTCAATTTTGATGAAACGACAAAATTGCTGCATGTACAATCAAGAATGTTGAAATACCGAAATGTAACTCAAGTCCTTTAAATAAATTCCACAACACTACATTGGTATTATTATACAATTACATTTTATGACATATTACATATCACGTGTCATATTTTTCACATAAAGTAAGGACTGGAAGGAAAATAAAATTTTCAAAGAAGGAAAGTTCTAATAAATACAAAAGTCATTATATATCTACCTCAATCACTTTGCTAACCATGTCGATCTACCCTAAAAGCTATGAACTTAATTGAGCAGTAAAAATGTCTACTTTCTTCCTATTTTCACATTTTACAATCAAATTTGGTTATCGTACTCAGTTTCTACATCCAGTATTTATTGAGATTAAGTGCATGTAATAATGTATATACTATCAACACTTTTTTTTTGACCTCCCTGCCCTGAAGTAGCCACTCTAGCGATCTCTTATACGGTGGTTAGATCCTACGATACATTGTCACATGTCATATTTCATATAAAGTAAATATTATAAAAGGGAATAATATTCTAGAGAAGAAAAGCTTTATTAAATACAAAAGACAAAATGTGCACGTGCCTCAACCACTTTATTAAAAAAATTACAGGTATGATTCCAAAACCATGAATTCATGTTTACATGATTTTCAATTTATAATTGTTGGACCCGATTCAGTGAAAAATGTCTACACAACACACATATTTTCACATTTTCAATCCAAATCCAATTAAACATAGTAAGTCTACTTTGAAGGAGGTAGAGGTGCAACCACTCACTTCTACAATGTTTGTCACAACTACCATTCTATTATCCAACTGCACAACTACATCCTCTACTTCCACCTTAAAAGTCTTAATTCTTTCCGGCTTGTTATTAACAGAATTGATCGATCAAGAGGCTATGGCAATAGCCATTGTCGAACTTTTTATTTCAGAATGAAAGGGAAAATTACCGAAATTAAAAAACAGAACGAAAAGAGTATTTATATCAAATACAAAACAGTGAAAAATAAAAAAATCCCCGCCAAAGAAGTGAAGAAAGCATCTCGTGACTTCACGTGACACCATTCTGTAACACCCCCCCGCAAGCTGGAGCAGGTGATTCAATTGACATGCCCAGCTTGGACAGAAGTTGCCGAAAACGATCTGAAGGAAGAACTTTAGTCAATATATCAGCCAATTGATGTCGAGTAGGAAGGTAGGACAATTGTAACAATCCCTCCATCACTTTTTCACAAGTAAAATGACAATCAACTTCTATGTGCTTAGTCCGTTCATGAAAAACTGGATTTTTTGCAATATGAATGGCTGACTTATTGTCACAATGGAGAGTAACAGGAGTGATTAATTTAACACCAATTTCATCGAGTAATCCAACCAACCATGTTACTTCTGATGCAGCATGAGACATTGCTCTATACTCAGCTTCGGAAGAACTCCTTGAAACAGTTGCTTGTTTCTTTGATCGCCAACAAATAGGACTTTCTCCAAATAGTAGAACATATCCTGTTACTGATCTACGACTCATTGGACAAGTTGCCCAATCAGAATCTGAAAAGGCTTGCAGTGTAAGATTTTCACCTGGTTTAAACATTACACCATAGGAAACCGTTCCCTGAACATATCTCAGGACATGAATTAAAGCCTGTAAATGAGTCTCCTTAGGATTCTGTAAGAACTGACTTAAAACTTGCACTGAATAAGATAAATCTGGCCGTGTGTTGGTGAGATAATTGAGTTTTCCCACAAGACTTTTGTAATACACTGGATTCCTTATTTGAGCACTTGAATCATCAGTAGATAATTTGAAGTTTAAAGGTAAAGGAGTGACACAAAAAGAAGTTGAATTCAAATTTGCATCACGTATTATTTCAGAAGCAAATTTCTGTTGTGTTAACAATAGCTTATCATCCAAATACACCACCTCCATCCCTAGAAAATAATTCAATTTTCCCAAATCCTTGATACTAAACAAAGAATGAAGAGTATCTTTCAGATATTGAATCATCTGATTATCAGTTCCTGTCACCAATATATCATCAACGTATACAGCAATAAGAACAATATCATTTCCAGCAGTCTTGAGAAATAAAGAAGAATCGAATTTTGATTGAACAAAACCAATATTATTAAGTGTAGAAGTCAACTTTTGGTACCATTGTCTCGAAGCTTGTTTGAGACCATATAATGATTTCTTAAGTCTGCAAACACAATTCATGGGATTAGATATACCCTCAGGTACTTTCATATACACTTCTTCAATTAAATCTCCATGAAGAAAGGCATTATTCACATCCAATTGAAAAATAGTCCATTTCCTTGTGACAGCCACAGCTAGCAATGTCCTGATTGTTGTCATTCTTACCACTGGAGAAAAAGTCTCTTCATAATCCACTCCATGTTTTTGTGTATATCCCTTAGCCACTAGTCGTGCTTTAAATCTTTCAACAGTACCATCTGATTTAAGCTTGACTTTATAAACCCATCTACATCCTATAGCCTTCTTTGTTGCTGGCAGAGAAACTAACTCCCAAGTGTTATTGTCTTGCAATGCTTGTATCTCCTTTTGCATAGCTTCAACCCATTGTTTCTGTTTAGAGGCTTCCAAATAATTTTTTGGTTCAACAACAGACTGTTGTTTATTGATGATTGGATCAACATATTTTGAAGAGGTAACTAACGAAGAAGCAAAACCAGAAATAAGGGGAAACTGTTCAACTGGTAAGGCACAGTTGCACACATAATCTTGCAAATATTTAGGTAACTGACGATCTCTTGTTGATCTTCTGACATGCTCAGCCGCATGTGATGTATTATTATTTGGTTCCAAAGGGATTGTAGATGTTGTATTATTGTTAGAAATGGTTGGTGTAACTTCATCATCCTGTGTTGGAAATATGGTTGAAGATGAGGGTGTTGAACCCATGATGTTCTCAAAATCAGTAGGTATGGAGATAAAATCTTCTTCTGATTGATTGTGTGAATGAATAATAGGTAACATAGAATCATTATGATCTCCCATCATTTTCAGCTGTAAAGGAAATATCATTTCATGGAAAATAACATCTCTACTAATAAAAACTTTACTTGTTTCGAGATTTAGCAACCTGTATCCTTTAATTCCTGATGAATATCCAAGAAAAATGCATGGTTGACTTCTTGGATCAAATTTCAATCTGTGCACCTGAGTTGTACTAGCATAACAAAGACAGCCAAAAGGCTTTAAATCTGTGTAATTTGGCACTTTGTGATACAACATTTCAAAAGGTGTTTTAAACTTTAAGGATGACAAGGGAAATCTGTTAATCAAATATGTAGCATGTAAAATTGATTCTCCCCAATAAGTATGTGGCAACTTGGACTGAAATAATAGTGCTCTAGCTGTCTCCAACAAATGTTGATGTTTCCTTTCCACAACACCATTTTGTTGTGGTGTTGCTACACAAGTCAGTTGATGCAAAATTCCTTTTCTAACTTTAGCCGAATTACTGCAAAATTCCCCCCCATTATCACTCCTTATAATTTTTACTGCTACATCAAACTGTTTCTCAACAAAATTAACAAAAGCTTGCAACATATGAAAAGCATTACTTTTATGTGATAACAAATGTGTCCAAGTAGTTCTTGTGTAATCATCTACCACTGTCTAGAAAAATCTGTATCCATTATATGTAGTAATAGAGTATGGACCCCAAATATCAACATGCAACATTTGAAAAGCAAAAGTACTCTTAATAGAACTTACAAGAAATGATTTTCTTTGTTGTCTAGCTTGTGGACAGATACTACATATAGGAATTTTATTAGAATCTAACACCTTCATAAAAGACAACCTATGCATTTGACTATATGGAATGTGTCCTAGTCTAAAATGCCATAGTTGTAAATCTTTACTACAAGTATTAGCAACTGGTTCAAAAATGTGCTTCTTTAGTCTCATGTCAGTATGGAGAGAAGTGAGATAAAGTCCCTTTTGTTGTTCACCAAGAACCTGAGATATGTTCATTGAAGGGCCTTGAAGAATAAAACATTGTGTTGACGTGAATAATAATTTGACATTGAGAGTTTTTGTAAGAAGTGAAGCTGACAGCAGATTATAAGCAAATTCTGGAACATGTAGAACATCTTCAAGTATTAAATCATCATGTAATTGCACTCTTCCTACGTGTTTAATTTCTCTTTTACTTCCATCAGGCAAAGTTATATACTCTGTCTTATATATTTCATTATAACTCTCGAACAATGACAAATGTGGAGTTATATGATGTGTTGCTCCTGTATCTATCACCCAGTTGTGTGAATTGATGTGTGCAACAAAACTGTAATTCATACCTGCCATCATGCTTGCTTTATCTGGTGTGGATTCTGAAACATCTCCTTTGCTGAGAAGAGCAATCAACTTATTGTATTGTTCCTTGGTCAGAACTGGTTCAAAAACTGATGAGGAGTTATGAGAATCAGATTGAATATCATCCTTTGTTGCTGATCCATTAACATTAAAAACTGAACCTCTCTGTTGATCTTTTCTCAAGTTTTGTGCCTTTTCCTTATCATTTCGTGGAGGATATCCATGAATTTTGAAACATCTTTCTATAGTGTGACCTGGTATTTTGTAGTTCTCACAGAAATACATAGATCTTCTGTCATTACCTCTGCCTCCTCCTCTGTTATTCGATTGTCCTCCTCTATTATTCCATGAACTTCCTCTACCAACAACAGATCCAATTTTATGGTATACATTTAAATCCAGTAGAATACTTCCAACATCAAAAAATGACTTAAGTTCTTTCTGTTTTTCATCTTGTAAAACAAGCTGATATACCTCATTAATTTTAGGAGTTGGCTTCATCATTAATATATTGGATCTGACAAGACTATAATCATCATTTAGGCCAACTAAAAACTGTACAACTTGTTGATTATATAAAAATTTAGGCATAGTTCCAATTTTTCCACACGAGTCACATGTTGGCATCTCAACAAGCACTATATATTCATCCCATAATTTCTTAAATTTGGTAAAATATGCAGTGATACTAAGATTTCCTTGAGAAACTGTGAATAACTCTTTTTGTACCTGAAAAATTCGAGCACGGCTTGGAATTCCAAAACGCATCTGAATTTCATTCCACACTGATTAGCAGTATCGCAATACACCAGAGTTTCCTCGATGTCTTTATCCATGGAGTGAAATAACCATGCCATCACCATATTGTTACACCTCTCCCATTGTTGAAATAAAGGTGAAGATTCATCTGGCTTCTGATATTTTCCTTTGACGAAATTTAATTTGTTCTTAGCTCCAAGAGAGATTTCCACCGATCTCTTCCAATGGTAATAGTTTCGATCTGTCAATTTCTGTGTTGTTAAGACATGATTAAGATTATCCGAGTGATGTAAGTAAAAAACATGATTCGGATCTAGGGTTTGTGAATTTTGATCTACGGTTTGAGAATTTAATTCTTCGGATGTCGCCATGTGAGGAGAAGAAGAGAAAGATCAATCAGTTCTGTGTAATGTTGCTCTGATACCATAACAGAATTGATCGATCAAGAGGCTATGGCAATAGCCATTGCCGAACTTTTTATTTCAGAATGAAAGGGAAAATTATCGAAATTAAAAAAACAGAACGAAAAGAATATTTATATCAAATACAAAACAGTGAAAAATAAAAAAAAATCCCCGCCAAATAAGTGAAGAAAGCATCTCGTGACTTCACGTGACACCATTCTGTAACAGTTATATTGTACTACAATTATGGATCCAACGTTTGCTCTTCAATATTTCTCTCTCCTTGGTAGATGTTCTATTCTATAATTATGTAAATATTAGTAGTTAGGCAACCCTACTTAAGGAATATGAGGGAACAAAATATATACTGTCATGTTTGTCTCGTTAAAACTGATGAAAAAACAAAGGAATTTGTAGTCAATAAGGTAGCCTGATTTTTGTCACACATTTAATCAAAAAGTTCATGTGCAAATACGATGAAGGAAGCAAAAAAAGGCAGCAAACCACGTTTGAAAATGATAATGCTAATAACAACGATGATGGGTTTTTACCCATGATTAATAACAGTCAGTAAAACATAGAGGGAAGTACAAATAATGGAAAGGTAAAGAGCTTTAGCGAAAAGTATTGGAGAAAAGAGATTACCTAAGAAGTTGTTTTTTTTCAAGGAGAGGAAGATAGTTGGTGCAATGGAAGGAAGATAAGTTAACCATAAATAGATGTTGTGGTTCAACAGAGAAGTTGCCATGGAGTAGTTTAATGGAGAAGTGGAATGAAGGAAGTGGCGGAATGAAGAAGTGGAGGTACCACTACAAAAGAATTTTGGATTCCCTACGTCAGTTTGGCATAGGCGCTGCGTAGGAAAAAGATTTTACCTACGCCATCCCTACGCCAAAGAAGAGGTTGGAAAACAAGGCGTCGCAAAAAAATCCCTACGCCTTCCCTACGCAGCATTCCATACGCCTTCCCTACGCCGCATTCCATACGCCTTACCTACGCCTATTTCCATACGCATTCCCTACGCCTAATTCCATACGCATTCCCTACGCCTAATTCCATACGTCTTCCCTACGCCTAACCTTCTTCCTTTTAAAGTGTAGAAATCGGATTTTCCTTACGAGTTCCATACGCCTTCCCTACGCCACCGTACACCAAAATTCAATATGATTCTATTGTATTTATCTTCATCTACCACACATCATAATAAAATATAATAAATTCGAACATCGGCAACAGAAAGCATTAAATATAATATATAACCACATGCAAAATCGTAACAATATATATCATTAAATAGACGACAGATTACTGCTATCAGAAAAGTAACCAATCAAAGATACATGCTTACATGTTAAAACATAAAAGAAAAAAATAAAAGAAAAACACAACCTCCACTGTCCACCACGTTCCATTTCATTGTGCCATCTTCATCTTGCCCTGTCTTCAAACAACTTGCATACTCTGACCTGCCATCCTTTGTTCATCTCCTCAAGCAAACAAATTACTGCTCTGTTGCAAACTACCGTAAACTACCACCATCTGGCCACCGTCTCACAGTTCAATCAACTTCATCAACCAATACTCCCAAACAACCATACAACTACACAAACCCCCCCGACTGTCAACACTGTCAATGACCTTCTTAATACAACTGCTGCACATCGTGCCTACCAACAATCAAACTTCACAACCTACAATCACTCCCCTCTGCTATATCAATATCTGTCTTGTACAGCCACTAACTGCCTCATCTCCAAATCCATCATCTACTTCAGATCCACACTTCAAATCCACACTGCTTCAAACATCTACTGTTCCTCATCACCATAGTTTGCTTCACTGACCCCTACTTCTCCAACCATCAACTCTGTCAACTTCTATAACAGACTTCCCTGTCAAACAACTCGACAATAATCAACACTCCACAACACCTCTTCTGGTCACTGCCACATCCACAACCATTTCGATCACTCCCCTCATTCAATAATCGCTGCCTGCAACTGCCTGCAACCACTACATCCCAACGACCACGACACGTATCGAATCAACTTCGAACCATTGCCGCGACCTCCACTGCCAACCCAAATCGCTTGAGGCTGCAATACAAACCGCAATACATATCACCTAGCAAAACACTCAAAATGTATATGGTCTTTATTATTTTCTCAATGAAAATCAATAATATCTAAATCTGTCAAAATGGAATTATCATGCTAAAATCGAAATAAATTTTCACCTGTTGAATGTTTTAAGATACAAGCTAATAATGTGACAAATGACAAAACATATTAA
Source organism: Allium cepa (assembly GCA_030765085.1). Taxonomy (NCBI): domain Eukaryota; kingdom Viridiplantae; phylum Streptophyta; class Magnoliopsida; order Asparagales; family Amaryllidaceae; genus Allium; species Allium cepa. The sequence continues at coordinate 197,236,571 of CM060946.1, forward strand.
AAGGTAGAAAACAATTCAGAAAGGTGAAAAACCTATTTGATGAAAATATTATGGGTTGGAAAACAGCCCTCTTTTTTGTAGTGCTCAGATTTGATGAAAATCATTTACAAGATTTCTTTTTTGTTTCTTCAGTAACTAATTAGTTATCTTGTTTTCACAGAAAACATTTGTTCTAAAAGTTTTTGATTTGTCTAAACAATTGACTTTCTACTTGTCATCAATCCCTCATGAATTTAATCCACTGAATCATGATTTATATAAAAATAAGTTATATATAGATAGAGCCAGGAGTGAAAATCCAACATGAAAAATTGTCATATAAAAGCTAAAAGGATTTCCATTCAAGGATACTTTGAAATGGTTGTATTTTCTAGCATGTTTTTAGAGGATTTCAACTAATAAATTCTTTTGATGCACCATTCTTTTTACTGTGTTCATCTGTTGTGATCAAGATAATGTAAATGCCCAGTATAATAACATGTCCTCAAATTATATAGAATTATAGATTGCAATTACATGCCTTTATGGTCAATGTTTTTGGAATTTATCTTAAAAAGTACAATGAATAGAGCATTAAAGGACACATGACACTTGCAGGATGTGGGAGTTTTCTGTTGGTTTATACATGATCCATATTTGGCCAGACTCTCTGCTTTTCACAGCAATTTATGGTGTAGTCGAGGCCGCTTCTATATCCCTGTTTGGCACTCTTATTGGAAAATGGATTGATCGATTTACTTATATGCAGGTCCGTGTATCATAAATTCCATAAACTAATTATACATAGCATGTATTTTTGTAAATAAAGGTGAAGTCTATGCAGACTAAATAATGAGGCGTTGTGATATTGGCCATATTAACTTACTAGCAAGTGTTACTTAAAATGTGTGCATCGTGTTTGCAGGTTCTTCGAGTTTGGTTATTAACTCAGAACGTGTCATTTTTGGCTGCTGGAGGCATAGTAACTGCATTGTTGATTTATCAAGATTATATATTCGCTGCTCCTTTCGTATTTATGCTACTGGTTATCGTCACCAATATTTCTGGAGCAGCAGGCGCTCTTTCCACTCTTGTGGGTACTATATTGATCGAAAGAGAATGGTAAGTTTTCGAGCTCTCTTTTTTACAGTCAAATCTAATATCATTTATATTGTCATCGCCGTTCTTGACTTATTCCATAATGATTTGATGGCACATTGATTCTCAATTTCCAGCGTTCTATCTTGAATCCTACATTAGTTAAAATTTTAAGATCATTTGTAATATTCTTTGCATAAGTCAGTTTATGTTTTCTTTCTTTCTTTTATTTTTATTTCTTATTTCTTTACCTTCAATGTAAATGTTACAGATCTCCTTGTTAGTTTATTGTCTTGTTTTCTGTATGTATCTATACCTTCTAAATTCTCATTTATAGGCGTCACTTTTAGTTTCTCGCTAACCCTCTCATTTCTGAGTCTTTCTCTTATAATTCCAATCATTCCTATCGCACGAATTACTTGCACGCGAAGTTGAAAGTCTATTATGAGAAGCTTCTCATACAAACACTCGGTCAAATAATGAGAAGAGCTGGAGTGGCATAACAGAAAATAAACCCTAAAAACAACTAACCATTATACGAATCAAAAGATTCTTGGAATCTCAATATACTAATATCCAAAATAGGCGAAAAAACACACAAATCAAATGATTTTACAAATATAGTTTTGCATATAAAACGAATAAATCAATTAGCTAAATAATGTGTTACCTGATCAAAGCCACGGATGATGGAGTTTCTTCGATAGTTGCAACAGTGTGGATGGAGGTCGCGTCGTCGATTATCGTCGGAGGTTGGCGTCTGTAGTCGTGGATTGCTCGGATCGGCTACTGCTATAGTCGGTTGGAGGTGGAAACGATTTAGGATTTAGGGTTTTGGTAGTTTAGTCGTACTGAGGAAGGAAAGTGGTGATGCGTTTGTTATTGTATAATTTATTATTTAAGTAATTGTTTAAGTGCCGTCTGATGCGTTTCCTACGCGATTTCATTCTTTTTTAGGCTATGTAAAATAAAAAATTACTAAATGTTTATCATTTAATATGTTAAAAAGACAAAAAGTAGTTGATTTGGATGCAAAAGTTGAACAGATATATCTCAATGCCTATATTTTGCAAATTTATGTTAACCAGGTTAATTAAACCAAGTATAATCAATTATCAAAAGAAAAAAAAGACTTTTACAATAATATAGAAAAACAATAACTCATTAAAAAATGTCACATTTCTAACAAAAGCAGATTTTCCGCAAAGTTTAATCAGTTTATTTTTAAGTTTAACTGAATTTTAATTTTTTTTATATAATGTAAATTTCTTGCTTACTTTTCTTGAATCATAATTTTCATATTTCGGACTATTAATTTGTATTTCAACTTATTAAATTTAATTATTATTCTTTTTTAGTTAATTAAACATCTAAAAGTTAATTATTATAATTTAAATTTAATATATATATATATACATATAATTTTATTTTAGTTTCGAAAGTTAATACGATTTACTGAAAAATTAAATTATATATTTTTATAATATAATTTCAAGTTAAACTACAAAAGTTAATAATTGTCTGGCGTAGGTAAAGCGTAGAGAAATTTCAATCTCTTTCCTCCACAGACGTAGGAAATGCGTAGGGAGAAAAATAAGGTGTATAGAATGGGTAGGCAATTTCCTACACATTCCCTACGTTATAGTGAATTGTTGGAGAACCTAGTGTGCGTAGGAAATATGTAGGAAATTCTTTACGCCGTCTCTACCCGTTCCCTATGTTTCCACGTTTTCCCTACGCCGCGCCTACGCGGCGTAGGGATGGCGTAGGGAATTTTGGGTTGGAAAATAGCCCTCTTTTTTGTAGTGTACGTGTACTAAAGGAGTGGAATGCAAGTTGCATTGCTCAATTTAACGGAGTTAAATTAAGAAACACCTGTACTATCTTGCACTGTCTATGGAGTTAAAATTTAAAGGAGTGGAATGCAAGTTCGACAACTGCCGATGGATAAGGCGAGGAGGCTACAGGATGCAGCAATTTGAAGTTCTTCGGGTTAGGCAAGTGGAACGGTGGGAGGTGTTGCGCTCTACTGCTCGACAGGTTGGCTGTGTGTTGTGGACAGGATAAGACGGAGGCGGGCGGTGTGTCAGTATTGGCTCATGTCAGGGTCGAGCTGGCTGTGGGATGTTTAGGCGAACTCGTCGGAGGAAGTGATGGTCAAGGGGAGAAAGAAGAGGCCGATATAATTGGTGCTACTGGTCTCAGGTCTGCGTTGGAGGGAGGTTGATGAGTGGACAAGGGAGAAGAGGCGGAGTGGCTGTCGGGCTAAGCAGTGGTGACTCGTGGATCTGGAGACGAGCTAAGCAATGGAGTGGAGTAGTGCAAATCTAGGCATGCAAGATTTAAAAATGTGTGCTTATACTTTCCTTTATATTTTTTTATAATAGAGAAGATGAGGAGAGAAATGGAGGAGCAGATCTCAAAAGAAAGAGGAGAATGGCAGATTAGAGAATGAGTAGGCATCTCTAGACCGTAATATAACTTTCATATAAAAAAACTGTGTATTATCAATTATGTATATTAATTTTCTTTTGAACAACAAATTAACAATGAAAATGAAAGGACGGACATAGATAGATTGCCACTAGGGAAAAGCAACTCGGTAAATAATAATTGATAGTGGCTGACCGTTTCCAGCGTATGGTAATGAAAAGACAAAGGAAGATAAAGGGTTCAAAACGGTTAGAGATACGGAGATCATTTTACTGATATTGCTGCGTACCAGGCACCGAATTGCACAAACGAATATACTGTTGTGGTCAGCACGACGAGACAATCAAAATGGTATATAGATATCAGTGATAGGATCACCCTATCAAAAGTCGATAACCAGTATCGAAAATGCTGCTAAAATGCCGAAAATAAGAAAAAAGTAGAAATAGCAGTCAAAATTTGAAAAAACGAAATATGACGTCTCACTTAGAAAATGATTTACAAATTTTCTATGTAAGAATATTTAGGTTTGGAAAATATTTTATAGTATCAAATATTTACTGATTTAAATTGAAATAGAATCACACAAGAAAATAAACATTCATATTATCTGATGAAAATTTACCAATTGCTAAGTTCAAAACAGATGTATTCCAAATATCAAATTTTTATTTCCAAATTTTTATTATTTAATATTTAACAAAAATTTCGTTATTTACGTTATTAAAACCATTAAAATTTACGGTTTGTTACACTCTCCCCCACTCAAAACTTTTCGTCCTTGAAAAAGAACGAGGTCGGAGAATAGAACAACCAGAAATAAAAATAGATAGAAATTCAAAAGAAAATATTAATTCAAAACCATATAAATTTCAATTTAAATAAATTTATATTCAACAATTTATTTCAGTTCAAGGTATTTTCATTCAGTTGATTTAATTTTAATTTACTAATGTTTGTTACAAAAAGATTTCTTTTAGGGCAATTTTTTTTTTAAACTTATTTATTTAATCCATTTGATTTCACTTAAGTTAATTTCACTAAAATTCAATCTTAATTATTTCTATATTCAAATTTATTCATTCATTTTCTTATTATTCAATTTATCTCAAATAACATTTCTATAAGTATAAATTAAGTGTATAAACATTTATAATTGAAATCTTCCTTTAACAAAATTCAAGAATTTTAATTTTCGATTAACTTCAAAACAATCTTAGAGATAAATATATATGTATATACTGTATATATCAAATCAAATCTAAAATCATATATCCATATATATATATATATATATATATATATATATATTTTATCAAATCATACTTCAGAAATTTAAATCAAATTCATTCTCCAAAACCAAAGTGTAGCAAAGCTACCGGGTAGTCTCTCCACTTCGAAACTTAAAAATGAATGTCGATGATGCTGCTGTCATCACCGAAATTATTTTCTAGTGACAAAAGAGAAGAGTACTGATTTAAAACTTAAAAATTCTTTGAAACGATTTCTATTCGAAAATACTTTCAATAATAGATATTTTAAAACTTTAAAACCAAAGTGTGGAATTACTTGAAATTAAATTCTTAAATTCTAAATTTAAATTCATTTAAAAATCAAATCAATTTCCAGACCATGTTTTATAATTTGTTTATTTATATCATATTGAAATAGTCAACTGTTTACAAAATAACAAATGAAAATCAAATGCTATCATTTTAGACATTTAATTTATTTAACTATTTAATTTCAGAAAATATACATATATATATATAGTATAATCATACAAATTTAATTTCATTTACCAAAATTAAAATAATATTGTGTCAGTTTGCCCTGTTAAAGTATTTGGGAAATCCTATCGATAGCGTTGATCAGACAAATCGATTGAAAATCCAAGTCAACATTAACAACTCAAACAACACAACCTATAAAACATTTTTATATTAATGCAAATACACCCCCTCACTCGATGATACTAGAATGAATTCCAAAGCAAGGATAGAGATTCAAATTTTTTAGAGAACTTAATCAAATGGAAATCTAACTAGAGATAAGCTTGAAACAAAGATAAGATGATCAATTAACAAAATAGGAAGATGGATAGACTTATATAAATCGCGGGTGGCCTTGACTGGTCAACCGAGACTTCAAGGATAAGATCGATGCAGAATTCTGAGGCGAACAGAAATTCGATCCAAGAGATAGAATTCAGGAATAGCAAAAGATAACAGTATCGTAAACCGAGGATATAGAATCTCAGGTGAATCAATGTATGTTGTAAAGGAGTTTCACCCATTTACAATCATTGAGTGGAGTTATGGGATACACCAGAATAAAAAAGAATTTTGATACGGGAACACAAGCGTGGATTTGAAAACGAATAGGGGAGTTCCAAAATTTATATGAAACTGAATCAAAGAGGAAGGGATTCTAGCTCGAACGAAAGTAATTCTGTCACTACATTTACTTTATATGCTAAGTTTTGCCAAAAACCAAAGCTCTAATACCAACTTTAACATCTCGGTATTTTCAACCGTTCACATCCGCACATATCGGACTTGAATTGCTCAAAATATAAGATTGTTAATTTAAATTTGGCAAAGCTCAGCATATACAGTAAATAAATAATCGCAGAATCATAGATATAGAGTAATATAACAATAAGCAGCGGAAACAATAGAATAGCAGTTCATTAAGCTACTATATATAACAGAGTTAAATAAGATACGACAGAAGTCTCAAATACAATAGTCAAATACAAGATCAGAATTCATCACTAGAATCAACTGAATAACTGCAAGCTGAATAGATAGATAGATCTCTAAGCGAAGCTCTAACTCTAAAGGTGAGTCTCAAAAGCTGTATCACTCAGTCTGACCCAAGCATAAAGCAAATACACAAAACACTCGAGTCAGGATTAACATTATTATATCAACAAATCCAACTCATGTCAAATAACAACTTAAATACAAGTAACTCAAATGATGTTTGAGATAACCATCCTTTAAGGATCCGTTAAACCATCTACTATGTAGTAATAAACGCCATTATAATAATTTCTAAAGTAAAGTAAACTATTAAAATAGTGTTAAGGCATTACCCATATCCCCATTAACACATTTTATAGTGCTAATAGTCTATACAATACAGTAGTTCCTCCAGATCGAGAGGCTACCAAAGGATACTCTATAGGTACGATACAAATCAAATTCGTAGAAGGCACGCTAGGGTAGGTGACACGACACAACTAGGAAATGGCAGGATAGATATACCAATTATGCATCCGGGTTAGTGGTAACGCATAGCAACTGCTATCGCCCACCAAGAAACACGCTCCCAAACCAAAATCAAGGGTGGCCACCAAATCAATAACAAAGGCAGAATATAATATCAAAGGAATGTGCTCGATCGGAGGAATGACCTCACTTGGCCTGAAAATCGCTCCTGTTTTAGCGACCTTATGCCAACTCGCTCCTATTTTAGCCACCTTATGCCAACTCAAGGGTGTCGGGTCCACGTATATAGCTCATTAGAACGTCGCCACCATCTTGCTTCATTCTGGAATCTCCATCGCATACATGGTTGTTAAAGTGGTTTTCGGTATTGGTAGAGAGTATGACAATATCCGATCGTGGTCTCTTTAACAACCAATATTTATTATAACACCGTGATCATTTCAAAATAGTTTATACTTCAAAACCAAAATATCATTGCCATTTCAATACCATATCCATTTCCAAAATCATAGCACTTTCAAAGTTATATCACTTTCGAAACCAAACACTTGAAATTATAACACTTTCAAAATACAATACTTTGAAATTCATAACTTTGAAAACGTAACTTCCACCACTTAAAAAGTTTAGATATTAAAATAGTATGTATAATAAAATAGTTTATAAAGTAAAATAGTTTATATAAAGGGGTATTTCACTAGAAGGACAAACTTTGTAGTCCAATTAGTTTCTAGGACACACATCCACAGAAATTAATTTCAAGGCCAAAGTCAGCAGAATAATTACTTTTAAGAACAAAGTCAGCAGTCCAATTACTTTCAGGGACATAATTTCATAGGTTTTTAGGCCTTAGAAACTAATTATTTTTGCATTTTGTTCTTAAAAGTAATTATTTCAGTTGTATGTCCTAAAAAATAATTGCACTTGCTAAAGAGACCCTTATGGCTAATTTCCACTTATATAAAAGAGTTATAAGTTAAAATAGTTTATATTAAAATAGTTAGTATATTAAAATAGTTTATATTAAAAGTAGTATTAAAAGTGATTTATATTGAAATAGTTCATATTAAAATAATTTATGAAGTAAAACATAAAATAGCTTTAAATAAATTTAAAAATACTCTATATAATAAAATAGTTTCCTAAAATTTCACAAATCGAATCCAAATCAACTCGAATTCCAAAATTCAAATTTAATCAAATCTCAAGTCATCAATTTCAATTTATTTCAGTTTCTCAATAAACCATTTCAAATTATATCGATTTCGTAGATTTTTAACCACAAAATAAACCATTTCAATTTTAATTTTAAAACTTTAAATATTCAAACCTTTCAAAACTAGATTTGGTAATTCCACACACACACACACACACATATATATATATATGAATAAAATTCACTTTACTATTATTTATTTTGAAATATTTACTTAATCGTTCCAACAACATCTAAATAAAACTTCAAACTTCAAATTTAAATAAAACTAAATATACCATTTCAATTTATGTAAATTTGAAATATTCGTCTAAATCACTTTTAATCAAAAATCAAGTTATAAAATCATAGCTTTAAAATCCCAAATTTAACAAATTTCAAATCGAACTTATTTGAGTATAATTCTTACATAAATTCAATTTCAAAACCTTGGAAATCATTTCAATATATATATATATATATATATATATATATATATATATATCGGTGTTTGTATATAATTTTCTATCCTATGGTCAAGTGATACAGATATTTATCATTTCAATCCGAACTTTAAATATATACGATATATATCATTTCAACCCGCAAACCCAAGTTCAATTCAATGAAAATCGCTTGGGTTTATCATTTTAACTCATAATGATTTTCTCATATTCTACAGATTGTTCGGGTATGTATCATTTCAACCCATAGGGAATTCTATATTAACAGGGAACTTGAAGAGCGATAACAGATATGATAATAATATAACATGCACACATCATCAATATAAATAACAGATAATGGTGTCAGATGTTATAGGTGAACATATACAAATAATAACACATATATAACAATGCAACTAACTAAAAGCAGCATATTTCAATTGTCATTTCAACTGAAATCAAATTTAATAAATATAAGAACGTTAATCGTGAGTGATTGCTGTGACGCCCCACCTCTATGCTCACAATAACAAAGAGTATTAAGGAAATATTGTCTGTTATCATGAAGAATAAGGCTGGATAGGAGCGGCCATCCGTAGTTAGGCCTTACACTAGTATTGGTTATTTCGATAGGAGTGGTATATATTTTTACTTTTCATCTCTTATTTATTTACTCCCATCGACATACCCAATTCCAGTATAAAACGAACTACGATGGTTCATAATAGTTTAGGACAATAGATATAATAATAACACAGATAATATAAATGTGGAACACAGATAAAACAAAAGTCTCATATATATAATAACTAATGTCAGTAACAATACATGTGATACAGTACATATGATACAACTACAACTGTCGACTCTGGAAGTTACATATACAAGTACATTATCGTATATAATATACATGAATACATATCTTCCTATACAAATAAACTGACTATTATAAATGACGACGACTTCTCCAAAAGATATGAAGTGACTTCATAGCTCAAGCAGCAACCCAAAGTAAGATATCAACAACCTGTAAATACTCGGTCTGACCCGAGTATTACATTCAAAAGAAAATAATACACGGGTCAGTCTAATTCAAACTCAGTTATTAATGCGCAGAAGCAATAACAATTAAATAATCAAATAGACGACATTCACAATAAATTTACCTATCCGATTCTTAAATAAAGGAATCGGATAACGGTAAATATAACACATAACGGTGTTAAACAACAAATCAACAAATTCAAATTATTGAATTGGACACACGAAACAATTCAAACAATTGAAACATCAATTAAAAGGTCAACACGGGTAGGGCTGCAGTACACGCACGCGTGTACTACCTCGCCACTACAGCCTATGGAATGCGTAAAAGATCAATAAATCAAAAGCAATTAGAACATCAATAAAAACAATACCGTGTGGCTGCAGTACACGCTTGCGTGCACTGCCTTGCCACTACAGTGATGGTGTACCCAAAAGATCAACGAACCAAAATCAATGAAGATTCAAATATCAATGGCACTAACTCAATAGCTACACAGATACAACATATGTATAATCCCACATATATATGCACAACGCATAAAAACAACAAGGATAAAGTTCATCAAACAACGACAATTATTACCGCAGTCTATATTAGTCAACAAGTATGCAACAAATAATCTCAAGAGGCATATACAAAGATGGAAGACTCAAGAGGTGTCAACATGGAACTGGAGACTAACCAAATAGAAATGCAAATTGACTCGGAGGCTCACAACATCAAAATGCACAGACCACAACAGCAAACCAGCAACCATCAAGTTTCAAAATAAGTAATACAACAAGGCCAAAGACAAGTTCAATCCCAAAGCAACATGTAGCAGTATGCGAAAATGGAGAAAAGCACATGTATGCAACAGGATAATGAACTCCAGACAAAGCTCAGTGACATGATATTACATGAAATCAACATGGTCGAGAACTGATCAGACCAACAGGCCTTAATGAAGCAATGAACACGACCAAGTACAATAATGATAAGACTCAAGTACATATGTGCAGACCCCAAGTTTAACTACCAGTAATGTATGAACAGCTCAAAACTGCACAGTATTAAGACAGTGACAATATGTACAATGTGTATGCAAGTGCAACAGGTAAGGGATAATTCAAAAGCTACACAATATCAAAGTGCTACTAGAGGCAGTGGATAATATGGAAAAAGTCAAAAAAAGATTAGAGCACATATGACATGAGCATGCAACACTGCAGACACAATGCAGACTCAAGTGCATATGAAGTTCAACAGTATATATGTACAGCATGAACCAAGCATAAAAGGAAATCAAACTTGAGTAAAGGTTCAGAGGTACTAGAGAGCATGCACAAGTGACTTGAAGCAATGAATCAAGTGCAAGCCCAATAACCACAGCTGACACAAATGCAAACTGTTTCAAAGCTAACAGTTACAATATAAACCCATGAAAACAGGGACATTGCAATGTTCAAAGAAATGCAATGTGAAAAAGACATAGAGTGCAGATTAACTTAAACAATGTAAACAAAGTTAACATTACAGAGACTGTCTTGAAGACCAGTGAACAACAAGGGAAACCAAAATTCGACAGATTACATGAGTGAACAAATACATATATGAATGCAGTGAAACCTGAGACAACATCATATAATTGGGAAAGTACCGACTGCAAATTGTTCAACAGCAAATGCTACGAGTTAAAGACTGCAACCCTACAACAACAATAAGTGATCTAACATTATCCTATAATCAAGACAGGGCCGAAATCAAAATAGCTTCGACTGGTTGAAGTCATGGAGCAGCAAGTAGAAATCGAACAGGTCAAGTATGCTACTGGGGTGAACATACAAACAAAAGTCACTAGCAAAATCAAAGCCATGGAAATCAAGTCAAAAATATACGTATTTGACTAAGTCGCAAATATCACAACCATCAATATATTATCAAGCAACCGAGAGAGGAAAATGATGAAGTCAAGTAATCATCTTAAACACCCAAACAAAGAACAGAATCAACATCAGCAAAACTCAAAACAAGCCAAGAAATCACGGCCGAAGTCAGGTACCAAAAATTCAAGGCCGAAACACAAAATCACCTATTTATGAATTCGAATTAGATGTGAGTATTAAAAAATTACTCACCATGATTGAAGCGAAGACGAACTCGACAAGGAAGAAGCGGCCGAAGCAACACCCAGGGATAGTCGATCGAAAATGCTTTCGAACGAGCAACCAAAGGTCGGCGACTTCACACAATTTCACAAGCCAAATTTGAAGAAAGAAGAACGAAGAGCTGAGCCGCCATTTATTTTCTTCGTGTGATTAGTTTTAGGGTTTCTCGAACAATTAAAATGGGCAAAAAAGAAAAGGGGGACGGGTATTTTATTTATCACGGCATCAAAATTTAAGTGGGCTGAGATTCAAATTTAAAAAAACCCAACAACACTTAACCAATTCCCACAATAATTTTTACTTGATTTAAAAACTTCAATTGTAATTAACAAACCAAATCTAATCGTCATTTGATGATAATTAAATGTCACAAATCCTTTTAACAAATTTAAAAAGAATTTAAACCGGATTCGAAACCCTCATATAGCAATTAACAACTAATTAAATCGTCATTTGACGAAAATTACTTGTTATAAAATTCTGGGTTGTTACAGACTCCCTCCTTATAAAAATTGCGTCCCCGCAATTTTCATAATTAAGGTCGTCACTAACAATAAATTTTCTAACATAAACTAGTTAAGCTAGAAAATAAAGGCAGAGAATTCAAACGTCAAAGAAATCTTTTAATTTCATAAAAGAAATTCACAAATTCTTAACAAAATCTAACTATCAAGTAGATAATCAGAAAACAACAAAATTGAATAAATGCAATTATCAGCAATATTCAATTATCAATTAGATAATTAGACTACAGAAATCACAAAATAGCAATATCTAATTATCGATACGATAATTAGGAAACAACAAAATCTAATTATCAACAAAGATAATTAGAAAACACAAATCACAAATTGCAAAACCGTAAATATCTAGTTACCAAAACGGTAATCAGAAAACAACAAAGGTCTAATTATCAAAACGATAATCAATCTCAAATCAACAAATATTTAATTATCTCAAACGATAGTTAGATCTCAAATCAACAATTATTTAATTATCTCAGACGATAATTAAATCTCAAATCAACAATTATTTAATTATCTCAGACGATAATTAAATCTCAAATCAACAATTTTTCGATTATCAAAAACGATAATCAAATCTCAAATCAACAAATATTCGATTATCAAAAACGATAATCAAATCCCAAATCAACAAGTATTCGATTATCAAAAACGATAATCAAAATCAACAAATATCCGATTATCAAAAACGATAATCAAAATCAACAAATATTCGATTATCAAAAACGATAATCAAGTCTCCAATCAACAAATATTCAATTATCAAAAACAATAATCGAATCTCATATCAACAAATATTCAATTATCAAAAACGATAATCGAATCTCATATCAACAAATATTCGATTATCAAAAACGATAATCAAATCTCAAATCAACAAATATTCGATTATCAAAACGGTAATCAAACCTCAAATCAACAAATATCCGATTATCAAAACGATAATCAGAAACAACAAATATTCGATTATCAAAAACGATAATCAAAATCAAAAAAAATCCGATTATCAAAAACGATAATCAGAACTCATATCAACAAATATCCAATTATCACAAGCGATAATCAGAAACAACAAATATCTGATTATCAAAAACGATAATCGGAACTCATATCAACAAATATCCAATTACCTGCAGATAATTGGAAACAACAAATATCTAAAATCAATTAAGATAACTAGAAAATCAACATAAAAGGTGGATCGATCCCAACAAATGGCGAGTTTTAGCTACGCCGCACGTGCATCAACAAATGGCTGAAGCCTACCAAGTACCCAACATAATTTTTGGCGCCCAACAAATGACCCGGACGTCCAACAAATGACCCGAAAGTCTGGTACTGGTATTGACCGGAAGGTCCAACATATGACCCGAAGGTCCAACATAGTGGCTCGAAAGCACACGAAAATCATCAAATATTTCAATTAACCAGTCCGGAATTAACCAAAATAGCAAACGCACATGTCCCATACCACGTGTTTTACTAAATCGTTTAAATCCCCTCATCGTTTCCTTGAAAGTGCAAAATTGTGTATTCCAAAAATAACATTTCACATTCTCAAACGGACAAGTCCGGAATTAAGCGAATCAGTAAAAGAAATGGGTCATAATCCTCGATTTTGCTGAAAGTTTAAGTCACTTTCTCATTCTTCTGAAAGCGAACTGTAAAAATCCTGAAATCAATTTTATTTATTTTATAAAAGTAATAATTTACATTCTCAAACGGACAAGTCCGGAATTAAGCGAATCGGAAAAAGAAAGGGTTCATAGTCCTCGATTTTGCTGAATCGTTTAAGTCGCTTCCTCATTACTTTGAAAGCGTAAACTATAAAAAAAATTGGAAAACAATTTTATTTTCAAAATGATTTGTAAATCCATGATGAAACAACAACATTAGTGACAATTTCGACAAGGAAAATGCACTTCTCATAATACCGTAAAAATGGACAACAAAATTAGCATTGCGAGATAACCGCTTCAAAATCCACTTTAAAATTTGATGGTTACTAAAGTCAATGCGACAGTAATTTTTAAACGTCAAAATCTCATCAAAATAATTTGCATCATAATATAATATCAGTGAATTTTCATTCATTAAAATGTCAACAAAACACCGTGCTTCAAAATTTTTGCATTGGTGTAAAAATCCCATTATAAAAATAACGGCAACAAAATACGTTTCATAACCAAGCATCGGTTCAACATAAAATTAATGCAGTAACGTGCAACATAAATTTGCACGTATACCGCAAAATGGACAAAGAAATCATTCAAATAAATCTTCAATGAAGATAATTCAAAACAGCAGAAATCTCATTAAATTCACATAACTGCAATCGCTTCGAATCCTCAAATCGGATTCGAAATTTTCAAAGAAAACAAATTAAACACAACTATGTAAATAACAATTGAAATTTACTTCAATTTCATATTTTGATTTTTAAATCAAAAGGATTATCAGCTGTGTTTAGCGAAGACAGTCTCACTGTTTTCGCTGCGCACTTTGATAAACATAACACGAATCAGCCAATCATTAAAACACAGTTTCACTTTTTATTTTTAAAAAAATATATTTAAAAATTTCAAAATATTTTCAAAACTTTAGTTCTGAATCAAAGCACAAATAAAACATCGACTAATAGGTGTAACACATGTTCCATCTAAGTTATGTTTCATATTATGTCCATAAACCCCAAGCTTTGATACCAACTGTGACGCCCCACCTCTATGCTCACAATAACAAAGAGTATTAAGGAAATACTGTCTGTTATCACGAAGAATAAGGCTGGATATGAGCGACCATCCGTAGTTAGGCCTTACACTAGTATTGGTTATTTCGATAGGAGTGGTATATATTTTTACTTTTCATCTCTTATTTATTTACTCCCATCGACATACCCAATTCCAGTATAAAACGAACTACGATGGTTCATAATAGTTTAGGACAATAGATATAATAATAACACAGATAATATAAATGTGGAACACAGATAAAACAAAAGTCTCATATATATAATAACTAATGTCAGTAACAATATACATGAATACATGAATACATATACAAGTACATATGTATAATCCCACAATCAATGAAGATTCAAATATCAATGAAGATTCAAATATCAATGGCACTAACTCAATAGCTACACAGATACAACATATGTATAATCCCATATATATATGCACAGCGCATAAAAACAACAAGGATAAAGTTCATCAAACAACGACAATTATTACCGCAGTCTATATTAGTCAACAAGTATGCAACAAATAATCTCAAGAGGCATATACAAAGATGGAAGACTCAAGAGGTGTCAACATGGAACTGGAGACTAACCAAATAAAAATGCAAACTGACTCGGAGGCTCACAACATCAAAATGCACAGACTACAACAGCAAACCAGCAACCATCAAGTTTCAAAATAAGTAATACAACAAGGCCAAAGACAAGTTCAATCCCAAAGCAACATGTAGCAGTATGCGAAAATGGAGAAAAGCACATGTATGCAACATGATAATGAACTCCAAACAAAGCTCGGTGACATGATATTACATGAAATCGACATGGCCGAGAACTGATCAGACCAACAGGCCTTAATGAAGCAATGAACAGGCAACATAATTATATACTTAAACTATATTAAATTGTGATGTTACTCACCTTAAAAAGACGATGGAGAACAGAGCTCCAATTTGAAGTTGTTGGAAATGTCTTTTGCCTTTGAAAACTTTAAACTGAAATGCCCCTAGCTTCTTGTTTTTGATTTAAAATTTAAGTTGCTTGTTGTTTAGCTTTACATGCAGGCTTGACTCCAGATTGCATTTGAAATAGTTACAGGGTTTGCTTGCTTGCTTTAAAATTCAGGTAGAAAAGAAAATGCTTTGCATGCTTTAGTTTGGAAAAGAAGAATGCACAGGCTTTAGAACAGATTGAAGAAAATCATTTGCAGAGGATGTTGATTACAGATTTGAGAATGAACTATGAGTTTTTATTTGAACTTTGAAAATGCTATTACAGAGAAATGATTTGCTTTTGTTTCTGGCTTGAGGAATTTGATATTGAAAATGAAATTACAGGCTTTGAATTGAATAATTTTTAGGTTTTGAGGAACTGAAATAAAATTTCTGATTTGATTTTTTCTCTTAGCTTTGAGTTTAGAAAGATAAAAAAAAAGAATGAAGGGGAAGAAGAATATGTTTATAAAGGCTGAAAATTATTTAATAAAAATAAAAGAAAATATAAAACTAAACATGACACTTGTCATCTAGAATTTATATTTACTTAACACTTGTTATTATAAGGCCTTAAGGAATTAACACTTGTTTTTGTAAGTAATTTCTATTTATATTAAATGTTAAATGAAAACTTTTATATTAATTTATTAGTTTATAAATACTTATATAAATATATAGAAAACTTTAAAGAAATAAAACCAATTATATATAATTAATTTTTTTACAAATATTTAAAATCCAAAACATTTTAAATATCTATCTTTTTAAATTTCAAAACTTTAAATTCAAATTCAAATTAAATTATAAAATCCAATTTAAAGTCAACTTATTCAATTTGAAATGATACTTCCATTTTCTTATTTAATTATTTCTATATTTATAAAGAAAAATAATACATTATTAATATTGTTTGAAAATAACAAATTTGACAATTTTAAATAATTTATAAAAGAGATTATCTTATTATTTATCTTCAAATCATATTTATCAAGAAATATTTAAAGTGAAAATAAAACAAACCTTTTATTTAAATTTAAACTTAAGCTAGGATATATTTAAACAATTAAACATTTTTCCTAAGTATTTAAAACTATACAATTTTTTATTTAAATCATCTTTGAAAAGTTTTATATGAAATTAAATCAAATTTCCAAATTATTAAAAATATATTATAATTTGAAAACATATTTTTATTGTTAAATTCAAACCAAAGTTCATCTATTTACAATATATACAAATAGATATACATTATAAATAGAAAATATTTTATTAGCTTTAAAAGATAAATTCTCCAATTAATTATTAATTAAAAGAAAATTATTAAATCAATTCAAATGTTATTAACAAAGATTATTAAATCAATTTAATTTTTAACATAGGTTATTAAATTGATATTTCCCAAAATTCCAGGTCATCACATAATTGGTGCTATTGGTCTCAGGTCTGCGTCGGAAGGAGGCCGATGAGTGGATAGGGGAGAAGAGGCAGAGAGGCTATCGGGCTAAGCAGTGGTGACTCGTGGATCTGGAGACGAGCTAAGCAATGGAGTCGAGTAGTGCAAATCTAGGCATGCAAGCTTTAAAAATGTGTGTTTATACTTTCCTTTATATATTTTTTATAACAGAGAAGATGAGGAGAGAAATGGAGGAGCAGATCTCAAAGATAGAGGAGAATGCAGATTAGAGAATGAGCAGGCATCTCTAAACCATAATAGAACTTTCGTATATGAAAAACTATGTATTATCAATTATGTATATTAATTTTCTTTTGAAAAACAGACTAATAATGAAAATGAAAGGATGAACAGAGATAGATAGGCCTTAGGGAAAAGCAAAAGATAGCCGTTAAATTCAGGAAATAATAGTAGCTAGTGGCTGACCGTTTCCAACGTATGGCAATGAAAAGACAAAGGATACTAAAGGGTTCATAACAGTTAGCAATATAGATATCGTTTTACTGATATTGCCGCGTACCAGACACCAAACTGCACAAACGAATATACTGTTGAGGTCAGCACGACAAGACGATCAAAATGGTATATAGATATCAGAGATAAGATCACCCTATTAAAAGTCAATAACCAGTATCGAAAATGCTTCTAAAATGCCAAAAATAAGAAAAATGGAGCAATAGCTGTCAAAATTGAAGAAACAAAATACAACGTCTCACTTAAAAGATGATTTACAAATTTTCTGTATAAGAATATTCAAGTTTGAAAAATATTTTATCACTATCAAATATTTACCGATTTAAATTGAAATAGAATCACACAAGCAAAACACTCATATTATCTGATGAAAATTTATCGGTTGCTAAGTTAAAAATAGATGTATTCCAAATATCAAATTTTCATTTCCAAAATTTTATTATTTAAAATTTCACAAAAATGTTGTTATTTACGTTATTAAAACCATTAAAATTTACGGGTTGTTACCGCACACAGATAGATGTTAGTATTAGTATTAATAAATGCACTTACATATGTTAACTTATATTTATATACATCTAAAAATTGATGTGACTAATTATTAAAAAGGTTTAAAAGAAAGTAAAAAAATAAAAAAGTTATCATGTTAAGTCATACCTTAAAGTCATCACAAGTACACACAACATGGCTAGCATGATTTGGAGGTAAGAGGGGCCTTAACCAACATGTGGAACATGAGAGGATAGGAGGGACAAGTCGTAACATCTTATTGGTTAAGGATACTTTTGGTAGTTTGCAAAATTGTTTAGTATAAATTCCTCTACCCTTACACTTATCTTCACTTTCTAAAATTCTTAAGCAATTTCAATTCCATTCTCTTTTTGACAAATTCCTACATCCATTCATGGCTCCAAAAATTCAATTCCAAAGTTTGAACTAGTTTATATATTCCTAAAATCAAAGTTAAAACTACTTAACATCACCTTACATCCAAAAACACCCTAACTGCTCACTTGGTACCATGGTCGAGCCCCATATTTCCCTAGACCAAGCCCTAGCATCCCAATAAGGTCCACTAAATTAAGTTATTAGAATAGTGAAGCTTGGTTCTTGTGTTGTTTGAGAAGTTAGTGAAAATCCTTTTAAGTTAGTAAGCGTTTTGGTGAGTAAAGTTCATGTTTTAAAACTGAAGTTACTAACTTTTTGAAGTTGTAAAATTTATGAGTTAAATGTTACCTGAGTATATGTAATGTTATATGTTATGTATGTATTCATATATGTTGATTTGGGTTGATTGCTTATGCCGAAGTTTGAGTAGGCGATACAGATTATACCTTGAATATTGGAAAAGTTAGTTAGTATTGTGAGGTAATACTTCGTTTATGATGGTGCAATAATTTTGTGATGTGGTATTATATTTGAATGTTGTATTTGTTGTACGTGGGCTCATGACACAAAGGTAGTTATTCACTGACAAAAACCGACGTAGAAATCCGTTTTCTGGCGAATGTTAAATTTTTGTTTCAAAGCGAAATGTTTTCAAGTTTAAAACTTTGATTTGATTTTCAAAAGTTTATTTTCATGTTTCAAAGAGGATAAGTGTTCAAAAGGGATGTTTTAAAAGTTAGAAAAGGGAAATTTCATTTTTTTTTAAATTATTGGTCGTATAACGATAGTCGCTATAGCATAATTCGAAAATTTAACTAGTTTCCAATCCAAACTTGTTTTCACTTAGAAATCTTTTTAGAACTGTTTTCTAACTTTAATTAAGTATTAGAGAATAATTATTTAATCATTTATTTTCTTAATGATTAATTAATTAATTAATCAAGGTAATTAGTGATGAATCATTTGTTAATATTGGTTTTTGAACTTAAGGGTTAATCAACTAAGTTAATCATGATTTGTTACTTAATTAAAGTTAATTATTATTTAATTATCGATTAAGGATTAATTAATTATTAATTAATTATTAATTAATTATTCGTTTAAGATAATTATTAATTAATTATTATTTTAAAAGGGGTTTTATTTAATTCATCTTTGGTTAAAGTTAATTATGTTAATAAGGTTTGATTAAGGTTAGATTACCTTTAATTAGAATTTAATTACTATTGAACAAGGATTTGATCTCATTTATAAGGGTTCTAATTTATTTTAAAATCTTTTTGAGTATAGGTAATCAGTTTTGTTTTAAACTGTTTTCCTTTCAAAATTATTTTAAATCAAGGGATTTCTGTGTCGCTTACCCTTAAGTAACCCCATATGATTAGAAAAACTAAATGACACATATTGGCAGAAAAAAACACCATTCTACTATTATAATTAGCTTGGACATTTACTTAAGTTTATCAATTTTTATGTATTGATCCCTTATATACCTGTTGTTATGTGATGCCATATTAGACTGGATAAGTAAACCAAATTAAAAGCACTATTGTGGTCATTAAGCCTCCGTGTGATTTTGTATAGATAAATATTTCATTTTCTTTTTGAAATGGCTTCAAAGTTATTACATTTTGAACAAGGTATTAAAATGGATGAGTTAGCAAATGTTTCTATTAAATATGTTTTAACTAATGGGAATATTTTCAATGTTATAGAAAGAAGTTTACAAAGAGTTTTCTAAATGATTTGTAATTTTAATAAAAAGAAGTTTTTATAAATAATTTTGTAAAGGAATTTGGAAATTTTTAAAGTGTTTGGGTAAATGGATTTGAGTTTTTAAGCAAAGAAGGTTTCATAAATAAGGAAGATTATAAAATGGATTTGCTTATTAAAGAAAGCTAATTATATTTAAGGTTATTTAAGAAGTTGTTAAAACCGAAAAGGATTATAAAGAAGTTTTGCAAATGATTTTGGAGTATTTATAAATGATGTTTTGCAAATGATCTTGGGGTATTTATAAAAGTTGTAGAAAATGATTTTGATATTCATAAAGGGAGTTTGTAAAAAAAGGGTTTAGATATTTAAAAGTAATTTATATAAAAAGATTGGATATTTATAAAAGAAATTATTATAGATGATTTCGAATATTTATAAAAGGGTTTTATAAAAGAATTTGGGAAGTTGGAAAGTATTTTGAAATGGATTTGGATTTCAAGTAAAAGAGATTTCATGAATGAAATAGATTTGATTAAAAAGGATTTGAGTTCTAGATTTCTCTAAACCGACTTTTAAAAATGGTTGTATGGAACATCCATTCCATACTTAACACTTAGAGAATAGTATTTAGGTTTGTCTTTACCTCTGATTTGAACAAAATTTGTTAAATCCCTTTTACCATAATTTGGATGTAAGAAGTTATTCACAAATTTTTTGTGAATATACTTATGTCAGAGAGATAAGTATATGAATGTTTTAAACAAATGTTTTTTAACGAGATTTATTAAACAAAGATTTTCTTTGAGGCTTAATGGTATACATGGATAAAAATCTCAAATTGAATTGATTATTGTTTGATTGCTAGATAGTTAAATAACCGACTATCGAATTTGGATCAAAATGTAACTCTAGAAATATCTAGGGGAAACACGTGAGTTATAGGGCACGGTCATCTTCGATGATTTGTACTGTGCGTATAAATCTCATTTTGTTCTCCTATGATAGATGATAAGGAAATCCGTCCACTAACGATTAGTAGGTGATCTCCACTCTTATCTATTATTTGATTATTTTCGAAAGAACCAGGGTTGAGTTTACCGGAAGCTGTCGAACGTTGTTCCAAAGAGAACTGGATCAAATATTTTATCTGAAAACAACTTCGATCGAACTCAAGTATTTTGATTTAAAGACATCTTGAAGATGATGGAACTGAAGACTAAGCTCTTTGAAGTGCAAGGGCAGCTTGCTACTAATCCTAAGGGTAAATCCAAAATAGATATAGTAGAAGTAGCGCCTTTGCTTTGTCTATTTCCTAGACAACTTGTATGGATGAATGCCAGCATTGCATTGTTGCCTGGAGGGCAATGTTAGCATTCCAAGTGGAAGGTGCTAAATATAAAGGTAAAATGTAGCCTCAAGCCTCATCAATCGGGAAATGAAAAAAATTGGGTATGCAGCAGGGCCAAGTTGGTCGCTCCCATTAGTGAAGTGGGTGATCATATCCGGTACTACTAGTCAAGTGGCGGGCCAGTCCTATGTAGCAAGGGTAAAAGATGTTTTTGTCATACCCCGATGCATTTAATCTACAGATGCACCATCAGAAGGTAGTTCCTTACCTTGTCATCGTATGGAATCCAATCTCCAATACGTGTTCGTATATCTATTA
Organism: Allium cepa; assembly: GCA_030765085.1. Lineage (NCBI taxonomy): Eukaryota > Viridiplantae > Streptophyta > Magnoliopsida > Asparagales > Amaryllidaceae > Allium > Allium cepa. The sequence continues at coordinate 197,258,609 of CM060946.1, forward strand.
TGCTGAAATTTAATTAATGTAACAATTTCGGCTATGATCAGTAAGTATTTGTATCTTAGACACTATTATAATATTAAAGAATTTTATATGAAATGGTTTGGTTATTGTATGGTAAAAACTCATCCGTGTTTGTGTGCGGCGTGACATTACATGATGCCTGTGATTTAAAGATTTTTATAAAGTTAAGGACTTGTGCTTTACTCATACCAGACCCATGTTTGACCTGGAGTTTATTTCTTTTCCTAAAATCTTGGGTGTTCGAATATGAATGGGCAGCGAAGTAGTTCAGGTTTTCCATAGGAGCCAGGAGCAGGTTGCTTCATTGATAGCTAGTTAATTCCCATGTTTTCCATTGTAATATATGTATGTTGTATCTGTTAGGTAGGGACATGCTGTTATAACTGTCTTAGGGTAGAATTTGTATTGGTATGACTTTGATGTAACATTTTTTAAATGACTTTGTAATATATTATGTTGAGTAATTTATACTATTCCGCTGCGTTGTGAGATTATGTGTTGTTATCGTTTCTTCTATTCTTATCTTTCATTTTCTTTTACTTTAATGGCTAGTCTTTCTAAGTAAGAAAGGCGGCTCTTTACATTTGGTATCAGAGCTAAGGTCAAGCGAACACCTAGGCTTTGGTGGGGTAAACTCATTGTAGATAGGGTCAATAGTGCCCTAGAATGAGTCTGACTATAATATATATGAGTGTGTATTTGTTAGTGAATAAAATTGGTTTATATTGTGTTCTTTGTCCTGTTGAGTGGGTTAAGAATTCTAGTTGATGCGCTTGATTAACATTATCGATAGGGATTTCCTAAACACTTGAACAATTTAAATTGACATAATATTGTTTTAATGGGTAAGTGAAATAATTTTACTAAGGAAAATATTTTCTATATATGAAAAGCGATGATTTTCAAAATCTATGAAGTTACCTATGAGGAGAGTGGCTTAGGAGTTAATAATATTTAAATTATTAACATATGGGGTTTAATTAGTCATGCTCGTCCAGTTTTGAGCATTGACTATAGTTAGATTTAAAAGCAGATTTCCTTTTTTCCATCATGGGTTGGGAAGATAGAATTTGTAGGACCATTGAATCGAACACCTTGTGAATTAAGTTTCACAATTTGACTATAAGGCGTTCGATGATATGTAGGGTTAAAAATTGAATTTTAATAAAGGTATTTATTAAAAGAAAATATTCATATAGTTTTATAAGAAGAATTAAGAGAGATGATTTTACAAAGTAGAACTATTAAATATCTTTTAAAAATGAGAAGGGCTTTGAGAATGTTAAATTCCAGTGGCTTGACAATTCCCAAATGATTTTGAAAAATTCTTTCTTAAGGATATTTCAAAATAAAGTTTGAGAGTAAGGTTTTCTTTGGACAGTTCGAGAATAAGTTTTGATCTATTTTGTGAAAGTGATAATCGAATGTTTTCTTTGGTAGATATGACAGTGCACTTAATAAATTATTCTCTCTCTCATTGTACAAATCGAAACAAGTTCATATCCGAATGAATGCAAAGCAAGTGGATGATTTTGTTAAAAACTATTTATCTATAAATAGTATTGTTTCAAGAAGAAATTTGGAATTTTTTTTTTTTTTATTAACTAGTTCGAATGTCTCCAAAATGACTTAAAACGGGTAAGAGATGTGTTCGGGTGGCGAACACTTCCCTTGAGTATTGTTCTTCTTAGGAAAGGGATATGTGATACTATTTGGTAGCACCAGTTCCTTGACATCGTTTTGGAGTTACTCGGGCTATATGTATGTTTTCAAAAGGTTTTTGAAATAAAACCCAGTATTGTGTTCTTGTATCCCTGGAATGGAAGAGTTTTCAAATTAAAAAGATATTCTAAAGGTGAATTGATAAATGAAATTTTAATAGGGTTAAATTTTATAAGGAGATTTGATAAGCCTTGTTTATTTAAAACTACGTCATTTGATTTTAAAATCTAAGATGTGAAAAATTAGTTGATTTATTAGGCCAGCTAATAGACATTTTTACCCTAGTAGTGTCCAAGAAAAGTAGAATCTAGGATGGAGTTTAGAGGCCAACATCCTACTCTTCTTATCTACTTACCGGATCAATAAAGGTAAAGAGGTTGATTTGGTCGACTTAGTTTGAAGACCTAAATTATTTTGGCCTACAAATAATAGTTAAAATTAAATAGAATTAAAAATCAGATGTTTATATATACTCTTAGGATGTAGAAGAGAATTATGCAAGTGAATTAAATTTAAAAACTGATTTTTATGAAGTATGGTAGGAGGGTAAAAAGTAATTAGATAGTAAGAATCGTTATATATGTATGTAGGTTGTATGAAGATCATTTCTCCTTTGCACATAGTTCTCGATCCTAGATTCGAGTATATGACTAGAGGTATTTTGCACCATTCAGAAAAAGGATTTATCACACGATTTTTGACGGCGAGCATTGGTGAGAGTTCTTGTGATGACCCAAAATTTTTGGATATTTGAAATTGGAATATTTAATTGATTTTAAATATTTAAAAAGTTAAATTTTAACTTGAACTCAAATATCACCATTTATTTGGTAATTTAATTATTAAATTAAATAATTTAAAGTTGGGCAAAATGTTGAATCTGGAGTTTTTAAGCCTGTTAAAAATAATTTGAAGGCTTTTAAAATTTATATCGATAGTACCGAAGATAGTAAAAGTATAGAAATTTAATTTGGAAATATTTTGTTAAGTTTCGAAAATATATCGTTTAAATTGATATTTAAACAGCCTTCTGTGGCACAGTCTCAGAATTTGACGAAACCAGATCCATTGGATCCGTAATATTGTATTGTTATCGGATTTCAATTTTCGTAATGTTTGGAGTTGTTGTGTGAGCGTATGTTATATAAACGCATCGAAATTTATATCGAAAATTTAATATAATAACCGGGTCCAAAAAGCTATCTTCTCCATACGATCGATTTATGACTCGAAATCTTTTCCATTGCGTTTGGAATAGGGATATAACATTATGAACGCCTAGTGGCATGCCTCAATAGGAAATCAAAATTTTGAGTGACGATTTCGGAACGCTTAAAAATTTAAATAATTTATGTATAGTTGACTGGTTAAGCAATTCACATTAGAGTTTTCTTCAGCACTTCAAATCACTGTACACAAAACCTTATCCAACACGCTAAAACGCTTGTTTATGCAAGGCATCTCCATCACGCAACGTGCCCTTCCCTTCAAAATCACATCTCCTCTTTTCCCCCGCCTTAAGTTCAAAACTCACGAAAAAATATACAAAACTAAAAAAAGGGTAATGGCATCCCCTTTCAAATCTTTTCGTTCGAACAAAATTTTCCTTTCAAAATCTAACCGTGTTTCCCTTCTTAAATCCTCTGTCCTCATCCAAATCAAAAACAATAGAGATGGGGAGGGACGAATTCAATTCGTTCGAAAAACAAGTGGCGGCCATGTCCGAAGCTTTAGAAGGGGAGGCTCGAGGAGCGTTACGAGTGAGTGGAGGCGAGACGACATCGCGACTCGAACTCGCGATACTGGAAGGATTTCTCGGGGCAGTGAAGTGAGGCGAATGGAGGGGAAGTCGTTGGGTTGGAGATGTAGTAGCGAGGTGTTTTCGATTCGGTGGTGGCAGTTGAGGTTGGGTGTTGGAGCCGGTCGCGATGGCAATAGACATGGGTGTCGAGTTCGACCTCGTGTATATCTGGAGCAGGAGCTCGATCCTATTGGGTTCTCTCGTTCGAATAGGTAACCAAATGTCATCACTTAGGTTTAAGGGTTACTTAAGTTAAAATATGGTAATGAATTCGTTGGTGCATAGTTCCATCTATCAAAATTTTCTTCACAGTTAAGTAAATTACTGTTTGTGTTATTTAAAAAAAATTGTACACACATTCATAGTTTAAATTTGTAAATTTACTGATAATTTTTATATATCACTTATCAGGAATTAGCAAAATGATATAACATAGTTTTGTTTTAACATCATTCAGCTATATATATATATATATATATATATATATATATATATATTAAGCAGAAGGTATTACCTTACTTATCAGATACTAACTGAGATTAGTATACATGTATTGATATCTTAAAATAAATTTAATAACATTTTAGTTTAATGATAAGTTAGTTTTAACCTTTAAATTAAACTGTTTATCAAAATTCAATAGTAAAGTAAAATTTGGAATTTTATTAATCTAATAGATGTCAATTCAAAAATGAGAATCATTATCAACTATGATTTATTTCTTATTTAAAATCAAGTGTATAAATTATTATCTCAAGGGGTTCCAAAGGTATTTATTCCAAATGTAAATTAGGTTAATTTGACTATTATTTAAAACTAGTTAATTAAAATTTATTAAATGGTAAAAAAATAAATTATTGGATTATTTCAAATATTAATAAATCATATAATGTTTGTACAAGGTCAAAAGTAATGAAGAAACCAGCTGGGTTGGTTCGTTGCTAGGATCGACGCCGTGAAATCAATGGCGAGTTAATCTCACTCATCTAGTTTTAAATTTAAATTTAAATAGCTAGATATAAATATTGGTTGAATGGTTGAATTGATTTGATGTGCTATATTATAGTATATAATATATCTTGGAATGATTGATTTCTCGTATTATATAGCGGATGAGACCCTATGCGCCGCATAATAGCGGATGATATTATATTAATCCCATATACCGTGATATTCCACCTCGAAGTGGAATTGGTATTGTGATAACATCTGTGGATGTATGGAAACGGGTTGGAGGGATCCAACTGGATTTCTCAACATTTATTTAGATTATTTAATATTCTCTGTTATGATTATTTGGTATTCTGTGATGAATTATAATGGAACATTAAATGCTATAGCTTACTTGAATATATTTCGGTACACTGAGTTATCAAAATATATAGAATTGGGATTTTGAAAAGAAAATAAAAGAGTGAATTTTTAAGTAAAATAATTATAGAGAATTCGAATAAAGTTTAAAATGAACTGGATAAGAATAAAAGCGATTTTAAAATTCTAATAAATAATTGCGAGTATGGAAAAAGGAGATTTTGAATAAACAGAAAAATAATGAATTATAAAACTTAAGTGATATTATTTAAAGGGATAATGAATTTTTTTTAAAATGTAAGGTTTAAATCTATTTAAAAGGATAACGAAGGAATTTTTGGAAATCTGGAATTGGTTTTTTCAATTAAAAGATTTTAAATCATAAGTAAGAAATAAAAATTTGAAGTTAATGGGTTTTGGAATAAATTGAGTAAGTGAAGAATTTTTTTTCAAAATGAAGTAAATCGGGAATCAATTTGGAAATTGTTCTAAGTGTTGGAATCAGAATTTTAAAAGGAAGTTGAGTATATAAAACTTATAAACTTGGTTTATAAAGGTGAAGCAATATATCAGTAGATATTTGGAAGAATAAATTCACGATGAGAATTTATTAAAGGAATGGGTAAATTTGTTTAAAAATAAATAGTGATTTATTTTTAAAGGATGTAAAAGAGAAGCGTATTTCCCTGGATAGCCAAGTACGTTTTCAAAACCAAATTTATATGTATGAGTTAAAAGTTAAAGTTGTTTTAAGAAGCATGTTTTAGAAAATTTATTATTTTTAAATGTTTAAATTTTAAAGTAAGTCTTTTTCAAAACTATTATAGTTGTAATTATTTAAAGGTGACTTGGTATTATGTTTTAAAAGAGGAAAATTTAGTTTATATTTTATAAAGTAGCTTTATTTTAAATATTCTTAAAGCATTATTTTTAATAAAGTATTAAAGTAGTTTTTAATTTAAATATTTTAAAGTATATTGTAAAATAAAGTGTTTTTAAATTGTTCTAAAATCTAAGTGTTTTACTTGGTGATTTCAGTGGAAATAGAAAATACTTGGGAAATTTATTCTGTAAAAAGAAGATGGTTTGAAACGGTGTTTTCAAAAGGGTTGAAATGGAAATATATCTTGCGAAGATATTTTGAGAATAATAAATAATTTGGAGAAATTATTTATTGTTTGATGGTTGTTGTGAATGTTAATTGATAGTTAAATCACCGACTATCAATATTGGACAATGCGCTGATCGTTTCGAAGAGACCGAGATCGGGTTTGCTACATTACAGCGTGATAGGGGGTTCTTGCTTTGCGTTAGATGGCGAACAGGAGACTCTTACCCCCACATGTCCCCGGGGGTAGTATAAGGCCTTTTGGGGTTGGTTGCGAGTCGAGAGGATGGCCGTAAAAGCAAACCCGAGGTATCACTGTGAGCCACGGAGGGGCTGGGATGGTTGAAAAGCCTACCGGCCGAGTGAGCCTCTACCGACGGTTGAAAATCCTAGCTCGTTACAGTTGGTATCAGAGCTGAAGGTTAAGCAAGAACCTTGGCTCTGGTGGGGATTACTCATTAAATAGAGTCCGTATGTAACAACCCGCATATTTATCGATTTTATATTTAATTATTTTATTTAAATATTTTATCGTTAATCGGATATTGGTCCGAAAAGCTACTTTTTGCAAACGGTCAAATTAGGACTCGAGACCACTTTCATTGAGTTCGAAATGCCGTTTACAACTTTTTTAAGTATAAACATTGATATGTTGGGAGTTAGTGGAATTTCACTAACTTTCCCGCTTTGGACTTTGGGTTAGCTTAGCCATTATAACTCAAGCCTAACCCCCTCCTTCTCTTCACTCTTCATAAATTCCTACCAACTCAAGCTTTTGCATTAATGGTGAGTGGAAAGAGAAATTAAAACTCCAAAAGCTAAGTCTTCATTGCTAATCCAACATCAACTCCAAAACTCAAGTGAAGACATTGATTCAAGCTAGTGGTTGACCCTTGCATAACATTTCAAGCTTCATCTTCATCCATTTTAGTGAAAAGGTGAGATTTTTATCTCACAAATCTAACCTATAACTATCTTGGACTGTTGGGAATGAATCCCTATCATGTTTGCATGTACGTTTGCATTTGGTTTGGATTGGATTGGCGAAAAACCCCAATTTTTAGTGTTTTTGGTAAAAACCTGCACTTAGGTAGTTCTGCCTATGCTAGGTCGTTCGCATGGAAAAGTCTCGGCCTCAAAATAGCTCGTTTCCGACCTTAAATTGGCCTACAACGTTAGGTCGCTCGGCACTCGGAATTAGGTCGTAGGTCGTTTGGTTTTAGGTCGCTAGGTCGTTGGGCTTTAGGTCGAATGGACCTTAGGTCGTAGGTCGTATGGACCTTAGGTCGTAGGTCATTCTGGCCATTTCTAACGTCTTCGGAGTTAGGTCGTATGGACCTTAGGTCGTATGGCTTTAGGTCGCTACGTCGTATGACCTTAGGTCGTTAGGTCGCCTACTTCTGTTGTTAGTAGGGAGTGAATGGAAACCTCTGCTCTTCCTTGTTGCTTCTTTAAGAAGACTGAGTTAGTAGCAAATGAGTTAACAACTGGTCTTGTTAAGTTATTGGTTTAGTTGCTTCAATTGGTTGCTTCTCCGTTCAATTGCTTGTTGCTTCAGTTGCTGCGATTCGTATGACCTTAGGTCGTTAGGTCCTATGGCATTTTAGATCGTGTGATCTTCTTACCTGCTAGGTTATTGGACCTACATCCTGTTAGGTCATTGAACCTTTAGCTCGTAGGTCACTAGGCCTTATCTCCTTAGGTCGCGTGACCCATCTTCTTTAAACCACTAGGTCGCTAGACCACGTTTCCAGTTAGGTCGCAAGACCTTGTAAACGGTTAGGTCGCGTGACCTATATTCCGTAGGTCGTTGACCCACTTAAGTCGCTATCCCTCTTAGGTCGCGTTTCCTGCTTAGGTCGCTAGGTCGCGTGCCTTTAGGTCGCATTCCTTTATTAGGTCGCGTGTCTCTATTAGGTCATTGACCTCCTTAACTCGCATGACCTAACCCGTAGGTCATTGGACCTCGATTCTATTTAAGTCGCTGCTTCTTATAGGTCGCTCGGCCCCTTATTTTCTTTAGGTCGTTTGAGTGTTAGGCCGTGAACCCATTTTAGGTCGCATGACCTTTACCCCGTAGCAGGGGCGTTGCCCCCGCACCCCCGCCTTGGGGGTTTGCCATCCCCCCCCTCCCCGGACCCCCCTCGGTAGGGGATCTTATCTGAAAAACATTCAACAGAACTTGCTTTGTTGAGATGCTGAGTTGACCATTCTTCGAGACAAACTATCTTGGGCTTCCCGATCGATTTTATGGATTTTTGAAATCTATTTCGATGGATTCTTTATCGGTTTCTTTGGATTTTATTCACGTCTTCGAATGTGAATTTTTATGATTTATTGTTTCTACAATCACTTCTATGATTTGTTACTTTAAAATATAAAGGTTTTCAATACTAGTAGTAAATATCAAAACTCTTTCATCAAAACAAATTTAACTCTATTCTACTACAAAGCTTTTTCCTTAAACCGTTTTTTCAATCTATTAGTATATACAAACCTTTACCTCACTCGTATGAGAAATCTAATTAAACGACTTAGTAAAGCAAGTGGTATGAAACGCTTGCGTATACTTCGTTGGTTAATTCTTGGACTTGTGCGATTGAATCTTTTGTGACAATTTTCTAGTGAAGATCTACAGTTTGTTCGTAAATATTTGAGTCAAGAAAGTGGTTATGGGACATGAAGCTAAACTTTTATATTTACTAACTTAGTGTAATTGACACTTCTTGATGATCATGACGATCAATTTTGTGTTTTAGACTAGCAACTGTGCGATGTCTCTTTGTCTGCGAGGGAGACTAGACCCCGCTCTTGTGATGTTTCGCTATCGCATTTGTGTGATGTTTCGCCATCACATATGTGGGGTAGCGCCCCACGGTCTTCGAGTCATTCGTGTGTCAAAATTAATGGCTTGCAACCATGAGATAGTGTCTCGCTTTGTGTTACACGTGTAGGTGAATTTTCGTACTCCCATTTTGTGAGTTTTCATGCTCCTATATTGTGATTTCTGGATTTCTTGTGTAGTCTTCTGGAATTTGTGCTTCACCTATTTTCATGACTTTCATTGTTATGATTTTCCAGCTTTTATGTTTAGGTGAATTTGGATCTTTTAGAATATTCTTTTGATATTGTTTGATCTCTTGATGATCTTCATTTACATGCTTATCATAGTATGTCTTTATGGTTACTATATGTTCTTGCCATATCTATTGTTTATATCATGTTATCTGATATTTATAGCTAGACTGATCCGTTTATTATTTTCTTATAAATAATACTCGGGTCAGACTGAGATGTTACAGGTGCTTCTGCTTGACTTCTCCCCCAAGGATTTACTACTCTGACTTTTGGCTGACCATTTAGATTAGCAGTTTTTGTCGTTTACACTTGAGATATAGACTCATAGATGTATTCTTTTGTCTAGCACGTGTTGCTATTCTTTGGTATTATTGTGGATCTTTTTGACCACTACTCTGATGTACACTTTCATGTGTTAGTTATATATTCATATCTTCTTCCGCCTTTGTGATATGGATGTCTGTGACTGATTTGTGTTATGCTTATTTCTATGTTTGTTTCCGAAGATTATTTATAGCCACCGTGTGATAAGAAATCACATGATGGTCGCTCCTCAACAGCCTTAGTCTTCGCGCTAGTTGACAACACTACACCATAGTGTTCTTGGTTAGCGTGGGTATAGAGGTGGGGCGTCACACCGTAGTACTCTAGAATGAGTTTGAGTGTATTAATAGATATGAGCGCGTATTTGTTAGTGAATATAAAAAAATGTATTATACTGTGTTGATTTGTCGGTTGAGTGTTTATGGATTCTGATCGATATGTGGGACATGTCATCGATAGGGGTTCCTAAACTCTTAAACAAGATAAACCGACACAGTATTGTTTTAAATAGGGTAAATGAAATAATTTTACCCAAATTATTTTCATATATAAAGGGAATAATTTTTCGTAAATTATTCTAATTATATATGGATGCTTGGTTGTTAGGGACGATGATATTAAATTATTATCATTTATGTGTAAAATTGAATAAGATATTGAAATCATAACCAAAAGCTGAGAAATAAATTCATATATAAATGGGATTTGTAAATGTGATTTATAATTGAATAAGGAATTGAAATCATAATTAAAAACTAAGAAACCAATTCATATACAAATGAGATTTGTAAATGTAAACTATAAATGTGAATTATAGTGTGATTAATAATTAAAATAAGATAAAATTCCAAAGTAATGTTTGAATATAAATTTAAAGGATTTGGAATTTGAAAATTTGGAAATTTAAATTCCTTTGAATTTGGAAATGATTATCAAAAGGTTGGGAAAAATAATATATATATTTGAGGAATTTTTTGAATCGGATTTGAAATCTAGGGAGATTTGGAATTTAAAAATATTTGAAGGGTTTTAAAAGAGATAAAAGCATTGAACTCCTTTCGGTCACTGGAAAATAATTCCGATGATGATCGCGACATCATCGGTGTTCATTTTCGAGTTTCCAAGAGGGGATTGCTACTTGGATGTTTTGGACTAATGTTTGTTTGTGAAATTTGGTTTGATTTTGAAAATGAAAAGGAATAGTTTGATTTAGATATATATTTTTTCAAAATTGAATTTGGAACCTTTTAGTAATGAGTTTAAACGTGTAAGCAAAAGGGAATTGAAACTGAATGTTGAACTTAAGTTTGGATGGAAAAATTAGTCAAGTTGGACTATATAAAACAAAGTTTTGAGATTTAAATTATTAAATAACTGATTGATTTATATGGTTACCAAATGAAATGAAATTGAATATTGGATGATGATTGATTTAAAATTTGTAAAATAAAGTGCAGAATTAGTTCAAATGGACTAAAAATAATTAATGTTTAGAAATTAAAATTATTGGTTGACAAATGAATTTGTGAATGAATATTAATAAGTGAGTAGCTTATAAAAATTTAAAAAGGGAATAAATAAGCCGAAATAAAAGTATTGGTATTCTGGAAAAAAAATCAAGTGTGAACTCAAGAAAATTAAATAAAATAGTTTTGAAGATAAATGAAGAAAAAAAATCAAGCATGGGATTATAAATTGAAAGTGTGGTCGAATGAAATTGAATTGGATTAAAATAGATTTAGTGTGAGTTGTAAATAAATCCAATTCAAGCATAAATTGAATGACCTTACTATTAATGAATTCAATAATGAATTTTTAATGTGAATTAAAATTTAAAAATGGATAAAAGAATAAACTAATCGAATAAATTAGTAAAATGGTTGGGATTTGATCAAAGGGAAATCAAATCAAAGATTTTAATGGAAGTTGATGGAATAAAATAAACTTAAGTTATTGGGTGGAATAGTTTGAAGAAAATAAATAAATTAAGTAAATTGTGAGATGGTTATTCAATATACTATTTGTCGAGTTTAATAAAATGGTTTGGAATCAAACTTTTTGGATATGAAAGAAAATGCAATAGAAAGATTGTGAATAAATTAAAATGGGATGGAATCAAGTGTGACTTGAGTTGGAATCAATTTATATGGGTATAAAGCTTAAGTAATTATTTATTCGCATTAATATTGTCGAATTGCATAAGAAAATGGGTCGTTCGATGTAAACGGGATTAGATAAAATTATATGAGTTATTAGAAGTGAAATAGGATGATTTTGAAATTAATTGGAATGAATATAAGTTTGTTTCGCTTAAAAATGAATTAAATATAAGCGAGTAAGTTGTAAATCACTTAAACTGAATGGAATTGTTTGAGAATTGTTTGTAAGCAATTGTAATAAGTGTCAGAACTTTGTATGTGCTTTTCAAAATATTATAACATGCATTATATGTGAAATTTATGTGTTAGCTATTGAAATTAAGTGAAATGTTGATAAATTGCATATATTTAGTACTTTTATGTTTAAATTGAGCAGGTACAGGTACCCGAAGGCCGTTTGGCAGGATTTTGGTTGCGCTAATTGCAAAATAATAAGCCGCTTGCTTAAAAATGCTAAATAAAGGTACGCCTACGCAATAAAAATAGGAAATATGAACTGTTTTTGTTTTTCCAACAGGGTGAGTCGATGTATATATATTTATATCTCTTGTTAAATTGCAAAAGCTTCTCCGTACAATGGAGACTCTGGCAAAAAATTTCAAAAATTTTGGGAGGTAGAAATTTTTTTGAAAATTTTGGGAAAATCTATTTGTTAGCGACAAAACGATTTCAAATTGGAACATGAAATAAATTAGTGGATGAAACTAATTTAAAATAATGATACAAATTAGTTATAAAGGGAAGATAAAAATTCATTATTCAGAGTGAAGGTAAATTGAATTCATATGGAAATGGAAGAACCAATTTGAATAAAAGTAGATATAAACTAAAGTGCTAAAGTGAAAATAAAAATAAGAAGCATATAAAATACTTATATTGAACTTAAGAAGAAATGGTGAAATTCTTGAGTAATATGGGTGTCGGAAAAATACATTGAATAAGCATTTGAGTGAAGATTTAATAAAAATATAGGTACATTATACGGCTTGAATGGATAGATATTGACATTTTTAAGGAAGTCAATAAAATGTTTTGAATGTTGTGATTGGATATTATTGCTAAGTATGATATGCATGTATTACAAAGGAAAAGAAAAATGGGTTTTGATTTCAGAAGATAAATTTGAATTGCACGACAAAAAGGTATGTGTTTAAATTTCTGTACGAAATTTGATTGGGTTTTTGATCAAGCCACTTGGCATTTTGTTTTCTTTTGGAATTTGGGAGCCCGTAGAGGCATTTTGTAGTTGTACTGAGCTAGTCGTGCAAAGGAGACGCTGGCGAAATTTTTTGGAAATTTAGAGAGCTAGAAATTTTTTGAGAAAATTTTGATAATTCAAAATTTGATTTTAAAATTGAAATTTGAATGATTTAGCAAATAATATTGTTTGAGAACTATGTGAGAGTTTGGGAAGTTAGTAAGAATGGTAATGGGTCTTTTACAAAAAGATAGTTGGTAGGATGTTGAACTATTGGTTTTGGAAAAAGTAAACGGGTATTGGACCATTCTTCCTAACTAGTAATTTCAGGGACGAAATTCTTTTAAGGGAGGAGGAATGTGACGAGCCGAAATTTTTGGATATTTGAAATTGTAATATTTAATTGATTTTAAATATTTAAAAAGTTAAATTTTAACTTGAATTCAAATATCACCATTTATACGGTAATTTAATTATTAAATTAAATAATTTAAAGTTGGGTAAAATGCTGAATCTGGAGTTTTAAGCCTATTAAAAATAATTTGAAGGCTTGTAAAATGTATATCAATATACTAAAATAGTAGAAGTATAGAAATTGAATTTGGGAATGTTTTGTTAAGTTTTGAAAATATATCGTTTAAATTGATATTTAAACAGCCTTCCGAGGCACAGTCTCGGAATTCGACGAAACCAGTTCCATTAGATCCGTAATATTGTATTATTATCGGATTTCGATTTTCGTAATATTTAGAGTTGTTGTGTGAGCATACGATATATAAATGCGTTGAAATTTATATCAAAAATTTAATATAATAACTGGGTCCAAAAAGCTATCTTCTCCATACGATTGATTTAGGGCTCGAAACCTTTTCCATTGCGTTTGGAATAGGGATATAACATTACGAACGCCTAGTGGCACGCCTCGATAGGAAATCAAAATTTTGATTGATGATTTCGGAATGTTTAAAAATTTAAATAATTTATGTATAGTTGACTGGTAAAGCAATTCACATCAGAGTTTTCTTCAGCACTTCAAATCACTGTACACAAAACCTTATCCAACACGCTAGAACGCATGTGCACGCAAGGCATCTCCATCACGCGACGTGCCCTTCCCTTTTAAAATCACATCTCCTCTTTTCCCCTTCCTTAAGTTCAAAACTCACGAAAAAATATGCCGAACTCAAAAAAAGGGGAATGGCATCCCCTTTCAAATCTTTTCATTTGAACAAAATTTTCCTTTCAAAATCTAACCGCGTTTCCCCTTCTTAAATCCTCTGTACTCATCCAAATCGAAAACAATAGAGATTGGGGGGGACGAATTCTATTTGTTCGGAAAACAAGTGGCAGCCATGTCAGAAGCTTTAGAAGGGGAGGCTCGAGGAGCGTTAGAATGAGTGAAGGCGAGACGACATCGTGACCCGAACTCGCGATACTGGAAGGAGTTCTCGGGGCAGTGAAGCAAGGAGAATGGAGGGGAAGTCATTGGGATGGAGATGTAGTAGCGAGGTGTTTTCAATTCGGTGGTGGCAGTTGAGGTTGGGTGTTGAAGCCGGTCGCGATGGCAATAGAGATGGGTGTCGAGTTCGACCTCGTGTAAATCTGGAGCAGGAGCTCGATGCTATTGGGTTCTCTTGTTCGAATAGGTAACCAAATGTCATCACTTAGGTTTAAGGGTTACTTAAGTTAAAATCTGGTAATGAATTCGTTAGTGCATAGTTCCATCTATCAAAATTTTCTTCACAGTTAAGTAAATTACTATCTGTGTTATTTAAAAAAAAATTGTATACACATTCATAGTTTAAATTTGTGAATTTACTAATAATTTTTATATATCACTTATCAGGAATTGGCAATAAGGTATAACACAGTTTTGTTTTAAAATCATTCAGCTATATATACATATATATATATATATATATATATATATATATATATATATTAAGCAGAAGGTATTATTTCACTTATCAGATACTAATTGAGATTAGTATACATATATTGATATCTTAAAATAAATTTAATAACATTTTAATTTAATGATAAGTTAGTTTTAACTTTTAAATTAAACTGTTTATCAAAATTCAATAGTAAAGTAAAATTTGGAATTTTATTACCCAATAGATGTCAATTCAAAAATGAGAATCATTATCAACTATGATTTATTTCTTATTTAAAATCAAGTGTATAAATTATTATCTCAAGGGGTACCAAAGGTATTTATTCCAAATATAAGTTAGGTTAGTTTGACTATTGTTTAAAACTAGTTAATTAAAATTTATTAAATGGTAAAAAAATAAATTATTGGATTATTTCAAATATTAATAAATCATATAATGTTTGTACAAGGTCTGAAGTAATGAAGAAACCAACCAGGTTGGTTCGTTGCTGGGTTCGACGCCATAAAATCAAAGGTGAGTTAATCTCACTCATCTGGTTTTAAATTTAAATTTAAATAGCTAGATATAAATAATTGGTTGAATGGTTGAATTGATTTGATGTGTTATATTATAGTATATAATATATCTTGGAATGATTGATTTCCCGCATTAGATAGCGGATGAAACCCTATGCGCCGCATAATAGCGGATAATGTTATATTAATCCCATACACCGCGGTATTCTACCTCAAAGTGGAATTGGTATTGTGATAACATCTGTGGATGCATGGAAACATGTTGGAGTGATCCAACTGGATTTCTCAACATTTAGATTATTTAATATTCCCTGTTATGATTTATTGATATTCTATGATGAATTATATTGGAATATTGAATGCTATAGTTTGCTTGAATATATTTCAGTACACTGAGTTATCAAAATATAGAATTGGGTTTTTGAAAAGGAAATAAAAGAGTGAATTTTTAAGTAAAATAATTATAGAGAATTCGAATAAAGTTTAAAATGAACTGGATATGAATAAAAGCAATTTTAAAATTCTAATAAATAATTCCAAGTACGGAAAAAAGAGATTTTGAATAAACAGGAAAATAATGAATTATAAAACTTAAGTGATATTATTTAAAGGGATAATGAATTTTTTTTAAAATGTGAGTTTTAAATCTATTTAAAAGGATAACGAAGGAATTTTTGGAAATCTGGAATTGGTATTTTTAAATTAAAAGATTTTAAATCATAAGTAAGAAATAAAAATTTGAAGTTAATGCGTTTTGGAATAAACTGAGTAAGTGAAGAAATTTATTTCAAAATGAAGTAAATCGGGAATCAATTTGGAAATTGTTCTAAGTGTTGGAATCAGAATTTTAAAAGGAAGTTGAGTATATAAAACTTATAAACTTGGTTTATAAAGGTGAAGCAATATATCAGTAGATATTTGGACGCATAAACTCACGGTGAGAATTTATTAAAGGAATGGGTAAATTTGTTTAAAAATAAATAGTGATTTATTTTTAAGGATGTAAAAGAGAAGCGTATTTTCCTAGACAGCCAAGTACGTTTTCAAAACCAAAGTTTATAAGTATGAGTTAAAAGTTAAAGTTGTTTTAGAAAATTTATTATTTTTAAATGTTTAAATTTTAAAGTAAGTCGCTTTCAAATCTATTATAGTAGTAATCATTTAAAGGTGACTTGGTATTATGTTTTAAAAGAGGAAAATTTAGTTTATATTTTATAAAGTAGCTTTATTTTAAATATTCTTAAAACATTATTTTTAATAAAGTATTAAAGTAGTTTTTAATTTAAATATTTTAAAGTATATTTTATAATAAAGTGTTTTTAAATTGTTCTAAAATCTAAGTGTTGTACTTGGTGATTTCAGTGGAAAAAGAAAATATTTGGAATATTTATTCTGTAAAAAGAAGATGGTTTGAAATGGTGTTTTCAAAAGGGTTGAAATGGAAGTATATCTTGCGAAGATATTTTGAGAATAATAAATA
Organism: Allium cepa; assembly: GCA_030765085.1. Taxonomy (NCBI): domain Eukaryota; kingdom Viridiplantae; phylum Streptophyta; class Magnoliopsida; order Asparagales; family Amaryllidaceae; genus Allium; species Allium cepa. Next base: position 197,275,221 of record CM060946.1, read on the forward strand.
ATTTGGAGAAATTATTTATCGTTTGATGGTTGTTGTGAATGTTAATTGATAGTTAAATCACCGACTATCAATATTGAACAATGCGCTGATCGTTTCGAAGAGACCGGAATCGGGATTAATTTCTTGAACGTTTTCGTGAGGAAAATTGAGTTCGGAGTCGAAGATGGAGCAATGAAGTGCAAGGGCTGGTCGCTACTAATCCTGAGGTGATTCCAAAATGGATGTAGTAGGAGTAGTGCCTTCGGTTCCGTTCGAACCCGAGACGGACTTGTATGGATGAATGTTTCCAAAACATTGTTAGGTGGACGATGGGCATTCTAAGTGAAACGTTCTAAAAGGTAACGCTTAGCCTCAAGCCTCATCAACCGTGAATGACTGAAAATCAGGGGTTGTGCAGCAAGGCTAGGTGGGTAATACCCATTTCAAGGTGAGGTCATCCCTGTCTAGATGTCTCTTTTTATTCGGCTTAGTGGCGCGGTCGTTGATCACAACCATGGGGTGATCTTACTCGGGATTATCCAGTAAGGGGTAGTCCTGGTCTTGTGTTGCAGAGGGTCGGGAGTGATCCTCAGTATGCTGATCTAGACCAAGTACCGTGACAGGTGGTACCCCAGTGCCTAGTCATTAGTTGGAAATCCATTCTCCCTGCGTGCCTTTTACGAGTTTTGTTTGTATTACCCACGACTGTGGCTAGTAGCTAGAATTTAATGAATGTAACAATTTTGGCTATTTTAATAAGTATTTGTAAATAGACACTATTATAATATCAGAGAATTTTAATAAAAAGTGTTTTAGCTATCGTAAGGTAAAAACCCGACATGTTTATTTGTGGCGTGGTCTTACGAGATGCTTTTGATTTTCAAAGGATTTTGAAACTTTAATAATCAATTTGAGTGTGATTTTCTCACAGTGGTATTCCAGACTGACTCGGGTGTTATTTAACTGTAATGCTCGGGTCTGACTGAGTATTTTAGGATACATGATATGATGCTGTGGAGCTCAGGGGACGAGCTGGATGGCGATACGTACTTCCGTATTTGTGTTACATATTCCGCTGTGTATCCAGATTGTGAGGATAGATAATGATTACTGTTCAGTTGTGTGTTATGTATTCTCTGATGATGTATGTATAAACAGATGTAGTATTTGTTTTTGGTGTAAAGATCTGTGATTATCTATTATATTTTATTCCGCTGCGATGGTTAGATTCTGATGTTGTTTTCTATTTTTTTTTTCTTCTACCTCTTCTTCTTTAACCCAAATGGTTCGTATTTCCATACATCTTGAGTTGATTGATGGAGAATAGTGTCGACTTTAAGGGGTATGGATTTGCGGGTCGTTACAGTTCTTATGTGGAACCAAAAGTTGTCTATCATAGTTTATGACAATGCAAGGAGAACAAAGGTTTTTAATTGAGAGGCCAGATCAAAGTCTGCACTAGGAAGTTGGGTGAGTGATACTAGTTTGAAGGTTAAGTTATTTGTTCAAATGAATGATCAAATCAGATTTTACATAAGAATGGTCTATGCACATCATAAATATTGATGAATAGTTCTGGGAATTAGAGTTGTTGTGCAATTTCCGGGACGTTCTTTTCAGGGGAAGAGTGTAACGACTTGGAAATTTACCATCTTGATTCGCGAATATTTAACAAATTTTAAATATTTAAAAACTAGGTTTTATAATTAAAATATAACTCTTTTAAATAATAATAAATGATGGTAAAAAAGATTTGTAACAACCTAGGATTTTGCCACTTTGGAGTAGGCTATTTTAAATATATTTTGACTAATCAATATATGGATTTTTATTAACAAATAAACCTATTTTTATCATTTAATAATGATAATGAAATAGTTTTCAAAATTTGTTTACCAATATAGATAGTTCAAATAAGAATAGAAAATGCGACCGAAGATTGTTTTCCAAAAATTCGACTTTTCGACACCCAGAAGTCATCAGAAGTGTTATGCATGTTTGTGCACCATGTACATACATATAGATGTTAGAATTAGTATTAATAAGAACATTTATGTATGTTAACTTATATTTATAAACATTTAAGAAGTAATGTGTCTAATTATGAATTTTTTTTAAAAGATGTTAGGAAATCAAATCTACGGTTTCGATGACGACAATTATGCAATGGAAATCGAATATGCATATATATATATATATATATATATATTTCTATATATAGGTACTTGCTAGAAAAACATCACTAGAAAGACAAGAACAAGTCTCAAAGAACACCACAAGAGACTACAAGTTGATAGGTACAAATAAGCAATAAAAGAGATGCACAAAACAGACATGCACAAATATCAGACATTTGGATGCACAAGCCAGACGTCTGGAAAAGTCCTCTGAAAAAAAAACAGACTAAACCAGACATCTGGTAATAGCACTTAGATGTCTAAAAATCTACTATGTACAAAAAATATATAGTATCAGATGTCTGATACAAATACCAGACGGTTGATTTCAAACTCGGATTTTAAATTTAAACTTCAACTACTAAATTCGAATAGACATCTCCGCTTCTCTTCGCTGCAACTCTTCATCATCAACAGAGGCAACTGTAGAGCACTTGTTAATGGATGCAACTACTCAAGAAACCTCTCTTTATATCCTTAAGATTCAAGGGAACGAACCACCTTACTTACTTACGCTTTCTAATTACATACTCTGTCGTATGTTCTTGATCTCTAGCAATCTATACTTGTATTTCACTCTTTCAAATATTCAGTTCTCCATAGACAATACTTTCTAGATATATATTGGAACCATTTGTACTAATTAGTCAATATCCGTGTTATAGAACACACATCTGAAAAGAACAACTTATTGTAACCAAGCCTATTCCTCCGGACGAAGTGAGGGTGTTTGACAAGTCGAATACCGAAGGGGAGCTTCGGGACTGGATGTAGGACGGGAGGTCCGAACCAGTATAAAATCGTAGTGTGCTTATTCTACATTTATTTGATTAATATTGTTTTAGTTGCATCATATATTTTGTCACATATACTTGCATATACACTACACGATCCACCATGTATACTTTCAATTGTTATCAGAGCAAGGTTTGATCAAAGTACAGTAACACGTTTTTGAATCGCTTTAATATGGCAAGTATTTTTCAGAAGGGTAAATCCACAGCATGACCCTAACTTTTTAATGGTTCTAACTGTGCATATTGGTTAACACGTATGAGAATCTTTATGGAAGCTAATGGATTAGAAATTTGATCAGCCACTCAAAATAAATATGAAGCAGCTGACACTTTTATGAACACATGGAATGATGCACAAAAAACTGCAGCTTCTAATAATGCCAAAGCTATGAATGTTCTATTTTGTTCATTAGATAAGAATGAATTTTCACGTGTCATGTTTTGAACACTGCATATGATATTCGGCGTACCTTACAAGTTACACACGAAGACACAAACAAAGTTAAACAAACTAAGGTTTCAATTTTACAAAATCAATCTTCATCATTTAAAATGAAACAAAATGAATCTATAGTAGACATGTAATCTAGATTCTAAACCATTCAACACGATTTAATGGCACTTGGAGTCAAATTCCTAAATTTTGACTTAATATCTAGAATACTCAATTCTATAACTCCAGAGTGGGGAAGTAAAGTATTCGCTATCGAAGAAGCTAATGATCTCTCAACACTACTAGTTGAAGAATTGATAGGAAATTTAATGTCCTATGAAGCTAATTTGCAGGAAAGAAAAGAACAAAATTCGAAGAAGAAAAACATAGCATTTCCAGTAAGAAATGAAGACTCTGACTTAGACGAAGAAGAAATTGTATTTATTGCAAAAAACTACAACAATTCAAGAAATTTAAGACAATGACCAGATTTAGAAAGGAGGAAAACTAATCTCTACAAATCAAACATCAATCAAATGCTATGAATGTGAATAATTTGGACATATGAAGAAAGATTGTCCCAAGCTCAACAATGATAAAAAGAAGAACAAATTTGAAAAATTCAAAAAGAAGAAAGCTTTAGAAGTAACATGGGATGACTCAGATTCTTCATCATCATCAAACAGTGATAGTGATAGTAACGGAGAACAAGCTAATGTAAGCTTTATGGCACAAACTGATGAGATACGTCCCGAACTTAGCTATGATGAATTATTAGATCTTAGCAAGGAATTAGATGATAAATTTAGACAAACTAAAAAATTAAATAAAGAACATATATCCAAAATAAATAGATTAGAACTTGAAGTAGGAATGTTAAAAGATGAAAAAATTATTTTAAAGGAGGAACTATAATAATCTCAAGAAAAAAATTAAAAATAGTTTGGTTGAAAATGATACTATGACTATTGATTTTGGAAAAACTAGACTAGAAAAAGATAACCTGTTAAAAGAAAATATCAACTTAAAGAGTAATATAGAAACATTGAAAATTGAAATTTTTAGAATTAAAATAAAAATTAGATAAAATTACAAATAATGTTTCAAAATTTAATAAAGGAAACAACATTTGGAAAATCTCATCAAAACTTCAAAACCATCAGGTAATAGAAATGGAATAGGATTTAAAAATATTCCTAAATGAAAAGGGAATAATATTAAGAAATATAGTTGTATTTATCAAAAGACTAAAAGATCACCTAAGTCTAATACGAATACCAAAAATATAAAAATTTGGATTCCTAAGACAAATAATAATTTGATTAGACAAAAACATATTAATAATTATTTAGATAATGTAGCCTATAATAAAAATTATGTTCATAATGGTACCAAACCATCTTGGGTATGGCCACCTGCTCCTCCTAACATATAGGACCCTAACAAAGTATATGGATACCAATTAAATCATTTTTTATTTTGCAGGTATCCAAAATAAAAAATAAGGAAAAATGGATACTTGATAGTGGATGCTCCAAGCATATGATCGGAAATTCAAAAATATTATCAAATATAACATACATCGATCGTGGAACAGTAACTTTTGGAGATAACTCAAAAGAATACGTCGTTGGCATCGGAGAAGTAATCAACTCTAGTATTTCTAACTCTCCTATCATTACAAATGTTTTGTTAGTAGAAAAATTAAAATACAACCTACTTAGTATTAGTCAATTATGCGATAAAGATTTTCAAATTAATTTCGAAAAAGATAGATGTGATATTTTCGACAATTACAAACAACTTATCTTTGAGGGTTTTAGAAACAAAAATATTTACGTCTTAAATATGAATATAAGTAGAAATTCCAATTTATGTTTAACCGCCAACTATGACGATCCATGGTTATAGCATAAACGATTTTACCATATTAATTTTAAATATATTAATAAATTAGCAAAATATGAGCTAGTTAGAGGTTTACCTAAAATAAATTACAAAGTAGAAATTTTTTGCAACGATTGTCAAATTGGAAAACTAAAGAAATGATCTTTTAAATCTAAATTTTTTTTCTACAAAACAATCATCAGAATTATTACATTTAGATTTATTTGGTCCAACCTTAGTACGATCGATAAATCACAACAAATATGTTTTCGTAATAGTTGATGATTTTTCAAGATATACGTGGACTTTATTTAACATAAAAGTGACGCCATTGGAATGTTTAAATTTTTTGCTAAAAGAATTAAAAATCAAATGGATTTGAAAATTAAAAATAGTCGAAGTGATCATGGTGAAGAATTCGAAAACGATCTTTTTACCAATTTTTGTAATAAAAAAGGCATAAGTCGTAATTTTTCTTTTCCCCACACACCTCAACAAAATGATGTAGTAGAATGAAAAAATCGCACATTACAAGAATGTGCAAGAGCACTATTAAATAGTAGTGGTCTACCAAAACATTTTTAGGCAGAAACTATTGCTAACGCTTGTTATGTTTTGAATCGAGTAACTATACGACCTATGACTAAACATACTTGTTTTGAAATATTTTTTGGAAGAAAACCATAAGTATCATACTTTAAACTTTCGAATCAAAATGTTTTATACTAAATGCAAAAGATAATTTAGGAAAATTCGACCCGAAGGCCAATGAATGAATCTTTTGTTAGATATTTGGATTGTAGCAAGGCATATTGAATTTATAATAAACGAACTAACACAATTGAAGAAAGTTTACATGTTTCATTTGATGAAAATTTTCTTAACCATCATACTAATGATGATGAAGAAATAATTCCAATCACAAATACATAAGAGACAAATGCACAAAATAATACTTTAGTATCATCTCTTAGAATTCTAAAAGATCATGCAAAAGATAATATCATTGGAGATCTCAATTCAAGAGTAATTAGAAAACGACTTAACCAAATAAGTCATATTACATTTATGTCAAATTTTGAACCAAAAATTATAAAGAAGCTTTGTGGATAATGGCCATGCAAGAAGAATTAAATCAATTTAAACGTAATAATGTGTCGGAATTAGTACCAAGACCAGAAAATCAATCGGTTATTGGAACAAAATGGGTACCCAAAAACAAAGCAGACGAAAACGGAAATATAGTTAGAAACAAAACACGTTTAGTCGCTCAAGGTTATAATCAAGAAGAAGGTATTGACTACGACGAAACTTTTGCTCTAGTAGCAAGACTCGAGGCCATACGTACATTATTTGCTTTTGCAAATCATCACAATTTTAAATTATTTCAAACGGATGTCAAAAGTGCTTTTTTAAATGGTTTTCTTAAAGAAAACGTATATGTTGAACAACCTCCATTGTTTGTTCACGAAAAATATCCAGATCATGTTTTTAAATTACAAAAAGCCTTATATGGTTTAAAACAAGCCCCCACGCCTGGTACGAACATCTTAAAAATCATTTAATAACATCTAGTTTCCAAATAGGTAAAAGCGATACAACTTTATTTATTAAACGAGAAAATAACGACATTTTGGTTGTACAAATTTACGTAGACAATATTATTTTTGGTTCAACTAACGAAAATCTTCGTAATCAATTTTCAAATATTATGAAAAATGAATTTGAAATGTCTCTCATAGGAGAATTAAATTTCTTTTTAGGTTTACAAATAAAATAGCTTGAAAACGGTACATTTATTCATCAACAAAAATATTGTAACGATCTATTACGTCATTTTGAAATGGATAAAACTTCAAGCAAACCAATACCGATGAGTACTAGTGTTCACTTGGATAAAGATGATAATGGAAAAGATTTTGATGAAAAATTATATCATTGTATGATTGGCTCCTTACTTTATTTGACGGCTAGTCGACCCGACATTATGATGAGTGTATGTCTGTGTGTCCGATTTCAAGAAAAACCAAAAGAATCTCACCAAAGAGCTGTTAAACATATCTTACGATATCTATCGAGTACTAGAGATTACGGTTTGTTTTTCCCTAAGGGATCATCGTTTGAACTAGTTTCATATAGTGATGTGGATTTCGGTGGATGTAAAACATATCATAAGAGTACTAGCAGAACATGTCACTTTATTGAACAATCATTAGTCTCATGGTTTAGCAAAAACCAAAATTGTGTCTCCTTATCTACTTACGAAGCCGAATATATTTCAACAGCTTTGGAATGTGCACAAGTGATATACATGCAACAAACACTTAAGGATTTCCGCAAAACTATCAATAAATCACCAATATATTGCGATAACCGATGCAATAAATCTATCAAAAAAATCCTATAAATCACTCATGTACTAAACATATAGATATACGACATCATTTTTACGTGACAATGCAGAAAAAGCAATTATTACATTAGAATACGTAAATACCGAGAATCAAATAGCAGATATTTTCAGAAAACCACTAAATGAACAAACATTTGTTAAACTACGACGCGATTTAGGTATATGCTCTCTTAATGATCTTTTAAATTAATACTGCATTTTCATTTATTTTATTTTTAGGTAAAAAAATTTTGTTCACAAATTAAAATTATTAATTCCTTCACTTTAAATTTTTTAGGTGGTTGTTTTCTGAGAATTACCTATGAATAACCTTTAAAATCATGTATAAATAACTTTTTACGAAATAAAAGGTAAAAAATTATATAGATTTCATATTTTTACAACAGAAAATATAACCATGTCTTCCGACAACTCTCATCTCTCCTTCTCGACACCAACAACGGATACCTCAGCGGATACACCTCATCGCCTTCCTACTCCTACATCAAATCGGAAATCGACATATAGGTGGTCCTCTTGCCACACAGGATTCACTCCTGATAAAAAGAAGTCCAAACAATCTATATTTGTCTCTCCTAATACCAAGGAGAAAATCGATGAGATACATCACAATAAAAGATAACAAATAGATTTACAACATGAATTATACTTTGAACAAAAGATCACCGCGCGACGACTAAGTTTTCTGGAGCAAGTAGTGATAAAATTTTGTACTTCATGAAAGAAGGATGTACATGAACCACTTCCGATTCCTTGCAATCCTTTGGATCCCTCTGCCTCTTATCGTACACCTTTGGATCCTTCACCTAGGCGATTCTCTGGTCCCCCGAGAACCCACGAACGTGGAAATGTATGGTCTCCACTCAAGCCATGAAGAGATGACAAATCTGAAGATTGCGATGCACCATCGTCATCTAAATAAATTTAATTATTCTCATTGTATTTTGATCTACGCATATTTGTGTTTTGTTTCACAAATAATAATACTATGTTTTATTAAAATCAAACTCTCGAAAAATAAGCAACACCCTTCAAATTTAGACTATTTTAAGACAAATGGGTCATTTCAGACGTCTAAACTTTGCCATCAGACGTCTGATACTCTTGTACCACGCAAATTTTTAACCATCATGCATATATCAAACATTTGATATAACCTTCCAGACGTCTGAAAATCATCTCTGCTTCATCAAAATTAGAAACCATTTGATTTCAGACGTCGAAACTAGTCACCAGACGTCTAAACAAAGTCTATGCTTCCATACGATAAAAACTTAGACCATTTTCAGACGTCTGATATTATATCCAGACTTCTGAGAAAACTATCTGTCCTATAAAAAATATTATTTATACCTATTCCAGATGTCTGATTCTACAACCACATGTCTAATAATTCTCTCTATCTTTCAAAATTTACAAATCGAGTAATTTCAGTCGTCTGACTCTATTTACTGTCTTCAGACTAGGTTAAAGTAGAAGTCTGATTCATCTTCCAGACGTCTGATTCATCTTCCAGACGTCTGGTTCATCTTCCAGACGTCTAAAATTCAATCGACACTCTTAAGTACCCAGATAATGTCTATTTTTTTTAACTTTCTCAATTCAGTTTCATTTCCTTTCCACTGCAAAATTGATTCCTCATTTCTCAAAATTACCTTCTCTTTAACCTCGCTTGAATTTGATGGCTGCTAAAACAAAAATTCCTAAGATCTCTAAGCGAAAACATGACCAAGTAACTTCATCCAACCCATAAGATTGCTCTGACGATCAACTTGAACGATGGATGAATCGTGTACTGCATTCACTCAAGAGATACGAGGATATTCAAAAGAAGAAACTCCATACAAGTCCATTTTATAATTTGCTAAAGTTTCTAATGTATGATTTAGTCGAAATGTGTGAAAGTGCTGGCCTGGAAACATTGATATTCTTTAATCCCAATAACATCTAAATTGATCGGTTAGCCATATTTCTCTTCTATGCTAATTTGGATAGCACAGCAATGTGGAAGACTGACAACGATGATAATTGGCTACGGTCAAGTGTTTGCTGCAACACAATAAGACTTACTCCATGGATCATAGGCCGAACTCTTGGATGTTTCGACACCAGAGAAGATTTATATGATATTCCGGATATGCATATGAAACCAAGAGATAATATGACACATCAAGTATGGAAAGATGAAATGCCTAGATTCGCATCCAAATACCTACGACCTAAGGCGAGACTTCTCACTAGAATGATTATCAATACTATCATTCCTCGCCTAGGTAGTCAAGGGCAAATTACGAAACTAGAGTTCAAGGCCTTACGCTATATTCAACGGAACAAGGGTCAATTGAGCAAAATTTATATTTGACGATCTCAAACATTTTTGGACTCGATCACGCTCATCCATCATCTATCGTACATATATTATGAGACTTCTACGAGCTCACAGTATCCCCTTATATTTATCCACTTTTGAAGAAATTTCCCCGAAATATGCATCTACAAAAAATTTCTCCATAATGCACTTACCAGAAAATTCTCCTGATTTTATATCATTTGAAGAGTGGACACAACGTCATCAAGCCATATAAGCTGGGCCTCCACCTCATACACAACCTGAACCATCACAAGAGGTGGAGCAACATCACGAGACTACTCCTCCTCCTCCTGCACCATTTGATTATATGTGCCAAGACGGTATTTTGGAGACTCACACTAAGACGAATCCAAATGAGAGTATTCGTGAATTAACTCTCCAAAATCAGATTATTTTATCTAGGAATCAAAATTTATTGCCTAAGCACATTGATAGTTTTGAAACATCCTTTGCTTCTCGCCTAGCCATAGTTGAAACGTCACTTTCAACTGTATTATCTATTCTAAAGGAGGTCCTTTAAAGGGTTCGTAGTCCTACACCACCTTCAAAAGATTGGCCAACTCCAATGCCTTCTCCTCCTCCTTCGTAACATTCCAAACTTTTTGACGAGGAGAAAGAACTATTTTAACAAACTCTGACATCTCTTAAAAAACAAGTGAGTTCTTCGAAGGATGAACATAAAGGAGATAATCAAGATAAAACTTCCCCAAAAGATCCTTAGATCTCTTAGGATTCCATCTTTTGTATAAAAATGATAAAAAGAATGTAATCTATTAATGTGATTAATGAAATTTCCTTTTTTTGTGTGTTATCTCTTTGTATATTTATGTAGTCTTACAACGATTAGTAAATATTTAATGAAATGGACATGATATCTACAATTAAAAAGTTATAAATCCTTTTTGATAATTCCAAAGGGGGAGAAATAATAAAGACCATAATTAATGATGGAAAGCATATACTCAAGGGAGATTTATAAAATTATATACAAGTACATTGTATAGTTTTTGCCATCAAAAAGGGGGAGATTGTTAGGAAATCAAATCTACGGTTTCGATGACGACAACTATACAATGGAAATCGAATATGCATGTATATTTCTATATATAAGTACTTGATAGAATAATATCACTAGAAAGACAAGAACAAGGCTCAAAGAACAATACAAGAGACTACAATTCGATAGGTATAAAGAAGCAATAGAAAAGATGCACAAAACAAACATGCACAAGTATCGGACGTCTGGATTCACAAGCCAGACGTTTGGAAAAGTCCTCTGGAACAACAAACAGACTAAACCAGACGTCTGGTAATAGCACTAAGTGGTCTGAAAATCTACTATGTTCAAAAAAAATAAAGTATCAAACGTCTGATACAAATACTAGACGTCTAATTTCAAAATTGGATTGTAAATTTAAACTTCAACTACTACATTCGAATAGACATCCCCGCTTCTCTTCGTTGCAACTCTTCATCATCGACATAAGCAAATGTAGAGCACTTGTTAATGGATGCAACTACTTAAGGAACCTCTCTACAACTATATATATCATTAAGATTCAAAAGAATGAATCACCTTGCTTACGCTTTCTAATTACATACTCTATCATATATTCTTGATCTATAGCAATCTATACTTGTATTTCACTCTTCCAAATATTCAGTTCTTCACAGAAAATACTTTCTAGATATATATTGGAAGCATTTATACTAATTAGTCAACATCTATGTTATAGAACACACATTTGACAACAACAACTTATTGTAACCAAGCCTATTCCTCTAGGCGAAGTGAGGGTGTTTGATATGTCGGATTCCGAAGGGGAGCTTCAGGATTGGACGTATGATGGGAGGTCCTAACAAGTACAAAATCTTGGTGTGCTTATTATATATTTACTTAGATTAATATTGTTTTAGTCGCATCATATATTTTGTCACACTTGCATATACACTACACGATCCACCCTGTAGACTTTCAAAAGAAAGTAAAATAAAATAAGAAAGTTATCATGTAAAGCCATACCTTAAAGTCACCACAAGTACACAAAACATAGCTAGCATGATTTGGGGGTAAGGGGGGCCTTAACCAATGTGTGCAACATGAGTGGATAGGTGGGACAAGTGGCAACATCTCACTGGTTAAGGGTATTTTTTGTAGTATGTAAAATTGGTTAGTATAAATACCCTTACCCTTATAATTATCTTCACTTTCTAAAATTCCTAATAAATTCTCATTTCCATTATATTTTTCATAAATTCCATCATCTATTCATGGCTTGAAAAATTCAATTCCTAAGTTGAAATTAGTTTATATATTCCTAAAATCAAAGTTAAAACTACCCTACATAACTTTACATCCAAAACATCACCCTAACTCCTCACTTTGGACTATGGTCGAGCCCCATATTTGCCTAGACCGAGCCTAGCATCCTACCATGGTCCACTAAATCAAGCTATTAGCATAATGAAGCTTGGTTCTTGTGTTGTTCTAGAAGTTAGTGCAAATTCGGTTAAGTTAGTAAGCATTTTGCTGAGTAAAGTCCATATTCTAAAATCAAGTTACTAACTTTTTTTAAAGCTATAAAAATTATGATTTAAAATGTTAGTTGAGTATGTAGTAATGTTATATGTTGTGTATGTATGCATATATGTTGATTTGGTCTTGATTGCTTATGTCAAAGTTTGAGTAAGCGATAAAGATTCTACCTTGAATATTGGAAAAGTTAGTTAACATTATGAGGTAATACTTTGTTTGTGATGGTGCAATAATGTTATGATTTGATATTATGTTTGAATGTTGTATTTTTTTGTATGTGGGTCATGACGTAAAGTTAGCGATATGCTAACAAAAAGCGACGTAGAAATCCGCTTTTTGTCAAAAGTTTGATTTATGTTTCAAAGCGAAATGTTTCAAGTTTAAAATTTTAATTTGGTTTTCAAAAATTTATTTTCATGTTTCCAAAAGGATAAGAATTCAGAAGGGATGGTTTAAAAGTTAGAAAAGGAAAATTTCAAGTTTTTGAAATTACGAGTCCGTGTAGCGATATTCGTTATATGCGCAGTTCGAAAAATTTAACTAGTTTCTAATCCAAACATTTTTTTCACTTAGAAATCTTTTTAAATAAATTCTAATTTTAATTAATTAATTAGAGAAAAATTATTTAATACTTAGTTATTTATTTGTTTATTGATTTATTAACTAACTAATTAATTAATAATGGTAATTAATACTCAATCATTTGTTAATAATGCTTTTTAAACTTAAGTGTTAATCAATTAAGTTTATCATGATTTACTACTTAATTAAAATTAATTATTATTTAATTATTAATTAAGGGTTAGTTAACTATTAATTATTAATTTATTTAATATAATTATTAATAAATTACTATTTTAAAAGGGGTTTTATTTTAAACAATCTTTGATTGAAGTTAATTATGTTAATAAGGTTTGATTAAGGTTAGATTACCATTAATTAGAATTTAATTACTATTAATAAGGATTTTATTCCCGTTTACAGAGATTTTTAATTTATTTTAAAATCGCTTTCAGTATAAGTAATCAGTTTTATTTTAAACTATTTCCTTTTCAACATGTTTTAAATCAAGGGATTTCTATGTCACTTACCCTTAAGTAAACCCATATGATTAGAAAAACTAAATGACATCTATTAGCAAAACAAAACACAATTATGCAATTACAATTAGCTTGGACATTTACCTAAGTTGATTGATTATTATGTGTTGACCCCTTATATTTGTTGTTATGTGATGCCATGTTAGACTGGATAAGTAAACCAAATTAAAAGCATTATTATAGTAGTTAAGCCTCTGTTTGATTTTGCATAGATAAATATTTCATTTTGTTTTATTGCATGTTGAATAAGATATTAAAAGGGATGAGTTGGCAATTGGTTATATTAAAGATGTTTTAACTAATAGGAATGGTTTTTAATGTTATAGAAAGAAGTTTACAAACACTTTTCTAAATGATTTGTCTTTTTAATAAAAAGAAGTTTTTAAAGAATTTTATAAAGGTAAATTTATAAAGTGTTTGGGAAAACGGATTTGAGTTTTTAAGCAACTTAGATTTCATAAATAAAGGAGATTTATAAAATAGATTGGCTCATTAAAGGAAGCTAATTCGATTTAAGGTTATTTAAGAAGTTGTTAAAACCGGAGAGGTTTATAAAGAAGTTTTACAAAAGAAGTGTTACAAATGATTTTAGGATATTTATAAAAGAAATTTTAGAAAATGATTTGGATATTTATAAAGGGAGTTTATAAAAAAAATTTGGATATTTATAGGGAATTTACTTAAAAAGTTTGTATTTGTAAAATCAATTATTGTAAATGATTTTGAATACTTATAAAAAGGTTTTATAAATGAATTTTGGAAGTTGCAAAGTATTTTGAAATGGTTTTGGATTTCAAGTAAAAGATATTTCATGAATGTAATAGATTTGATTAAAAAGGACTCACTGAAAGAAAATAATAAGAATTTGAGATCTGAGTTTCTCTAAATTGACTTTTAAAAATGGTGGTATGGAACATCTGTTCCACACTTAACACTGAGGGAGTAGTGTTTAGGTTTGTCTTTACCTCCAATTTTAAACAACATTTGTTTAATCCCTTTTAACATAATTTGGAAGTAAGAAGTTATTCACAAATGTTTTGTGAATATACTTGAGAGGTAAATATATGAATGTTTTAGACAACATTTTTGAAATAGATTTATTAAATAAAGATTTGTTTTGCTACTTACTAGTTGCTATGCATAAAAAATCTCAAATGAAATTGGTTGTTGTCTGTTTACTCGATAGTTAAATAATCGACTGTCCAATTTGGACTAAAATGTTACTCTAGAAATATGTAGTAGAAACACGTGAGTTATATGGCATAGTTATCTTTAATGATGTTGTACTGTGTATATAAATCTCGTTTTTTCTCCTAGGGTAGGTGATAAGGAAATTTATCCACTGACGGTTAGAAGGTGATCTTCGCTCTTTTCTATTGTCTGGTTATTTCCGAAAGAGTCGGGTTGAGTTTACCAGAAGCTATCGAACGTTGTTTCAAAGAGACCTGGATTGGATATATTCTCTGAATACCACTTCGAACCAAATGTTAACCCGCCTTTTGGCAAGGCCACGGACAGGCGGATTTAACTAAAAGAATTTTACGACTATCAAGGCTAAAATATGATGGGTTCGGTTCAAATGGATGATGTTTACTTGGATAGATGGTAGGTCGTTCGGTCGGAATGAAGTGGTTCGAAGTGTTTGGAGTTCGACCTTGTGGCTCGGTCGTTCGGCATGGCAATGTCCGATCGAGGTATGGAAGTTTAGGATGGTCGTTTGGTTGCGGCTCGGCATTGGAACTCGTTCAGCATTGGATGCCGTTCGGCATCGTACCTCGCTCGGCATTAGAAGTCGTTCGGCATTGGATGTCGTTCGGCATTGGATGTCGTTCGGCATCGTACCTCGCTCGGCATTGAAAGTCGCTCGGCATTGGACGTTGATCAGCATACCTCACCCCACTCGGCATACCTCACCTCGATCGACGTATCTTCCCTCGCTCGGCGTACCTCACCTCGCTCGGCATGCCTCACCTCGCTCGGCGTACCTCCCCTCGTTCGGCATACCAACTGCTCACGGTCGGTCGGCATAATGAAGTATGGTTCAGCTATAGCCTTGGTGGGCCCAAACTACTCAGGAGGCCCAATAACCTAGTTTTGCCTATAAATACAGCATGTGGGTCTCCAGATGAGGGATCTTCTTCTCTCTGCTCTCTAACTTTCTATTTTCTAAGGCAAAATGTTACTCTATCAGTTTGTAACTATAATTGATTCGAACATCAATATAAAGGAAACTACTGGAGTGGACGTAGGCTGAAGTTAGCCGAACCACTATAAAATTTGTGTTCTTTACTACTTTCACTTTAATTTCGAATGTTTTTATATTATTATTCTCTACATTTATTCTATCTATTATCTGTGACCGTTAGTTGGTGCTTTCATTTACATTTGGGTGTTAGTGACCAATTTTGGCGCTAATATTTTGGTGCTTTCACTGAGAAGGCAAACACTCGGGGATTTCGGAACTAGGAACTTGGGTTGTAGAAAGCAATGGCTAGGCCATCGATAAGAAAGCAAGTGACAGAAAAAAACAATCAGGAGGGAAGTCAAGAGACTTCCTCTGGAGCTGGTCAAGCATCCATCTACATCACCAGAGACGAGATGGAAGCAATGTTGAAAAGACAAGAGGAGATGATGCAAGCTGTTCTCAGGCAATTTGCACAAGCAGGAAATGCAGGAGCTCAGATCCGTGGAGCAGGGTCAGAAGTGCTCAACCAGCAAGCAAGGAAATGGCTCAGCAAAGGGCAGCCCCCAATCATCGTACGGCTATCAACTTGGATGGATCTAGACTCAGGGGCATACCACCAGGAAACGCTGGATCAATCCATGAAGGGGTACCATATAACGTTGTGCAACCCGACACTAACAGGAATGCAGGAGTACGAGATGAGGAGTATGTGCCAAAGTTCCCTCGTGAACTCGTGGGGCAGACTGGAGGCAACGGACAAGGATTACAGCTTGGGGACAATGACAGATTAACGAAGATGGTCAGAAGGGCTGTGAGAGGTGGGTTGGTAAACAAAGACTTGGAGGATGTGAATAGGAGTCCCTTTACTCTAACTATCAGGCAAGCTAGGAATCCACCCGACTTTAAGCTACCAACGTTGGATATGTATGATGGAAGAACGGATACCACCGTTCAACTAACAAGGTACATAAGGCACATGGAGGTACTGAGGGCATCAGACGAGGTCATGGCTCGATGTTTTCCATTGTTCTTATTGGATATCACAGCTATGTGGTTCAGATAGTTGGAGAGTGGTTCTATCGGCACATGGACAGAGCTGATCGAAAGGTTTATGAGACAATTTCGGGTACACATAGTCAGACCCAAGAACATGATGACTCTGACATCTATGAAACAATGGAAAGGGGAATCGCTCAAGGACTTCTTAACCAGATTCAACGCAGCGGTAGCCTCAGTGGATCGTCCCGATCCGTCAATGGTTTTGATGGCAGCAGTCTCAGGAATCACGGATAATTCGGACTTCAAGATATCGTTGGAAAGGGACCTACCGAGGGATGTCAGTGAGTTCTACCATAAGGCGGAAGGTTCCTAAGATAGGAGGATACACAGGCTGAGAGAGCAAGGAGAGAGGCTAAAGCTTATAAAGTGAGGGTTGGAGGTTCACCCTTCGAGGATCCAAGTAAAGACGATAAAGGAAAAATGAAAACAAATGAAAACAGTGGCATTTCGAAGAAACCTCGAAGGGAGTCAAAGTTTTCTTTTTACACAGATTTAATCGAGACTCTAGAAAGGATTTACTTAGACCCTCAAAGGCGCCTCCTGTATTGACGGCCGGCAAGGAGAGAGCCTTCTGAATACAAGTAGGCATCGGGAAAGCATTGCCTATTCCATGAGATGGATGGGCATCACACAAACGACTGCAGGCATTTGAGGGATATCATCGAGGAGCATGTAAGAAATGGCCATCTACAGCAATACATATGGAATCGAGCTGTAGTAGTGGAACAGGAGTGACCACCACCTACCTCTAGCGATGGTGGCACTGGGACCGGTCAGCGTTGGCTTGTTATAAACTGAATGTTTGATGGTTCTGAATAAGTAATAGTACCTAAAGTAATACGGCTAGGTCACTTACACACGTACGGGATCGAGGACGGTCCCTAGGCGTGCTCTGAGATGACGAAAAACTATGCTGCTTAGGTCTATGAAATCCTGTTTTCTTTCTATTTTTCTGCAAACTTTGGTACTTTGGACATTTACTTTTCGTAGTATGGTTTTGGAGTTTGAATTGGTCAAACCCTTTGGTTGGTGTTTTGGTTTGCCATGTTGGCTTGGAAGTTCGATTTTTGATATGGATTTCTGGTTTTTTTATTGGATTCGGAACAATGTAACATATAGTTCAGGTTTTGCGATTACTGTCCCGACCGGAGAGACGGGACAGTGACTGCAAGTTACGTGTCCCTTCGCCGAAGAGCGATGGAATGGACTCGGAAAAAATATAAAAGTCCTTGGCCGGAGTGCCGAGGCTGGTGAATATAAAAGTCCATGGCCGGAGTACCGAGGCCGGTGAATATAAAAGTCCTTGGACGGAGTGCCGAGGCCGGTGAATATAAAAGTCCTTGGTCGGAGTGTCTAGGCCAGTGAATATAAAAGTCGTTGGCCGTAGTGCCGAGGCCAATGAATATCAAAGTCCTTGCCGAGTGCCGAGGCCGGTGAATGTCAAAGTCCTTGACATAGGTGCCGAGGCCGGTGGGTATAAAAGTCCTTGGTCGGAGTGCCAAGGCCGGTGAATAACAAAGTTCTTATACGGAGTGCCGATGCAGATGAATGTCAAAGTCCTTGGTCTGAGTGCCGAGGCCGATGGGTATAAAAGCCCTTGGCCGGAGTGTCGAGGCCGGTGAATACCAAAGTCCTTGGCCGGAGTGCCGAGGCCGGTGAATGTCAAAGTCCTTGGCCTGAGTGCCGAGGCCGGTGAGTATAAAAGTCCTTGGCCAGAGTGCCGAGCCCGAAAAATATCGAAGCCCTTGGCTGGAGTGCCGTAGCCGGTGAATACGTAAGCCCTTGGCCGGAGAGTCGAGGCCAGATAAAATACAAGCCCTTGATGAGAAAGTCGAGGCTGGAACAGGATAACGCGACCCAGCGAGGTCTACGTATTCAACGTTAAACCCAGAAGGGTCATGGATTTAGTAATATGGTTATAAACAGGATATGGACTTTGGATATCGGATTTGAGGCTATTCAAAACACACCTTCCAATAGCAAGACATGTTTTGGGGGCAAATGTTAACCCGCCTTTTGGTAAGGCCATGGATATGCGGATTTAACTAAAACAATTTTACGACTATCGAGGCTAAAATATGATGGGTTCGGTTCAAATGGATGATGTTAACTTGGATAGATGGTAGGTCGTTCGGTCGGAATGAAGTGGTTCGAAGTGTTTGGAGTTCGACCATGTGGCTCGGCCGTTCGGCATGGCAATGTCCGGTCGAGGTAAGTTCAGGATGGTCGTTTGGTTGCAGCTCGGCATTGCCGCTCGACATTGCAAGTCGTTCGGCATTGGATGTCGTTCGACATCGTACCTCGCTCGGCATTGGAAGTCGTTCGGCATTGGATGTCGTTCGGCATCGTACCTCGCTCGGCATTGAAAGTCGCTTGGCATTGGACGTCGCTCAGCATACCTCACCTCGCTCAGCATACCTTACCTCGCTCGGCGTACCTCACCTCGCTCGGAGTACCTCACCTCGATCGGCGTACCTCACCTCGTTCGGCGTACCTTACCTCGCTCGACATGCCTCACCTCGATCGACGTACCTCCCCTCGATCGGCACACCTCACCTCGGTCGGCGTACCTCACCTCGCTCGGCGTACCTCACCTCGATCAACACACCTCACCTCGGTTGGCGTACCTCTCCTTGCTCCGCATACCTCACCTCGGTCGGCATACCTCCCCTCGCTCGGTGTACCTCACCTCGTTCGGCGTACCTCCCCTCGTTCGGCGTACCAAATTCTCACGGTCGGTCGGCATAATGAAGTAGGGTTCGGCTATAGCCTTGGTGGGCCCAAACTACTCAAGAGGCCTGATAACCTGGTTTTGCATATAAATACAGCATGTGGGTCTCCAGATGAGGGATCTTCTTCTCTCCGCTCTCTAACTTTCTATTTTCTAAGGCAAAAGGTTACTCTATCAGTTTGTAACTGTAATTGATTCGAACATCAATAAAAAGGAAACTTCTGGAGTGGACATAGGCCGAAGTTAGCCGAACCGCTATAAAATCTATGTTCTGTACTGCTTTCAATTTAATTTCGACTGTTCTTCATATTATTATTCTCTACATATATTCTATCTATTATTTGTTACCGTTAGTTGGTGCTTTCATTTACATTTGGGTGTTAGTGACCAATTTTGACGCTAACAAAGTGCAATGGCTACTTGCTACTATTCTCGAGGGTGATTCCAAAATGGATGTAGTAGAAGTAGCGCCTCCGCTTTGTACATCTCCCAGACAACTTGTGTGGATGAATGTTGGCATTGCATTGTTGCCTAGGGGACAGCTATGTATAAAGGTAAAATGTAGCTTTAAGCCTCATCAACCCGGAAATGAAAAAAATCGAGCATGCAGCAGGGCCAAATGGGTAGCTCCCACTTGGGTATGGTCATTCTAAATCTAGATCGATTACTACCTGTTCATGTATGCTTTGGAACTGATTAATGAAAGGTGCGATCATATTCGGTACTACTACTCAAGTTGTAGGCCAGTCCTGTGTAGCAGGGGTACAAGATGTTCCTGTCAGACCCAGTGCATTTTATTTAGATATGTACCATCAGGAAGGTAGTTCCTTACCTTGTCATATATTGGAATCATATCTCCAATAAGTGCCTTTGCGGTTTTAGTTGTATACATGTTATGCTGGAATTTGATTAATGTAACAATTTCGCCTATGATTAATTGGTATTTGTATCTTAGCACTATTATAATATCAAAGAATTCCATATGAAATGGTTTGGTTATTATAAGGTAAAAATCCGTCTGTGTTTATGTGCAGCATGGTCTTACGTGATGCCTTTGATTTAAAGGTTTTTTTTAAAGTTAAGAACTTCTGCTTTACTCACATCAGAAACATGTCTAACCTGGGGTATATTTTCTTTTCCTAAACGTTAGGTGATCAATTATAAATGGGCAGCCAAGTAATTTAGGTTCTTATGTAGATTCATTTTAGAGGAGCTTGGAGCAAGTGGCTTCATCGATATCTAGTTATTTTCCTAGTTTTCCGTTGTATTATACGTATGTTTTATCTGTTAAGTAGGGACAGGCTGTTACAACTGTCCAAGTGTAGAATTTGTATTAGTATGACTCTGATGTAACATTTTTGAAATGACTTTGTAATATATTATGTTGACTAATATATTGTTCCATTGCGTTATGAGATTTGTGTTGTTATAGTTTCTTCTCTTCTTATCTTTCCTTTTCTTTTACCCTTAATGGCTCATCTTTTGGAGTAGGAAAGGTGGTTCATTACACCTTTGATGTAGCAAACTGGTGTTAATCTATTTTATATTCTCTATCCATTTCTATTATTCTCTAAAGTGTACAAATGCAATTTATTCTATTTTTCTGTTTTTTCGAATCCTGAAGGAGAAAGAAAAATGGCAGAGCTTCTACGCTCATTAGAAAAATAATGAATTGGAATTAAAGCCCTAAGTCTCAATTTATAGAGGTTCAAATCAGTGCTAACCGTCAGATGGAAATAGATAAGATCTGGACTACACAAACAATTACATCGTGCTCAAAAGCCCATCAAGTCGACCATCCTAGGTGCATGGTCGACTACCCATGGTCAACCTAGGGAAGTCACAGTCGACCTATGTGGTTTATTTTTATGAATTATCAATGTGCATTGATTTTGTTGCTACGTTTAATTGATTATGTGAATTTGTTTCGTTTGTTAATTGATTATTATCAATGCTTAACCATTTTATAAATCTTTGAGATCTCAATTTGAACGTTAGCAATTAATAACATCTAATTAGTCTTAATTGATTTTATTACCATCTTTAACCTACCTTTTGGCAAGATAGTACATAAGCGGATTTAACCCAATGGACTTCATGATCATCAAGGCAGAAAGTTCGGAGAGATGGTTACCTAGATTGGAGATCGATCATGTTTGAAACTATGGATTATATTTGAATGGATTTTGATGGACAACACTCACAAAATGGCAAAGTATGGAATTAGAACTCCCCCTAGATGAGGGATTGAATCATAATATTCACTCCATAAGAAGGGATCAAAATAGAGGCATCGTATTAAACAGGATGCACACAGCACAACTCAATGATTATTGCTCCATAACTCAACTACCATAGTGGATTAAAGTGAAACTTCGGTAACAAGAAGAAGGGATGCTAGGTAGTCTACCTTAGGGGTTGCACATCAAGCAGCAAGTTGGAGGGATCGGTCATCTTCCCTCCATAGGGATCGGCTATAATTAGCTTTCACAACATATTGCAACAAAGATCGATCAATAACTGAACATCTACAGATCCAATTGACATGAAACTTGGAGGACAAGTATATAAGACATGGAGGAACCACCATATGGATTGTACCCCACAACAACAAAAAATAAGGATCACTCCCAATCCCTATTTTGGAGAGCGAGCGGTCTAAGATTGTTTAGACTGTGTCATCTAGGCTTGGATGTTCTTCAAGTGAAATTTCAGTCCAACCCCTACAGACTTTCCCTATAAATACAACAGA
The DNA here is from genome assembly GCA_030765085.1 of Allium cepa. Taxonomy (NCBI): domain Eukaryota; kingdom Viridiplantae; phylum Streptophyta; class Magnoliopsida; order Asparagales; family Amaryllidaceae; genus Allium; species Allium cepa. The sequence goes on from CM060946.1 coordinate 197,297,641, forward strand.
CACGACATCAAAAAAGTTGGAGGGAACAAGAAGAAGGGATGTTAAGTAGTCTACCTTAGGGACCGCACATCAAATAGAGCAAACTGGAGGGATCGGCCCTCTTACCTCCATAGGAATCAGCTATAATCAGCTTTTGCAACATATTGCAACAACGATCGATCAATAACTCAACATCTATAAATCCATTTGACATGAAACTTGAAGGATAAATATACTATGGTATGGATGAATCACCATAGGGATCGTACCCCACAAAACATCAAAAATAGGGATCAGCCCTGATCCCTATTTTGGAGAGCGAGCGGTCCAAGTTTCTTTGGACCAAGTCATCTGGGCTTGGAGGTTCTTCAGGCGAAATTTCAATCTGATCCCTACAGTCTTCCCCTATGAATAAAACAAGCATGGCATAAGAAAAGGGATCTTCTTTCTACTTCACTTTATCTTCTTTCTAGGCTAAACTCTATCACTTTGATTACCGAAATTCATATCATTGCAACTATAACAGCAGTATAAACAAATAAAGGATTATTTTGACGTGGATGTAGGCTAGAGTTAGTGAAACCACTATAAATCTATGTCTTTCTTTACTTGCTTTCTTATTGTTTTAATCTATTTCTTCATTTATTTCTCCTTGTATTTCTGTGATTGGATTGGATATTGGTACTTTCACATACAACTAGGTGTTGGTGGCCATTTTTGATGCCAACATTTTGGTGCCATTGAGATTGCTAGCCTCCGTGGATTTGAAATTCAGATTTAGGGTTGAAAAAGATCTAGAGCTTAGATTTAGAGCAATGGTGAGATAATTAATAAGGAGAGTGCTATCGAAAAGGAGCCGCCGTAGAGGGTGTCGGGAGGCTTTCTCAAGAGCTGGAGCTAATTAAGCATATATCTACATCATCAGGGATGAAATTGCAACAATGATGGATGCATGAAAGGATGCTAAAAAGACAAAAAGAAATAATGTAGAATTTACTTTGATAGATTGGACAAGATGGAGTGTAGAACTAAGGAAATAGAGTTGCAAGAGCTAATGGCAACTTAGATCAAGGAGTTGAAGTAGCAGGAATTGTTGGAAATCAGAACCGAGAACATGGAGTGGAGCCATTGGACAAAGGAATGGAACAGAGTTGCCGGGGCAGTCCTGACAATCTTGGAGGGTCGGCCACAATCCCCAATAGCTTAGGAGCATGCCGCGGATCCAGTTAATTGCGATGCTAGAGAACCTAAGGTTGATTCCATGGAGCTTGGTGCAGATCGAAATTTGGATGCTCGTCCAGAGGAGTCCATTATGGAATTACCTCATGGATTTGGAGTGCAATTTGGAAATGATGATAGAGACTACTGTTGGATGACAATGATAGGTTTGCAAAGATGATCAGATGAGCTATGCGTGGAGGACTTGCAAATTGGGATCTGGAGGATGTAAATAGGAGTCCATTCACTACTAATACAGGAATGCTAGGAATCTACCAGAGTTTAAACTACTAGCATTGGAACTATATGAAGGAAATTCAAGCCTAACTATGCATATAATGAGGTATATACTACACATGGAACTACTGGATGCATTAGAGGAAATCATGGCATAATGCTTTCCCCTCAAATTAACGGATATAGGTGCACTGTGGTTCAGGTAGTTGAAGAGTGGTTCTATTGGCACATGGACGAAATTGGTTGAAAGATGAGGCAATTCAGACCTCACATCTCAAGTCCCAAAAATGTGATGAGTCTAGCAACACTGAAACAGAGGATCAAAGAATCTCTAAGGAGTTTTTTTAACATGATTTAATGTCACAGTTGCATCGATAGATCGACCAGATCCATCCATGGTTTTGATGGGTATCAGGAATTTCTGGTGGCATGTATTTCATGGATTCATTTACTTGGGATCCATCTATGGATCTCTGGGATTCTTATTATAAAGTGAAAGGTTCCTGCGGCAGGAAGATGCACGAGTCGATAAACCAGAGTTGAACGTTATGCAAAGCTATGGATCATTAGGAGATGCAAACAAGAATATAGAGGCAAACGGCAACTGGATGATGGACAAGATGGGACAAAAAGGCGATGGAAAGAGTCGGAGCCAAAGTTCTCCTCCCGCTCCGAATTGATGGAAAGCCTAGATCGATTTTATCTAAACACTAGGGGAAACTCCCCTATTAGAAACCGGCAAGGAGAGATCCCACAGAGCGGGAGTGTATGTTTGGAAAGTATTGCCTGTTCCACGAATTGAACAAGCACACCATAGATGATTGTAGGCATTTAAAGGACATGATTAAGGAGCACCTTAGGAATGGCATACAAGCACGGTACATAAGGAATCGAAAAACGATGGTGGAATAGGAGCAGCCATCATCCACGTTGAACGGAAACAGGAATGGCCTTTGATCATAGTCATGGATCGTCATCAACTGATCGTGATGGTAAGGGCCAAGTTTAGGACTTGTACTCCGACCATAATATTAATAATAATAAACTCTATTATAAGACAACAAAGTCACTTACACATATACGAGATCAAGGACGGTCCCCAGCATGCTATGAGATGATGATGAACTGTCATGCTCGGAGAGGCACCCTTTGGCTTTTTTAATTTTTTGGATTTCTAGATGTACGAACTCTTATTCATTAGGTTATTTATGATCCGCTTTATTGTGATAAAAAACAAGAAGCGGTTATTGTCCTAATAAAATGATGAGGTGATAACCGTAAGGTGTGGGTCCCTTCATCGGAGAGCGATAGAATGTACTCGTACATGGATTAAGTCCTCAAGTGGAGACTCGAGGCAAGAGAATAAACCCAATTGGATGTCAGGTATGGATTATGCCTGGTAAGGAGTACGCCACTTCGTCGGAGAGCTACATGATCGGCTTACTTAGGTTTTCAAGTATGGATTATGCTCGGCAAGGGTCTGAAGAGACCACTATCGGCCTAGGACTTAGGCTGAGATATCACTTAATGTTTAGGGACACTAAACCCGAGTATAGAAAGTGAGCCGCTTCACTAAAGAGTGACAGAATCAGATTAATCGACTATCGAGTATGGATTGTGCTCGGCAAGGACCCAAGGAGGTCACAGATTTGGATATCAATTTCGAATAGCTATGAATTTGGACGTTGACTCGGAGCGGCCGCGGACTTGGATATGGGCCTAGAGTAGTCTCCGGCTACCGACCCGGAGAGGTCGCAGATTTGGATATCATCCTTGAACGGTAATGGATTTGGATAAAACAATCTGAAGAGATCGCGAATTTGGATTTGGACATCAACTCGGGATGGTCATGGATTTCACTAATGATCCAAAGCGATCATGGATTTGGAATGGCAAATGGATTGGATTCGAATTGGGTAATATAGCTACCAATGGATTATGGAATTTGGATTTTGGATTTATTGCAATTCAAAACACAACTTCCTATCGCAAGGCATGTTTTAAGGGTAAAATTGTTAACCAGCCTTTTAGCACAGTAGTACACAAGCAGATTTAACCCAACGAACTTCATGATCATCAAGGCAGAAATCCCAAAGAGAGGGTTTCCAAGATTGGAGATCATTTATATTTGAAACTATGGACTATAGTTGAATGGGTTCGGATGGACAACACTCAAAAATGGCTAAGTATGGAACTAGCACTCCCTCTAGAAGAGGGATCGAATCAAAGTATGCACCATACAAAAAGGGATCATAATAGACCGATCGGTGCAAAGGTATCGAATTGAATAGGATGCACACAACATAACTCAATGTTGATCGCTCCATAACTCAACAACCACAAGGCAGATTGAAGTGAAACTTTGGAAACAAGAAGAAGGGAGCCTATGGATTCTACCATAGGGACCACATATCATATAGAGCAAGTTAGAGGGATCGGCCCTCTTTCTTCCACAGGGTTCAACTATAATCAGCTTTTGCAACATGTTGCAACAAAGATCGATCAATAACTCAACATCTACAAATCCAATTAACATGGAACTTGGAGGACAAGTATATTATGGCATAGGGGACCTACCATTGGATCACACCACATAAATCGAAAAAAATAGGGATTGGCCCTAATCCCTATTTTGGAGAGCGATCGGTCCAAGTTTTCTTGGGTCGGGTCTCCTGGGATAGGAGGTTGTTTTGGTGAAATTTCAGTCTGGCCCATACATGTCTTCCCTTGTAAATACAGCAGGCATAGCAACAGAAAAAGGGTCTTCTTTCTGCTTCACTTCTTCTTCCATCTAGGATACATGCCATCACTTTAATTACTGAAATTCATATCATTATTACAATAAAAACAACATAAAAAAAGGATTACTTCTAGGTGGAGGGTGGCTGGAGTTAGCCGAATCACAATAAACCTATGTCTTTCTTTACTTGCTTTTTTATTGTTTTAATTTTGTTCTTCATTTACATCTCTTTATATTTCAGTGATTGGATTGGATATTAGTGCTTTCACACACAACTGGGTGTTGTTGGCCATTTTTGATGCCAAAACATATAATTATTTTCAACATTAAAATTCCAAATACTTATAACTTTTTCGTTTGAACTCTGATCGAAAATTTTTATATATGAAATTAATCAGAAAATAAAATTGAATCCAACGTTATTAAAACCATAGCCAAATTCCATTTTTCACGGTTTATTTTTTGTTGATTAATTTTATTTTAATTAATTAATGTAAAACCCAAGATGTTACGGATGTTGAAGAAGAATTCAAAGTTTCTATACCTTATAGGCCGCTTCGTACTTTTGGGTACGATATTAAATAGTTCAGGGAGAAGATAATGAAACTAGTTAAGGTACAATGAAGTGGAAGTAATGACGATTGTACGTGGGAGACGGAGGAGAGCATGAGGACTAGGTATCTAGAGCACTTTGAATCGTAAGACCCAATGTTTATCATATCTATTTTCACCACTGTATAATATATTTAATACTTTAGTATTCTGCATGCTAGGATAAATTCACTATACTATTGATTGCATGGCTGCTTATTTGAGATGTCTAATGGCTGCTTATAAATAGTAGGCACGTGGGATGACCATGGATGCTTATAATTTGGCTTGTTTGGGGATTTTGAGGGCGAAGTACCTAATAGGGAAGATGAGCTGTAGTTTACGTATTGAAGGATCATAAAATATACTTATTTTATTTGTATGAGGTTGTATGACTTTATTGTTTTGGAAGGGACATTTTACACACTTATGATTTTTTTTTTTTGAATTTCTACACGACCATTTTTGACCCTAAAAACCTAGTTTAGGCTATAACTTTTGATATGAGTCGAATTAGAGTCAGAAAGCAGTTACATTGCTTCAAGTTAATGGTTTTCCATTTCGTATAGTGAATATAAATAAAAAGGGACTTACGGTTAGGAAGTTATGACTATTTTAAGTTTTAACAGCTACAGGCCAAAATTGGTGCATAATTAGTTAAATCGTTAGTTGGCCCACTAGTCTAATTAGAGATTACTATAAATAAGGGATATAGGAGTTAAATTAGAATATTTCCAACTCATTCCAAATAGGTTTAAACCCTAATTAGCCCTAAATTCATCCAACTTGATCTCTAAATTAAATTAAATTATGGATTAGATATTAGATCCTCGATTAGAACATATATTTTATCAATTTTCCTGATTTAGAGTTCTTTTCTTCGCTATCCGTATTAGATCTACACACAATATGGTTGAATTTCGTAATTGGTGAGTGCTTTATGCCGCCTCACCGTACTATGCATGTTATTGGTAGAATTATAGGATTTAACATGTTTTAAATTGATTTTTGGCTATAAAAACCTTTTCTAACTTTAATTACATGTTAATCCATGCGTATGATATAGACAGATTAGAAATCACCTTGATATATGTTCATATACTCATGCTATTTGTAGATCTATGTTAGAAATTGACATGTTTATCTTATTTCTATGAATTGCATGTTTGAATGGATGAAACTGCTTATTATGACATGTTTCGATATTATGCTTTGATAGTGTTTGTTAGTGTTGCACACGTATAGATAGATAGGTTGGAGAATTGAGCGAATCAGAGGCTAAATCTTTCAGAATTGGATGAAACTTGGTGGATGAGCTCTAGAGCATGGTGGGAAGCAATGGGATAAGTCACATTTCATTTGGAGTTGAAGGCAAGACTTATTATATCAGCACCAAATCATGGGGAAGGAGCTATGAGTCAGTCTCTTGCATGGTTGGATACAACATGGTCCAAGGAGTTGTTCTAGAGCATGATGTTGGAAATTTTGGCTGTGTTGGATTGGGGGATGAGTTATCTCTAAACAAGAATATGGGGCTTTAGATTGGGGTTCGAGTTATCAAGGAGCGATTAGTTGAGGTCTATAGCTACTAGAGATGAACACTGGAGGCATGGAAAGGAAAGTAGCCACCCATTGGCTAAATGTATAACTCGGTAGCTAAATGTATAGCTCTGTACTGAGTTATCTCGATAATTCAGTACCAAGTTATCACACTGGATAGAATGGGTATGAAACTTTTAAGGCAGGTAGAGGATGCTCTGTCAGTCATGATGGAGGTGTTTGCTCATTCGTATCAGGTTAGATGATGATGTAACAGCATGATGAAATTCTAGAATATTTGGATGTTGGCTCGTATTAGGAGTAGGTTTTGAAGATGCAGCTTATAAAGGAGTGAGCCATATGATCGAGGAATGTGGATGGGTTCCTCGTGAATAATGGAAATCAGATTGATTAAGAAGGGCCCGATATCCAAATAGAACAAAGGTGGGCTCGGAAGTATGTGCTAAGGAATCGTTGATGCTCGAAGTGTTTTCTGTTGTATACGAAGCATGGGAATCATAAGTGGGATGCCTATGGATTAGTAGCGAGGATCCATATACTCTGGATATGTAGCTTTTGGTCTAATGTTCAGCTTTGGGATGCAAGATATGAAAGTACAATGGAGAACCAGGATTTCCGTTAGTCCTTGGTAAGAAGGAAGCCATACGAGTTATCATATATTTAGAGTACAGTGGTGAGTGATAGTGAGTCTTGTTTGAAGGATGCTATGGTCCCTTTGGTTGCTTTTCATTATTGGGCTATCACTCTAGGATGTCATTGGGAGTAGTACTGGAGATAGGGATATTTAGACATGAACTTTGGTATGTTTTAGTGCACTTTATAATATGGTAGAGTAGCATATTATACTATCATGTGCTAACTCTTTGGTTGTAGGAATAGGTAAAGTATGGTTTGTGTACTCTTTTTCCTTACTATATTTACCTATATAGTATTTTGAGATTTATTCACCCCTCACACTAGATTGCTGTATGAACCAAGGTTTTATGCTTTGCTCATTATTATATTAGGTACTCTTAAATGAGTAGACTAGATAACAGGTCTAGGTGAAGTAGTAGCTGTTCGAAGGACGAGTTGGATGGGGGACTTATATGGATTCTACACTTAATTCGTTGTGCAACACTAGGGAGGTTTAGTAGTGACTGCTTATACTTGTATTTGAGATAGTTATTGAGTTTTTTCCATTATATAAACTCAATGATATTTTATTTATAACTGTGTGGATATGTACTCTGATGATTTATGCATATAGTTATTATTGTCTCTTCTGTTATGTATGTGATATATTATTTTATCCACACATTGTGAGATATGATAGGTTATTGTGCATCTTGATGATCATCATATATCGACCGGGTATGACTACCATGCATTATTTAGTTATTATATGCATCAATGGTGTAAGGCGGTCATCGCACTATGCAGCTAAATGTGATAAGGAACAAAGGTGCATGGAACATACTAGACATATCCTTACAATCAAAGAGTTAGTACATAACATCATAATATGCTACTCTACAAATAACATAAAGGTATTGTACTCAAAATAGGGATATCAGCTCTTCAAGTATTCTTTTCTCCAATACCTACTCCCAATTGTATCTCCAAGTGATAGCCTAGAAAGAAACTAAAGCAACTATATCAACTATAACATCTATGAAACAATCCCCACGATCACCCAATATGCTTTGAATATATGATAACTCGTATGGCCTCCTTACTACCATAGACTAATGGAAATTCCAGTTTTCAACGTACTCTTGTATCACATAGCCCAAAGCTAGACACTAGACCCAAAGCCACTAGTCCAAGGTATTCAGATCCACTCCATTGATCCATGGGCGTCCTCACTTATAACACCCTTGCTTTAAGTAAAACAGAAAACATTTCGAATATCAACATTTCTTAAGTACATAAATCCAAACCTTCTTTGCTCCATTCAAATCCGAACCCTTCCTTTGCTCAATCCAGTTTCCATTATTCAAAACCCTTCACGTTCCCATTCCACAGCTCCCTCCTTTATCAAATCATTATCTTTGCTACGTACTCGCTTAACGAATCTCCAAACAATGATACAAAACTTTTGTCATAATGTTACATCTCTGCCCATCCTTAAGCGGATGAGGCAACACCTCCAGTATGCTTTATAGAACCTCTACTCCATTCCCCAGAAGTTTAACCTTAACTTGACCTATGTAAACAACTCGATACCGACCCATTTACTTAGCCAATTTTGGCTAAGTAAACTCTCCTGCCTTTAGTATTTCCTAGATGCTTCAGACTTCGATCCATTCCTCAAAATAACTCGATCCCATCCCATAGCATCTAACTTCAAGTTATAGAAAACAACTCGGCATAACATCCAGTACTTAGCCGATTTCCTTCCTCTTACCATGGACAACCTCCAGCAGCCATGCTTTACCTTTCCATGCAATCAATCGACCCATTTAGCTAACCAAAGTGACTCGGTACAATATGTAAATCAATCAAAATCAAAGTGACTCGGTACACTGTAAATTATACCCAGTCACAACTCGATACCGACCCATTTAGCATAAAGTAATGAAAATCAATCAAAATCTTTTCTCTAATTAGTGATTTAGTAGGTTTAGAGAGTAGTTTATGTGATTTTGGATTAAAGTAGGATTAATGGGGGTGTAGATCTGATGTGAATACAAGGGGAAAGTTTTAATTTGACTCCTACAGTCGCTGTTTATACTAATATAAAATTAGACTATTATGCCGACTTATCAGCTTAATAAATTACACACCAATACTGGCCATGAGTTATCTAATTGGAAATGTAACTTCCTAATTTAAATCTGTATTCCTGCTATGACCACTCTACGGAATGTGAAATCATCATCCTTAAGTAATGGAACTAGTTCAAGACCCTAATTTGACTCCTATCAAAATTTATAGACCAAACAAAGTTTTAAAGGTCTAAATGGTCACATAGAAATTCTGAAAAAAATCATAGGCACATAAAGTGTCCATAAAATCCATATCCTAAAATTATAGAGTCATATGATCTAATATTAATAAAATAATTTTTTTATGATTTTCTAATATGTAAAATATAGCTCGTTACAAACTCGATAACTCATACATCTTGGCACGACGCAAATTTAAAGTCTCCCTTGACTTTGGATCAGTATGTCTAGAGGTGTTGGTTATCATACTTGGTATCAAAGTCTAGGTTTAAGATTCGTTAGGAGGCAGGCATGTATCGAGCGAACATACTTAAAAAGTTTTAAATAAAATTTTTTATAAAAGGTTTCCAAAAAGTTTTTCAAATGGGTTTCCAAAACGTATATATGTATAGATAAGTTTTTCAAAGGTTATATATGTATGTATGTATGTATAAGTATAATATGAAAAAGAATGCTATAGCTTATTCTTACTAATACTATCTATGAAAAAGTTGCTAATAAATTCCTAAATCATAGACAGAGAGGATACGCGATCCTATTAGTTGCTGCTTTGGCGATGTAGTTGAGATTCCGGGAATGAATGTCCCAATATCGTTCCATTAGTATCTACAAGGGAGAGGATAAGCCAAGGTTACCCCCATTAGGGGACACATACAGGATGCGTCGGGTGTTGTTCCTACCCACCTGCCTGCCGCCTATTTTTCCATGCTATGTAAGGACTTTGCGAGTCTAGATGGAAAGCCATATGTGTGGACCGAGCCATATATGGACTTGAAGGAATGGGTCCACGCTTATGATATGATTTTTAGATTGATGAGTCTTGGAGATGACATTATGAGACATCTTTACACATGGCATTTATGAGGAGAGGCTTCGAATAGGTGGAATGTGGTACTGGAAGAGACTGTTAGGGAGAGATTACATAGGGATCAAGAGGCATTTTGAGATGAAGTTTCTTTCTATGGTAGATTAGGGAGTACAGTTGGAGAAGTTCCTACATTCGGAGCATGGAGTGATGTCGGTGAAGGAATATGTCAATCAGTTTAATGAGTTTGCTAGGTTTGATATGGATCCGATAAATACCCCTCGTAAGAAAGCTATGAAGTTTGTACAAAGGCTGAATCAACCTCTTCAAGATTTGGTTCTTAGTCACATTCCTATGGGTGCAACATTTAAGGGATTGGTGGAGATGGCCTTGTTGAACATTATTTCAAATAAGTAAATGAAGAGTGAGCCCAAGAACTTGGGAGAAAGAGACCACAATAGAATCAACGTAAGGGCGGAATAAGGCTAAAGGGAATATTAAACAGTAGGAGCTATAGTATACGATATGTGGTAAGAGGGGGCTTTGTTCAAAGGAGTGCAGTATGGATATCCTAACGATCAAACGTTTCAACTGCAATAAATTCGGGAATATAAAAGGGTGTTCGACACCACTAAAGGTCTCTGACAAAGTAGTTTCAGCTTACACACTGGATGTTGTTCCCAACTCGAGTGTGCCTCCAGTAGATTAAGGGAAAGAAGTTCATAATTGAAGATGTGTTAACTTTATCTGATTTACATGTTAGTACCTTATTTGACACTGGGGCATCGCACTCTTTTATCTTGAGTAGACTTGTAGATGAGTTGCACTTAGATACTAGCATAGTTAAAGACCCAGTAGTTGTATCAAACTCTATTGGAGGATCAACCTAATTATCTATGATATGTAAGGGTTTAAAATTGTTTATTTTGGAGGTCGAGTTCGATTGCGATGCTTTTGTCATAGGATTTTCTAGGTTTGGGTTGATATTGGGTATAGACTAGATGACCATGTATGGGGCAATCTTAGATTGTGCAAGGAAGGTTGCTCGTTTGTGTACTTAGAGTGGTCGCAGTCTAAAGGTTTATTGCGATTCTAGAGGTTAAGTTATGTTGGGTTACCTATATTCTTTTGACCTATCACATGATGAGTTAGCTTCATGCCAATGGTTAGAGATTATCCAGATGTCTTTTCCAAAGTTATTAGTCTTCCACCCGAAAGGGAGATCGAGATTCTGATATATCTTATGGAGAATGCCAGACCGGTTGCCTTAACTTTAAGGCATATGCTCCTAAAGAAAGATATGAATTAAATAAGCAAGTAAATAAGCTGTTGAAGAAGGGCTTTATTTAGGAAGAGTATTTTAGAATGGGGATCACAAGTTTTCTTTGTCACCAAGGCAAATGGTTCTTTGAGGCTTTGCGTCAATAATCGTGAGCTGAATAAGCGGAAAAAGAAGAATCATTACCCGTTGCCCTACATAGACAATCTCTCTGATCAGTTAGTCGAAGCAACGGTGTTCCCTTAGCTTGACTTAGCTATCAGATTTAATCAGCTGCGTGTGGCTGAAGATAGTATTCAGAAGATGACTTTTCGTACACCGACGGACTTTATGAATGGTTAGTCATGTCCTCTGGACTGGCCAATGCATCCGCCTACTTTGCTATTCAATAAGTTGATTTATAGAGGGTTGCTCAATAAGTTCGAGAAGGTATTTACTGATGACATATTAGTCTATTTAAAAAGCAAAGAGAAGCATAGGTTGCATCTAGTAGAAGTGCTCAATACACTATATGGGCATAAGTTAAAGGCGAAGTTTTACAACTATCACTTTTGGTGCAAAAAGATACGCTTTTTGGGACATGTTGTCTCCCAACATAGGCTGGCATCAGCATGTTCCGAAAAATGTCACAAAAGTGAGGGTGTCCTTATTTTGGCAGTATACTGTAGGAAGTTCATTATGGGCTCCGCTAAAATATCTATCCCTCTGATCCGCTTTACCTAGAAGAATTTGGTTTTTTCATAGGATTCAATGTGTGAGGATGCTTTTATCAAGTTGAAGGAGGCATTGACTAGTGCACCTGTTTCAGTTTTACTCGATGGTACGAAGGCATTTAAAGTGATACTAATGCTTGCGGTACGAGGTTGGGCACGGTCTTGATGGAGGAAGGAATAATGGTGAGCTATGCTAGTCGGTAGTCCAAGAAGGAAACAATTGTACCGATGATCTTGATTTGGCGGACATTGTCTTTGCACTTAAGTCATGGAGGCACTATCTATAAGGAGAGCGGTTTGAGCTGTATATGGAACATAAGTCTCTGAAGTATTTATTCTCCCAGAAGGATTAGAATTTAAGGCAGCAGAGGTGGATAGATTTTTTGGCATCGTATGATTTTGATATCTCCTATATTCCAAGCAAGAGCATTGATGTAGTTGATGCCTTGAGTAGAGAGCATGCGATGTTGGGTCCTATATTCTTAGAGTAGAAGCCTTGAAGTTTATTTCTACATTCCATTTCAGTTCATCATCAGACGTTACTTTAGGACTGGTAGCAACGTTAAATGTGAACCCTATATATATGGACCACATTGGCTTAAGTCAGGAGCACAATGTTGAGTTATTAGATATTTTCGAGAAGCTTAGTAGAGGAAAGCAGTAGATTCATTTGAGGCACTATACCATTGACTCGAAGGGATGGTAACGGAGAGATGGTAGATTATGTTTATGTGTTCCTTTCATTATGGATTTGATTGAAATGGCACTAGTCGAGTCTCATTGTTCTAGGATTACCATTCTTCTCGGCGAAAATAAAATGTATCATGATATGAAGAGAGTCTTTTATTGGCCTAGTATGAAGAGGCATGTGACAGAGTATGTGACTCGATGCATGACTTGCCAAATGATAAAGGCGAAGCAGAAGAAGCGGTGAGGATTGTTACGTCCATTAAATATTCCACAGTGGAAGTGGGAGAGTGGTTCTATGGATTTCTTCGATAGACTACCTAGAAATAGTATGGGGATTGAAAGTATTTGAGTCATAGTCGACCGACTGACCAAACTTGCTCATTTTATTTCGGTTAGGAGTATAAGGACAGTTGTGTCCTTGGCGACACTAATATGTGATGGAGATAGTTTGGTTACATGGAGTTCCTTCTAGCATCGTTAGCAACCGAGATCCTCTTTTCAGTAGCATATTTTAGAGGAGTCTTCATGGGTCTTTAGGCACTAAGTTGAGTTTGAGTATCGCTTATCATCCACAGCCTGATGGAAATACGGAGAGGGTGACGTAGATATTAGAGGACTTACTACGGATGTGTATCTTATATTTTAGCAGCTCTTGGGAGGATCACTCTCCACTAGTGGAATTTACTTATAATAACAACTATTAGGCAAGTATTGGGATGACAACGTTTAAGGCATTATATGGGAGGCCTTATAGATCACCGTCCTATTAGTAGCATGTTATGTATAGGATAATTCTTGGACCAGATATTGCGAGGGAGACATCAGAGAAGGTAGACTTGATCCGTAGAAGGATGAAAACCATGATGAATAGGTAGAAGTCTTACATTGATTGGAGGCGCATAGTATTGTAGTTTGTAATGGGCGACATGGTTTTTTTGTAGGTCTCACAACTTAGGCATGTCATGAGATTTGGTGGTTCGGGGAAGTTGGCACCAAGATTTGTAGGGCCTTCTATGATCACTAGTAGAGTACGGAAGTTAGCTTATAGCGTAAAACTTCTTGAGAAGTTAATGGGAGTACATAGCGTTTTCCATGTCTCATACTTGCGAAATTGTCTACATGATACAACCACTATAGTTGAGCCTAGTCAGCTGGAGGAGGTGGAGGTAGAAAGAGAGTCACATGTTTTCCATGGAACTATTCGTATTCTTGAGCATGGCACAAAGTGTCTCCATAATAAAGTTATCAAGCTTGTTAAGATCCATTTGGGAGATGATTCGTCGGAAGCACATGTGAGCCTGAGGAGAAGATCCGAGCTATCCATCCAGAACTCTTTTCTATTACGTTTCCATTTTGGTTAAATATATATAAGCTGCTTATGTATTTAGATTTTAGTTAGTATACCCCATAGGTAGGAACAATTGGATGCCTAGGAATGGTTGTGAATGTGTAATTAGGATATGTTTTGGATGATGGATACTAATGGATGTAATTATTAAATTTTTATTTTCCTGTTTAGGTGAATATATTATCGAGTTAGCGTATGATGCGCATGTAAATGTGCATATTTGTACTACCATATTTAACCAATTTAATTAAATAAATGAGCATATAGAATATTTTAACTTGTTTAAACCAAAATTCAATTTATTTTCAAATCATCTTTTATTCATCTTCAGATAGGGGCAAAATGGTCTTTTTTGTGCATATATAAATTTTGGGAATATTTATTTGTGCATTTTATTTTTGTTTGTAGGAATTTGAATGGAAATTACAAGAGGCTTAATGGAAAATATGCATGTATAAGAGAAGACAAGCCGATGAAGATGGAAATAAATCATTTCATGCATCATGGAAATCTCCACCTACCCACTTACCTCAATCTACAATTAGAAGCCAATGCAAAAGTTAGTGGAGGTTAAATTTTCATGCATAATTGATGGTGGGTTAGTTAGAGACTAATGATAACTTAATGACCACATTTCCTAGAGGGATATTTTGGGTAGTCCCCAAAAATATGCGTTAAGGTTTTAGACTTGTAAAAATACCTCATATGTTCATGTAGTTAAGCTCTTAGTCTCCTCTTTAGTTAGTTTATTTTTAGGCTTAAAAATAAATTATAAGCTCTCTTTCTCTCTTTCATGGCTACTTATTCATTTTCTTTTATGTATTTTTCTATTCATGCAATTTTATTCATTCCTTTTTTTGTTTACATGCTTTTTCCTTTTATGTTAGTAGTATAGATCTTTTTATTTAGGCAAGCAGATTAGCTTTTATTTTATGTTATTTATCTATGTTGTTACTTAGCTTGCATTTTCCTTTTGTTTTTGTTTCATGTTGAACTCTACCTTTGTTGAAATCATAACAAATATGAGAGGATAAACCCCTTTAATTTAGGGGTAACGAAGCTTTCTTAATCATGTAGATTCAACATTTTGTTATTTTTTGATCTCTTTTTGTGCTTAATAACAATGTTTGAATGGGTAAATTTTTTGTTTTTTGAAAAGCAAAGAGCTATAAGCTCATATTATTGACTAATATCAAATTACAACTCACATTTACAAACCCAAGGTACAACACTAATACAACACATACACTACAGGCACTGAAACACAATACAACACAACCTACAGGCACTGAAACAAAAGAAAAACACGTACACCACAATACCCACTTTGTCAATAATAACTATAGAACTGACAACCAATTACCACCACCCTTATTCATAAACATGGATTATAAAGTTTCAAGAAACAACTCTGAACCAACAATCAGTTACAACATCAACCTGAAGACAGACTTCAATATTATCACATGCTAGGAAACCAGCAATCATCAAACTTCCACATCAAACAGAGGTTTTAAAATGGAATTCAGGGAGTAGGCATTTCATCAGTAACAACTTGATTTTATTTCATAAAGAATACTGCCATGTATCAAGTTATAGAGTTGAGAAGCATTTTTAACATCAATTCCAAAAACTCTATTATTTCTCTCAGACCACACTGCATGTATCAACTTCTTGAGCAACTTTAGGAGCATAAAAGTCTTTCTTGTTTTCCATGTAGTAGCTTTGAAGACATTAAACCATTCAATAGCACTAACAGTAGAAGGTCTATAGTATCCACCATTGGACAAAAGCTTAAACCAAATTTGATATACAAAAGAACATTCAAAAAACAGATGAGTATTTGTTTCCTTATCAGCTCTGCATAAAACACAGGTATCTTCTGATATTAAACCCAATCTACACAGTTTTTCTTTAGTATTCAATGCATTTGCCATCACCTTCCATAAAAGTAAATTCTCTTTAGCACTTCCTCCACATTTCCAAATTCTTGAATACCAAGGAAAATATGAACCAACTCCAGATAGAGATTTGTATACAAGTTTAATAGAATGTGGCTTTCCTTTATCAGACCAAATAAGGAAATTGTCATTGTTGATAATTTGATTGTTAGTAATAACATTCCAGAGCTTCCTGAGAAGACAAGAACTAGAGTATGGTAAAACAATATTATCATCATGGATAAACTCATCAACTATAGCTGAATCAGAGATGCCAGAGTTTCTTCTGAGATTATAATCCACAACAGTACTTAAAATTAAACCTTTCCTAGCCCAAGGAGAATGCCAGAATGAGAGTCCTTTAATTTGTGTATAGTTACATTGTAAAAAGGGGATAAATGTTTGCCTAAGCTTAAGAATACTTCTCCAACTCCAGCTGCAGTTCTGTGGAATTTCCATAGTCCAAAAATTCTTATGACCAATCAAGTGATGGTTTACCCATTGAGACCATAAGCTTTTATCAGATTGAAAAATTTTGTTGAAGTAAACTGAAATTGCAGCCTTATTCCAAAGAAAGATGTTAGTTATACCAAGACCACCATTCTTCTTAGTTTCAAACAGTTTGTAAAATGAGATTGGGATTAATTTCTTGGAAAAAGGGTCTCCATGCCATAGAAATTTATTAAGAGCACTAGAAATCATTTCAATCAGTTTAACAGGAAGAATGTAATGCCTTGTCCAGTAGTTGGTCATGGCAACAGCAATGGATTGAATAATTGTTAATCTACCTGCTTGAGAAAGTTTGTCAATGGGCCAAACAGTAAGCTTTTCAATGATCTTCTCAAAAAGAGGTAAGCAATTATGCTTTGTAATTCTTGAACTCAATATTGGTAAACCCAAATAAAAGGAATTCTTTGGTAATTCAAGCAATCCAGAAAAATCAATGATATCTTTCTTCTGAGGTGAATTTAAGCCAGCAATGTAGATATTTGATTTCTGAAGATTTATTTGTAATCCAGTAATAGAATGGAAAAGATCAAGAGATGAAGTAATAGATTGAATATTTTGGAAAGTGGGTTTTGTGAAGATAATAAGGTCATCAGCAAAAGCAAATGAGTGATTAATGGATTATTACATTTGGGATGTAGTTGTAACTTATTTTTAACAACCAGATCTTTCAATAGAGAATTTAAAAGCTCCATGACTAATATGAACAAGTAAGCTGAAATTGGATCACCTTGTCTTACACCTTGTTTGCCTTTGAAATAACCATACAAACCACCCTCTCTAGTAATAGAATACCTAGGTGATGAAATACATGAGTAGATCCATGCCAAAAAAGGTTTGGGGAAATTCGTTCTGGACATAATAGCTAAAATAGAAGGCCAAGCAATGGAATCAAATGCTTTTTTAATGTCAAGTTTAAGCATGCATCTTGGAGAAATATTTGATCTCTCATATCCATACAACAATTCTTGTGTCAAAAGAATATTATCACTTATTGATCTACCAGATATATAAGCAGCTTGGTTATTTGAGATTATAGAAGGTAAAACAGCTTGCAATCTATTTGACAAAATTTTTGAGATTATTTTGTAGATGATATTGCAACAAGATATAGGCCTGAAATCTGAAACAGCAGATGGATTAATTTTTTTGGGAACCAGAGTGATAGCTGTTGCAGCAAGACAATCAGGGAATTTGTTTTGCAAGAAAAAATATTGAATGGCTTTAATAATATCAGATCCAACTATATTCCAACTTTTTTGAACAAAATGAGCATTAAATCCATCAGGTCCTCCACAACTATTAGAATCCAGGCTAAAAACAGCAGATTCAATTTCATTTTGAGAAATTGCAGTAATCAAATCATTTGATTGAGAAATAGTAATTGTAGGGAGATTAATATGAAATAGAGGATTAATATCAGGAGTGAATAAATTGGATGGAGCCAGAATGGATTTGAAGTACTGAACAAAAGCCTCATTGATTCCCTCAAAAGTATTAACCATGTCACCAAACATATTCTTGATCTGATGAATACATTCATGATTCCTTTTTACTTTAATAAAATTATGATAGTACCTAGTATTCCTATCAGCCTCCTTCTCCATTCTCAAGTGAATCTTTTGTCTAAGTGAAGAGACTTCCTTTTGAATAGCATTGTCTAGAGAATTTTTTAATTGTGATTCCAAATGAATTAAGGAAATATCAAATGGTCTCTCGGACAACATAGTTTGAATTCTATGAAGCTCATTTCTAATTTGAGTGGAAAGATTAAAATCCTTACCAAAAATGGTAGCAGACCACTTCCTAAGATGAAATTTAAGAGCCTTCAATTTGAAAGTAATATTTGACAGAGGATCCCTTCCAAATTGTAAGTTCCACACCTGCTTCAAAATAACAAAATATTCATCTTGCTTAGTCCAGAAATTAAAAAATTTAAAAGAGTGTTTTGTACCATGTATATCATCGATTCCACAATGAAATAATAATGGGCAGTGATCTGACAAAGATGGATTTAAGATATTATAAAAGGAATTTGGCCATAGTTGAAGAAGAGAAAAGTTTAAGAAAATATGATCAAGCTTACATAAAGTAGGATTACCACTCCTATTATTAGACCATGTAAAGTCAGGACCAATGCTTTTTGCAGATAAAAGATTAGATTGAATTAGTGCACTGTTTAATGGAGAAATGTCTTTAAGAGATAAAGGGGTGCCACCAAGTTTCTGATTACTAGCATACATGGAATTGAAATCACCACCAATCAGCCATGGAGTAGTATTTTAAAGAAGGAAGGAAATTAAGAAAATCTTGTCTTAAAGATAAAGAGTTGTGAGCATAGACAGAAGTAAGATGAAAAGAAACATTTGAAGGCAAGTGCAAACAAAGATAGTGAATAAATTGATCAGAAGCATTTAATCTGGAAACTTTGAAAAAATTTGGATTCCATAAAGTAAGCAATCTTCCATGTTTGGCTTCAAGAAAATTATCATCATATAACCATGATTGAGCAATCAAATTTCTAGCCTTCAAAGAGGCATTTGTATCAAGCTTAGATTCAGATATACACATAATATGTATATTGTTTCTAAAAATAAGATTTCTAATGTCAACTTGCTTTGAGGATAAATTAGCCCCTCTAATATTCCAAAAAGCAATATTAATCATTTAGAAGGAAGAGGAGGAAATATAGTGGTAGGATTTTTCCTAGTATGTCTATGATGAGAATTGCTTTTGGAAGAGGATAAAGGTAAGACTTCATGTGGCTTAAAATTTTTGCCTTTATTTAGATCATCAGAATTACCTACAATATTTTTCACAGATTGTGAATCAGAAAGCTCAATAGAAACAGAGGGTGGTGGTAAGACAATATTATTTGGAGGGGACAAATGAAGATAAGGTGAATCAGGATTAAGGATGGAAGATTTAGCACTAAACTGAGAGGAACAAGAAGTTGAAGTGGATGTTGATGAGATTGGAGGAACAGAAGAAACTAATAAACTAGCAGATGGTGATGATTTTCCATTTATTATGAAGGAAGCAGATGGTTCAGAGACATATGACACATCATTATTAGCAGGAAGATTATTAAGAACAGAAGCAGAAGAGCTAATGGATTGAATTAGAGTAGATTTGGAAGAGAGAACTTCACAGGCACTATTATTATTAGCAATAAGAGAAGTATCATTCATAACAGCAAAGGAATTATTATTATCAGAAGAACATGAACTATTATTATGAAGTACTACAGATTCAACTTCTTTGCCTTTTTTCAACTGATTGCCAGCATCATAAGTAAAATTATTTCCATCCATTGAAACCACTTTCTTCTGTTTCCAAGCTCCTTTATTCTTTTTATTAACAATTCTCCAATTAACATCAACTGCACTACCATCCTTAATACCACCTTGATAATTATCTACCTTCATACCCACCATATGATTATTATCATCAGCAGTAACACAATCAACCCTCCCAACACTCTGCTTGCTCACAAACTCACAGGATAAAGTATTGTGCCCAAAGACTTTACAATGAGTGCAGATACTAGGTTTCCAGTCATAAGACAGTTGTACATCAGGACAGTTACTTCCTAATTGCGGAATATGAATAGAACTTGGTAAATCACAATCAGGAGAAATCTCCACAAGTGCTTTAGCGTACTTAAATCTTTGTAATTTTTCAGTGGAACTATCAAAACATATCAATCTACCAACGTGACATGCAAGCCAATTAATACCTACTAATGTCCAAAGAATGATGGGTATCTTGTGAAAATGGATCCAAATAGGTACCTTCTTGATCTGAGCTTGCGTTAAACCTATCGAAGGATCCCATTTAGTTATAATGAACATTCTACCTCTAATGAAAATTGGATCCAACTCAAGAACAAGATCTCTATCTTCATGATTAGAAAACTTAAAGTAAAAATTATAACCATCAGATTTAAAATCAACATCACCTTTGAGTTTCCAGAATCTCTTCAAGAAATTGACCACAGATAAAAAAGAGAGAGTACCATCCAGAAAGAATCCAACCAGGTGATCATTCCAATACTTAATACCTTCCTCCTTAACTACATCAGGCAAAACAGTGTTAGGCTTATCACGAGAGATATCAAAATGAATCGGTTTATAAGATCCAGCATTCCTAGGTAAAGATTTGAAGAGCGAAGACCAATTCGAATTCAAAGAAGGAGGAGCAAAAGGAACAGATGAATTCAAAGCAGACTCAGAAGCATGAGTAGAAGAAGAAGGAACAGAAGACGAAGAAGTTGAAGCGGAAAGATGAGAAGAGACTAGAGGTGGAAACGAGGCGGAATCAAGAGAGAAAGAGGAGGAAGAAGGATCAGGCGCCATTAAGATTTCAAACGGAAGCTAATTTTTTGTTTTTTTAGCTTTGAATTTGATAGCCTATGTTGTTGACACCAAATAGTCTATGCTTAAACAAACACAAACACAAATTACCTCTTCATCTACATATGATTACGGCAATGAAGTGATTTTAAAATCAAAATTCGATGGTCTATATTTCTAATCAATAGTTAATAGACCATGCTTAGAATAGATTTTATTTTCAAGTTCATTATCATTTTCATGAGAGTTAAAAAGTGGTTAAGCGTGTATATTATAGTTTTATGGTTTATGTTGGGATAATTAATAGCACAAATAGGTCATACTTATGATCAACATATCAACTAAATTCACTAGTGACCAAAAGAGAGATCATAATTTCATTTTGTTGATTTATGTGATCATTAGAAGGAATTTGCCTCTAAATTTCCTTCAAACCCTTATATTTTATCCATTTTAGTTTTTGTTAGATTTTACGTTTTTTTATCTTAATACAACTACAATTCTTAGTTAATTTGATTGA
Source organism: Allium cepa (assembly GCA_030765085.1). NCBI lineage: Eukaryota > Viridiplantae > Streptophyta > Magnoliopsida > Asparagales > Amaryllidaceae > Allium > Allium cepa. Next base: position 197,319,053 of record CM060946.1, read on the forward strand.
ATAGAAATTTTAAAATTAATGCAATTCCCTATGGATCGACCCATACTCGCCATGTACTAGAATTGTACGTCGTGCGCTTGTAGTTATTTTTAATTTAAATTTGGTCGGCTATTTTCTAATCCAATAGAGATTTAGCCATCAAACAAGTTTTTGGTACCATTGTTGGGTAATTAATTTGATTTTAATTACTATTCTTTGAATTATTATTGTTTGATTTTATTTTGTGTGTTTGTTTGCATTTAAAAATATTTTGTGTGTATGTTTGTTCTGTACATTTGGTTTGTGTGATTGTAGTTGTTATATTTGTTAGTCCTTGAGATGATGGTTTTGATGACAACAACCTTAGGACTTGTTATAATATATAAATGGTACCATTATAGTTTTTATATATATGTATATGCATGATATAAACATGCGGGTACCAAGAATGAAGACTATACAATATAGAGATTCAAGACTGAAGATATCAAGAATGAAGACTAATGAGTATCAATATATCAAGAGCTCAAGATTTCAAGAGTACAAGATAAGTATTGAGTCTAGAATTATGTTAAAACTTCTTGAAAGCACTTACATCTTTATTTAAAATTTATTCGTGGAATGGAATTCACTTCGAGCCTGTTAAAGGGATGGAACCCATGACAATATCTAGTGGAACATATAGTGGTCCTATTTTGATATCCACTAATTTTATAAAAATGTTTTTCACAAATAGATCTCTTTTTTAAAAATGTTTTCAAAACCTTCTTTTCAAAAAGACATCTCTCTTGTTTGAAATATTTTAGCCCCAAAATTATCTTTATCATTTTTAATATTTTGATTTCAAAATTGTCCTTGTTTTTAAATCATCTTGTGTAAATAGCTTTAAAATATTTATATACTTAGATTTTAAATAACTTCATAGATTATGATTATATATATTAAAAATTACTTTCTACAACTCTTTTATATGTTTAAACTATATTCAAATATATTTACAAAGTTTAGAAATTGTTTTGACAAATTATAGAAACCAATTTTAATAAGAAAATCAGAACAACAATTTTTTCCTTGAGTACGTCGACATCCCTCGACCCCCCATGTCGACATTGTGCCCGTTAAATTCAAAATTCAAATTTTCAAAAGAAGTGTCTATTCATCGTATCCTTTCACGAATAGATATGGTTGTTGCTCTACTATAAATACCAGTAGTCCTAAATGAGTTTTTTTTATCAGATTTCACTTGTTTTCTCTCCTCTTCATCTTCCACATTTATTTTAAAGAATCCTAAACTGTACTCTACCGAAATACCATGTGAATCAAAATTGATTATCTCTTGTTTGATTCTCCACCACTCTCCTCATAAGAACTCAGTGCTATTCAGAGTTATAGAATCTTTTGTAAATCAAACTATTGAGTAAAAGGTGTGGTTGACCGTTGAAATCAATTTGATGTGATTATCCTCGAAAATTAATTAGGGGATCTTGTAGCGTAGTAAAATCAAGAGAGTTGCCCTGAACTCGAATACAGGAGGGTGTACCTCGTAGCCTTGAAATCGAGGGTGTAATCTAAGAGATTATTTTGATAAGAAATCTGTACGATTGTACGGGACTGGATGTAGGGTAACTCTGAACCAGTATAAAGTCCTAGTGTGTTCTTTCCATTACTGCTTTTATTTAGTATTTGCGTCTGTGTCTGATTCTGTGATTATATCTGTGTCTGGGAATTGCATTTGTTGGTGATTAAATTACATAAGTTTAAAAAAGATTTAGAAAAACCATAAACCACTATTCACCCCCTCTAGTGTTATTCCAACCTTAAGATCCGTAATCCGCGTTTCTCACATTTGGTATCAGAGCATTGGTTTTCAAAGTTTTCATAATCTGAATTTTGAAAAGTTTTAAAATGGCTATCAACACCGGTTCTGTTATCACTATCACGAGTTCATTTATAGAGGGTCAGTCTATCGCTAGGCCACCATTTTTTAATGGTAGCAACTATGCATATTGGGCATGTAGAATGAAAATTTATTTACAGTTATTAGGATTGGACACTTGGAATATCACATAAACTGAATATTCTGAACCCACAACTAGTTTTGCGCAGTGGATTGCTGAGCAAAAGACTATTGCACTGAATAATTCCAAAGCCATAAATATTTTATTTTGTTCATTTAACAAGAATGAATTCAACAGAGTATCTATTTGTAAGTCTGCAAATGATATCTGGAAAACTTTGCAAGTTACTCACGAAGGAGCAAGCAAAGTCAAACAGACCAAAATATCCATACTCATAAATCAGTTTCAGTTATTTAAAATGAATTCTAATGATTCCATTTCAGATATTTATAGTAGATTTCTGGATTTTGTGCATGCTCTAATATCATTGGGAAATTTTTTCAAAGAAGATCAAGTTAGAAAAATTCTAAATTCTCTTACTTTGAAATGGGATCAGAAAACTCAATTAAGCAAATGATACCAGTACTTTAAAGATTAAAGAATTAATTGGAAACCTAATGTCGTTTGAAGTACAAATGAAAGGGAGAAGAGACATCAAGGCATTCGAAAAGAAGTCACTTGCATTCAGTGCATTAACAGATGGATCAGACTTGGGAAGTGATGATGAAGAAGAAATAGCTTTCATGGCAAAGAATTTTTGAAATTTTTTGAAATACAAGAAGATGAAGAACTTCAAAAATAATGATCACATGAATTTTGGAAATCATAATGAAGTACCAAACCACGTCAAATGTTTCAACTGTGATGAAACAGGCCATCACAAAAGAGACTGTCCGCATCCTGATAAGCAAAAGTTTCCTGCAAGAAATAATTATACAAAGAAAAGGAAAAGAGCATATACCGCTACACTAAACGACTCAGACTCATCCTTAAGCGATGATGATCAAAAGACGGAAAATTCAAATATGTGCTTTAAGGGTATTCATGATTCCGATGATCTCGGAGATACGAATCTAGAAAAAGGTACACGTTTATAATATATTGGTTGAAATTATTTTTCTTAAAATTATTTGATTGTTTGATTGTTTTTGAAATTATGCGTTGTTTGAATTTTAAATTTTTTGTTGTTATTATATTTATTAGTAAATGTTTATAATATATTTATTGGTACACGTTTATTGAATCTAGAAAAAGGTACACGTTTATAATATATTTGTTTGATTGCTTAAAATATTTGATTGTTTGCTTAAATTATCCTTGAGATGATGGTTTTGATGACAAAAACCTTAGGACTTGTTATAAAATATTAATACTAACATTATACTTTAGATATACATGTATATCTAGGATAAAAACATGCAGGTACCAATAATGAAGATTGCACAGTATAGAGATTCAAGGCTGAAGATATGAAGATTGAAGACTCATGAGTATCAAGATTTTAAGAGTTCAAGAGTACAAGATAAGTATTGAGTCTAGAATTATGTTAAAACTTCTTGAAAGCAATTACATCTTTATTCGAAATTTATTCGTGGAATGGAATCTACTTTGAGCCTGACAAAGGGATGAAACCTTAGTGGGATGGAACACACGACAATATCTAATGGAACATATAGTGGTCCTATTTTGATATCCACTAATTTTATAAAAATGTTTTTTAAAAATATATCTCTTTTTTTAAATGTTTTCAAAATCTTCTTTTCAAAAGACATCTCTCTTGGTTGAAATATTTTAGCCTCAAAATTATCTTTATCATTTTTAATATTTTGATTTCAAAATTGTCCTTGTTTTTAAATTATCTCTTGTTTTAAATATTTAGCTTTAAGATATATATATACTCAGATTTTAAATAACTTTATAGATTAAGATTATATATATTAAAAATTGCTTTCTAAAACTCTTGTATATGTTTAAACAATATTCAAATATATTTACTAAGTTTAGGAATTGTTTTGACAAATTATAGAAACCAATTTTAGTAAGAAAATCAAAACATCAATTTTTGCCTTGAGCATGTTGACGTCCCTCAACCCCTTTGTCGACATGGCGCGCGTTAAATTCAAAATTCAAATTTTCAAAAGAAGTGTCTATTCGTTGTATCCTTTCAAGAATAGATATGGCTGTTGCTCTACTGTAAATACCAGTAGTTCTAAACGAATTTTAAATCAGATTTTACATGCTTTTTCTCCTCTTCATCTTCCACATTTATTCTAAAGAATCCTTAACTATACTCTGCCGAAATACCAAGTGAATCAAACTTGATTATCTCTTGTTCAATTCTCTACCACTCTCTTCATAAGATCTCAGTGCTATTCAGAGTTATAAAATCGTTTTTCATTCAAACTGTTGAGTAGAAGGTGCGGTTGAGCTTGAAATCAATTGGGTGTGACTGTATCCCCGAAAATCAATTAGGTGATCTTGTAGCCTGGTTAAATCAAGAGAGTTTCCCTGAACTCGAATACAGGAGGGTGTACCTCGTAGCATTGAAACAGAGGGTGTAATTTGGAAGATTATTTTTATAAGAAATCCATACAATTGTACGATATTGGATGTAGGGCAACTCTGAACCAGTCTAAAATCCTGGCGTGTTCTTTCCTTTACTGCTTTTATTTAGTATTTGCATCTGTGCCTGATTCTATGATTATATCTTTTTCTGTGAATTGCTTTTGTTGGTGATTAAATTACATAAGTTTCAAAAATATTTTAAAAAAAACCATAAAACACTATTCACCCCCCCTCTAGTGTTATTCCAACCTTAAGATTCGTAATCCGCATTTCTCACAATATTTGCATTTGCACTTTCATTTCTATTTTCTTTAAACATACAATTTCAAAATAAAGAAGAAAACATATTTTATTTCATTTTCAATTATATTTACATTTACAATTTCACATTTAAGACATCAATTACATTTACTTCTGCTACATTTTCTTTTTTTCCATCTCTGTTTTACAAACATTTGCATATATCATTGCAAACTCATAACATCCCCAATCTAGAGGCCTAAAGCTAAGCGCTACAAATGCTGCAATGGTCTACAGTATTAACTTCCGACGACTAAATATGGCTATGTTAATGGTATCTATAATATAAGAAGCACTCGAATATGAAACATATCACACATTTCAAGATTGAATTATCCATTACATTTCCAAACAGATTTTCCATATTCAGATTACATAATCCCAAATGTTTCCTAGGCAATGGTAAGAAATACTTATTACAAAATACACCAAAAGTGACATATGAAGGTGCCCCCTTGGATGGTCAGAATCATATAGTCATAATTGACTTAATACATACAGAGCGGAAATAAAAACAAAACAAAGAACTACAACTCCTAATTACCTATCTGTTAGCCTCTTGCTTTCCTCAGGTAGCTTTATTCCTCATCCTAATAAAACCTGAAAGAACCTCAACCCACTGCCTACTTAAATCAATTTTGAGCACCCTAAGAGTTTAAGGGGAAAACATGAACTTTGAGCCAGATATAAAGCCTGGTGTGAATAATACTATACATCCCGGTTATTAATGTAAAGTGAGACCATGCCACTTAGCGGAACGGGTTTCCCCTCACTAACATCCTTTTAAAACATATCTTTTGCAAATCTTTTCCTGCAACCAAAACTGGTTAAAACTGTAAAGCATCGCTATATTATGTAAATGTACATATCAAACAACAAGAGGACTATCTGTTCGATCATTATAGTTTTGTTTGGCTTACTATCAACCTTTGGCTGACTCGAGCTTACCAAACAAAAATAACAAAATTTATCTAATATCTGTTAGACACGCCTCTTCTGGACCGTCTGCCATTAACTATCTGCTAAATACTTCTCTTCTGGATGGTTTGTCCCTAACTTAACACATCTCCCAGGTTAACTGATCCTAATGGTTTTGTGGATTCACCAATAACCTATCTGTATACAATCATATATTCCATTCTATGTGTTATCATAATTTTATTCTTACCTATGACAAAGTTCTACACACTGGAATTTTGGACTAAGTTAGCTAGGGCCAATAGCTAATGGATAGGGCGCGACCTTACACCTGTCCCATCTGGTATTCTAATATCTGATTCATTTTCATTTAAAACTTCCCTTAATTTTCCATGAAAAAATCTTTCAAAATAATTTAAATCTTTAAATCATATTTACACAAGAAAAATACATATTATTTATACTTTACTCAAAATCACCTTGCCATGATATATATATATATATATATATATATATATATATTACTCAACCCCTTGTTACTGAAAACATTTACCCCTTTCGAAACCATTAAATCTTGTCTTTCGAAAATATTTGAAAATCCTTTCCTTTCTTTTCTCCGAAAGCTTCGAAATAATAGACATCCCCCTTTAAAACCTTTTAAACATTGCCATTCAAAAAATTGGAATAACCCTTCCTTTCTTTTCATCGAAGACTTCGAAAACAAAGGAAAACCTTCCCTTTCGACCCCTTTGAAACCTAGGGACCCACCCCTTTAAAACCATTCATTAGAACTCTTTCGAAAGCATTAAGATACTAAACCTTTTGAAAGTCTTTGGGTTCAATTTAAAACATGTGAAATTTTTTGAAACCATTCAAAGTTACTTCTTCGAAACTTTAAAAACCATCTCGGTCCAAAACTTTTGAATTATGCCTTCAAGTAGAGCAAAAGGATAAGAAGCCCATTAAAGTCGAAAGCATTTCTTTTGAAACCATTAAAATTATCTATTTCGAAACCATTTGGGTTATAATTCAATTATAGGAAAAAGATCTTTACAAAAGGCATCTGTTTCGAAACTATTTCCTAAGTAAAGAAGTGATGGTGTCGAAATCATCCCTTCAAAAGCATTAGAGAAGTTGCAAAGTTTTAAAAGCAAAGTATCACCTTCGAAAGCATGGTAGTCGAAAGGTAGAAAGCGGCAGCTAAAAAGGTTTCAATTTTATCGAAAGCAAAGATTAAAACTAAAGTGCAACCCATTTGAAAGAAAACATTTAAAATTAAAGTGCAACCTATTTGAAACCATTTCTTTTAAATCCGTTGACCCAGTCGAAAGCTAACTGAGTCGAAAGCCATTTTGTCAAAAGCAAGCAGGTGAAATTTAATGTAAAAACAAACTGATGCTTCGACCCATTTGGAACCTATGGTTTCAACCTCATTCCTTTTGCCTTCTATCCAATTCTCTACGTGCCAATTTCTTGGTACGAGGCGCATTGGTTTCGATGGAGTTGAGGGAGGAGGAACTTGGTCGAAAGCCAACCAAGACGGAGGAACTTGGTCGAAAGCCAACCTAGGCGGAAGCAGGTGCCGAAAGAAATAAAACAGTTAAAAAGTCTGAAATAAACAGTTCTTTTCACCTAACATGCTTTATATGTAAAATTTTGATTGGTTTCCTCTTTTCTTTACCACGACAAAGTGCTGCACATTTCAAAGCCAATTAATTAATTTAAATCATTTACAAAACACCCCTTCTTCTTAATTAAAACATATAAACATATAAATCTCATACCTTAAATAATTTTATATATTCATCAGAACATTTAGGAAAATTCTATAAAAATTTCAGAAAATCCTTTTCATTATGTTATCTAATATATATAAATTTCGGACCCAAATAATTATCGATTTTTCCGTAAATAATTTATAACCCAATAAACCATTTTCTTCACTAGAAAATAAATATAAAACCCACCATAATCTAGAAAATTATGAAAATTGAAACCCATCTCTAAAATAACATTTCTCATCTATATCTAAAATCGCAAGGTATTTGAATGTCATGAAATAGGGTTTTTACGTCAAAACCTATCACAAAAATCATTATGAACATGCATAAATAACCAAAAAATATATATAAACATTTAATCATCTAAAACATGGCATTATCATGCCAAATCATTTCGGTTTAATCTTAAAACCAGAATCTATAAGGAAAATGAGATGTAATTATCATTCACCTTATATTTGTGATTAAAGATGTGAGATTTGATGTTGAACAAGTTGATTTACTTCTTCCTCTTGAAATCCTAGCTTTATTTTTTCTACAGATTGAAAATGGTGGCCGACCTTAGAATAATTTTTCTTGAGAAAAATTAAATGAACTTATGTTTGAATTCCTAAAGATTTAGGGTATAAGTTCTATCATTTTCCTATTTTTCCCTCCCTCATTTCCTAACACTTTTATTCATGTTATCTTGTTTTGATTCACATTTAACATGGCACGGCTACCCTCGGTTAAACCAAATCCCAATCTATCATCTTACATTATTTTATTTAATTTAATTAATTAAATATCTTAAAAAAATTTACTAAAAATATGGGGTGTTACAATCTTCCCTCCTTAATAAATTTCGTTCTTGAAATTGCAATAAGGAACACATCAAACAATCAAAGGTAAAACATACCATCAAAACAAATCAGGATAAATGTATCTAATCCTGCTCTCGATCTCCCAAGTATAGTTTCTAGTATCATCACTCCACTGGACTTTCAGTAATCTGACCGTCTTGTTCCCCAACTTTTTGTCTTCTCTTATGATTATCCGGATAGGCTTCCTAACCATAGTCATATTTGGTTCCACTACTAAGTCCTCTAACACAGTCGATGCTATAGTAGTGTCTGGATCCCTAACACATTTCCTCAGATGAGATACATGAAAAACAATGTGGACTCCTGCCAAATTACTCAGTAACTCTACTCGATACATGAATTTCCCGATCCTTTCTAAAATAGGAAATGACCCAACGAACCTTGGTGCTAACTTCCTCGTCTTCCCAAATCTGATAACACCTTTCATTGGCGACACTTTGATGAAAACATGATCTCCAACCGAGAATTCTGAATCTTTTCGTCTTTTAACTGCTCAATCTTTTCTGCTACTTCTTTTACCAAATCAACACCAAGGATCAATTTATCCTTGGTCTCTAACCAACATGCAGGGGATTTGCATGGTTTTTCCATACAAAGGCTCAAACGGTGCCATTCCTATATTAGTCTGATAAATATTGTTATACAAAAACTCAACTAGATGTAGGTGGTCTTCCCATGAACTCTTGTAGTCTAATACACAAGCTCATAACAAGGCATCCAAGATTTTTTAACTCTTTCTATCCGTCCATCAATCGATGAATGGTAAGTGGTACTCATCTTGAGCTTAGTTCCTAAGCTTTCTTGAAGTCTTTCCAGAACTCCCTAGTAAACAAATAATCTCTATCACTAACAATACTACTATGAATGTCGTGTAGTCTAACCACATTCTTCATAAATAACTTAGCCAATACAGGTGTCGTCATGTTTGCCTTAACCGGAATGAAATTGGCGCTCTTGGTCAATCTATCTACTATGACCCATCTACTTTCATTCCCTTTATTCAATCCCGGCAATCCATCAATAAAATCCATAGAGATGGAATACAACTTCCATACTAGAATGTCCAATGGATGAAGTAATCCACTCGGCAACTGACGTTCGGCTTTTACCAGCTGACTGTTCAAACACTGTTTCACCCATAAGCCAACATCCCTATTTATGCCTTCCCAGAAGAAACTTATCCTCATATTTTGACACATCTACATTCCTCCTGGATGGATAGTGAATGTTGAACGATGACGTTCCTCCAAAATCTCTTTCCTTGTCTCTTCCACATTTGGAACACATAATCTGCCTTTCTTTCTCAACCATCCGTTTTGGTCAAGACGGAAATCCTTTAAGTCATCGTTCTCCGTTACTTCTCTTAACTTTCTAATCCATTCAGCCGACGCTGGATCCTCCTCCTGTTTAGAAGCCGTCTTCTCAATCATTATCGGATGGACCTCTAAATAAGGCAACCTAGCAGACTCTCCACCAGATCCAGCTTCGGATCTCCACAGTATTCTACAAGCCAACAATGCTTCTAAGTCTTTCCACTTTGCTATCATAACTAACACCACATTCTAATGCTTCCTACTGAGCGTATCTGCAACCTTATTTTCTTTTTCGGGTATGAACTCTATTCCAAAGTCATAAGGGCTAGAAACTCCAACCATCTTTGTTGCCTTGTGTTTAGCTCCTTCTAAAAGAACAAGTACTTTAATGAATTATGATATGTATAAAGCTCAAACCTCTCCCCCAAAAGGTAATTCCTCCACACCTTCAGCGCAAACATAACTGTAGTCAACTCCAAGCCATGCATTGGATACCTAACCTCATGTGGTATAAGCTATCTAGAAGCGTAGGAAATCACTTTACCCCTCTACATTTAACTCCCAACCCAGTACCACACGCATTAATATAAACAACTAAATCTTGATTCCCCTTTGGAACCACCAACACAAGTGCATGAGTCGATAAGTGCTGCAAGCACTGAAATGCTTCTTCACAATTATCGGTCCATACGAACTTTACATACTTTTGTGCTAGCTTAGCCATCGGCGCTGCAATCTGCGAGAAATCGTTTATAAGCCTCCGATAATATCCTGCTAATCCAAGGAAACTCCTTATCTCGGTTACTATTTCTGGTCTCTTCCAATTATTAATGGCTTTGATCTTTTCTGGATCAACTAATAATCTGATTAAGGAACTTCACTTCTTTCTTCAAAAATGGAACTTTGAAATCTTTGCCTTTAGTTGATGCTGCCTTAGTGTTTCAAGCACAACTCTAAGATAAACTTCATGCTCCTTCTTATCCTTAGAGTATATTATATCATCTATAAAAACCAACACGAATCTATCCAAGTGCTCCTGGAAGATTCGATTCATCAAACCTAAAAAGAATGTCGGCGTAATAGTAAGTCCGAATGGCATAACTAACCATTTGTATGACCCATATCTTTGTCTGAACGCCGTCAAAGTTATATTATCTTCCGCTACTCTTAGTTTATGAAACCCAGTTTCCACTTCTAACTAAGAGAATATCTTAGCCCCACTCAACCGATCGAACAAATCGTCAGTCCTTGGCAGTGGATATTGATTTTTTATCATCTTCTTATTGAACTTATAATAATCGATATATAGCCTTAACGATCCACCTGGCTTCTTAGCAAATACAACTGTTGCTCCCCAAGGCAAACTACTTGGTCTGATAAAATTCTTGCCTTCCAAGTCTACTAACCGAGATTTCAACTCCTTCATCTTCGTAGGTGTCATCCTACTTGGCGATCTACTCATCGGCTATGCATCAGGCGCTAAATCAATATGAAACCCAATGGCTCATTTTGGCAGTAATCCAACTACATGCTCAAACACATCCACAAATTCTCTAACTATGAAAATGTGATTCAACTCATCTTCCAACTCCAAAACACCTAACAAAGCGTTCACCTCACAGCTGAGGTTTTCTATAGTATAAAGTATCTGATCAATACAATCTGGGTGTCAGAGTGATATTTTCTATCTAGGAAAAATATCATAACATCATAATTACTTGACCAATACATACCCAATATAATTCTGAACCCAACAAAATCATATACATGTAAACTACAAACAAAGGTGTAACCTAGCAGGTCAAACTCTAAGTAGTCACATTTCATCCCAAGCATCGCATACCCTTCTATCGGGTTTGCAACTCTTAAGGAAGTAGCTAAATATGTGGGTTTTAGGTTAAGTCCATTTACCAAACATTTAGATATGAAAGAACGAGATGCACTGGTATTAAATAAAATGCTAACAGATGTATCATGGATCTAAAGTGTACCTCCAAACACAGCCTTTCCCTTAGGCTCCAATGCAAACACCTGGACTTTATCTCCTTTTGCTGGCTCTTTGCACTTGTTTTTGTAATGCCCAATTTGATCAAGGTTAAAACATCTAATCCCTTTCTTCTCCTCATCCTTCTTTCCTTTATCTTTTCGGCACTCATGAGCATATTGGCTTTTCTTATCACACTTATAGCAGACCACCTCAGACTTTGCTTTCTTTGTCGTGCCTTCTTTCTAAGCATTCTTTTTGTGGAAAAACTTCCTCTTTTGGCCCTGTTCGACCTGGACCTCCTTCTCCTTCTTCTTCTCTAAACAAGCTAACATCTCTTCATGTCTCAACAACATTTTCACTACCACATCACATGGATCTCTGATGTGCGGTAAAGTAGTCCTAGCCAACTCCAACTTCAAACCTCTAATAAACTTTTCATTTCTTTTCAATGCCGTGTCAATAGTGGCATACCCATACCGGACTAACTCTTCAAATCTACTAACATATTCCAGAAATAACATTTCCCCTGGTTCCATCTCAACATACTTCCTAACCAAGACAGACTGTGCCATTACTAACATGAACTTTTCTTGAAACCTCCTTCTGAAATCCGCCTACGTAATAGCCTCTTCATCCACACTGGCGATTATAGTATTCCACCAAAACAAAGCAACTCCTTAAAGCTGTCTTGAAGCAAGTCTTCTTTTCTGCTCGTCACTGAGCCTTAGGTCAGCAATAATCCTCTCGCAATGTAGTATCTAGTTTTCTACTTCGATGGCATCCTCTGTTCTAACAAACGGCTTTCCTCCAAGCCTAGTATAGTCTCTGCTTAAATTAGCATACTAATTTACCATCGGAGCTTCTTGAACTCCTCCTCGAGCAGCATTACCTCCAACAACTCCAGCTACGATTCCAGCTTGCATCATGTTTACGAAAAATGATACATGGCCCCCATGTCTACTTGGGGAACCCCAGCACCAACGTTCTCAACCTGAGCCTGAACTCTTCTAGCATTTGGTCGGGCATTTCCATTGGTAGTGGTGTTGTCTCCTTCTAGATTGACTCTGTCTCTTCTTCCGTCCATATCTGTATTCAAGCCTCCTGAGATATAAAAGAATAGCTTAACAAAGATAGTAGTCTAGAGATAAAGCGTATACTTATATATATATATATATATATGTATGTATGTATGTATGTATGTATTGTATAGCAAATACAAGTATGTTACTATAGCATTATCCCATACCCCAATCCTAACTCTAATTCCTAAGGATTAGGTTTTCAAAAATTATTTTTTAGTTAAAAGTATTTCATAAACCTTTGTTTTGATACCAAGTTATAACATCTCATATCTAGAGGCCTAAAGCTAAGCGCTATAGATGTTGCAGTCATCTATAGTATTAACTTCCGGCTACTAAATACGACTATGTTAATGGTATCTATAATACGGAAGAACTTGAATATAAAATAAATTGTAGATTTTAAAGCAGAATTATCCATTACATTTCAAAACAGATGTTCCATATTTAGATTACAATCCCAATCGTTTCCTAGGCAATGATAAAATATATTTATTACAAAATTTGCCAAGAGCGACATATGAAGATGCCCCCTTGGATGATCATAGTTATATAGTCATAATTGACTCAATACATACACAGCGGAAATAAAAACAAAATAAAGAACTACAACTCCAAAATAGCTATCTGTTAGCCTCCTGCTTTCCTCCGGTAGCTTTATTCGTCATCCTATTAAATCTGAAAGAACCTCAACCCTCCACCTACTCAATTTTGAGCACTTGAGAGTTTAAGGGGAAAATATAAACTTCGAGTCAGATATAAAGCCTGGTGTGAATAACACTATACATCACAGTTATTATTGTTAAGTGAAACCATGCTGCTTAGCGTAACGGGTTTCCCCTCACTAACATCCTTTTAAAACATATCTTTTGCAAATCTTTTCCTACAACCAAAACTAGTTAAAACTGTAAAGCATCATTATATTATGTAAACTTACATATCAAGTAACAAATGGACTATCTGTTCGATCATTATAGTTTTGTTTGGATTACTATTAACCTTTAGCTAACTCCGGCCTACCGAACAAAAATAACAAAATTATCTAACATCTATTAGACACCTCTTTTGGACAATCTGTCCTTAACTATCTGTTAAATACTTCTCTTCTGAACGGTATATCTCTAACTTAACTTCCCAGGGTCACTTGATCCTAATGGTTTTGCGGGCTCACCAATAACCTATCTGTATATGAACATATATTCTCTTCTGTGTGTAATCATAATTTTATTCTTACCTATGACTAAGGTTTTAAATCTCGAATATCGGTCATGATTCGTCTCGGTGATTTTAGTGACTCGCTATCGTATGGGGAGATCTCGGATGAGACGAGTGCATCTTCGATGCCAATATCGGATTTACATACTGGACCTTAAAGTTCATCTCTGGACTATATCAGCGTATATTTCAATGTTTCAAATTAGTTCATATAATACTAAAATATGATAAACAATATTAAAGAACCATACACATGAAGTTTACGCAACACCAAAACTTTAAAACAAGTAAATAACATGTACCTATCTAATTAAATATTACAAAAATAGTGAATGAAAACCATTTGCATAATTAAAGTTTTAAATTAACATGAACCATTGTTATGTGAATACCAACATAAAAGCAGAAAACGCTACCCATTGTGCTTGTATTACTTCCTATCACATAAACAAGGAAATTCTACCCTCCATGCTCGCATTATTTCCTGCTGAAGAGCATTCATAGCACCACCAATATTCATGAAAAAATGTTTGAATAAATATATAATGTTTAAGCAAAGAAGTAGTAGTCTTAAACCATCAAATTGTACTTGCATAATGTAAATACAATTTTTGAATTTCATTCAAATAGAATAAACCCTACTTCACATACCTGTAAGAAGTAGAGAGAATGATCGAAGACGAAGTTGTAGACTATTAAAAGCAATCAAGTAGTCGAAAATTGAAAGCAATAGCGAGGCGTAGGAAGTTGGAAGAGGGAGTTTGATTTTTTTAAACAGAGGGTGCTCGATTTTTTTAGAAGAGGGAGTTCGATTTATTCTCTAGAGAAGAGGGAATTCGACATTTTTGATGAGCAGCGTGATTTTTGAGAAGTTTAACGGATAATGAAGAAAAGGGCTATCTATTTTTTGAATTTGAGCTGAGATGGGCCTATATCTTTCTTTAAAAAAAACAATATATTGGGGAGATCTCGGAATATCATTTCGCTCTAAATATTGACTGATATTTGTAAAATTTGGCCAATATATTCGAAATGAGATATCAACCGATATCTTATGTTTTGTTTCGTCCATGTCTTCAATCGAGATCTCGATAGAGATATCCGAGACTTAAAATAGTGCCTATGACAAAGCCCTACACACTAGAATTTTAAACTAAATTAGCTAGGGCCAATAGCTAATGTATAAGGTGCAACGCTATAAAAGTCCCATCTGGTATTCTAATATCCGAGTCATTTTCACTTAGGGATAACTTCCCTTAACTTTCCTTGAAAAACCCTTTCAAACTGATATAAACCTTTAAATCATATTTACACAAGGAATATATGTATTCTCTATGCTTTACCCAAAATCACCTTGCAATTATATATATATATATATATATATATATATATATATATATAGGCACACATTACTCAACCCTATTATTAATGAAAACATTTACCCCTTTCGAAACCATTAAATCTCATCTTTCGAAAACATCAGAAAATCCTTTCCTTTCTTTTCTCCAAAAGCTTCAAAATAATAGACATCCCCTTAACACCTTTTAAACATTGCATTTCAAAAAATGGAATAACCCTTCCTTTCTTTTCGTTGAAAGCTTCGAAAACAAAGGAAACCCTTCCCTTTCGACCCCTTCGAAACCCTAGGTAACCACCTCTTCAAAACCATTCACCAAAACTCTTTCGAAAGCATTAAAATATTAAACTTTTCAAAAGTCTTTGGGTTCAATTTAAAACATGTGGAAACTTTTCACAACCATTCAAAGTTTACTTCTTCGAAACCTTTAAAATCCATCTCAGTCCAAACCTTTTGAATTATGCCTTCAAGTAGAGCAAAAGGATAAGAAGCCCATTGAAGTCGAAAGCACTTCTTTCGAAACCATTTAGGTTATACTTCAATTATAGAAAAAAATATTTATAACACTTAGGTCGAATGCATCTGTTTCGAAACCATTTCCTAAGTACAGAAGTGATGGTGTCGAAACCATTGGAGAAGTGGCCAAGTTTTAAAAGCAAAGTATTCTCTTCTAAAGCATTGAAGTCGAAAGGTAGAAAGTGGCAACTAAAAAAATTTCAGTTTTGACGAAAGCAAACATTTAAAATTAAAGTGCAACCCATTTGAAACCATTTCTTTTAAATCTATTGACCTAGTCGAAAGCTAACTAAGTCAAAAGCCATTTAGTCGTAAGCAAGCAGACACAATTTAATTTAAAAACAAAGTGATGCTTTGACCCCTTCAGAACCTATGGTTTCAACCTCATACATTTTTCCTTTTATCCAATTCACTACATACCAATTTCTTGACAGCAGACGCATTGGTTTCGATGAAGTTGACGGCAGAAGGACTTGGTCAAAAGCTAACCAAGGTGGAAGCAGGTGCCGAAAGCAATAAAATAGCTAAAAACCCAAAATAAACAGTTCTTTTCACCTAACCTGCTTTACATGTAAATTTTTGATTGGTTGCCTCTTTTCTTTACCACTATAAAGTGCTGCACATTTTAGAGCCAATTAATTAATTTAAATCATTTGCAAAACACCCCTTCTCCTTAATTAAATATATAAAACATTTAAGTTCCATACTTTAAATAATTTTATATATTCATCAAATACGTAGAAAATTCTATATAAATTTCCAAAAATCCTTTTCATTATGTTTTCTAACATATATAAATTTCGGACCCTGTTAACCTGCCTTTTTACAAGGCTACGGGCAGGCGGGTTTAACTTGAACAACTTCACGACTATCGAAGCTGGAATATGATGGATTCGGTTTAAATGGATGACGGCCATTTGGATGGATGATAGTTCGATAGGCATCTATGGGAGTTTGGTGTGCAAGAACGTTCGGCATTGGAGAGAGCACTCGTTCGGACCCTGTTAACCTGCCTTTTTACAAGGCCACGGGCAGGCGGGTTTAACTTGAACAACTTCACGACTATCGAAGCTGGAATATGATGGATTTGGTTTAAATGGATGACGGCCATTTGGATGGATGATAGTTCGATCGGCATCTATGGGAGTTCGGTGTGTAAGAACGTTCGGCATTGGAGAGAGCACTCGGCATTGGAGAGAGCGCTCGGCATTGGAGAGAGCGCTCGACATTGGAGAGAGCGTTCGGCACTGGATGGGTTGTTCGGCATGGCTACCTCGATCGACCTACGAGTACGTTCGGCATAGTTGCCTCATTCGGCCTACGAGTACGTTCGACATAGTTGCCTCGTTCGGCATACGAGTATGCTCGGCATTGGGCGGGTCGTTCGGCATCAGGATGGTTCGGCATAAGGAATGGTTCGACATTGGTTGTCGCTCGGCATAAAAGAGTCGCACCTCCATACCTCGATACCTCCATACCTCGATACCTCCATACCTTGGTACCTCAATACCTCCATACTTCGGTACCTCCATACCTCCATACCTCGTTACCTCGATACCTCCATACCTCGGTACCTCGATACCTCCATACCTCGATACCTCCATACCTTGGTACCTCGATACCTCCATACCTACATACTTCGGTACCTCCATACCTCGGTACCTCGATACCTCGACACCTCGCTCGGCATCATACTGTTAGGCACGAGAAGATCGTTCAGCATATTTAGGTCGGCACATATAGTTACTCCATTTGGGTCAAGGTATGCAGCTACCAGGCCCACCAGAGAAGTCCAACTCATCTTCATTTATAAACAGAGGGGCAGTGGCACAGTGAAAGGGATCTTCGGCCTCTTCTCTTCTGTTCTCTGACTTTTTTCCTAAGACTAAGGCTAGTCTCCCGCTTTGTAATTGTAACTGATTCTTACATTAATAAAAAGAAAACTTTTGTAGTGGACGTAGGCCAGAGTTAGCCGAACCACTATAAAATCTGTTGTTCTTTACCGCTTTCATTTTAATTTGATTGTTCTTCGTATTATTACTCTCTACATACATCCTATCTGTGAGTTGTGATTGGGATTTGGTGCTTTCATCTGGATTTGGGTGTTAGTGACCAATTTTGGCCCTAACATTTTGGTGCTTTCACTGAGAAGGCAAACACTCAGGAATTTTGGAGCTAGGAACTTGGACTCTAGAAAGCAATGGCTAGGCCATCAACAAGAAAGCAATTGACAGAAAGGAGCAATCAAGAGGGAAGTTAAGAGGCTTCCTCTGGAGCTGGAGCAGTCCAAGCATCCATCTATATCACCAGAGAGGAAATGGAAGTCATGATGAAAAGACAAGAGGAGATGAGGCAGGCTCTTCTCAGACAATTTACGCAAGCAGGAAATGCCGGGGCTCAGATCCATAGAGCCAGATCAGAAGCACTCAACCGGCAAGCAAAAGGAATGGTTCAGTAGGGGCAACCCCCAATCAACAGACAACTAACAATCCGGATGAACCTGGGCTCGGGGGCGCACCATCAGGTAATGCTGAACCAGTTCATGGAGGGGTTCCAGCTAACACTACGCAACAAGATGCTGGCTGGAATGTAAGAGCAAGAGATGAAGAGTATGTACCAGAATTCCCTCGGGAACTCGGGGGGCATCCCTTGATGGACAATGCTAGATTAGCTGAGATTATCAGGCGAACCATGCGCGGGGGTTTGACCAATAGAGATCTGGAAGGAGTAAACAAGAGTCCGTTCACTCGTGAAATCAGGATAGCTTGAAATCCGCCAGATTTTAAGCTACCTAACGTGGAAATGTACAATGGCAAGGCCGATCCAACAGATCACTTGATGAGATATACAAGACACATGGAGGTGCTGGGGGCATCGAAAGAAGTTATGGCTCGATATTTCCCTTTATTCTTAACGGACATAGCCGCTATGTGGTTTAGGCAGCTGGAAGAGGGATCTATCGAGACATGGACAGAGTTGGTGGACAGGTTTCTGAAGCAGTTTCGGGTAAAAGGCCAAAGAATGTAATGACGCTGACATAGGTAAAACAAAGGACAAACGAATCACTCAGAGCTTTCTTAACTCGGTTCAATGCAGAGGTTGCTTCGGCGGATCGGTCGGATCCATCGATGGTTTTAATGGCGGCAGTGTCAGGAGTTAGAGAAAATTCAGATTTCAAAGTGCCACTTATACGGGACCCTCCGATGGATCTCGGGGAATTCTTTGACGAAGCTGTGAAATTCCTTCGGCAGGAAGATGCATGCTCAGATATGAAGTTAAAGGAGGTGAGCGCGACTGAGGATGGAGGACCATCCAGCGGAGGCTTGGAAAACGGAAAAAGGAAGCTGGATGACGAGTTAGGAAAGGCTAGGAAGCGGGGGAGAGAGCAAAAATTCTCCACCTATACAGGATTGAACGAGATGCTGGAATAGATTTATTTGGAGACTCAGAATCACCTTCCCTACCGAAGGCCGGCTAGGAGAGAACCCTCCAAACGTGAGAGGGCATCAGGAAAACACTACCTCTTCCACGATTTGGACGGGCACGATACCAACAGCTGTAGACACTTAAAGGACATAATTGAGGAACATGTAAGGAATGGACAGTTGCAACAATACGTCGAAGCTCGAGATGCAGCGGCATGGCAGGAGCAACCACCTTCTACCTCACACAATGATGGTGCGAGGCACAGGAATGATGGTCGATTGGTCATCAACTGATTGGGATATTATGAAATAAGTTGCAAACTATGGGCAAACGGCCAAGTCACTTACTTATGTATGGGGACGGAGATAGCCCTTAGGCATGCTCTGAGATGATGATAAACCGCGATGCTCTAGTTTGTGAAATCTGCTTTCCCTTTTTTGGCTTGGACATTTGCTTTTTTTCTAATTTGGTTTGAACTTCTGGTTTTTTCTGTTTCTTGATTTGGACTTTTATTTGGATGATTGTTTTCTAGTTTGGATATTGGTTTGGATTTTCGATATGGATTTTATGTTTTCTGATTTGATCTGGATTTTGGATTGGCTTTCGATTGGATTTTTATCTGGTCTTTGATAAATGGTCGTCAGGTATGGATTATACCTGGAAAGGGGTAGGTCGCTTTGTCCAAACACGGCAAATCGACCTATTCAGGTCGTCGAGTATGGACTATGCTCGGCAATGGTTCGAAGAGACCAGGATTCGGCCTAGGACTTAGGCCCCATATTATCGGTTACTATTTTAGGTCGTCGAGTATGGACTATGCTCGGCAAGGGTCCGGAGAGACCAGGATTCGGCCTAGGACTTAGGCCCCACATTATCAGTTACTATTTCAGGCCGTCGAGTATGGACAATGCTTGGCAAGGGCCCTGAGAGACCAAGATTTAGCTTAGGACTTAAGCCATGCACTACTCAACGTTCAGGGACACTGGACTTCGGTCATCAGGTGTGGACTGTTCTTGACAAGATCCCGAAGAGGCTACGGATATGAATATCGGCTATGCACGATAGAGGATTTGGATATTGACCCAGAGAGGTCATGGGTTCGGTTACTGGTTATTGGATAAGGTTGGATTAAGACTCGGTTACCGAGTCCGGATGGATATGGAATTGGCTATGGACTTCGGATATTAGATTCGGAATTATTCAAAACACACCTTCCAACAGCAAGGCATGTATTGGGAGGCAAGTGTTAACCCGCCTTTTTACAAGGCCACGGGCAGGCGGGTTTATCTTGAACAACTTCACGACTATCGAAGCTGGAATATGATGGATTTGGTTTAAATGGATGACGGCCATTTGGATGGATGATAGTTTGATCGGCATCTATGGGAGTTCGACATGCAAGAGCGCTCGGCATGGGAGAGAGCGCTCGGCATGGGAGAGAGTGCTCGGCATTGGAGAGAGCGCTCGGCACTGGATGGGTCGTTCGGCATGGCTACCTCGATCGGCCTACGAGTACGTTAGACATAGTTGCCTCGTTCGACCTACGAGTACGTTCGGCATAGTTTCCTCGTTCGGCATACGAGTATGCTCAGCATTGGGTGGGTCGTTCGGCATCAAGATGGTTCGGCATAAGGAATGGTTCGAATTGGCTGCCGCTCGACATAAAAGAGTCGCACGTCCATACCTCGATACCTCCATACCTCGGTACCTCCATACCTCCGTACCTCGGTATCTCCATACCTCGGTCCTCGATACCTCCATACCTCGGTACCTCGATACCTCCATACCTTGGTACCTCGATACCTCCATACCTCAGTACCTCGATACATCCATACCTCGGTACCTCGATACCTCGACACCTCGCTGGGCATCATACTGTTAGGCACGAGAAGATCGTTCGGCATATTTAGGTCGGTGCATAGAGTTACTCCATTCGGGCCGAGGTATGCAGCAACCAGGCCCACCAGGAAAGTCCAACTCATCTTCATCTATAAATAGAGGGACAGGGGCACAATGAAAGGGATCTTCGGCCTCTTTTCTTCTGTTCTCTGACTTTTTTCCTAAGACTAAGGCTAGTCTTCCACTTTGTAACTGTAACTGATTCTTACATCAATAAAAAGAAAACTTCTGGAGTGGACGTAGGCCGGAGTTAGCCGAACCACTATAAAATCTGTTGCTCTTTGCCGCTTTCATTTTAATTTTGATCGTTCTTCATATTATTGCTCCCTACATACATCCTATCTATGAGCTGTGACTGGAATTTGGTGCTTTCATCTAGATTTGGGTGTTAGTGACCAATTTTGGCGCTAACAGACCCAAATGATTATTTATTTTGCCATAAATAATTTATAACCTAATAAATCATTTTCTTCACTAGAAAATTAATATAAAATCCACCATGATTCAAAAAGTTATGAAAATTGAAACTCGTCTCTAAATAACATTCTGGTTTATATCTAAAATCGCAAGGCATTTGGATGTCATGAAGTAGGGTTTTCACGTCAAAACCTATCATAAAAATCATTATGAACCTGTATAAATCATCAACAAGTATATATAAACATTTAATCATCCAAAACATGGCATTATCATGCAAAATCATTTTGGGTTAACCTTAAAACCAAAAACTATAAGGAAAATGGGATGTAGTTATCACTCACCTTATCTTTGTGATTAAAGATGTGAGACTTGATGTTGAACAAGTTGATTTACTTCTTCCTCTTGAAAATCCTAGCTTTATCTTCTCTTAAGATTGAAAATGGCAGTCGGCCTTAAAATGGTAGTCGGCCTTGAAAATCCTAGCTTTTATTCATGTTATCTTATTTTGATTTACATTTAACATGGCATGGCTACCGCGGATTAAATCAAATCTCAATCTATTCACCATCTTACATTATTTTATTTTATTTAGCTAATTAAATATCCAAAATAATGTTATTAAAAATATGGGGTGTTACAAAACTACTTCATCACAGTCCACTGTGCATATCACTTCATTACCTCATACCCACCTTTGTGCATATCACTTCAATCTACTGCACAACATATTTCACATATCTACCCATCAACCTTCACCACTCTACACATTCATTCCCCTGTCCACCATCTTATTCACATCTGTTAAAATCCATAACCGCTACCATACTTAACTATATACAACCATCTTCAACCTTACTACCTCGGCCTAATACAACCAGTCATACTCCACATTTACATACCACACTTCAAACTTCTGCCTGAACTTCACCATCATCACTTACCACTATTTTTCTGAACTGCCTTCAACCTTAGCAATACATTTCCTCCTACTGTCACATGATACAACCCCTAAATGCAGTTCAAAAATACAAACATACCACAGACATATTTACACCCTATAACCTCCAAACCAACCCGACTTAACTGTCCTACCACACTTGCAAACTCCACTGCCGTCAGTTCTTGCATATCCATTCACATATCCATTCACATATACCATATGTCTAAAACATCCACATGCAACCATCAAACTACCTACACTGTTTATCACTTCACCATACCATTCCATAGTTTCATAACAGACTCCTTCCCTCATCATCGCCTCCACCCTAATTATCATAACATACTTCCATGATCCACTTCACACCAACACAACATACTTCCCCTGCACAACATACTTCCCCTGATCAACACCTCTGATTCTCACCAAACCAGTGCACTTCATCTCCTCTATATCACATCCTCCTGCCTTCAGATAACAGTACGTCATCTCCTTACTCAACCGCTTCACCACTCAGCAACTCCTTCCTCAACATCACCTCCACCCCAATTCATCCACTTACTGCCACCATTCATACATTACAAGACTGCCGTCTCCCTCCTCCCCTACCCCTCAACATTCAATCACCACTCCTTCTCTTACTGCTGCTCTACTTCCTCCAACAATACTTCCAACCACAACCTTCTCTACACCACCATTATCTCCTACCTTATAAATCACCTCAAACCAACTATACATCAAACTGCATCTCCTCTGCGACTAAACAAAACTACTACCACTACACCCTTCTACTATATATAACTGTTTTCACACCAACCTGCAACTCAACCTTACAACTGCTTCTACCTACCATACAACAACCAACAACCAACAATCACCAATTGCACTGTCAAACCATTGCCTGCATCACAACAGCAACAATATCCCCCTGACCAAGCTTCACCATGAAACTGCGACCCACTTTGGTTATCGCCTCACCCAAAGATAGCCATCTTCGAATGATCAATCGCCGAAACCACAACTCCATTACAAACCAAACGATGAACCGACCTTCAGCAAAATCCTACCTATATCAAACAATTTCCAACCCGAATCAACTTCCCAATCAACCACAATTCCTACCTGCAACCCTCAATCGTCGACGACCGCAACACGCAAACAAAATCCCTAAATTCAAACTGCTGCAAGCGAACCATAATTCTTCAAACCGGAAATTTCCCAAACCAATGAATAAAAAAATCATGATCTAATTTTTTTAAGTCGCCTCTTGATGTAATTTTTTTCCTCAATTGTGATTTGAGTTCGAAGTGGTCTGTTTTACCAAAGAAAAAAAAAGAATGAAGAAATTATTTTAAATGGACTGTTCGTTTAAGTAATTTTGGGCGGGGTGCGTTTTCTTTATTTGTTTTTTTTATCATTTTGTTTCTTTATATTTCCTTTTTTAAAATCCATTTTCCTTTTTGTCTTCCATCTTCTTCATAGAAAAGAAAAAAAAAAGGAGAACAAGTTTGCTTTGTGTTGTTTTCTTGCCAAAACTTTATAAAAAAAATTCCAAAAAAATACAAAAATATTTGCATTAGTTTATGATGACTTTGTGAATTGGTTCTAGATTCACTTGTTTTTAATTTCATGCATATATAAAAAAACACATGTGCTTCTATCTTTCTTTTTTTGTTTCTTTCTTTCATTTGTTTTGGCTTTTCTTTTGTTTTAGTCTCTTCTTTGATATATAAAAAACAAAAATAGAAATAATAATAATAAAATAAAAATCTACATATATCTTGTTTTTATTTCATATTGCAAAAGTAGAAAATAAAAGGAGACGAACTTGGCCAAAAATAAATTGCTTGCTTGCTTATTAAAAAAATTGCTTTTAAAATAATTTGCTAATAATTCTACATGCTCTAGTATCATGCCATTTATCCCTTGTTTTTATTTACTTTGCATTGTTGGTTGCTTGCATTTGCATTTATAAAAGAATCAAAAGCGAAAACAAAAACAAAATTCATTCGTAGTTACACTGTTAATTCACGTTTAATTTTAGTTTTGCATTTATCTTGGAACATGACTAATTATTATGGTTGGACATCAAACTTAAGTGTGTTGCGAGCTCACCTAAGGCTTAATTGTATATTGATAAGTTGTTCTCTTTCGACAATTTAATTTATTAGTGTCTAAGCTACGGTAGAGAAATAACCATTTATAAATATTATGATGATTCATAAATATTATAACGATTGTTTCTCTGAAGGTACTCAAATCTTCGGTTGCATTGCTACGTTGATTCGTGGTGCACCAATAAATCCTGCACGTTACTTGGTTGGGAACTATTTTGTTGAATTAAAACAAAATATGATTATACAATTTTGAGTTAGGAGCTACTTAGGATAGAAAATTTACAATTAAGCATTTGCATTCATTTAGTTGCATTAGTTCATGCATATTTAAAAAAAATTCAAAATCCAAAACTAAAAAAAGTTATAAATATTTCTTAACTTAGTTTTTATATCCTTTGAAAATTTTCAATTAAAACCAAAAATCCAAAAAAAAAATCGTGTTAGTTTTTTTAGGAAAAAATTACGATCGTTTCAAAGATAAAAAACTAAAAAAAAAGCTAAAAAACAAAAAATAAAAAAAAACATATAAAAGAAAAAAAACCAAAATTTCCTTTTGAAAAATAAATTCCTTTTGGTAAACAGTTTTCCATTATAAAAATAATCCAAAAAAATGAATTGTAAATGTCCGAATTCACCTACTCACATGAGTTTTACAATAGTTTGAAAATCAATATAATCCATATAATTTCCCCCAAATTCTTATGGATATTTTAATGACAACTATTGTGCAAACAATTAAAATTTTGAACAATATTTTCAAAATGATGACCAACCCTCAACTCTTGAAAAATGCATTAAAACGATTTCGTCTTTACTTGAGCTCTCTACACAAAATGATCAAACGATAAATGATTTGTGTAATTCATATTTGTGCAATAACTCAAGTCACTGATTTCAAAATAATCAAAATTTGAATTTACTTCAAAATTCAAATGATTTCTATTATAACTCATGCCAATTAAATTTCGAATTCCTAAATGAATTTCAAAATCAAAACGAAAATGTGAACCACTTTTCAAATAATTTTAGCAATGAGAATAATCTTGGCTATGGTTCAATGGAAAAATTTTGTTCTCAACAATTTCAAATTGAAGATTCTTAAGTTAATAATTATAAACTTTATTTTGTTGAGCAAATGGAAGAGATTTACAATGATCACACAAGTTTGTTGTTTGAAACATATATCAAACAACACAAGCAACATAATCAAATCCCAACATATGACGAGTCAAGCAATAATCCATCTTTTACCAAATTGACGATTTTCAAATAACAGCTTTTGAAATTGAAAACGACAATCTTAATGTATTTG
This sequence comes from Allium cepa, assembly GCA_030765085.1. Taxonomy (NCBI): domain Eukaryota; kingdom Viridiplantae; phylum Streptophyta; class Magnoliopsida; order Asparagales; family Amaryllidaceae; genus Allium; species Allium cepa. Next base: position 197,344,938 of record CM060946.1, read on the forward strand.
TTGAAAATGTGGTAATTAAGTTGGATTTCAATTCTAATAAGGGTGAGAAACTCGATTTAAAATTCGATCTTCCTTTTTCTGATTTCAAAAAATTAAATACAACATCATTGGATTTTGAACTTGATACATGCAATGGAGTTGTTAATAATCCAATAAAGGAAGACGAATTTTGTGAACACAATTTTTTTGGAATTTTCGAAGATGAGTTGTTAAATTTTGAAGGGGTAGATTTAAATCACCGTTATGATTTTGAAATCAATAGTTCTAAAAAAAAATTTAATGATGAGTTTGAATTACATCTAGTGAAAATAAACTTGAATTTCATCCAATTTTTCTATCAACCCCAAAAATCATCTAAAATAAAACAACTCATATGATTTTAATAAAACGATATTTGTTTCTCCAAATCAACATTCAACTTTGAAATCTGTTATGATTTGATTTTCTATGCTTAAGTTGTGTCTTTCATACTTGACGAGACAAATGAATTTTCTTTGAAAGACCGTTTCATTTACTCTTTAACTGTATATTTTCTAATGTCATGTAAATAATAATCGTTTATTTTCATGCAAATATAGGTCATATTTTTATTTATTTTTTAATTTTTCTCCTTTCACTTGGGTTGACTATGGAGACACGGTCAAAACTAAGTTTTGGGGGGGGTCTCATCTTCTTTTTGATTTCTCATGGTTAATATTTTTTTCATTTTCCTTCCAAATCTCAAAATTTAAAAAAAAAAATTCATAACGAATTATCTTCGTTTTAGCATTTTGATATCTTTTGAAAAAAAACTATAGGATAAATGTATAGTTTTGGTTATCAAATTGAAATTTTTGAAAATTTATTTGTCTCAACAAAAATAAAATTAAAGTTTGGTTACAAGAAACTCTGGTTTAACTAGTATATAGGAAGATTCATAGGTGATAATTATGAAGCATCTCCTAATTGAAAATCTTTGTTTAAAAAGTGGTGGATATAAAGTAAAGGCTATAATAATTTTGATCTTCTTAGTTAAACGGTGCTAAGATGATTTTGCAAAACTCTCTCTTCAAAAAAACATAAAAATATAACAAATAATACATATTTGTATATATGTATATATTTTATAATCACATAGAGTCATGTGTTCATACGCAAGCATATACACTCGTCATGCTCTGTACCTTTCTAACATAAGTCTGGAAAGCGATGCACGATCGGTATATCTGGCTTTAGTTTTTCTGAGTTAGGTGTATGTATATAAAAATTTGTTCATTAATAATGCCTACAGTCGATAGGTGTACATACTTGTGTGTTCACTTGCCACACTCTGTATTCCCCTCACATAAGCCCGTAAGGCAGTGCATGAGTAATATATCTAGCCTCAGTTTTCTGTGTTAGGCATATGTAAATATTATTAATATCAATAAAAAATTTCAAATAAGAGAGAGTAACCAATTGAAATACAAGAACTATTTTAACCTATGTGATTTGACATGTTATTCAAACGAAATAAAAATGCCACTTTGAAAAACTTTGATAATCAACTAAAGATCTTTTTCATAGTTGCACTATCTTGTCAACTGAAATAACTAGCCAAACTAGAGTCTGTTAGTTATGATAATTTAGTTTTTATTGGAAATTTTGACAAGTAAAATAACTAAAATTTCATGATGATGACCAAAAATAATATTTAACTTATTCGTGTCGATTTAAAAGTAAAATTTTCATTTGTAAATATTTTCAAAAACTTACATCCATATCTCTCTGTAAATAAATCTTGCATTTAAATTTTTTTTCGCTTTGCATTTGGATTTTGTGGGTAAACCCTCACAAGACAGCACTTGTCCTACTTGGGACACCTAGAGGTTTAACGGCTTGTTGCATATGCTCAATGCAATCGTGCTCTCTACAAAAACATATTTATTTTAATTTTAGTTTATTTGAGGATGAAAAAAAGATAAGTGTGGGGTATTTGATGTGCACGTAAATGTGCATATTTTTACTACAATATTTAATCTAATTTAATTAAATAAATAAGCATATATGGTATTTTAACATGTTTAAACCAAAATTCAAATCATTTTCAAATCATCGTTTATTCATCTTCATATAGGGGGAAAATGGTTATTTTTGTGCAAATATTAATTTTAAGAATATTTATTTCTGCATTTTTGTTGTTGTAGGAATTTGAATGAAAATTACAAGAGGCTTCATGGAAAACATGCATGCACAAGAGAAGACAAGCAAATAAAGATGGAAATAAATCATTTCAAGCATCATGGAGGGCCTCACCTATCCACTTACCTTAATCTAAAATTAGAAGCTGCTGCACAAGCTAGTGGAGGTTAAAGTTTAATTCATAGTTGATGATGGATTAATTAAAGGCTAATGATAACTTGGTGGCCACATTTCGTAGAGGGGTATTTTGGGTAGTCCCCAAAAATATGCATTAGGGTTTTAGGCTTTTATAAATACCACATATGTTCATGTAATTAAGTTCTTAGCTTCCTCTTTAGTTAGTTTAGTTTTAGGCTCAAAATAAATTATAAGCTCCTTTTCTCTATTTCATGGCTACTTAGTCATTTTCTTTTATGTAATTTTCTTTTTACGCAATTTTAATTCATTATTTTTTTAATTTACATGATTTTTCCATTCATGTTAGTAGTGTAGATCTTTTTATTTATGCAAGCTTATTTTATGTTAATTGGCTTTCTTCTTACTTAGTTTGCATTTTCCTTTTACTTTTGTTTCATGTTGAATTCTATATTTTTTAAATGATAACAAATATGAGAGACTAAACCCCTTCAATTTAGGAGTAATGAAGCTTTTATGATCATATAGATTCAAAATTTTGTTAATTTTTAATCTCTTCTTGTGCTTAATGACAATGTTTGAATGGGTAAATTTTTTATTGTTTTAGCTATGAATTTGATAGCCTATGTTGTAGACATAAATATGTTATGCTTAAACAAACACAAAAATAAATTTCCTCTTCATCTACATATGATTATGGTAATAAAATGATTTCAAAATCAAAATTTATAGTTTGTATTTTTAATCAACAGTTAATAGATCATGCTTAGAATAGATTTTATTTTCAAATTCATTGTCATTTTTATGAGAGTTAAAACTGGTTTAGTGGGTATGTTAAAGTTAGATGGTTTATGTTGGGCTATAAAATAACACAAATAGGCCATAATTATGTTAAACATATCAACTAAATTCACTAATGACCAAAAGAGATCATAATTTCATTTTATTGATTTACGTGATCATGAAAAGGGATTTACCTCTAAATTACCTTAAACTCTCATATTTTTATCGATTTTAGCTTTTGCTAGTTTTTACATTTTTTTAGCTTAACACAACTTCAATTCTTGGTTAATTTGGTTGAATAGAAATTTTAAAATGAATACAATTCCCTAAGGATCGACCCGTACTTGCCACGTACTATAATTGTACGCCGTGCACTTGCGGTTATTTTTTACTTTAACTTTGATCGGCTATTTTCTAATCTGATAGAGATTTAACCATCAAACAGCATACGGTCACACCATCACCTGTTTTACTTTACCGAGTTATATACATATGGTTGTCGCATATGGGTTGAATGGTTGTGCATATATACAGAACTACTAGTGTATTTACATATGATGTTGCATACGTTTGGATACATAGCATAAGCACATGCTTCGTTGCATCCGTAAGTTTTTTTAGACAATTTTCATTTACAAAGTTTTTAATCGGAGCTTGTATGGAGAAGTTATTAATGTTTGAAAATTTGGAAAAGAAAATGAATAATATAAATTGGGAATGAAATATTTTAAATAAAGAAAGATTGTAAGGTATGCCTCTCTGGACGTTTTAAGCAGACACGCATGCCAGACTCAAACCATTCAAAAGGACAGATTGTTATGGGGTAAAGAAGAAAAAGAGAAAGAAATAAAATAAATACATAATCTCGCAGCGGAATGACAAAATATAATAATCAAATAACAGTTCATGAAGCTGATTTATAAATACATTTGATTATTCTTTACAAAACAAATATCAAAGTTACATAAACAGGAATAAATAAACAAATGCAGTGGAACAACATAATGTAGTGGAACAAATATATTATAATAATAATAATAATAATAATAATAATAATAATAATAATAATAATAATAATAATAATAATAATAATAATAATAATAATAATAATAATACAAATCTTCGACTTCGTCCTCCAGAAATAAGGTCTTAAACCATGAAATGCTCAGGCTGACCTGAGCGAATTGAAAAGACAAAACACTCGAGTCAAAACTAAAAGATCTTTTATAAGTTAAATCAACGGTGAATAAACATGAGTGGAATGACGTCAGAGATATTTACGGGGCTGACATCTCTTATCCAGTGTCTAACGTAAGCGCAATAACTCAAGAGATGTTCGGGATTACCATCTCCAAATGATTCGTTATACTATCTACTATGTAGTACAATATGCTTTTATAATAATTTCTACAGTAAAGTAAAGTATTAGCAGCTACTACCGCCCACCTCGGAACACACTCTCAAATCAAAAATCAAGGGTGGTCGCCAAATCAATCATAAAGTTAGAATATGGTATCGAAGAAATGTGTTCGATCGGAGGAATGACCCCACTTGACCCGGTATAGCTCCTGTTTTAGTCACATCTAAGCTGACTCACGGGAGTCAGGGTCACATCATACCTCATACAGAATTCGTTCATCAAACCATCCTACTTCATTTCTAAAATCTCCACCACATACACAGTTGTTAAAGTGGTTTTTGGTATTGGCAGAGAGTATGACAATATCTGATCCCGGTGTCTTTAACAACCAATCTCTTATTACACACCAGATGGTTCTTTTAATTTTTCAAAACCATTTCATAATTGATATCAAAATATCATATTCAATTCAAATCATATCACTTTCGAAATTATATTCACTTCCAAAAATCATAATTTCAAAATAGTTTAAAACCCTCATTTCAAAACTTCATATTTAAATCAAATATATAATTTAAATCCCAACTTAGGTTATTTCATCATTTCATCATATTTTCTTTTAAACCAATGAATTTGGATATAAACAATTCCCCTTTGCTTAGCCTTAAAATTTAGAAAATAGTTTAAATAGTTATAAATAGTTTAACATAATAAAATAAATTTTAGAATAGTTAAAATATTCTAAAATATTAAAAATAAATTAAAGATAGCTTTAAATTGATTTAAGATAATTTAATATATTTAAAATTGATTAAATATAATTAAAATAGATTAAATATCTTAAAATAGATTAATTAGATTTAAAATAAATTAAATTGTTTAATTTGTTTGAAATAAATTACATTGGTTTAAATAGGTTAATATAATTTATACAGTTAACATAGGTTAAAATAGTTTAATAATTTGAAAATCTTAATAATTATAAATTTTAAAATAGTATATTTTTAACAGTTTACATTAAAATATGAATCTGAAGTTAACATCAATTTAAACTATTTATTTCTTTTCAACACATCTGAACCATTTAAATTTCCAAATCAACAAAACCCAGTTTTCTTTCAATTCAAACTCTCTATAAATTATTAAATTCTATATTGCTTTCAAACCATGTTTGAAATATTTAAATTATCCAAATTCCAATATATTTCAAAGTTATATTTAAAACAATTTCAGTATCCCAGTTCCGTTAAATTCCATTTCTACTTCAAAAATTCAACTTAAAATTTTAATTAAATTTCTTTAACAGTTCCTTTAAACCAATTCAAATTTCAACATAAACTTGTATTTTCAACAATAATTCAATTTATATAAATCAAATTCTTATTTCAAAATATCTTCGATTAAATTCAAAAATTAAGGGTTCAAAAATCATTTAATTTAACCAATCCAATGTCCATATATAGTTCTCTACACTATGGTCAAGTGATACAGATATTTATCATTTCAATCCACAATTTACAAATTTACAGTTATATACCGTTTCAAACCGCAATCCCGAATTTAACTAAAAATCCATAAAATCGTTCGAGTCTATCATTTCAACCCATAATGATTTTTCCTTAATCTATAGATCGTTAAGGTATGTATCATTTCAACCCATACTGGTTTTTCTTGATAATGTCTTAGGGAACTTGCAGAGTGATAACTATATATAAATTAATATAACATCCAATCATCCAACATCAACAAACAATCAAACATCCTCCATAACCATCATCCAATTCACCTAATAAATTACAATAAATAACTGATTATCATTTACAGGTAATAAATGGTAATTTAAATTCAATATAAATTAAATGGCAATTTAATTAGAATAAATTCAAATTAACTAGAATGACAATTTAAGTACACCAAACAGCCATAAATAAATTTCAAATCACATCATAAATTTAATTTAACAAACATAAGAAATTTTTAGAAGTTGTGAGTGGGTTAAGACACTCACCTTTGGATTTAGATCGAATTAAAATCCAATTTAAGCCCAAAATTCAAACAGTTTTAGAATTCGTCAACTAGCGCTAAAATGTTCAAAATTTCGATACGATCCCAACGTAAGAAACTGCGTGCGAATTGGACCTCGTAAGTAAAAGATATGTATTTTAGAACCTTTGAATTTAAATTTAAATAAAAAATAATATTACCCAATCAAAAGCTGCCACCTCACCATCATTCACGCGCACCCCTGTACCCTAGCTCGAACACAATGATGGCCGCTGTCCATCATGAGCAAATCGCCCCATATTCGCGCCACCATGTCACGATTGAACAATGCCGATGGGAGCTCCTTCCTCTCCGCACCTCAGGTGGCCGTGTGACCATCCCCTTTGGCCAGAAACGGCTCCGGCCGAGCCCCCTAAAGCGACCCAAAAGCTCTAAGATCTGGTGAACTATATCGCCTCCGACATGACATAGCCGTATGGATGAACTCCCCTAAGCCTCCTCTATAACCCAGCGCCTTCCGATCGCCATCACGTTAAAGTTCCACCGTCCACTCAAAAACCCTAGCAATGGACGGCCAAGCTTACTCATCCATTTCTAATCAAACGATAATTCGAATTGGAAAACAAATCATTGCAGTAGATTACGCTCATCGAGAGCTTTGAATTGATATAAGATATGATATGGTTCGAGGAGTTTGAATTTTGGAATTAAATTTGAAATTGGATTGGGGTTTTTGGTTTTGGTTTGTCTGCTATTGGAATAAGGAGTTGAGAAGAAAACGTACGTATAAACAAAAGGAATAAGAAATAACTAAGGTTTATAACATGCTATTTATAGGCAGATCAGAAATAGAAGTGAAAGGATCTGATTGGTTTGGGTTTGAATGATAAATGGCATGAAAAGCCCGTTCTGTCTCCGGACCAAAAATGGGTAATCCCATATATCAAAATAGATGTTTTCGATAATTTTAAACTCAGTGGAATAGGTTTCAAATCCAAAATTCCATTCTATGAAGAAGTTAGCTTAAAACCAGCTTATTCCAAATTGATTTAATTTAATTTGATTTCTTGGCGTTTCGAGCCCATGTGATCCAACAACAAATCTGATCACTACGAAACTTGGAATCCTACAATAATTCACCATTACGGATCCGATGAAATTGGTTTCATTGAAATCCGAGTCAGTGGCTAAAATTTCTATTTTCACATTTATTTAAATAAATAAATATTAAATTAATAAAATCACATTTTTATTTCAAATTTAATAACTAATAATTTTCATCATTTTCAGTTACTTGTATATTTACAATAGTTTAAAACAAATTTACACATCAATTTAAAGTTAATTATTTTACCAATTATAGTGTTTGATTTCAATTCCTATAAATTCAAAGATTATAAATTTTATTTCCAGTAATCCTATTTAATTGATTTTAATCTTGTTATTCAGTCCATTGTTACCTTATGGATATAATTATCATGATTTATATCTCATTACACTAATATTCTCCAATTTCCACCTTTTATGTGAATTAGTTACCATATTTCCATTATAGAGATTTTTTGTCTTTTTCACACATTAATTATAATTTAAAATCCCGATTAATCATTTTATCTTGGTTTCGTTCTTTTATTAAATCAATTGTTAATTTAGAATAAAATTAACATTTTTATTTATTTTAGTGCATTCAAATTTTTTAGCTATTGTCTTACTTACATAAAGGTAACATTTAATTACAATTGATTAAATACATTGGTAACAAATAATAATCACCATTACTACATGTAATAACATTTGTAAGTTAATTATTTACCACCAGCTGTTATAAGAACTTGTACAACACTACTCTTATCAATTACAATTTATTATCTCTATTTCATAAATTAATCCCTTTTTAACTATGAATTGTTCTTTATATCCAATTATAAATTAATGCACACGTCACTAAAATTTAATTATAATCTATATCAATTTTAACTCTTAATCATTCTAATTAATTGGAATTTCATTCACATTGTTAATGATTAATTTTAACTAACATTGTTACACTTCATTTTAGTTATTATTTCATTATTAAGTTCTAAATTTTTATTTATCCCAATATCAAATCACAGAATCTTATTAAATTAAAAAATTTAATTATCGAAAATTTACGAGTCGTTACACTCTCTCCTACTCAAACTTTTCATTCCCGAAAAGAAAAAAGAAGGAAAATGAAGGAATCAAGTAATCAATATGTCTTATTCAAAATATTAAATTTATAACAAATAAATTTACAAAATTAAATAATTCAAATAAAATAAATCCTTTGTATTCAAATTAACAAAAGTTTGGAAAACATTTCACAAAATTTTCTAAGTCCAAAATTCATGAAAAATTTCGATAGAGTCTCCTTTGTACGGAGAGGTAGAAATAGTAATATCAAAGATAACAATATATATATCATATATTTTCAAAATAATATATCCCAACAATGGGAAAAACATTATAATATCGCTAGAAAACCGTATTTCGAGAATGTACCTATTTATCAGACAAATAATGCTTATTTTATGAAACCAAAAATAGTAGCAATTGCTTCCATAACCAGTATTCCACTTATGTAATCCAAAGAGGTTAATACTTATATAAGAGAAATATTTATATTGCTTCAATTTATAACAAAAAAATCATAACAATATTCGCTTACAAACAACATACAACAAGCACTTGCAAACAGGACCATACAATCATCACATGCAGTTTAAGAAATCAACCATCCATCCATAGCAACCAAAACAAATGATTTGTTCGGGTTTAGACATTTTTAATCGCATAGGATGACAAATAAACTACTAAGTATACCATCTACTCAACTGTCTTAGGTAAAACTCAATAGGTTATTCATACATCCTAAAAATTAGAAGTATCTTTTCCCAAACAACCCATAACCAAAACAAACAAAAAATTTGAAACATTATTTTGAGTTTATTCTTATATATTTCCTTTCACAACATTTATTATTTAAATTTTCCATTCATACAATGATCATTTCTTTAATTTACATTTATTTATTACAAATCCAATTCCCATTCATTCATGTAATACTTAGTTCCATTTATTTATATATGTCATTTACTTTTCTTACATATGTTATTTACGTTGTCTTACCTATGTTATTTATACAAAATTTTAAACATATGTAAATTAATTCTTAAAGTGCTATATAGGTTTCTTTGTAAATAAATTCACATTCATTCATTCAATACTTATTTTTGGTCATTTACATTTATTACTTGTAAATTCATTTCATTTATTCACTAATGAAAATTTCTTTTCATTACTTCACATTCATTTCTTACATAAGTTATTTCCATTCATTTGTTTATAATAATTAATGAATTCATTATTCAAGTATTACATACATTTTGTTGTGGCTTAGTTCACATTTATTAATTTATATATTTGATTTCATTAGATATTAATATACACTGGTGCATAAGTTCCTACTTAAGTTCCATACCTTTGAATTTACATTCATCCTTTCTTATATAATGGCATAGAATAAAAATCCATGTTCTAAATCATTTTAACTTTTCTGAAGTTATAATCATTTACTCAATATAATACTCATGTTATTATTTACTTTAATTATAAATATCTTTAAACATTAACTTAAATTTATAATCATTTATTTATAATACTCTTTCTTCTATTACATTTAATTAGTAACATTTCAATTTTAACTTAAGTTTATAACAACTATACTATCAAATTCTTATTTATAACAGTAACTACATTGAACACTTTCATTTATTCAAGTTTTACTTGTATAATATTCTATTACTTATTTTAATTAACATTTCAACTTTTAATAATTTGGTAAGTTATGGATATATATAAATTTTTTTAGGGTGCAATAGAAAGTTACACAAGTTTCTCTTATTTATTTAATTACAAAATGTTCAATGGTCACCATTTCTTAATCTTATTTTCCTTTTTATTTACAGTTTACCAAATTTTAGTTTCCTATATTTTCATTAATCATTTTAACATCAAATTTCTAAATTTAATTTTAGAAGTTCCCAATTATTAATATAGTCAAGATTCGTCCATTACAATAATTTCAGTTTCTAATTAATAGAAACTTAAGAACTAAACAACTGGGTTTCATTTCAATTATTCCAAGATAATTTATATAATCGTACCTTATATATATATATCAAATCATTTTTGGAATTGAAAATCAAGATTAATTTATCAAAACAATTTATGCAGTAAATTACTACACGGTCTTCCCACTTTGGAACTCGAAAATGAATGTCGATAATGCGTGCACTCATCACTGAAATTATTTTCCAATGACAGAGAGGGGAGTATAGAACTTATTTCCTTTCAAAATTCTTTTAAACATTTCTTTCTTATCATGTTGAAATATTTATATCTGAAAGTAATTCCAAATAATACTGATATTATATTTCAAAAATACTTTGAAAGAAATTTCCAAAATCCCGGAACTTAAGTTCTCAATTTTCCAATTTATATTTATTTTATTTACAAATCTTATTTTCAACCAATATTAATAAATTTTACTACCTAACAAGAAAATATATTACAACCAAATATATCATTTAAAAAATCATTATTTTATATATAAAGTAAATAATAGGTAAAAATATTTCATTTATCTATATTTCAAAACAAATATTGTGTCGGTCTGCCCTATTAAGTGTTTAGAAATCCCTATTGATGTCATAGCATCATATGCACCAACTAGAGTTTATAAATACAAAACGGGACAAATTAACACAACATAAAAAACCTATTGTAACACCAATGAATACGCTCTCTCATATATACACTCAATAACTCATTCTAGGGTATAATTACCCTATTCTAAGAGTCAAACCCCACATCCAATTATCCAACATCAACAAACAATCAAACATCCACCATAACCATCATCCAATTCAACCAATAAATTACAATAAATAACTGATCGTCATTTACAAGTAATAACTGGTAATTTAAATTCAATAAAAAATTAAATGGTAATTTAATTGAAATAAATTCAAATTAACTGGAATAACTATTTAAATACACCAAATAGCCATAAATAAATTTCAAATCACATCATAAGTTTAAACTAACATAAGAAATTTTTAGAAGTTGTGAGTGGGTTAAAACACTCACCTTTGGATTTAAATCTAATTAAAATCCAATTTAAGCCCAAAATCCAAACGGTCTCTGAATTCGTCCTAACTGGCATCACAATGTTTGAAATTTTGATACAATCCTAACGCAAGAAACCGCGCATGAATTGGACCTCGTATGTAAAAGTTACATACTTTAGAACCATCGAATTGAAATTTAAATAAATAATAATTTTACCCGATTAAAAACTGCCACCTCACCATCATTCACGCGCACCCCGGTACCCTAGCTCAAAAATGATGCTGGAATTCGTCCATCATGAGCAAATCGCCGCCTGCACGCGCCACCATGTCACGAGCGAACAACGCCAATGGAAGCTCCTTCCTCTGCCGCACCTCAGGTGGCCGCGCGACCATCCCCTCGGCCAGAAACGGCTCCGGCCGAGCCCCCTTACGCTACCCAAAAACGCCGAGATCTAGTGAACCACGTCGCCTCCGACACGACATAGCCATATGGGTGAACTCCCCTAAGCCTCATCTACGACCCAGCGCCTTCGGATCGCCATCACGTTGAAGATCCACCATCCACTCAAAAACCCTAGCAACGGACGGCCGAGTTTCCTCGTCCATTTCTGATCAAACAATAATTCAAATTGGAAAATGAATTATTGTGGTATATTACGCTCGTCGAGTACTTCGAATTGATATAAGATATGATATGTTTTGAGGAGTTTGAATTTTGGAATTGAATTTGAAATTGGATTGGAGTTTTTGGTTTTGGTTTGTCTTCCATTGGAATGAGGAGTTGAGAAGGAAATGTACGTACAGACAAAAGGAAAAAGAAATAACTAGGGTTTATAACAAGCTATTTATAGGCAAATCAGAAATAGAAGTGAATGTATCAGATTGGTTTCGGTTTGAGCGATAAACGACCTGAAAAGCCCGTTCTTTCTTCAGAATGAAAATGGGTAATCGATATATCGAAATAAATGTTTTCGATAATTTTAAACTCAATTGAACAGGTTTCAGCTTCAATTTCCATCATATAAAGAAGTTAGCTTAAAACCAGCTTATTTCAAATTGATTTCAATTAAATTGATTTCTGGGCATTTTGAGCCCATATGATCCAATGACAAGTCCGATCGCTACGAAACTTAGAATCCTATAATAATTCACCGTTACGAATCAGATGAAACTAGTTTCATCGAAATCCGAGTTAGTGGTCAAGCTTTTCGCATTTATTTAAATAAATTAATAAAATCACATTTTTATTTCAAATTTAATAACTAACCATTTTCATCATTTTCAATTACTTGTATACTTACAATAATTTAAAACAAATTTACACATTAATTTAAAGTTAATTATTTTACCAATTACAATGTTTGATTTCATTTCCTATAAATTCGAAAATTATAAATTTTATTTTCAATAATCCTATTTAATTGGTTTTAATCTTGTTAGTCAATCAATTATTACCTCATGGATATAATTATCATGGTTTATATCTCATTACACTAATATTCTCCAATTTCCATTATATAGAATTTTTGTCAATTTCACACATTAATTATAATTTAAAATCCTGATTAATTATTTTATCTTAGTTTCATTCTTTTATTAAATAAATTATTACTTTATGAATAAAATTAACATTGTTTATTGTCTTACTAATGTAAAGGTAACATTTATTTACATTTAATTGCAATTGATTAAATATATTGGTAACAAACAATAATTGTTACCATTACTACACTTAATAGCATTTGTAGGTTTATTATTTACCACCAAATGTTATAACAACATATACAATACTACTCTTATCAATTACAATTCATTATCTCTATTTCATAAATTAATCCCTATTTAACTATGAATTGTTCTTTATATCCAATAATAAATTAATGCACACATTACTAAAATTTAATTACTATCTATACCAATTTTAACTCTTAATCATTCTAATTAATTGGAATTTCATTCACATTATTAATGATTAACTTTAATTAACATTGATACACTTAATTTTAGTTATTATTTATTAAGTTCCAAATATTTATTTCTCCCAATATCAAATCACAAAAAATTAACAAATCTTAATTATCGAAAATTTATGGGTCATTACAAGATCAACTGATCGATGCTTCAGCTTGGATTAATCTACCCTTAGCGGTCAACTACACCTAATCAAGCGGCTAATAGATTGAAGTGTTAATGCTAGGGTTTGTGTTGGCTAGACAGGCCGAATTTTATATAAATCGATCGAATGAATAATGATGTAACGACCCGCATTTTTAACTATTTTCGATTATTTAATTTAATATAATTATTGAATTAAGATAATTAGAAATGAAAATTTAATGATTTATTAATGCAATTTATTAGATATGAACTTGGATAAAATTTTGAATAACAAAATTCAAGAAATATGAGATTGTAACTTACACTAGGAAATAAACTAAATAATATTGAATGGTAAGGAATGGAATTAATGTTGAATTATTGTAAATGGATATCGTTATTCTATAATTTGAATTCGTTTTAAATTTTAATTTTTATAAGTTAAACGGCTTATATTTCAAAATATGGTATTTTTTATTGAATAATTAAAATTGTTTAAATTTAATATTATAATTATTTAAATAATTGAATCTTGAATTAATGTGAATGAAAAGGGTGTTTAAAATTGATTTAAACTTTATTTAAACAAGAATGAAGATATTTTACATTTAAAATTGAACTTAAAAGTGAATAAATCGAAATCGAAATTTTTATATATTTATCTAACGAGTAAAAATAGACATTTTGGCCGCTATCTCGGATTTCAACAAAACCAGTTTCATCAGATCTGTAATGGTGAATTATTGTAGGATTTCAAGTTTCATAGCGATCAGACTGTTGTTTGGCCATACGAGCTTGAAACACGTAGAATTTAGTTTCATAATTTAATTAAAAAAATTTGGTTTTGAAAGTCATCTTCTTCATACAATCGAATTAGGCCTCGAGATTAGTTCCATTGGTTTCGAAATGGGGATAAAACATATAGAACACTAGGCGGAACTCTTCGTTTGGAGTTCAAATTTCGCTGGTCGATTAGGCAAGATATTTTCTAATTGAATATTATATTTACTTTCCTTATCCCGACCATCCATACACTCCGCATACCTTTTATCCCCCTTACTTCATCCTTTCCCCTCTTTGCAAATCACTCTACCGAATCAAAATAGAGATTAAAAAAATGAATGAAAGAAAAAACAAAACTAAAGATGCCGCAGGCGCATGAGCGGGAGAGGCCGAGGCGTAGGGAGGCGCGCATCGTCGTTGGAGTGTTGTAGGCATTGTGCAATTAGGGCTTTGTAGCGCTCGATATTAATGCGCGTGATGTAAGGGAGCTACGTTGATGTTTTGATGTGGTGGCGGAGGAGGGTGTTGTAGGCGGCGCATGGCCTAGGGCGCGGCGGTGGATGTTGTAAGTGGTGGTCGATCGCGTTTATTGTATAAAAAGAGGTCGCGATCGAAGGAAGTTGCATATGTGGTCTGAGATGAGGAGTGGGCATGTTGCCTGGGAAGAGACGCGAGAGGTTTAGGTTAAGTGTAACGACCCAAAATTTTAATGGTTTTAATAACGTAATTAACTGAATTTTTGTGAAATTTTAAATAATAAAATTCGAAAATAAAAAGTTAATATTTGGAATACGTTTTATTAAACATAGCAAATTGTAAATTTTTGTCGAATAATATAGATGTTTTATCTGTCGCTTGAAATTCAGTTTAAATCAGTTAGTAACAGTTGAATTAAAACTGTTCTGAAATCTAAATATATCAACATGAAAAATTTATTTAGAACACTCTAAATAAGATTGCTAAATTCGTTTCGCAAAATTCAGATGTTCCTAGCTCTGTTTGGAATGTTTTTGTACGGAATAACAGCATTTTTCGATACCGAATATCGACTTTTGATTTTATGGCCGTACCACTGATATCTTTATACCGTTTTGATCGTCTCGTTGTGCTGATTACCATGGTATATTCATCTCGGTAAGTTGAGATTCGGAACACGACGATCACGACAAGACAGCTTGTTGTAGCGGTACCAAAATTTTGACTTTATAAATTCCATTTTCTTTTCAAATCTGAAACTTGCGGTCCAAACAAGCAGTAAATTTGTTTTAATTACCTTGGATGAATCAAGGGGAGTGACCGTTACAATTTCTTTTAATTATATTTTCATTCAAATTTTCATTTACCGTTTATACACTGTCTCTTCCTTTCCTTTTTCAGTCGGATAAATATATATTATACCATATTGAACCAAACATACTCTGTCACGTTAATCTTCTCTTTATATTTCTTTTTCTTCATGAAGCTCTTCACGGCCGAAAGACCACTCATCTTTTCGTGTACAAAACTCTTCCCCTTCCCAAAACCCGACCCAAACGATGGCCTCACGCCTCCCCATGCAACCAACCTATCATCGCCTGACCTGCCTCCACGCGTCGCCACAGCAGCCTCCGACTACTTTCTTCCTTCGACCGGTCTTCCTTTTCTCCACCGCCTCTACTATTCTCGAGCCATTAGCCGAGATCTATGCCACCACCTTTGATTAGCTCCTTCCAGCCGCGCCTAGAGCCCACCGCCATCGAACATCTCTCTCATCACTCGTAGACAACTGCACCACCTTTTCAGCATAACCCGACAACCCAAAGCTTCCACCATCTTCAAACAAAAATCCATCTGCCTTGTCATTCGCTCCACCCAGCCTTGCGCTGTCCGACCCAAAACCCTATCGCTCAACCACTGTAATCATGCATGCTCCATCCTCTGGTAATCTCACCTTCAACTGTTATGTTTAAACAAGTAATATAAGTTATATATGGTCTGTGGAGCCTGTTTCAAAGTTATACATATTCTGGTTCTAATTTTTTTTTTAAAAACTCAACCAAAAGCTGTCAACATGCCTGACAGGTAACCAAAACAATCCCAAAAAAGAAAACCAACACCGAGAACCCACAACATAGGATAAAATGAAACAACCAAAATGTAACCAATAGGCACTAACGAGAAGCAGAGGCATAAAATCTCTAGCCTAGCCGCACAACACACCCGATGAGCTTCTGGATACCACCGCCCATCCAACATCGTAATCGAGCTCCGGCAAGGCCACCGCCCGATGACGATGTTGAGGGACCATAAATCAAAGAAAAGCAAGCCCATCCGCCGCCCCTCCAAGATAAACGGAAGTAACGGTCAACACCACCATAACTGTAAGACCGACAGTAGGAAGAGGATAATGAGTTCCTTGAAGCAAACTCCAAACAGAAGAGGAACAAAGAGGTAAGAATCACCCCAGAAAATCAAGAGCCTGAAAGCAATAGTCACACAGTTAGAAAACACGGGGGGGGGGGGGAGGATTGGGGGAAGACGGACTGGGAGGAGACTAGTAAGCAAGAACTACCAGTCCCCGGGTCGGCAATCATCCAATTCCCGCTCTATAAGAAGACTGAGAGCAGGATATAGATAAAAGGTTCACTAAGCGACCAGAACGAGCACTGACCGAACCTCTGAAAGGTCGGCCCCGAAAAGCTAAGAAAACATCATCTCTTACCCGCCGAATAACGGAAAGGGGATCCATAGGAATTTCTTCAAACATTGCCTTATTCCGCGCACACCAAACATACCAGCAAATCAGACAAGGAATCAAGCGAAAGACGATAGAGCGAAGAGATTTCCCAGAGAAAGCAAACCACCACGATGACAGCAAATCATTCGACGAGGTGATGATGCCACGGACACCCAAAAATTACCGAAATAATTCCAGCAGGATCTGGCACACCAGCCACCGAAAAGCAAATGATTAATCGATTATGTTTCCCCGTTGCCGCAGCACCTGCATCGGGAAAAACGGAATGCCAATCTACTGGAGGTTCTCATCAACCGGTAACCCATAATGGAAAGTTCGCCACATGAGGAGAGAGACTTTTGGAGGAATTCGAGCGTCCCAAATGAAGGAAAAAAGAGGAAGGACTGGAGATGGAGTTTGAGAAGAGCTCCAGGCCTTAAGAATAGAAAACGGACCACCATCCCAACCGGTGTGGCCGCTATGAGAATCAACGAGCAATTTGACCGATTGCATATGCTTCCAAGTCTCACTGGCGTAACATGGAGAGCCTCCATAACCAGAGGACGCCAGTCTTCGGTACTTAGCATGGAGGAACTTGGCCCATAAGGAATCGTTAGTACCAAACATGTACCACAACTTACAAGCGAAAGCCGAGCAGATGTCCTTCGGAAATTCTGGTTCTAATAAAAGTACATAACGTACATAATAGTTTGATTATAAAGGTTGTTCTATTATGAATATGTTCCAGTATATTTTAGTTTGTTCAAAGTGTATATATTTTATAAGGTTTATATAGGTTGGTTTACACCGTTCTGTTCTGCTTGAGATTTAATTATATATGTATGTGTATAAGATTGGTATTTTAAGTCTTATTTATATATACATATCTAGTATATTTATATTTACGTCGTTTGAAAATTTTCATTTATATATATATATATCAGTTTTTGATTTTTTATGTAGTTATATCGATGTTAGTTCATATATATAAATATGTTCGGTTATCCATCAAATGGATTCCCGTTAGAGATGTTTGTAATGTGGTTGGCATATAATACAAGTGATGTTTATATATATGTATATATATACACACACTGAGAGCACGAATAGTATATTACGGTTTAAAAGCAGTGCATTCATTATTTAAAGGTTTTGCTATACATTATATATATGTAGATTTATTAGATAAAGTATAACATTAGTTTTACAGTCACATATGTTTGTTATTAATCATTGATTTAAAAGATATATATATATATATATATATTGTTTTATATCCAACTGTTACTTACATACATGTCAAAGGAAGAACTGTCTTGCTATGTATATTTTATTTTGTAAATTTTGACTTATCTGTATAAATCTTATATATATGGGGTATACAGTATGTTATATTTCAGTTTAAATTTTAGTTATGTATTAAGTCAATATATGTTGATTATATACGTATTTTATGTTATAAGGCAAGTTGATCGTTATGTTCTATGTTATATACATATTTACATATATATATATATACACACACACAAAAACCAGTTTTATGTACCAAGTATATATATAGATATAGTAACTTCAAATTATATGTGGCATATATGTTGATTTTTATATATGTGTTTGATTTAAAACAATGATTTTGAAATACATTTGTATCTTAAATTTAAAATGTGTTTGAATTTAGAATATGATTTTTATATATGTAAATAATTATATATATAACTTCGCTTACATCAATTATCTTCATCGATCTAGTTCTAATTTGATTTCGACTATTCCTATTATCAGCTTTGTCTGTCGTGTCTGTTTTCTCCATCGAATCGTGCCCATCCAGCGTTGCTTTGAAATTTGTAGCTCATTGCCTTGTTAAATCGCTCTGCCTCGAAAGGTGAGTAATCACTCACGATTAACATTCTTATATTTATTAAATTTGATTTCAATTGAAAAAACAATTGAAATATGCTGTTGTGGTTATTTAAATTTTTATATTTATGCTATTATCTATAACTGTTCACCTGCGAGATATGACACCATATCATATTGTTTATATTATGATGTTATTGATGATACATGCCTGTTATATTATTATATTATATGTTCTCACTCTGCAAGTTTCCTGTAGTTAAAATTCACTATGGGTTGAAATGATACATACCCGAATGGACTTTAGAATATAGGAATTTCGTTATGAGTTGAAATGATAAACCCAAGCGATTTTCATTTGATTTGAATTTGGGATAGCGAGTCGATGTGATATCTATCCATATATATTTAAACTACGGATTGAAATCATAAATACATGTATCACTTGACCATAGGATAGAAAATTATACACAGACACCGTTGGTCCATATATAAATATTTTGAAAATAAATTCTATGGTTTTGAAAAGAAATATATGGTTTTAATAAATGTTGATTCTTAAATTATTAAATATAAATGGAAATGATATATATAGTTTTAATAATAATATTTAATTTAATTAAGATTGATCTAATACATATAATATGCTTAAGTATTAAAATTTATATTTGAAATAGATTTTGGTAATAATTTGAATAAATTAAGGTTAGGAAGATAATTTGAATTTAGTTGAAATTGTATCCAATAAAGAATTTTATTTAATTAAACCGATTTGAAACTTATTGAAATTGAGATTTAAGAAATGATTTATAACTTGGTCTTCATTTATGTAATTTAATGAGTATTTCTCGTTTAAATAAATTTAAGGAAAAATTTAGTAAAAATGAAATTTAAGGCTGCTAAATGATATTGAATTTATTAAGTGAATATTCCCTGACTAAATAATAATGAAGTCAAATCGAGATCTATATGAAACGGTTAAATTTAGCTTTGTGAAATGGAAATAATAAAGCTTCGAAATATATTGAACTTTAAATGGTTTATTTGTGTTTCAGATCTGTATTTGAAATCGATATAATTTGGAATTGTTTATCTAGAAACTGAATTGAATTGAAATTTGTTGAATTGGGATTGGATTTAAATTGGAATTGGAATTTGAGTTGATTTGAATCGATTTGCGAAACTTGAAGAAATTATAAATACTTTACTTTATAAATTATTTAATGTATATGTACTATTTTGGGAAATGGATATATTTGAAATAAAAATGATATTTTGGTTTTGAAGTATAAATTAATTTGAAATGACCATGGTGTTATAGTGTATATTTCTACATTGTAGATAGTACATGGATCCTTAGAGGATGATTATGCCAAAATCTTTTAAGTTACTTGTTTTTCAGTTGATACTTCACTTGAGTTGGATTTATTGATATAAGAATGTTAATCCTGACTTGAGTGTTTTGTGTTTTGCTTTACGCTCGGGTCAGACTGAGTAATTCAGCATTAGAGACTCGACTTTGGAGTTGGAGCTTCGCTTGAAGATCCAACCACTACAAGAAAATATGCATTTAGTTGCACTTATTAGTGGCGTTTGATAGAAAAGTGCAATTATTAATGTACAAGCGGACGCTACCAAAATTTTTCGTCTCCCGCCAATTAAAACATTGCTACATTTATTTCACTTTTCATTTTTCACGTTTCCCCTCATTTTTATTTTTCCTCTTTGCTTCAGAAAAATTTCACCAAGTTCTAAATTATCGTCGTCTTCATCGTCACTTTATTTTTCCTCCATCATCGTCATCGTGCTACTCTTCTTCTCTCCACATAATCGATCGAATCCACCTTTTATCTACTGCCATTTGATCGAGATTCTATGCAAACCTAAAATGGGTATGGATTTCAAACTTTATTTTGTGATTATATATGCGTTTATATTGTTCGATACTGATTTTATAAATGGAATTGCAAAAACCCAAAATTGTTAATACATCCGCGTCAATCTGAACAAACCCTACTTTGCTAATCCATTCGATTTTAAATGCAAATTTCTTTGGGGATCATAATTTTTTTGCTTGGCTACTTTGTAGCCAATGTAAAGTCCTTTGTCCAACCCCATTAAGACAACATTCAACAGAATCATACATATTTAAGTTCTTCGTCTCAAATTGTAGCATCTGATTAAATGAAGTGATGTATCTATGATTTTGTATTGTTGTTTGCCATCTAGTCTTTGAAGTTCTTATTAGATGGATTTACCTAATTTGGATATGAGATAAAGATTTTAAAAAATTATGGTATATGCTAGTTAGTAATTTCTACGATGATTGTCAATAGGTGTATGCTTAAATATGGGTTTATAACGATATATTTGGGAACTACTTAACATACTGATTTATATCACATGAGTTGCTAGTCCTGTGGTGTAATGATAACTTGCTTTATTTTTCAAGTAGGAGCTTTCTTTAAGTCTTTATGAAATTTGAATAATTTAGCTAATGTTTGAGCTCTGTATCAAAAACTGAATTTCTAAAATGGAATCATTGCATGAACCACTCTTTTAGATAGTTGGTTTATAATATCACCGAACAAATCATTCCGACTCACGTTGGGTTTTGACATAGTGAGTTTAAGGACGTATACCATTAGTTGAATCATTATCAAACTGATATCTTATCTTCCTTTCTCATATTTACAAAAAAAAAATTAGCTCAAATATGTTATTTTCCTCTTCTTATCATTGAGTGCTTAAACATTTTAAATTACTCATGTTGTTTAATGTTTTTTTAACGAGACTTTTATTTCGTATTTCTTTCATCACAACATTTGACCTAACAAATTCTGCAAATAGAAATTTAGTAAGTCATTGTGTAAATATATAAATGTCCATGAGATTAATCATGGTGAGCCCACATTTTTTGAACTTGTAATATCAGGATAATAAATGTGACATCTAGTCCTTTTGTACTGTAACAAGATTTAGCTAGAAGTTAGCACAGTGGATGCATAGATTTATATGTATAGGCTTATTTTTCTGTGAATTGAGGTTGTTTCAATCAGAAGTTTGTACAGCGCATACTCAAAATTTGAATATGGAGGTTTGTAACTTTGTATTTCTACCATTTTTGCTTTTGCATGTGCAACTTTATTTCAGCATGAAATGTCAAAAGTTAATTGAACTGTGATAAATTGCCAGAATGTTTATATTGATACTAATTTTAGTTTATAAGTTCAGTGCACTACTCAAAGTTTAAGCATCTCATATTGGATATTGTTACAGATTTCAGAGAGCCATATCAAGAATTCTTGATCTAGTTCATCAGAACAATAATTATGTAAAAGAGGTACATGTTCTGCTATGTAAAAGGAAATATTTTTTTTGTCTTGATTACAATATTACTATTACAAATAAAAAATATCAAGTCACAAAGAAATGCATACAACAAATAAGGAAGACAACGCAAGCTATTGTATCATAATGGATTATCAAGTTTAATAACGGAGAAATTGGTACAATTTTCATCATGTCAAAGTTTACAATTGTATAGAAATGTTGTATGCTTTAGAAGAAACGAATTTTTTTATAAACTTTGCGACTACCAAGCATAGTGTGATATAAAACAACAATCTAACAGTTGATTATAAGCACAAACATCCTGATATTTACCAGTTCATATTTTAATATTATTATTTTGTTTTGGAAACATGTCATAATCAATTATCTTGTTGCAGACCGGTCAAGATTACAGTTATATCATGTAGAGATAATTAATTCTAGGACATACACTTGTTGGTAAGTTCCATTTATTATGTCTAATATTATATACTGTTAAATCGTTCAACATGTTAGTTGGAAATCGTTAATGTGTTTACTATGTTATTTTGTTTATGGGCATATGTCATTTGTTTTACATTCCAATGCTTTTGAAATTTACCTCTGTATTTTTTAGATACCTTCCATACATGGGAATCAAATTTTCCTTTTACAACACTTAAATTTGTAATTTTTCCTTATTTTCTAAAATCATCCAATATGAAGTTTTTAAATGTTATTTTTGTTCATTGTAGGTTTCTCCCAAACTTTTAATATGACATGTTTTTAGTTGCATCACCTTATACGTCACCTTATACATGAAATCATCAATCAGTTTAATCTCTCTTTTCAATTTTGTATTTTATGGTGTGAAACAGTTTTTGAACTGTTTGGAGACCCTTATATGTCGCGCATAGGTCCTTGGATGAGTATCAAGCTGGAATATTACTTCATAGATAGTGATATGCATTTTAAAATTTGCATTTATATCTTGCTAAATTAATTTTGAATTTACTAAAAATTCTTACACCAAACTGTTCTCTTGCGCCGGACATCTTCTTCATAGAGATATCTTTATCTGTTATATATTTTTCCATCTACCATTTCAAAAAAATTGCATCCATATTTTAAAACTCTTGAAATAAATACCATGCTGCAACGCCTTATTAGATTTTTTCTCTTGCTGCTTTGTGTAATCTATTTGTGCGTGTAGAGAAGATAGTATATCATAAGAACCAATCCAATAGCATCTTTACAGTTTACCCAATTTTTGTCTTTGATTATGTTTACATGAAGCATGTTACGTTCCCGTCTAACCTTTTCTTCTTCTTATATTGCTTATCTTTATGATTCCTTTAAGTATATTATGTTTCATCGTCAGCCACTCAGGATAGTAAATTATTGACTGATTGCACAAACTCTCTAACTCGACATACTTTTTAACCAAGCACGACCATTCAAAGTTTTTGTCCATGATCAAGTTTTATCTTCCAAGTTCAATGCATAAGCTTATATTTTATTTTAAATTATGGGTATTTTGGTTATATGATTATAACAAAACATGATGCGAGCATGAAATGATTGGTGGAATACAAACACTTTGCAACTGCTTTTGCAAGGTGAGTTATTGAACTAGTTTAATTATAATTTTTCTAACGCGATTGTGTGAATAAGGTCAGCTATTTGTAAAATGATCTAGCTTTAGAAAAACAATAAAATGCAGGCAGTTAGAGCATCAGAAAAAATTATACATTGTCTCTTTTATTAACTTGTCATATTGGTCAAATGTTTTTTGGCATAATATGTTGATCATTATTTTAGCATAGAAGACATGACTATTAGTTACTTTAAAGAAGCATCAGTTCGGCATATTACGTGATTATAACTATATCGATTTTATTGGTTAGATGATTTAATCAGTATGTCATATTTAATTATATGGTTACCATGATCCGGCGAGCTACTACTTAAGCTTGTATATGTTCATTTTTAGTTATTCCTTCACATGGCTGATTGATGAAAATATACTAGAATATATATCGTTGAGAAGGTATATTGTTTAAAAATAGACATGCATTGGTTTAGGATGTTGCAATGTTACCAGATTGTAATAATATACTAAAATTAGAAGGTATATTGTTTAAAAATAGACATGCATTGGTTTAGAATGCATTGGTTTAGGAGGTCGTCCGGTGATGGTGACTGAGGGATTGTAGTGGGGATTGGTGACGGAGGTTATTGATTGAAGTGGTGGTGATGTACGGAATGGTGTCTATTAATTTGGTGTTAAGGCTGTCAATTGGCAGTGGAAGAGCTATTTGTAGGGGTTGGATGGTGGATGATGGATGATGTATTGGTCAATGGTAATGCTTGAAGCAACAGTAACAGGGATGCTCAGGCTGTGTTGTGGTGATACAGGCATGTAAGTTGAAATTAGGTGGGATGGAACAATGCTGGAGTAGGATGGCAGAGGTCGGGGAGATGAGGTTGGATGATATTGTTTCAACAGAAATAAAATGAATAGAAATAGAATTCTTTACAGCAACAAAATCAAATGTAACAGAGAACTAAATGTACAGAGACTCAAATGGACAGTGAAAATGTAATGCAAATTGTGTTGTGAAATGTAACAGAAAATACCACAAAATTAGAAAGCAATGCAATGTATCGATTATCAAATAACACAGTAAATTCAAATGTAGAAATGCAATGTGATTTTTTTTCTTTTATTAGAAACATAGGTGACAAAATGCATTGAAATGAAGTGGAAAAATGCAGGAAACAGAGAACATAAATGAAATGCAAACAAGATTAGTAATGAATGCATACCACATCATTCCAGAGAACATAAATAACATAGTTGTTATGGTTGTGCAATGATGGTGTATGGTAATGTGATTGTTATGATGATGGAAGGATTTGGTGATGTTATGCATTGATTTGTTGTGAACTGTGGGGGCAGGTGGACAACAGAGGTTGGTGGTTTAACCAAGTTCTACAAATAATAATAATAATAATAATAATAAAAATAAAAATCAACTAAGTTAAACAAGTTAATAAAAATTAACTAAGTTTTGTTAAAATTAAAGAAGTTTTATAAAATTAACTAAGTTTAAGTTAACTAAATTTTATAAATAACAGTATGATATGCTTGTACAATGTTGCAGTTGTTTGATAGTAGATTTGAAGTCTTACGAATTAACATAATTGTTTGACTATATCTTGTAATTTCACTTGTGCAGGCATTGGCTTTTCTAAGAGAGCAAGGTTGGACTTTTATGGCGCTAGCTTTCACTTATTCATGCAACAAAGAATTATGGGTAAACAAGCATTTTGTTAGCACCAATTGTGTGACTATGTACGGTTATGTACTACTTCTGTATCAATGTACGGTAAATGTACTACTTGTGTTTATGGTAGTTCGTTTGTTCATGTATTTTTTGTCTATTATTGAACTATTTATTATTACCGTTTAATATAAATTATGAATAAAGTGAATTGGAGAGTGAACGTGCTAGCAGAATACAAAGAAAAGCAAAAATATTTAGTGGCGTTTATCGAACGCTACGGAAAAAAATATAATGGCAGAGAAAACGCAACAAAAAAATATTGCTACGATGAAATATACAGCCTTTAAAATGATCAATCTATAACAGCGTCTATTTAGTGGCGTTTAGAAAACGCTACGGAAAAAATATGTTGAAAAAAATATCACTTTTGGTGGCGTTTCAACATGTTGCAAAAAAAGACTTACGGTGGCGTTTTTTTGCCGCCGTAATAAGGCACATTATAACGGCGTTTACAAAAACGCAACCAAAAATATTAGTTTTTTAATTGCATGTCGTATGGAGGTGTTCTCTAAAACGTCACCATAATTATGGTTGCGTTTTTTGTGCGCCACCAAAAGTACTTTTTGTGTAGTGAACTATCGATTCAACTTTCAGCTTTTCCAGTTAATTTGTTCAGAGATATCATTAGTCTGTATTTGAGATATTTTGTTGTACTTTATTTTAAACTCTATTGTTTATATAATTGCTTCATGAACTACTATTTGTATATTCCGCTGCATTATATTACTCTGTACTCTATATCTGTGATTCTGTGATTGATTTATTTACTGTATATGTTGAGTTTTTTCAAATTTAAATGAACAATCTGATATTTTGAGCATTTCAAGTCCGACATGTGCGGATGCGAATGGTTGAAAATAGCAGGTCGTTACAGTTGGTATCAGAGCTTTGGTTCTACGCAAACTTAGCATATATAGTAAATTTATTTGCAGAATCACTTTCGTTCGAGCTTGAATTTCTTCCTCTATGATTTGGTTTCCCTTTGAACTTTGGAACGTTCTCTATAGTTCCAAAATTCATTATCTTCTCTCGTTATTCGTGTTTCTTGATTCTGGATATCCTATAACTCCACTTCGAATGATCTCTATAAGAATAGGCGATTTTGCCAATCTTTGAATGATTTGTAAAGGGGTGAAACTCCTTTACAATTGGCATTGATTCACCAGAGATTTATATATCCCTCGTTTTAGATGCTGCTATCTCTGGCTATGCCTAATTCTATCGTTGGCGATCGAATGTCGATTTTCCATAGAATTCTGCATCGATCTGCTCTTGAAGTCACGGTTGACTCGGTTAAGGTCGCCCGCGATTTATGTAAGTATATCCATCCCCTATTTTGAAATTTAATTATCTCACCTTCGATCGAGCATATCTTTGAATTAGAATTCTATCTGATTAGAGTTCCTCTAATTTGAAACTCTATCTTCATTTTGAAATTCATTCTTGAATCATCCTTTGAAAAAAATCAGGTTTGTCTGTATTCAGAAATTGTTTTATATATCGAACTTATTATTTTGATAAGTATGATTTTATTCAATATATAAAAGAGAAATTGTTTCCCACAAGGATGATATACCTTTTAAAAATGTTAATTTGAAATTTCGAAAGGATTTGGAATTTTGAAATTTGTATAAGAAATTGATTTATATAAAAATGATTTATAACTAAAGGGTTTTGAATCGGAAATTCGAGGAGTTGAATTCTGGTGTTTTGAAATTGGGTCTTAGATTTTGGAAAATGTGTAATAATACGATTTGAAAGTATTTTCCAAATAAGTAATGTTTCAAATGAATTCAAATGAGTTCCAATCATTTCGAAGAAATTTCAAAGTAGTTTTCAAGAAAATAGAAGTCCAGAACTCACTTATGTCGTTGGAAAATAATTTCGGTGATGAGTGCGCGCATCATCGACATTGATTTTCGAGTTTCAGAGTGGGGAGAGTGGCCACTTTAGTAGCTTTGCTATGCGAGTGATTTTGTGAAACCAATTTTGATTTCAAATTGCGAAGTATGATTTGATATTCGAAAGATATATGTATATATATTTGAAACGATTTGAAGTGGGCCGGTGTTTAGTCCTTGAGTTTCGGATTTGATTTAGTATAACCCTATCTATTGAAATTGATTTACTAATTTATTGCTGATTTCCAACTCTTGGATTTAAAATTTGATTTTTTTTTCGACTATGTTGAATGTTCGAACACTTCCAAATCAAGATTTAATTTTTCAAAGCTAAGTAAAATTCAAAAGGGTATAAATATTTGATACAGTATGAGTTTATTTGGTATGTTCCAATATGAAGTATATGATTTAAGTAAGTCTGAAACTGTTTTGTTAAGCAAATGAATAAGACTATTTTGAATTATACTAATATGAGATTTAGTTTTGAAATGTTTTTGAATAAAATGTAGTTGTAAATGATTTGCAAAAGGTAAATTGGATCTTTTAAAATGGAAATAACTAGTTTAAAGATTTTAAAAGGGATGGTTATAAACTTAATAATCATTTTGGGTATAATTGATTTTGAGAAAAATATTTGGTTTCGAAAATAGATTGGAATTTAATACCCAGGATTGTATGATGATTTTGGAAATGAAATTGTTAGACCTGAATTAGGTTGATTTGGAAACTTGGATTATTTTCTAAACCTATTATTTTGGGAAACTTTAAAACTGAATATATTTAATTTGGAAGGAATAATTTGGTGCGATCGTATATGAGTGTGAAACTGAACTGACATTGAAAGGAATTGAAATTAAGAACTCTATTTTACTAAATACTTTGATTTGGGAGTTATTGAATTGATTTGTGTAAGTATGAAGTTGATTCGAAAACTATTGATTGGAAAGGTACTCAATTTGAAAGGTGAAATCTTATATAATCGAAGTATATATATAAGTGTGATTTCATATACTATTGATTTTGGAAAGTATTTGATTCGAAAATGGAATCTTATATAAAATGGGCTTTATATAAGTATGATATTTGAAAGTGATTTGAAAATTACTATATGATACATATTTTTGAAGTAAAGATATGGGAAGTGCCTTCTGCTTGATATCCGCTTTGTAGCCACATTGTGGATTCATTCTATCGATATTATTCTCTCTGATTTTGGTTTTCCGGATGTGATATTCAAGTGTCCTGCCATGGTGTAACCCATGGTCGTTTTTTTGGGTAGTGTAATCCGCAAGGCAGAGATTGTTTAAAGAGTATGGATGTTTCCCAGGGGATCCAGGCGTAACCATTGTTATGTATCCTGCGGTCCATAGTTTTGGTTATCATGGCGTAATTCGCAAGGCAGTGATTGCTTAAAGGTACGGTTGTTTCCTAGGGGATCCATGCGTAACCATTATGTATCTGTGATCCAGGTGATTTGTTTGGATTGTACTTTCCATATCGGTTTTAATGATTTTCAAGTATTTTCACTGGGTATTAAAACAAGTCTACTAAGTACTTGAAGAATTCTAGCTTTGCGCTTGATCAACGCATGACCAGAGTCTGTAAGAACAAGGATAAACTTGTTGAAACATCGAGTTATAAAAGTATTTTATTATAAAAGTATTTCCAATAAAGAAATTTTGTATTAATATTTGAAATTGAAATTCTTATGGTTTGAATTGACTACTACCATATCCGCTCAGCTTTATTGTTCACCTATATTTTGTTTTCCGAATCTACCTTCTTTCCTTTTTGAATATATCCTTTTAAAATATTGTTTATTTATATACTTCATGGCTTAGTAGTAAAATTATTAATGTTATAAATATTTTATAAGTTATTAATTTAATAAAACATATTTAAAGTAAATATTTATTGACTTATTAATAATATTTGAAAAGTATCCTGAGATAAAATTTAATAAATTTATGAATGATGGATACAACAAATGGGTTTAACCACTGAATATTAATTAATTAAAATCGAAATTTATTTGGTTAAATTAATTTTTTTATCTTGTCTTTTTCAATCTATTTTTTCTTTCGGGTTGTTTCCACTCTCCTACCTTCTTTTCGGGGACGAAAAATGTTGAGTGGGGGAGAGTGTAACGACCCAAAATTATAATGGTTTTAATAACGTAATTAACTGAAATTTTCTGAAATTTTAAATAATTTTTTTTTTGAAAATAAACAGTTAATATTTGGAATATGTCTAATTATACATAGCAAATGGTAAATTTTCGCCGCATAATATAGATGTTTTATCTGTCACTAGAAATTCAGTTTAAATCGGTTAATAACAGTTGAATTTAAAAGTGTTCTGAAACCTAAATATATCAACATGGGCAAATTTATTTAGAACACTCTAAATAAGACTGCTAAATTCGTTTCGCAAAATTAGGATGTTCCTAGCTCTGTTTGGATTTTTCCATACGGAATAGCAGCATTTTTGGGTACCGAATATCGACTTTTGATTTGATGGTCGTATGACTGATATCCTTATACCGTCTTGATCATCTCGTCGTGCTGATTATCATGGTATATTCATCTCGGTATCTTAAGATTCGGTACATGACGATCACAACAAGACAGCTCATTGTAGCAGTACCAAAATTTTGACTTTATAAATTCCTTTTGCTTTTCAAATCTGAAACTTGCGGTCCAAACAAGCAGTAAATTTGTTTTAATTACGTTGGCTGAATCAAGGGGACTGATCATTACAATTTCTTTTAATTATATTTTCATTCAAATTTTCATTTACCGTTTATACCCTGTCTCTTCCTTTCCTTTTTTAGCTGGATAAATATATATTATATCATATTAAACCAAACATTCTTTGTTACATTAATCTTCTCTTTATATTTCTTTTTCCTACTGAAGCTCTTCATGGCTGACAGACCACTCATCTTTCCGCATACAAAAATCTTCCCCCTTCCCACAACCCAACCCAAACGACGGCAGCACGCCTCCCTATGCAACCACCAATCATCACCTGACCTGCCTCCATGCATTGCCACAGCAGCCTCCGCCTGCTTTCTACCTCCGACTGGTCTTCCTTTCCTCCACCGCCTCTACTATTCTCCAGCCATTAGCCGAGATCCACGCTGCCATCTTCGATTAGCTCCTCCCAGCTGTGCCTAGAGCCCACCGCCACCGAACAACTCTTTCATCACTCGTAGACAATTGCACCACCTTTTCAGCATAACCCGACAACCCAAAGCTTCCACCATCTTCAAACAAAAATCCCTCCGCCTTGTCATTCGCTCCACGCAGCCTTGCGCCATCCGACCCAAATCCTTATCGCTCAGCCATTGTAATCATGCGTGCTCCATCCTTTGGTAATCTCACCTCCCTCTGTTATGTTTATACAAGTAATATAAGTTATATATTGTTCGTGGAGCCTATTTCAAAGTTATATATATTCTTCTTCAAATAAAAGTACATAACGTACATATTAGTTTGATTGTAAAGGTTGTTTTGTTATGAATATGTTCCAGTATATTTTAATTTGTTCAAAGTGTATATATTTTATAAGGTTTATATAGGTTAGTTTACACCGTTCTGTTCTGTTTGAGATTTAATTATATATATGTAAGTGTATGAGATTTGTATTTTAAGTCTTATTTATATATACATATCTAGTGTATGTATATTTACATTTTTTGAAAATTTTCATATATATATATATATATATATATCAGTCTTTGGTTTTTTATGTAGTTATATCGATATTAGTTCATATATATTAATATGTTCGGTTATTCATCAAATGGATTCCTGTTAGAGATGTTTATAATATGGTTTGGCATATAGCACGAGTGATGTTTATATATATACACTGAGAGTACGAACTGTATTTTTTTTTTTAAATAAAACCTGAATATATAAACCAATCCCAAAAGCTGTCAACATGCCTGATAGGTAACCCGAAAGCAAAGCAGGAAACCAAAGCCGCTCAGAATAAAATTAAAAATAAAAAAGAACAAAAGACGAAAACCACTAGAAGATGGGGAGTCAGAGAGGAAGACGACCGCAGGAATCAGGCACAGATCAATCTCGATGAGCTCCAGAAAAACCGCCGCCCATCAAAAATCGTCATCGAGCTCCGACAAGGCCACCGCCCGATGACGATGTCGGAAGACACCCGTACAAACCAACAACAAGAGAGAAGAGGAGCCACCATGGTTTGATTGGTCCAATCAAAACGCCCGACATCCAAAGATCTGCAAATGCGGAAGCCGAGAAATAGAACCGAATTTCCTCCAGCCAAGCTCCAAACTAATGAGGAATGAAAAGCCTCATCCAAACCAGAAAATCCAGATCCTGAAACCAATTGCCACAAAAATAGAGATAAATGGGGGGGAGAAGGGTGAAATGAAGATCAGCAAGCAAGAGCCACCAGTCTTGGGATCGGAATTCAACCAATACCCGCTCTATAGGAAGACTGAGAACAGGTAATAGAAAGCAGGGCCACAAGGCGTCCAGAACGAGAGTTGACTGACCCCTTGAAAGGTCTGCCACGAAAAGCCAAGAATACATCATTTCTAACCCGCCGAACAAAGGAGAAAGGATCCATAGGAGTCTCCTCAAAAATTGCCTTATTCCACGCACACCAGATGTGCCAGCAAATCAGACATGGAATCAAACGAGAGATGATAGATCGAAGAGATTTACCAGTGCTACCTTTCCACCAGGTTCTCAGAAAATCATTCGGCGAGGAAAAGCTACCGTGGATACCCAATAAATTTCCGAAGTAATTCCAGCAAGCTCTGGCGGAGGAACCAGAAAAAAGCAGATAATCCACCGATTCTATTTCCCCATTGCCGCAGCATCTACAACGGGAAACAAAAGAAATGCCAATCCGCTGAAGGTTCTCATCAACTGGCAACCCTTTATGAAGGGTTCGCCACATAAATAGAGTCACTTTAATGGGGATTCTAGCGCCCCAAAAGAAAGAGAAAATGGGGAGAGCGGGGGCGGGAGTACGAGCAGAGTTCCAGGCCTTGAGAATAGTAAACGGACCACCATCCCATCCGGATTGGCCTCCATGAGAATCAAAAAACAATTTGATCGATTGCATATGTTTCCAAGTCTCACTGGCGAATGATAGAGATCCGGAATAGCCACCAGTAGCCAGTCTCTGGTATTTGGCATGTAAGAACATCGCCCATAAGGAATTGTTAGTTCCAAACCTGTACCACAACTTACAAGCGAACGCCGAACAAATGTCCTTTGGATTTCGCAAACCAAGCCCACCCTCAATCTTTGGACGGCATATAACATCCCAAGAGACCCAGTGATGGCGGTGTTTGTCAACCTTCGATCCCCAGAAGAAAGAGGAAGCCAGAGATTGGAACGACCGAAAGAAAGAAGAAGTAGGGGTCATTGCGGCGAAAACATGAGTGCCCATAGATCCTAATACTGATTTGAGGAGAACCAATCTACCAGCATGAGATAGAAAAGACGCATTCCAACGGATAATATTACCCCTAACTTTGTCCGTTAGAGGATCGAAAAGGGCGTTAAGTTTCCTACCTCTGTAGAGAGCAATACCCAAATAAGGAAGGGGAAAGGATGCTTCCCTGAAACCGGTAAACGATTCGACCCAAGAGACCCTCGAAATGTCCATGTCCTTCGCATGGACGAAACAACTCTTCGAAGAGTTGACCAGTTGGCCCGAACACCTCTCGTACAGATGGATGAACCAAATAAGCCGGCGAACAGAAGTTCGATTTCCGTTGGAGAAAATGACAATGTCGTCTGCAAAGGATAGGGAAGAGATGAGCGGACACCCACTGGGGAGACCAAATCGGTGAATTTGGCCAAACACCGTTAAGATGTGGATCCCTCGGATGAAAGCCTCTGCCGCAATCACGAAAAGAGATGGCGATAGAGGATCTCCTTGACGAAGACCTCTACCCGCCTTGAAAAAACCATTCGCCGATCCGTTAATGAGAACAGAGAACCAGCAGTTGGATATGAGCCTCCACACCAAATCGATCAGGGTTTCAGGAAACCCGAAGGCACGAAGAACCTTGATGACGAAAAACCACGACATACGATCGTAGGCCTTTTCCATATCAAGTTTGAAAACAATATTAGAACCTCTGACCTTCCTATCAATCTGGAAAATCAGTTCCTGGGCTAAAAGGACGTTATCAGTGATCAAACGTCCTTTTACAAAACCCGCCTGAGACGAGGAGGTAATGTGATCCAGGTACGGAGCCAAACGCTTGGCCAACACCTTAGAAATCACTTTTTTAGAGAAATTACATAGGCTGATTGGACAATAATCCGCGCAAACCCGAGGATTATCAGATTTAGGAATGAGGACCAAGTTAGTGGAGGACCAACTAACGGGAAGAATGCAACCGGAAAAGAATTGTTGAATAGCCAGACAGAAGTCTGTTTGAATGATAGGACAAGCACTCCGATAGAAAGATCCTTGAAGCCATCCGGCCCACTGGCACTATCCTTGCTAAGAGCAAAGACGCAGTCACGAATCTCATCCGAAGAAGGCGGATTAGCTAAAGCGTCACTTTCCTCCGAAGGGACCAGCCGAGGAATGAATGACAGGAGGTCCAAATCCGGGTCTGACACAGAATGAGAACCCAGGAAGGACTGGAAGTGAGACACAATGACCTCTCTGACTTCAGAAGGAGTTGAAGCCACAGAGGGATCCGGTCTCAAAATTTCACGAATAGAAAGCATATTGGCTTTCTTACGAATGGATGAATGGAAAAATTTGGAATTCGTATCACCTTCAACAACCCATTTGACCCTCGCCATTTGGCGGAGATAGGAGTTTTCAATGCGAAGTTCCAAAGAGAATGCCAATTGGGCAGAAGCCCATATCTCCTTGTTTTCGGCAGAAGGAATCTCGTCGAACACAGATTCGGCAATGATTAGAGACTCTTCTGCCGCTCGAACACGGTCGAAAATGTTCCTGAAAACAAGGAGATTCCACGTCTTTAGGCAAGCCTTAAGACGTTTCAGTTTTTGAAAGAAAGTCCCCATGGTAGCAGCAGCAGTAGGAGCGGTCCACGATTCCTCCACCACCTGGAGAAAATTATGGTGAGAACTCCACATACTAAGGAAACGGAAAGAAGAAGTCCCCGACAAAGAACGCGAAGAGCAGCGCAAAACCAGAGGCGCATGATCAGAACAAGACCGATCAAGATGAGAAGTAGAAAGGAGAATGGTAGATTAATCCATTCAGCAGACCCGAAAATTCTATCCAGCCGGGAAAGGATCTGATTCGGACCCTCCTGATTGTTAGACCAAGTATAAGAAGAAACCCGAAAGGGATTTCAGATAATCCAGAGCTTACAATGAAAGAATTGAAATCAGAAACTGATCGCCGATTGATGGCCATCCCTCCTAATTTTTCAGCCTGACTAGCGACAACATTGAAATCACCACCCACCATAGAGTACGCGAACCCCATGTCAGCAAGTGACAGAATGTCATCCCAGATAGATAATCTCTCTAACCGATCACACTTGGCGTACACCGCCGAAAAAAGGAACGGCTGAGGGAAGAGGGAGGAGGAACACAAAACAGAGATAAGTTGGGACGAGTCGAAAACAGGGCGAACAACACAGTCTTTGGACCAAAGAATGCAGATCTTACCCGAAACATTAGCCAAAGCACCACCAAACCCAAGCGATAGCATCGCCTTGGTAACCTCTCCAGGACCCAAGAATGGTTCTAAAAGAGCCACCAAGCAAATGGAATGCTTTCGGACAATACGCTTTAGCCTAGCTGAAGAAGCAACATTGCCAATACCACGAATGTTCCAGTAGAGAAAGTTCGACATGAATGCAGATTCAACGAAGAGGAAGAAAACATTGAGTACGAACAGTATATTACGGTTTAGATGTAGTGCATTCATTATTTAAAGGTTTTGCTCTACATTATATATACGTAGATTTATTAAAACAAGTATAACATAAGTTTTACAGTCATATAGGTTTGTTATTAAGCATTGATTTAAAAGATATATATATATATATATATATATATATATATATATATTGTTTTATATCCAAACGTTATTTGCATACATGTCAAAGGCAGAATTGTCCCGCTATGTATATTTTATTTTGTAAATTTTGACTTGTCTATGTAAATCTTATATATATAAAGGGTATACAGTATGTTATATTTCAGTTTATATTTTAGTTATGTATTAAGTCAAAATATGTTTATTATATACATATTTTATGTTATAAGGCAAGTTGATCGTTATGTTCTATGTTATATACATACATACATACATACATACATACATATACACAAACCAGTTTTATGTACCAAGTATATATATATATATAGATATAGCTATTTCAAATTATATATGGCATATATGTTGATTTT
Source organism: Allium cepa (assembly GCA_030765085.1). Lineage (NCBI taxonomy): Eukaryota > Viridiplantae > Streptophyta > Magnoliopsida > Asparagales > Amaryllidaceae > Allium > Allium cepa. Next base: position 197,380,969 of record CM060946.1, read on the forward strand.
TATATATGTGTTTGATTTAAAACAATGATATTGAAATACATTTATATTAAATTTAAAATGTGTTTGAATTTAGAATATGATTTTTATGTATGTAAATAATTATATATGGTTATATATAACTTCGATTACATCAATTATCTTTTTCGATCCATTTCTAATTTGATTTCGACTATTCCTGTTATCAGCTTTGTCCGTCGTGTCTGTTTTTCCATCGAATCGTGTCCATCTAGCGTTGCTTTGAAATTTGTAGCTCATTACCTTGTCAAATCGCTCTAGCCTTGAAAGGTGAGTAATCACTCACGATTAACATTCTTATATTTATTAAATTTGATTTCAATTGAAAAGACAATTGAAATATGCTGCTGTACTTATTTAAATTATCATATTTATGCTATTATCTGTAACTGTTCACTAGTGAGATATGACACCATATCCTATTGTTTATATTATACTGTTATTTATGATATATGTCTGTTATATTATTATATTATCGGTTGTCACTCTGCAAATTTCCTACAGTTAAAATTCACTATGGGTTGAAATGATACATACCCGAACAGACTTTAGAATAGGAGAATTTCGTTATGAGTTGAAATGATAAACCCAAGCGATTTTCGTTTAAATTGAGTTTGGGATAGTGATTCGAAATGATATATATCTGTATATATTTAAATTATGGATTGAAATAATAAATATCTGTATCACTTGAGCATAGGATAGGAAGTTATATACAGACACCGTTGGTCCATATATAAATATTTTGAAAATAAATTCTATGGCTTTGGAAAGAAATATACAGTTTTAATAAATGTTGATTCTTAAATTATTATATATAAATGGTAATGATATATATAGATTTAATAATAATATTTAATTTAATTAAGATTGATCTAATACATATAATGTGCTTAAATAATTAAATTTATATTTCAAATAGATTATGGTAACAATTTGAATAAGTTAAGGTTGGGAAGATAATTTGAATTTTGTTGAAATTGTATCCAATAAAGAATTTTATTTAAATAAACCGATTTGAAACTTATTGAAATTGAGATTTAAGAAATGATTTATAACTCGGTCCTGATTTAAGTAATTTAATGAGTATTTCTCGTTTAAATAAATTTAAGGAAATATTTAGTAAAAATGAAATTTAAGGCTAGTTAAGTGATAATGAATTTATTAAGTGAATATTCCCTGACTAAGTAATTGTAACGCCCCACCTCTACGCTCACAATAACAAAGGGTAATAAAAGAAATATTGTCCGTTATTACGAAGAATAAGGCTAGATAGGAGCGGCCATCCGTAGTTAGGCCTTACACTAGTATTGGTTATCTCGATAGGAGTGGTATATATTTTTATTTTTCATCTCTTATTTATTTACTCCCATCAACATATCCAATTCCAGTATAAAACGAGTTACGATGGTTCATAATAGTTTAGGACAATAGATATAATAACAACACAGATAATATAAATGCGGAACACAGATAAAACAAAAATGTCTCATATATATAATAACTGATGTCAGTTATAATACATGTGATACAATACATATGATACAACTACAACTGTCGACTCAGGAAGTTATATACACAAGTACATTATCGTGAATAATATACATGAATATACAACATCTTATACTATGACAACATCTACTCCAAATGATATAAAGAAACTTCATAGCTCTAGCAGCAACCCAAAGCAAGATATCTACAACCTGTAATAACTCGGTCTGACCCGAGTATTACATTCAAAAGAAAATAATACACGGGTCAGTCTAATTCAAACTCAGTTATTAATGCACAGAAGCAATAATAATTAAATAAGCAAATAGACGACAGTCACAATAAATCTCGTATATCCGACTCTTCCATAAGAAAATCGGATAACGGTAGATATAACACGTAACAGTGTTAAACAACAAATTAGCAAATTCAAATCATCAATCAAGATAAATAAAAAGGTTATCAATGAAGATAATTTGAAAACCACAGAATTGCCTAAACAGCAATTAACAACAAAATCTAATTAATTAGAAAATCATAACCTAATTATCTAGAAGATAATTAGACAACAACAAAATAATCAATTTAAACCAGATCAAATGTAATTTCAAATATATTGAATTGGCAACACGTAACAATTCTGGCAACTGAAGTCATCAATCATAACACGAAATCTGATTTGGCTGCAGTACAGCTCGCGTGCACTGCCTCGCCAAAATCAGATGTACACTTGAAGCATATAGTGCAACAGGCCAGAGGTTCAAGTGCAAGTCCACTATCAAATATGTAGACTGCAATTAAACAGGCTCAAATGCACAAACACAATACAAACCCAAATGAATAACAAAGAGGCGCATAAATGTACAACAGCAAACCACTGACTCAAGTGCAAAGCACAGTGCAGTATACAAGTAAACCAAAATAGAAAGCAACTAAACAGTGAATTAATATCACACAAAGATTCAAATGAAACTAGTCAGAGAAAATACAGTGTTCAAGGGTGAGATAAACTCAAGCAACAATCACCGAGCTAGCAACAGAAAAACCTTCGGGCCAACAATTCGGTTACCCGAGGCTATATGCCAACATCTTAATTAAACAAAATATGAAAAACAGGCAGTGTAACAGACACAATTTATTTCACAAGCTAAGGCCGTAATCTCATACAAACTGGAAATCAGTCCAACTCTACGTTCAGGCAGGTGGAAAATACTAGCATGAAATCAGTGAACACTTCATATATGCCGGCTATATTAGTGTGACAATACTAGCATGAAATCAGTGAACACTTCATATATGCAGGCCATATTGGTGTGACAACAAGTACTAGCTCAACTAAGTCAAGTGAATAACCAACACAGCAAACAAATTCAAGGCTACAACTCAATTGCAAGCTGCTGGATTTCAGAAAAACTACAACACCAAATATAAATGGAGCCATTACCAGAAGGTAAAACTCAGCAGTGTACATATAAAGACCAAAGTGCAAAAGTGATCACAAATGTACAGAACTAATATGTTGATCAACCTGGCCGAGAATTGATATATATATATATATATAGCACAGTATGGAAGCAATAATGCTCAAGGATGAACACAAGCGATAAAAACCATGGCAAGTTCAAAATACACATCAATAAAGTCGAAGCCGACCAAAATTCACGCATCAAAATAGGTCAAAGTCAAAGCAAAACAACATCGAAGTTAACAAGAACAAAAACAAACTGTTTAAAGTCATAATTGATCAAAAAATTCGAATTAGAAGATGTGAGTGAAGAGAAGATCACTCACCTTTCGACGAGCGTAGATTGAAGGAGCCGAAGTCAACGTCGAACTGGACCAAAATAAAAGAAGCCACAAACGAATCAGTTGAAATAAGCAATCGAAAACCATCATTCGATCAATCTGTTGATGTCGGCACCTTCAATTTTGGATGAGCCCTAATTTTTGTCGAAGAGGAACGAACGAGACAGGAGCCGCCATTTTTATTCTTGTTCGTATGTTAATATTTAGGGTTTTCGAATGGAATGGAGAGAGGAGTGGGTATCGGCCTTAGATAATATCACGGCCCAAAATAAAAAGGAAACATGGCTAAAATTTTATTTATAAATCCCATATAATTTCTTAACGAATTTCAAAAGAATTTTCACTCGATTGAAAATTTCAATTAGCGATTAGCTAGCTCAATATTCGTTTGATGATGATTATAAATTGGGCAAACCCCGGGTAGTTACAGACTCCCCTCTTTATAAAAATTGCGTCCCCGCAATTTTCATAATTATAGGTGTCACTAACAATTATTTTTCTAACATAAACCGGTTAAGCTAGAAAAATAAAGGTCAAGAACACAAACACCAAAAAAATCTTTTAATTTCACAAAAGAAAGTCATAAATTTTCAACAAAAATCTAACTATCAAATAGATAATCAGAAAATAGCAAAACTGAATAAATGCAATTATCAGCAATACTCAATTATCACTTAGATAATTAGAATACAGAAATTACAAAACAACAAAATCTAATTATTGATACGATAATTAGAAAACAGCAAAATCTAATTATCAACCAAGATAATTATAAAACCCAAATCGCAAATCCCAAATCGCAAAACCGCAATTATCTAGTTACCAAAGCGGTAACTAGAAAACAACAAAGGTCTAATTATCAAAAAAGATAATCAGAATTTTCAAATCAACAAATATTCAATTATCAGAAACGATAATCAAAATCAACAAATGTCCGATTATCAAAAACGATAATCAGAAACGACAAATATTCGATTATCAAAAACGATAATCAAAATCAACAAATATCCGATTATCAAAAACGATAATCAGATCAACAAATATTCGATTATCCAAAACGATAATCAAATCAACAAATATTCGATTATCAAAAACGATAGTCAAATCAACAAATATTCGATTATCAAAAACGATAATCAAAAATCTCAAATATCTAATTATCAAAAACGATATCAAATCAACAAATATTCGATTATCAAAAATGATAATCAAATCTCAAATCAACAAATATTCGATTATCGAAAATGATAATCAAATATCAAATCAACAAATATTCGATTATCAAAAACGATAATCAAATCTCAAATCAACAAATATTCGATTATCAAAAATGATAATCAAAATCAACAAATATCTGATTATCAAAAACGATAATCAGAAACAACAAATATTCAATTATCAAAAACGATAATCAAAATCAACAAATATCCCATTATCAAAAACGATAATCAAAATCAACAAATATCCCATTATCAAAAACGATAGTCAAAAATCTCAAATATATATTTACCAAAAACGATAATTAGAAACAACAAATATTCGATTATCAAAAACGATAATCAAAAATCTCAAATATCTAATTATCAAAAATGATAATTAGAAACAACAAATATTCGATTATCAAAAACGATAATCAAAAATCTCAAATATCTAATTATCAAAAACGATAATTAGAAACAACAAATATTCGATTATCAAAAACGATAATAAAAAATCTCAAATACCTAATTATCAAAAACGATAATTAGAAACAACAAATATTCGATTATCAAAAACGATAATCAGAACTGATAACATCAAATATCTAATTACCTGCAGATAATTAGATTCAACAAATATCTAGAAATCAATTAAGATACTCTAGAAAATCAACGTAAAAGGTTGGATCGATTTCATCATATGGCGAGTTTTAGCTATGCCGCACGTGCATCTCATATGGCCGAAGCCTACCAAGTACCGTCATCATAATTTTGGCGCCCATCATATGACCCGAAGGTCCAACATATGACCCCAAGGTTTGGTACTGGTATTTGACCCGAAGGTCCTCATATGACCCGAAGGTTCAACATATGACCCGAAGGTCCAACATAGTGGCCCGAAAGAACACGAAAATCATCAAAACAGCAATTATTTAAATTAACGAGTCCGTAATTAACCAAAATAGCAAACGCATATGTCCCATAACAATGAGTTTTACTAAATCATTCAATTCTCTTCATCGTTTCCTTGAAAGTGCAAAATTTTGTATTCCAAAAATAACATTTCACATTCTCAAACAGACAAGTCCGGAATTAAGCGAATCAGTAAAAGAAAGGGGTCATAGTCCTCGATTTTGCTGAAACGTTTAAATCGCTTCCTTATTCTTTTGAAAACGCAAACTGCAAAACTTCTGAAAACAATTTCATTTATTTTATAAAAGTAATAATTTACATTCTCAACCGAACAAGTCCGGAATTAAGCGAATCAGTAAAAGAAAGGGGTCATAGTCTTCGATTTTGCTGAAACGTTTAAATCGCTTCCTCATTCTTTTGAAAGCGTAAATTGTAAAACTTTTGAAAAACAATTTTTATTTTGAAACAATTTTTAAAACACGTGATTAAAACAGCAACATCGGTAGCAATTTCGACAAGGAAATTGCACTTCTCAAAATACCGTAAAAATGGACAACAAAATCAGCATTGCGGGATAACCGCTTGAAAATCCACTTTAAAATTTGACGGTTACAGAAGTAAAAGCGACAGTAATTTTTAAACGTCAAAATCTCATCAAAATAATTCGCATCAAAATATAATACCAGTGAATTTTCATTCATAAAAAATGTCAACAAAACACCATGTTTCAAGATTTAGCATAAGAGTAAAAATCCCGTTAAAAAAATAACGACAACAAAATACGTTAAAACCAAGCATCGGTTAAACGTAAAATTAATGCAGTAACATGCAACTCAAATTTGCTCGTATACTACAAAATTAACAAAGAAATCACTTGAATATATCTTCAATGAAGATAATTCTAAAACAATAAAAATCTCAACAGATTCAAATAACTGCAATCGCTTCGAATCCTCAAATCGGATTCGAAATTTTCAAAGAAAACAAAATAAACACAGTTATGTAAACAACAAATGAAATTTACTTAAGTTTCAGATTTTGATTTATAAATCAAAAAGGATATCAGCTGTACTAAGTGAAGACAGTCTCACTGTTTCCGCTGCGCATTCTGATAAACAGAACACAAATCAATCAATCCTCAAAACACAACTTCACTTTTATTTTTAAATAAAGATATTTAAAATTTCATCTAAATTTCAAAACTTTAGTTTTGACTCAAAGCACAACTAAAAACATCGAAAAATAGTTGTAACATATGTTCCATCTAAGTTATGTTTTATATTATGTCCATAAACCCCATGCTCTGATACCAGCAACGCCCCACCTCTATGCTCACAATAACAAAGAGTATTAAAAGAAATACTTTCCGTTATTCCGAAGAATAAGGCTGGATAGGAGCGGCCATCCGTAGTTAGGCCTTACACTAGTATTGGTTATCTTGATAGGAGTGGTATATATTTTTATTTTTCATCTCTTATTTATTTACTCCAATCAACATATCCAATTCCAGTATAAAACGACTTACGATGGTTCATAATAGTTTAGGATAATAGATATAATAATAACACAGATAATATAAATGCGGAACACAGATAAAAAAAAATGTCTCATATATATAATAACTGATGTCAGTTACAATACATGTGATACAATACATATGATACAACTACAACTGTCGACTCAGGAAGTTATATACACAAGTACATTATCGTGAATAATATACATGAATATACAACATCTTATACTATGACAACATCTACTCCAAATGATATAAGTAAACTTCATAGCTCTAGCAGCAACCTAAAGCAAGATATCTACAACTTGTAATAACTCGGTCTGACCCGAGTATTACATTCAAAAGAAAATAATACACGGGTCAGTCTAATTCAAACTCAGTTATTAATGCACAGAAGCAATAATAATTAAATAAGCAAATAGACGACAGTCACAATAAATCTCGTATATCCGACTCTTCCATAAGAAAATTGGATAACGGTAGATATAACACGTAACAGTGTTAAACAACAAACTAGCAAATTCAAACCATCAATCAAGATAAATAAAAAGGTTATCAATGAAGATAATTTGAAAACCACAGAATTGCCTAAACAACAATTAACAACAAAATCTAATTATTAAACAAATAATTAGAAACTCATAATCTAATTATCTAGAAGATAATTAGACAACAACAAAATAATCAATTTAAACCAGATCAAATGTAATTTCAAATATATTGAATTGGCAACACGTAACAATTCTAGCAACTGAAGTCATCAATCATAACATGAAATCTGATTTGGCTGCAGTACACGCTCGCGTGCACTGCCTCGCCAAAATCAGATGTACACTTGAAGCATATAGTGCAACAGGCCAGAGGTTCAAGTGCAAGTCCACTATCAGATATGTAGACAACAATTAAATAGGCTCAAATGCACAAACACAATACAAACCCAAATGAATAACAAAGAGGCACATAAACGTACAACAGAAAACCACTGACTCAAGTGCAAAGCACAGTGCAGTATACAAGTAAACCAAAATAGAAAGCAACTAAACAGTGAATTAATATCACACAAAGGTTCAAATGAAACTAGTCAGAGAAAAATACAGTGTTCAAGGGCGAGATAAACTCAAGCAACAATCACCGAGCTAGCAACAGAAAAACCTTCGGGCCAACAATTCGGTTACCCGAGGCTATATGCCAACATCTCAACTAAACAAAATATGAAAACAGGCAGTGTAACAGACACAATGTATTTCACAAGCTAAGGCCATAATCTCATACAAACTGGAAATCAGTCCAACTCTGCGTTCAGGCAGGTGGAAAATACTAGCATGAAATCAGTGAACACTTCATATATGCAGGCTATGTTTGCACAAAAAATGGACAAACACCTCCAAGTCGTATTATTTAGTTGATTATATGTGATTTTCAATGATTTTAGATGAGTATATAAATATAAAAGAAGTAGGGGCTGAAATGTAAATGACACGCGGATTTATAGTGGTTCGGCCAGAATGTGCCTACGTCCACTTTATATGTTATTATCTTCTTTCCTTCAGATTACAAGTACAATGCTTCGTATATTAGTATATGACAGTAGTTTGAAAGTTCCTTCCTTGCTTGAGCTCTCAAACTTGTCTGCCATTGTTGTACCCCTGCCCCTCTATTTATAGAATGAGGTAGGGGGCAGGGGTCTTGGTTGTATATAGCTGCTAGTGGGCCCGGGCTGAAGCAATCTGGACTGGCAGTTGTCTGGTTCGGCGAGGTCTCATTCGGCATGGAGCATGGACCGGTGGTGGTGTGGTCCGGTGTAAGGCGTGCATCCGGTGGTTGTTTGGACCGGCTTGTGTAAAAGAGAGGGTTGGTTCGGTGACAACCTTGGTCCGGTCGTAGGTTGATTCGGCGATGGAGACTGGGCCTTGGTCCGGTGCTTGTCTGGACCGGCTGTGCAGAGGGGGTGTGTCCGGGCAAGTATGGCCGAATGGAGGGAGGCCGAATGGGAAGGAGGCCGAATGAGGTGGAAACCGAATGAGCAGGGGGCCGAGCGTGCATGGGGCCGAGCGTGCATGGGGCCGAATGAGCTTCTATACTGAGAATTTTGGATGGACTTCTAGGTTAGTGTTGAGCTCCTTGGCTGTCGAACGAAGTGGAGGCTGCGAGCCTGGGTGAAATTGTGACTTCCTGGTCCCTAGATCTTCTGGGTGAGAATTCGCCCAACATTTGCCCCCCAAAGTGGGGCACGTGCTCGCACGTGTCGCGCTTTGTTCCCGGTGGTAGAAAGGCTTGTTTCGTAACGCCATGGGCTGGATGTTCGTATCCTGCTGCTGTCCTGCAAAGGAATTTAATTTATAGTTTTAGTGCGGTTCTAGGTAACGATCGTTCGGGATCGAGAAATTTGGGATGAAGCTAATCGTGTCGTTAGGGACGAACAAGTGTGCCCCGAAGGGGCCTAGCATTGTCGATGCCAGGTTCACGTTAGAGTGGGTCCCCGGGTCGTTTGCCAAGGTGGTTTATCGCCAGCTCAGAGCATGCCTAGGGATTGTTCGCGACCCCGTACATGTGTAAGTAGCTTAGCCATTCCAAAATTATCAGAATCAAATATCCGTTTCACCTATGAGTTTTTAAAAAGGCGTGTCAAAGTGTAAACTCCCACGACGATAGGGTTAATAACTATTCAGAGCGTGCCTACAGACCATTCGTGGTCGCGTACACGTGTAAACGATTTAATCCATGTCGGTGAGAGTTTTACGACTTATTCATCGTTAGCATAATCTTATTTTATTAGTTAGTTCTAGAGTTCGGTACTTATCTGAGTGAAGCGCCTGCGTGCCCCCCGTTTCTGGTTTCTGCTGGTAGAGGTAGCTTCGTTCGGGTTCGAGTTGGCACAGGTTTCATTCGGTTGGAGGCTGGTCCGGTATGGATAGTTCCATTCGGTTTTCATTCGGTCCGGTATGTCGAATGCCTTGGTCCGGTCCTGAGCTCGCCTATATATAGAGGCCGTACCCCCCTCGTTTTTCATTACCGAACGAGTAGAGCCGAACCACATTGTGCTGCCGAACCAAAGTCTTCGCCGAACCAGGTATGTATACTTTCTGCCGAATGAACCTTTGCCACCGGATGGCCCTGTTTGCCGAATGTGTACGGAGTGTATTGAATAGCCGAATGAGGTATGCCGAATGACATGCATGCCGAATGACATGTATGCCGAATGAGCATTGGAGTTTGGTGCCGAATGAACTCGTCTTGCACCGCCGAATGAGACTTCATACTTGAACCTTGAGCGGAATCTTATGCTTTTATATGTTTTCTTTAGATACTTGCTTGTTTATCTTTCTATACCTCTTGCTCTAACACCGTGTTTTTCTTGTGCTGCAGAAAATGTCTCGCAAAGCGGAAACACGATCAGACAGAAAGAAGTCTAGAGGCACAAGAGAGCCTTCTTCTTCCTTGCCCCCAGTCCAACCAGGATCCGGGCAACACCGACCTATTCCGAGGTCTCTAGTGGACGGATATGGTCCACAGGAACTTTTGGTCTCTCCCCCGGATTGCTTTCCTAGCTCCCTAAAGGAGGAGCAACTTGACGTCATATCCCGTTCCTTCGGGATAGATAGGGCTCTTATGCTGCTGCCGGGAGATGGAGTGATGCCATATAATCCTCCCGAGGGCTACTTCGCTTTTAGCAGATACCATTGCATGTGCGGCGCTATCCCCCCTATCAACGCTTGGATAGTAAGCTTCACCACATATTTGAAGGTGGCTCCCTTCCAGCTTCAGCCTAACTCATATGCTATCCTGGTGAGCCTCTTTGTCATCTTCCAGAGGAGGTACGGGCGTCCTCCTTCTAACCGGGAAATCCGATACTTGTACAACCTGAGAGGCTATAAGAAGGGGTCTCCGTATATTAGTCTGGAGGCGGCCGTACCCTTCAAACCAGTTCTGGACTTGTATTCCAAGTTCACCATGTTCAAGAAGGAGTGGTTCTTCGTCAAGGACGATGCTGTTTCTTTCCGCCTTTTCACTTCCGGCTGTAAGATTGATTTCATTTATATTTTTCATGTGTTTTGACTGTAGTGCTTTTTCTGACATGCTTCTATTTCTGGCTAGCGACAGGTGGTACTGCAGTCGTGGAGGACGATTCCTTAGTGCGAATGGCTGCTGAATTAAAGGCTATTCCGGCACGGGACCGGTCGGCCTCTTTCTTGATCAGGAATGCAACCCTCTTGGAGTATAACTTGATCTTACCGCGCCAGTCCGTAGTTAAGCGAAGGGATACGGCTGAGGAGAGGGCTGCTAAAGCTAAGGAGGGGGCTACAGTAAAGAGCGGTAAGAGGGAGCCTTTCGCAGAGCGTCCCGTGGTCGGGGGGAAGAAACTGAAGAAGTCCGATGGCCCTTCTCCAAGTACTTGCCCGACTGTCCCGGAGGAGGAAGGTGTAGAAGAGGAAGAAGGAGGCGAAGTTGGAGAAGGGTCGGAGGGTGGAGGAGATGGCGATGGTCAAGGTGGTAGTGGGGTTGCTGCTCTAACCTCTGAGCAAGACCTCGAACTGGATGAGGCTCTCCGTCGGGCCTTCGGGGAGTCGGAGGGAGAGTCGGAAACGGAGAAGGAAAAGGAGAAGGAAACGGAGAAGGCAAAGGAAACCGGCAAAGCTGTGGCTGGCACTGACCCATCCTCTAAGGGTTCCTCAGCTAGGGTGACTCCGGCGATGCAAGGTGAACTTTTGTCTTCTGCCGATTCCATTTTCGATAGGGACTTAGAAATTTTTTACGGTTCACTTCCGTCCTGGAATGAGATCCAGGACTTATTGCAGTATCCCACTCCTTCGCCGGGTTTGTATAATAGATGTGTTTCCTCACTTTTCTTTCTTTTTAACTTAGCACATTCTTTGAATTGCGGATTATTGTATGTTCGTAACACTTGTTCTTTATTCCAGGGGTAGGCCAGGCGGGTAAAACGTCGGATGTTCGACACCGCCTTGAACAATTTAAGTCGAGGAGAGCTTCCGCGAAACCTTCTACTGATCGCACTGGGGATGTAGTCAGTTACCGCCCTCTTCTTGGGGTCATCGAAGAGGGTATTCAGAAAAGGAAGCGGAGCCGTTCCTTATTTGAGTCTTCTTCTGCTTCGCAGCTTCCTACTCTGCCCCCCCTACTCAGCCTCCTTGTGATACTACGGAGGAGAGCACGGAGCCCTGCCCCCCTCCTCCTCCTTCCAAGAGTTCTACTGTCATTCATATAAGGCGTCCCGATGTGCCTCGCCCCGTGCCTCGTGACCCTTTTGCCGGTCATCCTGATTTAGACCCAAGTTTTCGGGACATTTCATTCGATGAGACCACGGGCGAGCACCTCCTTCCCCGCAACCCCATGGTAAGAGTGCTGGACGAGGCCAAATCTTTAGATCTTGATTTACTTACTACACGGGTAGTCACCATGGGGGATGAGGCCAAGGCTAATATCGACCGGGTGGCCGCAGAGACCAAGAAGTTAATGGAGCATCATGCTAAGTTGGTCAAGGCCGGGGAAGAGATCGGGAGTGCTAACATTCGGTTGAGGTTAAAGGTTGCCGATCAGGCCAAGCAACTCGCCGACCAAGCCATCCAGATTTCTCAGCATGAGGAAGCCTCCAAGCGTCTGAAAGAGACCATGGAGAAGGCCAGTAGGGCGGAATTACGGAAGATGGAGGTCGTTTGCAGGGAACGGATTAACATAGCTATCGCAACGGTGGATGAGGTTCGAAATGCGGATCTCGAGCGGGTAGAGGAGTTGTCAGGGAGGCTCGAGGCTGCGGAGATGGCTCAGGCCGAGTTGAAGGAGGAGATGGAGGAGATGAGGAGGTCCCTCAAGTTGAAGGAAGAGGAAATGAGGAGGTCACTCCAGGCTGACTGCTTGAGATACCAATCAGAGAGGGACGTCGCCATCGCCAAGTTGCAAGCTTCCGAGGCCCGGGTGAGGGAGTTTGAGGAAAACGAGGGGATGATGGATGAGATGCTGCAGGATATGTACTTCCACACTTGGAAGGAGGGCGGCTTGTCTTGGATGGACGATTACCCTCGGGTCATGGCCAAGGTGTATCTCTAGGCTTTAGAGGAGGCCAGGGTGAATGCGGGTAAGGAAGGCGGAGAGGCTTTCAACTTAAGTGCGGTTACTGCTCAGTTTTCAAAGGAGGAGCAAGCGGCGGTGAAGGAGGGGATGCGGCTACTCGCTGCAGAGGAAGCGGGCGTGCAGTTGGATGATGAGGATCAAGCGGCGGATGCTGGTGAGTTATTCTTTTCCCTTTCTTTTCTTTCCGTGTTTTCATAACTTGATCGTTCGTTTAATGAATTCCTCCTCTGATCTGGACAGGTGGGACTTCAGATCCACATGCTGGGGGCTCTGGTCCTGCGGCTAAGTAGGCTGGGGGAGTTGGTGATGGAGTGTGGATGCATCTGCCATCTTTTTGTTTCTTTTTTATCACTGTTTATGTTAGTCTTTGATATGCAACTGTAATAAAATTATTTGCAAAGAATAACTTCGTGTGATCTTATAATATAAGCCGATTTTGTCATGTTTAAATGTTGTTGCTATCTTTATGTGCCGTGTGAGAAGTATAATTACGTATATGCCTGTGATTCTAGTTGTGTTTGATGTTAAGTTTTTGCTTGAAATATAATTTCACGTTTTGCAATGTCAGTGTATGAATAAGCTATAGTTACGCATTTATGTACAAGAGAAGAGAGTACCGCCCTTTATGTTTTATTCGCAGGCGGTAGCTTTGAGTGTCTTGTGTAACTGTTTACGGGTATAGCTGAGCGCCCTGCCACCCAGTACACAGGCTTAGAGCCTCATGAGTGAATGCTTCCTATTTGGTTTCCTGTGCTTTAGAGTTTGTTATACAGGATAGGAGAAAAATATTTAAATGAAATGGAAATATAGTAAAAGTAAAACTTCCAGTCACGGAAGGCCGTCGATGTGCTTAAGTTCGTGGCAAACGGGTTTTGTAGTCACTTTCCCTAGCTGTGGGTCTTGGAGACATTTGTCACCCATCTTACGCCTCCGCGGGGAGTTTTCTTTTTTACCACAGCCGCACTTAAGACACATCGGAGCCGAGATCGCGCACGGTAACTACCCGAACCATTATGGTCCGTAATCGTGGGTATTATTCGATTTACCGTGGCCGGCTAGCGTGGGTGCCGTTGGCCGTGAACTACCCCTGGCTGGCCACACCTTATGTTGGGGCTTAAAGTAGGTTCACAGTTACCGACGAGCCGAACGCCGTAATGAGCTGCCATCGGCTATAGTCGGCCTTTATGATGACTTATAATCGGCTCATTACAGTTGGCTTTGAGGGCAGGCGCGCAATGAGTTAACCCGCAGCAGAGGGATGCTGGAGCAAAAGAGTCTCATTGGCGAGTGCATAGAATCGTAGCGTACCTGTTAGGCCTAGTCCAAATGAGGCCGCGGTGCGTCTTGAGTGGAGATGCCATAGGATTTTGTTCAACAGAAAGGGATGAAACTTAACAAGTAGCCAAGACATAAAGGAACAAGTTAAAAAGAGACAAGATTTTTTTTAAAGTGGTTCGGCACGAAAATGCCTACGTCCACTGATTCTCTTTGTTAATTCACTTCATATGGGCAGTACAAGTTAAGAAAAGTATCGACGGAGGTGTCGGATGTTCCATGCCCTCTGGAACACCTCTCCGTCCACTGTTGACAAAATGTAAGCTCCGTTGTGGAGATCTTTGTGAATTACATATGGTCCGTCCCAGATGGGGTCCAGTGCCCCGGGCGCGGAAAGATTCGCCTGAGGACAAGATCTCCTTCTTGTAAGTTGCGATGCTTGACTTTGGAATTGTATAGTGTTGCCACTTTTTGTTTGTGAGCTGCTGCTTTGAGTGCTGCATCGTTTCTCCTTTCCTCAATCAGTTCCAAAGACATGAGGAGGAGTTCTTCGTTTTCTTCTGGGTTGTAGTGGATCCTACGGTGGGAAGGCACAATAGTCTCAACTGGGAGCATTGCCTCCGATCCATATGCCAAAGAGAAAGGAGTATGTCCCGTTGATGTTCTGAAAGATGTGCGGTATGCCCATAGTGCCGTAGGAAGTTCGTCCACCCAAGCGCCTTTTGACTTTTCAAGTTTCTTCTTGATTAGGGTTTTGAGAATTTTGTTGACAGCTTCAACTTGTCCGTTTGCCTGAGGGTAAGCTACTGATGAGAAGCTTTTATGAATTCCATGCTCTTGGCACCAGTCGGCAAATTCTTCGCTGTCAAATTGGAGTCCGTTGTCTGATACGATCTTGAGGGGGACTCCATACCTGCACAGAATGTTTTTGATCAAGAAGTTGATAACTTTTGCTGAAGATATTTTATTTAAAGGTTCCGCTTCCACCCATTTGGTGAAATAATCGACTGCCACTATAGCATATTTGGCTCCGCCTCGGCCCGTTGGCAGTTCGCCAATTAAGTCAATTCCCCATACAGCAAAGGGCCAAGGGCTGGTCATTTGAGTAATTTCGTTTGTGGGCAGTCGAGGGATCTTGGCGAACTTCTGGCATCTGTCGCATTTCTTAACGAAGTCTAAGGCATCTTTGTTTAGTGTGGGCCAGTAATATCCATATCGGAGTATCTTTCTTGCCAAAGTCTGTCCTCCAGTGTGATCTCTGCATCCTCCCTGATGGATGTTTGTTAATATCTCCTTGGCTTCCCTTCCGGCGACGCATCTTAATAGGAGGCTAGAGAAGCCACGCCGGTAGAGGATGCCTTCTTGTATTGTGTAGTGGGGAACTTTCCTCAAGATCTTCTTAGCTTCGTCACGCCTGTCGGGTAGTATGCCATCTTGCAAATATTTCCGGATAGGAGTCATCCAGGTTCCTTCTTCGATTGCAGTTATCAGATTCGCTTGTTCGAAACTCGGGGCAAGCTGCCTTGAGATTGCTAGTGCTCCGGAAATGGTGCTGTCCTTCATACTAGCTTGCTTTGCAAGTTCATCTGCCTCTTAGTTTTCTTCTCGAGGAATGTGTTTGATTAGATAATGGTCCAATCGATCGAGCAGCAGTCTGGTTTTCTTTAGGTATGCTGTGAGTCGTTCTCCTCGAGTCTGGAATTCTCCTAGTACCTGGTTTACGATAAGCTGAGAATCACTATGAATACATAAGGAATTGATTCCAATTTCTAGGGCCAGTTCCAATCCCGCTATTACTGCTTCATATTCAGCATCGTTGTTAGTGGCCGTGAACTCCAATCTTAATGCATAGTACAACTTTCTTCCCCTGGGGGTGACGATCACAATACCTGCCCCCGAGCCTTGTTCGTTTGATGCTCCGTCTACAAAGAGGTTCCATTTGATGTTTTTTGCTACTTCGGATTGTTCCTTGCCTTCGTTGGTAGTGAATTCGGCAATGAAATCAGCCATGGCTTGTCCTTTGATAGCGGTGCGGGGATGGTAGGTGATATCATACTGACTCAGTTCGATGCACCATTTGAGGAGCCGCCCAGAAGTGTCAGGACGATGGAGCACTTGTCTTAGTGGTTGATCGGTTAGAACCCTGATGGAGTGAGATTGGAAGTAGTGTCGCGCACCAGGGGGCTAATACAATCTGAAAGTCAGACAAGGCTGGTCTTCCCAAGAAAGCGTTGTAAGCCGAGTGGTTTTCTATTAGTACGAACGTTTGTTTTCGTACAACGGAGCGAGGATGACTTCCTATTTCGACGAAGAGGTCAAGTTGCCCGAGGGGCATTTTTGCATCTACAGTGAAACCGTGCAGTGGTTTGTCACAGGGGGATACATCCTTCATTGATAACTTCATTTTGTCAAAAGCATGTTTGAACAGGATATTTACGGAGCTTCCCGTGTCTATTAGAATCCGAAAAACTTTAGCTGGACCAAACCAGGCATAGATGACCATGGGATCCATATGTGGGTACTGTCTTCCTTCCAGATCATGCCTACTGAATACAATGTCATTGTTTTCTTTTCGTTTCGGGTGGCGTTCCTCCGTAATGGAGTTAACATATCCTTCGGCATTTCTAAGCGACTTGCCGTACCTTTCCATCTCTGCCCAACTTCTGTCGGCGATGTGTGGTCCTCCTGAGATGGTAAGGACCACTATCTTCTCTTGACTAGAGCCACTGGTGTTGTGATTGTTGCGATTCCCTCCGCCTACTTCTGGGAGGGGTTGCTTTGAGTTCTCATTGGCAGGAGTTGGAGTCCTGTTCCGACCTTTCACATAACGTTCCAGTCTTCTTCTTCTAATGTGTTCTTCGATCAAGTCCCGAAGATGGTGGCATTCATTGGTGTCATGTCCGTGGGATTCGTGGAAGCGACAGAACTTTCCGGACTTGAGTGCGTTATCTGATTCTTTCTTGTGCGGGGGGCGCTTGTATCCGAGTTCGCCCTGAGTGGCTAGGTAGATGTTTTCGATTGTTTCATTCAAAGGAGTGTAGGAGTCAAATCTTGGCCCTGGTCGATATTGGCGCTTCTCAACCTTTCTGCCCCCAGCATTGTCTCTAGATTCATTTCTTCGAGCGTCCTTAGCTGCAGTGGGAACCTTGTCCTGAACTATCTTGCCTTGTTGCCCTGACTGCCTCTCCGTAGCAGCGTCTTCAAGTCTCATATACTCTCCAGCTTCGTGGAAGAAATCAGGCAGGGTAGCTGGTTTTTCCTTAGTTAATCTTCTGGCAAACTTGGTGTCTGGATGTACACCACTACAGAGGGCCATTAGAGTGAGTTTTTCATCGGCATCTTGAACTGCTGCCGCTGCGGCGTTGAACCGTGTTAGATATTGTTGCAGCGTCTCTCCGGATTTCTGTTTGACATTGGATAGAGAATAAGCATCCTTGGGTTGTTCCACATGGATGCGGAACTGGCTAATAAACCTTTCTTTTAACATCTCCCATGAGCTGATGGATCCTTGGGGTAGATGGCAGAACCAGGAGGTAGCTAGATCTGATAGGAATAGCGGAAAGCATTTACATAATACTCCTTCTGTTGCTCCACTCATGAGCATATGCTGGGTGTATCTCTGCAGGTGTACGATGGGGTCGGAAGTTCCTTTGTAAGGTTCCATGGTTGGCATTTTCCATTCCCGGGGAGTGATGGCAGTTTCGATATTTCGGGTAAAGGGACTGGTGACCCTAGCGCCTATTCCCCGGTCCCTTTGCTCCCGTTGGACACATTCTCTGAATAATCGTGCCATTCGTTCGTCAGAACTTGGAGCGGACAAAAATGAGCTCGGTTCTTCCCTGCGGGATCTATCTCGTCCAGATGCCCTGTAGGGATGGTACAGTCTATCACCTCTAGCATTATCCAGTGGTTGTCTTTGGCTGCTTGGATGCACGCTAGGACCAGCTACAGTTGCCCCCTGCCTTGATCTTCCCCTGTGGGGTTCTGTTTCGAGCACATCCATGGGGTCAACTTCGGGCTGGGTTCTAGCTCGGCTCCGTTCAGCGGGGTTTCTATGATTAGGTGGCATGACTGGCTCAGCTACATCCGACCCTCGCCTGGTGCCTCCCCCGCTAGGTTCGGTTCCAAGGGCTTCCTCGAGTCGGAATTCGGGCTGAGTCCGGGCGCGGCCCCTATCATCGTTTTTCCTGTTGGTAGCTTGTTCGAAGAGTGAAGACCTTTGTTGCCTCCGGGATCCTCCGGATTGGGATTCACCCCATGATTCAGTGTTGCGGTTGGACTCTTCAGCATCCCTTAAGCGTGTCATGAGTTGGTCCACCAAAGTTTCTTGTTGGGATGTGAAGCGGTTAGTTACTTCAGCCACAAC
This sequence comes from Allium cepa, assembly GCA_030765085.1. Classification (NCBI taxonomy): domain Eukaryota; kingdom Viridiplantae; phylum Streptophyta; class Magnoliopsida; order Asparagales; family Amaryllidaceae; genus Allium; species Allium cepa. The sequence goes on from CM060946.1 coordinate 197,399,636, forward strand.
CCTGTCCAGATCTGCCCTAGTGATTGGTTGTTCCGTTGCGGGACCAGTTGGATTTTCCTGATTTTCATCTGGTACTGCTGTTGAGGTGGGCTGATCTGTGATTGCTGGATCTGGAAGGCTGCTAGTTGCGATGTTCTTTCCTTTGTTAACATCCCTTCTCTGTTTGGAAGGCATGATTTCTAAGCAACGAGTGATGTTGTTAGGAAGAAGGTTGAGTGGGAGAAGATGAAGCCTGAGTTCAGTTCTCAGTGAAAGCACCAAAAATGTTTGCACAAAAAATGGACAAACACCTCTAAGTCGTATTATTTAGTTGATTATATGTGATTTTCAATGATTTTAGATGAGTATATAAATATAAAAGAAGTAGGGGCTGAAATGTAAATGACACGCGGATTTATAGTGGTTCGGCCAGAATGTGCCTACGTCCACTTTATATGTTATTATCTTCTTTCCTTCAGATTACAAGTACAATGCTTCGTATATTAGTATATGACAGTAGTTTGAAAGTTCCTTCCTTGCTTGAGCTCTCAAACTTGTCTGCCATTGTTGTACCCCTGCCCCTCTATTTATAGAATGAGGTAGGGGGTAGGGGTCTTGGTTGTATATAGCTGCTAGTGGGCCCGGGCTGAAGCAATCTGGACTGGAAGTTGTCTGGTTCAGCGAGGTCTCATTCGGCATGGAGCATGGACCGGTGGTGGTGTGTTCCGGTGTAAGGCGTGCATCCGGTGGTTGTTTGGACCGGCTTGTGTAAAAGAGAGGGTTGGTTCGGTGACAACCTTGGTCCGGTCGTAGGTTGATTCGGCGATGGAGACTGGGCCTTGGTCCGGTGCTTGTCTGGACCGGCTGTGCAGAGGGGGTGTGTCCGGGCAAGTATGGCCGAATGGAGGGAGGCCGAATGGGAAGGAGGCCGAATGAGGTGGAAACCGAATGAGCAGGGGGCCGAATGAGCAGGGGGCCGAGCGTGCATGGGGCCGAATGAGCTTCTATACTGAGAATTTTGGATGGACTTCTAGGTTAGTGTTGAGCTCCTTGGCTGTCGAACGAAGTGGAGGCTGCGAGCCTGGGTGAAATTGTGACTTCCTGGTCCCTAGATCTTCTGGGTGAGAATTCGCCCAACAGGCTATATTACTGTGACAATACTAGCATGAAATCAGTGAACACTTCATATATGCAGGCCATATTAGTGCGACAACAAGTACTAGCTCAACTAAGTCAAGTGAATAACCAACACAGCAAACAAATTCAATGCTACAACTCAATTGCAAGCTGCTGGATTCCAGAAAAACTACAACACCAAATATAAATGGAGCCGTTACCAGAAGGTAAAACTCAGCAGTGTACATGTAAAGACCAAAGTGCAAAAGTGATCACAAATGTACAGAACAAATATGTTGAGGTCGAGAATTGATTGATATATATATATATATATATATATATATATAAATATAGCACAGTATGGAAGCAATAATGCTCAAGGATGAACACAAGCGATAAAAACCATGGCAAGTTCAAAATACACATCAATAAAATCGAAGCCGACTAAAATTCACGCATCAAAATAGGTCAAAGTCAAAGCAAAACAACACCGAAGTTAACAAGAATGAAAACAAACTGTTTAAAGTCATAATCGATCAAAACATTCGAATTAGAAGATGTGAGTGAAGAGAAGATCACTCACCTTTCGACGAGCGCAGATTGAAGGAGCCGAAGTCAACGTCGAACTCGACCAAAATAAAAGAAGCCGCAAACGAATCAGTTGAAATAAGCAATCGAAAATCATCATTCGATCGATCTGTTGATGTCGGCACCTTCGATTTTGGATGAGCCCTAATTTTTGTCGAAGAGGAACGAACGAGACAGGAGCCGCCATTTTTATTCTTGTTCGTATGTTAATATTTAGGGTTTTCGAATGGAATGGAGAGAGGTGTGGGTATCGGCCTTAGATAATATTACGGCCCAAAATAAAAAGGAAACTTGGCTAAAATTTTATTTATAAATCCTATATAATTTCTTAACGAATTTCAAAAGAATTTTCACTAGATTGAGAACTTCAATTAGCGATTAGCTAGCTCAATGATCGTTTAATGATGACTATAAATTGGGCCAAACCCGGGTTGTTACAGTAATAATGAAGTCAAATCGAGATCTATATGAAACGGTTAAATTTAGCTTTGGGAAATGGAAATATTAAAGCTTCGCAATATATTAAAATTTAAATGGTTTATTTGTGTTTCAGATCTGTATTTGAAATCGATATAATTTGGAATTGTTTATCTAGAAATTGAATTGAATTGAAATTTGTTCAATTGGGATTGGATTTAAATTGGAATTGGAATTTGAGTTGATTTGAATCGATTTGCGAAACTTGAGGAAATTATAAATACTTTAAAATCATTTAATGTATATATACTATTTTGGGAAATGGATATATTTGAAATAAAAATGATATTTTGGTTTTGAAATATAAATTAATTTGAAATAACTACGGTGTTATAGTGTATATTTCTACATTGTAGATAGTTCACGGGTCCTTGAAGGATGGTTATCCCAACATCCTTTAAGTTACTTGTTTTTCAGTTGATATTTCACTTGAGTTGGATTTATTGATATAAGAATATTAATCCTGACTCGAGTGTTTTGTGTTTTACTTTACGCTCGGGTCATACTGAGTAATTCAGTAATGGAGACTCGCCTTTGGAGTATGGATCTTCGCTTGGAGATCCAACTATCGATTCAACTTTCAGCTTTTCCAGTTAATTTGTTCAGAGATATCATCAGTCTGTATTTGAGATATTCTGTTGTACTTTATTTTAAACTCTGTTGTTTATATAGTAGCTTCATGAACTACTATTTGTATATTCCGCTGCATTATATTACTCTGTACTCTGTGTTTGTGATTCGGTGATTGACTTATTTACTGTATATGCTGGGTTTTGCCAAATTTAAATTAACAATATGATATTTTGAGCAATTCAAGTCCGGCATGTGCGGATGCGAATGGTTGAAAATAGTAGGTCGTTACATTAAGTTTTTAATTATTTTATTTTAAGTTAAGTATATTTTAATTTTTATTCGAATGTTTAATATTGCGTAACCTTTTCATACGACGTCCGTTTTGGACAAAACGAGTGGTGTTGGAATCGTATCGATAAAGGCTACAACATGGAGTGGTGGTGGAATTTATTTGAAAACTGAAATGTTTTCAGTTTTAAATAAAAAAGTGAGTGTTTTATAACGCTCACGAAGTACTAGAATATTTTTATGCTAGTTAAATTTAAAATTATGAAGTGGTTTAAATTTATTGATTGTTGTTTGATAACTTTAATTTACATTTATATTGACATCTGGATTAATTGATAGTTAAATTTGAAAGTGGAATTAATTTGCTTGTTAAACTTTCGATTATTGAAAATTAGTTAATTATCATGATTCTATTGGCTGTTTGGATGTTGGTTGCGATGGATACTATTGGTTGATATTTTGGATGTTTTGGATGTTAGTTATTTTTTTATATTCACGTTGTCACCTTGTATATTATTGACACCATATAAACTATTATATAAATTATATTCTAATAAATTAAGAAACGGGTTGAAATGATATATACATATGACATTTATTTTGGATTGAAATTATATCTATCCATCCCTGAAATTAAATTGAAATAACCGATAACTTGGCCATAAAATAGAAAATTATATAAGAACATCGAATTGGTTAAATTAAATGATTTTGAAAATTTGAAAATATTTAAATGATTTGACCAAAAAAGTAAAAATCAGATTTATGGAAATTGAATTATTTTCGAACTTGAGATCGAAATGTTGAGATTGAAATTTGTTAGCAGGAATTGTTTAAATAATCGAATTGAAATTTGAAGCTATAATTGAAATATGATTTAAATTACGTAAAGCGATTTGTTTAAAAAAATTGAACTTTTATTCGGACTTTGAAATAAATCTAGGCAAAAATAATTTAAATGGACATTTCTAAATATGGCTTGGAATTGAATTATTTTAAAGAGTTGAACCTTGAGTTAAATATTGAAGTTCAAAATTTAATTTAAGTGGTTTAAGACGATATTTTGAAATCAAGCTTGAAATTGATATAAATTGACATGGTTTAAAACTGAGAATTGAATTGAAACTTGAACTATTGAATCGAATCAATGAAATTAAAATTGGAATTAATTCGAATTGAAGTCAAAATTGAAATTGAAATTGAAGTTGATTTGGATTGAAGTGGAAATCGAATTAAAATTGAAATTGGATCGATTTGGAGTGAATCGAGATTGAATGATTTCAATTGAAAGATTTGGATTTGAATCAGTTTGACTATGAAACTATTTTAAATAAATTATTTTAATATAAACTATTTAAAATCTATCTTTTAAAATATTCAAATTATTTTGATTTTCCAAGCTATTTTACTATATACACTATTTCAACACTCAAACTATTTTATATTAAGCTATTTTAACTACTAAAACTATTCAAACTATTTTCTAAAAATTCAGACTAGTTAGAGTAGGAATTGTTTATGTTTAAATAGTCGATTTAAGTGCGAATTAGGTTAAATTAAAGTTACAAACTAAACTGTAATTCGAATTGAATTTTGAAGTAAAAATGACATATTGAACTGAATGGCAAATTTTGAGTAAATATGATGATTTCGAAATGAAATGACATTTTGAAGTGAATATAATATTTTGATATCAATGAATCGTTTCGAAATGTAAAAGTACCAACCGGTGTGTAAAATGACATTTGGTCGTTAAAGAGACCGAGGCCTCTTATTGGCAAACTCTCTGTCAATATTGGAACTACTTTGACAACTGTGTACGCGGTGGAAAGTTTAGAACGAAGTGGTTTGATTTTTCATCGTTTGTTGGATTTGAAGAAAGAGAACAGTGATGGATAGACCCTGGCACTTGTGCCAATTTGAAATGACTAAAGCAGAATGGCTTGACAGAGCCAAGCGGGCTAGTTACCCCTAGCGGACATCTGTTCTTCGATTTTCTTATGCTTGTTTCATGTTATTACTCTTGTTGTTGGTTTCGATTGGTGCACCTTGATTTGGGATAGCCTCCCTTTGACTCGATATGAGAAGGATGGACGCGGTGGGGCCATGGTATCGATGTGTAACCACCAGCCCTACGACCCGAACTAGTAGTATTCTACCTTAGGTATTGGCTCACGTGTCTTGTCATACTTTTATCCCTATATGAGACCTCTACGATTTTGGTTTAGTGTTGTCGTATCACGGTGCATAGCTGGTTACCGCCGTACTACTTGTTTTGCTAAATGTAAACTGTACAGCAATGCTTAAAAACGCATTAAGGGGATTAATGTGAAGCCTTAATGCTAAGAAAAATATTTATTTTACTGATTAGACATTATATATGTAGCGTATTCTGCTATATATAAATATTTTGACGGATCCTTAAGAGATGGAAAATCTTGTAACATCTCTTGAGTTATTGCACACACGTTATATATTGGATATGAGATGTGAAACCCCATAAACATCTCTGATGCCATTACACTCATGTCATATGTGTTATCTATTTGACTCACATAAGGATATTTTAGTCCCGACTAGAGTGTTTTGTCTTTTCATTACGCACGGGTCAACCTTGAGTATTTCAGCGCATTGAAGATTATCTTCTGGAGGACAAAGACAAAGATTTGCTATATTATTCCTACATCATGTTTTTCTGCTGCATTATTTATTTATCATTTTTGCATACATAACTCTGATAAATGTTGTATAAATTATAATCAAATGTATAATATAAATAGCTTCATGAACTGTTTATTTGATTATTATATTTTTTCATTCCGGTGCGAGATTCTGTGTTGTTTTCTTCTTCCTTCTTTATTTTTATTAATTAACCCCATTGATTATCTATGTTCTGAATTGTTTAAGTTGGACATGTGTGGATTATTGTCGATTTAAACCTTTCGAAATGTGGCTCTTCACAGATGACGATCTGAACCCTTTAACTCGATTTGTAGCCTAATATTGAGAATCTTAATTTCATACCAATCGTAACAAAACTCTATCTCTCTGAAGACTCAACCTTATTTGTCCTCAAATCATTTTTCTTCAAAAGATTAAAATTATATTCAAAAGATTAAAGGGGTAAGAATCAAATCAAATCAAATCAAGGGGAGTTCTACAAACAAAAAGGAGGCGATTCCAAGCGAACTGTAAAGAGTATTGCTTTCTAGAGGTGAGTAGGTTTATAATTAATATGATGATTTATATTAATTAAGTTTTTGTATACCCGATTTGATATAGAATTGTTTGGCGTAATGTTCGTCTAATTACTATAGTTGATTGGAAATTGGATCGTAATTTAATCCATATGAGCATGATCCTCTTTTTAGTCTAAATTTTGTTAATGGAAAATTGATTGGATAAAAGTTGATTTAGGTTAAACACACCATTTGTTAAATTGAATATAGATATATATATATATACACCCATGCTGATCCTAGATCTAAGTTAATTGGAATTGATGACAAAAACTATTTTAGATTATGAAATAATTAGAAATCGAAATTGAGAACATTGGGATATGTATTATACATATACAAGTTAGGGTTTATTGTAATAAACAGAAAATGATAAGTAACAGAGAACGCTAACGAAGAAAATAAAATAATAATAATAACAACTCCAACTAAGAACCAGGCATACTAGAGCCGGTCGACAACAACGGTCGACCGGTTATAGGTTTACAAGCATAGTCTGCACCTTGGCCTAAGGCCCATGTTATAAATTTGTTTATTTATAATTTATATATGGATGTAAGTATACGTAGGGAAATTAGTTCCCTAAGTTTATGCCACTTGGACACATTATGAGGCTGAATAGATACGTATGTGGGCAATGTGGCCTACACACTTTTTATTTAGCATAGTCGATATTTGATAGGGCGATTCGACAGCAAATTACACTCATAGAAGGTTCTACGGTGTATATGCAACACTGACGAGGAAGATTGGAGAAGCGCGTGGCATGGAACTAACGGGAGGGTCTTTGGTATCCAAGACGATGAGCACGTGATACTGTTGTTGTTGATGGATACCCGATGCTGTGCAATAAGTGGCACTACATCACCATGGAGAGTGGGCATGGATGCTGGAATCATAAGACTTCTTTATCCGATTTGGCATTGCACCCTCTACCTCAATGCATAAATACGGTACGTATAGTAGTAATTTTGAAACGTGGTCCTAAGGTTGAAACTGTAGGTGATCCTCTGTTGGAAGAGTTTCGGAGGTTATTAAATGATCCGTAGTTGTTTTGAGGTTCGATTAGTTGTTTGATCCTAAGCATAAATCTTCATAAGATCTTTAGTGCAGTTGTGTTTTGAATTATAACCCTTAGGTTAATGAAACCTTCCTAGGCAATTAGTTCATAAACATGAGTAGGACACCCTAGGTCACATAGAATATTAATGAAGTCAATTGAATGTGATCGCCATATGTTAATGATGTAAATCATTCAGCATAATTTTTTCTAACCCACTCCTTTTCTCTTTTTTTCCCCGCTACAGGAGCATAGAGCAGTGGGTTTATTCACCAAGATCTAGTACATGGAGAGACGAGCTAGGCATTGGCATTACTTACCATTTTCCATTACTCTTTGTGTAACTATTTATCGTACTTAGTATTTGTCAAACTATATGTTGTAATTCTGTAAACTCTGAATTATGGCTACGTACGTTAAAGACTGTGTTTTTCGAAATATTTTTTGAGATGATTATTTTCTATATTTATATTTTTCTGCCCTCCACTATGAGACCTGAAAGTATAGAATGTCTTAGAATTTATCCTTATATTTTTAGTATCTCTAGTGTTTAAAACCCCAATAGCTTGTACTTCTTGAGAGGACACGAATGAGAAAGTCGCCTTAGACTTTGGATCGATGTGTTTGGAGGAGTGGCTTGTCATGGGTGTGTAAATTTTACATTGATTTTCACATTAGCAACTATATATGGATCATTGTTTATTTAATCTTTATTTTAAAAGCACTTTTAAAAGCGCATTTTAATTTTTTTTGTTTATATGTGCATGTTGATGAAACTATATAATGGTTGATTTTGAGTAAGTTGGTGTGAATAATAATAAATTGAGATAATAGGAATTAATAAGCTATGTTAAAAATATTTACCGATGAACTCTATGTGTATGTATGGAATACACGCATATACATAAAACGAGATAATAATTTATATGTTCTTTAGTATTATTGAATTTGATAGTTTAACTCAATTAGCATATTCGAATGAGAAGTAATTTGACATGGAGAGAAAAATATTTTTATTTCAAAATAAATAAATAATAACTTTCATTTTAAGATAAAAATACATTGAGATGAATGATAATTGTATCGGAGAATTATTTGTATAAATAATAAGTTTTATTAATTTGCACAGGATCGTATTTTATGTTTATAGAAATAATAAGTTTATACTAAACCATATTTAGTAGTTACTAATAAAAGTATTTGGGGAACATTTTCGAGTTATTTAATTGTATTAAAAATATTATTTGTTTATTATTTTTTAATAATAATTTAATTTAATTTATAAATTTATTTATAATTTAATGTATCGTTTTAAAATTTACGTAAATTTTTACAATACATACATGTATCTATATTAAAAGTGATCATCTAACATAGGGATAATATATGACATGTGATATATATGTGTGTGTGTGTGTGTGTGTGTGTGTATAATTAATCGTTGTGACTTACGGTTAATGAATATAGAAATTGTAGTCATAATGACGATGTCAAGGATATATATATATATATACACACAGAGGCTTGCATATCAAATGATTAAATATATTTATAATAATAAAAATAATATATTTTTAGCCATTTTTTTAATTAATATTTTATCCATAAATATATAGTATTATTTAATATATATACACACACACATATATAAATGATATATATAAAATAATTTCGACATTTTTATATATATACCTATATTTAAATTAATTTCTTTCGATTAAATAAAGATTATATATATTAAATTCAAAACGTGTATATATTTAATAATTTTAAAATTCAAAATTTAAATAGTTTTGACAAATTTCAAGCAAATACAAAAAACTATTTTTAAAAAAAAATAAACCTCCAGTAAAAGGATAATTATTTTTGCCTAGACTTTAAGTCTTTCACTGTCTAGAATGCAGCACCACCAGCCCTTCAAGATTTTCCTTCAATTTAGTACAGATGCGTAGTATTCTCCATATACTTCACAATACCGCTGGTTTCGTGCGAATACATTAAGAACCGAGCAAGATATTATGATTTCAAGTTTTGGGAAGAAAGAGGGAAAGAATGAAACGATGATACTTTCCGAAAATAGGAAATGAAGCAACGTACTTAGCTATTTATAAATGAAGGAAAGGGCAATGGACTCTAGGTATTTCAAAGTCAAATTTTGGTGCTTTCTTAGATCGATATGAAATCACTCATATCACCTTCATACATACTCCAAAATAGGAAAATGAATATAGTGCACAAATAAAAAAAGATGGTCGTAATGGCATAGATTTCGTTGTCAAGTTCTAAAGCTGGAAAAATGGTCGTTCTGCCCCTCCTTGTTTTCATTAAATTTTACAAATTAAATCCAATTATTTAATACTATTATTTTGTTAATATGTTAATTATAATATATTTCAAATATTTAGGGTATTTCATAATTTATATGTAATATTTCAGTACTAATTCTGAATACTGAATTGGTATCAAGCACCTATTTAACAGGTACCCAGTGTCAGTTACCTATTTAATCGGAACCCAACATTAAGCGCCTATTTTAATAAGCACCCAAAAATTGAGCACCTATTAAATATGCGCTATAATTCCAATATGTTTAGCCTTGAATGCTTATTTAATAGGCATCTGAGGCTCAAGCATCAATTAAATAAGCGCCTGATATTCAAGACGTATTAAATAAGTGTGTGTACTTCAACCACCTATTTAATAAGAACCCACACTGTGTCATCTATTAAATAGGCGCTTGACTCTTGTTAAGGGCTTAATATTCATGGATTAAATCTTAACCCCTTCAACCATTAGAATTGCTCTAGGAGATGTCTTTCAAATCCTTCATTGAGAATTAAATAACAATAATTTAACTTATATTAATACGGGTACATCGTTAAAAATCAATATCATTTTGTATACTTATAATTTATAGAGATGATTCAGTAGTTCTAATTTTCTTTCTTGCAGACCCATACTTTTCTACATTTTGATTGAAACCAACTTATTTAATTTGCATTAAAATTCTTACTTAACCTTTAGATGCATATTCGACCCATTGTTGTACCAACTCTTTAATCATATCCAAAAAACCTAAAACTTAATTATTGCTCACACTGACTTCGAGTCATTTTGGTTGTTACGTGCAGATAGTCTCTTCTAAATCATCATTCGGAAGTTCTGTTTCAACATCAATGTGCTAAAACTTAAAGTTAAATCATGTGATAATATGTGAGTAGAAACTGAACGAACTTAAGCATATTAATTGATGAAATTACTTCACTGATTTCAACATTTGAATCGATGAAATTAATTATTATTAAGACTGCATTATATAATTATACCCACATTGATCTTCTTCTTGAAGACACATCGACGGTCGAAGGATCCTTTTTTCATGTACAATTAACAAAATCATATTTTCCAGTGTGCTTGGAATCCATTTCATATTTAAAGCATAGTGACATGTTGTAGAGTCTATAGTCTCCATTCCCTATCGAAAACTGAGAATACTGTTATTACAAATAACTCATTTTTAAACATTAGCAAGAAGCTTAGTTTCTCGTTAATGTGTGGGAATTCTTATTAGATATTCTAATATTCAATGTTCGTTAGGGTTGGTTAAATTTACTTCATCCATCTAATTAGTTACTATGTTAAAATCATGGATCATATCCAAGTTCTTCGCACTACTGTTAATTTTTCTATAAGAAATTCCTTCGGTAGGAAGGTTTTATGTCTTAAAAAACCATTTTTTTTTTCTTAATGCACTTAAATATGCATTCAAACATTTTACAAACTTCCTATGGACTTATATAGTATATCAAATTTTGAGTTTATGAAACTTATGTTCATAACATAAATTAGATACCCACACATCTTAAATTATTTAAGATTGGGCTTCCTTTCCAATTCATATCGTATACGAGTTTGTAAACTATACGTTAGATGAAATCAAATTGAACACATGCCCTTGCTTTTAAGTACATAAACTTATAGAAAGAGGTAACCTAACTTCACACATTATCAATCGCACATTGTCAAACATCTGGTTACTTCTTGTCGATACATCATTATGTATCATACGTAGAAGTGAGTTTGAGAGTGAATATTATTCACTTTTAGGTACCATTGTAACTATTATACAAAATACTTACCTGTTGAATCAAATCGAAATTGTTCTATTTCCTTTGCATGTTATTTTTCTTACCATTTTATATTTTGTGGACTTTTAGTAGAAATCTAACTTGTGTATCAAATACGCATGTTCATAATCTGGATAAATAATTAGTGGATTTGATGAATCAATCAGATCCACTTTTTGTATTATTAGACTTCAAGTCGAATACATCTGTATGAAAGAGTTTGTTAACTCCTTTTGTTGCTCCCACTTAATGTTTTCTTTGCCTAATCATTTTAGATACAATACAATCCACAAGTACCATGTTTCGGAACCGGGCTAGCCCACAGAAGAGTAATTGGGTAAATTTTAATTATATTTTTTTTTACCAATTTGGACCTTTAATGAGCCTGTGTAGTCTATATTCATTTAGAACTTTTCTAAGTTTTCAATTAAATAAAATCAATATTTTATTTACATTTATAAATATAGTTTTTATTTTACATGATTTGTATAATATTTTATATATGTGTATCATATTCATATATTTTGTGCATGCATGTTCAATAGGATAATATGTGATGGCTTAACATGCCGTGTATAGATGTTGGAATTTATACCACAAAGAAACGTTTTCCCCTTGTGTATACAAATGGATTGTATAAATGTGTATATATATGTATGCAACAGAATATTCTATACATACATACATACATACAAGTATATATGTGTGTGTGTCTGTGTGTGTGTGTAAAAAAAATTATATTATAAAATACTAGTTATAAACCATTTATTAAAATGCATATACATACATATATATAATCAAATTATAAAATTATTTTAAATATTAGTTTGTAAAATAATTTAGAGTATTTGTAATATAAATTTTTGACATTGAAATTATATGTTTTTGTATTTAAATTAATTTAAATATATATACATATAAACATATAACTAGTTTTAATTATATATATAATTTATAATTAATATATATATTTTGCAGCTACTTTTGGCCAAAGAACAAAAATATTTTTTCTAACTTATTCATTCAATTTTAAGTAATTTATTGATTAAAAACTTATCATTAATTAAAACCTTGTAGAATTGATAATTTAAAAAAAAATTTGTTTTCGAAAACATAATGTATATTTTATATTATATAATTTTTTTATAAAATTTATATTATTTATAAATATACACATACATGCATTTTATTTATATAATCAATTTTGAATTAAATAATAGTATATATATATATAATAAATATACGAATTTTTTTGATTATTTTGTTATTGCCAAAAGACTTTCTAAAGCAATAAATCTGGTGCAAAGTTTTAAAAATATATATTATATTTTTTTGAGAAAAATGTGTGATCCTCTAGCAATAGAGGAGAGCGCACACGAAACTATATATATAACACATAATAAGGTGCAGCCAACATGCCTGGCAGGTAACAAATCTAAGAACAAGTAACCAAGGAAGAACACAGGTACCCCTATAATGAGCTCCAGCAAAGGCACCGCCCATTTCACCCCAATATAGAGCTCCGGTATGGCCACCGCCCGATAGTAAGGTGTGAGAAGTACCTAAAAACTAAATAGAATCAAAAACCAAAGATACTGAAAGCCAACACCATCTAGTAAGGAAACTCTAAGCTGCTGCCTCAAAAGGAATAGGGCTGTGGCTAGTCTAGAGTAGAGTGAATAATGATCCAGAAAGTAAAACTCCACTCTAAAGACTCAGTATAGTTGGAAATAGCACTTAGCTGAGGAGTGAATCCTCCTAAAGATAAAATGCCTAAGTGAAGCTAAAGATGTACTGAGAAATATCCATCACTGCTATCGGCAATCCTGAAAATAACAATCCTGTGTACCTACAAAGAGACACTAACATCCTATCTATCCAGGACCTATGACTGAAAATTAACTAGGAAAATAGTTATAATGGTACACATATATGTATATAAATAATATATATATATGTGTGCGTGTGTGTGTAAATAAATATCTAATACGACATAATAAAGCAAAAATAAACTTGAACGAAAACTAAAAGCTCTAAAAAAGTAAAGGTAATATGATCCATATTGAAGAAAAATAAAGAACTATAAACAAGCACAATAATAACTAAAACAATCAAAGACATTTATAGAATTATCTTTGCAGACCTATAATCAAAAGCAAATTGTGGTACACAGTGGGATCTTCATTTAAGTTTGAAAAAATGTTAATACTATTATTATTAATGTCAAAATTATTATTGTTATGTTTGAATATGTTAATATTATTACTAAACTTATTAAGATATTCCTTAAAAAGGTTAGTTTTTAGCTAATTTATATTTAGGATTAGAGATCCAATTAAAGCAAAAGGACGAAATTTAAAAAAAAATCAATTTATTAACATGATTATTATTATTATTAAAAATTCTCTCATTTCTTTCAAACAAACTATACCAATAAGATATAATGAATAAAGTATCAAGTAAGTATCTACTATCCACATTGAACTTAAATCTAAAAGTATTCCAATAAAATGCACAATCAGCAATTCTAGTAATAATATTAAAATCAAAAATTTTAAGGGTATTAATTAGAATAAAATAAGTATCCATACAATCGTAGTAAATATTTTTAATATCTTCAGAATGCATATTACAAAAATAACATTTATTATCAATTTGTAATTTTTTCTTTTCAAAAATTCTATGGTATTTAGTTTTCCGCGCATAATTAACCATATGTGAATTTCAGACTCAGGAGGAGCATTTGATTTCCAAATAAATTAAAAAAGTTATTAGTCACACCTAAAAAGTTAATAAATCTGTAAAATAATTAGAATAATATTTCTTACTCTTATCCGACTCCCAACTAATATAATCATTATCATTATCAATATTATAAAAATTTAATCTTGCATAAAGCAAAGAAAGCTGCCTAAGGGTTGAACCTACTAGGATTTCGTTAAAACTAAAATTCCAAGTAGGGTCGTTTTCGGGAAAAAAACTTCTGAAATTAATGCAAATTTAAAATTTCAAATATCATACAACTCTCTAAACTCAATCCTAAGAGGGATAACGGAATCTAATTGTCGTGCCAAAAAGAAGTATTATTACCTGAATGAACTATAATATTAGTGCCTAGGTTAAAAATCTTAAGACTTTTTAAAATGGATTTTCAAAAATAAGATTGTTTACGGGTGACCGAAGGAATAATTTGGTATAAACTATTACTACCATTGTAGTAATATTTAGAAATAATTTCTTTCCAAGTGGCATATCATTACCTTGAACTTCCATAACCATTTACCTAGAGAGACAAATTCATATTACTCAAATTAATGACTCCTAAATCACCATCCTTTTTTGGTTTACAAATAGTTTCCCAATTTTCCAAATATCTTATGCAGCTATTTGAATTATCACCATTTCGTAAGAAATCTCTTCTAGTTTTATCTATTTTATCAATCGCCCAATCAGGAAAAAGATGCATAAACATCCAATAGACCGGGAGAGATGATAAAACATAATTAATTAGAACTAGTCTACCCGCTCTAGATAAAAATCTCCCATTCCAATTAGAAATCCTATTCATGATTTTGTCTATGATTATAAAACAATCATCATGTTTTAGTTTAGTAGGTCTAATTACAAAACCAAGATAGTCAAAAGGAAAATTTATAGTTTTACAATTTAGCGTATTAGCAACTAAATTTTCAACTTTCTTAAAATCATTTAAAACTAAAACAGAACTTTTATCAAAATTTATTTTTAACTTGATAGATGTTCAAAACTATATAGAATAAACATAAAAGAAATAATGTGTCTAGGTAAATGAGAAGAAAAAAGCAAGGTATCATCTGCAAATTGAAAGATTGATATACCTTTACGTGATATATCATTACGTATATTTCCCAGTGATCCATTATCAACCGCTTTTTTAATTATCTTAGTAAAAACATCTGCGGCTATGTTAAAACAGAAGAGGCAAAAAAGGATCCCCTTGCCTTAAACCTCTCTTAGATTGAATTTCATTACCTAAAATACCATTTACCATAATATTAGAGTTACCAGTTTTAAGAAAATTCATGATCCAGCTAATACATCTATGGCTAAAACCTTTAGCATGAAAAATATCTACAATAAAATCCCAATCTACCGAATCAAAATCTTTTGCGAAGTCTAGTTTTAAAATAACACGGGTAATATTATTCTTACAACAGTAATTAATGTATTCTTGAACAGCAGCCACACCATCGGTGATATTTCTCCCTTTAATGAAAGCAGATTGTGAAAAATCGATTGGGTCATTCATTCTTATACTAAGTTTATTAGCTAAAACTTTTAAAATAATTTTAACGGAATAGTTAATCAATGAAATAGGTCTAAAATCATTTAAGTTATTAGCACCTACTTTTTTTGTAATAAAATAATATTTGCAAAAATGAATCTTCCTAATTGCAAATTTCCATTATAAAAATCATTAAACATACTAACTAAACCTAATTTTAAAACATCCCAAATGTTTTATAAAATAAAATTGGGAACCCATCCGGACCTACGAATTTATCACCGGCATGTCGTTAATAGCTTTTCGAATTTCCTCTTTAGTAAAAGGATAATCTAAGTCAAAAGAATCATCTAAGTCAAAAGGATCAACATTAGAATCAGACGAATAAATATCATTCCATCTAACATTGATTCTTTGTTTATTTTTATTATCAGAAATATCTCTACAATAGTATGTAAAAGCCTTATTAAGGTCTCTCTGGTCAACTAACCCTTCATTATTTACAATAATGGAATTAATCGTATTAATACACTTTCTACCGTTCTCCATATTATGAAAGAATTTGGTATTATTATCACCTTCATTTATCCACTGGATTCTAGATCTTTGTTTCCACATAACCTCCTTCTTTTCTAAAATAGAATTAAGATCTTCTTTAAGATTAGCGAGAACATTATGCTCTCCTAAATTCAGTTGTCTAGTTTCTTTAATCTTATTTATTTTAAGCATCTCATTAAGAATGTTGTCTTTTTTAATTTTTATATTACAAAACATTTTTATTCCAATTTTTAAGAAAATTTCTAAGATTCCTAAGTTCTAAAACAAAATTCTTAACAGAATTATCCTTATTTCTAATATTATAAAAATTCAAAGAAATCCACTTATTTTTAATTAAATTCAGAAAACCGGATTCTAAAAGCCATATTTTTGAAATTTAAAGAATCTATAATTACCCTATGCTTTTCACAAGTGAGAATAATCGGATAATGATCACAATAAGTGTAAGGCTAACCAAAAACTCTACAAATGGAAAATTTATCCTCGATTTCATCACCAATGAAAAATCTATCAAGAAGAACCATAGATGGGGATTCCCTGGTATTATTCCAAGTAAATTCTCTACAAGAAAGAAGGATTTCAATCAAATTAGAATTAATAATAAATTGGTCAAATTCCTCCATAACAGAGAATGCTCTCCCATAAAACGCGTAAGTTAAAATCCCCCCTCCCCCAAAAATCCAAGAACCCGAAGCTAAAGATCGAAACTCTAGGCATTCGTTCCATAAAATCCGACGACTTATTTTTTAGTTAGGCCTATAAACATTAGAAATATTTAAAAAAGAATTATCAACAAGATTAATGAGAATAATGTTCAAAGAATGCTGCTTTGAAATACATTGGAGAAGTTTAAAATAATTATCCCACCACCTGATCATTAAACTCCCAGAAGCGCCCACAAAGGGTAAAAAAGCCCATTTTCTAATCTTCTATAGAAACTAATATCTGGACAATCAATTTTAGTTTCCTAAAGGAGAGCAATGTCAATAGAATAATCTTTGAAAAAAATCTTTAACTTTGTCACACTTATTTAAATCACGTAAACCACTGATGTTCCAAATAATAATCCTTATATACCAACAGATCTAGCCCTATCAAATACTCCACACCTAATATACTCACAATCAATCTCAGCATCAGAAAAAATAAAACAAGTATCACTAGCTAACTTACTAAACTCAGAAGAAGACAAGCTACCTAAAGCATACGAAGAATACGTACTACCCAAATGAAAATGCATACCTGAGTCTTAATTCATAATGCTGCTCGTGGTACTCGAACTAGGTAACTCACTCGTGGACTGAGATTGACTACTTTGGATCATGAAACTGCGTCTAACAGATCCACTAGCAACCACAGATTTCCATCGCTTACCTCTCTTAGACGTAAAAGGATAAGAACCAGACAGGTTACCGCTCCTACCATTTTGAACACTAGATAAAAACAAGAACACTCCACCAATTTCAAATCCATACCATTGACACGTTATAATAGTTCTCTATATCAGTTGTTTCTCATAAGCTAAGTCATCACTCACATGCTTTTTTAAGATAGCAATATTTTCAGTGTTCCCCACCAAATTAATAAATACCAAACCAAACGACATTCCCTTATCCAAATCAGCATCACAATTCATCTCTAAATCAACTAAAACGTCAGTCTCCAATCCATTAATTCCAGTAGAATCAACACTATTACCTGACTTAACAATGCAATCTTCACCAGTAAAACAAACACCTGACTCAACTATGTGATCACCAGATTTGACTCCAATATAATCAACACTTTCACCTGACATAACATTGCAATCACCTAGAAGATTTGCGCCAATTGGAATATAACTTGAAGCTTGCAAATCAACTGATCTATTTAAACCATTTGCAACATGCACACTTATTCCTTCAGGCATATCAGAGAATTCAACAATGGACATTATCAATTTCTCTTCATTAGGTTCAATCAAAAACTTATTAAGATAATCAGTAGCCTCCCTTTGCAAAAGCTATTCTAAATCACCAGCAATAAATATGTCCTCTTTTTCAACTCCACCCAGTTCGAAAAGATCAATAGCGATCGGCAACTCATCACTCAAAACATCCATCTACTTGTCTTTACAATTGACATATGAATTTGAACCATTACTCCCCTCATTATTATCACTCGCTAACTTTAGTTGATTCACAGCGGCACCGTCTAACAAAGAATGACATCCCTAACATTATCACCTCCCTGCCTTACAGGACTATCAACTACAAAAATCACACTTTTATTGCCAAAAAAACTCACATTTTTCTCACTAGCTGCTTCAGTTTTGTAACAACATAACTATCAACAGAAGTATAACAATCCGATCCACTTTCAACACCATGACTTTCAGGAATTAGATCGGTTGCTATCAAAGAATCAAGACACTCAAATGGGTTAGCAGTAGATAACTCAAAAATGCACTTTTCAAGAGATTTTACTTTGTCTCGTTTTTTTATTTACATGAAACAAACCATCATCACTCGATCCGGCATCATTTCCAGAATAAATCAAGATAGAGACAGCATTAAATGGTAGAACATCTTCCTCTGGTAAATGAGAGTTCTCAAAAAATAAAGAAACATCATGATCAAAAAGCATAGGATCAAATATGAGATTGTACTTTCATAGCTTTGACAGCAAAATCAAAATCTAGACAACTATTATACCCATCCAGCATATCCTCTCTGCTTTCGTTTGAATCAGAATTGTTAGAGTAAGAATCCGATTTACCAAAGTAGTCTTCCGGATCACCAAATCTATCACGATACCCCTTGCCAATGTTAGGCGAGTTTATAGCATCGAAATGAATAAATAACTCCTTCAAATATTTAATACCCTCATCCCTCATTTGCTAAAGATTATCAAGCAGTAACCCTTTTAACAACATACATTTCAGAATGAACTGGAACCCATGATCTACAAAGAAGGACACGGAATGGGTTTACAAGATATGGACATCGATTTAGCATTAAATGACAGAACATCTTCCTTTGGCAAATGAGAATTCTCAGAAAATAAAGAAACATCAGGATCATCTCTGCTTTCATTTGAAATAGAATTGTTATAGTAAGAATCTGATTTACCAAAGTAGCCGTTAGGATCACCAAATTTATCATGATACCCCTTATCAATGTTGGGCTAGTTTATAGCATCAAAGTGAATACACAACTCCTCCAAATATTTAATACCCTCATCCCTCATTTGCCAAAGATTATCAAGCAGTAGCCCTTTTAATAACATACATTCAGAACATACTGAAACCCATGATTTACCAAAGAAGGATAGGGAACGAGTTTACTGGAGATAAAGATCGATTTAGATGAATAGTCAAACTTTCTATGTCCAAAATTCCGACACGCAAAGCATCATATTGGATCTCTACAATGCTTTAGAGAAGGTGCTCTTCTAATTTATGATTTGTACATAAATTCCTCTACGACATAGAACCTAGCATGCACCAATTCCTCTGCAACACTATCGCTTATAGCATTATTTTGATGTTGAAATTATATGGATAACATTTTCCCCCTCCTTGGCTAAAATAAGCTTTTTTCTCTTTAAAGTAGAAACAAGATATCTTTTGCATTGTCGATTCTTCATAAGGCTTCCTTCTCATTTTGTTTTCTTGCACAATACAAAACAAGCAATACTTTTCATTATAACTTAGTATAATCTTCAGTGCTCCTTTTTGGATTTTGTCAAGCTATAAATAAACATATAATTGGGGATTTTTTCGCATTCTTTTATATGCGTCAAGATTATTTTCAATATATGAATACTAATAATTTATGAATAGAAGCTTAGGAAATCATGTAGTGGACTTAATTTCCAGAATAATTAAATTCGTGCTATCATGCTTTTTGGTTAGGCCGCGATACCAAAGATTTGGCTAGAATCTTAAGACAATTCACTTGGAGATCGGTTATACACAGGTTCACTATGGATACTAGCAAATTTTGTCTAAGTCCGGATCGAGCTACAATTGACATGATACGACAAGCAAAGTTATGAAAGCCAACGTTCCAAATTTCAAGCCAATCAGACTTCATATGCTTGAGATATTGATCGATCAAAATCAAGAAAAATAGCTTCAATTCGTATCCATCAAATAACAAAGTAAAAGCCTCTGCAATTCGCATCCATGGAAGAAGCAAAACTCATTCATGTCCATGACCGAGTAATGATTTCACTTGTATCCATGTAGAAGGCGTTCATTTCATATCCATCAGTTGGAAACACTTCATACCACTTCATGATCCTCCTAGCTCGTATCGATCGCCATCTGCCTAACTCGTATCGATCAAGCCGATGATTGATACGAAATGAAAAATACCTCCCATCAATACGAATCCCATCTATAAGCGACATGAATTAAGTTCTGGCTTATCGATATGAAAGGTATAAATTTGTATCGATACCAAATAGTTGTAGGGGACCGACAGGAAATAGAGTGCAAGGAAACGACATGAAGGAAGCTACTACAGGTCGATACGAACAAGGCACATGCAAATAGAAGACTCGGTCACTCGGCATGAAAAGAGGATCGATCCTTAAAGGTAGTGCCATGTCATTAGCCATCACGTGTCCAGCATTAATACGAAGAGGAGTGTCACAGATGGGATCGATACGAAGTTCAGCTGCACATTGAATATTCAAGCTTACATCGATCATAACTCGAGAACTATAAGTCCAAATATACTTAAAATTTTGCAAAAGCTTGTTTGCCATATGAAGAAGGTACCTGATCGATCCCAGCCTAAAAGAACCAATTAATTATTGATATGAATTCAATTCGTATCACTCTTAGATCGAGTCGAAATCACCTGAACTCGATCCCGTGGGTCCATCCACATAAGAGAAGAAATCTTCTGAGATCTAAACGAGATATTTGTTGCCTGCTCCTATAAATAGTGGCCCTAGGCCTTCAGAAAAAGGGACTTTCGGTCTCTCTACACCGATACTCTGCCAAAATTGCTATTGTACTTCGATTATACAGTTCTAAATCTTTTATAACCGGTGAGTTATAATCAATAAACATCAATCATTCCATAGTGGATGTAACGATTCTGAAATTTACCGTTATTTTGAAAAATAAATCGATTTAATTTAAAAAATTGATTTGAGTTGAGTAACTTTGAAGTGTGAATATAAAATTTGCATTGCGTATGAATAGTTGAAAAAAATGGGAATTAAATTTCTTATGGAAATTTAGAACGATTTAAAATTTAACGTAAAATCAATTTTTAATAAAACAGTGGAATTTTGGTTTCAGAAATTTAAATTTTTATATGGAAATATCGTAGAAAATTTTACAATAGAAACATCGATGTTCGTGTCGTCATATTTCAATTTCGCTAGCTCCGTCTAAATTAGTTTATACGATC
Organism: Allium cepa; assembly: GCA_030765085.1. Taxonomy (NCBI): domain Eukaryota; kingdom Viridiplantae; phylum Streptophyta; class Magnoliopsida; order Asparagales; family Amaryllidaceae; genus Allium; species Allium cepa. The sequence goes on from CM060946.1 coordinate 197,421,316, forward strand.
GATTTTCGGTTGCGACAGCCGACATTGCATAGTAATCAAATTTCACTCGAATGAAAGAAAAAAATTCTGTGTATTAACGTGTTCATATGGACACGCTGAGCACAACAATGTTCGGTTTGGTGCATTTGGACTTCTGTTTGGTTAAGTGCATGTTTGTTTTCTTTCTAATTAACGTATTTTCGTTGTACATTTTGTTGGCTTCTGTGCAGTGTAAAATAAGTTTAATGAAAATGTTAAGCTACGTTTAAAATTTACATTTGTCCGGTTCAATACGTTCACGGAATAAAAAAAATTTAAAAGAGGATGCTTGAATTGGTATGAATTGTAGAAGTTTGAACAGTTAAATAGGAGATATTTTTCACTCGTCCTACAGTGTCCTTAGCATATATTTCTCCTCCCTCTTTATATTTGCTATCAGAGGTAAACGAAACAGGGCATTGAATATTTCCTAAGCTATCTTCCCATACACCTTCCTCCCATCGCTTACGGTCGAGTCTTCCACCTCCCATCGCAATCGCCACCGCATCGCTGTCCAACCTTGCGCCTAGCTCCTCCGACTCAAACTTCCAGAGACCGCCACTTGAAAAAAAACAAAACAATGTCGCCTACAAACAGCCTCTGCCGTTATCGCCACGTCGCCTGCACCACTGAAATCTTCCTGTGATCGCCGTACGTTCCTACATCACCACCGCACCCTGCCTGTTGCCGCCGAACCACTTCCAGCCATCGTCGAAAAACAAAAGACAAGGAAAAACGATCGATCCGCCTCTGTGTATTGGTCATCAAGTAGCTAGAAGCCATCCATACCCCGTCGTTACGGCACTTGCTCGGCCGTCGACCCACTTGTTTTGCAGTTCTTCTTGGTTTTCTGTGCTAGCCGTGAAACATAGAAAAAAAGGAAGAAAAGGTAAGATTGGGACTTGCTGCACAGAAGCTTGATATCAAACACGGGAATTTTTGTACGAGCTGTTGGTTCTGAAGGTGTTACATCTTAGCTGTGTAGTGGAACTTAGCTCGAATCGTCGTCACTGAAATTCGGTCGTTTTTGCGTTCGTGAGCGTATCAGATTAACGTAGTTTGAGGTGAGTGTTTACATTCACATTAACTAATATCTAATGCAAGTTAATAAATAAATAAAAAATGGTCTTCTATATATATTCATTCGTGGTTGATTTAGATCTCGATTTCATATAAATTTGTTGCATGGTTTGATTATCATATTTGTTAAGTGCACATATTGACACGATATACGCGACCCATGTATGTACACTAGTGTAGGAAAATTGATATTGGTTCGTTACTTTCATCATGTTATTGGTAACCAGTATGTTAAGATTTGTTGAATTTTCCCATTTGATATTTGGATATGACCGTATATATTGAAAGTTTATTGTTGAAAGGGTTGAAATGATATATACCTATTATCCAAATTTATTTATCCCACTTGGCCTAGGTAGAAAATTAAATTAAACACCGTTGGTCTAAAAAGGAAAAGATTTATTTAAAATGGTGATTGTATGGAAATTTAACTATAAATGATTTGAAATTCTTTAATTTTGTTTAAATTTGGGATTTATTATTTAAATGAAATTTGGGAAGATAAGTAATTTTGTTAAGAAAAGGGAATTTAGGAAAAATGTTTCGTTTAAATAAATTGGATTTTTGATTTAAGCTTTATAAAAATTTGATTTAATTTAAATTATAATTTTGAGATTTGAAGGGGTTTAAGTTAAATGTTTAAGTTAAATCAAGAATTTGTTTTATATATTGTAATTGGAGTAAATCCAATTTATATGAAATTTAAATGGTTTTACAAATTAGGAATTTATTAGAAATTGTCTGATAAATTTTTATGATGGATTTTTTCAATTGTTTATTAAAATTTTTGAACTTAATGAGAAATTTGGTTGGTTAAATTGTGATTTAACTTGGGATTTAAGCTTAAGTAAAAAATTTGACAAGTAAAATCAAGTTATGGGTAAAAGGGGAAATTGAGTTTGGAATCGGAATATTTTATAATGCGATTTGAAACAGGAATTGAAATTGAGAAATTTGGAAAAATTAATAAATTCCGTTTTTATGAATTATTTTAGAATCTTAATTGGTCGAATGGTGTGTAAATATACATTTGGTTGTCAAAAAGACCGGAGCAAGTTGGCATGCTCTCTGTCAATCTCTGAACCACTTTGATAACTGTGCATGTGGTGGATGTTTCCCAGAATGTAGTGGTTGAATTGGCGACGTTTACTGGAATGAAGTAAGAGAACGATGTTGGATAGCATTGACGTTAGTGTCATAATTAAAATGAATAAAACAGGAGCCTATGTCTGGCCTATGAGGTTAGCTACCTCTAGCAACATTGATCTTTCGTATTTTACTATCATGATTTGAACTCGATGGGTGCACCCTTCTGTTTGGATTGATAGTCGCGGTCGGCCACGGATGGGTTACGACCAGCCAGAAAAGGTAAACTGGTAGAATCCTACATTGGGCATTGCCTCACGTGCCTTGTCATATTTCCCCTATATGAGCCCATTATGATTTTGGTTTAAACTGTAAAGTGTTAAGGTGGACCAATTTAAAGCCTTAATGCTATTTTGATATTTATTTTACTGATAGACATTATATATTATGGTGTACACTATTATATATAGATAGTTTGACGGATCCTTAGGAGATGGAAAAGCCCGTAACATCTCTTAAGTTACTTTGCATTTATTTATTGACTTACATGAGAATATTAGTTCTGACTTGAGTATTGCATTTCCATTTTGCTCGGATCAGCCTGAGTATTTCCAGTTTGGAGAGCTTGTGTGAAGATGAAGGAATTTCTGGAGATTATATTCTATTTCAGTTATTTTATCATTTTAGTTCGTTATGTCAGTTAGACTCATTTTATTCCAGTTATTTTTCATTCAGTAATTAGAGTAAGAATAATGTAACTTTTTGAGTTCATAACTTATTCATGTACTTATTTATTTTCCGTTGTGAGACTCTGAGTTGTTTTTTTATTCTGTATCTGTGTTCTGTGATTTATTCTATTTTACCCTAAATAACTATCTATCGTTTAAGCAAATATTTGTGCTTAAATGATGGGTCGTTACAGTTGGTATCAAAGCTAAGTTGAGTGAACACCTAAGCCTGTGGGGTAAACTCATTATAGATAGGGTAATTAATTACCCTAGAATGAGTAGAATCTTTCTTGAAGGAGCGTGTTTAAAAAAAAACTTTAAGAAACAAACGATTTAAAAACATAAGTAAATTAAAATATTAAGGTGTCCTTTCTTAGTAAATTCTTTTGACTAGGTTCATTTTTCTTGACTCGGCTTTTAATAAAAAAATTCCTTGCCATCCCTTCTTTACAAGATGAGTAATCGTAGCTCTAGAGGTAGAGGTAGGGGAAATATTCCCAATGAGGTTGTTGCACCCGTTGTTGCTCCAGAAGTGAGGTTTACTACTCTTTGTAAAGAGTATACCCAGCTTGGAGGAAAGAAGTTCACCGGAGCTGAGGGCATTGTTGGAGCACAGCAATGGCTTAAGAATGCTGAAAGGATTTTTGTTGGACTTGGCATCACTGACGCTCAGACGCGTGAATTAGCAGCTTGGCAGTTTCAGGAAGCCACTCTTGATTGGTGAGATGCTTTTACGGTCCATACTCCTAAGGAAGATATTTCTTGGGCCCATTTTAGGTAAGATCTATCTAAATGAGAAATTTATGTTCTTAAGATTAGCTCATATAAGTTTAGCTTAGCCTTGTATTCCTCAATGCACAGGGAAGCTTTTGTTACCTAGTGGATGCCAAAAGCTGGGAGGACGGATTTGTATAATCAGTTTATGGAGCTTAAGCAAGGCGAGATGACTATAGCAGAGTATGAAAGGAAGTTTAATCAGCTTTCGAAGTTTGGCCCTCATCTGATAGAGATTTCCCTTAAGAAGAATGAAAAATTCATTGCGGGTATGCATAGGGAGTATAGAGAGCAGCTGACTGGCCATATCCATGGGCTATTTTCTGATATCATTGATTTGGCGATCCGTTTTGAGAATTTGAAGTTGAATAGGATTTCAGAAGTTTCTGACACCCCAGCCCCATCTAGTTCCAGCAACCTTGGAAAGAGAAAGTCAAATTTTAGTAACCAGAAGAAGAAGTGGCAAAGCCGTCAAGGAGTGGGATTGCCTCAGAAAAAGACTAAGGACTTGTCGCACGTCACTTGCTTCAAATTTGATAAAAAGGGACATTATGCCAATGATTGACCACCGGCATCCTTAGCAGCCGTTCCTCCTATCCAGATGATGAGGCGTGACTTATGTCACATCTTCTTGCAACCAGGCCATTTTAAGAAAGATTGTCCTACTCAGAAGAAAGGCAAACCATCCGGTATTTTTGCTGTCACCGCTTCCACCCCTCCAGTTGAGGAGACTGATCCCGTACTTCAAGGTACACTTTCTTTTCATGTTACACATGTCCGTGTTTTATTCGATACTAGAGCCTCTCATAGTTTTATATCTGTTAGTTTATGTGAGAAATTTGAACATGATTTGAAACCCGAACCCGCTTCTAAATCTTTGTGTGTCTCTAATCCCATTGGTGTCCCTGCAAATTTAAAATGATTTGTAAGGGCATTTGTCTTTTTAAGGACAAACACCATTTCACTGGAGACTTTTATGTTTTAGGCTTTAGTGGATTTGATTTATTGTTAGGAATGGATTGGCTATCCAAGTTCAAAGCTGTTATTTTTAGTAATGATCGAACCGTTTGTTGGTTGATGATAAAGGATCTCAGCTGGTTATCCAATGCAAAATGCCTTGTCATCTCGTCAAGAGTTTTTTTTCTCACTTGATTCGCATTCTAGTGATCTGGACACTATTCCCGTTATTCGACTTTTTCCTGATGTCTTTGCTGAGGTTTCTTTTACCACCTCATCGAGAAATCGAATTTCGAATTGATCTTATTCCCGGAGCCAGAACTGTCGTACTTCCTCCTCGAAGGATGTCACCTAAGGAAAGAATTGAGTAGAATACTCAAGTCGATGATCTATTGGCTAGAGGCTTGATAAGGAGAAGTTTTTCTGAATGGAGTGCAGCCGTAGTTTTTGTAACTAAGTCTGACGATTCCTTGAGAATGTGTGCGACCTACAGAGAGTTGAATAAGCTCACACGTAAGAACCGATATCCTATGCCTCGTATTAATGATATATTCGACCATCTTTATGCAGCGTAGGTGTTTTCTCAGCTTGATCTCACTTTAGGTTTCCACCAGTTAAGGATTTCTGAGGATCGCATTCATAAGACCGCTTTTCGTACTGAAGATGGATTTTATGAATGGCTCGTTATGCCTTTCGGATTAACGAACGCCACGGCTTACTTTGTAGATCTCATGAACAAAGTATTCAGAGATGTTCTTAATAAATTCGTGCTTGTTTTTATCGATGATATTTTAGTTTTCTCTAAAACTGAAGAAGAGCATGAGCAACATTTGAAGTTCGTGCTTGAATCTTTGAGAAGCCATCAGTTGAAGGAAATTTTTTCCAAATGCCATTTCTAGCAGGAGGAAGTCAGATTTCTTGGTCATGTGGTTTCAAAAAATGGAGTTTTGGTTGATCCCGCTAAGATCGCCGTAGTAAATAATTGGGAAATTCCTAAGACACCCACGGATATTAGGAGTTTCTTAGGCCTTACTGGTTATTATAGGAGATTCATTGAGCATTTCTCCCGCATTGCTTCTCCTCTTACAGCTTTAACCCGAAAGAACGTCAAGTTCAATTGGGATGAAAAGTGTCAGAAAGCATTTGATGAATTGAAACAGAGCTTGACCTCCGCCCCTGTTCTTGCTATTCCGAAGGGGAATGAAGGTCTAACGGTTTATGCCGATGCTTGTAGAAGTGGGCTTGGAGCTATTTTAATGCAGCATGACAAAGTTATTGCTTATGTTAGTAGACAGTTGCGACCGCATGAATTTAAGTACGCAACTCATGATTCGGAGTTGTTGGTAGTAGTTTTTGCTTTGAAATTGTGGCGACATCATCTATTAGGTACCAAGTTTGAACTCTTTACCGATCACAAATCCTTGAAATATATTTTCTCTCAGAAGAATTTAATCTAAGGCAAGTGAGATGGCTAGAATTTTTGGCTGCATATGATCTTGACATCAATTAAACCCAAGGAAAAGCAAATGTAGTAGCCGATGCCTTGAGTAGAAAAAGGGCTATGCTTTGACAGGTTGTTGCTTCATCCTCTCTTATGGATCGTATAGTTTCTAAGCAGAATGAAGACCTAAGTTTAAGAACTATTCGAGAGGAAGCTATGAGGAGAGAGAATGACTCGAGAAGATGGTATGATGTAGTAGTTGATGAGAAGGGTATCCTTATGATAAATGGTAGGGTTTGTGTTCCTAATGTAGATGGACTAAGGGAAGTACTTAAGGAGAATCACAAGTCTAAATTTTCTATTCATCCCGGAGTGACAAAGATGTTTCAGAATATGAAAAGACTTTATTGGTGGGAAGGAATGAAGAGGGACATTTCGACATATGTGAGTAGATGTAGTACTTGTCAGCAAATTAAGGCTGATCACCAGAAATTAGCAGGTTTGTTATAGCCACTTGAGGTTCCGGAATGGAAGTGGGATCATATTTCTATGGATTTTGTGGACGGATTACTAAAGACGAGAAGGGGTAATGAGAGATATTGGATGATTTTTGACCGTTTGACGAAGACTTCCCATTTTATTCCTGTGAGATCAACTCGAACTGCTTCGAGTTTGGCTGAGATTTATTTAAAGGAAATTGTCTGACTCAATGGAATTCCTTCTAGTATCGTTTGTGATCCTGATACTATTTTCGCAAGTAACTTTTGGAGAGCCCTTCAGGATTCATTGGGTACACAGTTGAATCTGAGTACAGCCTATCACCCACAGACGGATGGCCAAACCGAACGGATCAATCAAATTTTGGAAGACCTTCTTCGTGCTTGTATTCTAGATTTCGGTGGTTCTTGGGAGGACCATATTCATCTTATCGTATTCACCTCTAATAATAGCTATCAAGTGTAACTTTGTTAAATAAAAATTGAACTAAAAATATACATGTAAAATAAACTTTTCATAATTCAAATCTTTAACTCAGGCTAGTATCGACATGGCACCGTTCGAAGCTCTTTACGGACGTCCATGTAAATCTCCGTCTTGTTGGATTGAGACTGGCGACAGACTTGTTCTTGGGCCTGAGATTATTTTGGAAGCTTCTGAGAAGGTTGAGGGGATTAAGAGGAAGATGAAAACTGCGCAGGATAGGCAAATGAAATATGCTGACAGAAGGCGAAAGGAGTTGGAATTCGTAGTTGGAGATCTTGTGTATCTCAAAATTTCGCCAATGAGAAACGTCATTCGGTTTGGGAAGAAAGGGAAGTTGGCCCCAAGATTCATTGGTCCTTTTCGTATATCCGAAAGGATTGGTACCCTAGCTTATAGAATTGAGTTGCCTGAAAAACTATCGGGTGTTCATGATGTATTCCATGTCTCCAACCTTCTTAAGTATATTCATGACCCGTCAGCCATTGTTCATTCTACATAGCTTGAGGAATTGGAGATTCAGCCCGATCTTACTATTGAAAGGAAACCCATTCGTATTCTGGATAGGAGTATAAAGAAAATGAGGAGTAAATCAGTCAATCTCGTCAAAGTTCAGTGGAGTGATGATGAGCGAGATTGCACTTGGGAAACTGAGGATAATATTCGTGTTTCCAATCCTGAATTATTTTCTTTTGGTATGCTTTCTAAACTAAATCTATCTTTTGATTCTACCTATACCATTCCGTTCCACCTTTTTGAGGACAAATTTTTTTGAGTGGGGGCGATTGTAATGATTCTAAAATTTACCGTTATTTTGAATACTAAATTGATTTAATTTAAAAAATTAATTTGAGTTGAGTAACTTTGAAGTGTGAATATAAAATTTGCATTGGGTATGAATAGTTAAAATAAAAAACGTGAATTAAATTTTTTACGAAAATTTAGAACGATTTAAAATTTAAATCAGTTGTTAATAAAACAATGGAATTTTGGTTTCAGAAATTTAAATATTTTATGTGGAAATATCATAGAAAATTTTACAATAGAAACATCGATATTTGTTTCGTCATATTTCAATTTCGCTAGCTCCGTCTAAATCAGTTTATACGATTGATTTCCGGTTGCGACAGCCAACATTGCATAGTTCTCAAATTTCACTCGAACGAAAAAATATAAATTTTTCTGTGTATTAACGTGTTCATATGGACACGCTGAGCACAACAATGTTCGATTTGGTGCATTTGGACTTCTGTTTGGTTAAGTGCGTGTTTGTTTTGCTTCGAATTAACGTATTGTCGTTGTACATTTTGTTGGCTTCTGAGCAGTGTAAAATAAGTTTAACAGAAATGTTAAGCTACGTTTAAAATTTACAATTGTTCGGTTCAATACGTTCACGGAATAAAAGAAATTAACGGGGGATGCTTGAATTGGTACGAATTGTAGAAGTTTGAACAATTAAATAGGAGATATTTTTCACTCGGCCTACACACACGATGACACGTGTCCTTAGCATATATTTCTCCTCCCTCTTTATATTTTCTATCAGAGATAAACGAAACTAGGCATTGAACTTTTCCCAAGCTATCTTCCCATACACCTTCCTCCCATCACTTACAGCCGAGTCTTCCACCTCCCATCGCAACCGCCACTGCATCGCTATCCAACCTTGCGCCTGCTCCTCCGACCCAAACTTCCAGAGACCGCCACCTGAAGAAAAAAAGAAAAAATAATTAAACAACGTCGCCTGCAAACAGCCTCCGCCGTCATTGCCACGTCGCCTGCACCACTGAAACCTCCCTGTGATCGTCGTACGTTCCAACATCATCGCCGCACCCTGCCTGTAGTCGCCGAACCACTTCCAGCCATCGTCGAAAAAAAAGAGACAAGGAGAAACGATCGATCCTCCTCTGTATATATATTGGTCATCAAGTAGCTAGAAGCCATCCATACCCTGTCGTTACTGCACTTGCTCGGCCGTCGACCCACTTGTTTTGTCGTTCTTCTTGGTTTTCTGTGCTAGCCGTGAAACATAAAAGAAAAGAAAGAAGAAGTACGATAGGGGCTTGCTGCACAGAAGCTTGATATCAAGCACGGGATTTTTTGTACGAGCTGTTGGTTCTAAAGATGTTGCATCTTAGCTGTGCAGTGGACCTTAGCTCGAATCGTCGTCACTGAAATTCGGTCGTTTTGCGTTCGTGAGCATATGATTAACATAGTTTGAGGTGAGTATTTACTTCACACTAACTAATATCTAATGCAAGTTAATAAATAAATAAAATATTGTCGCCGATATATATTCATTCATGGTTGATTTAGATCTTGATTTCATATAAATTTGTTGCATGGATTGATTATCAAATATGTTAAGTGCACATATTGACACGATATACATGACCCATGTATGTACACTAGTGTGGGAAAATTGATATTGATTCGTTATTTTCATCATGTTATTGATAACCAGTATGTTATGATTTGTTAAATTTTCCCATTTGATATTTGGATATGACTGTATATTGAATGTTTATTGTTGAAAGGGTTGAAATGATGTATATCTATTATTTAAATTTATTTATCCCACTTGGCTTAGGTAGAAAATTAAATTAAACACCGTTGGTATAAAAAGGAAAAGATTTATTTTAAATGGCGATTGTATGGAAATTTATATATAAATGATTTGAAATTCTTTAATTTTGTTTAAATTTGGGATTTATTATTTAAATGAAATTTGGGAAGATAAGTAATTTTGTTAAGAAAAGGGAATTTAGGAAAAAAATGTTTCATTTAAACAAATTGGATTTTTGATTTAAGCTTTATAAAAATTTAATTTAATTTGAATTGAAATTTGAGATTTGAAGGTATTTAAGTTAAATGTTTAAGTTAAATCAAGAATTTTTTTTCGTATATTGTAGTTGGAGTAAATCCAATTTATATGAAATTAAATGGTTTTATAAATTGGGAATTTATTAGAAATTGTCTGATAAAATTTTATAATGGAGTTTTTCAATTGTTTATTGAAATTTTTAAACTTATTGAGAAATTTAGTTAGTTAAATTTTGATTTAACTTGGGATTTAAACTTAAATAAAAATTTTGTTAAGTAAAAACAAGTTATGGGTAAAAGGGGAAATTGAGTTTGGAATCCGAATATTTTATAATGCGATTTGAAACAGGAATTGAAATTGAGAAATTTGGAAAAATTAATAAATTCCGTTTTTATGAATCATTTTAAAACCTTAATTGGCCGAATGGTGTGTAAATATACGTTTGGTTGTCAAAGAGACCGGAGCCGGACATTGGCATACTCTCTGTCAATCCCGGAACCACTTTGATAACCGTGCACGCGGTGGATGTTACCCAGAATGTAGTGGTTGAATTGGCGACGTTTACTGGAATGAAGTAAGAGAACGATGATGGATAGCTTTTACATTAGTGTCATAATTAAAATGACTAAAACAGGAGCCTATGTCTGGCCATTGAGGTTAGCTACCTCTAGCGACGTTGATCTTTCGTATTTTACTATCGTGATTTGAACTCAATGGGTGCACCCTTTTATTTGGATTGATAGTCGCGGTCGGCCACGGATGGGTTACGACCAGCCAGAAAGGGTAAAGCCTTAACGCTATTTTGATATTTATTTTACCGATAGACATTATATATTATAGCGTACACTATTATATATAGATAGTTTGATGGATCTTTAGGAGATGGAAAAACCCGTAACGTCTTCTAAGTTACTTTGCTTTCGTTTATTGACTTACATGAGAATATTAGTTCTGAGTCGAGTATTGTGTTTCCATTTTGCTTGGGTTAGCCTGAGTATTTCCAATTTGGAGAGCTAGCGTGAAGACGAAGGCATTTCTAGAGATTATATTATATTTCAGTTATTTTATCAGTTTAGTTCGTTATGTCAGTTAGACTCATTTTATTCCAGTTATTTTCCATTCAGTAATTAGAGTGAGAATAATGTAAGTCTTTGAGTTCATGACTTATTCATGTACTTATTTATTTTCCGCTGTGAGACTCTGAGTTGTTTTTTTATTCTGTATCTGTATTCTGTGATTGATTCTATTTTACCCTAAATAACTATCTATTATTTAAGCAAATATTTGTGCTTAAATGTGGGTCATTACAGTGGACGTAAGTCATACGTCGAACCACTCTAAATTTATGTGTTCCATCACTTTTTTAAGTGGTGTGTTTTTTAGATATGCCTCATTTTACATTTGTTTTCTTCATTTTATCTCTTCAAACACATCCAAAGAGTGTTGTGCCCAATTTTGATACAAACAATTAGAAAGTTATCTGATAATATTATAGGAGCGAAGAGTAGCAATTCGTCTTGGCCATCGAAAAAATATCCCAAATAGGAGTCTAGAAAATCTTTTGGCAATAAGGGAAGACCAAAAAATCCTTTTGATAATAATATAAGACTAGAAAATCATTTGGCAATAATAAAAGACTACGAAAACTAACTGTTAATAGTACTCCGAATAGAAGACCAGAAAACCCTCTGGCAATAATAGGGAACTAGAAATTCATCTGATAATAATAGAAGAGTAGAGATTCATCTGATAATAATGAAAGACCAGAGGTTCATTTAATAACAAAAAATTACTAGAAATCCATCTGATTAATAGAAGACCAAAAGTCCTTATCTGGCGATGATAGTAGAAGACCAGAAGTCCATATCTAGGAATAATAGAAGAAGATTAGAAAGCCACATCCGATAATAATAGAAGACCAGAAATCCTTATCTAGAAATCATAATAGAAAACCAGAAATCCTTATCTGGAAATTATAATAAAACACCAGAATTCCCTATCTACAATTATAGTAGAAGACCAGAAATTCTTATATGGAAATTATAATATAAAACCAGAAATCATTATCTGGCAATTATAATGGGAGACCGGAAATCCCTGTTTGACAATTATAGAAGAAAACCGAAAATCCTTATTTGGCAATAATAATAGAAGTCCAGAATCCTTATCTGGCAATAAAAATAGAAGACCAGAAATCCTTATTTTGCAATTAAAATAGAAGACCAGAAAAACTTATCTAGCGACAATAGTAGAAGACCAAAAATAAATATCTAGCGATAATAGAAGAAGACCAGAAATCCATATCTGACAATAGTAATAGAAGTCCAGAAATCCTTATCTGGTAATAATAGAAGAGACAAGAAATCCTAATCTAGTGATAATAGTATAAGACTAGAAATCCACATCTGGCAATAATAGGAAAAGATTAGAAATCATTATTCGGCAATAATACAAGAAGACCAGAAATCCTTATTTAGAGATAACAGTAGAAGATCAGAAATCCACATCTGGCAATAATAGAAGAAGAAAAGAAATTTTATTTGGCAATTGTTCATTGTGTTTTGTTGAGGAGCACAATTAGCTTATATTCGATAGATCTTCCCCTAGAAGATTGTTTGACTTGAAGCGCTAATTGGCTTTGATTTTGATAGATCTTCCTCTTGAACACTGAATAATTTGGAGAACTATTTTACTCTAATTTTTATAGATCTTCCTCTCGAAGATCGAATGATTTGGAGCACTACTTGGCACTGATTTTGATAGATCTTCCTCTTGAAGATTTGATTCAGTGCTTTTGTGAGGCCTTTGATGACTGGCACTAAAGGCTTACTCCATCCTTCCTCTAGCATGTGCTTCAGTGAGGCCTTTAATAATTTCATTGAAGGCTTGGTCGGTGCTTTAGTGGGCCTCTGATGATGGAACTAAAGGCTTACTCCGTCCTCCCTCTAGGAGGCGCTTCGGTGAGGCATTTGATGACGACACTGAAAGTTTGATCGGTGCTTTAGTTAGGCCTTTGATAAAGGCAGTAAAGGCTTACGCCATCCTTCCTCTATTTAGTGCTTCAATGGGGCCTTTGATGGTAGCACTGAAGGCTTTTATAGGGCCTTTGATGGCCAAGGACCTCTTATGGTCAGGGCCTTTGATGACAATGAACCTTTGATGGCTAGGACCTCTTATGGACAGGACCGTTGATGGACAAAGCCTTTGATAGCAAGGGACCTCTTATGGTCAATGCCTTTGATGGCCAAAGCCTTTGATGGCTAGGGACCTCTTATGAACAAGGCCTTTTGATGGCCAGGTCTTTTATACTAGGAGAACCCTACTCCTATCTGGTTTGGCCCTAGCGGTCCTTCCGTCGGATTCTTGGTATTTGCCATGAGTCTTCAGGGCACTAGATCTCCTTTTTGAAATGATTTTCCTGTCATTTTAGATTTGTAATACTTGGATATTCTTCTTTGATATTAGGACATTTACTTAGCCGTTTTAGTTGATTGATCACATTTGGAGACTTTCTTTTATCTCTTAACCCTTTGACGGAATTAAATCTTAACTTTGAGTGGAAGCATTACTTCTTATGCATAAGACACTAATCTTGTCGCGGCTTGATATGCCTAAAGTGTGAGTGGTAGTTATTTCATCCAATTTACTTTTCATAAAGTATGTAGTAAGAGCTGGGGAATATTCCTTTATATATGTAACTCTGTGGTGATTCCATGCCTTTTAGGAGTAATTTTTCTTTTTGATACACTTTATGTTCAATGCATTTTATGGTTTCATTGGTAATTGACACTCTAGTTCTTGTAAATAGAAATCCTATAAGTATTTCAGTTACTTTGCATTGATCATATGCTGAAACCATATAAAGGAAGAATGCTGAATAATTTTAGAATCCAAAGAATAATTTTATTCAAGTAGAAATCGAAATTACGAGTGTTTTGAAATTCAAAACAAGCTGTGATTAAGCCATAATCTAAGGTATCTTTTATCACTTTGTAATCTTATTATCCTTTTTCAAATGATCTTTGTAGATCTAATTTGAACCTTGTAGCTTGAAACTTACATCATTGGATAATGATTTTATTTCTGGGTTTTTGAGTATCTTCCATGCTTTGTCTCGATGTATCGATTATCTTGCCAATATTTTATCTTTTTGCTTTATTTTACCCGACGAAGATGATCTATAAAAATCCTTTCTAAAATTTTTCTTTGTTTGAAAGTATAACTCCTATAAAGTTTTTTCTACCTTTTTGGATCAACTATTTGCTTGATTAATTCGCCCCTTTTGGCTGCATATGATCATAGCTCTTAATAGACGCTTTTTCATTTATTATCTTTTCAAAAAGTCACTTGGTGTGTCTCAATGGTCCATGTAAGAGATTTCATTCCCAATGTTCAAAGTTTGAAGAAAATTTTGTAAAACTTATAATTTCATAATAGAAACGTGAATCTCGAATATGAGACTGAACGATCATGACACATGAATCAAAAGTCCTTTAAATGAGAATAGTCTCTTCTAATTAGAGTTTTAATAGTAAAAATAGGTCATGATAGTTCTGAAAACTTTTCATAGTTCTCAATAGTATATATTTTTAGGGACTTTGCAAGTTCCTTTTTGAAATAGATAGACATGGAATAATCAATAATAGCTCTCTAGATTTGCAAAGAATATTTTTCTCAAAGACATGTATGGCGAAATTCTTTGAGTAAAATTTCTTACTAAGATGAATATTGTTATATCTTTGTAAATCATGGCACTTCAAGCTTTACTTATCGAAAAGAAATATCTTATTTGTAAGTCGGAAACTTCATGATCCATGAACTAATAGACTCGATAGACTCCTGTAAGAATTCTTTCTTTTGAAATAACTTTTGTCTACAAAATAATCCACGATGAAAATTTGTTGCGTAAATCTAAGTTTTGAGATAGAGGATTAGAATTATATATATCATTAGAAAATCCACTGCTATAAGAAAGCTTGATTTATAGTAATTTATATATATGAAATTATATTATATAAATTTGTATATGAGAAATTAAATATATATTGGACAATGTGCATAAAGCCATTTAATGCATATGAATCCACGGGTGCAGCCAACATTCTTTGATGTCATCTGATATGGTCGAAGTCTATCGTTTGTGACATTAATCGATGGGTAATATCTCCAATCATCATTGTTGTCATCCAATATCACTTGACATGCCCTAGAATTCTCAATACGTCGTTTATCCAATATGGCACCACTTATCCATACTAAGCCCGAAATCCTAAAACCTTGTATATATCTTTCTTTCAGAAATTGGTTTCCATTTGAAACTCAGTCATATATGTAATCTACGCTTTGCCTGAACCTTATCTAAATCCATATACCATTTCTGATAACTTATATATTCATTTGATATTCATATATAAGAATTACATATCTGGAAGATGGATACGCATAAAGCAATATTACACAACTTCAAATATATGAAAGTCATACGTGACGCTCATTACTTATGTACAAAATTGTATACATTTAAAACTTAATGGTACATGCATTTGAAACTTTTTTTTTTTTTGGAAATAAACTTTCATTTGAAACTTATGGATTTGAAACTTTTGTTTGTATCTAAAATTTACACATATCCAAAATCTTGCATTATTCAAAGCTTTGATGATGTGTATGCTTAAAGCCATGCGTACTCAAAATTGTAACTATTTATGTGCATAAAAGCTATGGATATTCTAAACTTAGAATATATACTTCTGGAAACTTTTATGTTTTCTAAAACTCACGTATGTAGTACAAATTTTGAACCTCATGCATATTTAAAGCCATTTACCTTAAGTTTTTATATATACCATCACATGAAGATCTAAAAACTGGGGACAATTTATATACAGTGTTGTTCATCCTTGAAAATATATACACTTGAAATCTTTTATATACATTTGAAATCATATATATCCAAGGCTATAAACACATATATACTGGACTGTCTTTATACAAATCTTTCATTTTTGAATTGAACAATGCACACTTGATGATATATAAGCCTTTTATCTACAAAATCCAGTATGCATTTAAAATTCTATATTTATAAGATGATGCAGCCTAAGAAGCGAATTCGACGATGTAAATCGAATCCGTCCAGGATCTCACACGATTAGCGGAAATAATCGGTGAATCGATGATAAATCAATGAATTTAAGAATACTGAAACGCCCAAATCCGTTGATCACGAAGATACCGGACTTTAGCAATCTTCGACACGTTGATCGCGCACGATACCGTGAGAGAAGATCTTCAATTCTTCAAACGTTGATCAAGCGCACTTGATTCCGTGAATTGGCTTCAACAATCGTTGATTCGAGCACACTCGAATGCCGAAGGTGGAGATAGAAGATAACACTCAACTAGCAATTTTAATGAAGGCACAAAGCACAAACCAAATTTTATTTAAAATTCAACAACCTTTACAAGTGACACAAACTCGCATATTTATAGGCTTACAACACATAACTCAACCGCTACACAGTACAAGACGAACGACTTTCAAAAATTACAAACGATTTAACATACAATTCGACCTAAGTAAACAACACATGCGACAACAATGTGACCTACTCTTAACGACCTAACCAAGCACGGCAGCGAGTTACAGTTGCTCGCGACCTACGGCTTTGTCTTGTTCTTGATTCAAGATATTCTGCTTGCGACTTAAGTTTTGCGTTTTACGAAATTGCTCGTTCGCGACCTAAGATAGATATCTGGAGCGATTTAGGGCTTCGCGGGCTGAACAATCATTCTAGTTAAGTCGCGTAGCGATGGTGCTCGGATTGGTAGGGAAGTTGAGTCGCAGATCGACACAGGAGTTAGGTCGCGGGAGGGAACTGGAGACAGGCCATTGGTCAGCGATGGTACTAGGTCGCGTAGCGACGTAGGGTAGGTCGTTGAATCGCAGAGCGATGCTGGAGTTGGGTCGTGGGTTTGAGCTAACGTTAGGTCGCGGATGGGGGCTAGGTCGCGGATATGGCGAAGGTCGTGGATGGAGTTTAGGTCGCTGATCCTCTCCTTGTTGGAAGGAATTCGTTCTCGAATTCACACTTTCGTCATCTTCGACAAGTTCCTCCCCGTAATACGGAATTAAGTGTTTGACATTGAAAACATTAGAAGTATGAACCTCTTCCGGCAAGCTTAACCAATACGCATTATCATTGATCTTTTTCAAGGTTTCTACTGGACCAATCTTGCGTGCTTTCAACTTGTTGTAAGTTCCAACCGGGAAACGATCTTTCGTCAATACTGCGTAAACAAAATCACCCACTTTGAAGTTCACATTCCTTCGTTTCTTATCTGCCAGTTGTTTATATTTCTCATTTGCTGCAAGCAATCGTTCATGAACAGTTCTGTGGTACTCCTGCAACTCATTCACGAAATTACCAGCTCGTTTAACAACTCCCTTCTGATATGGCACTGTCGTCAAATCCAATGGTCCCTTTGGCAAGCTTGAATATACAATCTGAAACGGACTGAAGCCAGTACTTCGATTAACAGCATGATTATGTGCAAATTCCGCCTGACATAACTTTATATCTCAGCTCTTCAAATTGTCTTTCACAAGACATCTCAATAAGTTTCCCAACGATCTATTCACCACTTCTGTTTGCGGATGATAAGCGCTACTAAAACTCAACTTTGTTCCAACCACCTTCCACGGACTCAACCAAAAATGACTTAAATATCGCGTATCCCGGTCAGAGACAATGGATTCAGGTAGCCCATGTAATCGATAAATCTCTTTAAAGAATAACTGAGCAACACGGACGGCATCGGCTGTCTTCTTACAGGCTATGAAGTGTGCCATCTTCGAAAACCGGTCCACCACAACATATATAGAGTCATTTCCCCGTTGAGTCCTCGGCAAGCCCAACACGAAATCCATACTTACATCTATCGACGGTTTTGTAGGAACAGGTAAAGGCATATACAATCCCGCATTTGTAGTTGTCCCTTTCGAAACTTGACAAACATGACATCTACGCACAAACTTTTCAACTTCCCGCCTCATCGAGGGCCAATAGTAAGATTGAGAAATCAACTATAATGTGCGATCCCGACCAACATGTCCTTCTTCAT
This sequence comes from Allium cepa, assembly GCA_030765085.1. NCBI lineage: Eukaryota > Viridiplantae > Streptophyta > Magnoliopsida > Asparagales > Amaryllidaceae > Allium > Allium cepa. Next base: position 197,439,329 of record CM060946.1, read on the forward strand.
GCAACTCTTTTACAATTTTCATTCTCAAGCTGCAATCCGGTACGCACAATCGATTCCCCTTGAATAAGAATCCATCTACCAACACAAATTCATCAGTACTCCCATCCTTGACTTTCTCAACAATCTTCGCAAAGTAAGAATCCTCCTCAAACAACTCTGGTAATAGTTCAAATCCCGTCACTTCAACTTTCATCGTTGTCAACAAATGATTCCTCCTGCTCAAGGCATCAGCTACACGATTCGTCACCCCTGATTTGTGTTTTACAACAAAAGTAAACTGCTGCAGATACGCGACCCATGAAGCGTGTCTGGCTGAAATTTTGCAAATGTTTCAAAGCTCTGTGATCCGTATAAAGAACAAACTCCTTCTGAAATAGATAATGTCTCTAGTGCTTCACAGCTTGAACAATCGCGTAAAATTCCACGTCATAAGTGTTATATCTTAGCTTGGCTCCAGACAACTTCTCATTGAAATAAACAACAGGTCTTCCATTCTGACTCAATACTCCACCAATCCCAACCTTTGAAGCATCAGTGTGCAACTCAAACAACAACTGAAAATCCGGAAAAACTAGAATTGGTGCTGACGTCAAAAGTGTCTTAACCTTCTCAAAAGCTAACTCTGCTTCCTCTGTCCACACGAACTTCTTTCCCTTCATGCAATCGGTCACACGTGCCATCACACTGCTAAAATGTGGAATGAATCTTCGATAGAAAGATACCAACCCATGAAAACTCCTCACTTCAGAAATTGTCTTGGGCTGTGGCCAACTCCTGACAGCTTCCACTTTGCTCTCATCCACTTGAATACCCTCCTTCGACAAAACATACCCCAAAAATAAAACACAATGCATCATGAACACGCATTTCTTCGTTGCAGCATAAAATTGTTCCTGTTACAGTATCATCAACACTTCTCTCAGATGATGCAAGTGTTCTTCTGGGCTTCCACTATATATCAGTATATCATCAAAATACACCACCACGAACTTCTCAACAAACGGTCTAAAGATCTGATTCATCACTCTCATAAAAGTACTAGGAGCATTTGACAAGCCAAACGGCATAACAAGCCATTCGTATAGACCCTCCCTGGTTTTAAAAGCAGTCTTCCACTCATCACCCGGTCTAATACGAATCTGATGGTATCCACTCTTTAAATCAATTTTTGAGAACACAACAGCTCCACTCAACTGATCAATCAAATCGTCGAACCTCGGCATATGAAACCTGTATCTCACAGTGATCTTGTTTAGAGCCCGACTGTCCGTACACATTCTCCACGTCCCATCCTTCTTCGGCACCAATAAGGCTGGCACTGCACAAGGACTCAAGCTCTCCTGAACGCTCCCTTGTTCTAACAACTCCTCCACCTGCCTTCTCAGTTCCTCGTGCTCCTTAGGACTCATCCGGTAATGTGGCCTGTGAGGTAACACTGCTCCTGGAACGAGATCTATCTGATATTGAATGTCCATCAACGGTGGTAGCTCCTTCGGCAACTCTTTAGGAAACACATCTTCAAATTCCTCCAATACTGGCTTTACTTCCTCTGGAACTTCAACAGATTCACTAGCTTCATGTCCAATCAACAAGAACACATCTGGACTATCCTCTATTTCTTCAATAAACTCCTTCAAAGTCAACAAAATCTTTAGCTCCTCAATCTCTTCTGACTTGCTCTCTCCTTGCTGTCTCTTCTTTGGAACTAAAATGATCTTAGTACATTCAAACATAAAGCTGTAGCTGTTGGTTCGATCATCATGTTGCACAGTTCGGTCATACTGCCATGGTCTTCCCAAAAGCAAGTGACAAACATCCATCTCCACCACATCACACCAGATCTCGTCTTTATACTTCTTCCCAATAGAAAATGGAACATGAACTCGCCCATCCACCTTCACCTCTCCTCCTTTTCTCAACCACGCTAACTTGTAAGGATTTGGATGCTTCTCCATCTTCAACTTCAACTTTCTCACAGCTTCGGTAGAAATGATATTGTCACAACTTGCCGCATCAATCACAAATTTACATACCTTTCCTAGTATAGTGCATGTCGATTGAAAAATATTACTCCTCAACCAACTAGCCTCTTCTTCCTGTTTCGGTGTCAAACATGATCTTCTCAATATTAGATTACATCCTTCATCTCCCGACGCGATGTCCTGTTCATCCTCTTCAACTGGACTAGAATGACCTTCATCAACATCCTCATCTTCAATCTCAGCAATCATTGCCCGCTTCTTCGGCTTTAGACATTCATTGCTCTTGTAGCCAAACTCTTGACAATTAAAGCACTTGATACTACTATTGACCTTTGCCTTCGCAACCTCATTCACAACTGGTTTACTAACAGCCTTGGAAACGTTAGCATTGCTACTAGCTCCCTTCACTTGATTGTTGGAAATTGTAAACACACCACCTCCTCGTCTTCCCTGCTTCTTCCAAGCCAACGCTTTCTGGTGCGCTTCAGCCACAAATATAGGGTCAAACATATTTATCATGTCCTGGATCTGGATTCTCAACCCCCCAACAAATCTAGCGGTCAATTGTTCTTCCGTCTCCATGATGTCATTTCGAGCAATCAGTTGATAAAACTCATCAGCATAATCATTAACAGTCTTTGTCCCCTGCCTTAGATTCTGTAAACGTTGATACATTAGAGACTGATAATTGTAAGGTAAGAAATTAGCTTTCATTAACTTCTTTATTTTCTCCCATGAAACAATCTTTGACTTCCTCATTCTCTCTCGTGTAAGTTTAGTTTGCTGCCACCACGCCATAGCTCTCCCTCTCAGTCTCGTAACAACCAACTTAACTCTGCAATTCTTGGGAACTTCTTTGAAGTCAAAAATTTCCTCAATATTTGAAACCCAATCCAAAAATTCTTTCGCAACCATACCACCCTTGAATTCCGCAATTTCCATTTTCATTCCTGATTCCCATCTACGGTCATCTTCATATTCTCTAGCTTGACTCCACACTTGACCTCGAACTCGGTAATGAACACTTCCTCTATCACCATCAAACTCCTCATCAAAATCTGACGCATATCGTTGTCGATCATGACCACCAACATCTCCACCACCACCATTTCTTCGATCTACATTCCTCTGATCACGATAATCCACATCTCTCCGATTTCGTTCATCAACATTCCTATCACGATCGTCAACATTCCTACGATCATGATCTCCTCTTCTCTCCCGATCTGACTGTGGTGAAACTCTGTTTCCCCCATGACTCGATTCAGGTGAAACCCTTCTTCTACTTTGATTTATTTCTAGCATCATTCTCTCTAATCGACCAATCTCTTCATTCAACTTCTCAGTGAAACTCTCGTTGATTCGTTGCTCCATTTCATCGGCCTCTTCTCTTCCATACCAAACATTAATATTGCGATGACGTTGAGCTCGTCTCGGTGGCATGATTGAACTTCAACAAATTCAAAAAAATTCAAACACTTTCCGATCTTTGATCCAAATGATATGGATCGAAACTCCCAACTTGTTGCAACTTCACGATGAACACGATGAACACCAAACTTCTCAACAATTGCAAATCTGATCTCCAAACTACAAATTCTCGAAACCCAATTCTCCAAATGATGCAAACTTCTTGCGATCAAGCTCTGATACCAAACTGATGCAGCCTAAGAAGCGAATTCGACGATGTAAATCGAATCCGTCCAGGATCTCACACGATTAGTGGAAATAATCGGTGAATCGATGATAAATCGATGAATTTAAGAATACCGAAAGGCCCAAATCCGTTGATCACGAAGATACTGGACTTTAGCAATCTTCGACACGTTGATCATGCACGATACCGTGAGAGAAGATCTTCAATTCTTCAAACGTTGATCAAGCGCACTTGATTCCGTGAATTGGCTTCAACAAATCGTTGATTCGAGCGCACTCGAATGCCGAAGGTGGAGATAGGAGATAACACTAAACTACCAATTTTAATGGAGGCACAAAGCACAAACCAAATTTTATTCAAAATTCAACAACCTTTACAAGTGACACAAACTCGCCTATTTATAGGCTTACAACATATATAACTCAACCGCTACACAGTACAAGACCAACGACTTTCAAAAATTACAAACGATTTAACATACAGTTCGACATAAGTAAACAACACATGCGACAACAATGCGACCTACTCTTAACGACCTAACCAAGCACGACAGCGAGTTACAGTTGCTCGCGACCTACGGCTTTGTCTTGTTCGTGATTCAAGATATTCTGCTTGTGACTTAAGTTTTGCGTTTTACGAAATTGCTCGTTCGTGACCTAAGATAGATATCTGGAGCGATTTAGGGCTTCGCGAGCTGAACAATCATTCTGGTTAAGTCGCGTAGCGATGGTGCTCGGATTGGTAGGGAAGTTGAGTCACAGATCGACACAGGAGTTAGGTCGCGGGAGGGAACTGGAGACAGGCCATTGGTCAGCGATGGTACTAGGTCGCGTAGCGACGTAGGGTAGGTCGTTGAATCGCAGAGCGATGCTGGAGTTGGGTCGTGGGTTTGAGCTGGCGTTAGGTCGTGGATGGCGATTAGGTCGCGGATATGGCGAAGGTCGTGGATGGAGTTTAGGTCGCGGATGGGGGCGGCGCGATTCGAGGTACGCGCTTCATCATAAGATCTAATATGCACTTGAAACTTCTTGCTTCCTGAACCCCAGCATGTATTTCAAATCAAAGCATGGAATTTAAACTTATCTTTAAAGATGAATATACATAGGAGATTTCATACATTTGAAAGCTAACATGTACTTGAGATCTATATATATGACTTTCAAAGTTTCCATCTTTTCAAAACTTGATTCCTTATAGCTTTCAAAATTTATACATATTCATGGTAAAATTCAAAATGCATAAGACATATTTATATGTGAAATTGGTTGGTATTTGAAACTTGCACAGTTGAAATTTGCTCATATACAAAGATTGTATACATTCTAGTTCAACATTGTTTATATCAAATCCCATATGGATATACACTTAGCATAGTGTGTGTTTAAAACTTGGACAAAAGCTTAAAACTTCAAAACCAGAGATACGTGAAACTCTGTACATTTGACATTACATACACCTCTGAAACCGCATTTTCAAAACCTCATTTACCAATACAATATTGTGTTCAAAACAATATAGATCCTTTGGAACCTTATATGTATGAAATCATGTATATATTTGAGATCAAAATAGATTCAAAAGCTTGTACCATTTATGCTCAGATATATGAAAACTCTTAGTGATTCAAAAGTGTTTACTATCAAAAATTACCTTTTCCAAAATCATTTATATAAATGCACACAACTGAAACTATTTGTATATAGGATATTGTCATGAATTTTTGGGCTTGCATATAATATATTTTCAAAGTCTCCAATGTAAAAAATGCTTATATCTTCAGAACCATCTGCTTTAAAATCGATTTCTTTAAAATCAAATAACCATGGTATTCATATAGTTAGAGCTCAAATGCATTTGAAAACTCAATAAATAAAGTTGTATACATTCTGAAGCTTCGTATATACGGCTTTCATGCTTGAAATCCCCTGTATGTGTTTAGAAACTTTATTTTTAGAAACTATAATATATATATATATATATATATATATATATATATATATATATATATATATATATATATATGAAGGATACCGCTCCAATCCTTATGTTAGATTGCTTCTTACGCTGCATATCTACGGTTTATTTATCGAGTTAAATAATTTAAAATGGATTCGAACCTTATAAAAATGTTATAATTTAATTAAAGATCATATTTATCAAAATTTGGCTTGTTTGGATGATTCTAACGTTATCAAAATTGATACTCAAAGAATCAAAATTGAAGGTTATATTCGAAGACTAATTCTTAACAAACTGAACATGCTAGAGATTTCAAAATAATGTCAAAACTCGTATAGATCATGTTTATAATGTATATTAAACATCCACAAAACTTGGATTCATTTCTATCGGAAAATTCAATAAAATATTGAGATGCAGTGTTGCGGTGTACACTGCAGCATATGGGGGATCAGCCGATCTGTTTCAAGTGTGCTTGCACACGTGCGTGCAGGTGGACGCACGGATGCTACAACGCATACATACAGAATAACATTGGTTTGTATCTTTAATTTTTATAACATAATTCATTTTCATACACATGGAATACACCACCACATTATTAAGTGCATTACTGGCACATACAAACCGTATAATCTGGGAATTGGGAATGAATAATATGACATCAAACTTAATTAATCTCAAAAATGTTACCCATAAATGGTTCTTCCACCATCAGTACAAATAAGTTGACCAGTAGTATAAGACGAAGCAGGCATGCATAGAAAAACAACTAAAGATGCAACTTCCTCGACTTCCCCAAAGCGACCTAAAGGGATGAGTGATTTGTGCCTAACTACCAGTTTTTCGTCTGCAGTGACCTATTATAAAAATTTGAAACACATCGCAACAAAAAAATAATACAACAGAGGTTAGAATAGAAGTACTGTTCATTTAAAAACATATCCCTTTCCCCTTCATTTATAATGTCTTATACAAATGTAGAAGCTTACAGGTTGTGCCATGGGTGTTATGATGGTTCCAGGTGCAACACTATTTGCTCGAATATTATCTTTTGCCCACTCACACGCCAAATTTCTTGTAAACTGATTCATTGCTCCTACAAGTTACACAAGAACATTGTAACCGAAATAATGACACTGTAAAATTTACATATGATTGTAGACTTGTAGTTATATATAAAGGGATATAAAAGTTGTGCACAAAATTTGACGTGAGATTTCAGTACCTTTTGCAGCTGAATATACGGCGAAGTTATCGAGACCAAGCAAACTGCTTATAGATGAGATATTTACAATGCTACCATTGCCTGATGATTTTAGCAGAGGATGTGCTAGTTGGCAAATATGGAAGACTGATTCGAAGTTTGTGGTCATAAGTTGAGAGTAGTCATCAGATGTGTAGTCTACAATTGGCTTAAACATCACTACAGCTGCATTATTAATCTGCAGGAAAAAAAAAGAATCCCCATAAATTCATTTTTTTTTTACAGTAATTTTTTTTGTAACAAGCACATAGATAAATCATTCAATGATCAATTTTGGTCGAGGCTTACAAGCATATCGAGTTTTCCATTGAATGTGGAAGCAACGTTTTCCATTAGCTTCTCCCGTTGGGCTCTAGAAGATACATCACAAACGCACCCTGAGACATTAAAGTTCATATTTTTCCACTCTTCCAAGCACCTGTCCAGTTCTACTTGGTTCCGAGAACATGTGTAGACAACTGCCCCAAATTCAGCAAGTTCTTCCACAATTCCATGCCTTATATTCAACCGTCAGCAAGTTCTAATAAAATCAACAAGTTGAAGAACACAAATATGAACATACAAAAGAAGAAGGTGTTGACTTATGAGTTGATTGGTGTTCTCTGGACTGGAGAGTTTGATTCAAATTAAGCAAATGCATCACATTAGTTCAAATATCACATTGGATTTGATTTTTCTCTATCCATGTCATTTGTACAGAAAACATGACCCGATGATATAGAATATGTTGTATTGAAACATTCATTACATATGTGTGTATGTATATGTATGTAACCATGGTGACATATTTGTTGAAAATTTTCAAAAGATTTGGACTTTGGGATTTTTGTTTGGAAGAGAAAGAAGGAAGAAAGAAGAAAGAACTAAATCCCACATCATAGAAACTTATACAAGATGTTTGTATAAATAAAGTTTTCTCAAGTGGATGATGGGGTCTTCGGGCTCCCATATGTTTGCTTTGTTGTGAGGAGAGAAGTTATGCAACACCACACGTGCGTCGCCATCCGTCCGACCGGTTCGCCGCATTTCTAAACGTTATAAACTGAATGGACGCGACGTTTGAATTAGTAACGTCTTACTAAACGTTGCAGATGAAAGGTCGCGACGTTTAAGCACCGTTGCAAACGATCGTGACTCTTGGCGAATAGACACCTCCTTACGTATATAAATAGCAACGCCCAGAACAGTTGTAAATACAGTTTCAATCCTCTTCTTCTTCTCTACACAGTTCTGCGACGTCTATAAATCATTACAGCCTTTGCGACGCCTCCAAGGTGTTGCAAATTCAGAAAGCGTTGCAGAATTGTTTTTCTTCTTCCTCTTCATTCTACTCTATACAAATTGCATCATCATATACAGTTTCTGAAGTGTTCTTGGTTGGATCAAAGTCGTACAAACTTTGAATCCGATTACGCTGTTATAGGGCTTCATTGAATCTTGAAAATCGATAGTTCGATAACCCGTTTGTACCTGGTGGGTTGAACTATTGTCTGAAAGAATCTATTCCATACATCCTTGAAATCGGAAGTACAGCATTGTCTTCATCACTATCGCCGTCAAATCCGTCTCGAACCGCAAAATACCCAATAAATTTTCAGACAATACTCTTCAACCATGGAAGGTTCGAGCGCTCTACAACTTATGAATCAACATCTAACTCGATTGGAGCGTTTTGATGGTGACAGTTTCACTCGTTGGCAAGAGACGATTTCCTATGCAGAGGCCATATTCTGAATGCGCTATCTACCCCAGTCTACAATGCTCATAGGACCTTGAAAACAGCGAAGGCACTCTGGACTGCTCTGGAGAATAAATATCGCATATCCGAGGCAAGTAATAAAAAGTTTCTTATTTCTAATTTTATGGATTTCAAAATGGTCACCAATAAGTCCATAATTGGACAAGTAAGCGAAATCTTACTGTTGGTGAATCAACTTAAAGATGCTGGAATTGATCTCCCTGAATCTTTTGTTGTTGGAGTAATAATTTCTAGACTTCCGCATAGTTGGAATGATTATAAGAAAAAGATGAAGCATGCGGAAACGGATTATAATTTAGACGGTTTACAGCGTCATCTTCGTATTGAAGAAGACTCTCGCAAAAGCGATCTAGATGATAATCCGCAAACTGAGTCCCATTCTAAGGCAAATAATGTTGAAATTACTGATAAATTAAAGCCAAAGAATGAGACACGGTTTAAGAAAAATCATTCCAAAACTAACAACAAAAAGAAAGGTGCTTGTTATTTTTGTAACAAGCCCGGCCACTATGCCCGAGACTGCCGTCTGCGGAAGAAACAACAAAAAGTGAATGTGGTCGAAGACTCGCTTGTGGCTGTAGTGCAAGAGGCAAACTCCGTTAGTGGCAATGATAATGATTGGTGGTTCGATACTGGAGCAACCATTCACATTTGCAGAGACCGTAATCTGTTCAAGAGTTACGAAGAAAATAAAGGAGAAGCCGACGAAGTTACTGGAGCAAATAAGGTTCCAAGCAAAGTTCTGGGAAAATGCACTATAGAACTTTCTCTCACCTCTGGAAAAGTTCTTACATTAGTCAATGTATTTTATGTACCCGATATGTGTAAGAATTTGGTCTCTGGATACCTTCTTAACAGAGGAGGATTCAAGATGGTGTATGAGTCTGATAAGCTAGTGTTGTCTAAGAATGGTAAATTCATTGGACAGGATACTCTTGTAACGGCATGATTAAGTTGAATCTAATAAAGAAATCTTCTGTTTATATTGTTGATTCTATTAATTTATGGCATGGTAGATTAAGACATGTTAATTATAATTCCATTAGGAATATGAATAAATTAGGATTAATTTCTGATTGTGATTTCGATACCATCTCTAAATGTGAAATATGCGTTCAAGCAAAAATACACCGGAAATCCTTTAAATCCGTAGAAAGGAAAACTGGTTTGCTTGATTTGGTATATAGTGATGTGGGTGACTTAAAAAGTCATATCACCTATGGTGGTAACCAATATTATATAACATTCATTGATGATTTTACTAGATATGCATATGTATATCTAATGAAAACTAAAGATGAGGCTTTTGATAAATTCAAAATTTACAAAGCAGAGGTCGAAACACAATTAGGAGTTAAAATTAAAATATTACATTCAGATCGTGGTGGTGAATATTTCTCAAATGAATTCACCTTGTTTTGTAAACAACAAGGTATAATTCACCAATGTACTGCCCCATATACACCACAACAAAATGGTGTTGCTGAAAGGAAGAATAGAACTTTAGTAGAAATGGTTAATTCCATGCTTATAAGTTCTAATTTATCTTATAACCTATGGGGTGATGCTATGTTATCTGCATGTTATATTTTAAATAGAGTACCACTTAAAAAGAATAATATTTCCCTTATGAATTATGGTTTAATAGAAAACCTAACCTAACTAGACTTAAAGTTTAGGGTTGCTTAGCTTATGTTAGAAAAGCAGACCCTAAACGACCAAAGTTAGGAAATAGAGCATTTAAATGCGTTTTCATAGGATATTCACTTAATAGTATAACTTATAGATTTCTTATTCTTGACACCCTAGAAGTTATAGAATCTGTAGATGTAGAATTTTTTTGAAAATCAAGCTTTTGAGATCCCATTGAGATCATCTAGTCCAGAACGTAGTATGACTAATGATATCAATGACGATGATTTTGCTCCTGCTCAAAACAGTAAGGAAGTGTCAGTACCAGATAATAGTACTGAACAACGGAGAAGTAAAAGAGAGAGAATAGAGAAGGACTATGGTCCTGACTTCATTACATATCTTGTAGAAGGCAGTAAGGACGAAGTCCTTAATGTGACTAAATATGTAATGAACGTTGATGATGATCTCAAAACTTATTCTGAAGCTATGAGTTCCAGAGATTCAAATTTCTGGAAAGAAACTATCAATGATGAAATGAATTCCATAATGTTAAACCAAACTTGGGTTTTAACTGATTTACCTCTTGGTGCTAAACCTATAGGATGTAAATGGATATTCAAAAAAAAGTTGAATACAAATGGATCCATTGATAAGTTTAAAGCCATATTAGTTGCTAAGGGATATAAGCAAAGACATGGAGTATATTATTTTGATACATATGCTCCAGTTGCTCGCATATCTTCTATACGCCGTTTAATTGCACTTGCATCAATTCATAAATTAGTCATACATCAAATGGATGTAAAGACTGCTTTTCTAAATGGAGATTTATAAGAAGAGATATATATGGAACAACCTGAAGGTTTCAAAACCTCAGGCCAAGAAAAGAAAATTTGCAAATTAGTAAAATCTCTTTATGGCCTGAAGCACGCTCCCATGCAATGGCATGAGAAGTTTGATAAAGTTGCACTGTCATATGGATTCATTGTTAATGATGCTGATAAATGTATTTATAGCAAATCGGATAACAACGGAATTGTTATAATATGTTTATACGTTGATGACATGCTAATATTTGGTTCCAATATATCCTGTGTGAATGAAACTAAAAAGTTTCTGTATTCTAAATTCGATATGAAAGATCTAGGAGAGGCTGATGTAATTCTGCGAATTAAAATTGTTAGGAAAGAGGGGGGGTTATTACTAACTCAATCCCATTACATAGAGAAATTCTTACAAAAGTATGGTCATTACGATGACAAACCAGCACCAACTCCTTTAGATCCTAGTATTAAATTAGAAAAGAACACTGGACGTATTATCTCTCAACTAGAGTATTCCAGTGTTATTGGGAGTCTTATGTATGCTATGCATTGCACTAGACCAGACATCGCACATGCTATAAGTATATTGTGTCGATTTACGAGTAATCCAGGTTTCGAACATTGGAAAGCCATTTCCAGAGTTTTAGCTTATTTGAAAGGAACCATTGAATATGGTTTATCTTATAAAGGATATCCTGCTGCAATAGAAGGATATAGTGATGCAACCTGGAACAATGTAGAATCCAAATCCAAGTCTACGACTGGATGGATCTTTACATTAGGAGGCGCTGCTGTGTCTTGGGCTTCGAAGAAGCAGACCTGTATTTCTGACTCAACAATGTTGTCAGAATTGATTGCATTAGCAGATGCATGTAAAGAAGCGGAATGGCTTAGGAATTTATTAATGGAAATCCCTTTGTGGAAGAAGTCATCTCCAGCAGTCTTGATTAACTGTGACAATCAAGCAACAATATACAATGTGTCTAATAAGACATATAACGGAAAGTCTAGACATGTGAGTCTAAGACATCAAATGGTGAGACAGTTACTCAAAAGAGGAGTTATAACTGTAGACTACATAGAAACGAAGAAAAACTTGGCTGACCCACTTACAAAAGGTCTTCCAAAGGCAATGGTTTCTATAAAGTCACAAGAAATGAGACTAAGGTCTGTGAATGAAGGTTGATCATCCTTAACAGAAACCCAACTTATGTCTTGAAAAGGATAGACAAAGTTCAATGGGTACCAACAAGTTAAGAGAATGATTATGGAACACTAAATTGATAATCCCATAATATTTAATGTTGGATTCTGCAAGAACAAAGGATGGATATATATCCTTAATAAGTCTAGAAACCTTAAAAGGTGTATCGCAGAAACACCTTAAGAGACTTACCTATATGAGTATGGAAATCAGACCGTTTCTTAGGAAAGTAAGACCGCTTTCTAAGTAGACTCATGAACCAGGATTTAAGCACATGGCCATTAACGTGCTGAGCAATACAGAACACTTTACCTAAGGAAATCAACATGTGTGATTGTTCCGGTTTTATCATTAGGGATACTTGGTTCAAGATTCGTTCACCATAGAATCTCGATAAGGCTTTGAATGGTTTACACTAAGTAAAGGTTCAAATCCAAAAGATACCTTTTATTTATGTGTTGGTTTTCACGATGATGCAAAACTTGATCTTAGAACTACATAGGCTTGATCCCACTTGGGTATGTAGGAAATCACTCTAATGATGCAGCCGTCCTATTTATTTATTTTCTTATTTTGAAAATTGGGGGAGATTGTTGAAAATTTTCAAAAGATTTGGGCTTTGGGATTTTTGTTTGGAAGAGAAAGAAGGAAGAAAGAAGAAAGAACTAAGTCCCACATCATAGAAACTTATACAAGATATTTGTATAAATAAAGTTTTCTCAAGTGAATGATGGGGCCTTGGGGCTCCCATGTTTGCTTTGTTGTGAGGAGAGAAGTCATGCAACACCACACGCGCGCCGCCGCCGTCCGTCCGACCGAACCGGGTCGGGTACGGGTTTCGGGTTCGGATCCGAAAATATTTTTGGATCATATATGAACAGTAACGGACCATATTTCGGCCCGTTAAGGACCCAGAACCGGAAAATCTGAATTTGGATAAAGGGCGGGAATTTGTAACGTTTTTCTAAACGTTACAAACTGAATGGACGCGACGTTTGAATTAGTAACGTTTTACTGAACGTTGCAGATGAAAGGTCGCGACGTTTAAGAACCGTTGCAAACGGTCGTGACTCTTGGCGAATAGACACCTCCTCACGTATATAAATAGCAACGCCCAGAACAGTTGCAAATATAGTTTCAATCCTCTTCTTCTTCTCCACACAGTTCTGCGACGCCCAGAAATCATTACAGCCTTTGCGACGCCTCCAAGGTGTTGCAAATTCAGAAAGCGTTGCAGAATTGTTTTTCTTCTTCCTCTTCATTCTACTCTATACAAATTGCATCATCAGATACAGTATCTGAAGTGTTCTTGGTCGGATCAAAGTCGTACAAACTTTGAATCCGATTACGCTATTATAGGGCTTCATTGAATCCTGAAAGTCGATATTTCGATAACCCGTTTGTACCTGATGGGTTGAACTATTGTCTGAAAGAATCTATTCCATAGATCCTTAAAGTCGGAAGTACAGCATTGTCTTCATCACTATCGCCGTCAAATCTGTCTCGTACCGCAAAATACCCAACAATATTCATGTACTAGTATAAACGCACAACGGTGGAGAAACCGACCGTTCGATTGTATAACTTTGATAAGAAATATACATTTATTTTTTTTTTGTTAATATTACTTAAAAATTAAGTGATAATATGTTGAAAAAGAATAAATTGAGATTTGAATCTGAAAATATGAATTTCAAATTTAAATATTAATCAAAGCATTCAAAATTGTCGATTTGAAAATGAAATTTTAGAATTTGAAAATCATAATACATTTGAATTTGGAATCTTTGATTTACGAAATAAAAGAAGGAAGTTTAGGGAAACCGCGATGAGACAAGATCTACGTTTTTAGGGAAACCGCGATGAGACAAGATCCACTTTTTTTGGCTTCAGAAAAATTAATTTTGGCCAGTGACAGTAACCAAACCTCCCTAACGGTCGGTTTGACAAGTTAAACAAAACGGTAAAAAAGATATCCATAAATAGAAATGAAGCATCCAAAAAAGTTACTTGTCAGTAAATCCCAACTATTTTTGTGCACTCTCTGTTAACACCCGTATAAGCCTCGATATTAAGAACAATGTCTATACAAAAGATGTCTTTTCATTTCCTCATCCTTGTCATCCAACAATTCATTGTTCCTCTGAGTCTAGATCGATATGGTTTCTTTGTATACTTGTTAAATAAAATATGTGTCATGAAGGTGCAGCGAAAACCACACTTAGCAGACAAGAAGAATGCGATGGCTAATAAAGGTAATCACTGTTGAATATTCTTATGATAGCACCGTATCTTACTAAGAGTTAAATGGAGCTGTCGTAAGAGCATAACTCGGCTCTTGTACAGTACACAAAGAAGTATCTTGTTCATTATGAGCCGCTGGCTTTGTTTTATTTTCCAAAACATTTCAATGAACACAAAAAATACATTTTTCTGCTCAGTTTTACACTAAGAGTTAAATGGGATTTCTAGAGAGTATAAATTAATTAATTTTCATTGTTTCAACTTTCAAGTATGGGCACAGGAAGAGAAAGTAGATGTATATAACAATAGTATAAGTGAACATGATGACAAGTTCATATTGAAGTAAAACAAAACATTAGAAGAGGATCTATTTAAATAAAAGTAAAATAACCGTATTTTCAAGTGCAACAAAAAATAGTAAAAAAATAAGATGCATTAGAAAAGTACGAAGGGAAATACCCAATTCCTTTGGTGCCTCCAGTGACAAGAGCTGTTTTTCCATGAAGAGACCATCTCATTTCTCTGCTGCTCTTAAGTTTCTCCATGACTGTTTCTTCCAAGTTCTCTCGCAGTTTATCTCATTCAAATGCAAGAAAGATATGCCGCATGTCACTGGTGCAAAGCCACCGACAGTACAAACGACAGCTTTGGCTATCTAGAATGAGTGGTTGTGCATATCCCATGTCATCACAATTAATAAGAACCAATCCTTCCACACAAATATGTTGGGCAATCCAGAAATCCCGCATCAATAAAATCGTACTTATCCACAGTTTTCTTTTTTTCTTTTTATCATTCAGCTGATTTAATTCCATTAATCAAACCGACTGTTAGAAAGGTTTGCTTACTATCAGCAGTCAAAATCAAACAGTTTGAAGTCCAAATTTAATTGTCATTTCTTCTATCGTGTTCTACGGATGCTTCTCCATATCCGCTGCCATACTCTTCTACCATCCCATTGTCCTCTTCTTCAGTTACCACATAATTATACATTTTGTTTAAATTACTTTAAACTTCGTCTCCAATTCATAGATCCAGTATTTAAAAAAAAAAACAAATTTCACTTCTTTCCAAATCTCAAACTCCATGTGCAAATGGTCAATATCAAATCTCATCACAGAGCACGCCATGTAATCATTCATCAACGACCAACATCACCATTTCATCGTAATATGATCACGATTTACCACCAGCTCATCGATTCACTATTTACCTCCGGTTTTCATTTATCAATCTAACCCTAGATTTAATTTTATTCAGTTTTGGAGTTTATTATATTTATTAAGTTGTTGGCTTTGCAAGGAAACCATGCATCCTTAACTCATCGTGTAACTGGAAAATATCAGAGAATATTCTGATTCTTTGTTCTCAAGTTTTGATGAGTCTAAACAAATTATGAACTAGGCATCCATTGAATCTACCATGATATATTTCTGCAATAAGACAGACAGGAAAAAATGTCTTGATCTGTACTTATAATGTTACTTCATAAGTACAAAGCGATAACCCTAATGAATTTGATTTAATAGTTATGCACTTGGGAAAAAAATGTTTTAGAAATAATGAATTAAAAATTCTCATGTTATAGTAATAATAATTTTTGCTTGTATATTGATATAGACTTTTTTAATCTCCAATTGGATGGGTATAAAAATAGCTATCATCTATATAATATAGAGAATTCGCAATGTTATGTGGTGACATATGTTCCATTAAATATGTTTCATAGCCGTATGTTGTAACTATGTTTCTCTAACTTTTTTTTATTCCCTTTTTCTTTGTTTAAGATGTCAAAAAACGGAAGAAAGTTTGTCAACTCCTAAAGGAAAATCGCTATTTTAAGTGAACATAATCCAAACTATTTGATATAATTAAGATACAAGTTTCATTCACACTATTTGAAGCATCAGTGTTTTAACCAAATGTTGTGACCCTAGGAGTTAAATCCTTAATAACCATTTTGACCAATCAGTTTAATGAGAAGTTTTGTTGAAGACAATTGTTAAGCTTCTTATTGTTAAAGTGGATTTACATATTTTGTTGAAGATAATTGTTTGATCTGTCAATTCAAACATACAGACATGAAAAGTTAGTCCAGATTCATCTTTCAAGATTATCTCTTATAGGCTTTCCACTTGAATTGAGGTTCAAATCTAAAAATCTAGTGTTTCATAGCTTGATATTTTACTGTTAAATTTTGGCGACACCATATGGGATCTGTAGAGGTCGGAAGTAGCTTCGTAACAGAGAAAACGATTCGCAAATCGGAGTTGGAAATGATAAGAGAAATGGTGAAGTGCGCAGAATTGATAAAGGTCAAACGTCTGAGTCTGTGCAAAATTACATCCAGAGACTTTATTCAGACGAAAGTAAACTTTTTTCCAGAGAGTAAAGTCAGACGTCTGACCATTTTGGTCCGACGTCTGAGGCATCTTCTGCCTGTTTTTCACGTGTGGACTTGGCATGAAGATTTTTGATATCTGTAGGGGCAATTTCGAAACATTGCCTAAGGTTTCTATTTTCCTATATAAGCTAGCTTTAAGTTCCAGATCTATGAGGGTGTGCGTGCAAGTAACTGCAAGAAATTAGCCTCCACCAATTAGGGTTTATCAAAATCAAATTTTCTTCAATTCTCTTCTCCACAAATCAATTCTAATTAGAATTTTAATCATTGTATTCAATCTCTTGTACTCTTTTCATCAATATTAATAAAAGCTATATCTTGAAGTGGATGTACACTAACACAACGTTATTGGAACTATTATAAATCGTTGTGTGATTTATTTTTCGTTATTGCTTTGATTTCTATATTGCTTGTTTGGGATTTTGATTCCTTTTTGGATTGGTTGAGATCGGAATTGAGTCATTGATTGGTTGTTTTTACACTTCTTACCGCGATCCCGTCTTCCGCTGTGCTTGTAGGGTTTCGATTTGAGTGGTCTCGAGTTGGAATTACACCCCAATATTTGGTATCGGAGCTTTGGTGTTGGTAGGTGGTTGTAGAAATGCCTGAATCAAGTAGTAACTCAAGTAGTTCCTTAATGGGTAATCCAAGTGGTGTAGCTCCTTATGTACGTGGCTCGTACGCAGCTTCAGAATCACAATTTGTAATAGATAAGTGGAATGGCGATAATGATTTTGAAAAATGGCAATGGAAGATGAAAGTGTTTGTAAGGAGGAATCGGGTGCATCGAGTAGTGTTTGATACACATTTATTGCCAGCGGACATCTCGGATGTTGAGAGAGAGGAGATGGAAGAGTGGGAATTCACTACACTTCAACTTGATATGGGGGAGAATATTATCTCTAAAATTAGTGGTGAGATTACCACTAAGTGAATTTGGGACAAGTTGGAGGAGTTGTATATGAAGAAATCACTGACAAATCGTTTGATCTTATTGCGAACATTCTTCACCTATAAGATGAAGGAAGGTACTTCGCTAAAGGCGCACTTAAACATTTTTGATGATTTGTTAATGAAGATGAAGGCGGTAGATTTGAAGATTGTGGAAGAGCAAAAGGCGATGATATTGTTGTGTTCATTGCCGGATCGCTATACAGGTTTCTCAAATAGTTTGATCTATAGTCGGGATACATTGACTCTTGATGATGTCAAGATGGGTCTTTTTAGCGAGAAGTTACAGGATCAAATGAAAGAGTTACGTATTGGAAGTAGTGGTGCTAGTAATGGCCATGGTTTATTTGTGGAGAAGGAGAGGTATGTGAAGAAGGAGAATCGGGGGCGTCCTAATCAAGGAACCCCGGTTAGAGAGGAAAGTCGAAGGAAAGAAAATGCAAGCGTTATATTTGTAGGAAGCCCGGTCATTAGAAGAATGAGTGTCCGAAAAAGGAGAAGTAAGGAAGGAAGTAGCATCTTAATCAGTAGCGGTGGAGAGTGCAATTGGTAAGGGAGATGTAGATGTTTTGTCGGCGGTAGCATCAGATGTTTTGGGTAGCAATTGGGTGCTCGATTCGGGGGCGTCTTATCATATGACGCCAAATAGAGATTGTTTTTCTTCTTACATCGACAAAGAAGAAAATTCAATTGTTATGGGAAATAGTGTTATTTGTAAGTCGAAAGGCATTAGTTCCGTGCAAATTCGGATGTTTGACGGAGTGTTTGTACTCTCACTAATGTGCGCTATATTCCGAGATTTAGAAAGTCTCTTATCTCTTTGGGGCAGTTGGATTCTTTTGGTTATAAGATCACTATTGAGAGTGATAACTTGCGGGTTTCGAAGGGGGCACTTCTGGTGATGAAAGGTGCAAGGATTCATGGTATTTATTTGCTTCAAGGAGTGACTGTAGAAGGTGAAACTTATATAGGAGTTGATAGTTATCGAGGCTTGGATGCAATTAGATTGTGGCATTTGAGGTTAGGTCATGTCTCGAAGAGGAGTTTGAACGTTCTTCGGAAGAGAGAGATGGTCGATGGAGAAAGTTTCAACAAGTTAGAGTTTTGCGAAGAATGCATCATGGGGAGGCAAACTAAAGTTTCATTCGGTGAGGGAAAGCATCATTCGAGAAGGATTCTTGAGTATGTTCACACAGATGTTTGGGGACCGGCACCTGTAGCTTCTTTAGGTGGAGCTCGCTAATATATTTCTTTTATAGATGACTTTTCTTGGAAAGTTTGGGTGTATGTAATGAAGTCCAAGTCGGAGGCATTTGCAAAGTTCAAAGCATGGAAGGCTCTTGTTGAATGAGAGTGGAAAGTCTTTGAAGATTCTAAGGTCTGACAATGGCGGAGAGTATGTTTCCAGATAATTTTTGGAGTTTTGTAAGCATCATGTATTCAGAGGCATTTTACTACACCTAGAGACCCGCAGTCGAATGGTGTTGCGAAGATAATGAATCGTACTCTACTTGGGAAAGCTTGATGCTTGAGATTGGCATCTGGTTTGGCAAAGGAATTTTGGGCTGAAGCTTTGTTAACCACAGTGCATATTATTAATCGAATTCCATGCTCAGCTATTGGCAACAAAATTCCGGAGGAAGTGTGGAAGGGAAAGAGCATTGACTTGAATTATCTTCACGTGTTTGGCAGTCCTATTTATGTGCATGATCCGGAAAATGATAAGCTTGAACCTAGAGCTTTCAAGGGGATTTTGCTTGGCTATACGGACGGAGTAAAAGGCTATCGGATTTGGAATTCGAAAACGAAGAAGGTAATGAATTCTCATCATGTTACTTTTGATAAGTCGGCGATGTTCAAGGAGAATGTGAGCTCATCGGATGTTTCAGATTTGGTTCGTGGTGAATCAAAGGAGAAGGAAATTATTTTCACATTTTTACCAAGAAGTAGAGAGAGAAGAGTAGTTGGAGATGCTTGTGAGGATGTAGTGGTTGATATTACATCACATAGTCCACAGGTTCCTCTAGTAGTGTTGGTGACGTGTATGATTCTAGAGGAGATTCGGTTCAAGGTGGAGCCGAAGGGAGTTTGGGTGATGGTATTGCTACTTAGGTTGGCCATCGTACTATAAGACCACCCAAAAGATATGGTGATTGGAACTATCTTAGCTTTTGTGATAATTCGGACTATGCTCTTCATGTAGTCCAAGATGAGCCGATGGACCTTGATGATGTCATGAAGTCGAGTGATAGCTCAAAATGGATTTGTGCCATGGAGGAAGAGATGCAATCATTATTGAAGAATCAAACTTGGGATTTGGTTCCACTTTCTAGAGGAAACTGTGCTATTGGGTGCAAATGGATATAAAAGGTGAAAGACAATGGAAGATACAAAGTTAGGCTAGTGGCTAAGGATTTGCACAAAGGAAGGGAAAGGAGTATGATGAGATATTTGCACCGGCTGTGCGCCATACTTCTATCCGGATATTACTTGCTACTCACGACTTGGAATTGGAGCAACTTGATATGAAGACCGCCTTCTTGCATGGGGACTTGGATGAAGACATCTACATGGAACAAGCAGAAGGTTTTGTTGTGGATGGTAAGTCAAATTCAGTTTGTAAGTTGAAGAAATTAGTATATGGTTTAAAGCAATTACCTAGACAATGGTACAAGAGGTTTGATAATTTTATGCTTGAAAATGGTTTTGATAGAAGCATTAAAGATGCTTGTGTTTATTTCAAGAAGTTGAAAAATTATTGTTGGGTGTATTTACTCTTGTATGTGGACGATAGGCTCATTGCTTCTAAGAATAAGAATGAAATCAACAATCTAAAACTGAGTTTGAAATCGGAGTTCGAAATGAAGGATCTTGAAGAAGCAAGAAGAATATTGGGCATGGAAATTGTAAGGGATCGAAAGCATTTTGAGTTGAAACTAACTCAAAAGGAGTACATTGAGAAAGTGCTTTGCCGGTTTAGCATGGAGAATGCAAAGGCGTCAAATACACCTTTACTTTTGCATATGAAGCTTTCGAGTAAAGGATCACCTATCTTGAAGAAAGACAAGACTTATATGGAAAAGGTGTCATATGCTAATACGGTTGGAAGTCTAATGTATGTTATGGTGTGTACAAGGCTCGATATTGCAAATGCCGTCGGGATGGTTAGTCGATATAAGGCTAATCTGGGGAAATCACATTGGGAAGCTGTGAAGCTTGTATTGCGATACCATAGAGGCATATCATCTCTTGGTCTTGTTTTTGGCGGTAGTAAGGCGACGGATTGCAAGTTGGTTGGTTATTGTGATTCGGACTACGCCGATTATAGAGATCGAAGAAAATCAACTTCCGGATATGTCTTCACACTTGGGAGTATAGCCATAAGTTGGAGATCTAGATTGCAGACCATAGTTGCTTTATCCACTATGGAGGCGGAATTGATAGCCGTAGTGGAGGCGGTGAAGAAGGCACTCTATTTGAAGCGATTATTGTGTGACTTAGGATTCGGGCATGATAGTTTTGATGTTCAATGTGATAGCCAAAGTGCTATTCACCTGGCATAGAATTTGGCGTTTAGCTCATGGACTAAGCATATTGATGCGAGAGAATCATTTCTAGTAGCCATGGATGAAGATAAGAAAATCTTCGAAAAGTGCACACAAAGGATAACGCGGCGGGTAATGTTCACCAAGGCATTGCCGATTGGGAAGTTTGAGCATTGCTCGAACTTGATTCTCTTAAAGAAGTGCTAGGTGCCATGGGGTGGCATGGTTAAGGAAGGAGCTTGGTGGTAGATGAGGAAGAGTATCGGTTAGAGATTGAGGTTCTATCTTCTTGGTAAGTATTAGTCTTTGGTGAGATAGCATAGGATTTGGATTTTTTCAAAATTTCATTAGCGGGCGGGGGTTTGCCTGAGCTCGTTGGTGGAGTGCAATGGGAGGTGGCTTTGCCAGAGCTCATTGGGAAAGCATTCATGTTTGGTCGAAGGTAGAAGAAGTGATGGTTGGTGCCATCGTTGTCGTCGAGGTGGAGTGTTAAATTTTGGCGACACTATATGGGGATCTATAGAGGCCGGAAGTAGCTTCGTAACGGAGAAAACGGTTCGCAAATCGGAGTTCAGAGATGGAAGTTATAAGGGAAATGGTGAAGTGTGCAGAATTGACAGAGGTCAGACATCTGACCAAAAGGGTCGGACATCCGAGTCTGTGCAAAATTGCTTCCAAAGACTTTAGTCCGACGTCTGACCAAATGGTCAAACGTCTGAGCTGAAATTAAACTTTTTCCAGAGAGCAACGTCAGATGTCTGACCATTTTGGTCAAACGTTTGAGGCGGCTTCTACCTGTTTTTCACGTGTGGACTTGGCATGAAGATTTTTGATATCTGCATGGGAAATTTTGGAACATTGTCTAGGGTTTCTATTCTCCTATATAAGCTAGCTTCAGGTTCCAGATCTGTGAGGGTGTGCGTGAAAGTAACTGCAAGAGATTAGCCTCCACCAATTAGGGTTTATCAAAAGCTAATTTTCTTCAATTCTCTTCTCCACAAATCAATTCTAATTAGAATTTTGATCATTGTATTCAATCTCTTGTACTCTTCTCATCAATATTAATAAAAGCTCTCTCTTAAAGTGGACGTACACTAACACAACGTTAGTGGAACCACTATAAATCGCTATGTGATTTATATTTCGTTATTGCTTTGATTTCTATATTGTTTGTTTGGGATTATGATTCCTTTTTGGATTGGTTGAGATCGAAATTGAGTCGTTGATTGGTTTTTTTACACTTCTTACCACGATCCCATCTTCCGCTGTGCTTGTGGGGTTTCAATTTGAGTGGTCTCGAGTTGGAATTCCGCCCTAATATTTACTAGTAAATTACATTATGGATTCGGATTATTAAGCTTACTGGACTATCATTGATTCTTGTTATGAATATTCAGCTAGGCATGTTTATTTGGATCTATATAAGATTTTTCAAAGTAAATGTACCCTTGACAATGCCAAATGATTGGGTATGTCTTCGGAGTTCAAATTCAGGACCTCAACAAACACAAAACTGAAACTACCACTTGAGCTGATGGTTTTTTTGCATCTTTGGTAGTTTTTTCAATGTAAAATAGAAGTTGCAATGAGAAGAGATAAGAAGCCTATCATTTTCAAGTGCTTTCTCAAGCAGTATTTAATAAAGTAAATTTCAGTTTTTCATTATGAAAAATTAGGATCAAGATTAGTATTATATCATAAATTTTTAGTCTTTTATTTAGTATTATATCAAGTTAATTGACTGATAGTTAGTAATAGCCTCAAATAACTTAATACTTACTAATAATATTTGTGGGTTACTGTATGGTTTACATGTATTACTTGTGATAACCATTGCTGCCACTTCTACAAATTATCTCAAAACCTCATTTCATACAATAAGCTAAAGAACATCAAAGTAAACTATTAGTTGCTAATGAAACATATTAGAATATTGACTTAAGTTCAAATAACGAAAAGCTATTCCAGAACAATTCTTGTGGAAGTGCTTGAAATTTTATAGTTGGAGAAATCAGTTGTCACAGTCTCCAAGTATTGGTATTTTTGTTCAATAACCACAAGCAGCATACAAAACTTGGAGTTGTCCTTGAAGTCCTGTAATAGTTGTTTGAAACTTCAAATCCGTTTGGTTTGAACTTTGATCTTTATGTTTTTTGTTTTCAATATGTATTTTAAAAGACATGGGAAAATTAGAGTTGGTAGAAAAATCTAAGTTAACACAAGGAGAAGAGTAATGAAAATGATATTTTTCCGTGCTATTGATATTTCTCAAAATACAAAAAAAAAAGTTGTTGTATATGTTTGTTAGCCTAAAATTGATCAAACACCTAAAATATGTGGCATAGAAATGATTCGGCATGTAATTGTTGATTATAGTTTTTATGTGGATTTAGCCTGAATTGTTCAAAGATATTGTTTAAACTGCCTAAATAAAATGAACCCATCTCCATTAACAACTACTGTAAAAACCAATACCCCTCATTGTTATTTTGATGACGTTACTGTATAAAGGTATCTTTCTTAATATTATCATTTTTCTTTTTTTTTTCCTTTTATAAGCATTTGCTTGAAATTGCTGCTTGTGAAAACACTGAACTTAATCAACAAAACTTACTCTGAAGGAGCCACAAAAGCCTAGTTGAATGTACTTATTATGTTATTTTATACTGAAATATGAATGTTGGTATATAAATAGCTAACCGTAACATTTTCTCTTATGTAGTTCAAGAAATGGTGTTTATCTGCATGTTTGGTCTACGAAAAACTAAAAATTCTTGTTTTAGATGTAGTTAATTAGTTGCATATGTGTAGTTAAGGCAAGCAATAAGCTGGCCACCTACTTCTGGTTATACCATTATCAATCACTGTCGATATTACACGTACGCCTCATTATTAATCTGTTTTGATTCTTCGAACATATCGAAAAAAATTCGTATTTTATTTCAGCAATGTTATTTTTTTAAATAACAACGGTACTTTTAGGTAATTTATTTAAACACTATTGTTCAATAATATGAGATTTATTTATTACATCAATTTTTCCATTTTTCATCTTCTATAATTAAATATTCATAAATATGATGATATATATATTAAGGTGGTACTTGTTTGATTTTTTTTTTCAAATTAAATAATGAGTTAGAGCTAAAAAAACTCAAAATTAAGATTATATTAATCCTTCTTGATACATGTGTGTGTGTTTCTGTGAGTGGTTCATATCAATACATTGATAGCAGATCCTTAGTATCAAGCTAGCCTACATTTACAATCCGTAGTATAATTGGATCTATACCTTTTCAATTACTTTCATTTTTTTTAAATTTAGCTAATTTTTCATCAAATTAATAATAAAGAAAAAACTTAACAAATACTTTTTTCTTTGATATCAAATAACACAATGGTCGGTTTCCCCACCGTTATGCGGTTATACTAGTAAAATACACATGCATCATGGATGATAAAAAAATTGAATTTGACTAGCATCCCCATTTCAACTAAAAATCGAACTTCATGGCGACGGCGACTGCGACTGCAGTGACGAAATCAGAGACCAGATTGGTGAAATCTATATACAAGTAAACTAGTATAAGTCACCAAATTAGGCAATCCATTACAAGAATAAGAACGGGGAAATGTATGTAGTTTAATAAGAAGAGACAGTAGTGCTATTATTGATGTTGAAAAAAAGGGACGATTGTTTTGCTGCCAGTTATTCACATTTCAGAAGTTGGATTCGTAATCAGCTTTGCTTTTGCGGTTCTTACTACACTTATTGTTACTTTTTGTTTTCCTTTCTCATGGAGTGATCTCTTTGTCTCGAGGTCAAAGTTCCCATGACAAAACTTTTCGTACAAAATATGGGGCGCGGCGAGCAACAGATAGACGTGGCGGTGTTAACAAAAAAATTAAGCATTCAACTCATATCATCAACTGATAGAGAGAACATCGATGCAACTTTGGAGATAGATGGTGATTGCTATGGTGGTGGCGATGGAGTAGAATAGATCAACTGGGGTTTAGAGTAGGACAACGACGAACGGCGTCGGTTTCATGGTTGGAGCGCACCGGTGGGTATGATGAGAATAGCTTCAAATTGGGAAGAATGATAAGAATAGTGAAGATACCGTCTAGTATTATTTATATATATTTTTTGAAACAAAAATAGTTATCTAAATTTCTGTTATAACGCTATATTATAGTAGAATTTTGTTATGTACATTTTAACTCGTGATGTTATTTTGTAGTAAAATTTTACCAACAGAAGTAGAAAGTATGAACATCAGTAGCAGTTTATGAACAATAGGGGCATTTTCAGAGAAAGTGTGTATTTTAGCTCATAATGTTATCTCATACTAGCATTTATGAACTACACTATCGGTTTAAACTATAATAACGTTTTTTGATTTATAGTACTATTTTATGAATTGTAACATCATATTGTAAATGAAGTGTGTAATCACAATGCTATTTTTTGATAACATTTAATGAATTTTGACATGTATGGAGTAGCATTGATTAGAGGTATATGTGGTTTGTGGAGATGCTACAGCAAATCAAGGAAGAAGAAGATAACTACTGGAAATAATACTTAGTAGTATTATTATATATTTTTTCAAAGAAATTATTTATGTGTGGGCGATGCTAAATACACCAAAAAATATACTTGATTTTTTCATATCTTGAAAATACCACATCTTTCTGGATATCTTCTTGTTAATATTCTATATACACCACAATTCTTATTGATTATAATTCAAAAAAGAAAAAAATAGTGTAGAAATTATCGCGACTCTATAACGAAGAAAAATCAAATAACCAAATAATACTACAGAAATCTACATTTATCTACCCTACACCATAAACATGTGTCTAAACGTGTCACAACTTTCAAGTTATCAAAAAATTTAAATTCCCAATAATAAAATCATTCAATTCTATGCTGTTTACCTTTTGTATTAAGAATATTGATATGAGAAATCAACTATATAGTTAAATTTTTGTAGAAAACAACAAAAAATATTCAAAAATCATACCATGATCAGTTTTTAAATAATGACGAAATTTAGAAGAAATGAATAAACAAAATTATGCAATATATCTAAAAATCATTAAAAGGATGGAATCCATTATTTTAAAAAAAATTGGCTACATTTAACCAATTTTGACTTTGTAAATTTGATCGAGTGAATGATCTATGTTTTTATTGATGGGTGAAGAGGAAGCTGTAATGGGTTTAGGTTACTAGGGACGGTGGTATTTTTAAGTGTAGGAGAAAAAGGTAAAGGACGACATCTTTTGGGGTATTAACTAGTATTTAATTTGGTGTATTTAGTAGCACTCTTATTTATTTATTTATTTATATTCCTAACGCTACTTTGTAGTACCATTTTATGAATTCTAATAGTGCTATATGTATTGTACTTCCATTTATAGATGAAGTACGTATATTTTAGTTCATGATGCTATATTATAATAGATTTTAAAATTTTATGAGTTGTAATAACGTCTTTAAAAGAAATATATTTCTTTGTTTTAAAATGTATTAGCATTTTATGAATTGTAGTAGCATTTTTAAATTAAACTATTTTTTTACGATGCTACCGTATGACGTTATTTTTGTAGCCGACTCCTCTTAAAAAACATATAATGGTAATGTATAAAATCTTCTTCTTACTTGCTCCCATATAGTATCATTTTTTAGCCTACGAATGATATATTTTAAAAATAGAACGGATAAAAAACATGTAGATTTTATAGATGACATATTTTTATGCTCAGTTTTAAGTTACTGAGTTATATGAGATTTCTAGAGAGTATAAATTAATTAATTTTCATTATGTCGAGCATGGCCATAGCGAGAAAAAAAACTAGATGCATATAGTAAGTGAACATGATGACAAATTCATTTATATAATAGTAAGCAGAAGAATTTCTTGCATTCTTACTAACTCTAGGATTTATCTCTTCTCTCTTTAATCCTCTAAAGATATTTCATTTTCAAATATCTATATAATAATTATTATTACATTGTTCTACTAATTCTTCGTCGTATCATTTTACATTTAAATATAAACATTTAAATTTCTACGATTATTTACAAAATTCTTTCAAATTTTCTCCTATTTTTTACATTCAAGTCCACACGTACTTAAATTAATATGCTTAAGTTTAAACTTATTAAATAAATACAATTAACTAATGTTTGCTATCGGTCTAATAAGCACACAAAAATGACAATTGATGTACTGTTTATCATATTTATATTGAGAAAAATGGTAGAACTAATTTTTCGTTAAAGTCTATGTAATACAAATTTTCACAATTATATATTGGATTTATCTTTGATTCTTTTACAATATTCTAAATTCAAATGCATCCAATTTCTTTCTTTTTGAAATTAGTGTTTTACGATAAAGAGACATATACATAAATTTTTCTTTTTAAAGATTTTATTTTATTACAAACATATACATTTTTTCTTTTTAAATTTGGTATAATATTACAAACATATATAAAAAAATTCTAAAATTAATACGCCAAGTGGATTTTTTATCATTAATAAAATTTATGTTTGTTAGGAATGACACCAAAATTAATAATTAGGGATGAATATTTTTATCTTTTAAATCTG
The DNA here is from genome assembly GCA_030765085.1 of Allium cepa. Taxonomy (NCBI): domain Eukaryota; kingdom Viridiplantae; phylum Streptophyta; class Magnoliopsida; order Asparagales; family Amaryllidaceae; genus Allium; species Allium cepa. The sequence continues at coordinate 197,467,391 of CM060946.1, forward strand.
AAAAATAATTAAATTTTTGGGAATATGTTCGGTGAAAATGTTACTATTAAACTAAAAATTGGAATAACATTCATGATGCCAATAGTAATGAAATAATCCTCGACTTAAACGAATGTGGTAACATGATCAAACATAACTCAGCCAATATTAACTTAGTTATATCATCAAGGACCAATTCATCACTTAAGGCTAGTGCATGATGGAATCATTAAAGGATGAATTGATGGTGGAAAGAGGCTTTTAAGGAAAAATGTATGGAAGTCTACATGTTTTCTTGGATCATTATGCATGAGATTCCTTAAGGCCGTTTAGAGTTGTCATATTTGAGAGTTTACATGGGCTTTCGAGAAAAATATTCCAAAGTGGCCCATGTCACGTCCAATGTTAAATAGAGATATAGAAAAGAACTAACAAATTTGTGCAATAGTCCATTAGGCTTGATATGGGCTATGTAATTCGTTCTTATTGTTCAAAGCCCCATGTTTCTATAGTTATGCATGTTATCACACCTTTTTGTTAAGGCTGGAATATCAACAAATTGGCAAGGAATGATGGATATCAGGATTGGAGGTCAATTGGAACCAAGGCCACAATCAATGTCGTTAAAATTTAGCCGAGCTTCGATCAGGACAGAATCGATTGAAGATGATGATGAGGACTAGGAGAGGCTATGTTTCAAATTTCAAGCTAATCGGAGTTCGTATGAAGGAGATATGATCGATGCAAGGTAGGAAGAACATGCTGTTCGTATCCATCGGTGCAAAGGATTGGTTCGTATCGATGTGTTTCGCTTTGATCAGGAGGATAGTGTTTTGAATCGATAGTGTTCGTATCGATCAAAGGCAGGGCATGGTGTTAGTTCGAATCGATACGTTTCGTATCGATTAGAAAGTAAGGACTTCGAATCGATACCGTTCGTATCGATCGGCACAGGTTCGACTCAATGACTTCGTATCGATCAGACAGGAAGAGTAGATGGATTTCGACTCAATGGCAACGCACCCAGATTGGTAGGCAAGCATGCAGAGGTTTGTTCGAATCAATATGTTTCGTATCGATCAGGATGGGGACAGGTGGTGTATTTCGAGTCCATGATCTTGTATCGATCACCGGAGCTCAGTTCGATTCCATCAGGTAAAATCTTGAGTCGAAATTATCACGGACCCGAAAATTGGATCAATTCTTGATGGATATGAAATCAATTCTTATCGATCACAGATCGAGTCGAAACTTGGTGGGGTCGGTCGCGTGGGCCCACTCACGTGCCAGAAGAAGTCTCCCGAAGTTTGAGCGCGATCTCAGTCTCCTACGCCTATAAATAGCCTCCTGAAGCCTATAGAAAAAGGACCTTTTGGCTATTGGACGTCCAGACTCTGCCGGATTCATTTCTACATTTCAATATAACTGTTGTACTCGAAATTCTTCATTCCTACTGCTGTAATCATCTGTAACCAGCAAGGATAATCAATAAAAGGATAAAACTTTGAAGTGGACGTAGGTCGGAGATAGCCGAACCACTATAAATCCTGTGTTTCTGATTATAATTTCTGAATTGCTGATTTTATTTGCTGAGATCTGATATTTGTGCTTGAATATTGTTGATTTGTGTCCATACGCTGGTGCTTTCACGGTATTTGGGGTTTGTGACCATTTTTGGCGCAAACACTTTGGTGCTTTCACTGAGAAGGACTAGCACCCGCTACATCGGATTGAAGCTTGGATTTGAAAAGAGTGAAGAGTTTAGATTTGAAAGATAGTGACTCGTCAGGAAAGCAGGAGACAAAGAGCTGAGAGAAGCCAACAGGAAGGAAGTCAAGAAGCATCCTCTGGAGCTGGAGAAGGACAGGCTTCCATTTACATAACCAGGGATGAAATGGAAGCTATGGCAAATTCATTGCAAGAGAGATTGTTGAAAAGTCAGTAGGACATGATGCAAACCTTCTTTGAACAAATGAGAGCTGCAGGAATGCAAAACCTTGGACCAACTACGGCGACTACAAGTGCAGGACAAGGAACTAGGGTCGCGGAACCCAATGGAGGACAGGGTACAGAACCGGAAGGCAATCAACGAGGGCTTGAGGGCAAGCCCGCAAGATCCAATGCAGGAGGACCTTTGGAAGGAGTTCAACAGGCTAGAGCCAACGTTGCTGAGCCACATGAAGAATATGTGTCGGAGTTCCCTTGGGGGCATGGGGGCAACCCCTGACAGACAATACTGGATTAGTGGAGATCATTAGAAAAACCATGCATGGAGGCTTGACCAATAGAGACTTGGAAGGAGTGAACAGGAGTTCGTTCACTCGAGAAATAAGGATAGCTCAAAATCCACCTAAGTTACATAGCGTGGAAGTATATGATGGCAAGGCGGACCCAACTGATCACTTGATGAGATACACCAGACGCATGGAAGTGCTGGGGGCATCGTAGGAAGTGATGGCCCGATGCTTCTCTTTGTACTTGACGGACTTAGCTGCAATGTGGTTTAGGCAGTTGGAGGAAGGGTCTATCAGGACTTGGAGGGAATTGGTGGATAATTTTTTGGGACAGTTTCGGGTTTATATTAAAAAGGCCAAAGAACGTAATGACATTGACATCGGTAAAAAAAGGACGGATGAATCGCTTAGAGGTTTTCTAACTCGATTCAACGCGGCAGTTGCTTCGGTGGATCAGGCGGATCCATGATGGTTTTGATGGTGGTGGTATTAGGAGTCAGGAAGGATTCGGACTTTAAGGTATCTTTAATACGAGACCCACCACTGGATCTCGGGGAATTCTTTCACAAAGATGAGAGGTTCCTCCGACAAGAGGATGCATGTGCGGACTTAAAGATGAAGGAAATAAATGCGACTGAGGGTGGAGGACCATCCAGCAAAGGTTCGGATAAAGATAAAGGAAAAAGGAAGTTGGACGATGATTCTGGAAAAGCTTGGAAGCAATGAAAGGATCCAAAGTTTTCTACATACACAGGATTGAACGAGACGCTAGAGCGGATATACCTGGATACCCGGAGTCGCCTTCCCTACCGAAGGCCGGCTAGGAGAGAGCCTTCTGAGAGGGAGAGGGCATCAGGAAGGCATTGCCTCTTTCATGATTTGGATGAGCATGATACCAACAACTGCAGGCACTTAAAGGATATAATCGATGAGCATGTAAGGAATGGAAAGTTGCGACAATATGTCGGAACTCGGAATGCAGTGGTGAAGCAGGAGCAGCCACCGCCTACCTCGAACAACGATGACGCGAGGTCCAGGGATGATGGTCGATTGATTATCCATTGACCAGGATAATATGAAATAAGTAACAAGCTATTGGAAAACGGCAAAGTCATTTACACATGTATGGGGATGGAGATAGCCCCTAGGCATGCTCTGAATGATGATAAACCGCGATGCTATGGTTTGTGAAATTTGTCTTTTGCTTTCGGATTGGACACTGATTTTTCTGGTTTGGCTTTGGAGTTTGGATTGAACTCCTGGTTTTGTTTGCTTTCTAATTTGGATTTCCCTTTGGATGATTGTTTTCTGTTTTGGATGTTGGTTTGGATTTCAGATTTTCTGGTTTTGATTTGGATTTTGGATTGGATTTTAATTGGATTTTTATCTGGTTTTTGGTAAACGGTCGTCAGGCATGGATTATGCCTGGAAAGGGGTGAGTCGCTTTGCCCGAACATGGTAAATTGACTCATTCAGGTCGTCGAGTGTGGACTATGCTCGACAAGGGTCCGGAGAGACCAAGATTCGGCCTAGGACTTAGGCCATGTATTATCAATTGTTATTTTCAGGTCGCTGAGTATGGACTATGCTCAGCAAGGGTCCGGAGTGACCAGGATTCGGCCTAGGAGTTAGGCCCCATATTATCGATTATTGTTTCAGGTCGTTGAGTATGGACTATGCTCAACATGGCTCCGGAGCGACCAAGATTCGGCTTAGGACTTAAGCCATGGCATTGTACAACGTCCAGGGACACTGGACCACGGTCGTCAAGTGTGGAATGCACTTGTCAAGAACCCGAAGAGGTTAGCTCAACGTCTAGGGACACTGGACCACGGTCGTCAAGTGTGGATTGCGCTTGGCAAGAACCCAGAGAGGTTAGCTCAATGTCCAGGGACACTGAACCATGGTCGTCAGGTGTGGATTGCGCTTGACAAGAACCCGAAGAGGTTATGGATTTGGATATCGACCCGGAGAGGTCCTGGATTCGGTTATCGACTATTGGATAAGGATGGATTAGGACTTGGTTGTCGAGTTCGGATGGATATGGAATTGGCTAAGGCTTTGGTTATTGGATTTGGAATTGGGCATCGACTCTGAACGGTCAAGGATGATATACTCAAACGATATGGCTATGGACTTTGGATATTGGATTCGAAACTATTCAAAACACGCCTTCTTATCACAAGGCATGTTTCGGGGGGCAAATGTTATCCCACCTTTTGGTCAAGGCTGGAATATCAACATATTGGCAAGGAATGATGGATATCAGGATTGGAGGTCAATTGGAACCAAGGCTACAATCGATGTCGTTAAAATTTGGCCGAGCTTCGATCAGGACGGAATCGATTGGAGATGATAAGGAGGACTAAGCGAGACTATGTTTCAAATTTCAGGCTAATCGGAGTTTGTATGAAGGAGATTTGATCGATGCAAGATAGGAAGAACATGATGTTCGTATCCATCGGTGCAAAGGATTGGTTCGTATCGATGTGTTTCGCATCGATCAGGAGGATAGTGTTTCGAATCGATAGTGTTCGTATCGATCAAAGGCAGGGCATGGTGGTGGTTCGAATCGATACGTTTCGTATCGATCAGAAAGTAAGGACTTCGAATCGATACTGTTCGTATCAATTGGCATAGGTTCGACTCGTATCGATCGGACAGGAAGGGTAGATGGATTTCGACTCAATGGCAACGCACCCAGATTGGTAGGCAAGCATGCAGAGGTTTGTTCGAATCGATAGGTTTCGTATCGATCAGGATGGGAACAGGTGGCAAATTTTGAGTCCATGATCTCATATCGATCACCGGAGCTCAGTTCGATTCCATCAGGTAAAATCTCGTTCGTATCCATCGGGTAATGCTTCGTTCGCATCCATCAGGTAAGGGCTCGTTCGTATCCATCATAAGGGTAAGCTTCGTATCCATTTCATCACAACCACTTCGTATCGATGGCCCCCATGGTCATTTTGTATCGATTAGTTCGCAAGGTATCGATGCGAAGTGTACTCCTGGAATCGATGCAAAGAGGAATCCCTATTGATTTGCGAAGTTATGGATACGAACGAGCATGAAATACGGAGGCAAGCGAAGAATGCCCACGTCTCAAGGAAAGAAGCATTCAACACGGCGAGGAAGGTGGATCAACCTAGGGATTTCACGACACGTCATCGCACGCGCACGTGCCTCCATCGTATCTAAAGTGATGGATTCGTACAGATGGATTCGAAGACGACAGCCAACGGAAAACCCAATTTTGAATCGATCATAACTCAAAATCTACCGATCCAAATGCAACGAAATTTTCACAGTAGCTTGCATACAAGGTAAAGAATGTACCTGCCAAGTTTCATCCCGATTGGATCAATTCTTGATGGATACGAAATCAATTTGTATCGATCACAGATCGAGTCGAAACTTGGTGGGGTCGGTCGCGTGCCAGAAGAAGTCTCCCGAAGTTTGAGCGCGATCTCAGCCTCCTACGTCCAGACTCTGCAGGATTCATTTCTACACTTCAGTATAACTGTTGTACTCGAAATTCTTTATTGCTACTGCTTTAATCATCTGTAACCAGCAAGGATAACCAATAAAAGGATAAAACTTTGAAGTGGACGTAGGCCGGAGATAGCCGAACCACTATAAATCCTGTGTTTCTGATTATAATTTCTGAATTGCTGTTTTTATTTGCTGAGATCTGATATTTGTGCTTGAATATTGTTGATTTGTGTCCATACACTGGTGCTTTCACGGTATTTAGGGTTTTGACCATTTTTAGCGCAAACAATGCACATATATGCTTGTCTAGTTCAAGGCATTTCTAAACAGTCCACGTCGAGTTTGATTTAGACAAGTTCATATACATGGAAGTCCATATATATAATGTTTGAAATAAGGCATAGTCGAAGTCAATGAATATGTATGAGTCCTTGTTCATTTAATTTGTATGTGATTGTCAAGTAAGATTTGTCTCCAATTTGATAGGGTTATAAAGTTTCGATTTAAGAAAAGGTGGAGTGAGTCAAAAATCGTCCCCAAAATGGCACCCCTAAGTCCATATTTATAAAGGTTTCGTAGCACCACTCCACCTTTCATGACTTCGACACCCTTGACTTCGACTAACTTGGCTTCGACAGTATCAACCTAGCATTATCTTCATCGCTGAAGAGGTGGCATCGTCTTGCTTTCAGTGACTTCGGCATTGATGATCCTTGGCGCTATCATAGAATGGTCTTCTCAAGGTATTGTGAAATGGGGTGCTACTTTTATGTAATGTTGGTAGTCTTTGTGATGATTGGTGACGAGCTTGTTGCAAAGAGCAGGGGTGGATAATAGCGCTACTTAAGTCCATCATCAATAAGATACGATATGAGGCACATTGTCACTCATTGATGGCTTGCGACATTGATAGTATACATTTTTCTATTGATGAAGTGTGACATTCTATTCTTTCGATGATAGTCTTCAAAGTTTATGAGAGACTATCTTCAAAGTCGATCAGAGGCTAACTTCGAAGCCAATAAGAGGCGGTATTGGTAAGGCACGTCATCATCCTCAGCCTTATTGATATGACGCGATGCTTGAGTGATTACATCGTAGAATGTCAAATTTGTCTTTATAAGAGGGCATTGACTTTGATGATTAGAGATATAGAATTCATGTGGCTTTATTCAAATGAGACGCTGTCTTTTTTCCTCATTGAAGTAATGTGACGTTAATGAATCGTGAATTGATGAAGTGCTGTGTGATTGAGGAGAAACACCAAAGAGATATGTCAACGATTTTATATGAAGTGCGATATGGTACGTCACCGAAGGGATATATCTCTGAAAAGATATGACATCGTAGTGATGAAGTGCGACATTGTTGATTATTGACATAGAAACTGGTGGCACCAACTCCTTTATGATGTTATCACTCATAGCCTTATTTTTGACATTGAAATTATATGGTAGTCCCCCTTGTTTGAAAGAAGCTTTTTACTCTTTAGGGTAAAAACCAAAAATTTCCTTGCTTTGCTCAATTTTTAGCGAGGTTTTCCTTCTAGTGTTATTTTTCTACAAAAGAAATCATGACTTTTATTGTTAACTTTTTTGTTCGAATTTTCCACGAGATTATGAAGGATTGTTCGTTTGCAATAACACTACTTTTTGGAGTTTATCAAGTTTTAGAAAATTATTTTATAAAGATTTTTATGAATTAAAGATTAGATAGTTATTTGTGAATTGTACTTTCTTAAACAAAAAATATGACAAAGGGAAATGACTAGAAATCCCCCTAGTAATAATAATATAAGTTTAAAAGGTTCGTTCGATGGTTATAATAGAAAACTATAAAACCTATTTGATAATAAAATATCTCTCTGATAATAAGAGAAAATCAGAAACCCATGTCAGAAATAATGGAAAAAGACCAAATATCCATATCTGGCAATAAAAAAGTCTAGAAATCTATATTTAGCAGTAATAATAAAAGTCTAGAAATCACAATCTGGAAATAGTAGAAAACCAGAAATCCATACCTAACAATTATAAAAGAAGTCTAGAAATCCATATTTGGAAATAACAAAAGATCAAAAATCCATATCTGACAATAATAATAGAAATCCAGAAATTGCTATCTGGAAATAATAAAAGATCAAAAATCCATATTTGGCAATAATAATAGTAGTCGAGCAATCACTATCATGAAATAGTAGAAGACCATCCATATCTAGCAATAATAGAAGGAGTCAATAAAATCCATATCTAGAAATAACAGGAAAACAGAAATCCATATTTGACAAAAATAATAGTACTCTAGAAATCCATATTTGACAAAAATAATAGTACTCTAGAAATCCATATCTGAAAATAATAGAATACCAGAAATCCATATCTGGAAATAATATAAGGAGTCCAGAAATCCATATCTGAAAATAATAGAAGATCGGAAATCCATATCTGGAAGTTATAGAAGGAGCCCAGAAATCATATCTGAAAATAGTAGAAGACCAGAAATCCATATCTGACAGTAATAATCAAAGAATGGAAATCTATTTTTAGAATAATAGAAGTCCAGGAATCCATATCTGGAAATTGTTGAATATGCTAGTACATGATGTTTGTTTGATGATAATAAACATATATATATATATATACATACACACACTCATTTAAATGTATTTGTTATTGTACTATTTTATTTTTCACATAACTAAATAAATATTTGCTGAATAAAATAAATAACACGGAATTTAAATTCAAACAAATATTTTATTCAAACAAATATTTTATTAAAATTTTAAATAGTGCAAGTTTTAGCTCTCACTATATATACACAATTCAATTACAATAAAATTTCAAATTACAACACAATTTTTCACTATACAATTTCACATACATCTTCACCTCACTACATATCACTAATTCACTCGTATTTATCTTCAACTTTTTTCCAGCCTGAATCCAGCATCTGAGTTATCTGCAAAATAAACACTAACGCAGTAAAACTGAAAAACAATGCAGTGTAAAATAAAATGTGTATTTTGAAAATGTTATTTACCTCAGTTATTTGGGTTGTTCGTCTCAACTCAAGTGCAATACAAAAACGTCACAAAATTGTGTCGAGTATAAGTTCTCATGCAACAAGAATCCTAAACCAACATAAAACTAGCCTTGACCAAAAATTCAATGTGTACACATGAGAACAGACTAAATAGTGAAGTCATGAAGCAACCAACCAAGACTTGTGTAGACCAGTGTGTACAACAAGACACCAACATTCAAAATGACAACAAGACTACTACTCATATAACCAGACAGACTCAAGTGCACAAGGACAAATGAACATGCATGAAAACATGTATCGACACAACCGGAGCTACAGTTCCAATCCACAATGCAACATGAAGACTAGTCATCATAACCTATGGTTGAAATGCAACCAGACTTCATTCAAAATGCACCAGACAATAACAAAGGCAAGAACATACTCACAAGGTCAAATGGTCTAGTTTGAGTACAACATAGGGTCACCCACATATATACATACATACCACAATTTAATGTCCAAGCAACCCAGCAAAAATAACCAAGCTCGTATGCAAGTTATGTTTTAAACATATAGTACAAATATACAATGGAGCATGCATCAGTTCGGGTATGAAAGCAATATAGGGTAACCCAGCAAACAGTGAATGAAATCCAAGGAAATGGATATGGAATTCGACAAAACCTATGCAATAGTCCAGACAGTGATGAACACAATACAAGCGCCTGCATATATACACATGTGTATATATAAAAAAAGTGATTCGAGAATTATAGTACAAAAACATGAATAAGCATATGCATGGTGACATATATACATGCACTAATCACACACATATATACATACATATATGTATGTATATACATGAAGATGACACACAACAAAGCAGTTTACGTGTGTATAACAGTGAAGCAGTCTGCTTATTTATAGTAAAAACAGTTGCATTTCGAAAAAAGCCAAGGATTGTTTCAAAAGGTCAAGACAGCAAAAACCGAGAATGGTCATATGTTTGAACAAATCAAGTTTCATAAAATCCAAATCTGACTCAAATTCAAGTATCAAGCCATAAGAGAATGATGCCAAAATCATAGCTGAGGTGACCAAGGTAGAATCGAACAAGTCAGCAAATAACACACACACACACACATATACATATCAAATTCAAATACAAGCTACTATCAAGGAACGAACCAGTCAGCGGTCTCAAGATCATACGATCAAAAATCAATGTAGAAAACAAAATCATGAAATATTCAAACCGAAATTATACGAACGAAAACTTAGGTATTTTATCCCTATATAACTCGATAACATCATTAGAAAAAATCATAAGATTCGAGTTCAAGTGTCACGTTCCAAATTTCAGCGTTCGAAAATCGATGCATGTACTTCACTTGTACTTGAATGCCGTAGATTCAACCGTTCAAATTTGACTCATGCCGGAGCTTATAACACATTAAGTATAACAACACAGTGGAAGAAAAAGAAATGAATGTCATTTACAAATCCAATGAGTACAATATCCGATGATATACAACAATGATATCAATATGATACAAGAATATTAGAGACAATAAACAACAGCGGAAAACAAATAGCAAAAGAGATAACTCCAATATCAAACTGCAACTCCAATCCAATGCTCCAAAGCCAAAACTCCAAACCACTAGCACGAACCCCTATCAAGGCTGCACAAAGCTAAGCAAGTGCAGCCCATGCACTCCAAAGACTCCAAAAAGTACCAAACCGGAAGCTGAAGGCTACCAAATCGATATCCACTATCTGACTATCTGAAAAACCAAACTCTAGACTACCCGTGTGGAAAATTGTGGGCATCCAGAGTTTAGGAAGGGAACAATAAACTCCGGGCCAGTCGAGGGACTGGTATGAGAAAAAAACAGTTTATCTTTAAAAACAAACAAAAGAATTTAAATTTGAAATCCGCAATGCTTTTTGAAAAATGAAACTACCATAAGGCCTCCCGGTACACACACCATGCAATCGCACACTTGGGGAAGATTTCTTCTTATGATAGTCAAACATGCTTACTATGCAAAATTCTTTTTTGATATTATTATTAGTGCATAGTGGAAAAAATTTTGAAAGTATAACATTAATCTTAGCCTACATAGGTACCATTATACCATGCCTACTATAGCTACCACCTGAGGTGGCGGGTAATACAACTGCAATCGTAAAGGGCTCGTATTGTTTGATTGGATTTCCAACAAATGGGCAGGCTAAGGAACTTCCTATTGCCACATGGGAACGCCTCTGGTGGGACGCCTCGAGAACCTACCCGGCTCTCTGCCAACACAAGGCCGGTCTACCCCCTTCCTAGGGGTAAAACCTAAGATATGCCACCCCCGGTCGTTTGCGACCTTTATCCGAGGATCTTCTACACCAATAACATCATAGAGTAATAAATATACTACAGTGTCCACATGAGTAAGTATCTGGGCTCCATACCATGATACCACCCTTTTCCAAAACGAATGGTCATACCCTAGGGGAGCTATCCCTGAAACCTTGCCGCATCTTTCCAGTTTCGATCATTACCAGGTTGTGAGGCTCGATGAGGTCTCGTCCACAAAACTACACTTTTTCAAAAATTCATGCTTTGATCAACAAATGATCAGCAGCACTTCGTATGCCACATTACCAAATTGGGAACGTATCACTAGTAACCATCAACTACATAACCTCTGAACTCATACGTCTCAGAGAAGGGCGTTAAGCTAAGAGAATAAATCTCCGCTACCAAACAGAAATGTATTTGATAGAAACCAGCTTTACATCTCAAAGTGTAACGTCAGACACACATCCATACTAGTCTGTTCCGGGTTCGAACAGAACCGATGGCACTTTCAAAGAAGCCCTTGTAAATCCGGATAATCTCTAATCACGTCCGGACTTCCCATCACATATGGAGTCTCTATACCAGGGACCAGTCAATGCAGAGACATTCGATGAGTTATACTTTCGCTTTCGAAAATATCCAGTCTTCACCACCGGTCTTCAAATGCTATCCATAACGTCGTATCATTATTCGGAATGGGCTATATGACACAAGGTCCTCTTCCGACTAAACCAAATAATGAGCGCAATATTTAAAAACATATGGATATGGGTCTCAGTTAAGTCACAATTTAAAACCCAAACTTTCTTCTCAAAATGGTTTAAAACAAATTACCATTTTCAAATCTTTAAACAAAAAGATTCATTTCACAAAGTTCACCCAGATTTCACAAAGATTCATTCACAGCTTTACAAAACAATTCCCGTTTCAATTTAGATTAACTCATTCAATCTTTAAATCAAAGATTTAATAGCTTTCGAACTCATTTCCAATTCAAATCTTTTATGTAACAACCCGTATATTTATCGATTTTATATTTAAATATTTTAGTTAAATATTTTGTCGATACTCGAAATTTAGTCCGAAAAGCTACTTTTTGCATACGGTCGAATTAGGACTCGGGACCACTTCCATTGAGTTCAAAACGCCGTTTGCGATCTTTTTAAGTGTGAACTTTGATATGTTTGGACTTAGTGGAATTTTGCTACTTTTCTACTTAGGGCTTTGGTTTGGGCTGAGCCCAATAACCCCACTTATGTATTCGGTCCCAACTCCACTCCAACTCTTCATTACTTCATTTCTAATTCCTAGTACTCAAGCTTTAGCAACAATGGTGAGTGGAATGAGAAATTAAAACTCCAAACCCTAGTTTTCTTTTGCAGATCAAACTCTAGCTCCAAACTAATAGAAGAACCCATTGGTAAGCCTTCTCTTCATCTTCTCCAAACCCTTCTCTCTGTAATTTCAGAAATTTCCTAAACCTAATTTGGGAATTATTTCTCTTTTAAGCTTAGATCAAGCTTCTTGAGTTGGGATTGAAGAGTGGTTGATCCTCCTTTGTTTTCAAGCTTCTTCTTCATTGATTTGGGTTCAAATGTGAGATTTTTATCTCACATCTTAGTCTATAATTATCTTCGATTGTTAGGTATGAATTCCTAACACTTATTCTTGTGCAATTGATTTTGGTTTGGATTGATTTGGTGTATATTCCAATTTTTGATGTTTTGAAATCAAAATCTATGAAAATCCTTTTATGGATATTTGGACATTGATATTTGAGGCATATCGAAGAGCCGTTAAGGCTGGGTTGTCGCTTGGCATAAATCATTATTCATCGTCGCTCGATCGATCGCTCCCGGTATCCGTTTGGCCATTTTTGGCCTAGGTTCAGGGAATGCCCTGAGCCCTTGATTCAGACGTCTGAAACGTTTGATTCAGACGTCTGAATATTATACCGGGAATTTTTATTCTCAGTATTCAGACGTCTGAATCTACATTTCAGACGTCTGAATTGGTTCATTTGGAACCAGAAAGGAAATAGGCTAAAAAGTGCCTATTTCAGACGTCTGAATTCAAGGATTCGGACGTCTGGATTCTGTTTCTAGAAAATATTTTATTTTCCAGATTCAGACGTTTGAATCCTTGATTTCAGATGTCTGAATATTCACTCTTTTTGCCTATTTGCCTATTTGCTTGAGAATTCCAACTTTAATCGATTCGTGTTGAATCCCTTTTGTTATTATCACTTATTATCGACTTTGATGACTTCTTCTTCATGATTTTTGGGTATATCCATTTCGATGGACTCGGTATTGATTTCTTTTGATTTTATTCATGTCTTCGAATGTGAATTTTGATGGTTGATTGTTTCTACAATCATTTCTATGATTTGTCACTTTAAAAATATAAAGGTTTTCTATACTAGTAGTAAATATCAAAACTCTTTCTTCAAATGATTTCAACACTATTTTATTACAAAGCTCGTTTCTTAAAACCGTTTTCCAATCTACTAGTATATACAAACCTTTACCTCACTCGTATGAGAAATCTGGCTTAGTAAAACAAGTGGTATGAAACGCTTGCGTTTACTTCGTCGGTTAATTCTTGGACTTGTTCGATTGAATCTCTTGTGACAATTTTCTAGTGGAGATCTACAATTTGTTCGTAAATATTTAAGTTAAGCTAGTGGTTATGGGACATGAAGCTAAGCTCATATATTTACTGGCTTACTGTAATTGACACTTCTTGAAAATCATGACGATCATTTTTGTGATTCAGACTAGCAATTGTGCGATGTCTCTTTGTCCACGTGGAGGACTATACCTCATTCTATTGAGTTTCGTCTCATTTCTTTGTGGGGTAGCTCCCCATGGTCTTCGGGCCGTTCGTGTGTCAAAAATTAATGGCTAGCTACCATGAGATAGCGTCCCGTTCGTGTGATACATATGTTGGTGAGTTTTCATGCTCCCGTTCGTGTGATAGGCCTCCCCCTTTTTATGATTTCTGGATTTCGTGTTTTGAATTATGGAATTTATGCTTCGCCAATTTTAGTGATTTTCATTGATATGATTTAGAAATTTTTGGGCATTGGTGAATTCGTGTGTCATTGACTTGTTATGAATACAAGTTTTGGGTATGATACCCTTTTTGGATCTTTGAGAAGATTCTTGTGATATTGATTAATCTCATGTTAATTTTCAATTACATACTTATTGTAGTATGCCATTATGGTTATCATATGTTTATGCCATATCTCTTATTCTATATCATGTCATCTGATATTTATAGCTAGACTGATCCGTTTATTATTTTCTTATTAAATAATACTCGGGTCAGACCGAGATGTTACAGGTGCTTCTGCTTGACTTCTTCCCAGGGATTCATTACTCTGAATTTTGGCTAACCACATAGATTAGCAGTTTTTGTTGTATACACTTGAGATATAGACTCATAGATGTATTCTTTTGTTAGCACGTGTTGCTATTCTTCTGTATTATTGTGGATCTTTCTGACCACTACTCTGATGCACACTTTTATGTGTGGAATATTCATATATGTTTCTGCCTTTGCGATATGAATTGTCTGTGATTGGTTTATGTTATGTCTATTTCTATATTTGTTTCCGAAGATTTATTTATAGCCACCGTGTGATAGCTTTGAGTTCGTATCGGTATGTCGGACTTCCTTCTTAAATGAAATGCATGCTATACTATCTGGCATATCGGTGCTCGCACAAAGAAGTTACACGGATGGTCGCTCCTCAACAGCCTTATTCTCCGTGCTAGTTGACAGCATTACTCCGTAGTGTTCTTGGCTAGCGTGGGTATAGAGGTGGGGCGTCACAGCTTGGTATCGGAGCCAAACTTCAGAACATTGTAGAATAATCTAGCAAGGATCGTGTCCTAAGTCTTTCTTAGGAGTTGTGCCTTAGGGTTTAATTCGAGTCTTCGTACCGATTCATCCTATTTTTTTTATGATTCCTTGTTTTATCTATCAAGATTGCTTGATATTCATTTTGTGAATAACCTTCTTCTTCCTTCTTTCTTTCTTAAGGAAGAGAAATGGTTAGACCTGGTCGTCCCAGAGCTGGACCATCTAGTGCTCCACCCCAAGATGGAGTTTTTATAACTACCCAGCAACTTCTTGATCTTGTCACGAATGCTCAAGCAGCTGGTTCTAATTCGGAACCTACTCACCCTAAATCTGGGTTTGCACGTTTGTGTAATGATTACACCAACCTGGGTGGGAAGCCATTTAAAGGTTCTGAAACTATCATCGAGGTCCAGGCTTGGTTGAGGACTTGCGATCGAATCTTCATTCGCATGAATCTCGTCGATCTTCACCGTGTTCAGGTGGCTTCCAGTATGCTCCAAGGGAGAGCATTGGACTGGTATGAACTTCTTATTTCTGAGATTAATGAATCAGATCTCACTTGGGAGCAATTCCGGGAATGCTTCGAATTAAAATTCGTGCCAGAAGCAGAGAAAGTGACATTGGCTCGACGTTTTATAGACCTTGTTCAGGGTGAAGCCTCCGTGACTGATTATGTTGCATCCTTTGAGTCGCTTTCCAAATATGGGGTTGAATACATCAACATCCCATTAAAGAAGAACCAAAGATTTGTCTATGGCTTAAACAAAAATCTCAAGAAGCCATTACTTCTAAAATTAGAAGTTTCTTTCGACCAACTCATTGATATCGCTCTTCGTCTTGAAGAGGAGGATAGGGAAAATGATGTTGAAGTGGTAGGTTCCAAACCAAACTTCAACAACAAAAAGAGGCCCGGTAAATTCAAAGGCCCTTATCCCAGTAAAAAGGGTAAACAGGCAACTCCTGCTACGAAGACTTTTTCCTCTACTGAAGGGAAATGCTTTAACTGTGGTTCCAGAGACCATTTTGCGAACAAGTGTTTAAAGCCTCGTACTTGTCACTATTGCAAAAGCCCGGATCATTATTTATCTTCTTGTCCCAAACTTCAAGATAGGAAGGAGGGAAAGTTAAATGTTGCTCAAGCCCCTGGCAACACATCTCGTGGTCAAGGTATATCTCATTCTATCCTTGATGGTATTATTATATTTCGTGATCAACCTATTCAAGTTCTCTTTGATACGGGTGCATCTCACTCTTTTATATCAAAGGAACTTGTCGATATCTTTTCTTTAAGTGTTGTTGCTTTAATGACTTCTTTGAGAATTTCGAATCCAGTTGGTGGATCCACAACTCTTAGTTTGCTTTGTAAAGATGTGGAGATTATTTTGTGTGATTTTCCTTTCCTAGCCGACTTGCATGTCATGTGTTATTTAGGCTTTGGAATGATTTTGGGAATGGATTGGCTTAACCGTTATGAAGCTCACGTCCTATGTCCCGAGCGGACTATTTATCTCCGACACCCTCAATCTGTAAAGCAGATTTCTATTATTCTTAAAGATTCGGATTCTTCTTTGACTGCATCATTATATTCTTTAAATCCTCGTGATGACGATAATGATAATGAGGAAGATATTATTTCTCTTATTCACGTTGTTCGTGAATTTTCCGACATATTTGAGCCCGTTTTAGGATTACCACCTATTGAGTTCAGAATTAATCTTACCTCTGAAGCTCAACCTATTACTTGTCCTCCTTATCGCATGTCTAATAAGGAGAATGAGGAGATGCGTAAACAATTATTCGAATTGGAGACGAAGCAATTTATTCGCTCTAGTTCCTCGCCTTGGGGAGCTTCGGCTATTTTTGTGAAGAAATCCGATGGTACACTTAGGCTTTGCGTTGACTACCGCAAGCTTAATGATCTTACCATCAAAAATAATATCCTTTACCTCGGATTGATGATCTATTCGATCAACTTAGTGGTGCTAGAGTCTTTTCACAATTAGACTTAGCTACTGGATTTCATCAGCTTTGTATTGTAGAGGATAACATTCCTTTGACATCGTTCCGTACTCGTTATGGATCTTATGAATGGCTTATTATGCCATTTGGTCTAACGAATGTTCCGGCTTATTTCGTTGACCTTATGAATAGAGTTTTCAAAGACTTCCTCGACCGGTTTGTCCTCATCTTTATTGATGATATTCTTGTGTATTCAAAAACCGAGGAGGAGCATGAAAAGCATCTTCGGATTGTGTTGGAAACTCTTAGGAGTAATCAATTAAAAGCAAAATTTTCTAAATGCCATTTTTGGCAATCTAATGTGAAGTTTCTCGGTCATATTATTTCCGAATCCAGAAATTTTCGTAGATCCTTCAAAGATTGAAGCGATTCAAAGTTGGAAGAGACCGGAGAGTGTGACAGAGATCCTAGCTTCCTTGGATTGGCAGGTTATTACCGCCGTTTTATCAAAGACTTTTCTAAGATTGTCGTGCCTCTCACTAGCTTAACAAAGAAGGGTGTTAAATACATTTGGTCGGACAAATGTGAAACTTCTTTTCAGAAACTAAAGGAACTTCTTTCTAATGCTCCTGTTCTTGTTATTCCCGAGGGGAATCAAGATTTCGTTGTTTGTACCGATGCTAGTCGCGTTGGTTTGGGTGTCGTTCTTATGCAAAAAGAATGCGTTATTGCTTATGCTTCTAGGCAATTAAGATCGGCCGAGACTAGATATGCCACACATGATTTAGAACTCGCGGCTATTGTTTTTGCTCTTCGGATTTGGCGTCATTATCTATTAGGAGAGAAATTTGTTCTTTGTACCGATCATAAGTCTTTGAGGTATTTATTTTCTCAAAAGGAGCTTAATTTGCGTCAACAACGTTGGCTCGAGTTCCTTGCTTCTTATGATCTTGATATTCTTTATACACCCGGTAAGGGTAATCGTGTCGCCGATGCTCTTAGCCGTAAACAACAAGCTGTTGTTTCTATGATGATATCCGAATGAACGATCTCGAGATTTTATCCACTTGCGAAATTCGAGACCGTGTTTCTGATTTATGTCCATCTCTTGTTTTATGTAGCCTTGAGGCTCATACTTCTCTTTTAGACCGCATTCTCGAAGGTCAAGGGCTAGATCCCGAATTGGCTCTTCTTGGCCAAAATATTAAGAATAGAATTAATATTGAATGTTTGAAAGACTTTGATATTGATTCTCGTGGCGGCATTCGGAAATTTGGTAGACTTATCGTACCAAATATTGGTGATCCTCGTAAAGATATTTTAGAGGATTTCCATCGTTCTAAATTTACCATTCATCCCGGTAGCAGTAAAATGTACGCGGATATGAAGCGACTTTATTATTGGGAGGGAATGAAATCTGATATTGCTAACTTCGTTAAGCGTTGCATGACTTGCCAACTCGTTAAGGCCGAACATCAAAGGCCCGATGGGTTATTGCAACCTTTAGAAATTCCAATTTGGAAGTGGGACCAAATTTCCATGGATTTTATTGATGGCCTTCCCCGTTCTCGTTCGGGTCATGATAGCTTATGGGTGATTGTTGATAGACTTACTAAATCTGCCCATTTTATTCCCGTTCGGTCTAACCGAACCATTCCTCTTTTGGCCAAACTCTTTGTTAAAGAGATTGTTAAATTACATGGAGTTCCTACTTCTATAGTTAGTGATCGTGATCCATTGTTTACTAGTGGATTTTGGAAGAGTCTTCAAAAAGCTTTGGGAACGAAGCTTAATTTTAGCACCGCTTATCACCCCCAGTCCGATGGACAAACCGAGCGTGTGAATCAAACCCTTGAAGATCTTCTTCGTGCTTGTGTGCTTGATTTCGATGGAAGCTAGGAAGATCATATTCCTCTTGTTGAATTTTCCTATAATAATAGCTTCCAATCTAGTATTGGTATGGCACCTTTTGAGGCACTCTATGGAAGGCCATGCCGATCTCCTTCTTGTTGGCTTGAGGCCGGTGAGAAGCTGGCTTTAGGTCCAGGCTTTATTCGTGATTCCACAGAAAAGATTGAACTTATTCGTCATAGGATGAAAGAAGCACAGAATAGACAAAAATCCTCTGCCGATAATCGAAGAAGGAAGTTAGAATTTGCTGTGGGAGATCTTGTGTTCATTCGTGTTTCACCTATGAAAGGTGTTGTACGTTTCAGTCGATCGGGAAAGTTAGCGCCTCGATATATTGGGTCATTTCCTATCACTGAACGCATTGGTTCCATGGCTTATCGCCTATCATTACCGGCTCAGTTTTCTGCCATGCATGACGTGTTTCACGTTTCTCAATTGTGGAAGTGCCTTCGAGATTCCGATTCTATTCTTGAGCATGGTGTTGTGGAAGAGATTGAAGTTTCGCCTAATCTAACTTATGAGCAACATCCTATTCGTATTATTGCTTCGGAAGTCAAACGCCTTCGAAATAAAGATGTCCCGCTTGTGAAAGTTCAATGGTCTTCAAATCCTAAGGATTGTTCTTGGGAATCTAGAGAGTTCATCGAGCGAACACATCTGGACTTACTCTCCCGTGCTCTTTATGGTGAACCTTTTATTTTAATTTTCTTTTGTGTTGAATATGATCTCATGGTTGTTACTATATATCTTCTTCTTAAATATTGCGAGGACGTAATTTCTTTAAGGAGGGGAGTCTGTAACAACCCGCATATTTATCGATTTTATATTTAAATATTTTGTCGATACTCGGAATTTAGTCCGAAAAGATACTTTTTGCATACGGTCGAATTAGGACTCGGGACCACTTCCATTGAGTTCAAAACGCCGTTTGCGATCTTTTTAAGTGTGAACTTTGATATGTTTGGAGTTAGTGGAATTTTGCTACTTTTCTACTTAGGGCTTTGGTTTGGGCTAAGCCCAATAACCCCACTTATGTATTCAGTCCCAACTCCACTCCAACTCTTCATTACTTCATTTCTAATTCCTAGTACTCAAGCTTTAGCAACAATGGTGAGTGGAATGAGAAATTAAAACTCCAAACGCTAGTTTTCTTTTGCAAATCAAACTCTAGCTCCAAACTCATAGAAGAACCCATTGGTAAGCCTTCTCTTTATCTTCTCCAACCCCTTCTCTCTTGTAGTTCAGAAATTTCCTAAACCTTATTTGGGAATTATTTCTCTTTTAAGCCTAGAATTAACCTTCTTGAGTTGGGATTGAAGAGTGGTTGATCCTCCTTTGTTTTCAAGCTTCTTCTTCATTGATTTGGGTTCAAAGGTGAGATTTTTATCTCACATCTTAGTCTATAATTATCTTCGATTGTTAGGTATGAATGCCTAACACTTATTCTTGTGCAATAGATTTTGGTTTGGATTGATTTGGTGTATATTCCAATTTTTGATGTTTTGAAATCAAAATCTATGAAAATCCTTTTATGGATATTTGGACATTGATATTTGAGGCGTATCGAAGAGCCGTTAAGGCTGGGTTGTCGCTTGGCGTAAATCCTTAGTCGTCGTCGCTCGATCGATCGCTTCCGGTATCCGTTTGGCCATTTTTGGCCTAGGTTCAGGGAATGCCTTGAGCCCTTGATTCAGACGTCTGAAACGTTTGATTCAGACGTCTGAATATTATACTGGGAATTTTTATTCCTCAGTATTCAGACATCTGAATCTACATTTTAGACGTCTGAATTGGTTCATTTGGAACCAGAAAGGAAATAGGCTAAAATGTGCCTATTTCAGACGTCTGAATTCAAGGATTCAGACGTCTGGATTTTGTTTCTGGAAAATATTTTATTTTCCAGATTCAGACGTCTGAATCCTTGATTTTAGACGTCTGAATATTCACACTTTTGCCTATTTGCTTGAGAGTTCCAACTTTAATCGATTCGTGTTGATTCCCTTTTGTTATTATCACTTATTATCGACTTTGATGACTTCTTCTTCATGATTTTTGGGTATATCCATTTCGATGGACTCGGTATCGATTTCTTTTGATTTTATTCACGTCTTCGAATGTGAATTTTGATGGTTGATTGTTTCTACAATCATTTCTATGATTTGTCACTTTAAAAATATAAAGGTTTTCTATACTAGTAGTAAATATCAAAACTCTTTCTTCAAATGATTTCAACACTATTTTATTACAAAACTCGTTTCTCAAAACCGTTTTCCAATCTACTAGTATATACACACCTTTACCTCACTCGTATGAGAAATCTGGCTTAGTAAAACAAGTGGTATGAAACGCTTGCGTTTACTTCGTCGGTTAATTCTTGGACTTGTTCGATTGAATCTCTTGTGACAATTTTCTAGTAGAGATCTACAATTTGTTCGTAAATATTTAAGTTAAGCTAGTGGTTATGGGACATGAAGCTAAGCTCATATATTTACTGGCTTACTGTAATTGACACTTCTTGACGATCATGACGATCATTTTTGTGATTTAGACTAGAAATTGTGCGATGTCACTTTGTCCACATGGAGGACTATACCTCATTCTATTGAGCTTCGTCTCATTTCTTTGTAGGGTAGCTCCCCATGGTCTTCGGGCCGTTCATGTGTCAAAAATTAATGGCTAGCTACCATGAGATAGCGTCTCGTTCGTGTGATACATATGTTGGTGAGTTTTCATGCTCCCGTTTGTGTGATAGGCCTCCCCCTTTTTATGATTTCTGGATTTCGTGTGTTGAATTCTGGAATTTATGCTTCGCCAATTTTAGTGATTTTCATTGATATGATTTATCAATTTCTGTGCATTGTTGAATTCGTGTGTCATTGACTTGTTATGAATACAAGTTTTGGGTATGATACCCTTTTGGATCTTTGAGAAGATTTTTGTGATATTGATTAATCTCATGTTGATTTTCAATTACATACTTATTGTAGTATGCCATTATGGTTATCATATGTTTATGCCATATCTCTTATTCTATATCATGTCATCTGATATTTATAGCTAGACTGATCCGTTTATTATTTTCTTATTAAATAATACTCGGGTCAGACCGAGATGTTACAGATGCTTCTGCTTGACTTCTCCCCAGGGATTCATTACTCTAACTTTTGGCTAACCACATAGATTAGCAGTTTTTGTTGTATACACTTGAGATATAGACTCATAGATTTATTCTTTTGTATAGCACGTGTTGCTATTCTTCTGTATTATTGTGGATCTTTCTGACCACTACTCTGATGCACACTTTTATGTGTGGAATATTCATATCTGTTTCCGCCTTTGCGATATGAATTATCTGTGATTGGTTTATGTTATGTCTATTTCCATATTTGTTTCCGAAGATTTATTTATAGCCACTGTGTGATAGGTTTGAGTTTGTATCGGTATGTCGGACTTCCTTCCTAAATGAAATGCTTGCTATACTATCTGACATATCGGTGCTGACACAAAGAGGTTACACGGATGGTCGCTCCCTCCGTAGTGTTCTTGGCTAGCGTGGGTATAGAGGTGGGGCGTCACATTTTATATAAAAAATATACCATTTAAATTCCCTTTCGATTTCAAAACAAGGTTTAATAATCTTTCACAATGGTTCATTCACATGCTTTCAAAACAATTCACAATTTCATTTCAAACTTGAAACTTTTCAACACAAATTGGAAATCTTTTCCTTATATGAAAGCTTTTATGATTTGAAAACAAATAGTTTTCATTTCAGAAAAATCCGATTTCATTTATACATGTTAAAGCCCTTAGGTTAAATTCAAATTCCAACTCAATACTTAAAATGGTTTGAAAACCCACATAAACACATTTATAACTTATATAATATTTTTAAACCATAATTTCCAGCATAGAATTTAATTTCAATTTTTTTTATTCAAACCAAACTATTTTAGTTTTCAAAACTTTATCAAGTTATTCAGAATGACTTTTATCTTTAAAATTCCTTTTCAAAAGCCTTTTCAAATTCAACCCAATTCCATTTCCAAAATCATTTGGATTCAAAATTCAACTTTAAAACCATTTCAAAATATCTGTGACTTAACCGATTTCCTCGTGAAATCCATATTTATGTGTGTATAATGTGGTCCAGGGGTTTCACACCATAGTGCAACATCATCAATCATCACAGATTCAAGCACATTAACATCGATAAGCGGTATAATCTATAACGCTTATCGTTCATTCACAGATTCACAGATAGTATACAAACGTATCACAGATAAATGAATAAATTATTCATATCTCAATTCACAGAACGGAATATCAATTCAAGGCATCTCAGATAATACAAACATTCATATGCAATCCAAACATTCTATAATCATTCATAAACAGGATTAAATAATTATTCAAATCCTAATTAGTTCAATTTAATTTCCAATTAAATTAATTACTTATGAATTAATTATCAAATCTTGATTAATTATTTACAAATCATTTGATATTAATTAATGAAATTAATCAACCCTAATTATTTATCTTAATTAATTACCTTCATTTAATTAATTATTCCTTAATTAATCACATTAAATTAATTATCCTTTTATTAATTACTTTAATTAATAACCTTTAATTATTAAGAAATTAACCTTTAATTACTTTTATTAAGTAATTATTAATAAATTAATCTTAATTCATCACATTAATTAATTAACTCTTTAATTAATTATCTTGTTAATTAATTATCCTAATTGATTAACCTTTAATCTTTCACATAAATAAATTAATCACCTTAATTAATTATCCTTTAGTTAATCACATAAATCAATTAACTTTTAATTATTGACTAAATAATCAAATCTTTGATTACCCAAGGCTTAAATTTATTTAGGATAATCTGCATAACTTAATAACATACTTAAACACATCATCAAATTTTTATTTGAAACACTTAAAAATATTTTAAATAACCATCCCAATATAGTTAAACAATTTTTTAAACATACTCTTAATTCTAAGATCAATTCTCTGAAAACTTATTATCAAAAAAATTTGTTTAAATAAATTTACTTTTGAGAGAACTTAGTTCATAATCTTTTGAAAACTAATTAAATTTAAAACTTATTTAACCTTAATAAATTTAAAATAATTTGTACAAAACTTTTACTAATCTCAAAACTTAATCAGGACAATTATTATTTAAAAACAATGGGTTCACGAAATTCAAATTTTGATTTGTTTTAAATTTTCAAAATTGCTATTTCAATCACTTCAGCAAACCCCGAGATAATCCCGATCTAAACCCGAGCTCAACTTCGGTTTTCTTCTCTTCTTTCCTCTTTATACATTTGCTTAGTTTCAAATTTTCACCACTGCTTAAACATGACAATACACACTTGAATATACTCGAGCAAATACCCGAGATAGCAATGTCATTCCACGAGGTTGTCTTCGAGTCCCTCATGTTCTTCTCCAAAACTTGAATGTCCGGAAACAAACGTGCCCCTGTGCACGTGTACACTTGACTGCCGTCGCTCCAGTCTTCACTGCCATCGCTGGCAAGTCGACCACAACCACCTCCTTCGACTCCGACCACCTTAACTTCAAACAAACTCCAAGATCGAAAATGAGTGGTTCGATCACCCAGGCACTCAACCTGACCAACTACAATGCTTTGCCAACGACGAACCAGTCCACCAGAACTCACGCCATTTCACTCAAAGACGCACCATACGACTACATTTTGATCATCACCACTCCGGTCGACTCCGGTCAACCATCAACGTCGCAATAGCCTTGGAAAACCCCTCGACCCAGACCCAACATCGAACCCTAGTTCGACGTCGTTCATCCACCACAGCGAACCAAAAAACTTACTAGTATTTTTCCAACGAACCCCTATCCTCCAGCCACCTTCCAACTCGATCACAATGACCATCATCCCCCCGATCACCAGAAAACAACAAAAAATCCAAATTTGTTCCTCTCGCGAATACGCAACATTCTCAAATTTAAAAATCATGAAACCTTTATTAAATTTCATCATTTCCAGATACTAGTCAAATTATGAAATCAAAACGTGAAACTAAATTATTTGATTTTCTGACTTATATTGATTATTACTGTATCCCTTATTTTGAAATAATTATCCAATATAAAACCCTGAAACCATTTTTTTATTTTGTATTACAGCGTTATAATCATTTTACTTTTATGGATTATAGTCTAAATTTCATTACATGAGAAGATATGAGTTTAGAAACAGATTTTTAAAACTTGTAGAGTATGAACAGAGGCATGTTTTATTTTTATTTTTTTCCTGTACACTATTATACATACCGTCATTCATATATATATAAAAGCATGCAAACACATTCACACAATCATTCAAGCATAATTCATATCATACTTCAAAGACAAATCCAAGCATTAAGAGACATAGAAGGGCTAAGGGGTTTGCTCACCTTGGGTTTGATGTTTGAAAGCAAAGACAGTTATGATAAATCTGGAATTTTGATTTAGCCTAACTTGATTTGTTTCTAAGCTTTATTCAACAGCTACTTTGTCGAGTTGTTAATCTTTGTATGATACTGATTTGAACTTGCACGCTTGAACTGAAATGCTTTTAATTGTTGTTTGATCTGGTTTCTGTTTTGATCAGAAACTTGTTTTCAATTTTTGAATCTGCTTTGCTAGATTGTTCCAGGTTGATGAAACTTGGATTGCATGCATTTGATTCCTGTTTCCAGGTTTGCAACTATCTTCAGATTTAATTTAAGCCATTAAAACTGAAGCTGCTTTTGCTGATGATGATGGCTTTAAGACTTAAATGTTGATCAGCACTTGATTTTAATCTTTGCTTGAATTACTTGAGTTTGAGTTGCCAAGTTTTTGATTTTGTTTGAGATATTCTTGGATCTGAACTACTGCT
Source organism: Allium cepa (assembly GCA_030765085.1). Classification (NCBI taxonomy): domain Eukaryota; kingdom Viridiplantae; phylum Streptophyta; class Magnoliopsida; order Asparagales; family Amaryllidaceae; genus Allium; species Allium cepa. The sequence goes on from CM060946.1 coordinate 197,493,168, forward strand.
TGCTACTGATTTTCATTTTCCAGGTTGAGTTTCTTTTTTTTTATTGTATCAGAGATTTGTTTTCCAGATTTTGATCTTGATTTCATTTCTTTCTTTTTGTTTTGTATTACAGGTTTTAGAAAATAAAGATGAAGGAATATTTGATTATCCTGGTTTTTCTTTTAACATGTTATTTACATATTTATTTGGAAGAAAACATTCATTTGCCACTTGTTCTCTTCATTGCATAAGAAGCTTACAAATGTTTCAATAAATTTTTAAACATGTATAATTTGTTTACACTTGTTAAGATAAGAAATTTTATGTTGAAACCCCTTAGTTTAAATTAGTTTCAAAACTTAGTTTTAAACCCTTGTTTAAAATTTACTTAAAAATTCGTGTGTGTGTATATATTTTTTCTAACTATATTTATTTTCAAAAGATACATTTCCACTTTTAAACTAATACTTTACCTTTATCTATATATCTATAACTTTAAAGAATGTGATTCAAAATAAATCAAACATTAATAAATAAATATATATAATATGCATATTTTTGAATTTAATTTTTAAACAACTCTCTTACATTTATATATTTACATATTAATCTTAAACAAGTTTTTCTTTTTCCAAATCATTATATATATACACACACTAAAATTAGAAAACAAATGTTCATTGCTTTTAAAATGTAGAGTTTCCAAATTAAGTTTATTTTCAAAATGTTTATAATTGAATTATAGTCCAAAATACTATTTTATAAACACATACTTTAGATTTATTCTGGAATCTTTATATTAATTCCAAAATAAATCCAATTTGTTTCCAAGATATTCATTTTAGTATTTTCCAATCAACAATATTCATTGTCAATATATTTATTAAATTTCAAAATCTAATTTCCCAATTATAATTCATTTATATAACTAAATAAACATATATCTTATTAAATTTGAAGAATTCAATTTTATTTTTATATTTCAAATGCCAATAAATTCTAAATAAATTCACAATTAAATCCAAAATTAAATTTGATTACCAATTTTTTCAAAATTTAATCCTAAATATTAAATCAATTATCAAATTATTTTTAGCTAAAATCCAGGAATGTTACATCAAGAAATTACTGAAAGCAATAAATCATAAAACTCGAATCAAGTCGAGAATAATCAAAATTCGAAAAAGGCAATTCACATACCAGTATAAAGTATTGTTCAATCTCGACCAAATTGGAGTAGATATAAGCGAACGAAGCTGCATTCGATTGACAAGGGAATCCAAACCAAACGCATACTTTAATCGAAGTACAAATTTCAATTGGCGACTTCAATTCACAATCCCTAATTTTTTGAAAGAGGAACAAATGAAGGACTATTTGCAAGCAAAGGAAAAGGAGATAGACATTAGTTTCATGAAGTAAAGGATACGGGCCAAAGAAAATAAAGGGTGATATCATTTACAAATTATATTTGTTTAAGTGGGCCGGTGTTTTAATTTGGGCTTCAAATTATTCAATTTGGGTTCTCTTTTTATTTTAGTTATTATTTCATTTGTAATTTTCCTTTTTAAATTGTGTAACAATTCAAGTCGTGTGATTTTCGAGGCATAGTTTGAGAATTCGCAACTCAGTGGCTGAGTTGTGGCAAGATTTTGAGCGTAGAGTTAGGTTAGTCGATAGCGGGTGTCGCAAGTTTACCTGTGTAAGCGCCCGACTACATAATTTCTAGTAGAAACCTAGGGGGCAGCACGTAGGCAGTGTTTTGCCTAAGCAAGATATATATGTGTTATTCTATTTCTGCTTTTATTATTCTGTTATTATCCGTGCTGCAATTATTTTATATATTTCTGCATTAATTATTATTGTTAGTATCATGCCATTCACCCCTCTAGGGTGAAATCAATCCTACAAGTGGTATCAGAGCTACGAACAAAAACCAATTTTTTCTTTAAAAATTTGATTTTTCAAAAACCAATTTTTATTTTAAAATTTTGATTTTTTTTTTAAATGGCTTCTTTTAATAATGCTTTTTCTGAGGGTTGGTCCATAATTAGACCACCTATGTTTAATGGTGAATATGCTTATTGGAAAAATAGAATGAATTTTTTTTTGAAAACCATTGATGCTTGGAATATTGTTGAGACGGTATATAGGACACCAACTATAGTAGAAGATAATCAAGAAATTGAAAAACCGATGGATCAATGGACAGATCTTGAAAATAAAACTATAGAATGCTAATGCTAAAGCTATGAATTCTATTATATGTTAATTGGATCAAATTAAATTTAATCATGTCTCACATTGTCTAACTGCGTAGGAAATCTAGCACACACTTGAAGTGACTCATGAAGGAACATCTCAAGTCAAAGAATCTCGCCTTGCCATGCTTAGTAGTGAATACGAAAACTTCACAATGGCCAAGGATGAAAATGTCAAAGAGATATATGGACGACTTTCTAATCTCGTATATAGATCAAAAGCTCTTGGAAAACCATACACAAAATTGGAAATAGTCTGGAAAATCCTTAGAGTTCTACCATGAAATTTTGAAGCCAAAGTCACTTCTATTCAAGAATCGAAGGATTTAAAACAGATTAAAGTTGAAGAACTTATTGGAAATCTCACCACTTATGAGCTAGAAATAAAATTCAAGGAAGAACGTGAAGGAGGTGATACTCGAAAAAAACCGATAGCTCTCAAAGGAACAACGGAAAGCGAAAATGAGATGATGATGATGGAGCAGCTGACCTGGCGCCGATAATAAAGAAATTCAAAAGGTGGAACCACAAATACAGAAATCCAGCTCTAAATTAACAATTGAAAAGCAGAATAGTTAAAGTACTAGACAACTCAGAAGAGCAGGAGATTATTTGTCATAACTGCAATAAATCCGGTCATATCAAGCCAAATTGTCCTCAAAATCGAATCAGCCAAGGAAGAAACTGAAAAGGAGAAGTTTTGCAGCTACTTGGGATGAAACTGATGAAGCTGATAAAAGCGCTGGCAGTGAGAGTGAAAAGGAAAATTTGTGTCTTCAAGGAGAAATAACTAACAGTGATGATGACGACCCAAGCGAGGTATCAAAACTTACTCACTCAAAATTACTTATATATTTTCACGAAGTGTTTGGCTTTTTTGAAGGAATTAGGGAGAATATGCTAAAATTGAATCACAAAGAGATGGTTTGATATATTTAAATAAACAACTTGATCAATTGGTTAAAAACTATCGAAACAAGTGCCCTAAGTGTGATAAGTGTCCATCATTTGAAGAAGAGAATAAAAAATCAGAAATTAAAATTAAATCACCTGAAAATGAAATTATGATTTTAAAAGAAAGTGAAAATTCTAGGAGAGATAATTCTATTAAAAAGTGCACTCAATTATTGAATGAAAATGAGTCTCTCAAAACACAAGTCCAACAATTGTCTACAACTTTAGGAAAATTTTCCAAAGGATAAAGATCATTAAATATGCTACTAGGAAAACAAACTATTAATACTGTTAGACAAGGAAATGGGTATAATCAATCTGAACATGTTAGAAGCGAAATTAATCAAGTCAATTCAGAGTGCATGATTTGTGGAAAAACTGGACACAGTCATAACTTGCTGGTATAGACCCAAACAACCATTCGAATTTGGGTTCCCAAAGGCACGAATGTAAAATTCCTTAAAGTCAAACAAATCTGGATGCCGAAAGGAACAAATATAATTTGTCTATGGTCTACTCAAACATATTTTCCAAAATCTTTTGTCACTAATAACCATGGACCTATAAAAAAATAGGTCACAAAAATCTTTCCTCGTGTAGGTGCGGTGGCAGGCTAAGGAACAACAACAGTGTTACCTGAATTCTAACTGTTCTAGGCACATGATGGGCGATAAATCAAAGTTCCTTAGCCTAGTACAAAGATGGTAGAATCACAATGGGTAACAACGAAAAATTATTGTGAAGGTAAAATAGTTAACGGTACATTTATCTTAACAGTTTATTAAATGTGAAAATCTACACCGTAATCTAATCAGCCAGTTATGTGATAAGGAGATAAATGTTGAATTTTGATTCTGAATTTTGAAAAATGTTGACCAATCATCTTTTCATTCTTGAACTATTTCCATATAGATTTGTTAGGACTAACTATATTGCAAGTTTAAGTGATAAGAGATGTTGTTTTCTGTGTTGATTGATGTTTATTCAAGATATTCGTTGATATATTTTACTGATTCTAGACCAGTCATTATGTCCACTGTTTGTTTATTTGCACGGTTTCAATTCAAATCCAAAATAATTTCATTTCAAAGCTGTAAAAAGGATTTTCAGGTATTTGTTGCACACTCCACGATTTGGTCTATGATATCTAGCTGATGATTAGCTTGAGTCAAGGGAATTTCAGATGTAGATTACATTGGTAATCTAGATGATAAAAAAATTACCAGTGGAACGTGTTTTATGTATAGATATTCATTAATTGCATCACATTTCCAAAGAAAATATCTGCATAAATTTCATTTCAACCGATTCTCAATTGGCAGACATTTTTACAAAACGCCTTCCAGAAAATAGTTTTTGTCGACTTCCTTTAGTTTAGGCATTTTATAAATTTGATTCTATATTTTTGATTTTGATCTTAAATGACTGCATTCACTAATCAAACTCTCTACTGATTATCAAAAAGATAAATACTGATTGAAAAAGTGATGAGTGTTGATATTTATCATATATTATGACTTGAGACGTATATTTAGTAAATTTCTTTAAAAAATTAAACAAGATTTATAATAAATTTAGTTGGTAAAATTCCATAACCATCTCTATTTCTATCATATTTCTAACAACCATCACTCATCAAAATTCAATATAGTATATGATAATGTGGTATTTCAAACAGGAAATCATGTTTTTATTTTATTTTTTAGTAAGAAAAACATCCAAGTATTCACTCTCATTTAAAATTCCTCACGGTTATGCATGGATGGAATATTTGTTTAAGTGCTTTCATGCTCATTTAAAAGTCCTTACAGTTATGCATGTATGGAACACATATCAAAATTGATTATTAAATAGACAAGTTGACTCTAATCCCATTTAAAAGTCCTAACGGTTATGCATGGTTAGAAGATGCTTGAAATTCATTTTTTTATAACAATTAGGAATACTACTAATCTCGTTTAAAAGTCCTAATGGTTATGCATGGTTAGTATATATTCAAATTCTTGATATAAATATACCCCAAATAGACACAACTATATGGTTTTATATGCCGACATCATCTTTATCATTCTAAAGTGGAGTATGCGCCTAACAAAGTATTTATGATTTTTTTATTTGAAATTTAATATTTATACTCAATTCGGTATTAATGTTGTATTAATGTCTATCACTTTATCTCTATTTTTTCTAACACTATTACAATTTTGCTGATAACAAAAGGGGGAGAGAATAGTTAAGATTTTGGCAAATAAAGGTCAAATATTTTAATTTGCATATTTTTTTACTTATTTTCATGCATATGTGAATGGAGAGCTTGGTTGTACCGGGAAGCATTCTAATAGGGGGAGCAAATAAGATTTATCAATAACAAAATACATTTAATAAATTCAAAATCTTAAATATATGTCTGTTATCATCAAAAGGGGGAGATTGTTGAATATGCTAGTATATGATTTTTGTTTGATGATAGTAAACATATATATATATATATATATATATATATATATTCATTTGAATGTATTTGTTATTGTACTATTTTATTTTTCACATAATTAAACAAATATTTGCTGAATGAAATAAATAACACATAATTTAAATTCAAACAAATATTTTATTCAAACAAATATTTTATTACAATTTTGAATAGTCAAATTTTAGCTCTCACTATATATACATAATTTCAATTACAATACAATTTCAAATTACAACACAATTTTTCACTGTACAATTTTTTACATACATTTTCACCTCACTCATCCACTCGTATTTATCTTCAACTTTGTTCTAGCCTGAATCCAGCATCTGAGTTATCTGCAAAATAAATACTAAAGTAGTAAAATTGAAAAAAATATTTTGCAGTGTAAAATAAAATGTGTATTTTTAAAATGTTCTTTGCCTCAGTTATTTGGGTTTTCCATCATCATTTATTTTGAATTCGTCTACAAAAACAAATTGTACATGCCACAAGGCCGTGCACACCGATATATACTTGATAAAAGTGCAGGGACAGGTGAGCACAAGGTCAAACCCTAGCCCTAAGCTGGATTCAACTCAGGTGTAATACAAAAACATCACAAAATTGTCGTGTACAAGTTCTCATGCAACAAGAATCAAAAAAAAAATATAAACAAGCCTTGAGCAAAAATTCAATGTGTACACATGAGAACAGACTCGACGATGAAGTCATGAAGCAACCAACCCAGACTTGTACGGACTAGTGTGTACAACAAGACACCAACATTCAAAATGACAACAAGACTACTACTCATATAAGAAGAGTCAAGTGCACACGGACAAATGAACATGCATGAAAACATGTATCAAGACAACAGAGCTGCAATTCAAGTTCATAATGCTACATGAAGACCAGTCATCATAACCTATGGTTGAAATGCAACTAGACTTCATTCAAAGTGCACCAGACAATAACAAAGGCAAGAACATGCCCACAAGGTCAAATGGTCTAGTTTGAATACAACATAGGGTCACCCGCATATATACATATAGACCATAATTTAATGTCCAAGCAACCCAGAAAAAATAACCAAGCTCGTATGCAAGTTATGTTTTAAACATATAGTACAAATATACAGTGGAGCATGCATCAGTTCAGGTATGAAAGAAATTTAGGGTAACCCAGCAAACAATGAATGAAATTCAAGGAAATGAATTTGGAATTCGACAACAGCTATGCAATAGTCTAGACAGTGGTGAACACAGTACAACAGCCTGCATATATACACATGTGTATATATAAACAAGTGATTCGAGAATTATAGTACAAACACATGAATGAGCATAAGCATAGTGGCATATATACATGCACTAATCACACACATATATACATACATTTATGTATGTATATACATGAAGATGACACACAACAAAGCAGTTTACATGTGTATAACAGTGAAGTAGTCTACTTATTTACAGTAAAAATAGTTGCATTTCGAACAAAGCCAAGAATTGTTTCAATAGGTTAAGACAACAGAAACAGAGAATGGTCATATGTTTGAAAAAGTCAAGTTTCATAAAATCCAAATCTGTCTCAAATTCAAGTATCGAGCCATAAGAGAACGATGGCAAAATCAAAGCCATGGTGACCAAGGTAGAATCGAACAAGTTAGCAAATAACAAATATATATCTCAAATTCAAATACCAAGCTACAATCAAGGAACGAACCAGTCAGAGATCTCAAGATCATACGATCAAAAATCAACGTAGAAAAAAATCATGAAATATTCAAACCAAAATTATACGAACGAAAACTAATGTATTTCATCCCTATATAACCCGATAACATCATCGACAAAAATCATAAGATTCGAGTTCAAGCAATTACTGAAAGCAATAAATCATAAAAATCAAATCAAGTCGAGAATAATCAAAATTCAAAAAAGGCAATTCACATACTAGTATAAAGTATTGTTAAATCTCGACCATATTGGAGTAGCCATAAGCGAACGAAGCAACATTCGATTGACAAGGGAATCCAAAGAAAACGCATACTTCAATCGAATCACAAATTTCAATTGGCGACTTCAATTCATAAAACCCTAATTTTTTGAAAGAGGAACGAACGAAGGACTATTCGCAAGCAAAGGAAAAAGTGGTGGACATTAATTTCATGAAGTGAAGGATACAGGCCAAAGAAAATAAAGGGAGATATCATTTACAAATTATATTAGTTTAAGTGGGCCGGTGTTTTAATTAGGCTTCAAATTATTCAGTTAGGGTTTCTTGTTTTAGTTATTATTTGATTTGTAATTTTCCTTTTTAAATTGTGCAATAATTCAAGTCGTGTGACTAAGAACAAACTACGGGGCGTAGTTTGAGAATTCACAACTCAGTGGTTGACCTATGGCAAGGTTTTGAGCATAGAGTTAGGTTAGTTGATAGCGGGTGTCGCAAGTGTACATATGTAAGCGTCCGACTACTTAATTTCTAGTAGAAACCTTTGGGGTAGCACGTAGGCAGGGTTTTGCTGAAGCTAGGTAAATCTGTGTTGTTTTATTTCTGCTTTTATTATTCTGTTCAGTGCTGCAATTATTTTTTATATTTCCGCATTAATTATTATTAGCATCACCCTATTCACCCCCCTTCTAGGGTGAATTTGATCCTACCGAAATAATAAGAGACCAAAAATCCATATTTGGTAATAATAATAGAAGTTCAGAAATCCATATCTGAAAACAATAGAAGACTGGAAATTCATATCTAGCAATAATAAAAGAAGTCCACAATTCACTATTTGGAAATAATAAACAATCAATAATAGAAGTTTATCTCCATTGATGTAGCATTTGAATGTAGGGGAATTTTTGGTCTAGGTCATTTGTCCCCATCAACTGAAAGTTACCGACAACACAAACAATTCATCTAGCAATCCAGAATAAGTGGTTCTATTATCTTATATATTATTATGTTCCATAAGAACCAATCATTTTGCCGAAAGGGAAGAGATCTGTTATCTTTTAAATCCCACGTTGATAGTATTCTGTAAGCCCTCAATGTTCTTTTTCCGAGGAAGTCGATTTATCTTACTAAACAAAATGTAACATTAAGTGCATCCATGTTCGGTCGTTAGCTGCTAAATAGATTTTTGTTTTCTTTCTTACACAAGGGATACATCACACTAAATAAATACATATGTATGATGAGCAGTAAAAAATTATACTTGTAACTTCATTTTAACTAAAAATCAAATCGCATGATGACGAGGTAACAAAATTATGAACCAAATTGGTGAAGTGAAGTCTATATCCATATGTACCACGACAAATCCCTAAAATTATGCAATCCGTTATAAGAATATGAATAGGAAAAAAAATGCATAACAAGTATCAAGTTTGATGGGTACCTTAGGTATAATATGTTTAATCAGTATTCCATGTTTAATATTAAACATGGAATACTGATTATTATTTGTTGATTGCTTAATACCAAAATTTTGTTATTTGCATTTCTACAGAAATTTAGTTTTGTAAACACAAATTACCACTTTGATAATATTACCCTTGGTCTAAATAATTATCCTTTGGTGCAACTGCCATACAAAATGTAGTAATCGTCTTGTTTTATATCTTACAACACATGTATAAACCAAAAAATCATCTCAATAACGAAGAAGATAGAACTGAAAATAAAATTGAAGTTATGTTTGACTTTTTGATATAATAATAAAAAATTAAAGTACGATTAAAAAATAAATGAATTCTATATTACATGTGGGCGTACTTAGAAATCTCATTGTAAAAAGTGATCAATATTATTAATAAGTACAAAAAATTTACTTAATCAATTCAATGAATAAAAGAGCTTAATGAAAGAACTTATTGCAAGAAAAACAGATTAGTAACCACTTATTACTTACTGTATTCAGCATGTAGTAAATTTCATATCAAAACAAATAGAGCCTAAGAAGGAATAGTAATGTTATTAATGTTGAAAAAAGGTGGTACTATCTGCAAAGACACTAAATGCTTATTTCACCTATTTATCCTCTCACTCCATCGAATACTTCTTCGTCCATCAACGCCTATCTTTTTTTATTTTTCTCATAATCATAACTCATTTTCCACTTTCTCTTTGAACAATGAAATTAAAAAAATCATCCAATTTATCCACAAACGGTCTTCTTCACCAATACATTAGAATCCAACTGATTTGGTTGTGACTATAGTTTGTCATTTTATTGTATGCAGATTTTCGTTGCCTTTTGTAAATTGTTTAATCCTAACTAATACTAACCTAACAAAGAATAATTTGCAGCTCAAATCTGGTGCTATTGTACATAATTATAACGACCTAGAATTTCTGAAATTAGAATATTAAATTGATTTTAAATATTTAAAGGTTAATTTTTAACTTGAATTTCAAATATAATGGTTTATTGGATAATTTGATTATTAAATTTAATACTTGAAATTGGTTAAATAATGAATCTTGAGTTTTAAGCTTGATAAAAATAATTTAAAGGCTTGTTAAATTTATATTAATAAGAATAAAGGTAGTAGAGCTTTTATATTGAATTTAAAAGTAATTTGTTCGATTTTAAAATTATCTCCTTGAATTAACGTATGAAGATAGCCTTCTGGAGACACAGTCTTGGAATTTGACGAAGCCTGTTCCATTGCATCTATAATGGGGTATTATTATCGAATTTTATATTTCGTATCATTTCGAGTTATCGTTTGGTCATACGGGATATAAACGCGTTGAATTTAATATCGAAAATTCGATATAATAATCATGTTCAAAAAGCTATCTTCTCCATACGATTGAATCAGGACTCAAAACATTTTTCACTACGTTTGAAATAGGGGCATAACATTATAAATGCCTAGCAGACGCCTCGATAGGAATTCGAGATTTTGAGTCATGTAAATCGAGACATTTTGAGAATAAATTAATATATATTAGTCAAATTTTCATTCAGCTGTTATTATATCTTTTCACTATACTTTTACCTATTCAAACACATTTCCCCTCCTTTCACTCTTTTAAACATTACAGCCCGTAACAGTACACATGCAACCAAACAGTGAGCAAGAAAAATCATGGCAACTTCAAAAAATTCGTTTCTTCTCTTATATTCAATATAAAAATCCTAAACCAATTTCCAAATTCAAGTTTTAGCATTTACTTCGATCTGGTAGGGGTTTTGGAAGGTGCGATTTCAGTTTGGGGAATGGGGGTTGAGGCTTTATAGTGACGAGCTATTCAATTAGGGTTAGGTTTCTTTGGACTTTGAGATGGGTTTTGAGCTTTCGGAGGATGGGAAGGTGTTTATTCGTCGTTGGCCGGATCTTCGGCCCTATTTTGGTGATGTCCAGTCATGATTGGAGTCGCACGGTAGTAATGGTGGACTCGAGATTGTGTCAGGACGCGTGCTTGTGTAGGTGGCCGAGCTTGATGAGTTTGGGTTGGGTGGAGGCTCACGCGATTTGATGAAGAATGGCAAGGTCGGTGGGGTTGTTCATTGACGATAGAGAGGAGATGTGGAAGGTTTGAGTTCTACCAGGGAATGGGTTTTCGAAATTGGGGAAGAAGCATTCTTGGGCTGGGTTTGGGTACGTAAAGGTATGGGCCTTCTTTTTTTAAAAAAAAAGTTTATGTTATGTATTGTTGAAGTAAAATCATTAGAACTTATAAATTATGTATCTCATCCGTTTAGGTCGAAATCTAATGCGATCAGAAGCGTTGGGTTTGTGTTAATGACATCTTTGCTATGGAATCAGTTTAGTTGAATTTGGAGCTAGCAGGAATTTTGGTAAAAATTAAACATCCGTTTAAATTTAAAATTTAAAACGGATCGCTTCAGTGTCAAATGAAAATAAAGGTGAGTAAATTTCACTCTTTTTGGATTTTTGGAATTAATTTATAACAATAAAAATTAACTATTGAATGCCTAGTTGAATTTGATAATTATTATCAGTTTGGATGTTAATATATATATATATATATATATATATATATATATATATATATATGTATGTATGTATGTATGTATGTATGTATGTATGTATGTATTAGTAGTTGGATTGATTGTTCCCACATATTTTAGCGGATGAGACCCTATGTGCGCCGCATAGTAGCGGATACCCTATATTACCGCGATATCCCACCTCGAAACGGGATTGGTACTTTAATGTTGCATTAACGTCTATGGTTGCTAGGAAATAGGTCGGAGGGATCCAATTAGATTCCTCAAAAATGTTGAATTTAATTTCATATATAGTGATATATGACATGCTTGAATAATCTGTGATATATTATAGTGTGATTTGAATTTATTTGATGTTATGGTTGTGCTGGCCTAGATTTTGGTATTTTAAAATACCATACATATATTTTTTGAATTTGAAAATAAATTGAAAAGGGATTTTGAAAGTTAAGTATTTATATTGAAATTTGGATTAATTAAAGAAATTTATTTGGATAAAATAAATGGGTTGAATTTAAATTTGTACTTAACTATTTCGGGATATTATAAATGGAGATTTTAGAGTAATGTATATAAAGGATTTTAAATAATAATTCTTAAGTGATACTTATTTAAATATAAAAGGTTTTAAACATTGAGATTTTAAATAGCTTGGAGAATAAAAGGGAATTTGGGAACAAATATAAAATTTGTTATACTGGATCTTAAATAAGGTTTTTAAATTACAAAATGGAAGTAGAGTCGCGATTTGGCTGGTTTTTGAATATAGTTTGAGTTACTTAAGAAGTTAATTTATAATGGAATTCGATTTAAGAAATTGATTTATAAATGAATTTAAGTGATGTGAAACCATAGTAAATTGAAGATGAGACTATGGGACTTATAAATAATGTTTATAAATAAAAGTGAAATAATTATCATTTGATAAGTTAAAGATATAAATTCATGGTAAGAATTTATAACGAGATGGGTAAATCGGTTTAAAAAGAAATGGCAGATTTTACTTTTGGAAATGTGAAAAAGGGATTTATGAAATTGCATTGCCCAACAAAAAGGTATGTATTTAAATTGTGTATTGATTGATGGATTTATGATAGAGCCACTCGGCTTTTATTTTGTTTTGATGATTCGGGCCCCTAGTGGCGATTTGTAGCTTTTTGGATTTATGCAAAGGGGATGCTGGCGAAAATTTTTGAAAATTTAAAGAGTTGGAAAATGTTGGGGAAATTTTTTAACTAAAAATTTGATTTTTGGTTATGACTTGAAATAATTGAGAAAAAAATATATTATTTCAAATCTATGGTGAGTTTGGAAATTAGAAAAGGTAATAATGCGTTTCAATAAATTGATTTTTGGAATTGATTTAACTAGTTGGTTTTCACAAAGTCAATGATTTTTAGGCCATTCTTCTTACCTTGGAAATTTCGAGGATGAAATTCTTTTAAGGAAGGAGGAATGTAATGACCCAGAATTTAGGATATCTGAAATTGGAATAATTAATCGATTCCAAATATTTAAAGGTTAATTTTTAACTTGAATTTCAAATATCATGGTTTATTGGATAATTTGATTGTTAAATTTAATACTTGAAATTGGTTAAATAATGAATCTTGAGTTTTAAGCTTGATAAAAATAATTTAAAGGCTTATTAAATTTATATTAATAAGAATGAAGGTAATAGAGCTTTTATATTGAATATAAAAGTGATTTGTTCGATTTTAAAAATATCTCGTTGAATTAACGTATTAAGATAGCCTTTCGGGGACACAGTCTTGGAATTTAACGAAACTAATTCCATTGGATCCGTAATATGGTATTATTATTGGATTTTAAATTTCATAGCATTTAGAGTTATCATTTGGTCGTATAGGATATAAACGCGTTGAATTTAATATAAAAAATTCAATATAATGATCGGGTTCAAAAAGCCATCTTCTCCATACGATCGAATTAGGACTCGAAACCTTTTCCATTGCGTTCGGAATAGGGGTATAACATTATAAACACCTAGCAGCACGCCTCGCTAAGAGTACGAGATTTTGAGTTACGTAAATCGAGACATTTTGAGAAGAAATATATATATATATATATATATATATATATATATATATATATATATATTAGTTAAACTTCCTTTTAGCCATTATTGTATCTTTTCATTGTACTTTGACCTATTCAAAGACGTTTCCCGTCCATTTACTCTTTTAAACATCACAGTCGAGCATGCAACACTACACATGCAACCAAACAGTGAGCAAGAAAAATCATGGCAACTTAAAAATTTTTTGTTTCTCCTCTTATAGTCAATATAAAAATCCCAAACCACTTTCTAAATTCAAGCTTTAGCATTTACTTCGACCTGGTAGGGGTGGTGGTAGGTGTGGCGTAAGTTGGGGGGTGCAGGCTATACAGTGATGAGCTATTCAACTAGGGTTAGGTTTCTTTGGACTTTGAGATGGGTTTTGAGCTTTCGGAGGATCAGAAGGTGTTTTTCATCACAGGGCCATCTCTGGCCCTATTTTGGTGACGTCCGGTCATGGTTGGGGTCGCGTGACAGTAATGGTGGACTCGAGATTGTGTCAGGTCGCGTGCGTGTGTAGGTGGCTAAGCTTCTCAAGGTTGGGTTGGGTGGAGGCTCGCGCGATTTGACGAACAATGGCAAGGTCGGCAGGGTTGGTCATTGATGATAGAGAGGAGAGGTGTTGGGTTTGAGTTCTGTAAGGAACAGGATTTTAAAATTGGTGAAGACGCATTCTTGGGTCGGGTTTGGGTACGCAGGGGTATAGGCCTTCTATTTTTTTTAAAAATAGTTTATATTATGTATTGCTAAAGTAAAATCGTTAGAACTTATAAATTGAGTATCTCATTCGATTTAGGTCGAAATCCAATGCGGTCAGTCGTGTTGAGTTCGTGTTAATGAGATCTTTGCTATGGAATCGGTTTGGTTGAATTTGGAGCTAGTAGGAATTTTGGTAAAAATCAAACGTCCGTTCAAAATTTAAAACTTAAAACGGACCGCTTCAACGTCAACTGAAAATAAAGTTCAGTAAATCTCACTCACCTCAATCCCTCTTCCCGTTGGTCACCTTTTTAGATGGCTGCAATTAATTTATAACAATTAAAATTAATTATTGAAGTCCTAGTTGGATTTGATAATTTTTATCAGTTTGGATGTTACTATATACAGTAGTATATATATTAGTAGTCGGATTGATTGTTCCCGCATATTTTAGCGAATGAGACCCTATACGTCCCGTATAATAGCAAAAGACCCTATATTACCGCGATATCACACCTCGTAGAGGGATTGGTATTTTTATGTTGCATTAACATTCGTGGTTGCGGGAAAACAGGTTGGAGGGATCCAACTGGATTCCTTAAAATTGTTGAATTTAATTTCATATATAGTGATATATGACATGTTTGAATAATCTATGATAGATTATAGTATGATTTGAATTTATTTGATTTTATGGTAGTACTGGCCTAGATTTTGATATTTAAAATACCATACATATATATTTTGAATTTGAAAAGAAATTGAAAAGGGTTTTTGGAAGTGAAGTATTTATATTGAAATTTGGATTAATTAAAGAAATTTATTTGGATAAAATAAATGGGTTGACTTTAATTTGTACTTAACTATTTCAGGATATTGTAAATAGAGGTTTTGGAATAATGTATATAAAGGTTTTCAAATAATAATTCTTAAGTGATACTTGTTTAAATATAAAAGGTTTCAAAATCGAGATTTTAAATAGATTGGAGAATAAAAGGAAATTTGGGAATAAATATAATATTTATTATACTGGATCTTAAAAAAAGTTTCTACATTACGAAATGGAAGTAAAATCGAGATTTGTTTGGTTTTTGAATATAGTTTGGGTTATTTAAGAAGTTAATTTATTAATGGAATTCAATTTAAGAAATTGATTTATAAATGGAATTTAAGTGATGCGAAACTATTGTAAACTGGAGATGAGACTATTGGACTTATAAATAATGTTTAAAAATAAAAGTGAAATGCTTATCATTTGATAAGTTGAAGATATAAATTCATGGTACGAATTTATAACGAGAAGGGTAAACCGTTTTAAAAAGAAATGAAAGATTTTACTTTTGGAAATGTGAAATAGGGATTTATGAAATTGGGGACGTAAATCGAATGAAATGGAGAGATATCTATAAATATTAGATTGGTTATAATGAAATTGAAAAATATACTTTTGTCGAGAAGTTGAGTTTTCTTCAAAAAGAGGATTTTTAATTATTAAACTAGTTAATTTGAAAATGTTTTTAACATAAAAATATTCCTGAAAATTAGTTATTTTAATATTTTTAAATTGTCAAAATGAATTATAAGTTTATAACAAGTTTTGTAAATCTATTAGAATTATATTAAGAAATCGGCATTAATCTATTGTTTCGAAGTTGTGTAATTATTAAATGGTTTTAAAGTATATTTAATTATTGAATAAAGTTTTCAGAAAGTAATGCTAGACTTTCATGGCGAAATCGGGAGGCGATTGCCTACAGTTAAGTTTGGATTTCACTGGGATAGAGACTTAATCATTGAGCTGCGAATCTATGGTTGATACAGCGGGGTGCTTTCCAAATTCATTTTAAAAAGTTTCAAATATTATTGATGGGAATGTTTATGAATATACTTAATTTGATGAGATAAGTGTGTATTTTTGGATAAAGAGGTTAATTTATTTTAAATTTAAATTAAATAAGACTTAGTAATTGCAGTGGGAAATGAAATGTTTGGCTGAATGATTGTTTATTTGATAGTTAAATAACCGACTATCAAATCTGAACCAAAAATATAACTTGGGGAATATCTAGGAGAAACACGGAAATTATATGGTACAGTTACCGTTGAAGGTGCTATACTGTACGTATAAACTCGTTTCGTTCTTCTAGGACGATGATAAGGAAATCCATCCACTAACGGTTAGGAGGTGATCTCTGATCTTATTTTCATCTATTTATTTCCTAAAGAATCAGGGCTGAGTTTACCGAAAATATCAGATGTTGTTTCGAAAAGATCGGGATCAGATAAGTTATCTGAAAATCATTTCAATCCAACGAAACATTTTTGAAGCGAAGATGAGAGCACGAAATCGAAGATGAAGTATTGAAGTGCAAGGGCTAATCGCTACTAACCTGAGGATGATACCAAAATGGATGTAGTAGGAATAGTGCCTTCAGTTTCATTCAAACCGAGAGCGGACCTATGGATGAATGTTTCCAACACATTGTCATGTAGGACAATGAATAATCTAAGTGAAAAATTCCTTAAAAAGGTAATCGTATCCTCCAGCCTCATCAACCGGAATGACTGAAAATCAGGGGAGATGCAGCAAGGCTAAGTGTGTCGCACCCAATTAGAGTATGTTATCACCTTTCTAGATACCCTCTGATATATTATAAATTATGGATACGGTGGTGCATGAAAAAGAGCTCTCGATAAGGGTGGGAACATCCGAGGTGGTAATATATTCGGTACTATTCAGGTTAGGGATAGAACTGGTCTTGTGTTGTAGGGGATCCCGACAAGGTCCTCGTTGCATTTTTCTAGATGTATACCATGATAGGTGGTACCCCAGTGCCTAGTCATTATTTGGAAATCCATTTTCCAATACGTGCCTTTACGGTTTTGGTTGTAGAACCTAGTATGCTGTAATTTAATAATGTAACAATGTCGGCTATTTGAATAAGTACTTGTACTTAAACACTATTGTAATGTTAGATGATTTTGATATAAAATGTTTTGGTTATCGTAACCGTCGTGTTTATGTGTGGCGTGGTCTTATGAGATACCTTTTTTTCAAAGGATTTCTATAAGGGTAATAATTCAAATTAAGTATGTTTTTCTCAAGCTGGTTTTCAGACTGACTCGGGTGTTATTTTATTATAATGTTCCGGTCAGACTGAATACTACAGGTCTAGATTAGGATGCTATGGAGCTCAAGAGACGAGCTGGATGATGAAGACATATTACTCTTACTTGATTATATTCCATTGTGTATTGTGAGCTGTATATTCAGTATTTGTGAGGACAAGTTGTTATAATTGTCCAGTATTGAGTTGTTGATTTGTGTACTCTAGTGATGTTATGTATAGATAACAGTTATAGTTCTTTTGTATAAAGATATGTTACCATTTATTATATATTGTTCCGCTACGATTGTGAGATTCTGCATTGTTATTTTTTTGTTCTTCTTCTACCTCTTCTTTTCTTTTTCCCTAATGTTTGCACAAAAAATGGGCAAACACCTTCAAGTCGTATGATTTAGTCAATTTTATGTTGTTCTTATTGATTTTGGTGGTTTATGCAAATATGTAAAAAGCAGGGACTAAACTGTAAAAGACACACAGATTTATAGTGGTTCAGCCAGAATGTGCCTACGTCCACTTTATATGTTATTCTCTTTCATTGTTCAGATTACAAGTACAAAGCTTTTATCACAAGTGTATGAAAGTTGTTTGAAAGTTCTATCCGTACTTGAGCTCTCCAAACCGTCCCCTATTGTTGTACCCCTACCCCTCTATTTATAGAGTCGGGCTAGGGGTAGGGGTTTCGATGTATATAGCTGCTGGTGGGCCTGGGCTGACGTGATCTGGCCTGGCAATGTTGGTTCGGTAATGTCTTAGTCCGGTGGTGAGTAGAGCATGGGTTGGTCTGGTGTGAGTGGAGCGTGGATTGGTCCGGTGGTGAGTGGAGCGTGGATTGATCCGATGGTGAGTGGAGCGTGGATTGGTCCGGTAGTGAGTGGAGCGTGGTCTGGTCCGGTAGTGGGAGGAGCGTGGATTGGTCCGGTGGTGAGTGGAGCGTGGATTGGTCCGGTAGTGAATGGAGCGTGGTCTGGTCCGGTAGTGGGAGTACACCCAACATTTGCCCCCCAAAGTGGGGCATATGCTTGCATATGTCGCGCTTTGTTTTAGATCATTCGGTTTGGACACACTCATTCAGCCCAAGTGCCGAACCAGTTGGTCCGGTTATCCTACGCTCGCCTATAAGTATGGGCTTTACTCCTCTGCTATTCCATACCTTTTGAAATAGCCGAACCAAACTTTGGTCTGCCGAATCAACCATATCACCGAACCAAATTTGACTGCCGGTCCAGGTGATTTAGTCTTCTTTCGCCGAATGATCTTTATGCTTGAACTACCGATTGAGTCCGGGGAGTACGAGTGCCGAATGAACTCTTAACCTCGAACTACCGAATGAACTTGGGCAGTACGAGCGCCGAATGGTCTTTTCGCCTCGAACTACCAAATGAACCTGGGGGTACGAGTGCCGAATGGTCTTTTTGCCTCGAACTACCGAATGAACCTGGGGAGTACGAGTGCCGAATGGGCTCTTAGCCTCGAACTTCCGAATGAATCTTTTATGTTTTGAATCATGAATGAGATTCCAGACTGTTGGTACTTGTTTGCCTACATCCCTTGTTCTAGCGATGTGTTTTCTCATGTTGCAGATAATGTCTCGTAAAGTAGAAACTCGTTCTAACAAGAAGAAATCCAAGGACAAAGGGGAGTCCTCCATAGTGTCCCCGGTTCAATCAGAGCCAGAACGACATGGGCCGTCCCCGAGATCATTAGTAGATGGATACAGCCCTCAGGAGCTCTTGGACTCACCGCCTGACTGTTTTCCCAGCTCCCTCGAGGATGAGCATCTTGGCGTTATATCTATATCCTTTGGGATTGACAGAGCGCATGTGATGTTGCCAGAGAAAGGAGTGATGTTGTATAACCCCCCTGAAGGATATTTTTCTTATAGTAGATATCACTGCATGTGCGGAGTCATTCCTCCGATCAACGCTTGGATAGTCAGCTTCATCACATACTTGAAGGTGGCCTCTTTCCAGCTTCAGCCCAACTCCTATGCCATCTTGGTGAGTCTGTTCATTATCTTCCAGAGAAAATACGGGCGTCCCCCTACCAACCGGGAGATCCGGTACCTGTACAACTTGAGAGGCTACAAGAAGGGGTCTCCATATATTAGCTTAGAATCGGCCGGGTCTTTCAAGCCAGTCATGGACTTATATTCAAAATTTAGCATGTTCAAGAAGGAATGGTTCTTTGTCAAGGATGACTCTGTTTCTTTCCACGCTTCACCTCTGGCTGTAAGTTGAATCTCATTTATAATTTCCGTTCTTTACAATGCTCCTCCTTATGTGCTTTATTTCTTGCTAGCGACAGGTGGCTTTGCGGTTGTAGAGAACGATCGTATGGTTCAGATGGCTGCGGAAATAGAAGCCATTCTGGAAAATGAGAGGGAAGCTTCTTATTTGATCAGTAATGCTACTCTTTTGGGGCTCAACTTGATTCTTCCACGCCAGTTTGTGGTCAAGCAAAGAGATACAGCTGAAGAGAGGGCCGCCAAAGCTAAAGGAGGGGCTACAGCGAAGAGCGGCAAAAGGAAACCCTTTTCAAAACATCCAATTGCCTAGGGGAAGAAACTTAGGAAGTCCGATGGACCCTCCCCCACCACATGTCCAGACATCCCGGAGGAGGAAGATGTGGAGGAGGAAAGAGGCGGGGATGAAGGAGGTGAGGTGGAGAGTGGAAGTGGTGGAGAAGGTGATGGTGATGGTCATAGCGATGATGGTGGCGACGGACAGAGTGGCGATGGCACTGGGGCTTTGTCTTCTAAGCAAGCAAGTGTGATCCAGGAGTGGACAGATGATGCTTTCCGTCTAGCTTTTGAAGTGTTGGAGGAAGGATCGGCTTTAGTGGAGAAGTCTAAGAAAGCTGACAAGGCCGAGACCGGCGCCGATTCCTCTTCCAAGAGCGCTTCAGCTGAGGCAATTCCTGCGATTCAAGGTGAATTTTTGACTCCTGCAGACTCCATTTATGATAAGGATTTAGGAATATTTTATGGTCAGCTCACGTCCTGGAATGAGATCCAGGACTTATTGCAGTATCCTACTCCTCCCCAGGGTTTGTATGGCAAAAGCGTCTCTTTACTCTTCTTAACTTGATATATTTTTTGAATTATAGTTCAGTGTCTGCTAGTAACGCTTAGTTTTTATCCCAGAAGCGGGTAAGGCGGCCAAGACATCAGATGTTCGGCACTGTCTTGAACAATACAAACTTCTCAAGGCTTCTACTAAACCAAAGCCTTCGACTAATCACCCTGGAGACGTAGTCGGCTACCGCCCTCTTCTTGGAATTATCGAAGAGGATGTTCAAAGGAAGAAGAGGAGTCGTGCCTAGTTTTAATCCCCACCTGGTCCTCAGTCTCCAACTCAGCTTCCTCAGGATACCACGGAGGAGAATATTGAATTTATACCTTCTCCGCACCTGTCTGAAAATCCTACTGTTACCCGGATAAGTCATCCCGGCTTGGCTCGTAATCCGTTTGCAGGTCATCTGGATCTGGATCCGAGTTCTCATGATATTACCTTTGATGAGGCTACCGGTGAGCACTTTCTCCCCTGTAATCCTATGGTGAGAGTATTGGATGAAGCTAAGTCCCTGGACCTTGATTTGCTTACCACTCGGGTTGTAACTTTGGGGGACGAAGCTAAGGCAAATATTGACCGGGTTGCTGAGGAAACCAGAAAGCTGATGGGGAATCATGCCCGACTGGTCAAGGCTGGAGAAGAAATTGGGAGTGCTAACATTCGAATGCGGCTAATGGTTTTCGACCAGGCCAAACAACTTGCTGATCAGGCCATCCAGATCTCTTAACATGAGGCCGCCTGAAGACAACTAAAGAAAACCATGGAAAAGGCCAGTCGAGCAGAGTTACGGAAAATGGAGGTTGCTTGTAAGGGACGGATTGATATGGCTATCGCGACGGTGGATGAGGTCCAAAAAGTAGATCTCGAGCGGGTACAGGAGTTATCCGGGAAACTTGAAGCTGCAGAGCTTACTCAAATCGAGCTGAAGGAAGAGATGGAGGCAATGAGGAAATCCTTTCAGGCTGACTGCTCGCGATACCAATCGGAGAGGGATGCTGCTATTGTAAAGTTGTTGGCTTCTGGGGACCCAATAAGGGAGTTCGAGGAGAATGAGGGGATAATGGATGAGATGCTTCAGGACATATACTTTTGCACTTGGAAACAGGGCAACTTATCTTGGATGGATGATTATCCCCGAGTCATGGCCAGGATTTATCTCAGGGCCCTGGAGGAGGCTAAGGCCAATGCAGATAGGGAGGGTGGCATGGTCTTTAGAATGGATGTGGTCATGGCTCAATTCACCAAGGAGGGGAAAGCAGCGGTGAAAGAGGGTATGCAGCTTCTTACTGTTGAGCAGGTTGGTGTGTAGTTAGAGGATGATGATCAAGGAGCAGATGCTGGTAAGTCTTCCCTTTAGCTTCTCGTCACTTGATTGCTTATTGTTTTATGACTATTAATGGATTCTCTCCCGAATTGGACAGGTGGGACCTCTGGAGCACCAACCACCTCTGGTTAACATGTTGAGAGTTCCAATCCCGCGGTCAAGGAGTTCTCGGAGGGCCAGTAGGATAGAGGTAAAGCTCCGACGCAGCCGATTCCTTGACTTGATCTGGATATCTTTTGGTTTGTTTGACACTGCTGCATATGTCCGTCCCAAAACATTCGTGTAACCTTTAAGCTATAATTGTGTTATTGGTAATGAACGACTTTACTATGTAATTTCAAACTTAGGCTGATTCTGTCATATTTGAATGCTTTTGTCATTTTGGTGTGTTGCATAAAAAATACAGCTATGCATAGGCCCGTGATTTTATTGTGTTTGATGTCAAGTTCTTGCTTGAAACATAATTTCATATCTTGCAATATTAGTGTGATGTGCGAATAAATTATAGCTACGTATTAATATACAAAAGAAGAAAGTACCGCCCTTCATGTTTTAGCTGTAGATGGTTGCTTTGAATGCTTTGTATGACTGAGTATGGAAAGCAGCTGAGTGACCTGTCATCCAGTTGTGAGTTCTTGTCCCCATTAGTGAGCGTCTCCTATTTCGTGTCCAGTACTTTAGGGATCGTTATAGAGGATAGGAGGAAGGTTTTTAATAAAATAGAAATATAAGAAACAGTAAAACCTCCAATCACGGAAGGCCTGCGATGTGCTTAAGTTCGTGGCAAACGGGTTTTGTAGTCACTTTTCCTAGCTATGGGTCTTGGAGACATTTGTCACCCATCTTACACCTCCGCGGGGAGTTTCTCATTTTTACCACAGCCGTACTTAAGACACTCGGAGCCGAGATCGCACATAGTAACTACCCGGGCCATTATGGCCCGTAATCGTGGGTATTATTCGATTTACCGTGGCTGGCTAGCGTGGGTGCCGATCATCAACTGTGAACTACCCATGGTTGGCCACACCTTATGTTGGGATTTAAAGTAGGTTCATAGTTGCCGGCGAGTCGAATGCCGTAATGAGCTGCCTAGGCTATAGTCGGCCTACTCGGTGGCTTATAATCGGCTCATTACAGTTGGCTTTAAGGGCCGATCGCGAGCAATGAGTTAACCCGCAGCAGAGGGATGCTGGAGCAAAAGTGTCCCATTGGCGAGGGCATAGATTCGTATTGTACCTGTTAGGTCTTGTCCAGGTGAAGTCGCGCTGTGATGTGTCTTGAATGGAAATGCCATTACACGGGATTTTGTTCAACAGAAAAGGATAAAGTTAACAAGCAGCAAAGATATAAAGGAACAAGTTAAAAAAGAGACAAGTTTTTAAAGTGGTTTGGCACGAAAATGCCTACGTCCATTGATTCTCTTTGTTAATTCACTTCATATGGGCAGTAAAAGTTAAGAAAAGTATCGACGAAGGTGTTGGATGTTCCATGCCCTCTGGAACACCTCTCCGTCCACTATTGACAAAATATAAGCTCCGTTGTGGAGATCTTCATGAATTACATATGGTTCGTCCCAGATTGGATCTAGTGCTCCAGGGCACGGGAAGACTTGCTTGAGGACAAGATCTACTTCTTGTAAGCTACGATGCTTGACTTTGGAGTTATATTGTACTGCAACTTTTTGCTTGTGAGCTGTTGCTTTGAGTGCTGCATCGTTTCTTCTCTCTTCAATTAGATCCAAAGACATGTGAAGGAGTTCTTCGTTCTCTTCTGGGTTATAGTGGATCCTACGGAGGGAAGGCACTACAGTTTCGACTGGGAGCATGGCCTCCAATCCGTATGCCAAAGAGAAAGGAGTATGGCCTGTTGATGTTCTGAAAGATGTGCGGTAAGCCTAAAGTGCCGTAGGAAGTTCATCCACCCAAGCGCCTTTTGACTTTTCAAGTTTCTTCTTGATTAGAGTTTTGAGAATTTTGTTGACAGCTTCGACTTGTCCGTTTTCCTAAGGGTAAGCTACAGACGAGAAACTTTTGTGAATTCCGTGCTTTTGGCACCAGGCGGCGAACTCTTCGCTGTCAAACTAAAGTCCATTGTCCGATATGATTTTGAGTGGAACCTCGTACCTGCATAGAACATTTTTGATCAAGAAGTTAATAACTTTTGCCGAGGATATTTTATTTAGAGGTTCCGCTTCCAGCCATTTGGTGAAATAGTCGACTGCCACTGTAGCATATTTGGCTCCGCCTCGGCCCACCGACAGTTTGCCAATCAAGTCAACTCCCCATACTGCAAAGGGCCAAGGGCTGGTCATTTGAGTGATCTCATTTGTTGGTAGTCGAGGAATTTTAGCAAACTTCTGACATCTGTCACATTTTTTGACGAAGTCTATGGCGTCTTTGTTTAAGGTGGGCCAGAAATACCCATATCGGAGTATCTTCTTTGCCAGAGTCCGCCCTCCAGTGTGATCTCGGTAGCTTCCTTGATGGATGTTTGATAAGATTTTCTTGGCTTTTCTTCCAGCGACACACCTTAATAAGGGGTTAGAGAAGCCACGCCGATAGAGGATGCCTCCTTGTATTGTGTAGCGGGAAGCTCTCCTCAAGATTTTCTTGACTTCGTTACGCCCATCGGGCTGTGTGTCATCTTGTAAGAATTTTCGGATGGGAGTCATCCACGTTTCCTCTTCGATTGCAGCTATCAGATTCACTTTCGAAACTCGGGGTTAGTTGCTTTGAGATGGCTACTGTTTCGGAAATGGTGCCGTCTCTCATGCTAGCTTGATTTGCCAGTTCGTCGTCCTCTTGGTTCTCTTCTCGAGGAACGTGTTTGATCAAATAGTGATCCAATTGATCGAGTAGCAGCTTGGTCTTCTTCAAATATGCTATGAGTCGTTCTCCTCGAGCCTGAAATTCTCCTAGTATTTGATTTACAATAAATTGTGAATCACTATGAAGACATAGAGAACTGACTCCAATCTCTAGGGCCAGTTCTAATCCAGCTATTACTGCTTCATACTCTGCATCGTTGTTGGTGGCAGCGAATTCCAACCTTAGAGAATAATGTAGCTTCCTTCCCCAGGGAGTGATTATTACAATAGCTGTCCCCGAGCCTTGTTCGTTTGATTCTCCATCCACAAAGAGATTCCACTTGATGTCTTCTGCTATTTCAGATTTCTCTTTACCTTCGTTGGCAGTGAATTCGGCAATGAAATCGGCCATGGCTTGTCTCTTGATGGCGGTGCGAGGATGGTAGGTGATATCATATCAACTCAGTTCAATGCACCATTTAAGTAGTCTCCCAGAAGTGTCGGGACGATGGAGTACCTGCCTTAGCGGTTGATCGGTTAGAACTCTGATGGAATGGAATTGGAAATAGTATCACAGTTTCCGTGATGTGATTAGTAAACAGTATGCTATCTTCTCAAGTTTAGGATATCTGGCTTCTGCTCCCGTAAACCTCTTGCTCACAAAGTATACTGCCCGCTGTGCGCGGTTGTCTTCTCTCACGAAAGCGGCGCTCAGAGCATGAGATGGCACAGCAAGGTATAGGTATAGCTCTTCGCCTTCGTTTGAAATTGATAGTACTGATGGTCTCTTGAGGTGTTCGATTAGGTTGAGGAAGGCTGTTAAGCATTCGCCAGTCCATTCGAACTTTCCTTTGTCTTTCTTTAGAGCTTCGAAGAAAGGGATGCACTTGTCAGTCGCTTTAGAGATGAATCTGCTTAGGGCGGCCACTTTCCCATTTAGGCTTTGCATTTCTCTTCGAGTGGAAGGTATCCTGATATCTCTCAGAGCTCGGACTTGTTCGGGGTTTGCTTCAATCCCCCTGTGGCATGGACGATGAATCCCAAGAACTTTCCTGATGATACTCCGAATGAGCACTTTAGAGGATTCAGCTTCATTCCATATTGGCGAAGTACTTGAAACATCTCGCCTAGGTGGCTTACGTGATCGTTGGCTTTCCTCAATTTTACTAACATGTCATCCACATAAACCTCCATAGCTCATCCTATCAGTTCCGCGAACATCTTGTTGACGAGGCGCTGATAGGTAGCTCCGGCGTTTTTAAGTCCAAAAGGCATTACTCTATAGTAGTACAATCTCGGTCGGTGATGAAACTAGTGTGGTCTTGATCGGGGGAGTGCATAGGAATTTGGTTATATCCCGAGTGTGTGTCCCTAAAAGATAAGCGTTCGTGCCCGGCTGTGTTGTCCACCAGCTGATCGATTCGGGGGAGTGTGAAGCAATCCTTCGGGCAAGCGCCATTTAAGTTGGAGAAGTCAATGCATGTTCACCACTTCCCATTAGCCTTCTTTTCTAGTACCGGGTTAGCGATCCACTCTAGGTAGATGGCTTCTCGTATGAAGTTATTGGCAAGCAAGTTCTTTACTTCTTCATCGAGGGATGTTGATAGTTCTGCCCCCATACTTCTCTTTTTCTGCTTTACTGGCACCTTGGTAGGATCGATGTTTAGACGTGGCATGCCACGTCTGGGGAGATTCCAGTCATGTCAGCGTGCGTCCATGCAAATACATCCAAGTTATGGCGGAGAAAATCAATGAGTTGATCCCTCAATTCTGCTCTTAGCTGAGATCCGATTTTCAACAGTCTACTTGAGTCGTGTTTGTCTACAGATACAAACTCCATAGCCTCTGCAGGCTCTGCGGTGGCCTCCTCCTCTTTGTCCCTGGGGTCTAATTCATTAAAAGGATCACTGGTATATCAAAGAGGAGGGGCTTTCTTTAGTTGCTATGCTTCCAAATTTTTCATGCAGAGAGTAGTCTCTGCATTCTTCCCTTTATCCTTCCTACGATTATTGCCAAGTTCTGTTACATAGCAATCTCGAGCGGCGTCTTGATATCCCTCTACTTCCCCTATTCCATTGTCTGTGGGAAATTTCACCTTCAGGCACCACGGGGCCAGGACAATTTGGAAGTCAGACAAGGCTGGTCTTCCTAAAAAGGCGTTGTAGGCCAAGTGGTTATCTATTAGCACAAATGTTTGTTTCCGCACAACGGAGCGGGGGTGGCTTCCTATTTCAACAAAGTGGTCTAATTGCCCGAGAGGCATCTTCGCGTCTCCAGTGAAACCGTGTAGTGGTTTGTTGCAGGGAGACACATCCTTCATTGACAGCTTCATTCTGTCGAAAGCATGCTTGAATAGGATATTTACTAAGCTTCCAGTGTCTACTAGAATTCGGAAAACTTCGGCTGGGCCGAACCGGTCAGAGATGACCATAGGATCCATGTGAGGGTACTGCCTTCCTTTTAGGTCACGCCTATTGAATGTAATGTCATCATTCTCTTTTCGCTTCGGGTGGCGTTCTTCCATAACAGAATTTATGCAGCCTTCATTGTTTCTAAGTGACTTTCCGTATCTTTCCATCTCTGTCCAGTTCCTGTCGGCGATGTGTGGTCCTCCCGATATGGTATGGACCACTATCTTCTCTTGACTGGAGCCGTTGGTGTTGCGATTTGCCCCTCCTGTTTCTGGGAGGGGTAGCCTTGGGTTCTCATTGGCAGGAGCTGGGGTCCTGTTCTGACCTTTTACATAGCGTTCCAGTCTCTTCCTTCTGATGTGTTCTTCAATTAAGTCCCGAAGATGATGGCATTCATTGGTATCATGCCCATGATATTCGTGGAAGTGGCAGAACTTTCCAGACTTAATTGCGTTATCTGATTCCTTCTTGTAGGGGGGGCGTCTGTATTTAACTTCGTCTTGGGTGGCCAGGAAGATGTTTTCGATTGTTTCATTCAAAGGAGTGTAAGTGTCAAATCTCGGTCCTGGCCGATATAGACGTTTTTCTCCCTTCTTGCCCCCAGCATTGTCTCTAAAGTCATTTCTTCGAACGTCTTTTGCTACAGCGGGTGTGTCGCCATGAGCTGCCTTGGTCTGTTACCCTGTCTGTCTTTCAGTGGCAGCGTCTTCAAGTCTCATATATCTTTCGGCTTCATGGAAGAAATCGGGTAAGGTAGATGGTTTTTCTTTCGTTAATCTTCTAGCAAACTTAGTATCCGGATGCACACCACTACAGAGGGCCATTAAGATGAGTTTCTCATCGGCATCTTGGACTGCGGCCGCTGCAGCATTGAATCAGGTTTGATATTGGTGCACTGTCTCTCCAGGCTTCTGTTTGATATTAGATAGGGAATAAGCGTCCTTGGGTTGTTCCACATGAATGCGGAACTGGCTGATGAACTTTTCTTTCAACATTTCCCATGAGCTGATGGATCCTTGGGGTAGATGGCAGAACCAGGAGGTAGCTAGATCTGCCAAGAATAGTGGAAAGCATTTGCACAATACTCCTTCTGTGGCTCCGCTCGTGAGCATATGCTGTGTGTATCTCTGCAAGTGTACAACGGGGTCAGAGATTCCCTTGTAAGGTTCCATTGTTGGCATTTTCCATTCTCGGAGGGTGGTGGCAATTTCGATATTGCGGGTGAAAGGGCTGGTTACCCTAGCGCCTATCCCTCGATCTCTTTGATCCCGTTGGACGCACTCTCTGAACAATCGCGCCATCCTTTCATCAGAATTTGGAGCAGATAGAAATGAGTTTGGTTCTTCTCTGCGAGATTGATTCCGTCCAGATGACCTGTAGGGATGGTATCGTCTATCACTCCTAATATTTTCCAGTGGCTGTCTCTATCTTCTGGGAGAATGCTAGGGTCAGCTACAGTTGGCCCTTGCATTGATCTCCCCTTGCTGGGCTCTGTTTCGAGCACTTCCTCGGGTCCAACATCGGGTTGGACTCTAGATCGGCCCCGTTCATTAGTGTTTCCATGGCTAGGTAGCATGACAGGCTCAGCTACAGCCGACCCTCACCTGGTACCTCCCCCGTTGGGTTCGGTTCCAAGCGTTTCCTCGGGTCGGAGTTCGGGCTGAGTTCGGGCTCGGCTCCTACCATTGCTATTTCTGTGGTTAGCTTCTTCGAAGAAGAAAGATCTTTGTCGCCTCCGAGATCCTCCAGACTGGGACTCATCCTATGATTCAGTGTTGCGGTTGGATTCTTCAGCATCCCTTAAGCGTGACATGAGTCGGTTCACCCAAGGCTTCTTGTGGGATGTGAAGCGGTCAGTCACTTCAGCCACAACCCTGTCTAGATCTGCCCTAGTAATTGCTGCCGGCTGTTCCGTGGCAGGGGCTGTCCGATTTTCCTGATTTTCATTTGGTACTACTGTTTGAACGGGACGATTCTCTTGATCTGGGATCACTGGATCTGGAATACTTCTAGTTGTGACGTTCTTTCCTTTGTTAACATCTTTCTTCTACCTGGGAGGCATGTTTTCTGAGCAATGAGCGATGCTGTTAGGAAGAAGGTTAAGTGGGAGAAGCTGAAGCTTCGAGCTCCCGCTCTCAATGAAAGCACCAAAAATGTTTGCACAAAAAATGGGCAAACACCTCCAAGTCGTATGATTTAGTCGATTTTATGTTGTTCTTAGTGATTTGGGTGATTTATGCAAATATGTAAAAAGCAGGGACTAAATTGTAAAAGACACACAGATTTATAGCGGTTCAGCCAGAATGTGCCTACGTCCGCTTTATATGTTATTCTCTTTCATTATTCAAATTACAAGTACAAAGCTTTTATCACAAGTGTATGAAAGTTGTTTGAAAGTTCTATCCGTGCTTGAGCTCTCCAAACCGTCCCCTATTGTTGTACCCCTACCCCTCTATTTATAGAGTCCGGCTGGGAGTAGGGGTCTTGGATGTATATAGCTGCTGGTGGGCCTGAGCTGACGTGATCTGGCCTAGCAATGTTGGTTCGGTAATGTCTTGGTCCGGTGGTGAGTACAGCATGGGTTGGTCCGGTGGTGAGTGGAGCGTGGATTGGTCCGGTGGTGAGTGGAGCGTGGATTGGTCCGGTGGTGAGTGGAGCATGGATTGGTCCGATGGTGAGTGGAGCGTGGATTGGTCCGGTAGTGAGTGCAGCGTGGTCTGGTCCGGTAGTGGGAGGAGCGTGGATTGGTCCGGTGGTGAGTGGAGTGTGGATTGGTCCGGTAGTGAATGGAGCGTGGTCTGGTCCGGTAGTGGGAGTACACCCAACACCTAACTATCATGTTTTTTTCGACATTCGATCGCTTGGCATGTAATACGGTGAACGTATCAGTGTCAATTTTTTAAGGTCAAAAATCTAGTCCGTTACAATAATAAAAAATCTTAATTTCTCCTTCAATCAAAAAAATTCGATCTTTATTTGTTGTATCAATGAAAAAAGAAAAAGTGCGACAAAACCGATTATAATAGAAAGAAGTATAATATAGTCACACACAGATATACATACATACATACATACATACATGTATGTATGTATGTATGTATGTATGTATGTACGTACGTAATAATTATTATTTTTCCTAACACATTAAGGGGGTCACAAACATATTAATTTACATTCATATTTTAAATATAATTAAATACCTTAATTATCAACTTATAATATAAAATTTATACGGTTCGGTTTAATTAAATGTTTAAGGTAGGTTTTTGTAGCAATTTTTATGATTTAATTTTATTAAATGTTTTAGTGGTGTTATTAAGTGTTTAGATAGGTGTTAATAGTAACACCTTTGAAAAGTGATAATGATCAGAAGAAGAAAAATTACAAAGCACCATGATTTTATGCAAGCT
This sequence comes from Allium cepa, assembly GCA_030765085.1. NCBI lineage: Eukaryota > Viridiplantae > Streptophyta > Magnoliopsida > Asparagales > Amaryllidaceae > Allium > Allium cepa. Next base: position 197,523,738 of record CM060946.1, read on the forward strand.
AATCAGAAGTTAGATTCATAATGGGCTTCGATTGGATGTTATGATTACTTGCTCAAGTTATTATTTCTTACTTATTTCCTTTTCCATGGGCTGAACTCATCAAGCCCAACCGAGACTATTACGTGTTAGTATAGCATAGTGTTGTCATAAAATATGTAACAACCCACCTTTTCGTCCCCTGGGTTCAACGCTCAAACTGATGTCAACACCTCGAAAACGGAAAAGGATAAGTCATTGGGTATGATAAAATTAGCAGATATGGTTCTAACTAACACCTTTTACAGTCTCACAACAGAAGGAATAAAATATAATACACAATAATCATAGTCATATTATCACCATAACATGTATAACTACCAAATACATATGTCTATACAATATGAATCAAATCCAAAGAAAATACATAATCAAATCTAGGTTATAATACTAATTTATATCACATAAAAAAGGTACAAATAAGTCTCTATCTTCTATACAATGTCATCTCTCCAAACACCAACAAGATGGATATATAAATAAAGAGGGAAACTGAGAGTGGATCATACATAAGTTTGGTGAGTGGATCATATTTTACCCCATATATATACTATAAAAATAGTACTATAGTATGATACGAGCCTAACGCTCGATCATCTCAAGTCCTGTTGACCACGTCATACCTGACTACCATATACATCTGGTCATATCATATCATCTCTATATGGACTCATTTCCCTATACCTTCCTCGTGCTCTGCAAAGTCGCCCGTTGTCCATCGTCACATTAATCGCATGTAGTACACACTTTCCTTGACCTGCCTCATGCACTACAGGGTTGCCCGTTGTCCTCGTATGTAAACTAGACTCATGCCCAGGACTTTCCTCTTGCACTATAGGGTCGCTTACCATCCCTCCTCCATATCGGTTCGTCAAAGAACTTCAGGGAAGAAACAAAATACCCAGACCACCTACTTATATCACGAGTCCATATCCATATCCTGGGCCACTACTTCTGCCATGGACTTGTTCTCTTTCATGTCATCATCGTTTCACGTTTCCACATTATGAATGCATACAAATCAATCTTAAATAATGATCAATCATCATATGCATTCACTTGAATATGTAACGTCGACAATTTCCTTGTTAATAGCCTTCAAATGCTTTTACAAAATAAGAGGAACAAGACTTAAACCGATAAATATTATTATATATAGGCTCATATGGGTCCAGGTTCAACCCAGCCCCGAATTAGGCTACCAGTGCATCATTTATAAGGACCGATGGACTAGTCTACATGAAAAGTTTGGGATTTCCAGATCGTTGATTTAGTTGTTCCACCATATCATTTTGCCTCCAATCACTTTATTCTGCCATCAGTTGCCTGAGAACTTCCGTAGTACCCAGCCCTATATTTCTATATTCGGGTTTACACTTTATTATATCAATTTAGTGATGTGTTCTTTAAATTACAAGAAATGGATGAAACCCTAGTTTCTAAATACTATTCTTACCAAATTCCTTCCCAAACCCTTGTTTAATCTTCATTTAAATGATTATAAATGTGTATATAAACTAATATAGTCTAAATATCATAGTCATAGGATCAACATTGCATTATACGAAGAGGAAACTACAAATCACTCATCGAACTCGCTTTTCACTACCTGGATCTCCACTGTCCGGGCTGCTACGTCACCACACTTCAAAATTTCATCTCCCATTTAGTATAGATGTGTATCCCTCCCACTAACTTCGTGATGTCACCGATCTCACGCAAATTTCATTGAGATTTGAGGAAGATATGGTGGTTTGACATTTTGTCTACATGGGGATGAAAGAGAGAAAGAGTGATCGGTTTCTAAAATGGAATGTTAGCTATGTATACGGTATTAAGGAATGGAGAAAAAGGAAACAACCCACTTAAACTTGGCATCCAATTAGCTCAACATATATTCAACCATAATTCCTTCATACGAACTCCAAATGTGGCAAATGAATATACTGCATAAATCAAAAAAAACAAGACGGTCGTAATGGCGTCAGTTCCATTACCAAATTCCAAAGTTGGAAAAATAAACATTTTGCCTCTCCTTATTTCTAATTTATTTAATAAACATATTAAATTTATTTATTTTCGCATTACTATATTGTTAATATTTAATAATAATATCTATTAAATTTTCGAGGTATTACATTCTCCCTCCTTAAAAGAATTTCGTCTTCTAAATTCCTAAGAGAAAAGGAATATATTGTACTCTCTCGTTGCACATATCATTCGGTGTAACATACAAATACATAGTATACATTCAATTATCCAACCATTCATCCAAACAAGCATCCATACACCAAAGAAACTAATCAAACCAAGCATACATGCACAACATACGAAATCTGAAATCAAATTTATCAAGATGGTGTATGTGTTCTATTAGCATATATCTATGTATGTACGTACGTATGTACACACACGCTCCTATAGTGGTGCTTGTGTATTCTATTAAATGCAACCAATAACATAACATCAAAATATGTATGCAGATACATATGAGTATGACATTGTATATGCGAATATCTAATTTTTGGGTTCTTCTATATGAATGAGATAAAATGATGAGTAAAGTATGATGCAAGCATCCTAGGGTGAAAATTATAGATGTATGCACAACAAATAACATTAGCACAGTATATGGAGGATGCATATATAAATGAATCATAAGAATCAAAGCATATAAAACACATCAAAATTTTAGCACAATCTATAACATAAATAAAACATCAATTGAAGCAACTAATATCAAGTAACATAACCAAAAAAATGAATCTAAGAAAATAATTCAATCAAACCAAGATATTAACTAAATTAATAATTAAGTAAATGGAAAAAGTTCTTGAATGGAGTCAAATTGAAAAGATTGAATCTACTTCTCCACTTTTTCAAATATCCTTGACCAAAACGTTATCCCTGACTAAATTTACTAAACCCTACTACTAGCATAAACTCATTATGAAATATCATTCACTAATGTACATGCATGTCTACAACTTATTCAATCCATGCTAATAACTCAAATTAATAATGCCACAAGGCATAATAACAGGTAGCCTTAGCATCTAACATACCCAAACAAAATTGCAATCTCTGATACCATCCCTAAATGCATATACTTTACACCTAAATCATTCAGTAGTATTTTCCTTAATTCATCTTTCGGATTGCTAAGGTAAACCAACTAAAAGTGGATGGTGTCTTATCTAAACCACTTTAACTACCATATTATCTCTTCTTTCATCTAATAACATCCAAATCGATTCATGTCTTAACTAGGTAAACATAACATATCTTCCATAATATTTAATCTTACTTAAGTGATATTATTACGCTTATGATATCACTTCTTCAAATATCTAATAAGTTTGGTGCTCAAAATCACTTCCTCGATTATCCAAACATTTTATCCTAAGTTCTACAACCTATAACTAAGCAAGTAGCTAAACAAGAGAAATCCTATTTTATTTAATCAATATAAGTATAGAAATAAAATCTAATATTTACGTGGAATTATAACCTAAGAAAAGTGCTAAGTGATAGGGTTAAAAGAATCGACTATATAGTACATTGTCTACATGCATGTCACATACGCACATCACATGCAATGTAGACTCTCTTCAATTCGAGAGGAGATTGAAAAGAATCCATCTCCTCATAACTCAAGGTTATATCCAAACTTCCAAATTTCATTTCCTATAAAACAACCATTACATTCCTTATACGTGCTAACTATAGCCTTCTTTCCTCAATCTTTCCAATCAATTTTTCGTCAATTCCATAACTTAGGTCTATCTCAATAGCTCAAAATCCTTTAAGAAATCCTTTTTAAAATTCTTTATCCATACCAATCAAAAATATTTCTTATATAATCCTTTCCACCAATCCAAATTAGAATATCTTTTATAAATAGAAGTTACATCTATCCACGGTTCTTTATTCTCTAAGTGGAAATTAGCCACAAGGGCTCTTTAGCAAGTGCAATTAGTTTCTAGGACACACAACTGAAATAATTACTTTTAAGGATAAAATGCAAAATAATTTATTTTTAAGGCCCTAAAACCTATGAAATTATGTCCTTGAAAGTGATTGGACTGCTGACTTTTTCCTTAAAAGTAATTATTTTGCTGACTTTGGCCTTGAAATTAATTTCTGTGGATGTGTGCCCTAGAAACTAATTGGACTGCAAAGTTTGTCCTTCTAGTGAAATGCCCCATTCTCTAAATTATATGTAACGATCTGAATTTTTGGACGTTTTAAGCAAACACACATGTCGGACTCAAACCATTCAAAAGGGCAGATTATTATGGGGTAAATAAGAAAAAGAGAAAGAAATAAAACAAATACATAATCTCACAGCAAAATGACAAAATATAATCGAATAACAATTATGATGTTGTTATATAAATAAATTTGATTATTCTTTTACCACACAAAATCAGAGTTGCATAAAATAGGAATAAATAAATAAATGCAGTTGAACAACATGATGCAGCGGAATAAATAAAACAAATAATAATAGTACTATATCTTCTTCTTCGTCCTCCAGAAAGCAGTCTTCGATAAATCAAAAAGCTCAGACTGACCCGAGCGGATTGAAAAGAAAAAAACACTCAAGTCAGAAATAAAAGATCTTATGTAAGTTAAATCAACAATAAATAAATACGAGTGTGACGACATCAGATATGTTTACGGGGTTGACATCTCATATCCAGTGTCTAATGTGAGTGCAGTAACTTAAGAGATGTTCAGGATTTACATCTCCTAAGGATCCGTTAAACGATCTACTATGTAGTACAATATACTATTATAATATATCTACAAAAAAGCAAAAATATTAAAATAGCGTTAAGACATTACCCATATCCCCCTCAACACATTTTATATATTTCCATAGTCTATACAGTACCATATGCTCCTCTATGAGGTTTACCCAGAGGTCACTCCATAGGTATGGTATAAAACAAACTTGTAGAAGGCGCGATAAGGCATGCGACAAGGCACTTGAGGCAATGCCCAGGGTAGATATACCAATCGCGGATCCGGACTGGTGGTAACGTGTAACACCTACTATCGCCCACCTTGGAACACACTACCAAATCAAAATCAAGGGTGGCCACCAATTCAATCACAAAGTCATAATATACCATCGAAGAAGTATTCCCAATAGGAGGAATGACTTTACTTGGCCCGGCATAGTTCCTGATTTTAGACACATCAAGCTGACTCATGAGAGTTAGGATCACGTAAATACCTCATACATAATCGTTCGCCAAACCATTCTACTTCATTTCTGGAATCTCCACCACGTGCATAGTTGTTAAAGTGGTTTTCGGTATTAACAGAGAGTATGACAATATCTAATCCCAGTCTCTTTAACAACCAAACTCTTATTTCACACCGGATGATTCTTTTACATTTCAAAAGTGAATTCATACTTAATATCAAAATATCACATTCTCGAAACCATATCACTTTCGATCATATTCACTTTAAAAATAACATTTACTTCCAAAATCATATTTACTCAAATATGTCATTTCACAAAAGGTATCAATTCCAAATTCCAACTTAGGTTGTATCATCATCAAGGATTTAAATATAAATACTTTAGCTTTCCATAATCTGAAATTTTAGAAATAGTTTAGGTAGTCATAAATAGTTTTAATAGTTTAATAAATTTAAATAATTTAAATAGTAAAATATTTTGAATAGATTTAAATTTAGTTTAAACAGATTTAAATTGATTTAAATAGATTAAGTAGATTTAATTAGATTTAAAATGTCTAAATAGATTAATTATAGATTAAATAGTGTTAAATTATATTTAGTATATTATTAAATAATTTTAAAATAGATTAAATCATATTAAATGGGTTTAAAATAGATTAAATAAATTTGATTAGTTTAAAATAAGTAAAATAGGTTCAGTTGGATTAAATAGGTTGTAACAGATTAATATAAATTGAAATAGTTTTAAATTGATTAAAACACTTAATTTAATTAAAATAGTTTAAATTAGTTTAGAAAGATTTCAAAGTTATATCCAACCGTTTCAGTAACTCAATTCCAATAAATTCACTTATATTTGACACTTCAACTTTGAAATTCAAATTCAAATCCTTTGAGCAATTCATTGAACCCATCAAATTTCAATAGTTAACACTTGGATTATCAAAAATAATTTGGTTTACATAAATCAACTTTCTATTTCAAAATACCGATTAACTGAATTCAAAATTTAAAGAATTGAAAATCATTTAATTTGACCAATCCGGTGTCCGTATATAATTTTCTACCATAGGGTCAAGTGATACGGATGTTTCTCATTTCAATCCGTAATTTTAACTTTTACAGTTATATATCATTTCAAACCGCAATCCTGAATTAAATAAAAATCCATAATACCGCAAGAGTCTATCATTTCAACCCATAATGATTTGCCCTAACCTATAGATCGTTCGGGTATGTATCCTTTCAACCCATAGGAAACTTACAGTTTATAACAAATTAAAAAATATAGTCATCCAGTCATACAATATCAATAATCAATATCCATCACAACCATCATTCAAATCGATCAATAAACGTCACCAAATAACTGATAATCAATAACAGGTATTAAATTAACAATTTAAATTCAATATTAAACTAAATGATGATTAAATACAATAAAAGTCAAATTTAACAAGAATGAAAATTTAGACATACCAAACATCGATCAATTAATTTCAAATCACCTCGTAAATTTAATTTAACTAACATAAGATAGTTTAGTAATTATGAGTGGGTTAAAAAACTCACCTTTGAATTCAAATTGATTTGAAATTCAAAATAAGGCCCAAAATTTAACGGTCTCAGAATTCGTCCAAAGAAGCGTCAAAAAGTACGGAATTCCAATACAATCCCAGCGGAACAAACCGCCCGTAAATCGGACCTCGTATGTAAATATTATATGATTAGAAAATTTGAAATTAAAATAAAATAATAATAAAAAGAAAATGATAAACCTGGCCACGTCACTAGCCTTCAACACGCAACCCTAATGCTCATGGTCGAGACCGCGACTACCCTGCAGCCGCCACCAATTCAAGCAAATGTCGACCATCTCGAGCCCCTCCATCATGATCAGGCAACGACGCTACCTTGCCCCCCACTGGCCGACCCTAGGCCTTACACGCGACGAACTCCTGTCATCCCCAGAATGCTGTCATTTAACTTCACATGGCTATCTCTGATGATCCAGGTCACCTAAGCACGAACTAGCCATACCGATGGGTGCTGCTCAACGCTACCTTCCAATTGTCCCCTCCCGATCGTCAAACGGTCACAGATCCACCGTCCAATGACAAACCCTGGCAACGGACGACCAAACTTTCTCCATAGTTTCTGGATGAACTATGAATCCGATAGAAAAACGAATCACACCAGTGAATTATACTCGTCGAGAGCTTCGAATTGATATATAAGTTGATAGGGTTTGAGGAATTTAAATTTTTCGATTTGATTTTGGTTTGCAGTTGAGTTTGGAATTGGAAATGTGTTTTCATTTGTCGGCCATTAGAAAGAGCGAAGCAAATAGAATTGTACGTACAGACAATTGAATAAGAAATGATTAGGGTTTATAATGGAATATATAGGCAGATCAGAAAGTAGGAATGAATGGGCTAGATTGATTTGAAAGTTGAATGATAAATGACCCGAAAAACCCGTTTCGTTCCCGAAACAAAAATGGGTGATCCATATATCAAATTAGATGTTTTTTGATAGTTTAAACTCAATGGAATAGGTTTCGAATCTAAATTCGAAAGTATACAGAAGTTAGTTTAATATCAGCTTATTTCAATTTGATTTCAATTAAATTAATTTCTACGTGTTTCGAGTTCGTATGACCAAATGACAAGTCCGATCGCTACGAAACTTGAAACCTTACAGTGGTTCACCGTTACAGATCCGATGAAACTAGTTTCGTCGAAATTTGAGATAATAGCCAAAATGGTTATTTTCACGTTAATTAAATAAATTATTACTAAACTAAATTAAATCACTTTTCAATTAAAATTTGATAATTTACAACTTGCATCACTTTTGATTACTCAGTAATTTATAACCTTTAAACAAATTTCTATATCAATTCAATATTGAATATTGCATAATTTATAGTGCTAAATTTCAATTTCAATGAATTTAGAAATTATAAATTAAATTTCCAATAAATCTATTTATTTGACTTTTCAACCTATTATTCAATCGCTTATTACTACATGGATATAATTAACATTAGTTTATATCTTATTACATTAAGGGTCAAGTCAATCTTTCAAAATTTCATTGGAAATTTTAAATACTCATACAAATACAAATGTGGGAGAAATCGGGAAGATGGGGGTTCGTTTATCTGATTGGTTAGTCAAGCATGAACTAATTCATAGATCTTTGGGTTTCGATTGCCGAGGAATAGAGACTCTACAAATAAAAACCGAGGATTGGGACTCCATTAAACAATTTCCAGTTTCCAATTTCAAATTAATTTCCATTTATGTAATATTTAATTGCATTTAGTTGCAATTGATTTCTCATTGAATTTAACAGACAGAATAGATAGGTAATATATTAATTGTCACCATTAACTTTCAGTCACATTTATATGTTTATTAATTACAAAAAAATATTATAATTACGTAGGTAACACTGATTTTATCCAATTATTGCCTAATGAATATAATTGGCATTTCTGTATATTTTGTTATATTCACAACTTTGCAATTATTGTCTTAACTCATATTAGAGTAACATTCATTTAATTTATTTGTAATCGATTAATTAAATTGGTAGCAAATAACAATTGTCACCATTTCTACATTTAATACATTTGTAGGTTTATTATTTACAAACAAATGTTATAACAACCTACAGTATACTAATTCTATCCAATTATAATTTATTACATATTATTTCATTAATTAATTAACAATTTAATTGTCGATTACTCTTTAAATCCAATTATAAGTTGATAGACACATTATTGCAATTAATTTACAATCTATAACTAATTATAACTTTTTAATCATTTTAATTAACTGGAATTACATTTACAACAGCTATAAATTACTTTAAATTAATACCACTTCATTTCATTCCAATTATATTCTTATTGTTTAATCATAAATTTTTATTTCTTCCAACATTAAATCACCAAACCTTCTTAAATTTACAATTTTTTATTATCTAAAATAACGGGTCATTGCATTATATCTATCTATCTAATTCCAATGACTACATTCCATTCATCGTACCAAAATACTTATCCTTATAAAGGCTTAATTCCAAATCAAATCAAAAATATCCTTTAAAATCAAAATTTTGAATTCGATACCCTTCACAATCAAAAGACCAAGCTTAAATCATTTCTAATAATAACCAAATAAGTGGTATCTTTCCTCATATATCATTTCATGGAATTACTGTTCTTCCTTATTATGGACGAGACAACTCAACAAGGATGATGTTTTGCCATATAAATCAAATCAACATAACACTCAATAATCATAGTAACAATCTATACCATAACATATCTAGTAACAAAGCAAAAAGGAATGATGTCATAGCATAGTAAACATGCTATCAAACTCATGACACATCCAGTACTCAAATATTGATAATCTACAACTATCACCCCAAAACATGTACATTAAGACAAAAATGTAACGACCTAGAATTTTTAAAGCATCGAATGGAAATATTTAATTTATTTAAATATTAAAATTTGGTTCGAATGTGATAAACAATAAGGAAATTAATTCCTAACATAAGGAATTGATTTTTACTGGTATATTTTTTATTTAATTTCTAATTTGAAAAATATTTAAATTTTTGTTTGACGTATTTTACGGCAAACGGTGGAATTTATGAAGTTTTACATAATAAGATAACTAGTGTACATTCATATTGTTTTGTGATCATATCACATTTTTATGCATGATTATATTTTTGTTTTGTCATTCGCGGTTCGTGTGAGAACGAAATGCTATGTGGCGTGGTATCGAAAATCGAATTATAAACTAAACTAAACACTTAGACTTTTCCATCATTTACTTTTCCCTCTTCCTTTTCTCATTATCCCTCTATCCACTTTTAGTGTAAAAAGAAAAATCGACTTCTTCCTCTAAAAAAATCAAAACAAAAATCTACACTTCACTAAAAATCACATAACTAGATCGATTTAGTTTATCTAGGGGTAAGCTTCAATTCTAGGTAGAGATGGTGGTGTACGGTGGTGATGGGGATGACCGTTATGGAAGAGTCGTAAATAGATTTGACTTTTGGTGAGATTTAATCGATGTTTGGCAAAATCGAGGTTAGATTTGAGTTTGTGATGCAAATGTGAGTTGGTGGTGAAGTTTTTGAAGGATGCAACTTCGTGGGATGGAATACGACATTTGGGAGAAGGAGCAGGTTGGCTAGTGGTTGCTTTTTGGGTGGTTGGACGGAGCTCGATGTGGATAGGTGAAACGCGAAGCTTGCGTGACGTGGAGTTCATCGGTGGTGTCATTGGTGGATTTCATGGATTCGAGGAGTTTGGGGCGCATGTGCACAGTAGAGATGAGCGTGCATGTACAAATATAGATTAGAGAGAGGGAGAAGAAGGATTAAAGTGGGATTAATTTATTTAATGTGATTAGTGTAGCTAATTATTATTTAAATCTCGATACCTTAAAAAATGAATATATCTTTCCTACGTGGTCCAATAAAGACGTGATCTTTTGCATTGTGCTCGTAGGTGCGATATCTACACGCTGGAACTAATTTTATAGAGTTTGGAAAAATTTTGAGCTAAAATCGAACATAGATCAAACTGGAAAGCTTAAGCGTCCGTTAGAATTTTAATGCATTAACTCACCTTTGATTGAATACTATATGATATATAGTAGATACAAATCATTGTTTTCGTGTTTGAATGATTACTGGTTTGGTTTGCTTAAATTTCTACTTTAAAAAGTGATTGACATATAAAATGAAATATATGGTATTTTGTAGGGGAATCTAAATTCCTCGTTCATTTAAGTTATTTGCTTGTTTTATAAATTGCTGAATTCTAAAAGTTGGTAGTTGGTCATATTGGATATGACATTGATAAATGTTAAAAGTTGAATCTTTTTAGTGAAAAAGGTAGTAGCAGCATTGGTTAAGTGTTATGGTAGTTATTTGCCTCATTATAGTATTTTGGAATACTGTTAATTGCTATTTGACTTGAAAAAGTGATTTGGATAATGATTTTAAATACGATTTTTGGAAATTTCTATGGCCTTTTATTTAATTCAAAAAAGGTTTTTGAACTTTTCTATTTTAACTTTTTTGAAAATACTTTAAAAATATTTTGGGAAGCATTTACTTCATCGAAAGGTTAATATAATAACAAATGTTTATTTCAAAGAAAAAGAGGTATTTATCTTCTATAATAAGGTGATTTTGTTTTAAAAGAAGATAGAAATATTTTAAAATAAATATTTGTGAAACGTTTTATATTAAATGTTGTATAAAAAGGATAGATTTTTAAATGGTGTTCATAAATAAAAGGATAGATTTTTAAACAGTATTTTATAAGAGGTTTTATAAAGGAATTTTATAAAGGACTAAAAGGAATTTTAAATTTGGAGATTTATAAAAGGAGTTTTATAATTATATTTTGAGATTTTAAAAGAAGTCTTATAATTATTTATAGATTTATAAGTGGAGTTATATAGTCATATTTGGAGATTAATAAAAGGGGTTTTATAATTATATTTGAAGATTGATAAAAGTTATTTTATACTTAAACTTTGAGGGTTATAAAAGGAGATTTATAAATGATATTTTATAAAAGGAGATTTATAAGTGATATTTACAAGGAGGTTTGAAAATGAAGTTTTATAAAGGAATTTATAAATGGAGTTTGTAAAAATTAAAGAGATTTATAAAAAAGAGTTATAAAAGGAATGAGATTTGAATTTCATAAATGATTTATTTAAATTATGGTGGTATGGAAAGTATTTTTTTCATACTTAACACCAAATTCCAAGGTATGGAAACTCATCTCTATCTTGAGAATTAAGAATTTATGTTGAGGCAATGATAGTTTTCTAACTTGTATGATTTTGTTGTTAATCGAGGGATAGTATTGTTTGAAGTAGATAAGTGGTAGTAAGTATATTTAGTCTAGTTTCTATACGATCCATTTACTTACACTAAAAGTGTTTTGGTTTTATTGATGTTAATGTTTTAAGTTACATTTGTTTATACCCAAATAATTATCGTTTTGGAAATGAAATATTTCTTAAAATTTATGGACATACATATACCATTGAGATGAGTATTTGGGTATTTTTCTAAGTACGGAAAATGTAGTGTTTTATGAATATACTTATACTGTTGATACAAGTATATGGAAAACTTTTCTAAGTATTCGAAATGAAATGTTTTGTGAGGATGCTTATACAGTTAAGATAAGTACATCAAAAAATTTGAAATATTAAAAAGAGTAGAGATAATTTGTAAAAATATCTTTTGAGAAAGGTATTTTAATACAAATATTTGAAAGGAAAATTTAATTTATGAAAGGGTTAATTAAAGAGGAATAGTGGTTGTTTATGCACTTAACCGTGGTTGGTTTCCATAAGGAATTAAATCTATGATCTGATTGTTTGTTTGTTTAATAGTTAAATAATCGACTATCAAATCTTGCTAGTTTTGAAACCATCATTTTCGATTCAGAGAGACCGAGATCAGATATATTGTGATGACCCGCAAATCCGTACTCCTTGAATATACACTAATCTCCATAGATTAACTCAAGATGAACAGAAATACGAATTATCAATGTTTAAGAAAAAGAAAAAGGAAGAAGAAGGTAGAGAAAGATAGGAAATAGAGAGGAAAGAAAAAAGAAAATAGAACGGAACAGAAGAAAAACAACAGAACTATAACAGAATCTCACAATTCGTAGCGGAACAACATATAATAATAAATGAATAATCTTCAAACAAAGAACTATATCAGTTATTACATTTTATACATTACATTACATCATATCATCAGAGTGTACAATAATATACAACAACAAACAGCGGAAAAGAGATACTATATACAAGTAATACGCCATGCTATCCAGCTTGCCTCCAGCAACTCCAGAAATATTCTGATAAACCTAACTCTTAACTGCCCGTGTGGAAACTGGTGGGCACCCAGAGTTTAGGAAGGAAACAATAAACTCCGAGTCAGTCATGTGACTGGTGTGAGAACTCAAAACAGTTTATTTATCTTTGAAAAACAAAATATAGGAATATTTTTAAGTCAATTCACAATGCTTTTTAAAAATGAGACTACCATAAGGCCTCCCGCACACACACACAATGCAAACGCAGAATCGGAGGAGATTTCTCTTTATGATAGTCAAAGATGCTTGATACGCATTAAAAGAACATTTGATAGTATTATTAGTGCATAGTGTAGGAAAAATTCATTTCGAAAGTAGAATATAAATCTTAGCCAGCATAGACATTCCGAACTATGCCTACTATAGCTACCATCCAAACAGTGGGGCGCCACCATAAGTGAATGATAGGTTCTACAACTAATACCGTACAAGATCGTATTGTGTCTTTGGATTTTCAACGAATGGTCAGGCCAAGGAACTTCCCATTGCCACATGAGAATGCCTCTGGAAGGACATCCCCGAGAACCAAACCGGATCTCTGCCAACACAAGGCCGGGTTACCCCTAACTGAGTAACAACTGACCGAATATGTCATCCCCCGGTCCTTTAGGACCTTTCACCGAGCGCTCGTAATCAATTCACACAATCATAAAGTGTTTTCAACATGAGTAAATATCTGGGCTCCATACCATGATACCACCCTTTTCCAGAAGGAAATGCACATATCCTAAAGGGCGCTACCCCTCATAACCTTGCTGCATCTTTCCTGTTTTGACCATTCCCGGGGTGTGAGGCTCGACGAAGTCACGTCCACAAAAACATACTTTATACAAAAGCCATGCTTTGGGTCAACAAATGATCATAGAAATGATCACCAGGATAGACGATCAAATAAATGATCCTATCCCAAATAATCAACACAATGATCATTTCACAGCAACACTCAGCATGTCACATTACCAAATTGGGAATATATCGCTGATAACATTCAACTATATAACCTCTGAGCTCGTACGTCTCAGAGAAGGGTGTTAAGCTAAAAGAATAAATTCTCCGCCACCAACAGAAATATATTTGAAAGAAATCTGCTTTATATCTCAATTTGTAACGTCAGACATACAATCCAAGTGGGTTCGAACAGAACCGAAGGCACTTACAAAGAAGTCCTTGCAATCTGTATATTCACAATCCTGATCGGATTTCCCATCACTTAGGGAATCTCTATACCAGGAGCTACCCAGTGCAGAGACAATCGATAGGTCATCCTATCGCTTTCGCAAATACCCGGTCTTCAACACCGGTCATCAATGCTATCCATTACGTCGTATCACTATTCGGAATGGGTAATCCGAATAACGAGCGCAATAATTTAAAAATAAGTGTAGCATTCAAATTCAGCAAATCACAACAAATACCTTTCAAAGGTAAATATTGATAGTCGGTTATTGGACTATCAATGGATATGCACAACATCACCAGATTCCAAATTATTTATTTTCCAAAAATATCTTTACTAGATATATAATTTCAATACCTCAAAAATAAATCAATATTTATTTTTTAAAAGAATTCCACTTCCTTTTATAAATTCCATAGTGAATTTATATTCCAAATATCTATGAATATACGACTTCAATTATTCACTTCAATTTATCTTCAAAAAGATAAATTCTCCAAATATTCACTTTATATTGGAAAACATTTCCATACTTACTTATTAAGTAATTCTCAATCCATTTATTTTCAATACTTGGAAAATATTCAAATATACTTAAATCGAGATTAAGTATATATTTCATTCTTTAAGGAAATCATTCACTTAAACATATTTATTTGGGCCAAAACGAATGTTGCGTAAAACATCGTTACGACAACCCAAAATCACTAGTATAGGGATTCTAAATTAAAATAGATATATAAATCCCAATACTATACAAAACATTTCCTTCCGGAAATCATTTACTATAACAACAGTGTTATAGTCCACCATTTCCTTTTATTTCTCGAAAACATCTATTTCAACAATAGATGTTGAAATCTATGGCTTCGAATCTCAACGCATTTTAAAAACATCGTTAGATCGTTTTGATTCTATTTAAAACATCACATTCAAAACAATTTCTTTAACATATTATTCACTATTCAAAAACGTGAATATACTACGTTAACCAATTTCATCATTTCTATACATTTCATTTTAAAGGATTATTCACTGTCTAAAACGTGAATATAACTTCATAAATAAGTTATAAAAATTAACTTATCAAAATAAGTCGTTTGCGAATTTATAAAACAACGTTTATAAACTCCATTTCTATTTGTTTTATAACAACTTCCTTTTATAAATTCCTTTATTAACCTATTCAATTTATATCTCAATTATGAACCAAAAGTCCATATTATAAGTTAAATACTTATAAAACGATTATTTTATAAAATCGTTCTTTTTAAGACTTTCTAAATTATAAATCTTATAACTTATAAGATTCATTTATTTATCAAAAATCCATTCTTCAATTAACTTTTCAAATTTTATAAACCTACTGCTTATAAAATTCCATTTATAACTTCACCGTTTATAATTCTATAAATTTCATTCATTTATGAAATTCATTCACAATTCATTCTAACACTTATAAAAACTCGTTTTATAATTCAAATATTTTCATTTATAAATTATCAATTTATAAATCCTTTATAAAATCAATTTATACTATTATTTTAAAACATCTTTAATCTCCTTTATAATTTCACCATTCTCTTGATTTATAAAATAATCAAATTTATAAATCCTATATTTAAACTTTTATAATAAATTCAAAAATCCCGATTTAAACTCTTTTATAAAATCATTAATCCCATATTTTCAAAAATCAACCTTTAACTATATTTTTCAAAAATCATACTTTTTATAGCATTAAAAAATTATATCGTTTATTTATTTAAAATGGATCAATTCCAAAAATATTTTATAAACGTATACTTTCAAAAATCACTTTGAAATCCTTTTTAAAAGTCCAAAATTTGGTCCAATGATGCTACATACCAAATAGTCAATCACGACAACAATGATACCATATATCGATATGATAATCCATCAAATATCAAAATATCTGAAATCAAATAAATACAGTTGAGGAATCCAGTTGGATCCCTCCAACCTGTTTTCCTGCATCCACAAACATTAGCACAATACCAATTCCGCGCCAGTACGGAATTATCGCGGTATATGGGATTTAAAATATTATCCGCTTAATAGACGGCGCATAGGGTCTCATTCGCTATACAAATGCAGGAAATCAATAACTCCAATATATACATATGCTAATATATATATATATATTGCTATTATATATAATACCAATTTCACTGTTTATGAAATATTCGCGGTATATGTTTTTAATAAATAACATCCGCTTACTAACGGCGTATAATGTCTATTTTAACAATCAATAGATAACAATCATCATTCAAACATGCATTCAAATATTTTAAATATAACTATTTAAAATTAAAATCGAAACCGATTCGATTGAGTGAGAAGTTCTCACCTTGATTTCAATTTCGTTTTAGCGATTTATTTCGAATAAAATTAAACAGACGTTTAATTTTACCCGAAATTCTCACTAACTGCAAACGACTCCAATCCAATTCCATCGCGTAATGCTCGTCCATACGATTCCAACGCAACTGGTTTCGCGCGTTTTCGACCTCGTATGAAAAAGTTACGATATTATGAAGTTTACACGATTTTATAATATAAATTTACAACTAAATTTTATATTTTTCAACCTACATCACTACAGGCCGTAGATCTTGGCAACCCCAAATCACCACCGCTCCCTTCATCTCCCATCACGCGTCTTACACAGTAAACATATACGCACGCACAACCCAAACATCACGAACTAGGGTTCCACTTTGCAATCTCATCGCTCGACGAAACTTCATCAAACCACCTCCATATTGAAGCCCATTGCAAGAGCTATCTTCGGCCCAAACGTCTCAGATCTCGGTCGAGCCTTCTGCATGCAGTTCGAGAATGAACGTGCGACACTAATACGAGATTTGCCATCAATTTACTAACCTATTCGCGATCATAGCCGTTGGATATCAAGATCTCAACGTGCTCTACCACTTTCTAATTGGAAGTTTGTTGTAATTGTTGATAGATTTGAAGAATTCGAGGGAGAAGGAAAGTAAATTTCGGCCATCCATTGATAACTGGCGGCTGAAGATGAAATTAGGCTTTTAATTTCTTTTTTTTATTTTAGAGAGAGATGGGGCTATTTATAGGGAACCGAACGACACTATTCATTCCGGAAATTCCGAACTCCGATTTACGCGCCGTAACCAGCGTTTCTAGGGTTTTCCCCGCGTTCCGGACACAATGGAACAGGTTTCAAAAGCTAATTCGGATATCTGTGCGAGTTATGGCAATAAACGTTCAATTTGAATTAAACCGATTTAAACGATTTTCTAGGCGTTTTAATTTGTACCGGACAAACGGTAAATCCAATTGACACGAAATTTGAAACCTTACAATAATATCACATTACGGATCCGATGAAACTGGTTTCGTCCAAATCCGAGACTTTTTGAAAAATGACTATTTTAACTCGCCAAATTAATATTAAAAATAATTCGATGCGTTTCGAGCTGCCACGATCAAACGATAACTCCGTTTGCTACGAAAATTGAAATCCGGTAATAACTAACTGTTACGGATCCAATGGAACTAGTTTCGTCCAATTCTGAGACTGTTCAAAAATTAACTATTTTCACTAGTCGATTTTAATATTAAAATATTCAATTTTCACAAATAAACTTTTAATTCGATTTTAAAAGTTCTAAAATATCGTTCTAACTCCAATATGATAAAATAAAATTTTACAAATCATTTTCAATCATATTCAACTCAATTTTCAATTATTTCCATAATTTCACATAATAAATTATCGATTTAATTATTCAATTAAATCCAATTATTCGAAATAAAATTTATTCGACTTATAAATTCACTTCTTAATATTTAAAATTAATTAAATATTCAAATTTTAATTAATTAAAATCCTGGGTCGTTACATATATTGTCCGAAAACCGCTTCAAACCGGCATAAGCATTTGAATTGGAGACATCTTGAAGATGATGAAATCGAAGAAGAAGTTCTTCGAAGTACAAGAGCTACTTGTTGCTAATCCTAAGGATGTAGTAGAAGTAGTGCCTTCAGTTTGTTCAATCCCGGAACAACTTGTATGGATGAATGCTGGGATTGCATTGTTTCCTGGAGAGCAGTGTTATCTTCTAGGTGGAATTTGCTAAAAAGTAAAATGCAAACTAAAACCTCACAACCCAGAAATGGCTAAAACAGGATAGTGCGGCAGATCTAAGTGGGTCACTACTATTAGGATATGGTCATCACTTGTATATAGATCGGTATTCTCGAATTATCTATGCTTGTGGCCACAAAACGGTAAGTCAATTTGGCAGCAGGGTGCTGATCATATTCGGTACTATGTAGGAAGGGGTAGGTCTGTTCTTTGTTCGTAGTGGGGCAAATGTTTTACAGCCATTGGTACATTTTATTTAGAGATGTATTGTATGGAAATAGTCCATTACCTTGTTATTGTATGGAATCCATTCTCCGATATGTGCCTTCTGGACTCAATTGTATACCTAATATTCTTGAATGTAATTAATGTAACAATTTCGGCTATCACTAAATATTTATTTTAAACCTTAGACATTATTATAGTATCAGAAGATTTCTATAAATGGTTTGCCACCTGTGACGATCCGACTTTCACCACAGAAAAGTCGTTTCATCATGAAAAAAGAAAGGGATAGAAAAGAGAAAAGAAAGAGAAGAAAGAAGAATAACAACAGAATCTCAACAGCGGGACGAATAAATTATATTAATAACAAAAGTATTACATAGATATACAACACTATCAGAGTTACACAGAATTTACATCACATACTAGACAGTTATAAACATCTGTTTAGTTATTACAACTCAATACAACTCAAACAAATACCCCAATACAGAAAACACACAGCGGAACTATATATCTACAACGCAGAAGCCTCCTGCTCCATTTGCTCCTCCATAATTCGTCAAAAGCTAACCTGAAATCCCTTGGCTACTCGTAAAAATTTGAGTACCCAAGAGTTTAAGAAAACAGAAGATAAACTTTGGGTCAGACATGGGTCTGGTGTGAGTAACAGGCTAAAGTTTCTTAACTTTGAAAATCCTTTGAAAAGAAAAGGTATCACGTAAGACTTCCCACACATAAACATGAAAAAGTTTTTACCTTACGCTAACCAAAATATTTGATAGGAAATCCAGTGATATTATAATAGGTCTAGGGTTTTCAAGTAAATACGAAATAGCCGAAATTGTTACATTTATTAAATTCCAGCTACTAGCCACAAAAGTGGGTAATACAATCAAAACCGTTGGCACTTATTCGATTGTGGATTCCATCAATGGCTGGGCTATTGGGGTACCGCCCATCATAGTACGTGGCCTAGATCAACGTACCAAGGAGTACGCCCGCTCCCCTGCAACACAAGACCGAAACCATCCCTTACTGGACAGTCCCGAACAAGAAAACCCCGCAGTTGGCGAATGTTCCAACCGCCCACGCAGCCGAAATAAAAAGGGACCTCTAGACAGGGGTAAATCTCGCTCTCCAATGGGAGCTACCCACGAAGCCTTGCTGCACCTCCCCTGTTGTAGCCATTCCCGGTTGATGAGGCTTGAGGCTACGATTACCTTTAGAGAACACATCTCTTAGAATGCTCATCGTCCACCTGACGATGTTCTGAAAGCATTCAATCCATACAAGTTCATTCCGGGTTCGAACGAAACCGAAGGCATTATCTCGTTACACTCATTTTGGAATCACCCTCAGAGTTAACGACGATAACCCTTGCACTCTAAATCACCATCTCGAACCTATAAGAACTATCTCCGTCAAACTCATCACGGAATCACCCCAGAGTTATACTGACGTA
The DNA here is from genome assembly GCA_030765085.1 of Allium cepa. NCBI lineage: Eukaryota > Viridiplantae > Streptophyta > Magnoliopsida > Asparagales > Amaryllidaceae > Allium > Allium cepa. The sequence goes on from CM060946.1 coordinate 197,543,978, forward strand.
TAGTCCTTACACCTAGAGTCTTCACTTTGATTTATTTAATGGCTTACACATGTCAATTTAGGTGTTAGGAGATTAACACATGTCTTATGAGTATTTTAATTTTATCTAAATTGTTTACAAAATTTTTAAACTTTAATTTATTATTCTTATGTATATATATAAATGAATTTCTTCTCCTTTAAATTTATTAAAGAGAAATGAAACAAACAAATATAAATATAAGCTTATTCAAATATTTTAAGTATTTATTCTTTTAAATTTCAAAACATCAAATTCAAATTTAAATTAAATTATAAAACCTAATTTAAAAATCAAGTTATATATATATTCATATATAACTCTTACTAAAATTAAAAATAACAAAACTTATTTCTATAAAAATCTTATTTGTTTAGATTATATTTTAATTAGTTTAAACATGAATTTAAATTAGATTAACATTAAAAGCTTGGTTTTATTTTATTTTTAAATATTGTTTGAATTTATATATAAGAGTTTAAAATACAATTTACATGTGATCTTAATTTAAGTGATTAACTCTTAATTAATTTTTCCCAAATTAATTTTCTTGAATTAATAACAACCCTAATTAAATTCTCGATCTCAATTAATTACTTAATTTTACCGTTATAAAAATCATTTAGGGATCAATGATTTAAAATATATAATCTCTTTTAAACAAACAATTTAAACATTAAATTTTTACCAGTTTAAAATCTTTGTACTTGTTTAACTTGTTAAAAATTTTAAATAAGTTATTCGTGAAACTTATAAAGTATTTAGCTTGAAAAACTTAGTTTTATTTTGCTTCAAACTTGGCTAGTAATCACAGAATCAAATTCGAGATTAAGTCGCCAGAATACACGAGCCATAAACGATAAAACCCGAGCAAAGCTTGCAGGAAGATGTAAATGAACCAGAGTCTTGCCTGTGACAACTTTTTTCCCCTCTAACCATTACTTCCATTTTCTTCTTCCTTTCTAAGACGTGCAAACTGCCTGAACTTGTGCAAGTGCACAATCCCTCAGATCATCATCCACCGCCACCGACCTACTCCACAACCACCTAAGCCTTCCTCGTTCATCACAGCTTCATAAAAGTGCTCGAAAACCATAGGAACTCAAAATCGACAAATTCGCCCACCTATCAGAAAAACAGACCTAACTTATTTAGTCTTGCACCATTCTGATGATCTACAGATCATTCTACCATTTATTCCGTGACCTCCTTCCCTCTAGCCAACCCCAGTCAAAGCCTCGACCAACTATTCCTTCGCTATCGATGAGAATCGATCATTTTCAAATTCCGTTCAACTTGAAAATTCTTGTAACCCACAGACCTAAAAATCTTGATTCATATACTAAAAATCATGATTTCTAGTTATGAATTCAAATTTATAATCAGAACTAGAAAATTTTAAAAAAAGAATTTTACCTGAATTAATGTAAATTTTCTTTTGCTGGTTAATTAACTTCAACTTATACAATAACCAATTTTAAAATCAAAATTCGGTTAATATAAACAGTTTTCCTTTAATGATTATGATATGAAAGATATTGAAACAAAGGAAATTGATTTTTAAATTGAAATTTTGAGACTACAAACCAATAACAGAGCTATATATTTATTTATACAGACATGCAGTCGATCATCAGCAATTATATTGTAATATCCAGGAAAAATACTTTTATAAATCTATATAAACCATATTTCTAACTTCATTTATCATTTCACAATTAATCATGATGGATTAAATCTTAAATAGCCAAAGGTTTAACTCACAGCAGTATCAATTAAATAACCAGGCAATCCATCTTCCTTATTCATGCATGCAAGCATATCAAGACATTTCCCGACAATCAAATGCAAACAAATAAAATCTAGAATTTTGGGCTTTTAAGAAGTCAGATTTACTCACCTGTTTTGGGTTTGAAACAGAGAAAGCTCGTTTGATTTTTTTTTTACATCCTTACTGATCTGGGTTTGCTTCCTGAAGTTTTGATCCGGCTTCCAAGTTTGTTTTTGAACTGTATTATGAGTTTTGAGCTAAAGCTTTCAGGAATTACTATATTTTTTTCCTTCTTCTACTCTGATTTATGCATAACTAGAAACTAAGGCTGAATTTTTTTCTTTTTTGCTTGATGATTTGTAAGGAATTGTTCAGTCTTTTAATCCCAATTTTATTACTTCAAATTTAAAACATGTAAAAGAAAAGTGGGAATAAGAGTAGAAAGATATATATATATATATATATATATATATAACACTATGTTTTTTTATTTTAAATCAAATTTCAATTTGAACTAATTTCAAAATCAATCTTACTTTAAATCATCTTGAATTATATAAATTCGACTTAAATCCACTACGGTTGGTTTAACCTTTTAAACCAAGTTAACCTTTATTAAAAGCTTTTAAACAATTTAAATTCTGAGCTCAAATTCTAGAATTTTCGTTTGAAATTATCTTTACTTACTCATTTCAAAGTTTACATAAGAGTTCAAAACAATTTCTATCTTAAAAATTCTACTTATCACCTTGGGTATCATATCTCACTCCAGATTTAAAACTCAATATTTAGAGTTTATTTCAAACCATCCACATATATATGCATTTTACTTCTTGGCCCACCAACCCAAATTTTAAAATTTAAACCACCCTTGGATTTAATTCAAAACAAAAATTGGACTTGGGTCAATTTAAATGGAAGTGGAAATTTAAATTGAATTGTTAGGGAAGTGAACAGTTTGACTCCGGACTATTTTCAATATAAATTATTTTAATATAAATTTATTCTTCCAAGCTATTAAATATATACAACCTTTCTTTTTAAAGCTAGCCTATTTTGTATTTGTTTTACCATTATTTTTTGGAACTATTTAACAATTTTTCAATTGTTTTCTAAACTAATTACTATTTTTCAACTATGTTACACATTAATTACAATTTTACAACTATTTTACAATTATCTAAAATTTCTGAAACTATTTAGCTATTTCTCAACTATTTACAATTAGTTACCTATTTTATAGCTATTTTGCAAGCTAATAATTATTTTTCAACTGCGTATTTATTTTTAAAAAATTTCAAGCTGTTTTCTAAATATAAACTGGTCGGAGTTCAAACTGTTATTAGTTAAATACCCAACCGAGATAAGAATTGAAGTGATAATTCAATGGATTTGAAATGATTGTAAATTAATAATGGAGTTTGGAAATGAATTCGAATTGTAAATAGAATTCGACTTGGATTTGATAAATGGGTTAATTAAGTTAAGTAATAAATGAATGAAGTCTGATGATTTAAATGGATAAGTAATTAATTTAATTAATTAAAGATTTGGGCTAATTAATTAAGTTTAGATTAATTTAGGATAATCATTGGGTGGTTTAATAAGTAATTACTTAATGCAATTAATAAAATTACTTTCTGTATTTAATCAAGAGATAAATTAAGATAATTAATTTAGGGAGAATTAATTTATTTAATGAAGTAAATAAAAAGGGAGATAATTTCAGTTGGAAAAAAACTCAAGTATGATAAAATACTGTGGTTTAATTCAGGTAATTAATTTAGATTAGAGAAGAGAAAAAAATTAAAATACAATTGGAAATCATTAATTTATACAATTAATGATGTAACTAAAATTGGTAAATTAAAATTGATTAATCCATAATAAGTGACTTATGAGAAATTAATTAATATAAGTAATTAAGGATTATATAGCTAATTAACTTATGAAGTAATTAAGATTACTTATTGATTTGGGTAAGAAGAATTAATATCGTGAAATTAAATAAAGATAATTACTTGAATGTAATGGGAAAAAATAATTAATCCGGGGTGATTAATTAAGATGAATAATAAAGGTTGACTAATTAATTGATTTGCAATTAATTAATGTTAATGAAGGAATATACGTGGTTGAGGTTAGAAATTCAATTTGAATCAATTGAATTAATTTGGGAGTGATCACATTTGCTTATGGATGATTGAATAGTATTGGATGCTTTGAATGAGTTGATTTATCTGATATGAAATGTTGTGTATTTCATTTGAATAACTTGGGTTAGGATAACTTGAGTTTCGAAGAGACCAGGGTCGGGTATTGGGAAATACCTGAAACCACTTCGAATTTTTATAAATTGATTGTGAAATCAATGGGCTGGAATGAAATGGTTTAAGTGAATTGGATTATTTTTATCTAAGTTTGGTACTTAAAAATTGACGTGAGGAATAAGTGTTGTCTACAGCAAATTGTGAATTTGTTAAATTGATATAAGTTACCCGGGTGTTACTTTGGTGTAATGCACGGGTCAGACCGAGTATTACAGATTTCCAGGTAGGTACGTTCTAGAGCTCAGGAGACGAGCTGGATGGCAAGAGCGTATAGAGTATTTCCGCTGTGTTTATATTATTGTAAATCTGAGTAATGATAATTGTATATGTTCAGTGACTGTATATATGTGAAACTCTGATGTGTATTAAGTGTAATCGATAGATACAGTATTCTTTTGTAAACTGTTATTATTTATTATTATAATTTATCCGCTGCAAATGTGAGATGTTTGGTGTTTCTGTTCTTCTTCTTCTATATCTTTCTTCTTTTTCACAACTATCTGGGATTTTCGGGATCGAAAATTTTGGGTCGTTACAGGTTTGGTTACCGTAAGGTAAAAACTGTTGGGGATGCGGATTAAGGATCTTAAGGCAGAAATAACACTAGAGGGGGGGGTGAATAGTGTTTTAAAGAATATATGAACTATATGAATAAATTAAAACTTTCAACACAAATCTAAACAGAATTCTAACACAGAATGATCACAGAATATATAACAAATGCAAATAGTAAAGTAAAGCAAGTAAAAGGAAAGAACACACCGGATTTTATACTAGTTCGGAATCCTCCTACATCCAGTCCTGCACCAAGGCAATATCCTTGTACAGATTTTTATAAGCCAATATCCAAATTACAACCCTCAATTTCTAAGGCCTTGAGGAACCCTCCTATCTTCGAGTCTGGGGTAAACTCTCTTGATTTACGGGACACAAGATCACCCTAATACTTCATAATAACAATCCTTTTGAATGGATAGACTCTATGGACTTTTTAAATACAAATTGATCCTATAACTCTGAATAGCACTTTGATCTTTAGTAGAATGATGGAGAATCAAATAGAGAGAGTATCTAAATGATTTCCTATTGAGAATTTGGCAGAATGATGGCACGATCTTGAAAATATGAAGTTTTATGGATATGGAATGGTGGAGAAGAAAGAGTGAAGAAAAATAAGAAAGTAGTTATTAAAAAATTCGTTTTGGAAGCCTTTATATAGATGCTCAACAGTCATAACCATTGGCAAAAGGTTTTTGAACGAATGGACATTTCTTTTGAATTTTGAATTTTGAATCCAACTGTCACCATGTCGACATGGGGTATCCCCATATGTCGACATCCCTCAGTTCAAAATTGTAGAGATGTTGTTTTGTAAAAGCATTTGAATTTAAAACAAGTTAAAACTTCTCTGAAGCAAAATAAAGTGTTTAAACAATATTTTGAGATAGAGAATGAATATATAACATTATTTTAAATATATATATATATATATAATTGATATAGACCGTCAATTATATAAGTAATATTTAAAATCAGAATAAGTTTTGATGTTTTAAAAATAGAAGTTTTTAAAATCAGAATGGAGGAATATTTCAAGGCTAAAACAAAGTTTGAAAACATTTTTGAAAACATGATTTTGAAAGCTAAAACATTTTGAAAAACAGATTTAAAAACATTTTGAAAAATCTGTTCAAACTGAAATTGCAAGAACCTTCCTACAGAGCTCCTCCATAGGACTCGAGAACTTGTACAAAGTAGTTTAAATGATTTTGATTTTCGTGGGTTCGTAAGCCACTTGTCGTAGGTTTGTAAGCTACTTGTCATGGGTTTGTAAGCCACTGGTTTCGATAGAAATTGGGTTCCATCCCAAAAGAAAATTGGAAGAAAGATGAGAGTGCTATTATGAAGTTTTAACAAAATACTAGACACTTATCTTGAGATCTTGAAATCTTGATTCTCTAGAGTCTTGAATCTTGAATCTCTAATCTTCATCTTGATGCTTGAGTCTTTATACTGATCAGTCTTCGATAATACCTGCATATACTTCCTATATACATATATATATATATATATATGAAAATGTTAGTATATATTTTATAAAGTAAAGTATAATAACTATATAAGGTTGTTGTCGTCAAAACATCATCAACTCAGTTCCTAACAATCTCCCCCTTTTTGATGATGACAACCTTTATTAATAAAATATTCTTACCATATCATAACTCCCCATAACTCCCCCTTACTCCGTGACTTCTTCTTAAAAGTTCAACTTCCATTTACTCCATGACTCCCCTTTACACCAAGCACATATATTTTTATAACTTTCTCCCCCTTTGTCATCAACAAAAACTATTAACTACTTAAGAATTCAAGAATGATTAGTATGAACAAATAATATGTATAGAACAAGCATGAAACAATGAGTATAAGTGAACACATTTTTGTTATTACGACATATATAAGAACATACATAAACACGAACAAACAGAACAATGTAAAACGAAGAATAAAAAAGAAAGTACGCTTTAATGGCGATCCTTAACTATAAGAGACTTATGAATCGAACAATTGGGGTAGTGGAGACAAAAGTTTCCACGTTGTTCAATTATGTTTCCATTAGTATCAACAAGGATCTCACCAACGCAAATAATGCTCTCGTCCTCATTTATAGGGACTTCGGGTTGAGGAAAAGGTTGATCTTCCTCTTGGTCTTCTTGTGGCTCTTCCATAGATTCTTCTTCCTCTGATTCCATGGCTTGTGAAGAGTCTTCAATATTAATAGGATTTGTACGGTTATCCATAAGGAATTTTTGTACATTCCTAATAATATTCCCTTGCCTTTGTTGTTTTCTAGCCATCCTAAGTTGACTTACTTGAATTTCAGTCAACAATTGAAGGATATCTTTCATCTTCTCTTGCAATTTGATCACTCGAGCGTGCGTAGATCGTTGAAATGGACCAGAATGAGGAGATGTGGGTGAAGTGGGTTCATTAGTAGAAGAGGAGGCCATTATTTTATTGTTTCAGAAGTTATTTACAGAGAATATAGTGACGAAAGAGGAGAGAAAACGAAATAAATAGATAAATAACCAAATAACTAACTTTGGAGGGAAATTCTATTTTCAAATTTTTGTTGGGTATGTCGACATCAGGGGATGGGGCATGTCGACATGTCTTTCAGAAAAAGTGTAATTTTTATTTTGAATTTTTATTGATTATTATATTATATTATTTTATATTTCAGATTTTGAACAAATACCTAATTCTCTTCTAAATTTAGTAAAATTCTGTTCGGTTAACGGTTTAGTTAATATATCAGCAATTTGTTTTTCAGTATTTATATAATCTAGAGTTATTATTTCTTTAGTTATATTATCTCTAAGAAAATGATGTCTTATATCAATATGTTTAGTTCTAGCATGATGAGTTGGATTTTTAGATAGATTTATTGCACTAGTATTATCACAATATATTGGTGATTTACTTATGTTAATTCCAAAATCTTTTAAAGTTTGTTGCATATATATGACTTGTGAACGGGCCAGAGCAGCAGATATATACTCTGCTTCAGTTGTTGACAAGGAAACAGTATTTTGTTTCTTGCTGAACCAGGAAACCGGTGAATGTCCTAGAAAGTGACAAGTTCCACTTGTACTCTTTCAGTCTGATTTACAACCAGCATAATCAGCATCACAATATGATATTAAATCAAAAGTATTATTTTTAGGATAAAATAAACCATAATCTAAAGTGTATTTTACATATCTTAAAATTCTTTTAACAGCTTTTAAGTGAGTTTCATTAGGTTGTGATTGGTATCTTGCACAGAGACAAACACTATGCATAATATCAGGACGACTCGCTGTTATATAAAGTAGCGAACCAATCATACCCCTATATAAAGTTTGATCAATATCTTTTGATTTATCTTCTTTACTTAAACCTACATTTGTTGACATTGGAGTTGGTTTCCCACTAGAGGTACTTAAACCAAATTTATTGATTAAGTCTTTAGCATATTTTTCTTGACTTATGAAGATTCCATTTTCTAGTTGTTTAATTTGAAGCCCTAAGAAGAAACTTAATTCTCCCATGTGACTCATTTCAAATTCTTTAGTCATTATATCTGAAAATTCTTTATTCATTATGTTATTAATTGATCCAAAGATTATATCATCTACATATATTTGAACCAGTTGAATATCTTGATCATTTCTTTTAATAAAAAGTGTTGTATCTACTTTACCAATTTCAAAACCAGATTGAAGTAAATAAGATCTTAGTCTTTGATACGAGGCTCTAGGAGCTTGCTTTAGACCATATAGAGCTTTCTTTAACTTGTTTACATGGTTTGGAAATTTATTATCTTCAAAAAGTGGAGGTTGTTCAACATAAACATCTTCTTTTACAAAACCATTTAGAAAAGCACTTTTAACATCCATTTGATATAATTTGACATTAATATAATTAGCGAAAGCAAGTAGAATTCTTATAGCTTCTAATCTTGCTACGGGGGCAAAGGTTTCATCATAGTCAATTCCTTCTTCTTGACAATAACCTTGCGCGACTAAACGAGCTTTATTTCTTACGACCTCACCGTGTTCATTCATTTTATTTTTATAAACCCATTTGGTTCCAATTATACTTTTATCCTCAGGTTTAGGAACAAGTTCCCATACATCATTTCTGGTAAATTGATTCAATTCTTCTTGCATAGCAAGAATCCATGAATCATCAGACGATGCTTCCTTTGGATTTTTAGGTTCAATTGTTGATATAAAGGCTACATTACTCATACTACTTAATTGATTTCTAGTTCTTACTACAGATTCAATATTTCCTAAAACATTTTCTATAGGATGATCTTTTGATATTTTTAATCTCTTATTAGGTTGATTTATTTCACTAATAGTTTCATTAGATTGATTTAAATTTATAAAATCTTCTTCATCATCTATTTGTAGAATATCTTTAAGATTTTCATCAAAAGATACATGCATAGTTTCTTCAATAGTATTAGTTTTTAAATTAAAAACTCTAAATGCTTTGCTTCTATTAGAATAACCAATAAAGAATCCTTTATCAGCTTTTGGTTCAAATTTATCTAAATTATCTTTTGTATTAAGTATAAAACATTTACTCCCAAATACTTTGAAATAAGAAACTATAGGTTTCTTTTTATAAAGTAATTCATATGGAGTTTTATTTGTTAATGGTCTAACTAAAATTCTATTTAATATATAACAAGCTGTAGCAACTACTTCAGCCCAAAAATATTTAGGTAAATTACTATCAGAAAGCATTGTACGAGCACACTCTTGAATCGTTCTATTCTTACGTTCTACTACTCCGTTTTGTTGTGGAGTTCTTGGAAATGAAAAGTTGTGAGCAATTCCCTTCTGAGTACAGAAATTCTCAAAATTTTCATTTTCAAATTAACCACCGTGATCACTTCGAATAGTTTTAATTTTGAAAGAATGTTGATTTTGAATTCTTTTAGAAAAGTTTTTAAATGTTTCAAAAGCATCACTTTTATGTTTTAAAAAGATTGTCCAAGTATATCTTGAATAATCATCTACTATAACAAAAACATATTTACTATGGTTAATTGATTGAACTTGAGATGGACCAAATAAATCTAAATGAAGTAATTCTAGAGGACTAGAGGTAGAAATAGCATATTTTAATTTAAATGAACTTTTCTTAAATTTTCCTAATTGACAAGCATCACAAATACTATCTATTTTAAAGTTTAACTTGGGTAGACCTCTAACTAAGTCAAGTTTTGATAGCCTAGATAATAATTTGAAATTCAAATGGCCAAATCTTTTATGCCAAATCCAAGGGTCACTTGTATTAGCCAAAAGACATAGGTTATCATTTGAAATTTTCATACTAAGGATATAAATATTTTTCTTCCTAATACCTTCAAAAATTATATTAGACTTGTCATCTTCAATGTGACATTTATCTTTTTCAAATTTAATTTTAAAACCTTTATCGCAAAGTTGACTTATACTAAGCAGATTATGTTTTAAGTTCCTAACTAATAAAACATCAGAAATAAGTAAAGTTTTAGAGTTACCGACATTGCCGACGCCAACCACATATCCTTTAGAGTTGTCACCAAAATTGACTAATCCACCATCTTGATAAGTAATGTCCTTGAGTATCTCGGGATTTCCAGTCATGTGCCTTGAACAGCCACTATCAAGTATCCATTTATCTTTCTCAATTTGCACAGTTTGGCCATTGGGTGTTGATTCGTCAAAAGCCATATAACATGTCTGTTCCTGCATAACACACCAATTCAGTAGATAACTTGATTTTTCAAAATAACTATATGCAGACTTATAAACTTTGATGAAATGCATATATTCAAAACAGTTTTAACACAATTTTCCAAAAATGCCATTTTTATAATTTTTCAAGTTTCAGATTATGAAAACAATGAAAACCAATGCTCTGATACCAATTGTTGGGGATGCAGATTAAGGATCTTGAGGCAGAAATAACACTAGAGGGGGGGTGAATAGTGTTTTAAAGAATATATGAACTATATGACTAAATTAAAACTTTCAACACAAATCTAAACAGAATTCTAACACGGAATGATCACAGAACATATAACAAATGCAAATAGTAAAGTAAAGCAAGTAAAAGGAAAGAACACACCGGATTTTATACTGGTTTGGAATCCTTCTACATCCAGTCCTGCACCAAGGCAATATCCTTGTACAGATTTTTATAAGCCAATATCCAAATTACAACCCTCAATTTCTAAGGCCTTGAGGAACCCTCCTATCTCCGAGTCTGGGGTAAACTCTCTTGATTTACGGGACACAAGATCACCCTAATACTTCTTAATAACAATCCTTTTGAATGGATAGACTCTATGGACTTTTTAAATACAAATTGATCCTATAACTCTGAATAGCACTTTGATCTTTAGTAGAATGATGGAGAATCAAATAGAGACAGTATCTAAATGATTTCCTATTGAGAATTTGTCAGAATGATGGCACGATCTTGAAAATACGAAGTTTTATGGATATGGAATGGTGGAGAAGAGAGAGTGAAGAAAAATAAGAAAGTAGTTATTAAAAAATTTGTTTTGGAAGCCTTTATATATATGCTCAACAGTCATAACCATTGGCAAAAGGTTTTTGAACGAATGGACACTTCTTTTGAAATTTGAATTTTGAATCCAACTGTCACCATGTCGACATGGGGTATCCCCATATGTCGACATCCCTCAGTTCAAAATTGTAGAGATGTTGTTTTGTAAAAGCATTTGAATTTAAAACAAGTTGAAACTTCTCTGAAGCAAAATAAAGTGTTTAAACAATATTTTGAGATAGAGAATGACTATAAAACATTATTTTAAATATATATATATAATTGATATAGACCGTCAATTATATAAGTAATATTTAAAATCAGAATAAGTTTTGATGTTTTAAAAATAGAAGTTTTTAAAATCAGAATGGAGGAATATTTCAAGGCTAAAACAAAGTTTGAAAACATTTTTGAAAACATGATTTTGAAAGCTAAAACATTTTGAAAAACAGATTTAAAAACATTTTGAAAAATCTGTTCAAACTGAAATTGCAAGAACCTTCCTACAGAGCTCCTCCATAGGACTCGAGAACTTGTACAAAGTAGTTTAAATGATTTTGATTTTCGTGTGTTTTTAAGCCACTTGTCGTAGGTTTGTAAGCTACTTGCCGTGGGTTTGTAAGCCACTGGTTTTGATAGAAATTGGGTTCCATCCCAAAAGAAAATTGGAAGAAAGATGAGAGTGCTATTATGAAGTTTTAACAAAATACTAGACACTTATCTTGAGATCTTGAAATCTTGATTCTCTAGAGTCTTGAATCTTGAATCTCTAATCTTCATCTTGATGCTTGAGTCTTTATACTGATCAGTCTTCGATAATACCTGCATATACTTCCTATATACATACATACATACATACATACATACATACATACATACATATATATATATATATATATATGAAAATGTTAGTATATATTTTATAAAGTAAAGTACAATAACTATATAAGGTTGTTGTCATCAAAACATCATCAACTCAGTTCCTAACAAAAACATGTCTCTGTTCATGTGCAACATGGTCTTACGATATACCCTTATTTTTGAAATGTTTTATAACATTTAAAGTCCATATGATTTGTGTTTCTCATGCTGGTTTACCAGACTGATCGGGGCGTTATTTTCTTGTATTCCTCGGATCCGCTCGAGCATATTTTCAGATTTAGTTATGGATGGTTTGAAGCTTTAGGAGATGAGTTGGATGCCTCTAAGCCATATTCATGTATCTTTATTTCCGCTGCATTTGTATTTTTGTATTAATCAACATTTGTAAGGACAGGTTGATGTAACTGTCCCGGCTGATGCTTAGTTAGTTTACTTTGATTGATGTATGTATATTACATTTTTCTTTTATAAAGACCTATTGTATATTATATACTACTCGTCACGATGTGAGATTTTGTTTTTTTCTTCTTTCTTTCACCCCAAAAATCTGTCTTTCTAGCACTTAAATGCTCAGCATGTGAATGCAGTGGATGTATTAGTGTTGAGTATTTAGGGTTGAAAAGGCCGATTTTTACAACATGGTATCATAGCTTAGGTTGAGAAAACACCTAGGCTTTGGTGGGGTAAACTCATTAGGGATAGGGTTAGCTATACCTTAGAATAAGTATGAGTGTATTATACATGAGAGCACATATTTATTAGTGCTATAATTTTTTTTTCTTTTTTCGATTGGTCTTTTGTGTGGTTTATGAAATCTGGTGGGCATGTGGGATGCTAAGGTATTGATAGTGGTTTTTAAACACTTGTACAAGACAAACCGACACAATATTGCTTTTGAAAATTTGGTAAATGAAATTATTTTACCTAGGATTATGTTTTATATGTAAAAGAATAGCTTTCAAGAATTGATATAGTTGTTTATAGTGTGTTCGATTATTAGGAGATGATAGCATTCAATTATTATTAGTTTTGTTTGATTAATTAAGCTCCACCAGTGTATGAGCATTTATTTATCCGATTTAAATTAAATATGAATACCTTATGACTTCGGTTTCACGGTTTAAATAAAAGATATTCGATGATAATGTTGGGTTAAAATTTAATTTTAATAGAAGTTGTTTATTATAATTCAAACAAAGAAATATATTTGTGAAATGATTTAATATAAGAAGGTGAAATTATATAAGGATGGTTTATAAATATGGTTTATAAATAAAAGGGATTTAAACTGAGAATTTGTAAACTTGAATCCCGTTGTTTTGAAAATTGTTTTTCAAAGTTTTAGGGGAAATACTAATAGTATTATTTGAAAGTATTTATGAATAGAAATATGTTTAAAAGGATTTTTAAAGGAAATAGAAAGCACTGAACTAACTTATGTCGCTGGAAAATAATTCGGTTGATGACTAAAGCATCATCGGTGGTCATTTTCGAGTTTCCAAGTTGGGGAATGCTACCGTGGTAAAAAAATTCAAGTTGTTTCGGTAAAATAAATTTTGATTTAATTACATAAGTATGATTTGATATACCAAAAGTTATAAGTATATATTATTATTTAAAAATGATTTGAAATAAAAACCCAGTGTTTAGTTCTGAAGTTTTCTATTAAGTTATGATATGAATTATTGTATTTTATACATTAGGGTAGTTTGGGTTTGTACATCTCATCATGATATGTTGTTTGGTAGTTTTTATTTGATGGAATAAAATGGATTTTTCAGCAATTTTGGACAGTCGGAAACTTTTGAATTAATTTAGAAATCGAAGTTAAATGTTTTATGAAAATATAAGGAAATAAGTTTTTGTAACTTATAAATTGGAGAAGATAGTAGTATAACAAATTTTAAATTTGTTAAACATCCGGCTTAAGTAAAGAAAATCTAATGTATTATATATATACACTCTTAGAATGTAGAAGAGTATTATATGGATATGAACTTAGTATGGAATGGCTATACAATAAATGATTTTAGTATTATAAGAAATATATTATAAGTAAAAATTAATATTTGGTATTGTTAAGAAACCAATGGAATAAGTACATAAGTGGTGCGTAGATCATGTTATTCGCATAGCTGTTTTTAGTCCAAATTCGGGTTCATGGAAGCAAAGGACTGTTAGTTGCTTTTAGTTTCATGAGTAGAGTTTGTTGCTCGAAAAATTGGTATGTGTTTATGATTAACGGGTATGTTTGCTATGTGAAATACACATTCTATAAGGTATATCATAAGTATATATCTTTGCTAATGATTTTATGCCATAGATATGGGAGGCCATTTTTGGCTTTCGTTTTCTTTTGTTCATTTGGGCCAGTTGTGGCGAATGATACTTTCTTCGAATCGAGCACACAAAGGATATGCTGTCAAAATTTTCCGTAACAAAAGGAATTTTAAAATATTAATAACTCATTTTAATTAAGAGATTTTATAAGTCTAAGGGCGTGAAGACATTTTTCTTCCTTTGGGAATTTCGAGGATAAAATTATTTTAAGGAAAAAGAGTGCAACGACCCAGAATTTTTAATGTTTCGAATGGGAATATTAAATTTCTTTAAATATTGAAATTTGATTAGAATGTGATAAATAATAAGGAAATTAATTTTTAATATAATGACTTGATTTTTATTGATATACTTTTAACTTAATTTAATTTATAGGTTTTTTATAATTTTTAATTTGAAAAATATTTAAATTTTCGTTTGACGTATTTTATGGAAAATAATGGTATTTTCTAAATTTTACAAAATAAGATACCGGTATATATTTTTTTATGATCGTATCGCATTTTTTGCACTTTCGTATTTGCGTTTTGTCGTTCGTGGTTCGTACACAAACGTAATGTTGTATAGCGTGGTGCCGGAAATCAAATCATAAACTAAACACTTAGACTTTTCCATCATTTACTTTTCCCTTTTCCTTTTCTCATTCTCCCTCTATCCTCTTTTACAGTAAAACAAAAAATCAACCTCTTCCTTTAAAAGAATCACAAAATTAGATTGGTTGAGTATGTTTATGGGTAGGCTTCGTTTTTAGGTAGAGATGATGGTGTACGGTAGTGATGGGGATGAACGACATGGAAGAGTCGTAACGAAGGTTTGATTTTTTGTGAGATTTAAGCTGAGTTTGGAAAAATCGAGGTTGGATTTGAGTTGGTGATGTAAAGGTGAGTCGGTGGTGAAGTTTTAGAGGGTGCAGCTTCGTGAGAGAGAATGCGACATTGTGGAGGAGTAGGTTGGCTATAGGTCACTTTTTGGGTGGATGGATCATGCTCAATGTGGATAGGTGGAACGCGCAGCTCGCGTGACGTAGAGTTCGCGGGTGGTGTCATTACTGGATTTCATGGACTGAAGAAGGAGTTTGGTGGTTCACGTGCATGGTGAGAGATGAGCGTCCATGTGTAGGAATAAATTAGAGAGAGGAAGAAGAAGGATTAAGGTGGTATTAATTTAATTAACGTGATTAGTGTAATTAATTAATATTTAAATCTCAATAATTTATAAAATGAATATCTCTCTCATACGAGTACAATCGACCCGCGGTCTTTTGCATTGCGCTCGTTGGAGCAATATCAACGCGTTGGAACTGATTTTGTAGAGTTTGGAGCAAGTGAAATTTCGAGCTAAAGCCGAAGATCAAACTGGAACCCTTAAGTGTCCGCTAGAATTTTGGTGAGTTAACTCACCTTTGATTGAATACTAGATGATATATAGTAGATATAAATTATTGTTTTTGTATTTGAATGATTTACCGGTTTGGTTTGGTTAAATTTCTGCTTTAAAAATCGAATGACATATAAAATGAAATATAGAGAATTTTGAAGGGAAATTCGGATTCCTCATTACTATTGATTTTCGTTCATGTTATATACTTGTTTTATAAAATGTTGAATACTAATAGTTAATACTTGGCCATATTGAATATGATATTGATATATGTTAAAAATTGAACTTTTTAGTGAAAAAGGTAGTAGTAGCATTGGTTAAGTGCTAATGGTAACTCCTGGATTCCAGAATATCCTGATAACCTGACTCTAGACTGCCCGTGTGGAAATTGATGGGCACCCAGAGTTTAGGAAGGAAAACAATAAACTCCGAGTCAGTCATGAGACTGGTGTGAGAACTTAAAACAGTTATCCTTTAAAAACAAAATAGAGGAATATTTTTAAAGTCAATTCGCAATGCTTTTAAAAATGAAACTACAGTAAGGCCTCCCGGCACACACACAATGCAAACGCAGACTTGGGGGAGATTACTCCTTATGATAGTCAAAGATGCTTACTACGTAAAATCAAATCATTTTTGATATTATTATTAGTGCATAGTGTAGAAAACATTTCGAAAGTAGAATATAAATCTTAGCCAGCATAGGTACCATTATATTATGCCTACTATAGCTACCATATTAGATGGCAGGTTCTACAACTAAAACCGTACAAGGTTCGTATTGTTTCTTTGGATTTCCAACAAACGGTCAGGCCAAGGAACTTCCCATTGCCACATGGGTACGCCTCTAGAAAGACGACCCGAGAACCTAACCGGATCTCTGCCAACACAAGGCCGGGTTACCTTTCAAACTAGGTAACTACTGACACGAATATGTCATTCCCCGATCGTAACCGATCTATATCTGAGGATCCTCGATTTCCAACAACCACAAAGCAATAAGTTGCAGCAACAACATAGGTTAAGTATCTGGGCTCCATACCATGATATCACCTCTATCCAGAAGGAATGACATACACTAAAGGGGTGCTACCCCTAATAACCTTGCTGCATCCTTCCTGTTTTGACCATTTCCGGGGTGTGAGGTCCGACGAAGTCTCGTCCACAAAGCTACGCTTTATATAAAAGCCGTGCTTTGTTTCAACAAATGCTCAACATCACTTCGTATGCCACATTACCAATTTGGGAATGTATCACTAGTAACCATCAACTATACAACCTCTAGGGTGTTAAGCTAAGAGAATAAATTCTTCGCCACCAACGGAAATATATTTGATAGAAACCAGCTTTACATCTCAAATTGTAACGTCAGACACACTTCCATACAAGTCCGTTCCGAGATCGAACGGAACCAAAAGCACTTACAAAGAAGTCCTTGCAGTCCGGATATTCACTAACCACGACCGGACTTCCCATCACAAAGGGTAATAAATTTCTATATCGGAGATCAACCGATGCAGAAACATTCGACGGCAATCCTTCCATTTTCACAAATATCCGGTCTTCAACACCGGTCATCAAATGCAATCCATAACGACCTATCACATATTCGGAATGGGTTATACGACCCCAAGGTCCTTTCCCGGCTAACCCGAATAGTGAGCGCTTATTCAAAAATAAGTGTAGCATTCAATTTCAAGCAAATCATAACAAATACCTATTTAAAGGTAAATATTGATAGTCGGTTATTTAACCGTCAATAGGCATGCACAACATCACCAGGTTCCAAATAATTTCCCAAATTATTTATTTTTCAAAAATATCTTTACAAGATATATATTTTCCACACTTCAACATTTGAAAACAAATATCAAATCACTTTCCACCTTTACAACATTTGAAAACAAATTTCAAATCGTTTCCCTACATGGGATATATTCACAAATCTTTATTCATTTTCATTTCAAAATGGTTCATTTAAACCAATTAAATAAATCCTTACCAATTTACTTTATATTTACGTTCCAAATCCGTAAATTTATTTCCACACTTCAAAAATAAATCAACGTTTATTTTTAAACAAATCTCCCTTTCTTTTATAAATTCCATAGTGAATTTACATTTCCAAAATATCTATGAATATACGATTTTCAAATCGATTTCTAATGTTCATTTTCAATTTATCTTTAAAAGATAAATACTAAAACGTTCATCACATATTGGGAAAATATTTCCGTACTAATTTAATAATAAGTAATTCACAAATCTATTTATTTTCAACATTTGGAAAATATTCGATATACTTAAATCACAGTTAAGTATAGATTTCATTCTTTAAGGAAACATTCTCTTAAACACATTTATTTGGGTCAAAACGAATGTTGCGTAAAACATCGTTACGACAACCCAAAATCACTAGTATAGGGATTCGGAATTAAGATAGATATATAAATCCCAATACTATATAAAATATTTCCTTTCGGAAACCATTTACTATAACAACAGTGTTATAGTCCATCATTTCCTTATTTCTCGAAAACGTCTATTTCAACAATGAATGTTGAAATCTATGGTTTCGATATTTAACACGTTTTAATAACATCGTTAAAACAATTAACTTCATTTTTAATGTCACTTTCCCAAAACATATCCATTTTACTTAATTAATATATTCACTGTCCAAAATCGTGAATATACTTCATTAACCAAATTTCAACATTTTCTACATATTTTATTTCAAGAATTTATCCATTACCCAAAATCGTGGATATAATTCCCTTAATAACCTTCTATATTAAGTTCATCAAATTTGAATGATTTCGGATTTATAAAACAACATTTATAATTTCCATCCCTATTTATAAAAACTTCGATTTATAAATCTCCTTTAATGACCAATTCAATTTATAACTCAATTTACATACCAAAAGTCCATATTATAAGTTAAGTACTTATAATTCATTTATTTACCAAATCGTTCCTTTAAAACTTCACAAATTTTAAATCTTGTTACTTATAAGATTCATTTATATTTTATAACGACTTCAACTTATAAAATCTCCTTTATCAACAATTTCTATTAATATCCCATTTAAATGCCTAAAATCCAGTTAATAAGTTAATTACTTATAAATCTTTTATTTTACAACATCTATTCATTTTATAATCTTCACAATTTATAAATCTATAATTTTCAATGAAATCCATTTTATACTTCATTTTAACACTTAATAAACTCGTTTTATAATTCCAATATTTTTAATTTAAAAATATCAATTTTTAAAAATCTTTTATATACATCCTTTATAATGATTCAAAATTCCAAATTAAACCATTTTATAAATTAATCACTATTTATTTCAAAATTTTTAATTTGGTTATATTTTACAAAAATCATAATTTTTATAACTTTAAAATTATAACGTTTATTTTATTTAAGATGAATCAATTCAAAATTTTAATAAAATGTATACTTCAAAAATCTCTTTAAAACCCATTTAAATTCAAAATCGTTATTTTAATATTTTTAAAACTCCAAAAATGGATCCGATGATGAAACACACCAAATAGTCAATCACGACATCCAAACATCATATATCGATATGATAATCAATCAAATATCACAATATCTGAAATAAATTAAATACTAGTGAGGAATCCAGTTGGATCCCTCCAACATGTTTCCCTGCATCCACAAACATTAGCACAATACCAATTCCGTTCCAGTACGGAATTATCGCGGTATATGAGATTTATAAAATATTATCCGCTATTATACGGCGCAATAGGGTCTCATCCGCTATATAATGCGGGAAAATCAATTCCAAGTACATAAATAATACCAATTTCACTTTGCAGTGAAATATTCGCGGTATATGTTTCTAATAAATAACCTCCGCTTACTAACGGCGTATAATGTCTATTTAACAATCAATAGATAATAATTCATCATTCAGGCATACAATCAACAATTTCAAATCTAACTATTTAAAATTTAAATCGAAATAATTCGATTGAGTGAGAAGTTCTCACCTTGAGTTTCCGATAACAGTTGTAGCGTTTTATTTCGAATAAAATTAAACGGACGTTTAATTTTACCCGAAATTTTCACTATCTCCAAACGATTCCAATCCAGCTCCATAGCGTAGTATTAGACAATATAACTGCAATGCAATTTGTTTCATGCGTTTTCGACCTCGTATGAAAAAGTTACATCATTTTAAAGTTATACGAATTTTAATATAAATTAATTTACATTATTTTTTATTTTTAACCCTCACTCTCATCAGGGCCATCCATCTCACCAAGCAAAATCACGGCCGAACACTGTTTCTTCTCCATCTCCAAGTGACGCACGCGCAAGATACCCAATAGCCGCCATCTAGGGTTTATCGCCGCTCCCCCTACGAACGTCGAGTGCCCATCAAACCACCACCATTCGAAAGCCCAAGTCGAGCTCTACCTTCGGCCAGCACAGCATCGAAATCTGCCACCATCTTGACTCGAAAAACGTGCCCAAAGCCGGCCTAAACGTGAGCCATTTGAAGCCTCCACGCTCCGCCATTTCAGATCTCTACTGTTGGATAGAGAGATATCGATGCTCTCTACATTTTTCTAGTTGGAGGATTCGCGAAATTGTTTGTAGATTGGAAGAAACTAGGAGGAGAATGAAATGAATTCTCAGCCATTAACGAGTTAGGGCCGGCGACTGAAGGTTAAAGCCCTAGGGTTTGTCTTTTGTTTTACAAATGTGAATAAGGATGGGCTTTTATAGAAAATTCAACGAACACTATTCATCCCGGATTTTCCGAACTCCGAATCTCGCGTGGTAACCGGCGTTTCTAGGGATTACCCCACGTTCCGAACGCAATGGAATAGGTTTCGGAGGCTAATTCGATCATCTGTGCGAGTTACGGCAATAAACAATCGATTTTAAATTAAATCGGTTAACCAAATTTCTGGGCATTTTAGCTTGCCCCGGACAAACGGTAAATCCGATTGACACGAAATTTGAAACCTTATAATAATATAACATTACGGATCCGATAAAACAGGTTTCGTCGAAATCCGAGACTGTTTGAAAAATGGCTATTTTAACTCGTCAATTAAATATTAAAATATTCAATTTTCACAAATCAACTTTAAATTCGATTTTAAAAGTTCTATAACATTATTATAACTTCAATATGATAAAATAAAATTTTAAAAATCATTTTCAATCATATTTAACTCGATTTCCAATTATTTCTGTATTTTCAAATATTAAATTATCGATTTAATTATCCAATTAAATCCAATTATTCGAAATAAAATTTATTCGACTTATGAATTTCACTTGTTAATATTTAAATTCAATTAAATATACAAATTTTAATTAACAGAAATTCTGGGTCGTTACATACTTCCCCCCTTAAAAGAATTTCGTCCTCGAAATTACCAAGTAAGAAAAAGTTACAGAATCTATTGACTTTCCCAAAATCTATAGTTAAACTTCTTACAATACTTTACTAAGTTTTCAAATCATGCTTGTATATCTTTTTCAAAATCAACTATATCGTTTAACTTCGAATTCCAAATCAAATTTATAGTCTTCAAAATTTTCCCAATTTTCTCAAAAATATTCTAACGCCTTAAATTTTCGGAAAAAATGGCCAGTGTCTCCTTTGCGCAGCTCGATCCAAAAAAAAATGACAGTGTATATATCACAAATATACGTCTCATCAAGTGATGAGGCATCCCGCAGGGAAAAAAGTGTAAAAGTACGATATTTAATTCGAGATATGTACCTTACATATTATTAGCGAGGATATACGGCTAATATAGCGCGAAAGCGAGCTCCAAATGCGAAGCAAGCGAAATCCGCATCTACTAAACACTCAACAAACAATGAGAAACATGCATATATGAAAGTAACATCAATATACAATATATAGCAACATAACAACTACATGTGCCAACATAGCAAATGCAACAAAAGCAACAAGTGCAACCACCAAATCAATATAAATTCACTTCTCATTAATATTCAATGAATTGGTTTTCCAATTGAATCATTAACATTGGATATTTTTACTAACACTCATTTATTCATATTCAATTAGTTTACATCCACTAATTCATATTCAAGTTGGTTCACTTACAAATCAAATTCAATTCTATTTAAGATTCACTTAACTTCCAATTTGATTTCAATTACTTTACCTTCCAATTTGTCAATTCAATTTCATTAACACTTAATGAATTATATACAATCAACTAACATTCATATAACAACCAATGTACATCCATTACAACCAAATTTATTCAATTTACATTTCTTTACATTCAATTTGGTTCAACACTTTTAATTTCAATTGGTTGATATTAAATTGACTCTCATTCAATTTATTCATTTCCATTAGCTTTTAATGAATTAACATCTACATCATTATTCCACATCAATTCATTTACATTAGATTGATTAACATTCAATCCATCTATTAATTCAATTGCTAATTTATTTAACAATTAAGGTTGAATCTCATTTATATAACTCAAGTCCATATTCTTAATGACTTCATTTCATTAATTCACTTATTAATTTATTTCGACACCAAAATCAATTTTATTCAACTTCACTTAAGTCATATTCTATTTCAAACATCATTTGTTTAATTTAACTTAAATTTCCACTTATAAATCCAATTCAGATTCCAATTCTAAAGTAAATTTTATTTAACTTCTACCAAAGCTAAATCTATTATCTCATATTATAGGTTCAAAACTTGATTACTTATATTCAACAATTACAACTTGGATTTTAATTTCAAAGTTGTTTATTACAACATAACTAAAATTTTTAATTCACTATGGTAGCAAATCCATCACACAGAAGCTCGAAAATGATACTGATGATGTTGCAGCCATCACCCTTATTATTTCACAGTGACAATAGTGAATTCAATGCTTTTAAATTCTTTCAAAATTTTCCTTTCATTTATAAATCTTACTTATGAAATTCCACTATTTTCTCTTTACTTATATAAGATCATTTCGCGATTGTAAATCGTTTTAATTATAATTCCATACTTTATAATTCATTTTCTTATATTTCATTCTTTTACAATTATTTTACTTAACTTATTCAAACAACTTTTATTTACTTGCATATAACTTACATTTTCAACAACTAAACAATCAATTTATATACACTAAATAATTCTGAAAATTTATTCCTTTATATATAAAATATAATCAAGGTAAAATTATTTCATTTACCCAATTTAAAATGATACTATGTCGACTTGCCTTGTTTAAGAGTTTAGAAATCCCTATCGATAATATGGCGTCCCACACACCGACCAGAATTCACAAACAGCTCAACGGATAAGCAAACACAATATAAAACAATTTATATTCACTAACAAATACGCGCTCGTATCTATTATTACACTCAAACTCATTCTAGAGTACTACTGACTCCATCTCTAATGAGTAATTCCCAACAGAGCCATGGTTGTCGCTTAACCATATGCTCTGATACCAAATGTAACGATAACGATTATTCGTTGCTCGAAAACCGACATCAATACGTACATTGTATCAACTGCCGAGCAATCGAATGCCGGAAAACTAAAATTTTATGGTTAAAGAAAAAGAAAGAGGTAGAAGAAGAAAGAATAAGATAGAAGGAAATTGAAAGAAACAGCAGAACAACATCAGAATCTCACAATCGCAGCGGAACAACATATAATAAATAAATAAATAATCTTTAAACAAAGAACTATATCAGTTATTACATAACATCACATTACATTACATCATCAGAGTGTACAACAACAAACAGGGGAAAAGAAATACTATATACAATAGATAATATGCTACGCCATCCAGCTCGCCTCCAGATTTCTATAGCAACTCCTGGATTCCAGAATATCCTGATAACCTGACTCTAGACTGCCCGTGTGGAAATTGGTGGGCACCCAGAGTTTAGGAAGGAAAACAATAAACTTCAAGTCAGTCATGGGACTGGTGTAAGAACTTAAAGAAGTTGTCCTTTAAAAACAAAATAGAGGAATATTTTTAAAGTCAATTCGCAATGCTTTTAAAAATGAAACTACCATAAGCCTTCTGGCACACACACAATGCAAATGCAGACTTGAGGAGATTTCTCCTTATGATAGTCAAAGATGCTTACTACGTAAAATCAAATCATTTTTGATATTATTATTAGTGCATAGTGTAGAAAACATTTCGAAAGTAGAATATAAATCTTAGCCAGCATAGGTACCATTATATTATGCCTACTATAGCTTCCATATTAGATGGCAGGTTTTACAACTAAAACCGTACAAGGTTCGTATTGTTTCTTTGGATTTCCGACAAATGGTCAGGCCAAGGAACTTCCCATTGCCACATGGATACGCCTCTGGAAAGACGACCTGAGAACCTAACCGGATCTCTGCCAACACAAGGCCGGGTTACCTTTCAAACTAGGTAAGTACTGACACGAATATGTCATTCCCCGATCATAACCGATCTATATCTGAGGATCCTCGATTTCGAACAACCACAAAGCAATAAATTTGCAGCAACAACATAGTTTAAGTATCTGGGCTCCATACCCTGATACCACCTCTATCCAGAAGGAATGACATACACTAAAGGGGCGCTATCCCCTAATAACCTTGCTGCATCCTTCCTGTTTTGACCATTTCCGGGGTGCGAGGTCCGACGAAGTCTCGTCCACAAAGCTACGCTTTATATAAAAGCTGTGCTTTGTTTCAACAAATGCTCAACATCACTTCGTATGCCACATTACCAATTTGGGAATGTATCACTAGTAACCATCAACTATACAACCTCTAGGGTGTTAAGCTAAGAGAATAAATTCTCCGCCATAAACGGAAATATATTTGATAGAAACCAGCTTTACATCTCAAATTGTAACGTCAGACACACTTCCATACAAGTGCGTTCCGGGATTGAACGGAACCGAAGGCACTTACAAAGAAGTCCTTGCAATCTGGATATTCACTAATCACGACCGGACTTCCCATCACAAAGGGTAATAAATTTCTATATCGGAGATCAGCCGATGCAAAAACATTCGACGGTAATCCTTCCATTTTCACAAATATCCGGTCTTCAACACCGGTCATCAAATGCAATCCATAACGGCGTATCACATATTCAGAATGGGTTATACGACCCCAGGGTCCTTTCCCAGCTAACCCGAATAGTGAGTGCTTATTCAAAAATAAGTGTAGCATTCAATTTCAAACAAATCACAACAAATACCTAATTAAAGGTAAATATTGATGTCGGTTTTCGAGCGTTGAAAAGTCGATTGTTACACGTGCCAATTCAAACCATACGGAGGGCGGATTGATATGGGGTAAATAAGAAAAATAGAAAAGAGAAAAAAAACTAAACAGAATCTCACGGCGGAAGGATAAAATATAATAATAAATATACAGTTCATAAAACTGTTTACAAAACATTTGATTCTTCTTCATACAATAAATATCAGAGTTCACATACCAATAAATACCAATGCAACGGAATTAAATAGTGTAGTGGAATAATATAGTAGATAGTAATACTACAAATCTTCGTCTTCGTCCTCCAGAATAAAATCTTCAAATCCTGAAACGCTCGGACTGACCCGAGCGAATTGAAAAGACAAAACACTCGAGTTGGAACTAAAAGATCTTATGTAAGTTAAATCAACAGGGATAAATATGAGTGCAGTAACTTAAAAGATGCTCGGGATTCACATCTCTTAAGAATCCGTTAAACTATTTACTATGTAGTATATTTCGCTATTATAATAGTGTTTAATTGTAAAATAAACTTACTTTTAAATAGCGTTAAGGAGTTACCCAATCTCCCCCTTAACACAATAATAGTACCAGTAGTCCATCCAATATCATAGTCCCTCCTGATCGGGAAGCCACCAGAGGATACCACACGGGCTACGGAAGAAATCCAAATTCGTACAAGGCGCGATAGGGTAGGTGACACGGAACAACTTAGCAATGCCAGGGTAGATATACCAATTACGCTTCCGGGTCGGTGGTAACGCGTAGCGCACAGCTACCGCCCACCTCGAACAAACTCCCCCAAATCAAAGAAATCAAAAGTAAAGGTGGCCACCGAATCAATCCAAAGTCAGAGTATAGTATCGAAGGGAAGTGTCCGATCAAAGGTGCCACCTTATTAACCCGTCAATCGCTCCTGTTTTAGCCACCTTATGCCAACTCACGGGAGTTGGGTCCACGTATTTACCTTACAGGAAATGCCGCCGCCAACCTACTTCATTCTGGAATCTCCACCGCGTACATGGTTGTTAAAGTGGTTTTCGGAGTTGGTAGAGAGTATGACAACTTCTGATCCCGGTCTCTTCAACAACCAAAGTTATTATAACACCGCGGTCATTTAAAAATAATTATACTTTCAAAACCAGAATAAAATATCTATTTCAAAACCATGTAAATACAATATCCTTTCCATTTCAAAACAAACTCGTTTGATATTATTTTTATAGAAACCCAAATAAATATAATATCATTCTAGTTCAAATATATTTCTTTTCCAAAATCATATTGCTTTAATATTTATAATAATTGGAAACCAAACATTGAATTATAACTTTCAAACTATAATACTTCGAAAATTCATAGCTTTAAACCTGTTAACCCGCCTTTTGTCAAAGCCATAAGTAGGCGGATTCAACCTAATTAACTTGATGACTATCGAGTTTGGAGTATGATGGGCTTGGTTTTGAAGGATGAAGTTTACTTGGATATGTCATTTGGTCAAGAAATGTAGGGGATACATGGCACAAGTACTTCGTTCGGCCTACGAGTACGTTCGGCATAGTTGCCTCGTTCGGCCTACAAGTATGTTCGGCTTAGTTGCCTCGTTCGGCATACGAGTATGCTCGGCATAAGGGATGGCTCGACATTGGTTGTCGCTCGGCATAAGGGATGACTCGGCATTGGATGGAACATTCGGCATCAGGGATCGTTCGACGTATTGGATCGTTCGGCGAAGACATCGTTCGGCCGAGACATCGTTCGGCCAAGACACTGGATCGGCTTTCGGTATCGTTCGGCACGAATACATCCCACAACATTCAGAGTGTTCGGCATTAAAGTACGTCCGGCATTCCTTCACTCGGCATCCTCCACTCGGCATTTGTACTCGGCATTGAAGTACGTCCGGCATTCTTTCACTCGGCATCTTCCACTTGGCATTTGAACTCAGCATTAAAGTGCGCTCGGCACACCTCACCCCAGCATCGATCGGCATGCATCACTCAAATGCCTCGTCCGGCATTATTCTATCAGACTTTGTTCGGCATGCATCACTCAAATGCCTCGACCGACATTATTCTATCAGACTTCGTTCGGCATTCTTCCTCCAGACGCTTCGTTCGGCATGGAACGGGTCGGCATTGATGGCTCGGCATTACATGGCTCGGCATATGTGGACCGGCCATAAGCTCGGTGGGCCTGAATCACATAAAGGCCCAACAACTCAGGATTTGCCTATAAATACAGCATGTGGGGGTTCAGAAAAGGGATCCTGATTCTCTCTCCTGCTCTCTAACTTTCTATCTCCTAAGGCTAAGGCTAGCCTATCACTTTGTAATTGTAACTGAGTCTCATATCAATAAAAAGAAATTACTGGAGTGGACGTAGGCCAGAGTTAGCCGAACCACTATAAAATCTGCTGTTCTTTACTGTTTTCATTTTAATTTTAACTGTTCTTCATATTATTACTCTCTACACACACTCTATCTGTTACAGTGACTGTTAATTGGTGCTTTCGTCTACATTTGGGTGTTAGTGACCAATTTTGGCGCTAACATTTTGGTGCTTTCACTGAGAACTGAACTCAGGAATTTTGGAGTTAGAAACTTGGATTTAAAAGAGCAATGGCTAGACCATCAGCAAGGAAGCAAGTAATGGAAAGGAGCAATCAGGAGGGAAGTCAAGAGGCTTCCTCTGGAGATGGAGCAGGTGGAGCATCCATTTACATCACTAGAGAGGAAATGGAGGCGATGATGAAAAGACAAGAGGAGATGATGCAGACTCTTCTCAGACAATTTGCACAAACAGAAAATGCAGGAGCTCAGATCCGTGGAGCTGGATCAGAAGCACTCAATCAGCAAACAGCTACCAATCCAGATGGATCTAGACTTGGGGGCATACCACCAGGAAATGTTGGACCAACCCATGGAGGGATACCAGACGATGTTGTGCAACCCGACACCAACAGGAGTGCAGGAGTGCGAGATGAGGAGTATGTGCTAGAATTCCCTCATAAACTCGTGAGGCAGACCAGAGGCGATGGACAAGGATTACATCTTGGGGGCAACGACAGATTAGCGGAGATGGTTAGACGGGCTATGAGAGGTGGATTGGTAAATATAGACTTGGAGGATGTAAATAGGAGTCCATTTACTCCTACTATCAGGCAAGCTAGGAACCCACCCGAATTTAAGCTACCAAATTTGGAAATGTATAATGGGAAGGCGGATCCAACGGTTCATCTGACGAAATACATAAGGCATATGGAGGTATTGGGGGCATCGGATGAGGTCATGGCTCGATGCTTCCCATTGTATTTGACAAATATCGCAGCTATGTGGTTTAGACAGCTGGAGAATGGTTCTATCGGCACATGGACGGAGCTAATTGAGAGGTTTATGAGACAGTTTCGAGTCCACATAGTTAGACCCAAGAACGTGATGACTCTGACATCTATGAAACAATGGAAAGGGGAATCGCTCAGGGATTTCTTAACCAAGTTCAACGCAGCGGTAGCCTCAGTGGATTGACCCGATCCATCAATGGTTTTGATGGCAGCCGTCTCGGGAATCGCGGATAACTCGGATTTCAAAATATCATTGGAACGGGACCCACCGAGGGATCTCGGGGAGTTCTATCATGAGGCGGAAAGGTTCTTGAGACAGGAGGATGCGCAGGCTGAGAGAGTAGGGAGAGAGGCTGAAGCATATGCAGTGAGGGGTGGAGGTCCATCCAGGGAGGATCTAAGTAAAGATGATAAAGGAAAAAGGAAAACGAATGGAAATGGTGGCACTTCGAAGAAACCTCGGAGGGAGTCAAAGTTTTCTTCTTACACAGATTTAACTGAGACTCTAGAAAGGATTTACTTGGACACTCGAGGGCGGCTCCAATACCGAAGGCCAACAAAGAGAGAGCCTTCAGAATACGAACGGACATCAGGGAAGCATTGCCTATTCCATGAGCTGGATGAGCACAACACAAACGACTGTAGGCATTTGAGGGATATCATTGAGGAGCATGTAAGGAATGGTCACCTACAGCAATACGTCAGGAATCGAACTACGGCAGGGGAGCAAGAGCAGCCACCACCTACCTCTAGCAATGGCGGCATTGGGTCTGGTCAACGCCGGTTTACTATCAACTAAACATGTTCATGGTTTTGAATATGTAATAGAACTCAAAGTAATACGGCTAGGTCACTTACACACGTACGGGATTGAGGACGGTCCCTAGGCGTGCTCTGAGATAACTGAAAACCGTACTACTTGAGTCTATGAAATTCTACTTTCTTTCTAGTTTTCTACAAACTTTGGTTCTCTCTTTCGTATTTCGGACATTTACTTTTCTTTGGTATGGTTTTGGAGTTTGGATTGAACTGCCGATTTGGTTGGTTTTTTCTTGGTTTCCCATTCTAGTTTGGATGTTTGATTTTTGATACGGATTTCTGGTTTTATATTTGGTTTTGGATCAATGTAATAAACAGTTCAGGTTTTATAATTACTGCCCCGACCGGAGAGACGGGGCAATGGTCACAAGTTACGAGTCCCTTCGTCGGAGAGCGAAGAAATGGACTCGGGCAGAATATAAAAAGTCCTTGACAGGAGAGTCGAGGCCGGAGAATATAAAAAGTCCTTGACCGGAGAGTCGAGGCCAGTGAATATAAAAGGTCCTTGACCGGAGAGTCGAGGCCGGTGAATATAAAAAGTCCTTGACCGGAGAGTCGAGACCGGTGAATATAAAAAGTCCTTGACCGAAGAGTCGAGGCCGGAGAATATAAAAAGTCCTTGACCGGGGAGTCAAGGCCGGTGAATATCAAAGTCTTTGACTAGAGAGTCGAGGCCGGAGAACGTACAATCCCGTGATGGAAAAGTCAAGGCTGGAACAGGATAACGCAACCCGGCGAGGTCTATAGATTCAATTTTAAGCCCAGAGAGGTCATGGATTTGATAGTATGGTCACAAAAAGGATATGGACTTTGGATATTGGATTTGAGGCTATTCAAAACACACCTTCCAATAGCAAGGCATGTTTTGGGGGGTAAGTGTTAACCCGCCTTTTGTCAAAGCCATAAGTAGGCGGATTCAACCTAATAACTTGACGACTATCGAGTTTGGAGTATGATGGGTTTGGTTTTGAAGGATGAAGTTTACTTGGATATGTCATTTGGTCAAGAAATGAAGGGGATACATGGCACAAGTACTTCGTTCGGCCTACGAGTACGTTCGGCATAGTTGCCTCGTTCGGCCTACAAGTATGTTCGGCTTAGTTGCCTTGTTCGGCATACGAGTATGCTCGGGATAAGGGATGGCTCGACATTGGTTGTCGCTCGGCATAAGGGATGACTCGGCATTGGATGGAACGTTCGGCATCAGGGATCGTTCGACGTATTGGATCGTTCGGCGAAGACATCGTTCGGCCGAGATATCGTTCGGCCAAGACACTGGATCGGCTTTAGGTATCGTTCGGCACGAATACATCCCACAACATTCAGAGTGTTCGGCCTCACTGTGTTCGGCATTGAAGTACGTCCGGCATTCCTTCACTCGGCATCCTCCACTCGGCATTTGTACTCGGCATTGAAGTACGTCCGGCATTCTTTCACTCGGCATCTTCCACTCGGCATTTGAACTCAGCATTAAAGTGCGCTCGGCACACCTCACCCCAGCATCAATCGGCATGCATCACTCAAATGCCTCATCCGGCATTATTCTATCAGACTTTGTTCGGCATGCATCACTCAAATGCCTCGACCGACATTATTCTATCAGACTTCGTTCGACATTCTTCCTCCAGACGCTTCGTTCGGCATGGAACGGGTCGGCATTGATGGCTCGGCATTACATGGCTCGGCATATGTGGACCGGCCATAAGCTCGGTGGGCCTGAATCACGCAAAGGCCCAACAACTCAGGATTTGCCTATAAATACAGCATGTGGGGGTTCAGAAAAGGGATCCTGATTCTCTCTCCCGCTCTCTAAATTTCTATCCCCTAAGGCTAAGGCTAGCCTATCACTTTGTAATTGTAACTGAGTCTCATATCAATAAAAAGAAATTACTGGAGTGGACGTAGGCCAGAGTTAGTTGAACCACTATAAAATCTGCTGTTCTTTACTGCTTTCATTTTAATTTTAACCGTTCTTCATATTATTACTCTCTACACACACTCTATCTGTTACAGTGACTGTTAATTGGTGCTTTCGTCTACATTTGGGTGTTAGTGACCAATTTTGGCGCTAACAAAACCATAACTTCGAAAACTTGGATGGTTTGGATATTCAAACGGTATATAGAATAAAATAGTTTGCATTTAAAATTACTTTATAAAATAAAATAATTTCCGCGACTTGCAATTTATTTTATTTAAAATTAAGTCAAAATCCATAGATTTCAAAATCGCTTTCAGTTACAATAACCACTTCAGTTTCAATATATTTCAAACTTTGAATATTAAACAATTGGAACTAAGGTTGGAAATTTCTATTCAACAATTTAAAGTCCTATTATTTAGTTTGAAATAATTGCACAATAAACCTGTAATCATTTAAGTAAATCTCAAATTACTTATAAAAGAAAATTTCCTTCAATTTATTTATACTAGAAATATTCATTTAATTCACCTTGAATACAATTTCAGTTATAAATATCATACCCTTTTTAAAATTTCATGTTAATAAATTTTACATCAACTTATGAAGTTAAATTCTTAATTAAGCTCAATTCCAAATAAATTTTTCAATTTAACTCCTACCCTTAATTTGATTTAAATCATTTAAAATTCTATATATTTTCAATATCTTCACATGTACTTAACCATATAATATAAAATAATCAAACTCCATGATTCAACTTATTTATGTTATTTAACAAATTCATACATAGCTTAAATTCAATACTTTAACTATAGATGTATATAAAATAAGATTTTATATAAGGTCAAAAATTAATATTTATTAAACCGTATCCTATCCAAAACCAAAAAATCCTTTCAAAAATAATTTTATATATATACCGCGGTGCCTGTATATAATTTTCTATCCTATGGTCAAGTGATACGGATATTTATCATTTCAATCCGCAATTTAATAAAAAAATGCGGTTGTATATCATTTCAAACCGCAATCCCAAACGAAATGAAATGCATAACAACTTGCAGTTAATATAAATAAACATCCATTCATCCAAATATCAATCATCAATCATTTATTACAAATCATCATCCAGTTTAAACAAACATCAATATAGAGCATATAAAATATAACAGGTAATAAATAACAGGTATTAACTAACAGTTTTTATTCAACAATAAATTTAATAACTGTTTAACTAGCAGTTTATATGCAAATAAATAAATTTTAACTGTAAATTTTTATGCAATAATAAAATTAAATAACAATTAAATTTAAATAAATGCAATCTAACTGAGATAATGAACAAAATATGCCAAACAGTCATAAATGAATTTCTACTCATATCATAAATCAATTTAACAAACATAAGAAAACTTAGAAGTTGTGAGTGGGTTAAAACACTCACCTTTTGAATTTAAATCGAATTTAAATCCGATTTAAACCCAAAAATTTGACAGTCTCCAAATCCTTCCAAACTAGCGTCAAAGTGTCCGGAATTTCGATACGAACGCAACGGAGAAAACCGCACGTCAATCCGAGCTCGTATGCAAAAGTTATTCGAGCCAAAAGATTTAAATTTTAATATAACATAATTAATTAATACATAAAAAAATATAACGTACCATCATCTTCTTCCTTATCTACGAACCTACTAACCCATCACGCACGCGCCACTTTCTTCCGTGCACACGCAACTCGAGACATATAGAGTTCGATCAGCGACTACCAGTGTGTGCGCCACCTTGAGAGCCACCTACGGACCAAGTTTCACATGACCACTAGCTACTGTTTGCACGCAATCCAAGAAAATACATCCATGCGTCCAAGCCAGATTCTGGCGAATCCGTGGTCCAATAGCATAAATCAACCATATGGTTTTGAAGAGCTCGCCGAGATCTACAACTTTGCTTTTGGAATTTTTCGATTTCATTGAACGGATTGAAAGATATTGAGAAAATAAGATAAGCAATTTCTGGCCATTGAATAAGTGGCGGCCATGGTATAGAATTAGGGTTTCTGAAATAAAATAATAATAAATCTGTCTCGGTTTGCGTGCGTATTTATAGAGTTTAACGTGAAAAACGGGCCAGAGTCCAATTTAAGCGTGCTGACAAGCGATCCTAACATAAAAAGGCCTTCTGAACACAATGGTACTGGTTTCGAAGCCCAGTTCCATCATTTTCGTAGGTTACTGTTCAAGTCAATTTGTTTTAATGACAAAAATGCCCCTGAAAAGTCCGTTTCGGCTCCGGAACGAAATGAATCATCCGATAAATCAAAATATATGTTTTTAAATATTTTAAACGCGATGGAACAAGTTTCAAGCCCAAATTCCATCGTATGAAGAAGTTATGTTAAAAACAATATTTTCAAATTGATTTCAATTAAATTGATTTCAATTAAATCGATTTCAAGGCGTCTCGCGTTCGTACGATTAAACGACAAGTCCGATCGCTACGAAACTTGAAACTCGCTAATAATTCACTGTTACGAATCCGATGAAACTAGTTTCGTCGAAATCTGATTCCATGACCAAAATGGCTATTTTTATATTAAATAAATAAATTTAAGACAAACTAATTAAATCAAATTTCGCGTTAAAAATTCTGAACTTTGCAATCTTTATCACTTTATAATTTTCAAACATTTACAATAATTTAACAATTTTTTTAAAAGTCAATTTATTAAAGATTAATCAATAGAAATCTTCAATTTCATAAAATTCAAAATTATAGATAAATATCCAAAATTTCCATTAAATTGAATTTACCCATAATTATTCCATTCATAATTTCAAATAGAAGGGTTTACCATTGGATTTAAAAATTATCACATAAATATTTTTCGTTTTCAACTTAATTTTTAAATTAACGTAATAATTAAATATTTGATTTCATTTATTGGCAATAAATCCAACTATTATAAATTTAATACATTAACTCACTATTAAAGATTCAAATTCTATAATTCATAAATTCCATCATTACTTATTAATTTATAATTCTTTAAACCAATTCCCATCTCTATTTAAAGTAACTTAATTCACCAATTATAGAATTTATTTCAATTTCTTAAAATAACCAATTTATTATAAATTGAATCCAATTTATTTTGATAAGTTTCCAATTGAATGCATTAGATTCAATTTCAACCTTTAACTTACACTTAAGTTTAGGTCATAATCAATTTATAACGTATTACCTTTCTTAGTTATTACTTTACATACTTCACGTATTAATCTCACAATTAATCATAATTATTAAAGTAACGCTTATATTAAATACGACCCTATAATTTCTCAACATTTAAACGAACGTTATTTCATTTTCCATTAGTGTGACATTCATTCATTTTATTATCACTTATTACAACTTCTAATTCCATTAACAAATAAGCAGGTAATTTATAATATATGTTATAGATTTTGAATTAATCACTATTCATTATTATTGACTTTACTTTAGCATTATTTACCTTGCATTAACATTGTTACTTAAAATCCCTATCCAATTGCAATTAATATTCTAATGAATACATTTACTCTTTTCCGTTATGTTATTAATTATCATCAAGGCACATCAAATTATCTTTATTGGTAAATGAGTGAATTTACTAGTAACCCACTATTATAACCTTTAATATACTTGTATATTTATTCATCAATCAATATTTACGTTCTTTTTTTTCATTCAAATTGATTTATAACCTAATACACATTATATTAGTCCCATTTCATTCCATTCATTAATGGGTATTGCACTAACCTTATTACTTTACATTACATTCAGTTTCCAAATTTTATAGGATTAAATTCTAATTACTTACCATTTAATCCATCAATTATTGATTCCATCCAAACATGTAACTTATAATAACTGCTTACAAAAATGGAATTATCATTTATTCCAATATTTTCTAACTTTACATTAACATATTAAATAAATTCCCACTAAATGAATCTATATCCAGGTATATTACTTAACGCATTTCGTTTATTGAAAGTTATTCAAATTGCTAGTAAATAGGTTTTAAGTCACCATTTATATATTTTAATTTAGCGTTCATTTCAATATTCGTTTGTAAAGTTTTTTTTTCTTTCTTTCTACTAAATTTAATTACAAAGCTCATTAATTCAACCAAATTAAATGCACAAAATTTACGGGTCGTTACACTCTCCCCCACTCAAAACTTTTCGTCCCGAAAAGGAAAAAGAAGGGAGAAGGAAGAATTAAATAAACAATACATCTTATTCAAAATATTAACTTATAAACAATAATTTACAAAATTTATTACTTTAAATAAAATATACCCATTTTATAATTATTATATCTTTTTATACTTGAATAAATAAAGTTTGGAAAAATATTTCAAAAATTTCTAAGTCCAAAAATTTACGAAAAATTTCGGCAGAGTCTCCCTTGTACGGAGAGGCTCGGGAGAAAATCTAATATCCAAATATAACAATTATATCACATATATTATCCAAAATATAATATTCCAAACCCGGGAAAATATATAAAATAGCACTATAACCGTAATCCGAAACGTACCTATTTGTCGGGAAATTTACGCTTAATTTATAGAACCAAAAGCAGTAGCAATTGCTTCCATAACTTGCATTTCACTTATAAAATCAGAAGGGTTAACAATTTATATAAAGTGAAATATTTAAGTGGTTTCAATCACTAACAACAAATCAATACAACAACCATCAATCTCAACAAACAGCGTACACAACAAATACAAAACAACCATTCAATCAAACAAACAAATAGTTGTTCGGGTTCAAAAATTTTAAATTGCACGGAATGAAAAATAACTATCAAGTGCATCATTTACTCAATAGTCTTAGATAAAACAAAATAGATTATATTTTTCCATCCAAACAATTTCAAATCTCCTTACCCAAACAACCATAACCAAACAATTCAATCCAACAAATCAAATTAACTTATTATTAATTTTATCTCATACATTAGTTGTTTGATTTCCTTTTCTCATTCATTGAGTGATTAGTTCATTTATTCTCATTTATTACTTACAATATTCATTTTTTTTCATTTTAATGTCATGTAAGTTTCTTCTTTATTGCATCATATTCACTCATTTCTTAATACTTAATTTCGTGTATTTACTTAAGTTTTTAGTTGCTTACTTACAATACCTACTTTCCATTATATTCAATTAGTAGCACTCAATTATACTTAAGTTTATACAACTACACATCAATTCTTATTTATTGAGGAACTTCATTAATTTCTTTCATTACCTCAAATTTATTTCTTATATAATATCTATTACATCCTCTTATTAATATTTCAACTTTTAATATTTGGTAAGTTGTATATATGCTTTACAAATGTAATTGAAAAATTATACAAGTTTTCTCGTTACCTATGATTAATTTAATGTTCAATAAAAAAAGTTCTTATAAGTTACAATTTCAACTTCCTTTTTATTTCCTTTATAACTTGGCATTAAATCTCTTACCTAAATTAGAGGTTTCGATTATTAATTACTAACCTTTCATTTCACTACAATAATTGAAACAATTAATTAATGGAAATTTGAGAATTTAATACCGGGTTAAATTTTCAATTTATTTTAAAACAATAGATAAATATATTCTTACAACTTATATATCTCTAATTATATTTAAAACAATTCAAAATTTATATATTTTTCAAAAATGAATCTGCAGTAAAACTACTACAGTGGCTTTCCCCTTCGAAACTCGAAAATGAAAGTCGATAATGCGGCCGCCATCACCAAATTATTTTCCAGCGACAGAGAGGAAAGTACAAAACTTATTTTCTCCAAAATCTTCTTTAATACAATTCTTCCGAATTATATTAAATATTTATATCAGAAAATACTTATAAACAATATTATTATATTCCAAAATTTATTCGAAAGATTTCAAAACCCCAAAACTTAAGTTCTAAATTTCCAAATTTCATTTATTTTATTTTTCAATCTTATTTCTATTATTATTTATACACTTTAATACCTAACAACCAATCTATTATAGCCAAATATAGATATCATTTGAAACTTCTTCTTTTTTATATAGAAAATATAATAGGCAAAATTATTTCATTCACTTATATGAAAAACAAATATTATGTCGGTCTGTCCTATTAAGTGTTTAGAAATCCCTATTGATGTCATAGCATCCCATGCATCAACCAGAATTTATAAATACAAAACGGAACAGATTAACACAATATTAAAACCTTTTTATAACACTAACAAATACGCTCTCTCATATATATACACTCAGCGACTCCCATAGGATATTACTACCCTATTAGTAAAGAGTCAAACCCCACAAAACTAAGATTTATAGCTAAACCAAAGCTATGATACCACGTTGTAATGTCCCGCCTTTTCGCACGCTTTAAATCGACGCACATGCCAATTCAAGACATACGGAAGGACGGATTGATATGGGGTAAATAAGAAAAATAGAAAAGAGAAAAAAAACTAAACAAAATCTCACAATGGAAGGATAAAATATAATAATAAATATACAGTTCATAAAACTGTTTACAAAACATTTGATTCTTCTTCATACAATAAATATCAGAGTTCACATACCAATAAATACCAATGCAGCGGAATTAAATAGTGTAGTAGAATAATGCAGTAGATAGTAGTATTACAAATCTTCGTCTTCATCCTCCAGAATAAAATCTTCAAATCCTGAAACGCTCGGACTGACCCGAGCTAATTGAAAAGACAAAACACTCGAGTCAGAACTAAAAGATCTTATGTAAGTTAAATTAACAGGGATAAATATGAGTGCAGTAACTTAAAAGATGCTCGGGATTCACATCTCTTAAGGATCCGTTAAACTATTTACTATGTAGTATATTTCGCTATTATAATAGTGTCTAATTGTAAAATAAACTTACTTCTAAATAGCGTTAATGAGTTACCCAATCTCCCCTTTAACACAATAATAGTCCCAGTAGTCCATCCAATATTGATGCAGCGGTAATACGAAAAACAAATGAAATCAATGAAACTGGCAATCGGTGGATTGAGAAATACTGAAAGGCCCAAATTCGTTGATCCGAAGATGTTGAATTCTAGCTATCTCTGACACGTTGATCGCGCACGATACCATGAAAAGAGATTTACAATTCTTCGAGCGTTGATCAAGCGCACTTGATTCCACGAATTGGCTTCAACGAACGTTGATTCGAGCGCACTCGAATACCGTAGGTGGAGATAGGAGATCACACTCAACTACCGATTTAATGAAAGCACAAAGCTAACAAACAAGAATTTTATTCAAAATGAACCTCCTTTTTACATTGACGCCAACTCGCCTATTTATAGGCTACAACACACCACACAATACATTACAACACCACCAACCTACCGTAGGTCGTTAACGACCTAAAAATAACAAGACACGGCACGACCCAGGTCGCACGCGACCTATACACGAGAAACGACCTACGACTCAACGGTATAAGAAGCACGTTACAACACACACATATTTACAACATTGACGACTCATCAATTAACGACCTAAATACTCACGACTTAACATGGTCGCGACCTACGACCTAAGTGACAAACGACCTATCGTTTTTTACAGCAACAGGGATACTTCACGCGACCTATGAGTTAGGTCGTTCGTGACCTAAAGAAGCGACAACAGGGATTCTTCAACATCTTGCGACCTAATATCTGAGCGACCTAAGATTTTAGGTCGTGGTTTGGTAGCTCAAGCTTCGTTAGGTCGTAGCTTGATAGTTGACTTAAGGGACTGAGCGCTGGAGTGTTTAACTTGTTAACTCGTTCGAATGTTTTTATGCTTAGCTCGTTAACTCGCGAGCGACCTAAAATTTCCGAGCGACCTAAAACCGTGGCCTCCTCCAAATGACCTAAGGGGCTTGAACAATTCAACTTCCTTGAGTTTGTAGATCGCGCTGCATCATCCTCCCCCGGTTGACAGAAATTCGACCTCGAATTTTCACCATCTTCTTCCACAAAAAGTTAATTTCCATGAAACGGAATTTAGTATTTGACGTTGAAAACATCAGAAGTATGAATATCATCTGGTTATTTCAATTGATACGCATTCTCATTGATTTTCTTCAAAATTTCTACAGGACTAATCTTTCGCGCCTTCAATTTATTGTACATTCCTACCGGAAAACGGTCCTTTGTCAACACTGCATAAACCAAATTACCTTCCCCGAAATTCACACTTCTCCGTTTCTTATCTACTAGTTGTTTATACTTTTCATTAGATGCAAGCAACCGGTCATTGAACAGTTCTGTGGCACTCCTACAACTCGTTTACGAAATCACAAGCCCGCTTAACAACTCCCTTCTGATATGGCACTGTTGTTAAGTCCAACGGTCCCTTTGGCATTGTCGAATAAACAACCAGAAATGGACTAAAACCTGTGCTTCGATTACCCGCATGGTTGTGAGCAAACTCCGCTTGACACAATTTCAAATCCCAGCTCTTCAAATTGTCTTTCACAAGACATCTCAATAAATTTCCCAACGATCTGTTAACCACCTCCATTTGCCCATCAGTTTGCGGATGGTAAGCGCTACTAAAATTCAGCTTCGTTCCGACCATCTTCCACAAACTTAGCCAAAAATGACTCAGAAAACGAGTATCTCTGTCCGAAACAATAGACTCTGGCAACCCATAAAGTCGATAGATCTCTTTGAAATATAACTGAGCGACATGAACAGCATCCGCCGTCTTCTTACAAGCAATAAAATGTGCCATTTTCGAAAATCGGTCAACCACCACATAAATGGAATCGTTACCCCTTTGAGTTCTAGGCAAACCCAAAACAAAATCCATGCTCACATCAATCCAAGGTTTAGTCGGTACAGGTAACGGCATATATAATCCTGCATTGGTCGCGGTTCCCTTCGAAACCTGACAGATATGACATCTCTCCACAAACCTTTCCACCTCTTTCCTCATTGAAGGCCAAAAATAAGACTTCGTTATCAACTGCATTGTACGATCACGACCCACATGACCTTCCTCGTGTAATTCTTTGATAATCTTCATTCTCAAACTGCCTTCTGGAATACACAATTTATCTCCCTTGAACAGAAAACCATCCACTAATACGTACTCATCAGCACTTCCCTCCTTGACCTTTTCAACAAACTTCATAAAGTAAGGATCTTCTTCAATCATCTCTGGTAATAGTTCGAAACATGTCACCTCAACTTTCATTGTCGTCAATAAATGATTCCTCCTGCTCAAAGCATCAGCTACACGATTCGTCACCCCTGATTTGTGCTTCACGACAAAAGTAAACTGCTGCAAATAGGCAATCCACGATGCATGCCTTGCTGAAATCTTGTCCTCCCCTTGCAAACGTTTCAATGCCTCATGATCAGTGTAAAGAACAAACTCTTTCTGAAATAGATAGTGTCTCCAGTGTTTCATAGCTTGGACAATCGCATAAAACTCCACATCATATGTATTATACCTCATCTTCGCTCCTGATAGTTTCTCACTGAAATATGCAATAGGACGCCCCCTCTGACTCAATACCCCTCCAATCCCAACCTTAGATGCATCAGTGTGTAGCTCAAACAACAACTGAAAATCTGGTAATACAAGAATTGGTGCTGTCGTCAAAAGTTCCTTGATCCGCTCAAAAGCAAATCCTGCTTCCTCTGACCATGAAAATTGCTTTCCCTTCATACAATCAGTAACTGGTGCCATCACGCTACTGAAGTATGGAATGAATCTTCGGTAGAATGACGCTAGCCCATGAAAACTTCTCACTTCTGTTATTGTCCTCGGCTATGGCCAATTTCTGACTGCTTCAACTTTATTCTGATCCACGTGGATACCTCCTTCTGATATAACATATCCCAAAAATAAAACACTATGCGTCATGAACACGCATTTCTTCGTTGCAGCATAAAATTGTTCCTGTCGTAGTACCATCAACATTTCTCTCAGATGATGCAAGTGTTCTTCTGGACTTCCACTGTATATCAGAATATCATTGAAATACACTACCACGAATTTCCCAATAAATGGTCTAAAAATCTGATTCATCACCCGCATGAATGTACTTGGTGCGTTCGAAAGACCAAACGGCATAACCCGCCACTCATACAACCCCTCCCGTGTTTTGAATGCTCTTTTCCATTCATCTCCTGGTCTAATTCGAATTTGATGATATCCGCTCTTCAAATCAATCTTCGAAAAGATAGTAGCCCCGTCAACTGATCTAGCAAATCATCCAATCTGGGCATTGGGAATCTGTACCTCACAGTGATTTATTCAGTGCCCGACTATCGGTACATATCCTCTATGTTCCATCCTTCTTCGGCACCAACAGGGTTGGAACTGCACAAGGACTTAGACTTTCCTGTACACGCCCTTGTTCTAGCAATTCTTCCACTTGCCTTCGCAACTCCTCATGTTCCTTTGGACTCATCCTGTAATGTGGTCGATGTGGCAACACAGCTCCTGAAACAAGATCTATTTGATGTTTAATATCCCTCAACGGTTGTAACTTCGTTGGCAACTCGTCAGGGAACACATCACTGCATTCTTCCAGCACTGGTTTGACCTCTTCAGGAATTTCAACCACTTCATTACTCTCACGTCCGATCAACAAAAAGACTTCGGGCTCATCTTCGACTTCTTTAAAACCTCCGTCAAAGATAGCAAAGTTTTCAGTTCTTCAATCTCCTCCAACTTGCTTTCCTTCTGTTGTTGTTTCTTGGGAACTAAAGTGATTTTAGTACCTTCAAACATGAAACTGTAGCTATTAGCATGACCATCATGTTGTACTGCTCTATCAAACTGCCATGGTCTGCCCAACAACAGATGACACACATCCATGTCCACAACATCACACCAAACTTCATCTTTATATTTCTTCCCAATCGAAAAATTAACACAAGCTCTTCTCCAACCTTCACTTCACCACCCTTCCTCAACCATGCTAACTTGTACGGTCTAGGATGTTTCTCAGTTTTCAATTCCAACTTCTTCACTGCTTCTGTAGAGATAATATTGTCACAACTTCCAGCATCAATCATAAACTTGCAAACCTTTCCCAGAATAGTGCATGTAGATTGAAAAATATTGTTCCTCAACCAATTATTTTCCTCTTCCTGCTTCGGTGTCAAGCAACTTCTCCTCATCATCAATGAATACCCTTCATCTCCCGACAATAAGTCTTCCGCCTTAACTGGTAATGAATTAGAACATTATGCCTCTTCATCCTCTTCTTCAATCTCAGCAATCATTGTTCGTTTCTTCGGCTTTGGACATTCATTGCTTTTATGACCCATCTCCTGGCAATTGTAACATTTGAAACCGCTGTTAACCTTTGCCTTCTCAGCCTCCTTCACCACTGGTTTACTAACAGATTTAGAAACATTAGAACCTCCACTAACACCCTTCACTTGATTATTGGAATTTGTAAACACACCACCTCCATGCCTTCCCTGCTTTTCCCAAGCCAACGCCTTCTGATGTGCCTCTGCAACAGATCTAGGATCAAACATGTTCACCATATCCTGGGTCTTCATCCTCAACCCTCCAACAAATCTAGCAGTCAGCTGTTCTTCCGTCTACATAATATCATTTCTAGCAATGAGTTGGTAAAATCCATCTACATAATCATTAACCGACTTCGTCCCCTGCCTTATATTCTGCAATCTCTGGTACATAAGTGATTGATAGTTGTAAGGTAAAAATGTAGCTTTCATCATCTTCTTCATCTTATCCCAAGCAACAACCTTCGACTTCCCTATCTATTCTCGTGTAAGTTTGGTTTGCTATCACCACGCCATAGCTCTCCCCCTCAACCTAGTAGCAACCAACTTCACTCGACGATTATCCGGAACCTCCTTGAAATCAAAGATCTCTTCCACATTAGACAACCAGTCCAAGAATTCTTCTGCAACATTCCACCCTTAAATTCAGGAATTTTCACTTCATCCTCGATTCCCAACGTCGATCATCTTCAACATCTCGATATTGACGTCGTCCCTAATCTCGATCTCGATAATGAACACTTCCTCTATCACCATCAAACTCTTCATCAAAATTTGATGCATATCGTTGTCGATCACGACTTCCAACATCTCTACCACTACCACTTCTACCACCAAGATCCCTTCGATCTACATTCCTCTTATCACGATCATCCACATCTCTTCGATTTCGATCATCAATATTTCTATCCTGTTTGTCAACACTTCTACGATCATGACTTTCTCTCCTCTCCTGATCTAAATGTGGTGAAATTCTACTTCCTCCATGGCTCGATTCAGGTGAAACTCTTCTTCTACTTTGATTCATTTCAAGCATCATTCTCTCTAATCGACCAATTCCTTCATCAAACTTTTCATGCATGCGTTGTTCCATTTGATCGGCTTCTTCTCTTCTATACAAAGCTTCAATATTTTTATGACAATTAGCTCTCCTAGGTGGCATGATTGATCTTCACAAATATTTCAAAAAATTCAAACACAACTTCAAAAACTTCAAAAGTCTTCTCACACAACTCTCGGCCACATTACTCGCACGGCTCCAACTAGCTCAATTTAAACCAACTTCAACACAAAACAAAGCACAGCCCAAACTTCAATACAAGGCTGTGCTCGGTCTATACTTCAACAATTGATACCAAAAGATGCTTCAATTCTCGGCTCAAACACTTCAATTCAAAGTGATGCACGTCTCAAACTCCACTTTAGCTCGGCGCGACCTAACCCTGCTCGGCCTAGCTCGCTTACACTTCCAACACTTTGGCACGCAATACTTCCCTGCGCAAATTCAAACACCTTTCGAATTTTGATCCAAAATAATATGGATCTAAAACTCCAAACTTGTTGCAGCTTTGCGATGAACACAATGAACAACAACTTCAAACTCGGCTCCAAGTCTCGGCTCTGATACCAAACTGACACAGCGGTAATACATAAAACAAATGAAATCAATGAAACTGGCAATCGGTGGATTGAGAAATACTGAAAGGCCCAAATTCGTTGATCCGAAAATGCCGAATTCTAGCTATCTCTGACACGTTGATCGCGCACGATACCGTGAAAAGAGATCTACAATTCTTCGAGCGTTGATCAAGCGCACTTGATTCCGCGAATTGGCTTCAACGAATGTTGATTCGAGCGCACTCGAATACCGTAGGTGGAGATAGAAGATCACACTCAACTACTGATTTAATGAAAGCA
Source organism: Allium cepa (assembly GCA_030765085.1). Classification (NCBI taxonomy): domain Eukaryota; kingdom Viridiplantae; phylum Streptophyta; class Magnoliopsida; order Asparagales; family Amaryllidaceae; genus Allium; species Allium cepa. The sequence continues at coordinate 197,588,472 of CM060946.1, forward strand.
CAAAGCTAACAAACAAGAATTTTATTCAAAATGAACCTCCTTTTTACAATGACCCCAACTCGCCTATTTATAGGCTACAACACACCACACAACACATTACAACACCACCGACCTACCATAGGTCGTTAACGACCTGAAAAAACAAGACACGGCACGACCCAGGTCGCACGTGACCTATACACGAGAAACGACCTACGACTCAACGGTATAAGAAACACGTTACAACACACACATATTTACAACATTGATGACTCATCAATTAACGACCTAAATACTCACGACTTAACATGGCCGCGACCTACGACCTAAGTGACAAACGAACTATCGTTTTTACAGCAACAGGGATACTTCACACGACCTATGAGTTAGGTCGTTCGCGACCTAAAGAAGCGGCAACAGGGATTCTTCAACATCTTGCGACCTAATATCTGAGCGACCTAAGATTTTAGGTCGTGGTTTGGTAGCTTGAAGCTTCGTTAAGTCGTAGCTTGATAGTCGACTTAAGGGACTGAGCGCTGGAGTGTTTAACTTGTTAACTCGTTCGAATGTCTTTATGCTTAGCTCGTTAACTCGCGAGCGACCTTCGCTAGGTCGTGAGCGACCTAAAATTTCTGAGCGACCTAAAACCGTGGCCTCCTCCAAACGACCTAAGGGGCTTGAACAATTCAACTTCCTTGAGTCTGTAGATCGCGTTGCATCAAATATCATAGTCCCTCCTGATCGGGAAGCCACCAGAGGATACTACACGGGCTACGGAAGAAATCTAAACTCGTACAAGGCGCGATAAGGTAGGTGACACAGCACAACTAGGTAATGCCAGGGTAGATATACCAAGTACGTTTCCGGGTCGGTGGTAACGCATAGCGCGCAGCTACCACCCACCTCGAACAAACTCCCCCAAAATCAAAGAAATCAAAAGTAAAGGTGGCCACCGAATCAATCCAAAGTCAGAGTATAGTATCGAAGGGAAGTGTCCGATCAAAGGTGCTACCTTATTAACCCGTCAATCGCTCCTGTTTTAGCCACCTTATGCCAACTCATGGGAGTTGGGTCCACGTATTTACTTTACAGGAAACGCCGCCACCAACCTACTTCATTCTGGAATCTCCACCGCGTACACGGTTGTTAAAGTGGTTTTCGGAGTTGGCAGAGAGTATGACAACTTCCAATCCCGGTCTCTTCAACAACCAAACGTTATTATAACACCGCGGTCATTTAAAAATAATTATACTTCCAAAACCAGAATAAAATATCTATTTCAAAACCATATAAATACGATATCCTTTCCATTTCAAAACAAACTCGTTTGATATTATTTTTATAAAAACCCAAATAAATGTAATATCATTCTATTTCAAATATATTTCTTTCCCAAAATCATATTGCTTTAATATTTATAATAATTGGAAACCAAACATTGAATTATAACTTTCAAACTATAATACTTCGAAAATTCAAAGCTTTAAACCATAACATCGAAAATTTGGATGGTTTGGATATTCAAACGGTATATAGAATAAAATAGTTTGCATTTCAAATTACTTTATAAAATAAAATAATTTCCGCAACTTACAATTTATTTTATTTAAAATAGTCAAAATCCATAGATTTCAAAATCGCTTTCAGTTACAATAACCACTTCAGTTTCAATATATTTCAAACTTTGAATATTAAACAATTGGAAGTAAGGTTGGAAATTTCTATTCAACAATTTAAAGTCCTATTATTTAGTTTGAAATAATTGCACAATAAACCCGTAATCATTTAAGTAAAACTCAAATTACTTATAAAAGAAAATTTCCTTCAATTTATTTATACTAGAAATATTCATTTAGTTCACCTTGAATACAATTTCAGTTATAAATATCATACCCTTTTTAAAATTTCGTGTTAATAAATTTTACATCAACTTATGAAGATAAATTCTTAATTAAGCTCAATTCCAAATAAATTTTTCAATTTAACTCCCACCCTTAATTTGATTTAAATCATTTAAAATTCTATATATTTTCAATATCTTAACATGTACTTAACCATATAATATAAAATAATCAAACTCCATTATTCAACTTATTTATTTTATTTAACAAATTCATACATAGCTTAAATTCAATACTTTAACTATAGATGTGTATAAAATAAGATTTTATATAAGGTCAAAAATTAATATTTATTAAACCGTATCCTATCCAAAACCAAAAAATCCTTTCAAAAATAATTTTATATATACACCGCGGTGCCTGTATATAATTTTCTATCCTATGGTCAAGTGATACGGATATTTATCATTTCAATCCGCAATTTAATAAAAAAAATGCGGTAGTATATCATTTCAAACCGCAATCCCGAATGAAATGAAATGCATAACAACTTGCAGTTAATCTAAATAAACATCCATTCATCCAAATATCAATCATCAACCATTTATTACAAATCATCATCCAATTTAAACAAACATCAATATAGAGCATATAAAATATAACACGTAATAAATAACATGTATTAACTAATAGTTTATATTCAATAATAAATTTAATAACTGCTTAACTAGCAGTTTATATGCAAATAAATAATTTTAACTGTAAATTTATATGCAATAATAAAATTAAATAACAATTAAATTTAAATAAATGCAATCTAACTAAGACGATGAATAAAATATGTCAAACAGTCATAGATGAATTTCTACTCATGTCATAAATCAATTTAACAAACATAAGAAAACTTAGAAGTTGTGAGTGGGTTAAAACACTCACCTTTTGAATTTAAATTGAATTTAAATCCGATTTAAACCCAAAAATTTGACAGTCTCCAAATCCGTCCAAACAAACGTCAAAGTGTCAGGAATTTCGATACGAACGCAACAGAGAAAACCGCGCGTCAATCCGAGCTCGTATGCAAAAGTTATTCGAGTTAAAAGATTTAAATTTTAATATAACATAATTAATTAATACATAAAAAAAATAACGTACCATCCTCTTCTTCCTTATCCACGAACCTACTAACCCATCATGCACGCACCACTTTCTTCCGTGCGTACGTAACTCGAGACATATAGAGTTCGATCAGCGACTACCAGTGTGTGCGCTACCTTGAGAGCCACCTATGGACCAAGTTTCACATCACCACTCGCTACCGTTTGCACGCAATCCAAGAAAATACGTCCATGCTTCCAAGCCAGAGTCTGTCGAATCCGTGGTCCAATAGCATAGATCAACCATATGGATTTGAAGAGCTCGTCGAGATCTACAACTTTTCTTTTGGAATTTTTCAATTTCGTTGAACGGATTGAAAGATATTGAGGAAAGAAGATAAGCAATTTCTGGCCATTGAATAAGTGGCGACCATGGTATAGAATTAAGGTTTCTAAAATAAAATAATAATAAAACTATCTCGGTTTGCGTGCGTATTTGTATAGTTTAACGTCAAAAACGAGCCTGAGTCAAATTTAAGACTGCTGACAGGCGATCCTAACATAAAAAGGCCTTCTGAACGCAATGATACTGGTTTTGAAGACCAGTTCCATCATTTTCGTAGGTTACTGTTCAAGTCAATTTGTTTAAATGACAAAAATGCCCCTGAAAAGTCTGTTTCGGCTCCGGAACGAAAATGAATCATCCCATATATCCAAATAGATGTTTTTACATATTTTAAACGTGATGGAACAAATTTCAAGCCCAAATTCTATCGTATGAAGAAGTTATGTTAAAAACAATATTTTCAAATTGATTTCAATTAAATCGATTTCAAGGCGTTTCGCATTCGTACGATCAAACGACAAGTCCGATTGCTGCGAAACTTGAAACCCTACAATAATTCACTGTTACCGATCGGATGAAACTGGTTTCGTCGAAAGCCGAGTCCGTGACCAAAATGGCTATTTTTATATTAAATAAATAAATTTAAAACAAATTAATTAAATCAAATTTCGCGTTAAAAATTCTGAACTTTTCAATCTTTATCACTTTATAATTTTCAAACATTTACAATGATTTAACAATTTTTTTAAAAGTCAATTTATTAAAGATTAATCAATAGAAATCTTCAATTTCATAAAATTCAAAATTATAGATAAATATCCAAAATTTCCATTAAATTGAATTTACCCATAATTATTCCATTCATAATTTCAAATAGAAGGGTTTACCATTGGATTTAAAAATTATCACATAAATATTTTCCGTTTTCAACTTAATTTTTAAATTAACGTAATAATTAAATATTTGATTTCATTTATTGGCAATAAATCCAACTATTATAAATTTAATAAATTAACTCACTATTAAAGATTCAAATTCTATAATTCATAAATTCCATCATCTTGATTTACTTATTAATTTATAATTCTTTAAACCAATTCTCATCTCTATTTAAAGTAACTTAATTCACCAATTATAGAATTTATTTCAATTTCTTAAAATAACCTATTTATTATACATGAATCCAATTTATTTTGATAAGTTTCCAATTGAATGGATTAGATTCAATTTCAACCTTTAACTTACACTTAAGTTTAGGTCATAATCAATTTATAACGTATTACCTTTCTTAGTTATTACTTTACATACTTCTCGTATTAATCTCACAATTAATCATAAATATTAAAGTACGCTTATAATAAATACAACCCTATAATTTCTCAACATTTAAACGAACGTTATTTCATTTTCCATTAGTGTGACATTCATTCATTTTATTATCACTTATTACAACTTCTAATTCCATTAACAAATAAGCAGGTAATTTATAATATATGTTACAAATTTTGAATTAATCACTATTCATTATTATTGACTTTACTTTAGCATTACTTACCTTGCATTAACATTGTTACTTAAAATCCCTATCCAATTGCTATTAATATTCTAATGAATACATTTACTCTTTTCCGTTATGTTATTAATTATCATTAAGGCACATCTAATTATCTTTATTGGTAAATGAGTGAATTTACTAGTAACCCACTATTATAACCTTTAATATACTTGTATATTTATTCATCAATCAATATTTACGTTCTTTTTTTCATTCAAATTGATTTATAACCTAATATACACTTATATTAGTCCCATTTCATTCCATTCATTAATGGGTATTGCACTAACCTTATTACTTTACATTACATTCAGTTTTCAAATTTTATAGGATTAAATTCTAATTACTTACCATTTAATCCATCAATTATTGATTCTATCCAAACATGTAACTTATAATAACTGCTTACAAAAATGGAATTATCATTTATTCCAATATTTTCTAACTTTACATTAACATATTAAACAAATTCCATTTAAATGAATCTATATCCAGGTATACTACTTACCCCATTTCGTTTATTGAAATTTATTCAAATTGCTAGTAAATAGGTTTTAAGTCACCATTATATATTTTAATTTAGCGTTCATTTCAATATTCGTTTGTAAAGTTTTTTTTCTTTCTGCTAAATTTAATTACAAAGCTCATTAATTCAACCAAATTAAATGCACGAAATTTACGGGTCGTTACAAATATATTATCCAAAAGCCGCTTAGAACTGACATAAGCATTTGAACAGAGACATCTTGAAGATGATGAAATCGAAGACGAAGTTCTTTGAAGTGTAGGGACTACTTGCTATTAATCCTGAGGATGCAGTAGAAGTAGTGCCTTCGAATCGTTCAGTCCCAGAACAACTTGTATGGATAAATGCTAGCATTGCATTGCTGCTTGGAGGGTAATGTTAGTATTCCTAGTGGGATATGCTAAAAGATAAAATGTAAACTCAAGCCTACAATCTGGGAATGGCAAAAACAGGGTAGATTTGGCAAGACTAGGTGGGCTGCTTCCATTAGGTTATGGTCATCACTTGTATCTAGATCGATATTCTAGAATTATTTATGCTTATGGCCATGGAAAGGTATGCCAAGTTGGTAGCCTGGGTGGTGATCATGTTCGGTATTATTCAAGAAGGGGTAGACCGTATCTATGTTAGTAGAGGGGCAAGTATTTTGCAGCCCTCGATACATTTTATCTAAAGATGTATTGTACGAAAGGTAGTCCTTTACCTTATCATTGTAAGGAATCCATTCTCTAATAAGTGCCTTTCGGACTCTGTTGTATACCTAATATTCTAGAATATGATTAATGTAACCATTTCGTCTATGATTAAATATTTATTTTAAACTTTAGAGATTATTGTAATATCATAAGATTTTCTACAAATGGTTTGGTTATCGTAAGGTAAAAACCCATTTGTATTTATGCACGGTAGGGTCTTACGAGATACCTTTTTTTGTAAGGTTTTATAACATTTGAAATCCATATTATTTTTGTTTCTCACACGCTGGTTTACCAGACTGATCTGAACATTATTTTATTATAATGCTCGTTTCAGCCTGAGCATATTTCCAGATTTAGTTATGGATGCTTTGGAGCTTCAGGAGACGAGCCGGTTGCCTTTAATACATATTCACATATCTTTATTTTTGTTGCATTTGTTGTTTCGTATTTATCATCATTTGTGAGGACAATCTGCTATAAGTATCCAGGCTGTTGCTTGGTTAGTTTACTCCGATTGATGTATATATATTGCAATTTTCTTTTGTAAAGGTCTATGATATATTATATATTACTCGTCATGATGTGAGATTATGTTCTATCTTTTCTTTTTTTCATCCCAACAATCTATCTTTCTGACACATAGATGCTTAGAACGTGAATACTATAGAAGTATCGGTGTTGAGTTTTGATGGTCATAAAGGCTATTCATTACAGCATAGTATGAGAGCTTTGGTTGAGCGAACGCCTAGGCTTTGGTGGGGTAAACTCACGAGAGATAGGGTTAATAACACCCTAGAATGATTTTGAGTGTATTATATATGAGAGTGCGTACTTATTAGTGCTATAAAAATTGATTTATATTGTGTTGATTGGTTCGTTGGGTGGTTTATGAATTCTGGTCGGTATGTGGATGTCATGGTATCGATGGGGTTTCTAAACACTTGTACAAGGCAAACCGACACGGTATTATTTTTAAAAATTTGGTAAATGAAATAATTTTACCTAGGATTATGTTTTATATATAAAAGAATACGTTTTAAGAATTGATATAGTTGTTTATGATGTGTTTGACTACCAGGAGATGATAATTGATTATTATCAGTATTGTCTGATTAGTTGTGTTTTCTCAGTTTATGAGCATTTATTTGTTTGATTTAAATTAAATACGAAAATCTTATGAATTCAATTTCACGGTTGGACTATAAAGCATTTTATGATAATGTTGGGTTAAAACTTAATTTTAATAAAAAACTATTATAATTCAAATAAAGATATACATTTGTGAAATGATTTTATATATGTAGGTGAAATTAAATAAGTTAGGTTTATAAATATGGTCTATAAACAACAAGGATTTAAACCAAGAATTTAAGAACTTAAATCCCGATGTTTTGAAAATTGTTTTCTAAAGTTTTGAAAAACATTATAATAGTATTATTTAAAAGTATTTATGAATAAATACGAAAATTTTAAAACGGATTTTAAAGGAGATAGAAAGCACTAAACTTACTTATGTCATTGAAAAATAATTCTGGTGATGAATGTAGCATTATCGATGTTCATTTTCGAGTTTCAAAGTGTGGGAATGCTACCGTAGTAATTTTTCTTCAAGTTGTTTTGGTAAAATAAATTTTGATTTAATTCTGAAAGTATGATTTCATATACGAAAAGTTATAAGTATATGCAATTATTTCAAAATGATTTGAAATAAAAACCCGGTGTTTAGTGCAGAAGTTTTCTATTAAGTTACTATATGAATTAATGTATTCTATGCATTAGGGTAATTTTGGTTTTTATATCTGATTTGATATGTTTTTTGGTAGTTTTTATTTAATGAAATGAAATGGAATTTTCGATGATTTTTTGGACAGTCGAAAACTTTCGAATTGATTTAAAAATTTATGCTATTTTGTGAAAATATAAGAAAACATATTTTATAACTTGTAAATTGGAGAAGGTAGTAAGTAAAATAAGTTTTAGATTTGTTAAACATCTAGGTTAAGTAAAGCAAATATGATGTATTGTACATATACTCTTAGGATGAAGAAGAGTATTATACGGATATGAACTTAAGTATGGAATGATTATAAAGTAAATGATTTAGTATTGAGGAAATATACTATAAGTAAAAATGAATTTGATTTAAAATGGAACGTAAGTGGTATAGTTAAGAAACCAATGAAATAAGTACATAAGTTATGTGTAGATTATGTTATTCGCATAATTGTTCCTGATCTAGATTCAGGCACATGGAAGCAAAGGCTTATTAATTGCTTTTGGTTTCATTAATAGAGTTTTTTTGCTCGAAAAATTGGTATGTGTTAATTGCTTAACGGGTGTATTTGCTATGCGGCATACAAAATCTATAAGGTATATCATAAGTATATATTATTGTCAACGATTTTATGCCCTAGATATGAGAGGCCACTTTTGGGCTTTTGTTTTCTTTTATTGGTTCGGGCCATTTGTGGCGATTTGTAGTTTTTTCAGATGGAGCTGCCAAAAAAGGTACTGTCGAAATTTTCTATAGCATTTTTAAAAGATTAATAAATTATTTTAATTAAGAGATTTTATAAGTCTAAAGGTGTGAAGACATTTTTCTTCCTTTGGAAATTTCGGGGACGAAATTCTTTTATGGGAGAAGGAATGTAACGACATAGTATTTTTAACGTTTCGAAAGAGTATTTCTTTTACATAAATATTCAAATTTGATTCAAATGTGACAAATAATAAGGAAATTAATTTTTAATTTAACGAGTTGATTTTTATCGACGTATTTTTAATTCATAAAAATAGGCACAAGGACAAACTTTGGAACTTTTTTAGGTTAAGGACGGCAAGTTTATTTTTTTGGCTGAAGGGCGATGCTAGTTATAACTAGCATTTTGTATAGTGTAAAATTGAACATAATGCTAGTTATACCTAGCATTTTGTATAATGTAAAAGTCGAATATAATGCAAAAAATAACTAGTGTAATGACCCGCACTCGGCACCCTCTGAATCCTACAATAAACCATACATGTCCAACCCAGAGCACACTGATTGTAGAAGATATTGATAAAGAAAAGAGAGGGTGAGAAGAAAGAGAGAAGAAAGAAGAAGAGAAGAGAAGTAGAAGAAGGGAGAAACGGAACCAAAACAATACAGAATCTCTCATCCCAGCGGAGTAACATATAATATAGATCAATAATCTTTACAAAGAGAAACTATAATACACATAAATCAATATCAGAGTACACAATAAGTAATCATTAGCTTGGACAGTTATAATAACATGTCCTCACAAATGCTGATAATGTAGAACAACAACCATCAATGCAAAGCAGCAAAAAATCAAACAGATACGTATGTACGGCATGAAGATCTATTGCTCACCTGTTGAAGCTCCAAAAGCACCAAATTTGAACCTATAAATATATTCGGTCTGACCCGAGCATTGATAGGGAAGAACGTCCGGATCAGTCTAGTAAACCAGCGTGAGAAAATACACTAAACTAAATTTATAAAGTTATTAAAACTTTTCCTTTATCAAATCAAAAGGTATCTCGTGAGAACGAGTCGCAAATAAATACCAACAAGGTTTTACCTTACGATAACCAAAACATCTCATATCAAATTCTCTTACATTATAATAGTGTCTATTGCACACAAATAATATTAAAATAGTTGAAATTGTTACGTTATTAAATTCCAGCACACACCTTGTAATACAAGGATTTCTACAATAGAAAATGGCTAGCATGTATTGGGTTTTGGATTTCCATACAAATGACTAGGTAAAGGGACTACCTTTTCGAAAACTCGGTACACCTCTAGAGGGATGTACCTAGGGTCGAGATATTATGCTCCTAAACCAACACAAGACTAGTCTACCCCTACCTGGATAGTATCGAATATGTCATCGCTCTGGTCGTTACCGACCTAAAATCCATGGCCACAAGCATACACAAAAATAGTCAGATACACGATGTCATAGCGTGTAAAGGTATATCTAGAAGAGTGATGACATCTCCTAATGGGAGCTACCCATTTTAGCCTTGCTGCTTCTATCCCTGCTTCAGTCATTTTCCAGGGAGTGAGGCCAAAGAGGTATCGATTACCTTTCACATATCACATATCACAAATCACAATCACATTATCTTTGAAAGCCACATTGCCATTTTCGTTGACTACTAATTGCCTTCCACAAAAATACAACTCTTGAGCTCGTACGTCTCAAGGAGGGTGTTAAGCTAAGAGAAGTTGCCTTCTCCGCCACCATAGATGTACGTTTGTAAAAATCAATGTACGTAATTTTAGATATGCAATGTCAGACACTCATCCATACAAATTGTCCAGGAATAAGACAAACCGAGGGCACTTTCCTACAACATCCTGTCGGGAAATCCCTAGGATTAGTAGCGAATAGTTCTTGCATTGGATATTTCATAACGAAGAGACTACTGCTACTGGATGTATATTGGGATTTAACCCAAACGATCAGCAAGCGGTCCTTCACTATGGAAATCCTAAATATCAATATCATCGACCAACATGCACAACCATCGTATAAATGTTTGTTCGAAGTGGTTTTCAGATAAATCCGATCCCAGTCTCTTTGCACCAAAAACGCAAAAGTGTTTCTCAACTTTACACAAAAACCAAGTCTCACAGACTTATCACGTCTCCAACTTTCAACTTGCTATCCTTCGGCCAAGAAGGAAGCTCGATAGATTGGAATAATCATTACACGAATCGACATTCTCAACACAAATGATAATCAATCCTACACATTTAGTTACATGCTAACTGTATGACTAATTAGTTTCTACATCATGTTAAGGAACTAAAATGGCCAATTTTGATTGTCGGTTATTTAACTATCAAAGCAACGAACAAAATCTAGCACATAAGTAGTCATTGAGCCAGATTTCATTAATCGTTTATAATTCAAAATACTTCTCAATTATTCACTTCAAAATATCTTTAAAAATATAATATTCAAAACCATTTCACTATTGGATATTTGGAAAACATTTCCATGTACTTGTTTTAATAATAAGTAAATTTACCACTTATTTTATTTTAAAACCATTTAAATTCCCTTTTATAATATCACTTTCCAGACCATTCATTTAATTTAAAGGATAATTCACTGTCCAAAATTGCGAATATAATTCCTTTACCAAATTCATTACTTCTACACATTTAATTTAAAGGATTATTCACTATCCAAAATCATGAATATAATTCTCTTACTAAATTTATAACTTCTATATATTTAATTTAAAGGATTATACACTGTCCAAAATTGTGAATATAATTCCTTTAATAAAATTGCATATTTAACTTATCAAATTAAATCAATTTCGATTTGTAAAACAATGTTTATAAATTCCATTTATATTTTATTTACTTCCATATACAAAATTCCTTTACTAACGAATTCCTTTATATCTCATTTAAATGACAAAATCCAATTATAAGTTAATTACTTATAAATCTCTTATTTACAAATTCATTCTTTTCAAATCTTATTAACTATAAAATCCATTATAAATTCTTTTCTAAATTTCAACTGCAAATCCATATACAAATTTGATTATAATTCCATTTCTAAAACACTTTTATAATTTCATTACTTTTATTTATAAAATATCAATTTTATAAATCTTATATATAAACCATTTATAATAAGTTCAAAATCACAATTTAACTTATTTTAACAAAATAATTAACTTCATATTTCAAAAATCATATTCTGATTATATTTCACAAAGCCATAATTTTTATAACATAAAATTTATAACTTTTATTTATTTAAAATAAATCCATTTCTTTAATCATACAAAAATTATATATTTTCAAAATCATTTTGAAATCCTTTTTAAATTGAAATCATCGTTTTAATATTTTTAAATTCCAAATTATGTCCCAATGCTACAAAAGCGCTAAATGAAGGTATTCACATCAATCATATCAATCACGGCGTTCAAATATCATATATCACATGATAACAGCATGTATAACAATATCTGTAAATAAAATCAACACTAGTGAGGAATGCAGTTGAATCCCTCAAACCTATCACCTGCAACAAATTTACATATGAGAAAATATGTACAATGTCCGCTTCGAGGCGGACGCACGTACAAAGGGTCATCCGCTCATACACGGGAACCTATAGGGTCTCATCCGCTAAAATATGCAGGAATATATTCAAACCAATATATATATATATAATATCATATATCACCCAAATCATCAATCATCTTAAATAAACTTTGTTCTCACCTATATAAAAATATAAGCGAGTCGGAAAGAGTGAGTTGTACTCACTTTGCTTGCATTCATCGCAATGGCAATTTATTTTGATAAAATTAAACGGGTATTTAATTTTAACCAAAATTTTCACTAGCTCTAAATCCATCCAAACCATCTCTAAAATATAGTACTCGACAATACGAACCCAACGCCGCTTATTTCGTGCTATTTCGACCTCGTATGAAGAAGTTATCACACTTATAAGTTTACACGATTTAAATTATAATTAATTTCAAATTAATTTACAATTTTATGTATATTCAACCAATCAAAGCCGCACGTTCATCACAAGAAAATCACAGCCATCGTTTCTTTTTCCTCTTCTTCTTCATTTATAGGTCGAAGAAACAAATCCATAGCACATGACCACAATTCGAACGCTGCTCCTCTTACCATTGCTTCAACGGCGATCAAGGGCCACGGCCGTGTAGCCCAACCCCATGTGCATCATCTCCCCCGGTCCAGTCGAGCTCGGCCACACAAGTGTCGAGATCTAACCCCTTGAACGCACGACAAACACGAGGCGATTTTGCCGCGATCGTCGCGTGAAATCCCATCACCACCGTTGGATTTGTAGTACTCGACGAGCTCGACATTTTTTGTAACATCCCGTATTTTTAAGCTATTGAACTTGAACATTTATTTCGTTTTAAATGTTTAATGTGGATTCCTAATTGATTTTGAAATGAATGGATTCGGGTTCAATCAATAAAATAAGCTATAATTTTTAATTATAGTGATTCCATTCGATTTTGAATAATGAAGAATAATAATTAAATATTCAAAATGGGAATAAGTGGTGAATCTGGATGTGAATAGTTATACAAATGGTTTTCAAATTTATTTTTAAGTCTATTTGGATATAAATAGGGTGGTTGGATTTTTAGACGGACTTAAAAGTCAATAAGTTATTATTCGAAATTTTATATTAATTTAATAATAGAATTGAATATTATAAAATTGCAACTAAACAGATTTTAGTCAGGAATGAGTCAGAATTAATTTTTAATGTGATTATAAATTTTATATGATTTATTGTTAAGTTATTAAAATTTCAAAAGTGAAATTTTAAGCGTTTTCGTCAATTTTGAAAATCGCCCGATTTTATAGACGAGTTAAAATAGCTTTCCGGGGCACAGTCTCGGAATTTGACGAAACCAGTTCGATTAGATCCGTAATCGTTAGTTATTATCGGATTTCAATTTTCGTAGAAATCGGAGTTGTTGTTTGATCGTGGCAGCTCGAAACGCATAGAAATCGATTTAACCGATTTAATTTTAAATTGATCGTTAAATTCTGTAACCTGCACGTATGACCGAATTAGCTTACAAAACATGTTCCATTGTGTCCGGAACGCTGAAAAACCTTAGAAATGCCTATTGGTGCACGTAGTTTAGAGTTCGTTTGCATACGATGTTAAATTTAGAAGAATATTATTAAAATAAATTAAATTATATTATATATTCACTATTTTCTCTAAACCCTAGCTTCAGAAGCGTAGCCGCCGCATCCGTCTTCTATGGCCGAAATCACCTTCCTTCTTCCTCATTTTTTTCTTCAAATCCTTTGATTGTTAGCTAAAAATTTTAACTAGAGATTCAAAGGGAACTTCGAGATCTACAAAGTGAACGGATGTGATGGAATTTGGCGAAGTGAATCGACGGTTACAAGAGCTTGAACGTGGCCCGTTCGTATGCAATTTCATATGCCTAGGATGTGCCGAGCTCGACGCTATTATGGGCGTGGGGTGATCTCTCGAAGGTCGTGCGTGCGGTGGTGGCCGATCGTGGCCAAGGTGCTCGAGGCAGCGGCGATTCCTAACCCTAAATTATGATATTGGTTTGTTTTTCGTTCGTGCTTGTTACCTGGATCCTGCGTGAGGAAGACAAGACGAGCGGCCTTGATTTCATTTGCTAAAGTAACGGCCAGATTTCGTTTGTATGGTATATAAAAAAAAAAGAGAAAAATTGTTTTAAATTTCATTTCAAACTTTATAAAATCGTAATTCATTTATACGTGGTCAAAATTCGACGATTTTGATGGCTTTGGAACCGCAGAAAAGAGTACTACACAATGGTGCAGATCCGGATTCATTCCGGGCAAGTAGAAATTTGGGTTAAATCGAACGTCGTTCGGTTTAATTTAAATTTCGAACGCTCGCCGAAACTCAAGGTGAGTTAATCTCACTCACATCTGGATTGTTAGCTGATTTAAGTAGTTAATACTTAATAATTGTGTGATTGGTTGAAATGTTTATTTATATCAGCCTGGATCGATTATTATTTATAGTGTTGTGTTAATATTTGTGGATGCAGGGAAATAGGTTGGAGGGATCCAACTGGATTCCTCACAATGTAGTAATTATTTTTATAATTGATGATGATGCCTTTCTATATTGTGATTGATAAATTTTGGTTTAAATTGTATTGTGAAATTGTGGGATAAACTATAAGCCCAGAATGTTAAATTATAAAGAAATTTGGAGTTTTAATTATAAAGAAATTAAATTGGGTTTCAAAAGAAATTAATAAATAAGGAATTTAAAAGAATATAAAAAAATAGAATCTGTTTGGATAGAAATTGAAAATTGGTAAATTTGGGATTTTAAATACCGTGGAAAATTTATCAATCGATAAATGTGAAGTATAGATTTCTGAAAGTGAATTCTATGGAAATTATAAATTTGTTTTAAAATAACGATGGGATTATTTGGAAATGATTTTGAAATACATTTTCACCAGCGGGATTTTATTTAGGAAATTAATAAGTATTATTTTCCTTTAATAAATTCTCACATGTTTTATTTAAAAGGTTTGTAAACCTGAAATTTGGAATTGAATTTCCAGAAATGGAAATGTGGTCAAGCTTCGTAAGAAGTTATTTCAACGAGAAAAGTAAATTTATATTATTAACTATAAAACTAAATTGAATAAATCGACAGAATTTATAAGAAGGATTTTCTGAGATGTTTAAGTGGAAATGAGTTCCCTGGGAAAACCAAGTTCGAGTTTTAAACAAATTTTATTAAATGGAAGTCTAAAATTCAAACTTGTTTAAAAGAGTATTTTGGAAATTATTGTTTTAAGGTAATTATTAATAAATTTGCGATAGTAAATATTTATAAATACATTAGTAATTATTTTTAGAAATGGATTTGTTTAAATGACTAGTTTTGACCTAAGTTATTGAAATTAGTATTAACCCTTAAAAACACTACCTATAAGTATAGTTTAAACTAAAACCCTTATTTACAATCAAGATTTATATCCTAATAAATGGCTTAACTTTAAATATTTTGAAATTTATAATTTAGTAAATAACTAGTAGTAAGTTTACATATTTCAAAGTATATTTAAGAAATAAGTATTTCAACTGATTTAAATCTAAATGTTTTTGAACTTGGTTATTTCCAATGGGAATTAATGGTAAAGGATTTACCTTGTAAAGGAAGAACTTTGGGAACTGTTTCAATGAGCTTTGAAAATTTGAAAATATATCTTGTAAAGATATTGGGGCAAATAAATAATGTGGGAATTAATTATTGTGTGATGGATGCTTATGGATGTTTATGAATATAAATTGATAGTTAAATCACCGACTATCAATATTGGACAACTGCATTGATCGTTTCGAAGAGACCGGGATCGAGATTTATTTCTCGAAAACCACTTCGATCCGGTTTGTACGTTTCGTGCGAAAAACATGTTCGGAGTCGAAGGTGGAGCAGTGAAGTGCAAGGGCTGGTCGCTACTAATCCTGAGGATATTTCGAAAATGGATGTAGTAGGAGTAGTGCTTTCGGTTCCGTTCGAACCTGGGACGGACTTGTATGGATGAATGCTTGCGAAACATCGTCAGGTGGACGATGGGCATTCTAAGTGAAACGTTCTAAAGGTAACGCTTAACCTCAAGCCTCATCAACCGGGAATGACTGAAAATCAGGGGATATGCAGCAAGGCTTCGTAGGTAGCCCCCACTTGAGAGTAAGGTCATCCCTGTCTAGATGTCCCTTTTTATTTCGGCTTAGTGGTGCGTTTGCTGATCCCAACCGTGGGGTGATCTTATTCGAAACTGTCCAGTAAGGGATGGGTCCGGCCTTGTGTTGTAGGGGAGCAGGCGTAGTCCTCGGTACGGTGATCTAGGCCCCGTACTGTGACAGGTGGTACCCCAGTGCCTAGTCATTGATGGAAATCCATTCTCCCTACGAGCCTTGTACAAGTTTTGTTTGCATTACCCACTCTGTGGCTAGTAGCTGGAATTTAATCATGTAACAATTTCGGCTATTTTATAAGTACTTGTATATAGACCCTATTATAATATCAGAGGATTTCTATAAAAAGTGTTTAGCTATCGTAAGGTAAAAACCCGACATGTTTATTTGTGGCGTGGTCTTACGAGATGCTTTTGTTTTCAAAAGGATTTTTGAAACTTTAATAATCAATTTGGATGCATTATTATCAGCTAGTATTCCAGACTGACTCGGGTGTTATTTCATTATAATGCTCGGGTCAGACCGAGTATTATATGTTCAGGACAGGATGCTATGGAGCAAGAGAGGAGCTGGAGTCCGAGACGTATCATTCATATTATCTGTACCTATATATATATATATATATATATATATATATATATATCCGCTGCTATGATTATATGGTATGTCTGATTGGTAATTGTTGATGTATGAGATACTCTGATGATATGATGTATAAAACAGTTATAGATTTCATTTTGTGTAAAGTTCTATATCTACTATTATATTTTATTCCGCTGCGACTGTGAGGTTCTGATATTGTTTTGTTTCTTCTTCTACTATCTCTTCTTCTTTAACCCTAACGGTTCGTAATTCTATACCACTTGAGTTAATAGAGGTAGAATAGTGTTGATTCAAGGGGTACGGATTTGCGGGCTGTTACATTTTTGCTTCAGGAAGTTTTTGTTAATAGCTTACGAATTGAGAGAATCGAAGGGCGAAGGGAATGAATTTCTGGCCATACATTAGAAAGCGGTGGTTAGGGTTTGAAAATTAGGGTTTTGAGTTGTAAAAAGTAAAATTAGATGGCCTTATATAGAAAATTTTCGTGCACTATTCAGCCAAAAATTTTCGCACTCCAAACAAGGTATGTCGTCTGGTGTTCATAATGTTTTAGCCCTATTCCGAATAGAATGTAATATACATCAGGAGCCAATTCCATCATATTTCGAAGATAGGTTTTCGAATCGAATTATTTTAATTAAAATTTACTTAAACAAATTTCTACGCATTTCAGCTTCATACGATCAAACTGTAAGTCTGATTGACACGAAATTTGAAATTCTATAATAATATAACATTACGGATCCAATGGAACTAGTTTCGTCAAAATCCAAGACAGTGTCAAAATGACTATTTTTCACACGTTAATTAAATATTAAAATTTTCCAATTTGTATAAATTAACTTTTAATTCAATTTTTGTAACGAACCGTAATTTTTGATAATGTAAATAGTTAATTTAATAAGATTTTTTGTGATTTAATATTGGAAGAAATAAAAATTTGTGATATACAAATGAAATAATAACTAAAATGAAATGTAATAATGTTAATTTAGTTTAATTATTAAAAATTTGAATGAAATTGCAATCAATTGAAATGATTTAAAGGCTATATTTGGTTATAAAGTGAATATTGGAAAACAAATTTAAATATTAAATCAATTAATGAAATAATACATAATTAATGGTAATTGAATAAAATTAGTGTTAGGTAAGTAATTAAAAATTTTGGTTGTAAATAATAAACTTATTAATGTGACTAAAAGTTAATGGTGACAAACTATTATATGTTACATGTTTATTTAGTCTGTTAAGTTCAATTGGAAATCAATTATAATTAAATGAAATCAAATGTTACATTAATGTGATTTAGGACAATAACTGCAAATTGTTAATGTAATAAAATGTATAGAAATGTTAATTTTATTCGTAAGGCAATAATTGATTTAATAAAAGAGTGAAATCAAGATAAATAAATTAATTGGGATTTTAAATTATAATTAGTGTGAAAATCGACAACATTCAATATAATTGAAATATAGTAGTTAATACAAATAAAAGATGGAAATTGTAGCATATTAGTGAAATAAGATATAAAAAAACATTAACTATGTTATTAGAGTAATAATTGATTGAATATGAAGATTGAAACCAAATTAGAACAAATTTATTTGAATTAAATTATAATAAATTGGATTTAATTACAGTTGAAACTGAACACCATAACGGTCGTAATAACTAATACTGAAATTATGTGCAAACTTGTTTTAAATTATTATAAATGTCTAAGTAATCAAAAATGATTAAATTTGTTATATTGAATTAAAAGTGAATTAATTAATTTAATACTAATTTATTTAATTAATGTGAAAGTAGCCATTTTGGCCACTGACTTGGATTTCGATGAAACTAGTTCATCGGATCAGCAATGGTGAATTATCATAAGGTTTCAAGTTTCGTAGCGATCGGACTTGTCGTTTGATCGTACGGATTCGAAACGCATGAAAATCGATTTAATTAGATTCAATTTGGAATAAGCTGATTTTAAGCTAACTTCTTCATACGATGGAATTAGGACTTGATATCTGTTCCATTGAGTTTAAAATTATTGAAAACATCTATTCTGATATATGGGATGGCCATTTTCATTTCGGGAATGAAACGGCTTTTGGGTCGTTTATCGTTCAACTTTCAAATCAATCAAGTCCATTCATTTCTGTTTCCGATCAGCCTATAAATAGCCTATTATAAACCCTAACCATTTCTTATTTCATTTGTCTGTACGTACAATTATACTTGCTTCTCTCTTTCCAATGGCAGACAAACCAAAAACCAAATTTCCAATTCAATTTGAAATCAAATTTAAATTCCAAAAATCAAACTCCTCCAAACTATATCGAATATATATCGATTCGAAGCCATCGACGAGCGCAAGTAAAATTTGTAGTATGTTTTTTGACTTGGGTTTCGATGTGGCTAAAATTGGGTGGATTATCTCAGCCTTTCATTGCGTTATGATCAACAACTGCCGATCAACGCTCAAAGGGTACTAGGTTGTAGAGAGTGGCGAGTGTAGTTCATCGGAGTGGATTGTTCGATAAGATGATGGTTGGATTGATAGCATAATTCAATTAGGGTTTTAAATTGATTAGTGGTGGCTGACTATTTGTCAACGCGACCGATGGGTGGTGGGTCGCGAGGACATGGGGGAGGTGGCGGCCGGTAGTGGCGAGGCCAACCAAGGTCGGCGGCGTGTGATAATCGCTGGCGGCTGAGGTGGAGCTTGATCGGGACGAGCATGTTTCTCAGGTGGGCTAGGGTTCTGTTGCATATACGAGGCGATGACGTGTCTGCTTATGTGTGGTGATTTCCCATTTTATTTTATTTCCAATTCAATCGTTCTAATTTGTATAACTTTTACATACAAGGTCGAATTTGCGCGCGGTTTATTCCATGGGAATCGTATCGAAATTCCAGACATTTTGATGATGGTTTAGATGAATTCTAAGACTGTTGAATTTTGGGACTTTATTTGAATTTCAAATCGATTTAGAATCGAAGGTGGGTGTTTTGATCCACTCACAACTACTAGATTACCTTATGTTAGTAAAATTAAATTTATAACGTGATTAGAAATTTATTAATTGATGTTTGCTATATTTAAATTGTCATTCTAGTTAAATTTGAATTTTATTGCATTTAATCATCGTTTAATTTAATATTGAATTTTAAATTGTTAATTTAATACATGTATTGATTATTAGTTATCTATTGATGCTTATTGATTGATTTGGATGATGATTGTGATGTATGTTTGATTGTTGATATTGAATGACTTGATGTTGTAATTTATATTGTTATAATATTGCAAGTTCCCTGTGGGTTGAAATGATACATACCCGAACGATATATAGATTAAGGAAAAATTGTTATGGGTTGAAATGATAGACTCGAGCGATTTTATGGATTTTTATTTAATTCGGGATTACAACTTGAAATGATATATAACTGTAAAATTCTAAATTGTGGATTGAAATGATAAATATCCGTATCACTTGACCCTAGGGTAGAAAATTATGTACAGACACCGAATTGGTTGAATTAAATGACTTTTGAATCTTTAAAAAAAATTACTTCGGTTAACTGGTATTTTCAAATAGAAATTGATTTATATAAGTTGAATTATTTTCGTTAATCCAAATGTAAATGCTGAAATTGGAATTGATTTAATGAATTGTTTAAAGGATTTAATTGGAGTTTCTAGTTGAAGTGTCAAATATAAATGAAGTTATCACAATTGAGTTATTGAAAATGTTGGATATAACTTTGAAATTTATTTTAAACAAATTTATACTATTTTAATTAAAAAACTATTTCAACCCATTTAAAACTATTTTATTTATATTAATCTATTGTGACTTATTTAATCCAATTTAAATCTAATTTACCAATTTTAAACTATTTAAATTTATTTATCTATTTTAAATCTATTTAATGTAATTTAAAACTACTTAATCTATTTAAACCTAATTGAGATAGTTTAAATCCATTTAATCTGTTTCAAATCTACATAAATCATTTTAAATCTAATTAAATCAAATTTAAATCTATTTAAACTATTTTACCATTTAAGTTATTTTACCATTTAAACTATTTTGCTATTTTAGTCTATTTAAACTATTTTTAAACTATTAAAACTATTTATGACTATCTCAACTATTTTCTAAAATTTCAGACTATGTAGAATTGAAGTATTTATATTTAAGTCATTGATGATGGTGCAACCTAAGTTGAAATTTGGAATTGATAACTTTTGTGAAATGATATATTTGAGTAAATATGATTTTGAAAGTGAATATAGTTTTGAAAATGAATATGATTTTGAAATGATATGGCCTGATAATATAATATTTTGATATCAATTGTGAATTGACTTTTTAAAATGTAAAAGAACCATCCGGTGTCAAATAAGCGATTGGTTGTTAAAGAGACCGGGATCAGATATTGTCATACTCTCTGCCAGTACCGAAAACCACTTTAACAACCGTGTACGTGGTGGAGATTCCAGAGATAAAGTAGGATGGTTTGGCGAACAATTCTGTATGAGGTATTTACGTGACCCTACCTCCCGTGGGTCAGCTTAGATGTGCCTAAAATAAGAGTCATGCTGGGCCAAGTGAGGTTGCACCTCTGATCGGACACATTTCTTCAATGCCATATTATGACTTTGTGATGATTTGGTGGCCATCCCTCGATTTTGATTATGGGAGTGTGTTCCGAGATGAGCGGTTGTAGCTGCTATGTGTTACCACCAGTCCGGATCCGCAATTGGTATATCTACCCTGGCATTGCCTCGAGTGTCGTGTTCACATGCCCTATCATGCCTTCTACAAGTTTGGTTTATACCATACCTATGGAGTGCCCTCTGATAGCCCTCCAGTTTATGAAGGAAGTACGGTACTGTATAGACCATGGGAATATATAAAAATGTGTTACGGGGGATATGGGTAACGCCTTAATACTATTTTAATACTTTACTTTACTGTAGACATATTATAATAGCGTATTGTACTACATATTAGATAGTTTAATGGATCCTTAGGAGATGGTAATCCTGAACATCTCTTAAGTTAGTGCACTGAACGTTAGACAATGGATAGGAGATATCAAACCCCGTAAACATCTCTAACGTCGTCACACGCATATTTACCGTTGATTTAACTTACATAAGATCTTTTAGTTCTGACTTGAGTGTTTTGTCTTTTCAATTCGCTCGGGTCAGCCTGAGCATTTCAGGATTGAAGACATTATTTCTGGAGGACGAAGATGAAGAAATGTACTATTATTATTTATGATATGCATTCCACTACATCATGTTGTTCCACTACATTTATTATTTATTTATTCATATTTATGTAACTCTGGTTTAATGTTGTAAAAAGAATAATCAAATGTATTTATGAAATAGCTTCATGAACTGTTATTTGTTTATTATATTTTATCATTCCACTACGAGATTCTGTATTTGTTTAATTTCTTTCTCTTTTTCTTATTTACCCCATAACCATCCCATAACCATCTGCCTTTTTTAATGGTTTGAGTCTGGCATGAGTGCCTGCTTAAAACGTCCAAAAAGACAGGTTGTTACAATTTTAAAAGTTCTCTAATTCCATTCTAATTCAAATAGAATTTAAAACAACATTACAAATGTTTTTATTAATATTTGATTCAATATTCAATTATTTACACAATTCAAATATTATACTAAACAATTTAATTATCCAAATAAATCACTATAGTCGAAATATAAGTTATTCAACTTATAAAATTTACTTTTCAATATTTAAATTCAATTAAATATTCTAAATTACAACGATCAAAAATCTGGGTCGTTGCCTTCTTCCCTCCTTAAAAAAATTTTGTCCCTGAAATTACTAAGTAAGAAAAGATGCTACAACTCCATTTATTTTTCAAAAAAAATTAGTTGAAATAGATTATCAACTCTTTTAAGTGTTTAACTTTCACAAAATCAATTAGTTGCAAATTTTATAAAAACTTTCCCTAAGTCTTCAAAATTCATAGTTATTAACTAATATCATTTCAAAATCAACTAATATCATTTCAAATTATAGCTCAAAATCAATTTTTTTAGTTATCAAAAGTTTTCCAAAATTTCCCAAAAAATTCGAACGCCTTAAATTTTCAGAAAAATTCGCCAGAGTCTCCTTTGCACAGCTCGATCCGGAAAAATCACAATATATATAATATCATAAATATACATCTCATCTTCGAGGATGAGGCACCCCATAAGGAAAAAGTGTAAAAGTACGATATGTAATTCGAGATATGTACCTTATATATTATTTAGCAAGCATATACGACTAATATAGTGCGAAAGTGAGCTCCAAATGCGAAGCAAATGCCATCCACGCCTACTAACACTGAACAAACAATAAGTATATTTACATAGCACATAATATCAATATATATAACTTATACTATACAACTATCATATGGAAATGAAACATAAACAACATAAGCAATCATCAAACAACTAGCATCCAACTAACAACCATCCAACAAATTTACAACCAAATTGGTTCATAACCAAATCAGTATTCATTCCAAAAATTTTTAATATTCACTTGATTTGGTTTTCAATTTATTCACCTTCATTAATCACAATTGATTATATTCAATTTAGGTTTAATTCAATTTAGCTACATTCACTTTAGATTCAATTCATATTTACCTTCCAATTCACTTAGCAAAATACTTTTAATACCAATAACACGTAACAATACTTTACTTCGTTCTTCAATTAAGCTTATAAACATTTTAACCCCACGCATCTTATGTTCGTTTTACTTCCTCACTTAAATTTATTTCAATATTCATACACACATTCAATTGATTTATATTCATTATCCACATTAGCACATAATAACAATCAATTCTAGTTTTCATTCAATTCCTATACATTCAATTAATTATCATTCAATTAATTACATTCCATTAATTTACTTACTTTCAATTTAATTCATATTCAATTAATTTACATTTAACCAATTTATATCCAATCCAATTCATACTTATTAACATTCATTTGTTATTTACGTTCAACTTCATTTATTTTTACATTCATTACTCAGTATATTTTCTTATAATACCAATAACACTTGTCATTTATTTCCTAAATCACTTACTAAAGTTCAATTTACATTGATTCTTCACTTAAGTTAACTTCCTTTACAACATTCATTTTGTTTAACCTAACTTCTAACTTATAATTCAAATTTAGATTTCATTTCTTAACCTTCGTATTTAGCAAATAGAAATTTGATTTACTTATTATTCTCTAAAATTATAGGTTATAACTTATTTACTTAAGTTTTTATGAATATATACTTAAGTTTATAATTAATTTTTTTGATTCATTTCAAATATCTATCTTATTCATTCCAAATCTAATTCAATTCTATTTATTTAATTTTTCTTAAGTTAAATTTCAATTCATATAATTCATTTTACAAACTCAATTATATTTAACCTCACTTACGTTTTAAATTCAAATTTGTTTATCGCAACAAAAATTAAATTTTCAATTTACTAATGGTACCAAATCAATCACACAGATACTGATGATACTGCAGTCATCACCCTTGTTATTTCCCAGCAACAGTAGTTAATTCAATGCTTTATATTATTTTAAAAAAAAGTCCATTTATTTATAAATCATATTTATAAATTTATACATATATAATTTCTTTATTATTTCACTTTGCTTATATAAGTTCATTTCAATTTTTTTATTGTTTAGATTATAATAATAACAACATTTTATTAAACACAACAAATAACAAATGATAACAATCAAATATTACCATTCATTAACCAATCAAACAACTTATATGCTACTATGTAAAATATAATCAAGGTAAAATTATTTCATTTACCCAATTTCAAAAATAATATTATGTCCAATCTCCATGTTCAATTGTTTAGCGATCCCTATCAATAACGTTGGCCAGATGCAACGATCAGAACCCATAAGCCACTCAACAATCCAATCAACACAATACAAAACATTTTTATATCACCAACAAATACGCGCTCATATACATAATGCACTCAAACTCAATCTAGAGCACTACTGACCCAATCTATATAGAGTATATATCAAAGCCTAGGAATATACTAAACCTAAGCTCTGATACCACGCTGTGACGACCCGCACTTGGCACCCTCTGAAACCGATAATAAACCGCACATGTATGATCCAGAGCGCACTAATTGCAGATTATCATGAGAAAGAAAAGAGAGGGTGAGAAGAAAACAGAAGATAAGAGAAGAATAAGAGAGAAGCAAAAACCAAACAATACAAAATCTCACATCGCAGCGGAATAACATATAATGTAGATCAATAATCTTTACAAAGAGAAACTATAGTATACATAAATCATTATCAGAGCACACAATAAGTAATCATCAGCTTGGACAGTTATAATAACATGTCCTCACAAATGTTGATAATTTACAACAACAACCATCAATGCAAAGTAGCGGAAAAATAAACAGATATGTACACACGACATGAAGATCTCCAGTGCGTCCGTTGAAGCTCCAAAAGCACCAAATCTGAACCTGTAAATATACTCGGTCTGACCCGAGCATTGAAAGGGAAGAACGCCCGAATCAGGCTGGTAACCAGCGTGAAAAAACACACTCAAATGAATTTATAAAGTTAACAAAACTTTTCCTTTATCCAAAAACAAAAGGTATCTCATAAGACCGAGTCGCATATAAATACCGACAAGGTTTTTACCTCACGATAACCAGATCATCTCATATAAAATTCTCTTATATTATAATAGTGTGTATTGTACGCAAGTAATATTAAAATAGTTGAAATTGTTGCATTATTAAATTCCAGCATACGCCATGTAATACAAGACTTTCTACAATAGAAAATGGTAGGCATGTATTGGATTTTGGATTTCCATACAAATGACTAGGTAAAGGGACTACTTTTTCGTAAACTTGGTACACCTCTAGAGGGATGTACCTAGGGTTAAGATACTCGGCGCCTAAACCAATACAAGACCGGACTACCCCTACTTGGATAGTACCAATATGTTATCACTCCGGTCATTATCGACCTAAAATCCATGGCCACAAGCACACACAACAATAATCAGATACGCGACATCATAGCGTGCAAAGATATATCTATAAGAGTGATGACATCTCCTAATGGGAGCTACCCATTTTAACCTTGTTGCTTCAATCCCTGTTTCAGTCATTTTTCGGGGAGTGAGGCCAAAGAGGTATCGATTACCTTTCACATATCACATATCACAAATCACATCATCTTTGAATGCCACATTTCCATTTCTGTTAACTACTAATTGCCTTCTATGAAAATATAACCCTTGAGCTCGTACGTCTCAAGGAGGATGTTAAGCTAAGAGAAGTTCCCTTCTCCACCACCACAGATGTACGTTTATAAAAACCAATGTAATCTTAGAAATGCAATGTCAAACACTCATTCATACGGGTTGTCCAGGAACAGGACAAACCGAAGGCACTTTCCTACCACATCCTGTCAGAAAATCCCTAGGATTAGTAGCGAACAGGCCTTGCATTTGATATTTCATAATGAAGAGACTACTGCTACTAGATGTATATTTGGATTTTAACCCAAATGCAGTCCTTCACTATGAAAATCCTAAATATCAATATCATCGACCAACCTGCACAAACATCGTATAAGTATTGGTCTAAAGTGGTTTTCAGATAAATTCTATCTCGGTCTCTTCGCACCAACAACGCAAAAGCATTTCTCAACTTCACACAGAAACTAAGTCCTATAGACTTATCACATCTCCAACTTTCAACTTGCTATCCTTCGGCCAAGAAGGAAGCTCGATAGATTGGAGTAATCACTCTACACTACACGAATCAACATTCTCAACACAAACGATAATCAAGCCCACACAATCAGTTACGTACTAACTGTAAGACTAATTAGTTTCCACATCAAGTTGAGGAACTAATATGGCCAATTTTGATAGTCGGTTATTTAGCTATCAAAGCAACAAAACAAAATCTAGCACATAAGTAGTCATTGGGCCTGATTTCATTAATCATTTATAATTCAGAACACTTCCCAATTATTCACTTCAATATATCTTTAAAAAGATAATATTCAAAACCATTGCACTTATTGGATATTTGGAAAACATTTCCATGTACATATTTTAATAATAAGTAAATTCACCACTTGTTTTAATTTCAAATCGTTTAAATTCCCTTTTAAAATATCACTTTCCAAACCATTCATTTAATTTAAAGAATTATTCACTGTCCAAAATCATGGATATAATTCCTTTACCAAATTCATTACTTCCACACATTTAATTTAAAGGATTATTCACTATCCAAAATCACGAATATAATTCTCTTACCAAATTCATTACTTCTACACATTTAATTTAAAGGATTATTCAGTGTTCAAAATCGTGAATATAATTCCTTTAATAAACTTGCATGTTTAACTTATCAAATGAAATTGATTTTAGATTTATAAAACAATGTTTATAAATTCCATTTATGTTTTATTACTTCCATATAAAAAATTCCTTTACTTACAAATTCCATTTATATCTCACTTATAAGTCAAAATTCAATTATAAGTTAATTACTTATAAATCTCTTATTTACAAATTCATTCTTTTCAAATCTTGTTATTTATTAAATCCATTATAAATTCTTTTCGAAATTTCAATTGCAAATCCATATACCAATTTGATTACAATTCCATATCTAAAACACCTTTATAATTCCATTACTTTTATTTATAAAATATCAATTTTATAAATCTTATATATAAACCATTTATAATAAGTTCAAAATCCCAATTTAACTGATTTTAGCAAAATAGTTAACTTTATATTTAAAAAAAATCATATTCTGATTATATTTCACAAGGCCATAATTTTTATAACATAAAATTTATAACTTTTACTTATTTAAAATAAATCCATTTCTTTAATCACATAAAAATTATGTATTTTCAAAATCACTTTGAAATCTTTTTAAAATGTAATCATCATTTTAATATTTTTCAATTCAAAAATATGGCCCAATGTTGCAAAAGCGCTAAATAAAGGCATTCACATCAATCATATCAATCACGACGTCCAAATATCATATATCACATGATAATAGCATATATAATAATATTTATAAATAAAATTAACACTGGTGAGGAATCCAGTTGGATCCCTCCAACCTATCACCTGCAACAAATATACATATGATAAAAATATGTATAATGTCCGCTTCGACGCAGATGCACATACAAAGGGTCATCCGCTCATACACGGGAACATATAGGGTCTCGTCCGCTAAAATATGCGGGAATATATCCAAACCAATCAATATGTGTAATATATCATATATCACCCAAACAACCATCAACCATTATAAATAAAATTTGTTCTCACTTATATAAAAATATAAGCGAGTCAGAAAGAGTGAGTTATACTCACTTTGCTTGCAGTCATCACAATAGCGATTTATTTCGATTAAGATTATATAGGCATTTAATTTTAACCAAATTTTTTAATAGCTCCAAATCCATCCAAACCAGCTCAAAAATGTAGGCTCGACAATAAGAACCCAAAGTAATTTGTTTCGTGTGATTTCGACCTCGTATGAAGAAGTTATCACATTTATAAGTTTACACGATTTAAAATATAATTAATTACAAATTAATTTACAATTTTATGTATATCCAACCAATTACAACCGCATATTTAGCACAAGAAATCACGACCGTCATTTCTCTTCCCCCTTCTTCTTCATTTACAGGTTGAAGAAACAAAGCCATAGCATGCAACCAAAATTTGAACGCCGCTCCACCTACTATTTTCTTCGACGACGATCAGGGGCCACTACCGTGTAGCCCATCCCCACGCGCGTCATCTCCCTCGATCCAATCAAGCTCGGCCACCTTAGTATCGAGATATAACCCCTTAAACTCACAGGAAACACGAGGCGATTTCACCTCGATCATCGCGTGAAATCCCATCACCACCATTGGATTTGTAGTACTCAACGAGCTCTACGTTTTTGCTTCAGGAAGTTTTTGTTAATAGCTTATAGATTGAGAGGGATCAAAGGGGGAAGGAAATGAATTTCTGGCCATCCATTAGAAAGCGGCGGCTAGGGTTTGAAAATTAGGGTCTTCAGTTGTAAAAGGTAAAATTAGATGGCCTTATATAGAAAATTTTCGCGCACTATTCACCCGAAAAATTTTCGAACTCCAAACGAGGCGTGCTGCCTGGCATTTACAATGTTTTACCCCTATTCCGAACATAATGAAATATATATCGAGATGCAATTCCATCGTAATTGAAAGATAGGTTCTCGAATCGAATTATTTTAATTACAATTTATTTAAATAAATTTCTACGCGTTTCAGCATTGTACGACCAAACGTAAGTCCGGTTGACACAAAATTTGAAATCCTATAATAATATAACAGTATGGATTCAACGAAACTAGTTTTGTTGAAATCCGAGACTGTGTTAAAAATGACTGTTTTTACACGTTAATTAAATATTAAAATTTTCCAATTTCTATAAATTAGCTTTTAATTTAATTTTAAAAGCTCTCTAACTCCATTCTAATTCAAATAGAATTTAAAACAACGTTAGAAATTATTTTTATTCATATTAGATTCAATATTCAATTATTTACACAATTCAAATATTAAATTAAACAATTTAATTATCCAAATAAATAACTATATTTGAAATATAAGTTATTCAACTTATAAAATTTACTTTTTAATATTTAAATTCTATTAAATATTATAAATTTAAACAACCAAAAATCTGGGTGGTTACAACTAACATTTGTCCTTCAGCCTAAAAATAAAACTTCATGTCCTTCAGCCTAATTTTTTTTGAAAATATGTCCTTTTCTCTAGTTCACTCTTTTAAGTTTAATTTATAATATTTTTCCATGTTTTTTAATTTGGAAAATATTTAAATTTTCATTGATGTATTCTACGGCAAATAGTGGTATTTTAAAATTTTACAGAATAAGATAACCAGTGCGTACTATTACTGTTTTGTGATCATATCGCATTTTTGTGCGCGATCGTACTTTTGTTTTATCGTTCACGATTCATATGTGAATGAAATGCTATATAGTGTGGTGTCAGAAATCAAATCATTAACTAAACTAAAACACTTAGACTTTTCCATTGCTTACTTTCCCTCTTCCTTTTCTCATTTCTCTCCATCCACTTTTACTATAAAAAGAAAAATCAACCTCTTCCTTTAAAAAAATCAAAACTAAAATCTACACTTCACTAAAAATCATAAAATTAGATAGGTTGAGTTTGTTTAGGTGTAGGCTTCGATTCTAGGTAAAGATGGTAGTGTTGATGGGGATAACCGACATGGAAGAGCTGTAACTAGGGTTTGATTTTTGGTAAGATTTATGCGAAGTCTGGTAAAATCGAGGTTGAATTTGAGTTCGTGGTGTGAAGGTGAGTCGAGGGTGTAGTTTTAAAAGGGTGTGGCTTCGTAATATCGACATTTTGGAGGAGAAGCAAGTTGGCTACAGGTTGTCTTTTAGGTGGATGGATCGAGCTCGATGTGGATAAATGGAACATGAAGCTCGCATGACGTGGAGTTGATCAATCATGCCATTGGTGGATTTCGTGGACTGGGGAAGGACTTTGGTGGTGCATGTGCACAGTGAGAGGTGAGCGTGCATGTACAAGAATAGATTAGAGAGTGGGAGAAAAATGATTAAGGTGGGATTAATTTAATTAATGTGATTAGTGTAATTAATTAATATTTAAATATCAATAGATGATAAAATGAATACTTCTACCATACGAGGTCCAATCAAGACGCGGTCTTTTTCTTTGCGCCTATGGAGTGATATCCACATGTTGGAACAGATTTCGTTGAGTTTAGAGCAGGTGAAATTTTGAGCTATAGTCGAATGTCGTTCGATTTTAGATTTAAATGGAACGCTTAAGTGTCCGTTGAAAATTTGGTGAGTTAACTCCCCTTCGATGTGATATATAGTTGATATAAATTTTTGTTTTCATGTTTGAATGATTTTGGTGAGTTAACTCACCTTCTGCCCTATACTCCTTTGGTGGAGAAAAACAAAGGAAAAGGGTGGGTCAGACTAAAGTCTGCTGAATGAATACATCGTTAATATATGATGATCACCTGTAATTGACTTTAGCAATACTCTATGTGACCTAGGATATCCTACAGGTGTCCATGGATTACGTGTTTCTTAATATAAAGGATTTAGCTCAATACACACCTACACTAAAGATTTATGCAAGAAAATACTTAGGGTCAAACATCTAATCAAACCTTGAGATAACTAATGATCGGCTAATAGCTACTAGAACTACTCCATGGAGATTTCCCTACAATTTCCAACCATGGGATTACGTTTTCCACAACTACGACTATACGTAATTAATCCAACATAGGTTTCCCCTACAATTTAGACTAATCAAGAGAGCTCGCAATGCCATCTCATCGAAGTTTCACCGTCAATGCATCTATATCCACTTCTCAATGGTAATTTAACACCTCTTATTGCACTACACCTCGATCCATCAACAACACAGCATCATGTAGCGTCATCATGAATGCCAAGGAATTTCCATTAATTCTAGGCCGCACACTCTATCAAGCACCATTATCAGTGTTGCACGTCCACCGTAGAACCTCTTATGAGTGCAATTTGCAATAGAATTGCCTTAGTCGAATATTGACCCCTACTGGATAAATAACATTTGCCAGTGCCGCAACGTCCTAGTGTCGCCACATGGGAAACTAGCTTCCCTATTGTACTAACATATATATATATATATATATATTATACATAGCTACTTTTATTTCTAACTTGTTCCTTAGGCCGAGGTTTAGCTCATGCTGAAATGACCCTCACCGTTTTACTTTAATTTTCAAAGGATTTTTTTTCAATATCCAGGATCTAAATTTTTACCAATATAAATATATCAGTGTATTCATACGATATGCACATACATATGAGGATGCATGTGTCTCTCTTGTTTAAATCAGAGTTAGTATAAATAAGAGCTTATTCTTTTTGGCTTGAATTTGAATCAATCTTCCCATAGTTAATTTCCATATTTTTTTTCTTTTGATATTTGTAATATATGAGTAGATCCTACTCATATTTATTCATAATAACTTTGATCATATTAACTATGATTTACTAGTGATTTATTTTGACAAAACAATCTCAGAATATATGGCCTTTTCATAGTTTAGTTAAAAATACTTGATACTTGATTAAGGTCAGAAAATGATATCTTTATTTTTCATTTTTAATTCATGGTTTTCTTTGAGTCTCTCCAGTTCTTGACTCAATCAATATGACCTACCATATGTTGATCATTTGATCACTTGTTTTTAGGGTTTCTATTATTAGAGTACTAGACTTGAAAATGTTAAAAAAGTGTGCAATCACTATGTTTTAGGGTGAACCAGGTCTTGAATGCAAAATGCTTCCTAGATTGGTAATATTAACCAGTTAAAATGCACAGTTGACAAAAGTTTTTGAAAGAGAGTTTTGGTGAAACATTTGCTAAATAGACAAAGAATTTTTGAAATGCATTTTATTTCCAAATTATAGAACATGATCAACCAAGAATCCATTATTTTGAAGCTGGTTAATCCTTGTAACTGTGTCAACCAGACACTCAACCAGGCCAATTTAAAATGCCATTCATTTGCAATGTATTTGAAGTCTTTTTAAGATACATACACTTCTCAAAGCAACTCACAAGTGGACTTGAATTCTTTTACAAAATATCCAGAAAGAGTAACTAAATACTCAAAGAATACTCTAGGTTAAAAACCAAATTTTACTTCAAAACTTACTGGTTTTAAATGAGTCAAGCCTGACCAGTACATAATATAAGTTTTGTATGAAATCTGCTCTTATAGAATATAATTCTTTTACAGATTTTCATAGATAATACTTTGGACTCATTTTCTTGATCACTACTCAGATTATCCTTCAGTTTTCAATTCTTAACACATAACAAAACTCAAGATAACACAACTAGTCCAATCAAACATAACAAGTTCATACATATTAGAAAAATTTAAGAACACAACTCTCATGAATACATGCAGATAGGTCATTCTATGCTCTTATTAAAACTAGCAAGCATGCTCATTCATTCTTTCTCATTAGCCATACTTTTCGTCTTACTTAGGTTCTTCATTCCCTGAAAGAGCATTAGTGGCTACCTCATTTTAAAATGAGGCACCCCCATATGCAATGAGCAAACAAAGGTCAGATCTATGATGTGGTATGAGCAATATTAATATATTCATGACATTAGCAAATAAGTGATACATGAGTGCTGGCCTGTTGCTTCAGCAATTTCTTAAAATTAACTATATTACTATGTTTCATATGAATTGTTATGCAAGTATAATAACTTCATAAATCAACCATTAATACATACATAATTATGCAAAGCATTCACATTAATCGGTAGCACATAGATGCACTAGAACAACCATGGTCCCGCTCCAACAAATCTAAGAAATATGCATATTCCTATTTCATGATTTATGGGTTGCCTATATATATATATATCAATTTATATTCTGGCCTCATCTGCTATCAAGGAATCACTGGGACACATTGCAATGAATTAATTCACATCATTGCACAAAGATCTCAGGGCTTAAACAAACCATGTGCCAACTTGCATACTTCAAATATGACAAGCATTCCAGCAGCCTTCTTGGCTCACCATTTCTAGTTCATTTACTAATGGTATCTTTTTAATCCTATCTTCAGATAGCTAAGTTAACAAGTCACTATATTCCTGAAAACACCCCATACATCTTGCAAGCATATTTTTCAAAGGCAAACGGATAATTATTTTTAAGAATATTGCTAACAGATATCTTGTCCTTAAATTAAATATAAGAATATCTACAACTGAGAATAGAGACATGGCATGTTAAGTTATTATGATTTGCAAGTAACTATGATTGAACCAGATTCAAGATCTAGCTGAATCACAATTTTTTAATTGTGAGTTTCTGCTATTTGATTAGGGACTCAGTACATAGAAATCTCTGTTGCATCCCTAATACCTTTTTCTTAAGCCTCAGCACTTATACTATGTATAATGCAGCTTACATCATTTTCTCTATTGAAATTTTCATGCCATAATTCCATATTAGTTGTAAGTATTCTTCCATGATTTCAAGGTTTGATGCCTTAGCTTTTCAAAATATAATGAAACAGTAGCATGCACACCCATAGCAATCTTCATATCAGATCAAAAACCATTCAAAAACTACCATAAGATATTTAGTAAAACTGTTTTCAATAAAACCAGAAATATGCAAATAAAAAATATAAAAGATTGGCTGCCTCATATCAGGACTTACTACCATGAATATAGTGAGATTGCTCACCTAAGTATTTCCTTCTAATTGATCCAGAAAATCCCTGAATGTTTTTCCCTTCCTTTAAAATATTTTCTTCCTTTCTTATTTTAAGTATCTCGGGTAAAATGATTTTTTTCTTTCTATAACTACTTATTTGTATGCATATTTTCACTAGGGTTTTTATCAAGACAAAATTCCATTTTTGTCTTGGCTAACATCATGCATTTTGCATTTTGTATTTTCACATTTTCAACCTTAATATCCCGATTGCATTTGTTAGTTATGGGAAGTACGTCCCTCTTTTTACTTTTCAGAAAAATGGCTATTTTTGATTACCTCACACTTACTCAAGTCATGATAAAAATGTGACTTGGTCATATTTTATACTTTTGTTCATTTCTGAAAATCCTCTTTGCTATTTTTACCTACACATACATACTTACTTACATTGTATCTCATGTCATTTTGATGCTATTTTTCTTGCTTAGTTCCAACATATTTATACTCATAGAAAATATACATGTGTATAGTTATATATGTATTTATTTAATTTTCTTTGTTTCACAGAAAAGTATATGTTCATATACCTATATTTCATATTTAATTTCAATATACATATATATATATATACATATTTAATTTCAATATGTATACATATTCAATTTTACAGAAAATATTTAATTTCAATATGTACAGAAAAATATATTTAATTTGATTACTAATTCACATGTCAAAATCACATTTGAAAGGCTTTCTTTCTTTGTTTATTTTTTTTAAGAATTTTGGATTCTTTCTTGTGCCATTTCCAGTGTGCATGTGCACACATACTCTTGCACATCATTCAATCCAGAAATCCCATCATAATGTAATCTAAATATTTCAAAACTGAATTATTTCATTAAAATAATTTTTTCACAAAATTTTGGGGTATTACATTCACCCCTCCTTTTAGGAATTGGGTCCTCACAATTTTCTATTACCTCTAACAGGCATTCACTGATTCTAGGAAATTTATCAAACACATGCATAAGCAAATAAATTCAACCATACATATTAAATTGTCCAGAAATTTTTTTTTTTAGAAAAAAAATTACCTTTAATTTGCAAAAAGCTTAGGATATTCCATCCTAATCTTGTCCTCTAACTCCTATGTACAATCATTAGGAACAAGACTCCACTGGATCTTTACCAGCTTCAAAGTTTTGCTTCTCAATTTCTTTTCTTCTTTAACCAAAATCCCTACTGGCTCTTTCTCATAAACCAAGTTAGGATTGATCTGTACTTGGGTAGGCTTTTCCAGAATTTCTTCCTTATCATGTACCCATCTTCTAAGTTGTGACACATGGAATACATTGTGCATTGCTTTCGTTTCTTCTGGCAGTTCCAATTTGTATGCTAATGAGCCTACTCTTTCCAGAATTTTAAAGGGTCCTACATACCTTGGTGTGAGCTTTCCTTGCTTTCCAAATCTCAAGACCTTTTTCATAGGTGAAACCTTGATGAAAACGAGTCACCCACTTCATATTCCACCTGTTTTCTTTTCATGTCTGCAAACTTCTTCTGCCTGTCTTGAGCTGCTGCCATTCTCTTCCTTACTAGCTCAATTTTCTCTGTAGTTTCTTTTATATACTCAGGTCCTAAGACAGCTCTCTCTCCTGTCTCCACCCAACATATAGGTGATAAGCATGGCTTGCCATATAAGGCTTCAAATGGTGCCATACCTATAGTGCTTTGATAACTATTATTATATGTAAACTCAGCTAAATGGAGATGGTCCTCCCAGTTGCCTCCAAAATCTAGTGCACATGCCCTCAATAAGTCTTCTAAAATTTTGTTCACCACCTCAGTTTGTCCATCTGATTGTGGATATTATGCAGTGCTTAAGCATAATTCACTTCCCATGGCCTCTTGAAAACTTTTCCAAAATCTTGATGTGAAGATGGTATCCCTATCACTCACAATAGTTTTGTGAATGCCATGCAATCTTACCACTTCCTTCATGAACACTTGAGCCAATTTTGGTGCATTCCTTTCTGATTTCACTGGGATAAAGTGTGCCGCTTTAGTTAACCTATCTACTATTACCCATATACTTGTGCTTCCTCCTTTGGATCTAGGCAGACCATCTATGAAATCCATAGATATATCCTCCCATTTCCACTGTGGTATGCTAAGAGGTTTTAATAATCCTAATGGTCTTTGTGTCTCTGCCTTGACTTGTTGGCAAGTCATACACTTTGCAACATGTTTAGATACATCTGACTTCATTCCCTTCCACCAATAATTTCTTTTCAGATTTTGATACATCTTTTTACTGCCTGGGTGTATGGAGTACTTACCCCTATGGTATTCACTTAATATTTCCTCCTTCAACTCCATGTTTTCTGGAACACATATTCTATTTTTGTTCCTTATATAACCATTTTTATCAACATGGTAATTTATCACTTCTCCCCCTTTTGATATGAGCATTTTCTTCTCCAATAAGTCTGGGTCTTGTTCTTGCATTTTTCCTATCTTCAAAATTAAATCTGATTGTAAGGTTATTAAACTCAGTCTCCCTTTATTCTCATCTTCTCCATTTGTCACCATATGTATCTCACTGCTTGCTTCAATTTCTAAATCAGCAAGTATAGATAAATTCTTAAATTTTTCCATCATCAACATAGCTAATTTAGCATGTTGTCTACTCAAGGCATCTGCAACTTTGTTTGCTTTACCCGGTGTATAAAGTATGTCTAAGTCATAGGCAGCTAGAAACTCTACCCATCTATGTTGCCTCATGTTCAAATCTTTTTGTGAGAAAAGATATTTCAGTGCCTTATGATCTGTGTATAAATTAAATTTGGCACCTAATAAGTAGCGTCTCCAAAGCTTCAATGCATACACCACTGCTGCTAGTTCAAGATCATGGGTTGCATATCTGGTTTCATGTGGTTTTAATTGTCTGGATGCATAGGCTATTACTTGATCTTGTTGCATCAACACAGCTCCTAGCCCAGAACTACTTGCATCAGTGTACACAATTAAATTCTCATTTCCTTCAAGTACTCTTAGTACTGGTGCATTAACCAATGCTTCTTTTATCTTGATAAAAGCTTGTTCCCATTTTTCAGTCCATACAAATGTTTGATTCTTTCTGGTTAGATTAGTGAGTGGTGATGACATTTTGGAAAAATCTTTTATGAATCTCCTATAATATCCTGCCATCCCCATGAATGATCTTACTTCACTCACAGTGCTTGGTCTCTTCCATGCTTGAATAGCTACTATTGGGGTTCACAGAAATTCCTTTAGCAGAAATGACATGACTAAGAAAATGTACTTCCTCTTTCCAAAATGCACATTTTGAAAATTTTGCCTGTAAATCTTTTTCTCTCAATCTAGATAAAACTAGATGTAAATGATTTTCATGCTCTTCTACTGTTTTGGAATAAATCAAAATATCATCAATAAAAATTAGCACAAATTTATCCAGTTATCTCTAAATATTCTATTCATTAAATCTACAAAATATGAGGGGGCATTTGTCAACCCAAATGGCATAACCATAAACTCATATAGACCATATCTAGTGTTGAATGCAGTGTACTTAACACTTGAGTCCTCAACTTTCATCTGATAGAACCCAGATGCTAAGTCTAATCTAGAGAATATTTTAGCTCCATTGAGTTGATCAAAAAGATCATCAATCCTAGGCAGTGGGTATTTATACTTGATGGTGACCTTATTTAACACCCTGTAATCTATGCACATCCTCAAAGTACCATCATGCTTCCTTACAGAAACTGCTGGAGCACCCCAGCATAAGTTGCTTGGCCTTATAAACCCTTTACTTTATAATTCTTCTAGCTGGTTTTTCAACTCTTTCAGTTCACTTGGCCCCATTCTGGTGGGTTTCTTAATTATTGGGCTTGCTCCTGGAATGAGGTTGATTTGAAACTCCACTGGTCTATGGTGTGGAACACCCTTAACTTCCCCAAACACATCCAAATATTCATTGACTATGGGAATTTCTTCAATGGAAGGTTCACTGAAATCCTTTTCCAAGTCAATTAAATGATACAATTTTCTTTCTTTAGCTACTTCACATAAAACTGTGATTCTCTGGCCTCTAAGATTTTGCAATGATATGGTGGATGAGTCTAAATTAATTATGGCTTTAAATTGCCTTAACCAGTCTACCCCCAATATAACACCTATATTTGGGTAGTTTAAAACATATAAATTGGAAATAATCACACAAATCATATTTAAAACACTAGAACTCCCAAGTGGACTTTGTACTAGCAATGGGGTTTCAACTAATATGCAGTTCAGTTTTAGCATCTTAACTATTTCATAGGAAATTAGAGAAAGAGTTGCCCCAGTATCATATAATACTGCTATGGGTATTGTGCAAATAAGTAATGTACCTACCACTTGACCATGATTTTCAGCACTAGTCTCCACTATGGATCTGCTTTTGCCTTCCAGATTTGCCAATTTTCCTTGCTGTTGGTACTTAGGACAATTTCGCTTCATATGCCCCTCTTTCGCACATAGGTAGCACTTGAAGGCTCCTCCTTTTAATTTTGGGCAACTTGGTTTGATGTGTCCCTCCTTTCCACAATGATGGCAAACCAATTTCTTCTTAGCATCATTGGCCTTAGTGTCACTGGCCTTTTTGTTATCTGTTTCCTCCTTCTTCTTGTCATAAGGGTGGTATCTTCCCTTATTCTTCTTGTTATCGTTGTTCTTAAAAATTTTATACTTCTCTCTTTCCTTGTCATGCTGCTTAAATTTCAAAGCCAGATCTATTACTTGACCAAAAGTCCTATCAGCATAAGTTAACATGGCCCTGCTAAGTCCTGGGTTCGAACGTTTAATATATCTATCATTTTTGGATGCTTCATCAGCCACTAGCATTGCTCCATATTTGGATAATCCCTCAAATTTATGAGTATACTCAGTGACATTCAAACTTCCTTGTCTGAGTCTAATAAACTCTTCAAGTAATGTGGTCTTAGCTGATGCTGGTACAAACCTTGCCTCCAACATCTCTTTGAATTGATTCCAAGTGATTTCATTTTCAATTCTCCCAGCTACAATCACCTCCCACCAGCTTAAAGCTACTCCTTTCAGCTGTCTTGAAGCCACTTGCCTCTTCCTTTGATCATCAAGCTGCATGTCATTGAAAATCCTATCCAGTGTTCTCAACCATGCTTGAATTTCCATCACATTCTCAGTCCCTTCAAAACTCTTGCCTCCCAAATTTATATAATATAAGCCTTTAATATTTTTGAAAGTTCCTCATGTGGATTCTCAGGCCTATGCCCAATTCCATCCCTTAAAACCCTCACAAACTCCTGCATATCAAGCATTTGTGGTACACTTGTTCCTGCATTGTGATGAGATCCCCTTCCTACCATGGTCTGATAACTAAGTTATGGGCAGACGGGATTAGTATATTGTGAGTATTTTCTATAATTAATATTTTCCTATCTAAACTATTTCATCCAAACCAAATAGACATAATATATTTCTATAGTACTCAACAATCAATACAACCATTTGCTCTGATACCAAATGAAATGACCCTCACCATTTTACTTTAATTTTCAAAGGATTTTTTTTTCAATATCCAGGATCCAAATTTTTACCAATATAAATATATCAGTGTATTCATACGATATGCACATACATATGAGGATGCATGTGTCTCTCTTGTTTAAATTAGAGTTAGTATAAATAAGAGCTTATTCTGTTTGGCTTGAATTTGAATCAATCTTCCCATAGTTAATTTCCATATTATTTTTCTTTTGATATTTGTAATATATGAGTAGATCCTACTCATATTTATTCATAATAACTTTGATCATATTAATTATGATTTACTAGTGATTTATTTGATAAAACAATCTCAGAATATATGGCCTTTTCATAGTTTAGTTAAAAATACTTGATACTTGATTGAGGTCAGAAAATGATATCTTTATTTTTCATTTTCAATTCATGGTTTTCTTTGAGTCCCTCCTGTTCTTGACTCAATCAATATGACCTACCATATGTTGATCATTTGATCACTCGTTTTCTGGGTTTTCTATGATTAGAGTACTGGACTTGAAAATGTTATAAAAGTGTGCAATCGCTATGTTTTAGGGTGAACCGGGTCTTAAATGCAAAATGCTTCCTGGATTGGTAATATTAACCAGTTAAAATGCACAGTTGAAAAAAGTTTTTGAAAGAGAGTTTTGGTGAAACATTTGCTAAATAGACAAAGAATTTTTGAAATGCATTTTACTTCCAAATTACAGACCAACATGATCAACCAAGACTCCATTCTTTTGAAGTTGGTTAATCCTTGTGACTGTGTCAACCAGACACTCAACCAGGTCAATTTAAAATGCCATTCATTTGCAATGTATTTGAAGTCTTTTTAAGATACATAAACTTCTCAAAGCAACTCACAAGTGGACTTGAATTCTTTTACAAAATATCCAGAAAGAGTAACTAAATACTCAAAGAATACTCCAAGTTAAAAACTAAATTTTACTTCAAAACTTACTACTTTTAAATGAGTCAAGCCTGACCAGTACATAATATAAGTTTTGTATGAAATCTGCTCTTATATGAATATAATTCTTTTCCATATTTTCATAGATAATACTTTGGACTCATTTTCTTGATCACTACTCAGATTATCCTTCAGTTTTCAATGCTCTTATTAAAACTAGGTCATTCTATGCTCTTATTAAAACTAGCAAGCATGCGCATTCATTCTTTCTCATTAGCCATACTTTTCTTCTTACTTAGGTTCTTCATTCCCTGAAAGAGCATTAGTGGTTGCCTCATTTTAAAATGAGACACCCCCATATGCCATGAGCAAACAAGGGTCGGATCTATGATCTGGTATGAGCAATATTAATATATTCATGACATTAGCAAATAAGTGATACATGAGTGCTAGCCTGTTGCTTCAGCAATTTCTTAAAATTAACTATATTACTATGTTTCAGATGAATTGTTATGCAAGTATAATAACTTCTTAAATCAACCATTAATACATACATAATTATGCAAAGCATTCGCACTAATCAGTAGCACATAGATGCACTAGAACAACCATGGTCGCACTCCAACAAATCTAGGAAATATTCATATTCCTATTTCATGATTTATGGGTTGCCTATATATATAAATTAATATTCTGGCCTCATCTGCTATCAAGGAATCACCGGGACATATTGCAATGAACTAATTCACATCATTGCACAAAGATCTCAGGGCTTAAACAAACCATGTGCCAACTTGTATACTTCAAATATGACAAGCATTCCAGCAGCCTTCTTGGCTCACCATTTCTAGTTCATTTACTAATGGCATCTTTTTAATCCTATCTTCAGATAGCTAAGTGAACATGTCACTGTATTCCTGAAAACACCCCATACATTTTGCAAGCATAATTTTCCAAGGCAAACAGATAATTATTTTCAAGAATATTGCTAACATATATCTTGTCTTTAAATTAAATATAAGAATATCTACAACTTAGAATAGAGACATGGCATGTTAAGTTATTATGATATGCAAGTAACTATGATTGAACCAGATTCAAGATCTAGCTGAATCACAATTTTTGACTTGTGAGTTTCTGCTATTTGATTAGGGACTCAGCACATAGAAATCTCTATTGCATCCCTAATACCTTTTTCTTAAGCCTCAGCACTTATACTATGTGTAATGCAGCTTACATTATTTTCTCTATTGAAATTTTCATGCCATAATTCCATATTAGTTGTAAGTATTCTTCCATGATTTCAAGGTTTGATGCCTTAGCTTTTCAAAATATAATGAAATAGTAGCATGCACACCCATAACAATCTTCATATCAGATGAAAAACCATTCAAAAATTCCCATAAGATATTTAATAAAACTGTTTTCAACAAAACTAGAAATATGCAAATAAAAATATAAAAGATTGGTTGCCTCATATCAGGACTTACTACCATGAATATAGTGAGATTACTCACCTAAGTATTTCCTTCTAATTGATCCAGAAAATCCCTGAATGTTTTTCCCTTCCTTTAAAATATTTTCTTCCTTTCTTATTTTAAGTATCTCGGGTAAAATGATTTTTTTCTTGCTATAACTACTTGTTTATATGCATATTTTCACTAGGGTTTTTATCAAGACAAAATTCCATTTTTGTCCTGGCTAACATCATGCATTTTGCATTTTGTATTTTCACATTTTCATCCTTAATACCCCGGCTGCATTTGTTAGTTATGGGCAGTACCTCCCTTTTTTTACTTTTCATAAAAATGGCTATTTTTGATTACCTCACACTTACTCAAGTCATGATAAAAATGTGACTTGGTCATATTTTATACTTTTGTTCATTTCTGAAAATCCTCTTTGCTATTTTTACCTACACATACATACTTACTTACATTGTATCTCATGTCATTTTGATGCTATTTTTCTTGCTTAGTTCCAACATATTTCTACTCATAGAAAATATACA
The DNA here is from genome assembly GCA_030765085.1 of Allium cepa. Lineage (NCBI taxonomy): Eukaryota > Viridiplantae > Streptophyta > Magnoliopsida > Asparagales > Amaryllidaceae > Allium > Allium cepa. Next base: position 197,631,356 of record CM060946.1, read on the forward strand.
TGTGTATAGTTATATATGTATTTATTTAATTTCTTTGCTTCACAGAAAAGTATATGTTCATATACCTATATTTCATATTTAATTTCAATATACATATATATATATATACATATATATATATATATATATACATATTTAATTTCAATATGTATACATATTCAATTTTACAGAAAATAGTTAATTTCAATATGTACTGAAAAATATATTTAATTTGGTTATTAATTCACATTTCAAAATCACATTTGAAATGCTTTCTTTCTTTGTTTATTTTTTTTTAAGAATTTTGGATTCTTTCTTGTGCCATTTCCAGTGTGCATGTGCACACATACTCTTGCACATCATTCAATCCAGAAATCCCATCGTAATGTAATCTAAATATCTCAAAACTGAATTATTTCATTAAAATAATTTTTCACAAAATTTTGCGGTATTAAACATGCCCAATTTTCGATAATCGGTCGACTGCATGTTCTAGAGCAACTAACCGCTTATTGTCAACAGCTCCAATAAGCACGGTCGGCCAATTGTTGCTATTTAGTGTTTTAAATTTGGGATTTTTGCTCATTTTTATTTGTTAGTATTGTCATTCCCAAATCGATTATAGTAAACTTATAACATTAATTGTAGTTAATCCAACTTATGAATCTATGATTTGTAATTGTTATGCTATATATTTAATTCCAATTTATGGTAAACAGTTTAACCTAGGTTCAGCATCATCATCAATAGATTATGTCAATTCTTAACAATTTGAGAAAAAGGGTATATAAAGTTTATCAACTTCTTAACTAATAAGTTAGTATCAATTTATATTTGTTGTTAATCTCATATCTAAATAAAAGAATTCTCAAGTTTACTTTTGAACAATCTAAATCAATAGGGTACGCTAAAATTAATTGCATACAGATCACCTTACCAACAACAAACCCACTCACCTGAAATCAAAGATATCCCTTTTCTTTTAGCACCTAGAATTACCCCCGTTTGGTATTGATACTTTCTTGATTTAATTTCTCTTCTTCTCCTTCGGATTTTAGTTTAATTTTAAGAATTTTGTGATTTGAGAAGGAGAAGATTTCAGTTTTTAGAGGAGTAGAGTTTGGACGTAATGTTGAAATTTTATGAACTAGGGTTTACATTAGCTATCCATTTACAGGGGTTAAAGGTATCCTAAACCATTTAAAATATACGATGTAAATCTGACCGCTAATATACAATTTTATCTGGGTCGTTGATGTACGAAAACCCTAGTCGTTTGTTGTCGACCAGTCTATCGCTTACTTTAGGGCGGTCGATCGCTTACCTTGAGGCGATCGACCAGTCAGGGTAAAGGTTTATAACTTATTTCCTTATTTTCTTATTTAATTATTTTTTATTTTGAAATGTAAACCATTTATAACTTCTTCATACTAGCTTTGATTTCAAAATATTATACATGAAATTGTACGAAAAATCACAACGAATGCAACAGTGCAAGTTTCTTAGCCAGATTCATTCATTTGCAAAAAAATCCATTTTTCCCTTGTTACATTTAAATTAAATTTTTTCATTTAATTTTCCACTTAAATTTTTATGGTGTTACATTCCTCCTTTAAAAGGATTTCATCCTCGGAATCTCCAAGGACGGAAAAATGCAATTTGTGTGTATAAATATCAATAACTACAACCATCTACTCATCCATCATCCACTAGGAATCATTATCCTTAGTAAAATTTGTAATGCAATATAAACATATAGGCATGGAATACATATGAACCTATACTAATTCTAAAGTTAAGCCGTCTCTTGATCTAGTCGACCTCCTAAAATGCAAATGCTTATGTCATGTACCAAATGTATGCAGCATCCTATGTGAATATATACTGATCATTCTACATGTATGCATAACCATTCATTCCTATGCTACAACCATATGCATATAACTCAATAAAATAAAACAAGTGATGTGGTATGTGTGTGTATACTAACTCATGAATATATTTGTCTATGTATATAGAGAACAAACAATTACATCCATTAACACTCATCATCCAAAACATGTCTTATTAACATGTTCACAACCATTCCTAATATCCAACGGTCCTTACCTATGGGGTATACTAGGCAAGAACCTAAAACCTAAGTATAGTATAATTATTAGACTAAAAGAGAAACATACAAGAAAAGAGTTGTGGGTAGGTAGCTCGGATCTTCTCCTCAAGCTTCTACGTACTCTCTGTCTGGTCGTCTCCCCACTAGACTTTAACAAGCTTGATAACCTAATTGAGGAGTAACTTTGTACCATTCTAAGAATACAAGTGGATGCACGGCGAACAAGTGACTCCATCTTGACCCATGCCTCCTCTAACTGACTCGGCTTGACTAGAACGATCGTATCATGCAGGCACTTCCGCCAGTGTGACACATGGAAAACATCATGTACTCCTACTAACTTCTTAAACAGCTTCACCATATAAGATAACATATCAACTCTACCAGTAATCGAAAAAGGCCCTACAAACCTCAATGCTAGATTTCCTAAATTACCAAATCTCATGACATGCGTAAGAGATGAGACCATCGTAATACCATGTCTCCTACTGCGAACTCTAACTTCATGTGTCTCTAGTCAGCGTAGGACTTCTGCTTATCCTGTATGGTTTTCATCCTTCTACGGATCAAGTCTACCTTCTTCGACGTCTCTCTTATCATATCTTATCCAAGAATAATCCTACCTGTAGTGCCCTACTAACACGGCAGTGATCAGTAGAGTCCACCGTATAACGTCTCGAACAATGCCATCCTAATACTCACCTGGTAGCTATTATTAATAGTAAACTCAATTAATACTAGGGATGTTGATTTTGACGATAAAAATATATAAATATAGCCATTGATGATTTTCCAAGTTGTATAGATCCCGAACTAATCCCATAGTTAAGGGTATAAATATAGTTATTGACAATTTTCTAATGCCATCCTACGATTTTCCAAGTTGTATATATAAAAAATATATAAATATAGCTATCATCAATAAATCCTGAACTAATCCCATAGCTAAGCAAATGTCGATACAAGCTTAACATGACCGACCATGTTTAATTCTGACATCATATGAAGGAATTATTAAATTTCTAAGATAATAATTAATTTAAAACAATTTAATTTCACTAATTGGAAATTATGGTCTTAATTACCAAATTCAGACAAACCTTCTTTCCAGAGAACCCCTAACGCGATTTGATCATCCGATGTCGCTCAATTGAACCACCACCGAACACCACTTGTCATTGCCGCACTCGCACCGTAAGCTCGCCCAGACTTGATCGCTACCATATCTCTATGCCACAACCACGGCCTAAACGTAGCACCCCAATATGTGACCAAACCCCACCAGAGAAATCACCGCCACTACAGCCTTGGACGGCCGCCACAGCCTCCATATCGAAGCCTCCACCTTCGCCGCACCTTCTTACAACAACCACACTACCCACCACCATGTACCCCTACCATGAGCCAAAAGGTGGAAACCCTCAATTCGAACAGCTGCCTAGCCCTAGTTCGCCTCCCTCCACATGCCTTCGCCCACGCCATCATCGCGAGCCCTAGCAGTCACAATTCCAAACCCCAAAGTTGATCGTGATGCATCGCCTCACCTTCGATCGCTCACGACCCCTGCCCTTCGCCTGGAGATAGCCCAGCCTCGCCTCACGGTTCAATCGTGACGTCCTCCCCCTTTCCTCTTTTCTATTTTTTTCTGTCAATTTTGGTTTTGTGATGAATTTGAATTCCAGAAGAAGCAAGATAAGTAATGCGATTTATATTTTTTTGAATTGCTTTCATTCGACTTATATATATAAGTTCGAACGAATTTTGGTTTCCAGAAGAAGATATGAAAATGCAATTTAAAACGATGAAAAGGGGCTGTAACGTATAAATTAGGTGATGTTGAGGTAAAAGGTTATGTCGGTTGAAGGTAAGTTCTGATGGGCTGAAATGATAATCGATGTGAATATATACTATTAAATTTCAAAATATCCAGATATTTATCTCGAATCCTTATCGAGGCATGCCGCCTGGCGTTCCGAATGTTATACCGCTATTTTGAACCCAATGGAACAAGTTTCGAGCCTTAATCCGATCGTACGTGGAAGATAGCTTTTTAAATCGACTATTTAAATCAAATTCAATTAAATTATTACCAAGTGTTTCTATCTCGTACGACCAAACGGTAAACTCAAATGCTATGAAATTTGGAATCCGATAAAAATACACTATTACGAATCTAATGAAATTAGTTTCGTCGAATTCCAAGATTGTGTCCCGGATCGCTATTTTAACGCGTCGTTTTAATCGACGATTTCCAAAATTAACGAAATATCTTGAAAATTTTCAATTTTAAAATCTTACTAACTAAATTATTATTCCAAATCCAATATTTAAAATCATTTAAATATTCCAAATTAACATTGAAAAATCCGGGTCGTTACATTCCTCCCCTCTTAATTGAATTTCGTCCCGAAATTGCTAAGGTAGGAAAATGTTCCAAACCCATTAACTTATCAATACCCACTTGGTCAAAATTTGATATTTCACTTTTCTAATCTTTTAGTTCCAAACAAAACAATTAGTTCTAAATTCTAATTCCAAAACCCTTTATTCCAATTACAATTCGAAATCAAATTGTCGCTAAAAAAAATTCCAAAAAATTTCAACGCCCTAAATTTCCAAAAAAATTTAGCAGTCTCCTTTGTACGAAGAGCCTTTTGAAATATGACAAGAGAGAAAAAAAATATACATCGACCCACAAGGTCGAAAAACAAAGTATATATAAATATTTATATTTTGCGGTATTTAATCCGAAAACGTACCTTATTTTAGCGTTTTTAGCGAGCGGCTTATTTTATATGCAGTTTGCGTGACCAAATCAAGCAAAACAGCTCCATATACATGTACTTTCTCAACTTAAACATGTAAGTACCAAAAATATGAAATCCACTAATATTTCATTCATTTAACTGGTTAAACTCACAAATTCACAAATCACATACCAAACATATATTTATAAGCAATTATAGGATCTCGATGCTAATTTAATCACTTTCAATCGACCCCTATACCTTTTCATTCAATTAGCAATGATTTACAACCCAATTATCTACATTCAATTCATACTTATACCAAACAACCTCATATCCATTCCAAATTGATTTAAAAAATAATTTTATTCACTTTTATTAATTCATATAATTTTATTTACTTCTGTTTTCGTCAAACGACAATTTTTTTCATGAAAATTTGACGATGTTCATTTGAATCGCCATTTAAGCTTATAGCTATTTTAAATTGGTTTCACATCAATTTATACTCAATGTTATTCCATTTCAATTTGATTCTCAATCAATTCACTTACATTTCATTCATATCCACCTTCATTATATTCAAATCCATTTTATTACGCTAGGAACCATTCCATGCTAATTTATTTATGAACCATTTCATAAATTTATTTAAGATAAGCTTACATTCAATACATTTACTTGAGTTAATCTATTTAATTTTAAATTATTTCCACTATATAACTTAAGTTTATTTTTATTTCAATTAAATTCCATCCCATTTACCAATTAATTTAATTAGTTCCTTTATTTAATCTACTTTAAAACTTAACTTCATACTCAAATTCATTTAATTAATATTCCAAGTCGTATTCAATTTATTTACACTTAAATTGAATTTATTTATAACTTAAGTCATTGCAATTTCAATCCAATTCTATTTTATTCGACGGTATTTCCAATGGTAATAAATTCGCTTACAATTAAGTTGAATTTTTACTTATAACTCTAGTTCCATCTTAATCCACAATCCAATTTTACTTATCCAAGTTAAGTTCCATTTCTATATTTAATTAACTAACTAATTTATCTAATTAGTTCACTTCCAATTTATAACTCAATATCTCATTTTTATCTAAAAATCACTCCATTTAATTTACTTGAGTTCAAATTCACTTTATAATTCAAGTTTGAATTTTATTTCTTTACCAAGATATCAAACCATTTTTATTTTGGTTTTTCTATTCCACTTTTCAATTACCCAACTATCTTTCACATTCCCATCAACTTTATACTCGAGTATATTCACATTTTATTTTTATCTCAAGATTATACATCTATTTATAGCCAAAGTATGTTTTATTCCGTTAATTTCAATTTTTAGGCTATTCATACCTATTTATTCACAATTCCAACAATTTCCACTTAAATTTTCATTCCATTCACTAACCAATAACTCATAGTTATAAAACCACTTTACAATTCAAACTCTATATTCAATTCCACTCAATATCATTTATAATTCCAATTAAATTTTTATTTAACTTATCGTAAATTAAATTCCAATTCATACCATTCATTTTCCAAAATTCAAATTCCATACTTTTCTTTCCTATTTAAATCATTCTCAATTTATAAGTTCATAACTTATTTCCAAATGTTTTCCCAACATTTATATTAAAATTCCAGAATTCAAACACCCGGTTTTATTTCAAATCATTTTGAAATCATATATATATAACCCTTTTGATTTAACAAACCTTCTTTTGAATTTTCAGAATCACTTGGTTTTATTCCAAAACAAATTCCCTTGGAATTTCTAAAACAACATTTGTTTGCCAACTAAAATCTCCAAATCAATTATTTCAGTAGCAATTCGTCACTTAAAACTCGAAAATGAAGACTGGTGATGTGGCCGTCATCACCGGAGTTATTTTCCTACGACTGTGATGAGTTCAGTGCTTCATCAATTCCAAAATCCATTTAAAACAATTTCCATTCAGAAATAATCCAAATAATATCACCATTATTCATTTTCACTCTACAAAACATTCCCAAAAATCTACAGCATTTAATTTTCCAAATTCTGGTTTTAATAAAATTTTAGTTTTATCTCAATTTATAATCCATACGTATACAATTTCAATTTGGCTATATATATGAGCATTCCAATTTTATAATCTTGTCTTGATTATAATAATAACATCCAACCACACCAATGTACTGTAATAATTTCAGAAAATTATTTCTTTTATATCTAAATATAGGGTAAAATTATTTCATTTACTCGCTTGAAAACCATACTGTGTTAGTTTTTCGTGTTCAAGTATTTAGAAACTCCTATGGATTTAGTAGCATCCCACTATTCGATCAGAATTTATATGCCACTCAATAGATAAATCAGCACAATATAAAACAATTTATATCACTAACAAATACGCGCTCAAATCTACTAATACACTCAAACTCAATATAGTGTTCTACTGACCCTATATCTAGTAAGTAATCCTCACCAAAGTCAAGGTTCTCGCTTAACCTATGGCTCTGATACCACATGCAGTGGCCCGCTATTCTGTATCCTTTGGGTTGATAATAATTCACTCTTGTTCAACCCAAATTGTCCGAAAGAGCGAATAACTGAGGTAAAGAAGAAAAAAACGTAGAAGAAAAAAACATAAACAACAACACAGAATCTCACAATCACAGCGGAAAAAAATATAATATATAATAACAGATTTTAAACACAAAAAGTGTATAATATACATATCATTATCAGAGTAAATCAATCAATACATCAATCTGGACAGTTATAATAACTTGTTCTCACACAGTGGAATATAAACTAAGTAATGTGATATGTCTCTGTCATCTAACTCGTCCCCTAAGCTCCATAGCATCTATCCGAAACCTGTAATACTCGGTTTGACCCGTGCATTATAATAAAATAACATTTGAGTCGGTCTGGAAAACCAACGTGAGAAAACGTACTCAATTTGAATTATTAAAGTTATCAAAACCCTTTGAAAAACAAAGGTATCTCGTAAGACTGCGTCACACATAAACACGACGGGTTTTCCCTTACGATAACCAAAACATTTTATAGAAAATCCAATGATATTATAATATTGTCTAAATACAAATACTTATTCAAATAGCCAAAATTGTTACATTCATTGAATTCTAGCATACTAGGCTCTGAAAACAAAAACTGTAAATGCTTGAATTGAAGAATGAATCCCACACAATGACTGGGCTACTGGGGTACTGCCCATCATAGTACACCTCTAGAAAAATGTACCGAAAACCTTGCCATGATCCCCTGCTACACAAGACTGGCCTACCCCTAACCTGAATAGAACCGAATATGTTATCACCCAGGTGTTCCCACCCTTAATAATTGAGCGCTCCCTTTTTCATGCACAACCATATCCATAATTTATATATATTTCCGAGGATATATAGAAAACTGATAACATACCCTGATTGGATATGACCCACTTAGTCTTGCTGCATCTCCCATGTTTTAGTCATTCCTGGTTGATGAGGCTTGAGGCTAACGTTACCTTTCAAGAATAATTCCACTTAGAATGCTCATCGTCCTCTAATGACGATGTTTTGATAGCATTTGTCCATATAAGTTATCCTGGGTCTGGACAAACCGAATCATCGTCTTAACTATCTTCACGATATCCATTCAAAAGGTTCAAACCGGATCGAAGTGGTTTCGAATAATTAAATCTGATCACGGTCTCTTCAAAATGATTAACGAAATTGGCCAATATTGATTGTCGGTTATTTAACTATCAAATAACATCCATAAGCAGTCACTACGCCAACATTCATTTCAAAATATCTTTACAAAGATACATATTCAAATCTCTTTCAAATATATCAATATTTAAACATTTTCTGAATACTTGTTTCCACAATAGGATATTTCCACCCGTACCTCACTTTAACACTTAGTGAAATATTTCCAACTTCGATTTATAATCCATTACTTAGAAAATATCTCAATATAAATCCTTTGTGTTTACATATTTTCAAAAACCTTTCATTTCAACACATAAGAAAATATTCTAAGTCCATTTCCCGAAATCATTTCTAATATCAATACTTAGTAATTTTCTTATCCTATCTCCTGCATTTTCAAAATTTATATTAATTCATTTTTACCTTTTCCAAGGTCTATTATACTCACTCATTATTTCGTCTATCCATTTACAACTTCTAAAATCATATCCGGTTTCACATCTCGAGAAAGTTAAATAAATAAATAATTTAAATCATTCAATACTATATACATAATAAGTATTTTAAAGAATAATAATTTATTTTTGAAACATGTTCAAATAATTATTTGAAATGTTAAACACTTTTTAAATAAAAAAATAAGTAACTCATTTTCAATCCATCCTTAATCAAAACTAATTGAGTTACAAAATTTATTATAAAACTTAGAATTTATTTCAATAGAAACTTATATTTGAATAATCCACTTTCTAAAATATCCCAATATTAACTAGTTTAAAATTTCATAGTTAAATAAATAAAATTACCATTTTAAAACAAATTTAATTTCTAAATAAAAAAATATTTTAATAAAAATTCTCAATAGCCAATTCAATCTATAAATCCCTCTCGATTCACAACATATCGATTTCCTTTCCAACTCCCTAGCCATTTCACTTTCCAAAAATAGATTCTACTATTTTTCCTAAAACTATTTCCATATCTCAGTATAAAACACACTGCGAATTTTTATTCAATTTATCAACAATTATCATTTCCCTTATTTATAAACATCGTTTATAAATTTTATAACTCCTTTGGTATTTCTTATTTATAAAACTAATTCATTTATAAAATCTCATTTTTATAAATCCATTTCTTAATAATTTCCATATATTTCACAAATCTATTTAAATTATCGATTTCAACTCTTTTTCATATTTTCCAGAATATCACTTAAAAATTCCACTGTTAAAATCCTTTATACAATTAATATTTTCTTAAATTTTCATTAAAACATTTTATGATTAATTAAGTCTAATTCCAAATTAAATTTTTATTTTTCCAAATCAATCTCTTCTAAAATAACCAAATTTCTATATAATATTTTTATATTCAAAATCTCCTTTTAATTCCTTCAAAATTTCAAAAATAATATTTATGGTATTCAAAATACCAAAATTAAGGCCAGTGCTACTATAGCATCCAATAATTCAAATCACGATAATAATCTATAGCAGATTATTCTAACACATCATATATTTTTATATATGAAAAATAATCATTATAAATTTTAAGGAATCCAATTGGGTCCCTCCAACCTATTTCCCTGCATCCACAGATGTTAATACAATATAAAAATATCAATCCCACTTCGAGCGGGATATCACAGTTTATAAGGTCATCCGCTAATATGCGGTGCGCATTGGGTCTCATCCGCTCCAATAGGCGAGAAATAAATTCAAATAATAGTATATATACTACTATATATATAATAATAACATACCATTCAACAGATAATAATTTATAATTCAACCAAACATCCAATAATTTATTTTAACTATTTAAAATAAATTTTAGTAATCCAAATGAGTGAGAATTTCTCACCTTGAATTTTAATTTGCACGTTCCAATTTTTAAATTAAATTGAACAATGTCAATTTAATTTAAAATCCCAGCTATCGTCAATAAATTCGAAACCAATCCCATAGCTAAGCAAATGTCGATACGAGCTTAATGTGAGCGACCACGTTTAATTCTTACATCATAAAAAGGAATTATTAGTTTTCTAAGATAACAAGTAATTTAAAACAATTTAATTTCAATAATTGAAAATTAAGGTCTTAATTACCAAATTAAGATAAACCTTCTTCCATAGAACCCCTAATGCGATTTGAACATCCGATGTCGCTTGATTGAACCACCACCGAACTCCACTTGTTGGCGCCGCAATCACACCGTAAGCTTTCCCAGACCTAATCTCAACCCTCTCTATATGCCACCGCAACGGCCAAAACATAGCACCTCATTACGTGACCAAACCCCATTAGAGAAATCGCCGCCACTACAGCCTTGGCCGGCCACCACAGCCTCCATATCGAAGCCTCCACCTTCGACGCACCTTCTTACACCAACCACACTACCCACTACCGCGTATGCCTACCACTAGCCAAATGACAAAAACCCTCAATTTGATCAGCTGCCTAGCCCTAGTTCACCTCCCTCTACATGCCTTCGCCTACACCATCATCGCGTGCCCTAGCAGTCACAATTCCAAACCCCAAAATCGATACTCATGCACCGCCTCACCTTTGATCGTTCACTACCCCCGCCCTTTTCCTGGAGATAGCCTAGCCTCACCTCGCGATTCAATCGCGACGTCCTCCCCTTTCTCTTTTCCTTTTTTTCTATCAATTTTGGTTTTGAGTTGAATTCGAATTCTAGAGGAAGCAAGAGAAGTAATGTGATTCATATTTTTTTGAAATGCTTTCATTCGACTCTTATATATATATATATATATATATATATATATATGAGTTCGAGCGAATTTTGGTTTCCAGAAGAAGATATGCAAATGCGATTTAAAACGATGAAAAGTGGCGGTAACATCAATGTTAGGTGAGTTGAGGTGAAAGGTTATGTCGGCTAAAGTTAAATTTTGATGGGATGAAATGATAATCGATGTGAATATATACTATTAAATTTCAAAATCCAGATAATTATCTCGAATCCCTATCGAAGCATGCAACCTGGAATTCTTAATGTTATATCGTTATTCCGAACCCAATGAAACACGTTTTGAGTCCTAATTCGATTGTATGTGGAAGATAGCTTTTTGAATCGACTATTTAAATCAAATTCAATTAAATTATTACCAGGTGTTTCTATCTCGTACGGCCAAACGGTAAACCCAAATGCTATAAATTTGAAATTTGAGAATAATACACAAGGGATCAGACATTTGTGCAAACCAGATTAGACAAGCATTCACACTGGGTAGAATACCAGTGTAAATGCACAAACAATGCACAAGCACATGGACAAGAATGAACACAACATGGTGCACTGGTCAAAGGAAGGAAAGTAAAACATACTAGAGCATCCCATAGAAAGTAGGTTCAGACAAAATAACTAGATAAACATAGGTATGAAGTATCAAGCAACATAGTGAAAAACCAAGCAGTTCAACATGAAACAAGTACAAGTTTAGACTACAACTCAAGAGTACATAGTGCACATAGGAGCAGTTCAAGGCTACTCGAGTGTACGGATGAACATACAACTACATACGAACATAGTACTTGATGAACAATGGGCACTAAGATGAAACCCAGGTGCAAGTGTAAGAGTTGTGCGCTAATAAATATGCAAGCATAAATAAGTACATAGGGGCATAGCCACAAATTTTCACAGGGTAGCAAGTATGAATCAGACCAAAGGAAACATGTATTAAAGTATCACACATAGCTATACAGAGAAGAAAAGAAATAATGTGACATATATATACATATATATGTATGTATACATAGTGCAGCCATCATGAAGTACATAGTTCTAATGCAAGTGTGCGTAAGTTTGTGCAAGTGGAAAGGCATTTCAGAAATTATCAGAAAACTCAAACAAAGCAGTCACGGATCAAAACTCAATTTCAACCAAAATAGTATCGAATGAGTCAAGGCCATAAAGCAGAAAATTAAAAACAAAGAGGTCAAGATATATAGCAATATATTTGAATAAAGAACAAGTTAGAAACTCATCAAGTCATTTAATTAAAAATCCACAAGTGAAAGTAAAATTTTAGAAAATCTCGAAGTCAAATATACAAATGATAATATAGAAAATTTGTTCCTATATAAATCCCATTATAATCATTGGCAATAATCACGATTTGAGTTCAAGCAAAATCCAAGAGCGAAAAATTAAATAAATCATGCACCAATCTTAACTCGAAGCTTCAAAGACGAGTTCGAATACAAAATTCAAAAGGGGAATAAAGTTCATACAATCAAATAGCGAATGACTCGAATTATTGAAGCGACCAAGTGCACTCAAAGAAACATGATCGATTGACGAAGCAACCAAGGCAAAAACATATCTTCAATCTGTCTATTGGAATTGGCATTTCAATCAAAAGGAAACCATAATTTTTGAAGAACGAAGCAAAGGAAATCGGCTAGATTAAATAAGTGAACAAATATCTCATTCTAGTACAGGCCGCAGTATTTTTAGTTGGGTCGTGCCTTTCCTTGCTTAATTAAGTTTGTTTTAGGCTAAAATTATATTCAATGTTTCCATTTTATTTTTATTATAATTTCCCCTTTAAAACTAGTTAAACTCTAGTGCTATCTAGGTTACGAGCTACGGGGGTTAGTTCTAGTATTCGTAGCATAGTGGAAGAGTTGTTGCAGGGTTTTGAACATATGGTTAGAACAAATAGGTTAGCGAAGGTCATGAGTTCACCAGATTGATAAGCATCATATTGTTTAATTCCTAGTAGAAACCTCATGGGCAGAAGTAGGCGGGTTTCGCCTAAGCTGGGTAAACTTGTGTGTCGCTTTTAATTTCCACATTTACTATTTTATTATCTTTGCTGCAATTTATATATACCTATGAATATTTTATAAACCCTATTCACCTCCCTCTAGGGTTAATTCGATCCTACAAGTGGTACAAAGCTAGTAGAAAAAACTCACTTTTTTAACCATAGCTAGTTTTAATAATTCTTTTCTCTAAAGGTCGATATATTGTCAGGCCATCCATATTTAGTGGTACTGATTATTCGTTTTTGAAAACCAGGATAAAAATTTTTAAAGATACTATTGATGCATGGGATATAGGTTAAACAGGATATAATTTACCTACGGAAAATATAGATGGTGTTGAAGTTCCTAAATCAAGAGATAAGTGGAATCCTAATTAGCATAGTTTACATCGTTCTAATGCTAAGTCTTTGAATTCTATTATTTGTGCTTTAGATAAATTGAATACAATCGTGTCTCTCACTGTGAAACTGCACATGAGATTTGACATACACTTGAAGTTACTCATGAAGTAACATCGTAGGTCAAAGAATCTCATCTAGAAATGCTCAACAATGAATAGGAGAATTTCATGATGATGAAAGACAAAAATTTAAAAGAGATATGGACGTTTTCAAAATATAGTATTCAAATCCAAAACTCTGGAAAAAGCTTATACAATATTGGAGATGGTCCGTAAAATTCTGAGAATCCTCCAAAGAAATTTCGAAACAAAAGTGACTGCAATCTTGGAATCCAAAGATTTGAAAGAGCTTAAACTAAAGGAGCTAATAGAAAAATCTTATCACTTATGAGATGGAATTTAAGGTCAGAAAAGAACATGAAAGCAGAGACCCAAAAAAGAAATTAGTCGCTCAAAACTGTACAACTGATAGTGATGATGACGATGATGTCGTAGCTTTGCTAGCATGATCAATGAAGCAATTCCGGACCCGAAAGCATGGAAATCCGGCAATAAATCAATGGATAAAAACTAAAATTGTCAAATTTCTGGATGATTCTAAAGAGGAGGAGATTATATGCCATAAATGTAAAAGGCTGAGTCACATTAAGCCAAATTGTGTGCATAATTAATCTGATATAGGAAAGAAGAAGAAGCAAAGGTGTTTTGTAGCCACTTAGGATGATAGTGAAAGAGAACACCGATAGTGAGAAAGAAGAAACAAATAAGTGTATTATGATAGGAGAATTTAACGGCAGTGACGATGAACCAAGTAAGGTATCAAAATTAACACATACTGATTTATTATTATTATATCACAAGTTAGAAGGGATCAATTATGGACTTAAAGAAAAATATAATAAACTTGAATCTCAGAAAAATAGTCTACTTATTATAATTAACGAGTTAGAACAAATGGTTGAAAATATTAAAAAGTTTAACTTAGAATGTGAAAAATGTCAGTTTCTAGAGGAAGAAATTAATTATTATAAGAATAAAATTGAAAGTCTCGAAAATGAAAATTTGATCTTGAAAAATAATAACGATACAAAAAGAGAAAAATCCATTAAAAGATGCATCTCACTTTTGAATGAAAATAATGCCCTTAGATCTAAGGTCAACAACTTGAATCAACAATAAGACAATTTTCGAAGAAGAAAAATCACTGAATATGTTGTTAGGAAGTCATATTTTTGTTGAAAATAAAAAAGGACTTTCTTTTGATAAAGTTGAACCGATTAAGAAACTTAACTCTGATAATGTCAAATTTCACAAAGATTTTTCAAAGTATCAAAAATTGACTTGGAAAATGGAATTAAATAATTAGTGGTTTGTCTAAGTATCATTGTGGTCGCTAAGCCTCTTTGCGAATCTGAAAAGCTATGGGTTTAAATTAACTTCCATTTTATAACAATTTGAGGTTAAGTGTTTATATAATTATAAAAAAAATTAAGTATGTTATTAATGTTGTTGAAAGATATTTAATGTGTTATTAATGTTGTTTAAAGATATTTAATTATATTATTAATGTTGTTTAAAGATATTTAGTTACATTATTAATGATGTTTAAGTTAATTAATTATTTTATTAACGATGTTCTAAGTTAATTAATTTTTATATTAGTGATTTTTAAGTTAATTAATTGTTTTATAAAAGGGATTTTTCTTAATAAAATGGATTTGTTCAAAGGAGATTTACAAAAGATATTTTATAAAGAAGATTTATAAACGATATTTTGTGAAGGTGTTTTATAGGTTATTTTTTGTAAGAAAAATTAAAAGAATGGATTTATAAATCATATTTTAAACATAGAGAAGTTTTGTGTTAAATATATAAGATTTATAAAATGATTTTTGGATTTATAAAAAGGATTTTTTATAAAGGATTTTATAAAAAAATTATAAAGAAGTTATAAAGGAAGATTTATAAAAGAGTTTTATAAATAGAAAAGAGTTTATAAATAGAAAGGAATTTTGTAAATAATTTTGGAGATGTATAAAAGGAGTTTTATAAATTAATTTGGATATTTACAAAAGGACTTGTAAAAATGGAATGGGTTTATAAAAAGGGAATTTTATAAAAGGAACGAGATTTGATTTGTACAAATAATCCTTCTTGGTTATAGTGGTGTGGAAGTTTTTTTTTCGTACTTAACACCGAAAGAAAAGTGATATTGACCCATTCAATATGATTTTGGAAATTTTGAAATCTTCCTCAAAAACTTGTGAACATATTTATATCGTTGACACAAATATGCGGAGACACTTTCTAAGTACTGAAAGTGAATTGGTTTGTGAATATATGTATACCATTGATATAAGTATGTGGACATTTTTGAATAATTGGAAAGAGATTTAATTAACTAGAAGATTAATTAAAGAGGCTTAGTGGTTACTTATGCACTTAAATCATGCTTGGTTTCTAATGAAATCAAATCCACGAATTGATTTGATCGTTTTATTTGATAGTTAACTGACCAACTATCAAATCTTGGCCAAAATATAACTCTAGAAATGTCTAGGAGAAACAAGGGGGTTATATTGCATAGTTATCTCCAGTGAGGCTATACTGTGCATATAAATCTCGTTTTGTTCTCGTAGGACAAATGATAAGGAAATCCATCTACTTAAATGGTTAGGAGGCGGTCTCCATTCTTATGTGTTATCTGATTATTTCTAAAAAAACCGGAGTTGAGTTTATCGGAACTATCAATTTGGTTTTGAAGCGATCAGTAGCAAGGGAGTATACTTATATGAGATGAATCAAAACCGTAACCACTCCAAAACCATATACGTGTTCGATATTTCGAAAGAGGTTCGAAACTGGTTCGAGACGATGTGATCAAAGATAGAGTTCTTTAAAGTGCAAGGGCAGCTTACTGCTAATCCTGAGGGTAATTCAAAAATGGATGTAGTAAAAGTAGTACTTTTAGTTTGTTCATATACAGAACAATTTATATGAATGAATGCTAGCATTTCACAACTGCTTGGAGGGTAGTGTTAGCATTCCAAGTAGGAATTGCTAAGAGGAAAAGGTAAAAGCGTAACTTCATAAGCCTCAAACCTGGTATTGGCTAAAACAGGGGATGACCGCAGAGCTATGTGGTAAGCTACCATTAAGGAGCATCATTCCTCGATCTAAATTCGATTTTATGAATTTTGGTGTGCATGTAGGGAGACCGCGGGGCAATGTTTGCAGCTTGGTGCCCAAAAGAATGATGTAATTCGGTATGTCATGTTAAAAGGGCAACCGACTTTGTCTTGGCAAAGGGTCCATGTTTAGCCCTTGGGTACATTTTATCTAGAAGTGTACTGTATGGAAGGTAGTTCATTACCTTGTCATCGTTGGAATCCAATCTCCAATATGTGCCCTACGGTTTAGTTGTAGAACCTAGCACTGTTGAATGTAACTATAGGTAACCATTCAAGATGTTATATATTTATTTCCCCTAGACATTACTACAATATCACTGGATTTTCTAACAAAAATAGTTTGATTATCATAAAGTCTGTCTGTGTTTATATATGGCATGGTCTTATGAGAAACCATTATTTTCAAAGGGTTTTATAAATATAAAAATCCATATGATTTGATTTGAGTTCACTCATGCTGGTTTACAAGACTGACGCGGGGGTTATTTTCATGTAATGCTCAGGTCGGCTCGAGCATATTTTCCAGATTTAGTCATGGATGCTTTGGAGCTTCAAGATATGGGTTGGATCCGCCAAGACATATTCACGTATTTTATCTTTCGTTGTTTTATTCTTGTCTGTATTTATCAGCAACTGTAAGGACATGCTATTATAACTCCAAGCTGATGATATGTTAGTTTGCTTTGATTTATGTATGCATATCATAGTTTTCTTTTGTAAAGATCATTGATGTATTATATATTACTTGTAATGATCCTTTTTTACAAATCGGAGGATCGTAAAATATTTTTGTTTTATTCGCATGAGGTTGTATGATTCTATAATCTTGGGATATGATTCTTAGGGACTGTTTACACACCTATTATTTTTTCGAATTTCTATGTGACCATTTTGACCTTTAAAATTTTGTTTGGGTTATAACTTTTGATAGGAGTCGAATCAGAGTCTCAAACCAGTTCCATTGCTTTAGGATGATGGTTTTTCATTCCGTAGAGTGGTCATAACAAAAAAATGGACTTACGGTTAGACATTTATGCCAGTTTTAAAGCTACTTGTCAGGATTTGTCTATAATTAATTAAGCCCATAAGGGAGCCCATCGGTCTAATCAGAGAATACTAGAAATAGAGGGCTAAAGAGTCAAGTAAAAAAATTCCCTCTCATTGTAAATCAGGTATATACCCTAATTAGCCCTAGATCCGTCCTAATTTCATCCACAATCACCAAAATTGCTCTCTAAATCAAACTGGATTGTGGATTATAGACTAGATCATTAACTAGAAGATACAGATCATTGATTTACTTGATTTGAAATGCATTCCATTGCTGTTCAGATTGGATCTACACTCATATTAGTTGAATTTGATAATTTATGAGGGGTTTATGCCTTCTCACTATACTATGCATGTTTATATGGTAGAATCATAGGATTTAACATGTTATAAATCAATTTTTGGCCATAAAGCTTTTTCTAACTTTAATTACATGTTAAACTATGTATATGATTCTGGATAGATTAGATATCACCCTTGTTCATGCTTATATATTCATGCTATATGTAGATTTATGTTAGGAATTGACTTGTTTATCTTATTTTAATAGATTGCAGTTTGATTGGATGAAATTGCTTGTTATTCTGCGTTGGATGATATGATTTGATGTTGTTTTCTAACATTGTGATTGCATAGAAGGTTGCATCAGAGAATTCAGCAAATTGGAGGCAAAGTTGGTTGGAGTTGGACGAAACTTAGAGGGGAAGCTCTATAGCATTGGAAAAGCTTGTGGTTCAAGGTATGAGTTCCAATTCATTATCTACGCAAGTCTGCATTGAGTTGAGAGGTCAGCACCAACATGTGCTATTTGATCCATGGTGGTGGCGACTTTGGGGAGAGCAAAAATGTTACTAGTAGAGGTTTCCTAAGGTGATGGACCGATGATTAGCTTATGTGTTGGAGGCTACGACGACTTGTTTCTAGAATATGAATTAGGGTGTTTTAAAGAGAGGACTTATTCTTTGATGACTTGATTTGTGTAGATAAGTCAGGGTCAAAGAATATGGGCATGGAGTACTCAAAGCAAGGAATGAGTGAAAGAAAACTTAGTCATAGGTTAGATAAGTAAAGAGATCGGTATCGAGTTGGGTGGTCGGTGCCGACTTCTTGGGTCAAGTCTAAATGTGATGGAAGTTTTGGGGATTGTTGTATAGGTCCACAGATTATGTTGGAGGTGTTATCTCATTCGCATCGAGGATGGATAGCGATATAACAGCATGACGAAAAGCTATGGTCTTTGGATGTTAGCTGGTATTGGGAGTAGGCTTGGAAGATGGCGGCTCATAAAAGTAGTGAGCCATAGGATCTGGGAATGTGGAAGGGTTCCTCACGAATAATGGAAACTGGATTGAGTAAGAAGGGATCAGTATCTAAATGGAGCAAAGATGAGCTCAGGTGTATGTGCTAAGGAATCATTGATGGCTTAGAGACAGTTATACTCGTAGCAGGGGTATTATAAGTGAGGACTTCCGTAGGTCGATGAAGGGATATGTATACCTTATACTAGTAGCTTTAGGCTATCAAATATGCTATAGAGAACTGGGATTTCCATTAATCCTTGGCTTAAGGGTCAGAAAAATTATCATATATTCAGAACACATGGATCGATAGCTAGGATTGTTTGATGGATGCTATGATTGCTTTAGTTGTTTTCTTTAGCACACTATCACTTATAGGTATCAGGGGAAGTAGATATATGAGATAGAAATAACTGGAAGACTGATATCCTTTATTTGGTTTGTGGTATACCTTTATGATTTAGTAGAGTAGCATATTATAGTGTCATATGCTAAATCTTTGGTTGCAGGGATAGGTTAAGTGTGGTTCGTATACTCTTATTCCTCTTCATATTTACATGTATTGTATTTTGAGATTCATTTACTACTCACATCAGATTATTGTCTAAACCAAGTTTTTATGCTTTGTTTCAATTTATCTTGGGTACTCATAAATAAATATAACAGGTCTAGGTGATACAATAGCTGTTCAAAGGACAAGCTGGATGGAGCTATCTCGTATTATATACATATATGGAGTCTACGCTTATTCCACTATGCAACAATAGGGAGCTATAGTTGTGACTGCTTACCATTTGTTTATGAGACGGTTGTTGAATTTGTTTTTGTTGTATAAACTCTACTATTAATCTATAACTCTATAGATATTATACTTTGATGATGATGGTATGTTCACATTGTTATCACTATCTCTTCTGTTGTATATGTGATATTATATTCTGTCTAAGCGCTATGAGATATATGATAGTTTATATACTACATTTGTTCATTTTAAACCCTGATGATGTCCTATATCAGCCAGGCACGTTAGCAGCGCACTATTTATATACCGTTGGTGCTGGTGGTATAGGGCAATCTTTGCATTTGGTATCAGAGCTTTGGCTACATGATTAACTAGGGTTAATACCAAGATCCAGTAAAGGTAGGGAAGTTGTTATCACCTTAGACTAGATCAAGAGTATGTATATGAAAGAGTGCGTACTTGTTATAAGTTTGGTTTTCAAAACTATATAGTAATATATTATATAGTATAAGTCGCATGCATAGGAGCACTATAGATACGATTTTCTTTATGAAAGACTGATCATTCTTGTTTAAGAGAAGAATGAGCCGACATACAAGGAATGCTGTGAGCTATTCTACTTTAGGAGTAGAGGAAGAAGCAGGATCGAGAGCTGTTACGCCTTATATCCAAGCCATGTTCAATGATATGATGGCTAATATTACGAGGAATGCTTCGAGCGTGGTAATAGGTAGAGGTACTACCGTGCAAGCACCTAGGGCTGATTTCGTCAAGTTGACCAAAGATTATTCTACTCTTGGAGAGAAGTCATTTTATGGAACGGAATCGGCCATAGAAGTGCAATATTGATTAGGTAGTTATGAGCGCATCTTCAGTGATATTGAGGTAGAAAATGCTATGAAGAGGAAGTTGGCTTCGATGCAGCTCAGGGCAGGGCCATGAATTGGTGGAATGTTGTTACTGTTGCCACTCTAGAAGATCAGTTCAGCTATGATATGTTCAAGGAAGGGTTCGATGAGAAGTTTATTTCGGCTGCTCAGAAGTCCATTGTATTCAAAAAAATTGTCAATCTCAAGTAAGGAGAGATGGTAGTTTCTAAATATGTGGTAGAATTTGATGCTTTGTCTAATTTTGAGATGTCTTTCATTGACAATCCATTAAGGAAGAATGAGAAATTCATCATTGGTTTTGATGACTATTTAGGGGAAACGCTAGTGGACCATATAGATGAGCTATTTGAGAGACTTGTGGAGAAGACGCTTCGCCATGAGAGCTTGTACCCTAAGGCTAAGACAGTTATTGTTGTTTCCACTGAGAAAGAGGAGCCAAAGCTGTAGCAAGGCGGTGAAAGCAAGAAGAAGTGGAATGGGAAAAGGAAGCAGCCTAGCGTAAGGGTGGCAAGAAAAAGGGTAAATATGTACTTATTTGCTTCAGATGCAACAAGAAGGGTATCTAATTAAAGACTACAAGATAAGTGAGAAGAAGAAATGTTATAATTGTGATAAGCTTAGACATTTGCAGAAGAATTGTCCGGAACCGGTAAAGGATAAATAGAAGGTGAAGGCATATGCTTTATATGCAATCCCAACTACGTCGAGTGACCCCTTAGCGAAGGACAGAAGGAAGAGAGATGTCCTCTAAGGTATGCTTTCTATTGATGATGTTCCTATTTGAGTTTTGTTTGGTACCGATGATTTTCATTCATTCATCTGTAATGACCTAGTAGATAAACTGGGATTGGAACCTATGATAGTAGACCGACACCTAATCATAACGAACCCTGTGGGAGGCTCTACCAGTACATGGTTTTTTGTGGCCTAGTTTTATTGAGTCATGGATTCTCTTTGGTTTGGAATTGCATGTTCAGAACTTTGTTGGGTTCGGGATTATCTTGGGTACAGACTGGTTTAGGAAGTATGTGGACATAGTGGATTACGAGAAGCTGTTGGAGACACTCAGAGATGTGGATGGACAAATGGTAGTGGTTAGACCTAAGAAATGATAGTGCCTTTTCTCTCGAAGCATCTCAATCTTCGACAGCAATGGTGGTTGGAGTTCTTGGCCTCTTTTGATTTTAGTATTTTCTACACTCTAAGAAAAGGGAATGGTGTCGCTGATGCATTAAGTAAGAGAAATGCTGGGTTGGGAGCAATATTCTTAGAATGAAAGCAGATAGAATATATTTTTGGATTTGATTTCAGGCTCACTACTACTAGAACCAAAAATGTTGGCAAGCTTATCGATTAGACCTACTCTAATTGAAAGGATCGGTGCTTGTAAGAAGCGAGTTGCTAGGTTGGCGGATATCATAGTGAAGATTATAGAAGAAGTAGAATCTGAAGACATGAAGCAATGTGAACTCGACCGAGAACGTTTGCTTCGTAAGGATGGAAGACTATGTGTTTTAAATGTTGATGGATTGCAAGATGAAGTGTTATGAGAGTGTCACCATTCTTGGTTTACCATTCATCCCGGTAGTAACAAGATGTATCGAGATATGAAGCAAATTTACTACTAGGAAGGTATGAAGAGGGATGTTGGGGCATTCGTCTCAAAGTGTATAAATGACAATTGGTGAAGGTAGAGCAGAAGAAACCTAGTGGATTGTGTCAACCATTAGAGATTCCTGAATAGAGATGGGAGCAAGTATCGATGGACTTTATTGATGAATTATTGAGGACTCGAGCAAGGTACTATGGCATTTTGGGTGCAAGGTTTATATCTACCAAGTCCAATAGGACAGAATCCAAGCTGGCATAGTTATATGTAAAATGGATTGTTCAATTTCATAGTGTGCCGAAGTTCATTATAAGCGACTGAGACCCATTGTTCATTAGTGAGTTTTGAAAGAGCTTACAAGAGGCGTTAAGGATGGAGCTGCATCATAGAATAGTTTATCACCCACAAATCTAATGGGCAAACCGAAAGAGTAAATCATATATTAGAAGATCTCTTGTGAGCATACATTACAGACTTTGGTGGATCATGGGATGATCATTTGCATTTGGTGGAGTTTTCATACAACAATAATTATCAATCGAGTATTGATATGGCTTCATATGAAGCATCATTTGGTCGACCATGTAGCGCTCCTTCATGTTGGTGGGAAGCGAGCGAGAAACTAATACTTGAGCCGGATATGGTTAGAGAAACTTCGGAGAAGATTGAGGTCATTCAACAACCAATGAAAGCTGCTCAGAATCGACAAAAAAGTTATACGGATAAGAGACGACGAGAGTTAGAGTTTTCAATCGGAGATATGGTATTTGTAAAGGTTTATCCTCTAAAGAATGTAGTTCAATTCTATAGAATAGGGAAGTTGGCACCAAGATTCATAGGACCTTTTTCAATAGCCGAGAGAATTGGGAAGCTGGCATATATCGTGGACTTACCCTAGAATTTGGTGGGCATGCACAACTTTTTTCATGTCTCTTATCTACGGAAGTTTGTGCATGACTCAGATGTGATGATCACAGTGGATCAACTAGAAGATGTTAAGGTAGAACCAGAGTTTCAGTACCTCATAGACCGCTTTGAATTGTTGGTATGATACAAAATAGCTTAGGAAAAAGACGAAGAAGCTAATAAAGGTATCCTGGAGTGGAAGTGATGACATTTGTACATAGGAGACGGAGGAGAGCATGGGGACAACGTATTTGGAGCACTTTGAATGGTAAGAACCACAGTTTATCGTATCTACTTTCACCATTATATGTTATATTCGATAGATTAGTATTCTACATGCTAGGATAGGTCACATATGCTATTGATTACATGATTATTCGTTTGGTATGCATGATGGTTGCTTATGATTGGTGGGCATGCAGGATGACCACGATTACTTATACTTTGGCATGTTTGAGAATTTCATGAGCGAAATTCCTAAACAGAGGAAGAATGTAATGACTCATATTTTATGTATCGGAGGATCGTAAGATAATTTTATTTTATTCGTATGAGGTTGCATGATTCTATAATTTTGGGATAGAACTCTTAGGGACATTTTACACACCTATACTTTTCCCGAATTTCTACGTGATCATTTTGACCCAGAAAATCTAGTTTGGACTACAACATTTGATAGGAGTCGAATTATGGTCTAAAACCAATTCCGCTGCTTCAAGAAGATGGTTTCATATTCCATAGAGTGATCAAAATAGAAAACAGACTTATGGTAAGAAAATTATGTTTGTTTTAAGTTTTTAAAGCTATTGTCTAGGGTTAATGTTTAACTAATTAACCCTATTAGTGAGCCCATTAGTCTAATTAGATAATACTATAAACAAAGGGCTGAAGAGTTAAGTTAAAACTTTTCCCTCTCATTCTAAATCAGGTTTAAATCCTTATTAGCCATAGATCCGTCCTAATTTCATCCGAAATCACCTAAATTGCTCTCTACATCAAACTAGATTGCGGATTAGAGATTAGATTATCACCTAGAAGATAGAGATCATTAATTTTCTTGATTTGAAGTGCATTCCATTGCTGTCCAGATTGGATCTATATTCATTTTGGTTGAATTTGGTAATTAGTGAGTGATTTACGCCTTCTCACTATGTTATGCGTGTTTATATAGTAGAATCATAGGATTTAATGTATTTTAAATCGATTTTTGGCCATTAAACCTTTTCTAACTTTAATTACATGTTAAACTATGTATATGATGTGATTGACTATAAATCACCCTTGCTCATGCTTATATGTTCATGCTATAAGCTATATGTAGTCTATGTTAGGAATTGTCTTATTTTGATGGATTGCATGTTTAATTGGATGAAATTGCTTGTTATTCTACGTTGGATGATATGATTTGTTGTTGTTTTCTAGTGTTGTGATTACATAGAAAGTTAGGTTGGAGAATTGAGCATACTAAAGGCAAAGTTGGTCGGAATTGTACGAAACTTGGAGGGAAGGCTCTAGAGGGTTGGAAGAGCTCGTGGTTCAAGGCACTAGTTCCAATTCATTATCTACACATGTTGGCAAAGAATTGAGAGGTAGGCACCAACATGGTTTTTTGATCCATAGTGGTGGCCATTTTGGGGAGAGCAAGGATGTTGCTAGTAGAGGTTGCCTAAGGTGATGGATTGGTGATTGGCTAAGTGTTGGAGGCTATGATGACTTGTTTATAGAATATGAAGAAGGGTGTTTTGAAGAGAAGACTTGTTCTATAATGAGATTTGTGTGGAGAAGTTGAGGTTAAAGCATATAGGCATGAAGTACTAGAAGTAAGGAAGGAGTGGAAGAAATCTTGGCCATAGGTCGGATAAGTAGAGAGATCGGTACCTAGTTAGGAGGTCAGTGCCGACTTCTTGGGTCAGGTCCAAATGGGATGGAACTTCTGGGGACCGTTGTAGAGGTTCTGTAGACCGTGTTAGAGGTGTTGGCTTGTTCGCATCGAGGGTGGGTGGCGATAAAACAGCATGATGAAAAGCTATGTCTTTGAATGTTGGCTCGTGTTGAGAGAAGGTTCTAAAGATGGAGGCTCATAAAAGGAGTGAGACATAGCATCAGGGAATGTGGAAGGGTTCCTCATGAATAATAGAAACTGGATTGAGCAAGAAGGGCTCGGTATCCAAATGAAGAAAAGATGGGCTCGGGTGTATACGCAAAAGAATCATTGATGACTCAGAGATTTTTCAGTTGTACTCGAAGTAGGGGTATTGTAAGTGGAGACACCCATGGGTCAATAAAGGCATCCGTATACCTTGGACCTGTAGCTTTGTGTCTCGTATCCAACTTTGTGCCGCAAGACATGTATCCAGCTTTGGACTGTGAGATACGAGAGTATAACAATGAATCACGATTTCCATTAGTCTCTGGCTTGGGGGTCATACAAGTTATCATATATTTAAAGCACATGAAGTAATAGTTAGGATTGTTTGATGGATGTTACGGTTGCTTTGTTGCTTTCTTTAGCAGGAAATCACTCATAGGAATCAAGAAATGTAGGTATTGGAGATAGGAATAGCTGGAAGACTGATATCCTTTACTTGGTTTGTGGTATACCTTTATGATATTATAGAGTAGCATATCATAATGTCATATGCTAACTCTTTAATTGCAAGGACAAGTCGAGTATGGTTCGTGTACTCTTATTCCTAGCTATATTTACCTATGTCGTATTTTGAGATTTATTTATCGCGCGCACCAGACTGTTGTCTGATCCAATGTTTTATGCTTTGTTTCTTATTATCTTGGGTACTTTAAATGAGTAGACTAGATAACAGGTCTGGGTGATGCGGTAGCTGTTCGGAGGACGACTTGACAGAGTTATCTCGTATTTTATACATATGTAAAGTATACGCTTATTCCACCATGCAGCACTAAGGAGGCTTAGCAGTGATTGCTCACCATTCGTATATGAGATAACTGTTGAGTTTTGTTTTTGTTATATGAAATCTACTATTGATGTATAACTCTATGGATATTATACTCTGATGATGATGGTTTGTTCACATTTTTATTACTGTCTCTTCTATTGTATATGTGATACTTTATTTTGTCCTCACACTATGAGATATTTGACATGTTATGTACTGCATTTGTTCATTCTAAACCATGATGGTCGTCCTATATCGGTCGGGAACGATGGTACTGCATTTTTTATACACTATTACTGTTGGTGGAATAGGGTGGTCTTCACATTACTATCACGTTGTGAGATTCTGTTCTACGTTTCTTTCTTTTACCCCAATAATTTGTCTTTCCAGCACTCAGATGCTTGGCATGTAAATACCATGATGCGTAAATGTTGACTTCTAAGGAATGAAAATGTGGTTGTTATATATCATGTCCCTTCGAGTATAACTATCAAATTCATATTTTGATACTGTACTTGGAATCTATTTAGGATCTGCGAATTGTATCATGTAGAAGAGTCAATACTCTTAGTGACTTTACTGACAATTAAGGAAATTTTACTATCGATATTGATAAGAAACTCATAGTTTCCCTTTATTGTGCAAGAATTCTTATTAGATATTTAAATGTGTCATGTTTATTTTTATTTGGTTAATTTCATTTCATTCTTTGTAATTAGTTTACCTTTGGATCGTATCCAAATCCATTTTACTACCAATAATTTTTGAAGGGAAGTCTTCCATCATGAAGTGGTAATCCTTGAAATAAATTGAATCTCAGTGCAACAAAATATGTATTCATAAATATTTTATGAAATGCCTATATATATGTATAAAACTGATTTGATTTTAAGTTTACGAAACTTGTGCTCATAACATAAATTGGTCAACCAGTATTGATCGGTCCCAAACTCATTTAGGGTTTTCCAAACAAGATTCCTCACAAATAAATATTATGTTCCATCTCTCGACTTGCATAACTTGTCAACTCTTTGACCTATGATATGTATGAGTCGTTTCATCAACTCTTATCTCGTATGATTTTGTAGACTTTATTTTAGATGAAATTAAATTTAACACATGTACTTCCTCTTAAGTACACATCCTTACAGAAAGAAGTTAACTTAACTTCACTCATCATCAATCGTACTTTATCCAGCAAAATCTAATTGCTCCTTAACGATACGCTATTATATATCATAGGAAGGAGTGACTTTTGAGGTTGAATCTTATTTGTTTCTAGGTACGTTTGGAATTCCTTTTCAATGTACTCCCCTATTTGACCAAATTGAATCATTTTAATTTCTTTTGGACGTCATGTTATTTACTTCCATTTTATATTCTGTGAACCTATCATTAACATATAACATATGTATCAAATATACATGTTCATGTATATGATAATTCTTTGGTGAATTTGACGAAGTATGTGGTATCGTTTTGGTATCATTAGGCCTACAGTTACATACATCTATATGTATCAATCTTAAGAGTTCACCAACTCTTATGTCCTCTTACCGAATAAATGATTTTCCCTTAATCATCCGAGACAATTCACCAGTATCACTTAATTCATATTTATGTGATTAAAGAATTATTTCTCAAAGTCGTGGTTTAGTCTATAATTCCAAAAATAATTTTTAAAATTTTAGATACTTATGTGTTATGAAGCCAATGAAACAAATATCATTATTCTAATAGCTTTATTTCATAACAAATATTCGAAATATTCATAACAAATAAAACTAATACTTTATTTCTGATCTATAATGAAAAACAATTATTATTTCATAAATAGTATTTAGTATATTTACGAAATGATTTTTAGTATATTGATGCATCCACTAATAAGTATTATATGGCATGCTTCCACCATTCCATCGTTACTGTAGTAGCGTATGAAATATTGAGCTTCATTCAACTACTCATTTAGGGCTATTTATTTCTTTTATTGTAACTAGTTTACAGTCCAGAATTTTCATTAAAATATCTTACACTAGAAATAACTTTTATAGAAAAAATTTCTATATGAAAATACAATAAAAATAGAAATCACATTTCTCATTTCATATTAATTATCTTTTAGTATTTTATACAATTCTGATTTCTGATGTCTCTTCTAAAGCAGATGGAAAATACACTCTCTTCATACCAACTGTGCTTATCTTACATCTATTCTCGGACATTTGCATTCCTTACAAAAATGATCGAATCATTCAAAGTGATCTTATTGGAATCAATTGTATTGAATACATGATTTGCATTACAGTTTATTTGCTTATTTCCAATGAACTAATTTCAATGAAGTTTCGTACATCTTGAATCGCAACTGTTTATCATATATATTTATATGTGATCTAATATGGATCTAATTTTCATACTCTTTTGTTGTTAAGAGTTCAAAACTCATAAAAGAAATGCATAGTCTTAGATAAATAAACACTTAAGTGGTCAAGTTACAAATGTATTTAATAGTTTATAGTTAGGTACTGGCATGGGTCTTGAATTGACAACATGCATAAAGATTTATCGGTAATTATATTTATATTTCTATTTCAATCATAGTTCGATTCATTTATATATTTTAAATGATAAACGTTTTATTAATTGTAAGGGTTGCACAAGTTTACCTAAATAGGTTATTTCAACTTTATAGAAAATATTCTTATAATGTTATAAAGGTTAAATGTTATCATTTCGTTTTTCTAATAAGTCTCCCAGTACACTTTTATATTTCCCAAAACCTTGAGAAAAACATCAAAATTATTTGATTCTCTAGTGCGCAATAGGACTCGCTTGCCTTAGGATTCTGACCTTAGGTTTTCTTAACAAATCATAGGCTCGCAAGCGATGAATAACACCTTATCGATTGTAGCATGTGCAACTCCTAACCATAGTCTTTGTCCTAATCTCATTCTCAACCTTGAGTTTGCTCAGCGAATTGAAAGAGATTATTTGCATATACCCGCCGTTTCACAACGGCCTAAGTATAATGCACATAGTTTGAGTTCTTTCTCACAAATATGTGCATGTATTTTACCTAACAATATATTAATACTACACACAATATCTCCAGCTTTAGTTTGCTCAACATCTAAAGAGTATGCAAATATTTTGTTAATATATAAATAGTAGAGGATAATATGTTCAAGATTCATAATCGTTAATACACATTTATTTGAGTGATATTGATTTAGGGAATAATGTATTACTTATGAAATATCCTTGTGATTCATGTGCTAAACACATCCGAAATCACGATATACATATTATGCATATGTATTTATTTCTTAAATCTAATTTGGGTATCTTTCCAGCTCCACTTAATTTTATACATTCATATTATATCAATTTAATTTATTTATAGCCTTATTAATTTAATTAACTTATACAATATTCTTATTTGTATTATTAATTAAATAAATACTATTTAATTAATTTTAATTATTATTAATCAAATCATATTTAATTTATTTTATGTGAAATTTCTAAAATTTTACATTGCTCGTCTTAAACTATTTAAGAGAGTTAATAAACTATAACATTTATTGTTTGTTATGCGCACATATCAATATATGTATACATTTCAATTAATTAACTTTTGATTAATTTTATTTAATAAATTTTATTTAACTAACAATTTAATTGAATATATTAATTAATTTTAAGTTTTAACTTAATTTATCATAAACAATTTTAAGATAAATAAATAACTACAATAATTATAGTTGTACACATATATCCATATATATGTTTAATCAATTGAGTTTTAATTATTTATTTTACTTAATTTAATCAATTATACTAATTAAATTTAAAATTTAAAATTTAGTTGTTTAAGTTCTCAAAAAAATTAAAAAAGTTGAATGCATTTTATAGCTTTTGTAAACATTTTCCTTTTATATTTTGAGCTTAACTTTAACATTTCAAACATATTTTGAAAATTAGGCCAAGGCCGAAAATCAATTTGGGCCTTTATATTGGGATAACCTTTGGGCATACTTCATCAATAAGCCGGGCTGGTAGGCAGATATTGTAGAGTACTTGTTATCCGATCCCAACTTTAGACTTACCTTTCGAAACAACCTACTAAAAGTGTAAGCTTTAATAAGCTAGCCAAAAGATTGCTAATTTAGACTACATAGACCAATTGGGCTCCAATATTGAAGGTCAGAAGTAGGTAAATAAGTAAATTTCAAAAGGAAAAAAATGCATATTTCATATCTTAGTGGGCCTATGATGACTAATGGATTTCACAAGATTCAATCTAGTAATTTAAATAAAATCCAAGTTTATTTAACTTTCTGATTTAATTTATTAAATTTGTGTTTATAAGTATAAAGTTTAAATCAATGAATATATCAAATATATATTCATATTCCTAAAAGGGAAAAAAGGGGATGAATAGAATTATATTAGATCTAAATGTGATCACGATAAGATCTAAAAGAAAAGATGAAAAATGGTATCAACAATTGATTACACCATCCTCTTTTCAAATATTCTACTACAGTTATGCCTAATAAATATTCAAAAGAAATGTAATAATAAATGACTAATATGACAAATAAGATATATGTTGTATGTAACATTCCTGAAAATCAACCACGTTTAATTTGGCAATTAATTTAATTTTAGAATCAAATTGTGAAATTATTTGTGAATTAATTAGAGAATTTTCGAAATAAATAAAAAAATTAGATTATAAATAGAACTTTGGTTTGAAATTTAAGGATAAATATTTTGTAAATAAAAATTGGATTTAAAAATAAATGTATTAGAAATAAATTGGACTTTAAATTTTATTTCTAAGTTAATAGGAAATTGTTTCTATTTTATTTAAATATGCATTTTGATTTGAAAATGATATTTTGAATTTGATTATAAATTTTTCAATGGCCAATTAAGAATAAAATTATTTATTCATGTGTAATTAAATTGTAGAACCATCTTTTTCTTTAAAAATATTATATAAATGAATTATAAAGAAAATGTATTTATTTAAATAAGAAATATGATATATTTATTTGTAGTATCAAAATATAGTAAAAGTTTGAATGTTGTTTAAAAGTTAATTTCTATAATATACATATGTGTGTTATTTATTAAAGTATTATTTGTTTTAAAATTCAATTTTTTCTTAAGATTTCATAAAGGTGAATGCATTTATTAAATAATAGAAATTGTATATATGAAAAATATTTGTTTTAACGAGTATAAACAAAATAAAATGCATAGGTTAAGATATGAAAATATAAATGCACAAAGGGTTAAGATAAAATTTATAAAATAATTTAAATAAAGGATTTAAACATAATTTTAACTATATGTAACAAGTGTAAAACATCAAAATGTGTAATTGTACAAGTGTAATTAAATGGACAAGTGGCACAAATTTTGTTTAAAATGAATTAAATTTTGTATTGAAAGATGAAAATTAAAATACATTCATTTTTTTGTCACTTTTTCAACACCAAGTTAAACTGAAATCAGAGGAAAAAAAAGGAGAAAAACAAAATCATCTCAATACTAAAATAAAACAAAGATCAAATCCACTGCAAATGTGTTTCAACCTGAGATCAAAAACCTGGAAACAAAATTTGGTTGCAAATGTAAATCAAAAGGGATTCAAGTTTGGTTCAAAGCAAAAAAAAATAAGCTTATGGATTCATAGCAACAAAAACCTGTAATCAAACAAAGAAGATCAGAGCATCAAAACAGGATTAAGCAACTCAGCAAACAACAACAGAAAATTCAAAAGAAATTCCTGTCATCTGTTCTTTCAAGTTCTCTACTTTTAACAGGTGAGAAAATCTTTTGTAATCTCTAGTGTTTGATCTGTGGTTTGAATGTGTGCTTAAGATTTGTTTGAATGAGTGCAGATATGTGTGTGAATGTATAAATATCCACTGTGCATGTTGATGAACAGGGATATTTATCCCTGTTTGCAACTTCCAGGTTTCCAGAAACCTGTCAAAGGAAAGAAAAAAATCCCAAAGCTCTGTTTTAATTGTTATTAGATTAGATTGTTAAAAAGAGATATGTTTAAATGCAAAAAAAAAAAATTAAAAATAATTATAAAGACCATCATCAAGTGCATGTTGTCTGGAACAAGGAGAATGTTGTAACTCATTCTATGATAAAAGCTCGATTTCTTTAATTAATTGATTTGATGATATAACCTAAAACATATTAGAAAATGTTGATTTTTAAAATTAAAAGTAAGATTTTAAATAGTGTATAGAGCAAGAAAATTGGGGATGAACAAAAAATGAAATTCTGTCGATTTCTGATGATCGTGTAATCAATTTGTCTCGGGATCGTAGCAGTAGGCGCTGGAGTGATTGTTGAATGCGAGAAAATTACAAGATGATTTTATATTTCATCGTGGTGATCGAAAAATGGCGATCTAGGGTTTAAGCTAGATTTTAGTTAGCATCAGAAAATTGATCGCTACATCATCAATATTGCATCAGACTTCATCGCATGTGGGGGAAATCGAAATGTGGAGATGTGAGGCGGCTGTAGGTTGGTCGGCTTGGGTTCCAATTGACAAAGTTCGTTGGAGCGAGGGATTTTAGTTTGATGGGTTAGTTCCAATCTTTGGGTTGAACGACTCGTTTTCAAATCGTGGTCGTTCTCGGTGATTTAGGTGTTCGTGGCGACTCAAGAGGTGATGGGTGATCTACTGACGATGGCGAGGCTGGCCGAAGCTTCGGCGATCATCGGTGCACGTGAATGCATGCACCTGTGCATTTTGTCTTTGTCACTGAGGAAGAAGGTTGTTGCTCGAAGAAAATGTCGGGAAGATGATGGTTTGGCTTGAGTATAGAGTCGAGTGTGTTTGTGTTGTACCAGGTATTTCAAATACTTAAACGAAATTTTGAAGTTTGAAGGGGATGCAGGGGGAATTTGGAAGAACCCAAAGTGGAGGGGTTATTTTCTCGGGGGAAGTCTCGAGTGAGTCTCGGGGTGTATATAAAAACAGTTTTTTTTACTTTAAAACAAAAGGTTAAATTTTTAAACATTTTAAATTCATGTTTCAAATAATGGTTTTAATTTAGGTATTGGATTAAGAAAAGTTTTTAGTAAGATGTTTTAAAAAGTTTTTAAGTTTAAATTATTTAAATTGTGGCATTTTTTAATTAATCATTTTAAATAAATAATGTAACTAAAAGTAAATTAAGATGAAATATTGATTGGTAATTCTTAATTGACTTTAATCTCTTATGTTAATGTTGATTAATTATAAGGTTAATTAATTAAAGAATTTGATAAAGGTTTAATGATAAATCAAGATGATTTATAATTACTTGAGTAATTAATTAATAGTTAATTAAAGGCTAATTAATTATTAATTTAAGATAATTGATTTATAATTAAGTATTAATTAATCAAGGTAATTAATTAAAGGATAATTAATTACGGATAATTAATGAATATAATTAAGGTAATTAATTTAAGAAGTAATTAATTAATTAAAGGTTAGTTAATTAATAAAAGTAATTAATTAATGGCAAAAGTTAATTAATTAGTTAAGGACAATTACTTATTTTAAATTAATTAGGATTAATTAATTAATGATAATTAATTAAAGGTTAATTAAATGATTAATTAATTCAGGATAATTAATTAAGGGTAATTAATTAATTAAGATTAATTCTTTAATAATTAAAGGTTAATTTATTCATTAATTAAGGTTAATTAATAAATAATTAAAGGATAATTAATTAACTTAAATTGTGATTAATTAATGTTAATCAACCAGAATTAGTGATTAATCTGGTTTTAATTAATCAGATGATCAATTAACCTTATTTATGGATGACTATATTCTATTGAATGCCGTGAATTGTTTGATCTCTATTTTGTAATGCTTTGTGATTTGAATTGTTTTAATTCAAGCCGTGATAAATGTAATTTATTTATCTATAATGCATTTATATTATCAATTCTATGATTCTGTGTATATAGATAGGCGTTATAGGATTATACCGCTTATCAATATTGCTGCGATTGTATCTGTGATGATTGATGATGTTGCACTATTGGGTATTATACTATACACACACAAATATGGATTGCACGTGGAAATTGGTTAAGTCACATATTTTTGAAATAGTTTTAGAATTGAATTTTTGAATCCAAATGGATTTGGAAAATGGATTGGGTTTAAAGCGAAAAGCTTTTGAAAAGGAATTTCAAAGATAAAAGTTATTTTTCAATAACTTGATTTAGTTTTGGAATTTGATTTAAATTTGAAATTGAATTCTATGTTGAGAATTTATGATTTAAAATGGTTATAGAAATTTATATGGGTTTTAAACCATTTTTTAAAGTGTTGTTTTGGGAATTTGAATTTAACCCAAAGATTTTAACTTGTATAAATGAAATCAATTTTTTCCAAAATGAAAACTATTTGTTTTCAAATGATAAAAGCTTTCATATAAGGAAAAGAATTTTCACTTTGTGATTTCAAGTTGTCATTGTTTTCCAAGTTATGAATGAATCTTTGGAAATGGGTTTTCGAAAGCTATGAGTTAAATTTTTGATTTAAAGATTGAATGGGTTAATCCAATTGAAATGGAAATTGTTTTGAAATCTATGAATGGATCTTTGTGAAACTGGGTGAACTTTGCGAAATGAATCTTTTTGTTTAAAGATTTGAAATGGTAATTGGTTTAAACCATTTGAAAGGAAAATTTTGGATTTAAATTGTGACTTAACTGAAATCCCATATCCACATATTTTTAAATATTGCGCTCATTATTCGGTTTAGCCGGGAGAGGATCTTGTGTCATATAACCCATTTCGAATAATGATACGACGTTATGGATAGCATTTGAAGACAGGTGGTGAAGACCGGGTATTTGCGAGAACGATAGGATAACCTATCGAATGACTCTGCCCTGAGTAGCTACGGTATAGAGTTCTCTATATGTGATGGGGAGTCCGATCAGGATTGTGAATATCCGAATTGCAAGGGCTTCTTCGGAAGTGCCTTCGGTTCTTTTCGAACCAGAAACAGACTTGTATGGATGTGTGTCTGACATTACACTTTGAGACGTAAAATCGGTTTCTATCAAATACGTTTTTGTTTGGTGGCGGAGATTTATTCTCTAAGCTTAACACCCTTCTCTGAGACGTACGAGCTCAGAGATTATGTAGTTGATGGTTACTAGTGATACATTCCCAATTTGGTAATGTGGCATACGAAGTGCTGCTGATCATTTGTTGATCAAAGCATGGCTTTGTGAAAAAGCGTAGCTTTGTGGACGAGACCTCATCGAGCCTCACAATCCGGTAATGGTCGAAACAGGAAAGATGCGGCAAGGTTGCAGGGGTCACACCCCTAGGGCATGTCCATTCCTTCTGGAAAAGGGTGGTATCATGGTATGGATCCCAGATACTTACTCATGTGGACACTATATATTTATTACTGTGTGATGTTGCTTTGTGGTTGAGGATCCTCGGATAAAGGTCGCAAATGACCGAGGGTGGCATACCTTTAGGTATTACTCCCAGGCAGGGAGGAAACCGGCCTTGTGTTGGCAGAGAGCTGGGTAAGTTCATGGGGCGTCCCTCCAGAGGCGTACCCATGTGGCAATGGGAAGTTCCTTGGCGTGACCATTTGTTGGAAATCCAATCAAACAATACGAGCCCTTGTATGGTTTTAGTTGTATAACCTGCCACCTAAGGTGGTAGCTATAGCTGGCATATATAATGGTACCTATGTTGGTTAAGACTAATATTATACCTTCGAAATGTTTTTCACTATGCACTAATAATAATATCAAAAGGATTTTGTGTAGTAAGCATGTTTGACTATCATAAGGAGAAATCTCCCCCAAGTGTGTAATTGCATGGTGTGTGTGCCGGGAGGCCTTACGGTAGTTTCTTTTTCCAAAAAGCATGGTAGATTTCAAATTTAAATTCTTTTGTTTGTTTTAAAGATAAACTGTTTTTGTTTGCTCACACCAGTCCCATGACTGACCTGGAGTTTATTATTTCCTTCCTAAACTCTGGTTACCCATAATTTTCCACACGAGCAGTCTATTGTTTGGTTTTTCAGATAATCCAATAATAGGTATAGTTTCGGTAGCTTTCGAAGTCTTTGGTTCGGTAGCATTTGGAGATCTTCTTTAGTCTTTTGGATCTTAGAAGTCTTGGTTTGGCAATCGTGTTTGGGATCGCATTTGCTCCAAGTTCGGTTGATGGTGGTTCGAGCTTGAAGTTTTGATGCTCTGGCTTTGGAGTTTGGTTGGGAGTTGCAGTATTGGATTCTTTTGAAGACTTTGCTCCTGTTGTCGATATTCCGCTGTGGTGTTGTGTTGTATATTCTCTGATGGTGTTGGGTTGTTGTATTATGATATATATCACATTGTATCTATATTTTGTATATCAATGCAATTATCTTTTGTTTTCGTTGTGTTGTTTTTCATCTAATTTGTTGTAAGCTCCGGCGATACGGATTCGATGTCGTTTGTCAGACGTCGAGTTTGGATTGTTACATTGTACATATAAATTGCATCATAATTAACATAACAAGTAATAATAAATTCAATAAAGGCACGCGCATACACAAACAAACACACATACACACACATATACCAATTTCCTTAATTTAGTTTTATCTTGTGATATCTTTAGTTGATTGCAAAATATGATAAGATCCAAAAAACCATAACAATGATTTTTAAGAAAAACTTAAAATAAATTGATTACTACAAACATCAAAATCCAATTTCATAATAAGAAATCTAAGTTTGGTTTGGTAAGTTTTATTTAGAATTAAGATCCATATCACGTTTTATTAATGAAAAAATCTTGATGAATTAAATAATAACATTAAAGTATATGTATGCACAAAATTATGAAATTGGAAATGATTTTATTTATTTAAATTTTGTATATTTTAGATCCGATAACCTTTTTAACCATACTTGCAATATGAACAAAGGATTTTAATAATTTTAATTAAATAGTTTTGAGATTCGTATATTTCTAAGTGCTTTTTCTTAAGCGGTAAAATCATATTTTATATTTTCTTAAGCGGTACATTTTAGTAACAATTGTAAGATTGCAGAATAGGGATCTTAAGTGTTTTCTATATGCCTTATACTTTTCGGTAAAATCATATTTTATATTTTCTTAAGTGTTTTCTAATTTATATGAATCTTTTTGAGATATTTTGAAATTATACTTAGAATTATGCAATTATTAATCACAAAAACAATCACAGAATTAAAGCACAGATAAAAGTAAATGCGGTAAAAGTAAAAGGAAAGAGCACGCTAGGATTTTATACTGGTTCAGAGTTACCCTACATCCAATCCCATACAATTTCTTGTACGGATTTCTTTTCAACTAGTAAATGCAAATACAATCTCGATTTCAAGGCCATGAGACACACCCTCCACAATCCCGAGTTCTGGGTAGAGTCACTTGATTTCCAGGCTACAAGCACACCCACTAGATTTACAGACTACTTAGAACACCCAATTGATTTACGTGCTATAATCTCACCCACAAGTATAACATTTTGATTTGATAGAGTTTTACAGACTTAGATCTTCAATCTTGATTACAAATGATCCTATAACTCTTGAATAGAAATTTGACCAACATTGGAGTGAGAGAGGTGATAGAAATCAAAGAGCAAATGATAGAGAATTAAACTGATGTTGATTGAATTTGGTTCTGGTTGAAATTTGGTAGAGTATGGTTATATTTTGTTTAGAAAATGAATGAGGATAAGGAAGAGAGAAAAAGAATGAAAAATGATGATAAAATTCGTTGGTTAGACATGTATTTATAGAGGAATAACGCTCATGTCTGTTCGTGAAGAGATACGACGAATAGACATTTCTTTTGAAATTTGATTTTTGAAAATCACGGCTAGTATATGACATATAGGGGTAAAGTATGTCGGCATACTCTTTGTAATTTTGAAAACGCTTTAAAATATTATTTTAAAAATGTATTGCTTTGTAAAATAATTTGATACCTAGTAAACATGCTTAAATACAATTTATACACTTTTAAATCACAATAAAACTTGAGTAAAATTATATTATAAGATTTTTGAAAAATAAACCAATATAAATCAAAATTTAATAAAAAGAATAACTTAGTAAATTATCAAAAACTTAAAATAATATTTATAAGTACAAGAAATTGAAAACTATTTAAAATTTGTTTTAAAAAGAATATTTAAAAACTCATTTAAAAATAGGGAGAGAGATGAGAGAGAGATCAAGTGCTATCAGAATTTTAACATAAATCTATGACTCTATAACTTATCTGGAATGTCTAGAAATCTTTAACTTTTCAATACTCACGAGTCTTAATTCTCTAACTCTTGGGTCTCATATCAGCATCTTGAATCTCTTCAATCTTTACTTGATACTGTACAGTCTTCATAAATCTTTACCTGTCTATTATCCTGCACTATATATTATATATCTTGATAAAACATTCGTATTTATATTTTATATGATTTTCTAAAGTTGTTATCATCAAAACCAAGATCTCAAGTACTAACAATCTCCCCATTTTTTATGATGACAACTTTGTTATATAATATAATATAACTCCCCCTTGATCTATGCCTAATAAAACTCACCATTAATCTATGCCTAGTATACTATATATTTCTCCCTCTTTATCATCAATCAAAAATAACTGACTATAACTATAACTCTAACCCTATCTATTAATATTAATTCTAACTCCCCTTAAATAAAACAATATATGCTCATAATGATATATATATATATATATATATATATATATAAGTGATAAGTAATATGATCATGAAATACAAAATGACAAGAATGATATATAAGAAATATGATATGTAAAATGAGATAACATTGTTAAATATTTCAATTAATTCCAAGCATACGTAATGTCATACACCAAATAATATTCAAATTCAAACAAATTCAAAACTAATCAAATCCACACAAACCAATCCAATCAAATTAAGTGTACATGGATAATAAAACCTATTTTTAAACTAGACATTTCGTGGGACTTCAACTCATCCATAAGCGTCAAAAATAGGATCCGATTTAGTAGCTCCCCAATATTCATCATCTTCGTTGATGGTGCACTTTGGACTAGCAGTTGGTTCTTCTTTGTTTAGGGCTGAGATCATCCATCGAATCACGTCGAAATGTCTGTCTTACTCCTTGGTCATCTTCATTTGACTTAATTCTAAGTATCTCTAATTTTGTAGGATGAAAAAGAGAATGATTTTGAAATATTCAAGCATTTGTTCAAGGTTTTTGGTTAATTTTTGAATAGGAGAAGCCATTTTTAGTAATTTGGAGTTTAGGAATGTAAAGGAAGAAGAATGAGAGTGGAAAATGGGTGATTTCTAGTCTGAATGTGTAATTAAAGGAGTGGAAAGTCGTTGGAATTGAATAGATATTTGCTTCCTATTTAATTTTCAAAATTAAAATTTGTTGGAAACTTACCGTTGTATGTCGACGTACATACCTAGGGTATGTCGACGTATACATACAAATTTTCAAAAATATTTTGTTTTGATATTCTAATGTATTTAACTTATACTATTATGCTAGTTATGATTTCCACAGATGATAATCAATGTACGACAGTAAGGAAAAATATTTTTCATTAATATTAAGGTAGAGAATACATGGAACATAAGAAAATGAAAAGATCCATAGATTCAAACTACACTTAAACTAAAACAACCAAATACCACACACTTAAACAACTACATATTAACTAAAAGGATATGGATAAAGAGGATGATATAGAGATTCTAAGCTTGCATTTCAATTTTCCAAAGAATTTGTACATTTTGTTGGAGATAGTGTTTAACTTCTTACTCGTGGAACGCTTAAGAATCTTTTGGTTTTCAACAATCTTCTTTTGATTGTTTAGAAGGTCTTGGTTGGTTGGATGGAGTGGATATTTAATGATTTCTATGGAGGTTTCCTCCTCCTTCTCTTCTTCTTCTTCTTCGCTATTCATTTCTTCCTCATCTTCCTCTTCTTCCTCTTCTTGCATTTTTTCCTCCTCTTCATGTGTAACCTCTCTTCTTTCTCCGTAAGTGTTTTATATTGTAGCGACCCGCTTTTCTATACAGTTTAAGTTGATAGTAAATTACACTTGTCCAACCCAAATTGAATGGAAAAGAGGATGGTTAGGGAAAAGAAAGAAGTCAAGAAGAACTAAACAAACACAGAATATCATAGTGGAACGAATAATCTATAATATATAACAAATCTTTACACAAAAACAAAACTATAGTATATGTACATACAAAAATCAATCAGCGTATGCTAACCTATTCATCACAGACAGTTATAGCAACCTGTCCTTACAATTGCTGATAGATACAACCATAAATGTAACGGAAAAATAACCATGTACGTGAATATGTCTCTGGACCACCAGCTCGTATCCTGAAGCTCCAAATATCCAAGTAAACTTGGAAATATACTCGGTTTGACCCGAGCATTATAGTAAAACAACGCTTGAGTCAGTCTGGTAAAATCAGCATAAGAAACTTAAATCACAAGGAAATTTAATTATCATAACTTTTAGAATCCTTTAAATTCAAAGGTATCTTGTAAGACCACGCCGCACATAAACACGGACGGGTTCTTACCTTACGATAACCAACACCTTTTTATAGGAAAATGCAGTAATATTATAATAATATCTAGAATACAAATATTTGTTAATCATAGCTGAAATTGTTACATTATTAAACTCTAGCATAATAGGTTTACAATCAAATCCGCACGGCATTTATTGGAGAATGGATTTCAATAATGGCATGGTAAAGGACTACATTCCGTATAGTACTCCTCTAGATAAAATGTACCTAAGGTCAGACCCTAAACTTGGGCCACCCCTGCCAACACAAAACCAGCCTACCCCTGAACTTGGATAGTACCAAATATGTCATCGCCCCGTTGCTTTCCAACCTTAATCGAGATCTCTCATGCACAACCAAATCCATAATATGATGATCTAGAAATGTGATGACATACCCTAATGGGAGTGACCCACATAGTCCCGCTGCATCTACCCTGTTTTAGCCATTTTCGGGTTGTAAGGCTTGAGGCTACGATTACCTTTTATATAGCAATTATACTTGGAATGCTTACACTGCCCTCCAAGCAGCAATACAGTACCAGCATTCATCCATACAAGTTCATTGTGGGTCTGAACAAAACCGAAGGCACTACCTCCACCATATCCATTCTGGAATCACCCTTAGGATTAGTAGCAGGTAGCCCTTGTACTTCAAAAGCTCCATCCTCGATTCCATAATCTTCAAGGTGTCTCCAGTATGAAATGCTTGAGTTGGATCAAAGTGGTTTTCAGATAAAAAATCCGATGCCAATGTCCTCGAAATCACTTTCGATAGTTCCCGAAAAACTCAACCGCGGTTCTCTAGGAAGTAAACAGACAAGGATAAGAGTGGAGTTCACCTCCTAACCGTTAATGGACGGATTTTCTTATCATTGTCCTAAGAGAATGAAACGATATTTACACGGACAGTACAACATGATTGTGCCTTATAACTCACGTGTCTCTCCTAGATATTTCCAAAGTTATATTTGGTTCGAATTTGATAGTCGGTTATTTAACTATAAAATAAACAAACATTCCAAACAAAGATTATGTTTCCCCTAGAAACCACTGAAACTCTTAAATTAATCT
The DNA here is from genome assembly GCA_030765085.1 of Allium cepa. NCBI lineage: Eukaryota > Viridiplantae > Streptophyta > Magnoliopsida > Asparagales > Amaryllidaceae > Allium > Allium cepa. The sequence continues at coordinate 197,673,483 of CM060946.1, forward strand.
TCCATTAATTTAAAATCATATTTCAAATATTTGGAAATCACTTCCATGTACTTAGCTAAACAGGATAAGAATATTCATAAATACTATATTTCAATATTTATAAAATATAAAAATATACTTATCTCAATGGCATAAACCATTCCACTTTTCAAAACTTGAAAGTTATTCCATATACTCATACAATGATATAAGTATATTCACCCAACACTTAGAAATATTTCTATTTTGAAATCATATTTAAATGGTCGAACCCAAATGTCATCTAAAACAGAGAAATCCAAAACACCAATCTCTTATATAAAACATTCTTAATAAATCCCAAACCCCATTTATAAAACTTCTCCTTCTCGAATTCTTTAAAACTCATTTATAAATTCTTTTATAATTATCCAAAGTAATTTATAAACTCTTTCCATATTTAATTCAACTCATTAATAGACTCTTTAAGTCAATAAGGTCCTCCAGATAAACCATAAGTTATTTAAAATAGTTTAAATAACAAAGTACTATTTAAACATCCTTCCATTTCCTTCAAATTAAACCACATTTAAAATATTATCTTTAAATTTCATTAATAACATACTAAATAGATTTTTAAACACTATTATTGTATCAATAAGTCAACTTCAAACACTATTGATAAAATAATTAATTAACTTTAAACTTTATTAAAATAGCATTAAATTAAGATTAAACTAATATCAATATAAAAATTAATTATCCTTTAAATATAACTAAATAACTTAAATCCATATAGTTAATTATCTTTAATTAAAAATTAAAGTATAGATAATCATTTAAATGATTAATTTCAATTTAATTAAAACATTCCTAAACCATAACTAAATAACTTTTAAATAGTAATTAAACATTCTTAAATAACATTAAGAAACAACTTTAAGAATCATATTAATCAATAATTAACTTTAAATCAGTGTTAAAACAATTATAAATTATCTCTAAAACGTTATTAAATAATAGTTATTACTTTTTAAGTCTAATTGCTAAATAATAATTTTTTTGAGAAAAATGTGTGATCCTTTATAAATAAAGGAAAGCACACATGCAATTATATATATATATATATATATATATATATATATATATATATATATCACTAAACAAGGCGCTGCCAACATGCCTGGTAGGTAACAGAAATAGATACAAGAAACAATAGTACTCAAGTACCCCTGAGATGAGTTCCGACAAGGCCACCACCCATCACACCCTAATATCAAGCTCCAGCATGGCCACCGTCCAATATTAAGGTGTTAGGAGTACCTAAAAAAACTAAAGAAAAGCCAATAATACTGGATGTCATCACAAGCTAAGAAGGAAGCTCCATGTTCTAGCTCGGAAGGAATGGAAAAGTAACTGCTCTGAAGTGGATCTAAAAATGAAACTAAATGGAAAATCCGCTCTGGAGACTCTATACAAATGAAAGAAATACCAATCAGAAGATTAGATCCTCCTGGAAATAGAACGCCATAATGGAGATGAAGGAACCCTGTACCTGATGTGGAACTACTAGGGAATCTGAGAGGAAAACTCTGCTCCGATGATCTCTCTGCAATCCAAAAACCTGTAATCTGAAGTCGTGAGTACCTGCAAAGTGAACCTAACACCCTATCACCCATACCTGCGTCTGAAAAATGACTAAGGAAATAAATATGAATTATATATATGTATGTATATTTATATTATTTATATACATATATATGTATGAGAGAGATGGGAAATAAAATATCTAAGTAATACTAATTGGACTATTATACTAATATAACAAAATATCTAAATAATACTACCAGGACAAATACTAAAGAATTGTAAGATGTATAAATTAATATCAACAGTTACTAGTACAAAAAATTAAAACAAAGGTTAAAATAATCTTATGAACCTTTGATCATAAGTAAGTTTTGATTAACAGTAAAATCGTCGTATAAGTTTGAAAAAATATTAATACTACTATTGTTGATGTTAAAATATTATTATTGAGTTTAAATAGATTAATATTGTAACTAACCTTATTAAGATATCCTTTAAACAGGTTATTTTTAGCTAATTTATATTTGGGATTAGAAATTGTGATGCCCCACCTCTATACCCACGCTAGCAAAGAGTATTAATAGATAATACCGTCTGCTAACGCGGAGAATAAGGCTGGATAGGAGCGACCATCTATAGTCTTGCTTTAACTATCTATTAAATAAGTCGACAATAATTACACCAAACTGATCGACATATCCAATGAATACTTAAAACAAAACCATAGGTGGCTGGAGGATCTATCATAACAGAATATAACAACTCAAACGTAGGAAACATCACAGAACAGTAAACCATCATATACATATATACCGATACATAGCAGAGTATACAAAATAATACATGTCAAATGGTATAGCCAACCACAATATACAGACAAATACAGAAGAATAAATATCAGAGTTTCAACATAATTGGACTACACAAAAGCTATGACAAAAAGAAGCTAGCGAAGTAGTCCATGCGGAAGCAAAATAGGCTAAGTCCAAAGTACCTAACCTGAAACATCTCGGTCTGACCCGAGTATAAAATACACGGGTCAGTCTAGCTAAAGAAATCAGTTAGATAAACTGAACAACAATAAATCTACAAGGTTACAAAGTATAACAAATATCTCTAAAAGAGATAACACAATCATCAACAAAAGATGAATCATTTAGAACAAGCCTCATATCATCGGCGACATAGATAAACAAAGGATACAATTATCCCAAATCAAGCCAAAAGGCAAATAACAAATACCCATAAGGTATACAAGTTCCACAAGGTAATCGCTATACTTCATGCGGCTCAAAAAGACCAACACCGAAGGGCGATACCAAGGGAATATACATATCAATGAAACATCATAAAATTGTTCGAGCTCAGTACTGTATAAACAAGGATCCATGAGCCCGAAGACTCCAAATCCAATATCACCCATGTGGCTCATAACGACCAACATCGGAAGCGATACTATAGGGCAATCCAATATCACCCATGCGGCTCATAACGACCAAATCGAAAGCGATACTAAAGGGGAACAAACCCGAAGGCACAAACCCGAAGGTACATACCCGAAGGCAACATACCCGAAGGCAACATACCCGAAGGCAACAAACCGTAGTGGTGAAGGTCAAAGACCCAGTACTGGACACCACTAACTGGCGGAATGTGTCACAACTCTCGAAAAGGAATCCGAAAAGTGTTAACGTATGTCCCATAACCACTCGTTCGCACTAAACGGTTTACTATCCGTCAGTTACTTTCACACTCAAAGCAGTACAAAGTTTACCTCATATCATCGATAAACCAAACCCGAAGGTCAAAACGATCAATCGAATAGGTCGGGGACTAATCGGGAAGACAAACGCACAGATTCATGGTCCGTGTTTTACCTAACCATTTAATCTTCCTTCCACTTCGCTCGAAATGCGAAATTGTGTGTGTGCATTATAAATAGAATTTATAATATGGAGAATGGGGCTTTTAATACGATTTAGAGAGAGATTATTTATAAAGCCCGTGAATGAAGTCAAAAACAAGTCATCAAAGTCAAATATGCAATAACAACTAATTGGAATCAACACGAATCGATAAAAGTTGGAAATAAACTAAAAACAGCCAAAATAGGCAAGACTGCGCATTTCAGACATCTGAAATTACCTTCCAAACGTCTGAACCATTACCAGACGTCTGAATGGTTTCCCAGACGTCTGGATTTTGTCTCTGCCTTTTTGTGTCTTCCAAGGACCAATTCCAGACGTCTGAATTTCCAAACCAGACGTCTGAATTTTGAAACCAGACGTCTGAAATTAGAATTCAGACGTCTGAAATCCCCCTGTAGGCAAAAACAGCCAAGCCCATAAAGGCAAAATTCCAAATGAATTGCAAACGAACGAGCGATGGATGTTATGGGTTCATGCCATATGATAACCCAGCACTACTGGCTCTTTTATACACCTCCAAAAACATGATCAAATATCAAAGTTAGGATCTTTAAAGAATTGAACCCAAACACTAAAGATTTGGATATTCACCAATTCAATCCAAACCAAAAGCAAGTGCATATGAACAAGGTGTTAGAAATTCATACCCAACAACCAAAGATACTTATAGTCATAGATGTGAGATAAAAATCTCACCTTTTTGCACACAAACAAAGATGAGAGCACAAACACAAGAAGGAAGTTAACCACTCTTCACTTCAACTCTACAATCTTCAATCTAAGAACCAAAACATATATTTCCCAAATTAGAGCTTAGGAATTTCTGAAATTGAAGAGGAGAAGAGATGGAGAAGATGAAGAGGAGGCTTACCTATCCTTCTCTTTGAATTTTGGAGCAAGAAATCAAGTTGCAAGAGGAAACTAGGGCTTGCAAATTTCTATTTCTCTTTCCCTTCCACCATTTTCAGTTTTTCTTAAGCTAAGAAATGAAATGAGGGTGAATGGATGAAGAGAGGGCTGAGTTAGGGGTTTAAACTAACAAATGGGCTGAACCCAAACCCAAAACCCAAATAGAAAAGTTGCAAAAATTCACAAACTCCAAACATATCGAAGCTTACACTTAAAAAGATCACAAACGCCATTTTGGAACCAATGGAGGTGGTTTCGAGTTCCAATTTGGCCATTTGCAAAAAGTAGCTTTTCGGACCTAAATCCGACTAATGACGTTATATTTAAACTAAACATTAAATATAAAATCGTTAAATGTGCGGGTTGTTACAGATCTCCCCTCCTTACAAAATTGCGTCCTCGCAATTCCTAGAGACGATATTTGTAACAACTACAAACATACAACATCCAAAAGTAAAGGAAATAAGCTTGAGACGAAAAGGCATACTCACCGTTTCAAAGCGAAGAAAGAAAACCCGGATAAGTTCGCTCCATAAATTCTCTGGTTTCCCAAGTACAATCATTGGGATTAGCGGACCATTGAACTTTAACGAGCGGCACATCCTTGTTTCGAAGGTGTCGTACCTCCGTGTCAAGTACGCGAATAGGCTGCTGAACAATAGATAAGTCCGATGAGACCTCAAGCTCTTGCAAATCAGGAGAAGGAATAACAGAATCCGACTCCCGAAGACATTTCCGAAGTTGCGAGACGTGAAACACGTCATGAATACCAGATAAATAAGCAGGAAGTGAAACTCTATAAGCCACAGGGCCAATACATTCAGTAATAAAAAATGGTCCTATATAACGAGGAGCCAATTTCCCAGTCGTACTAAAGCGCATAACCCCCTTCAAAGGAGAAACATGAATAAAAACAAGATCGCCGATCAAGAATTCGAGAGGCTTCCTACGGCTATCCGCGTAGGATTTCTGGCGACTTTGTGCCTCTTTCATTCTCAATCGAATAAGATCAATCTTCTCGGAAGAATCATGAACAAAATCTGGGCCAAGAATAAGCTTCTCTCCAGATTCCAACCAACAAGAAGGTGATCGACATGGCCTTCCGTATAAGGCTTCGAAAGGAGCCATACCGATACTAGATTGAAAACTATTGTTGTAGGAAAACTCTACAAGAGGTAGGTGATCCTCCCAACTACCACCAAAATCAAAAATACAAATACAGAGAAGATCTTCCAAGATACGATTCACCCGTTCAGTTTGTCCGTCAGACTGCGGATGATAAGCTGTGCTAAAATTAAGCTTTGTTCCCAAAGCTTGCTGAAGACTCTTCCAAAAATGACTCGTGAATAAAGGATCACGATCACTCACAATAGAACTAGGAACACCGTGAAGTCTCACGATTTCCTTGACATACAACTTAGCCAAATGCGAAGCAGTCCTATAAGACTTAATAGGGACAAAATGAGCAGACTTAGTGAGGCAATCAACAATAACCCAAATGCTAGAATGGCCTGATCTCGAGAGAGGTAGGCCGTCAATGAAATCCATAGAAATCTGATCCCATTTCCATAATGGAATCTCAAGAGGCTGAAGAAGACCAGAAGGACGCTGATGTTCGGCCTTTATACGCTGACAAGTTATGCAATTACTCACATAACTCGCCACATCACTCTTCATGCCTTCCCAATAATAAAGGCGATGCATATCGGCATACATCTTGCTACTACCGGGATGAATAGTATACTTAGAACGGTGACAGCCATCAAGAATGTCATGCCTAAGTGCAAAATCAGGAGGCACAAAAAGACGGTTCTTCTTACGAAGACACCCATGAGAATCAATGCTGAAATCTTGCAACGCCTCATCACAAGATCCAGACTCACAAAGCTGAATAAGATGCAACAAATCAGGATCACGCCGTTGAGCATTGGCAATACGATCCAATAAAATAGGTCGAGCTCCCAAACTAAATAATAGAATAGGAGAATCAGAAGATGAACCTCGATCATGAATTTCACAAAAAGATAGAGTCTCAAGAACATCCCATTCGGCAAGCATCATAGAAACAACAGCTAAATGTTTGCGACTAAGCGCATCTGCAACACGATTACCCTTACTAGGGGTATACTAGATATCAAAGTCATAGGAGGCAAGAAACTCGAGCCAACGTTGTTGTCTCATATTGAGTTCCTTCTGAGTAAACAAATACTTCAAGGATTTATGATCGGTATAGAGAATGAAGCGCTCGCCTAATAAGTAGTGTCGCCAAATCTTCAAGGCGAAGACGATGGCGGCTAACTCAAGATCATTGGTGGCATAGCGAACTTCATTCAGACGCAGTTGCCTAGAAGCATACACAACTACCCTATCCTTCTACATAAGAACAGCACCTAGACCACTACCACAAGCATCGGTGTAGACAACAAGATCATGATTCCCTTCGGGAACCACAAGAATAGGAGCATTAGTGAGAAGTTCCTTCAATGTCTGAAAGGAAGCTTCACACTTGTCGGACCAAACATAACGAATGCCTTTCCGAGTAAGACTGGTGAGAGGAAGCACAACACGGGAAAATTCCTTAATGAACTGACGGTAATAACCCGCCAATCCAAGGAAACTACGGATCTCATGCACATTCTCAGGCCTCTTCCAATTCTGGATGGCTTCGATCTTTGAGGGATCAACAGAAATGCCATCGGAAGATACAACATGGCCTAAGAACTTAACCTTATTCTCCCAAAAGTGGCACTTGGAGAATTTGGCTTTAAGCTGATGATGACGAAGAGTACTCAAGACAATTCTCAAGTGATTAGCATGCTCGCTTCAAACTTAGAATAAATAAGGATATCATCAATGAAAACAAGGACGAACTTGTCGAGATATTCCCGAAATACTCGATTCATTAGATCAACAAAGAAAGCAGGAGCGTTCGTCAAACCGAACGGCATAACGAGCCACTCGAAAGAACCATATCGAGTGCGGAAAGCTGTAAGAGGTATGCTGTCCTCCGCGACTCGTAATTGATGAAAACCTGTGGCAAGGTCAAGCTGAGAAAAGACCTTAGCACCACTCAAAAGATCGAACATATCATCGATCCTAGGTAACGGATACCTATTTCTGATGGTTAACTCGTTAAGCTTGCGATAATCAATGCAAAGCCTAAGAGTTCCATCCGACTTCTTCACGAAGATGACCGCGGATCCCCACGGAGAAAAACTGGACTGAATCAACTACTTGGACTCAAGCTCTAAAAGCTGCTTCTTGAGTTCCTCATTTTCCCTTGTAGACATCCTCGTAGGAGGACGATTAACTGGCTACGCACCTGGAATGAGATATGCGGAACTCAATTGCCCGCTTGGGTGGCAAACCCGATACAGGCTCAAAAACATCAGAAAAGTCACAAGCAATAGGAATACGAGATATATCATCATCATCTCGCGAGTCAAGAGAATATAAAGCCATCTCGGAATTATCCACATCCCGAAGAACAAGAGATAGCTGAGTAGGCGAATCCGGATGTCGAAGATATATAATTCTCTCCGAACAAATAATCCTGGCATCATATCTCACTAACCAATCCATACCCAAAATCATATCAAATCCCAGACAAGAGATAACGTGCAGATTCGTATGAAAAGAAAAACCAAATAAAACAATCTCAACATCATCACAAAGCAAACTAAGGGTTGCGGATCCCCCAATAGGATTCGCAATCCTTAAAGAAGTAACTATACAAGAAACATCCAAAGATAAATCACCAACGAGCTTTTTCGATACGAAAGAATGTGAAGCATCCGTATCGAAAAGAACTCGAATACTATGATCATGAAATAAAACAGAACCTTCCAAAATTGATGGAGATATACCTTTGGGTTGAGAAGGACCTTCAGAAGTCTTAGCAGCATAAAGCTTGCTAGACTTGCCACCAGCCGGAGCAGTAGGGCAAGCTGAAACATGAAGACCTTCCTTCTTGCAGTAGCGGCAGAAGAGAGGCTTAGGACAAGCTCGAATAATATGATCCGGAGAGCCACAATTAAAACACTTCCGAATAAAAGGTGTTCCGGAAGACTGAGGCTGAGAGCTAGAACCACCAGTCTTCTTCTTCTTAGAAGGAAAAGGCCTGGACTTCTGAAACGGAAACTGCTTCTTGTTGGGGTTCTTGGAAACCTCAACATCCTCACCACTATCACACTCCTTCTCGACAGCTTCGAGATGAAGTGCCGAATCTACTAATTCTTCAAAAGAAAGCTTAAGATGAAGCAACAAAGACTTCTTAAGATACTTCTTAAGACCAGAGACGAACTTCAAATTCTTCTTATAAGAAGTGCTAATAAATTCAAGACCATACTTAGATAAAGCCTTGAATGATGCAACATACTCGGAAACAGAAGACTTCCCTTGCTTCAACTCAAGGAAGCGACGGGTCAATAAAACTTTTTCAGATTCAGGAACGAACTTGAGTTCAAATCGCTCCCGAAACTGAGTCCAAGAAAGAGTAGACTCATCAATTTCGGCTATAAGAAGCTCATACCAATCAAGAGCACGCTCTTGTAATAAGCTAGAAGTTACAAGAACTCTATCATGGTCAGAAAGATCCATACGAGAGAAGATACGCTCGCATGTGCGAAACAAAGCTTGGACTTCAAGAACGGATTCAAAGCCTTTAAACGGCTTTCCTCCAAGATGAGCAAAATCACTGCACTGACGTGCAAAGGCAGACTTGCGAGGTGGAGACACTCGAGGAGGAACTGGAGGCTGAGTGCTCCTAAACAACTCCATAAATTGATCGGCAGACATATAAACGCCATCCGGATGTGTGCCACTGGATTGCTCAGCATCCGAACGTCGTCCCCTGCCTCTTCCAGCCATACGCTGAAAGTTAGATAAGAACAAGATTATTCACAAGGTAGATATTACAATATGGAATACTCCGGAACAAAAATGCATTCCTAGACGTATTCCCTATTTCTGTCTACCACAAAAGGCACAAAGGAAATAAGGAGGCACGATGGTTCAAAGATTTGTATCACTTATACACTTTGATGTATCGTAATATGTGCTTCTATTCTGTGTTTATCATACTTTGTTCTGAACTCAGCTCCGATACCACGCTGTGGCGCCCCACCTCTATACCCACGCTAGCAAAGAGTATTAATAGATAATACCGTCTGCTAACGCGGAGAATAAGGCTGGATAGGAGCGACCATCTATAGTCTTGCTTTAACTATCTATTAAATACGTCAACAATAATTATACCAAACTGATCGACATATCCAATGAATACTTAAAACAAAACCATATGTGGCTGGAGGATCTATCATAACAGAATATAACAACTCAAACATAGGAAACATCACAGAACAGTAAACCATCATATACATATATACCGATACATAGCAGAGTATACAAAATAATACATGTCAAATGGTATAGCCAACCACAATATACAGACAAATACAGAAGAATAAATATCAGAGTTTCAACATAATTGGACTACACAAAAGCTATGACAAAAAGAAGCTAGCGAAGTAGTCCATGCGGAAGCAAAATAGGCTAAGTCCAAAGTACCTAACCTGAAACATCTCGGTCTGACCCGAGTATAAAATACACGGGTCAGTCTAGCTAAAGAAATCAGTTAGATAAACTGAACAACAATAAACCTACAAGGTTACAAAGTATAACAAATATCTCTAAAAGAGATAACACAATCATCAACAAAAGATGAATCATATAGAACAAGCCTCATATCATCGGCGACATAGATAAACAAAGGATACAATTATCCCAAATCAAGCCAAAAGGCAAATAACAAATACCCATAAGGTATACAAGTTCCACAAGGTAATCGCTATACTTCATGCGGCTCAAAAAGACCAACACCGAAGGGCGATACCAAGGGAATATACATATCAATGAAACATCATAAAATTGCTCGAGCTCAGTACTGTATAAATAAGGATCCATGAGCCCGAAGACTCCAAACCCAATATCACCCATGTGGCTCATAACGACCAACATCGGAAGCGATACTATAGGGCAACCCAATATCACCCATGCGGCTCATAACGACCAAATCGGAAGCGATACTAAAGGGGAACAAACCCGAAGGCACAAACCCGAAGGTACAAACCCGAAGGCAACATACCCGAAGGCAACATACCCGAAGGCAACAAACCGTAGTGGTGAAGGTCAAAGACCCAGTACTGGACACCACTAACTGGCGGAATGTGTCACAACTCTCAAAAAGGAATCCGAAAAGTGTTAACGTATGTCCCATAACCACTCGTTCGCACTAAATGGTTTACTATCCGTCAGTTACTTTCACACTCAAAGCAGTACAAAGTTTACCTCATATCATCGATAAACCAAACCCGAAGGTCAAAACGATCAATCGAATAGGTCGGGGACTAATCGGGAAGACAAACACACAGATTCATGGTCCGTGTTTTACCTAACCATTTAATCTTCCTTCCACTTCGCTCGAAGTGCGAAATTGTGTGTGTGCATTATAAATAGAATTTATAATTTGGAGAAGGGGGCTTTTAATACGATTTAGAGAGAGATTATTTATAAAGCCCGTGAATGAAGTCAAAAACAAGTCATCAAAGTCAAATATGCAATAACAACTAATTGGAATCAACACGAATCGATAAAAGTTGGAAATAAACTAAAAACAGCCAAAATAGGCAAAACTGCGCATTTCAGACATCTGAAATTACCTTCCAAACGTCTGAACCATTACCAGACGTCTGAATGGTTTCCCAGACGTCTGGATTTTGTCTCTGCCTTTTTGTGTCTTCCAAGGACCAATTCCAGACATCTGAATTTCCAAACCAGACGTCTGAATTTTGAAACCAGACGTCTGAAATTAGAATTCAGACGTCTGAAATCCCCCTGTAGGCAAAAACAGCCAAGCCCATAAAGGCAAAATTCCAAATGAATTGCAAACGAACGAGCGATGGATGTTATGGGTTCATGCCATATGACAACCCAGCACTACTGGCTCTTTTATACACCTCCAAAAACATGATCAAATATCAAAGTTAGGATCTTTAAAGAATTGAACCCAAACACTAAAGATTTGGATATTCACCAATTCAATCCAAACCAAAAGCAAGTGCATATGAACAAGGTGTTAGAAATTCATACCCAACAACCAAAGATGCTTATAGTCATAGATGTGAGATAAAAATCTCACCTTTTTGCACACAAATAAAGATGAGAGCACAAACACAAGAAGGAAGTTAACCACTCTTCACTTCAACTCTACAATCTTCAATCTAAGAACCAAAACATATATTTCCCAAATTAGAGCTTAGGAATTTCTGAAATTGAAGAGGAGAAGAGATGGAGAAGATGAAGAGGAGGCTTACCTATCCTTCTCTTTGAATTTTGGAGCAAGAAATCAAGTTGCAAGAGGAAACTAGGGCTTGCAAATTTCTATTTCTCTTTCCCTTCCACCATTTTCAGTTTTTCTTAAGCTAAGAAATGAAATGAGGGTGAATGGATGAAGAGAGGGCTGAGTTAGGGGTTCAAACTAACAAATGGGCTGAACCCAAACCCAAAACCCAAATAGAAAAGTTGCAAAAATTCACAAACTCCAAACATATCGAAGCTTACACTTAAAAAGATCGCAAACGCCATTTTGGAACCAATGGAGGTGGTTTCGAGTTCCAATTCGGCCATTTGCAAAAAGTAGCTTTTCGGACCTAAATCCGACTAATGACGTTATATTTAAATTAAACATTAAATATAAAATCGTTAAATGTGCGGGTTGTTACAGATCTCCCCTCCTTACAAAATTGCGTCCTCGCAATTCCTAGAGACGATATTTGTAACAACTACAAACATACAACATCCAAAAGTAAAGGAAATAAGCTTGAGACGAAAAGGCATACTCACCGTTTCAAAGCAAAGAAAGAAAACCCGGATAAGTTCGCTCCATAAATTCTCTGGTTTCCCAAGTACAATCATTGGGATTAGCGGACCATTGAACTTTAACGAGCGGCACATCCTTGTTTCGAAGGTGTCGTACCTCTGTGTCAAGTACGCGAATAGGCTGCTGAACAATAGATAAGTCCGATGAGACCTCAAGCTCTTGCAAATCAGGAGAAGGAGTAACAGAATCCGACTCCCGAAGACATTTCCGAAGTTGCGAGACGTGAAACACGTCATGAATACCAGATAAATAAGCAGGAAGTGAAACTCTATAAGCCACAGGGCCAATACATTCAGTAATAAAAAATGGTCCTATATAACGAGGAGCCAATTTCCCAGTCGTACTAAAGCGCATAACCCCCTTCAAAGGAGAAACATGAATAAAAACAAGATCGCCGATCAAGAATTCGAGAGGCTTCCTACGGCTATCCGCGTAGGATTTCTGGCGACTTTGTGCCTCTTTCATTCTCAATCGAATAAGATCAATCTTCTTGGAAGAATCATGAACAAAATCTGGGCCAAGAATAAGCTTCTCTCCAGATTCCAACCAACAAGAAGGTGATCGACATGGCCTTCCGTATAAGGCTTCGAAAGGAGCCATACCGATACTAGATTGAAAACTATTGTTGTAGGAAAACTCTACAAGAGGTAGGTGATCCTCCCAACTACCACCAAAATCAAAAATACAAATACGGAGAAGATCTTCCAAGATACGATTCACCCGTTCAGTCTGTCCGTCAGACTGCGGATGATAAGCTGTGCTAAAATTAAGCTTTGTTCCCAAAGCTTGCTGAAGACTCTTCCAAAAATGACTCGTGAATAAAGGATCACGATCACTCACAATAGAACTAGGAACACCGTGAAGTCTCACGATTTCCTTGACATACAACTTAGCCAAATGCGAAGCAGTCCTATAAGACTTAATAGGGACAAAATGAGCAGACTTAGTGAGGCAATCAACAATAACCCAAATGCTAGAATGGCCTGATCTCGAGCGAGGTAGGCCGTTAATGAAATCCATAGAAATCTGATCCCATTTCCATAATGGAATCTCAAGAGGCTGAAGAAGACCAGAAGGACGCTGATGTTCGGCCTTTATACGCTGACAAGTTATGCAATTACTCACATAACTCGCCACATCGCTCTTCATGCCTTCCCAATAATAAAGGCGATGCATATCGGCATACATCTTGCTACTACCGGGATGAATAGTATACTTAGAACGGTGACAGTCATCAAGAATGTCATGCCTAAGTGCAAAATCAGGAGGCACAAAAAGACGGTTCTTCTTACGAAGACACCCATGAGAATCAATGCTGAAATCTTGCAACGCCTCATCACAAGATCCAGACTCACAAAGCTGAATAAGATGCAACAAATCAGGATCACGCCGCTGAGCATCGGCAATACGATCCAATAAAATAGGTCGAGCTCCCAAACTAAATAATAGAATAGGAGAATCAGAAGATGAACCTCGATCATGAATTTCACAAAAAGATAGAGTCTCAAGAACATCCCATTCGGCAAGCATCATAGAAACAACAGCTAAATGTTTGCGACTAAGCGCATCTGCAACACGATTACCCTTACCAGGGGTATACTGGATATCAAATTTATAGGAGGCAAGAAACTCGAGCCAACGTTGTTGTCTCATATTGAGTTCCTTCTGAGTAAACAAATACTTCAAGGACTTATGATCGGTATAGAGAATGAAGCGCTCACCTAATAAGTAGTGTCGCCAAATCTTCAAGGCGAAGACGATGGCGGCTAACTCAAGATCATTAGTGGCATAGCGAACTTCATTCAGACGCAGTTGCCTAGAAGCATACACAACTACCCGATCCTTCTACATAAGAACAGCACCTAGACCACTACCACAAGCATCGGTGTAGACAACAAGATCATGATTCCCTTCGGGAACCACAAGAATAGGAGCATTAGTGAGAAGTTCCTTCAATGTCTGAAAGGAAGCTTCACACTTGTCGGACCAAACATAACGAATGCCTTTCCGAGTAAGACTGGTGAGAGGAAGCACAACACGGGAAAAGTCCTTAATGAACCGACGGTAATAACCCGCCAATCCAAGGAAACTACGGATCTCATGCACATTCTCAGGCCTCTTCCAATTCTGGATGGCTTCGATCTTTGAGGGATCGACAGAAATGCCATCGGAAGATACAACATGGCCTAAGAACTTAACCTTATTCTCCCAAAAGTGGCACTTGGAGAATTTGGCTTTAAGCTGATGATGACGAAGAGTACTCAAGACAATTCTCAAGTGATTAGCATGCTCGGCTTCAGACTTAGAATAAATAAGGATATCATCAATGAAAACAAGGACGAACTTGTCGAGATATTCCCGAATACTCGATTCATTAGATCAACAAAGAAAGCAGGAGCGTTCGTCAAACCGAACGGCATAACGAGCCACTCGAAAGAACCATATCGAGTGCGGAAAGCTGTAAGAGGTAGGCTGTCCTCCGCGACTCGTAATTGATGAAAACCTGTGGCAAGGTCAAGCTGAGAAAAGACCTTAGCACCACTCAAAAGATCGAACATATCATCGATCCTAGGTAACGGATACCTATTTCTGATGGTTAACTCGTTAAGCTTGCGATAATCAATGCAAAGCCTAAGAGTTCCATCCGACTTCTTCACGAAGACGACCGCGGATCCCCAAGGAGAAAAACTGGACTGAATCAACTACTTGGACTCAAGCTCTAAAAGCTGCTTCTTGAGTTCCTCATTTTCCCTTGTAGACATCCTCGTAGGAGGACGACTAACTGGCTGCGCACCTGGAATGAGATATGCGGAACTCAATTGCCCGCTTGGGTGGCAAACCCGATACAGGCTCAGAAACATCAGAAAAGTCACAAGCAATAGGAATACGAGATATATCATCATCATCTCGCGAGTCAAGAGAATATAAAGCCTGCTTGGAATTATCCACATCCCGAAGAACAAGAGATAGCTGAGTAGGCGAATCCGGATGTCGAAGATATATAATTCTCTCCGAACAAATAATCCTGGCATCATATCTCACTAACCAGTCCATACCCAAAAGCATATCAAATCCCAGACAAGAGTTAACGTGCAGATTTGCATGAAAAGAAAAACCAAATAAAACAATCTCAACATCATCACAAAGCAAACTAAGGGTTGCGGATCCCCCAATAGGATTCGCAATCCTTAAAGAAGTAACTATACAAGAAACATCCAAAGATAAATCATCAACGAGCTTTTTCGATACGAAAGAATGTGAAGCACCCATATCGAAAAGAACTCGAATACTATGATCATGAAATAAAACAGAACCTTCCAAAATTGATGGAGATATACCTTTGGGTTGAGAAGGACCTTCAGAAGCCTTAGCAGCCTAAAGCCTGCTAGACTTGCCACCAGCCGGAGCAGTAGGGCAAGCTGAAACATGATGACCTTCCTTCTTGCAGTAGCGGCAGAAGAGAGGCTTAGGACAAGCTCGAATAATATGATCCGGAGAGCCACAATTAAAACACTTCCGAATAAAAGGTGTTCCGGAAGACTGAGGCTGAGAGCTAGAACCACCAGTCTTCTTCTTCTTAGAAGGAAAAGGCCTGGACTTCTGAAACGGAAACTGCTTCTTTTTGGGGTTCTTGGAAACCTCAACATCCTCACCACTATCACACTCCTTCTCGACAGCTTCGAGATGAAGTGCCGAATCTACTAATTCTTCAAAAGAAAGCTTAAGCTGAAGCAACAAAGACTTCTTAAGATACTTCTTAAGACCAGAGACGAACTTCAAATTCTTCTTATAAGAAGTGCTAATAAATTCAAGACCATACTTAGATAAAGCCTTGAATGATGCAACATACTCAGAAACAGAAGAATTCCCTTGCTTCAACTCAAGGAAGCGACGGGTCAATAAAACTTTTTCAGATTCAGGAACGAACTTGAGTTCAAATCGCTCCCGAAACTGAGTCCAAGAAAGAGTAGACTCATCAATTTCGGCTATAAGAAGCTCATACCAATCAAGAGCACGCTCTTGTAATAAGCTAGAAGTTACAAGAACTCTATCATGGTCAGAAAGATCCATACGAGAGAAGATACGCTCGCATGTGTGAAACCAAGCTTGGACTTCAAGAACGGATTCAGAGCCTTTAAACGGCTTTCCTCCAAGATGAGCAAAATCACTGCACTGACGTGCAAAGGCAGACTTGCGAGGTGGAGACACTCGAGGAGGAACTGGAGGCTGAGTGCTCCTAAACAACTCCATAAACTGATCGACAGACATATAAACGCCATCCGGATGTGTGCCACTGGATTGCTCAGCATCCGAACGTCGTCCCCTGCCTCTTCCAGCCATACGCTGAAAGTTAGATAAGAACAAGATTATTCACAAGGTAGATATTACAATATGGAATACTCCGGAACAAAAATGCATTCCTAGACGTATTCCCAATTTCTGTCTACCACAAAAGGCACAAAGGAAATAAGGAGGCACGATGGTTCAAAGATTTGTATCACTTATACACTTTGATGTATCGTAATATGTGCTTCTATTCTGTGTTTATCATACTTTGTTCTGAACTCAGCTCTGATACCACGCTGTGACGCCCCACCTCTATACCCACGCTAGCAAGGAGTATTAATAGATAATACCGTCTGCTAACGCGGAGAATAAGGCTGGATAGGAGCGACCATCTATAGTCTTGCTTTAACTATCTATTAAATACGTCGACAATAATTACACCAAACTGATCGACATATCCAATGAATACTTAAAACAAAACCATAGGTGGCTGGAGGATCTATCATAACAGAATATAACAACTCAAACGTAGGAAACATCACAGAACAGTAAACCATCATATACATATATACCGATACATAGCAGAGTATACAAAATAATACATGTCAAATGGTATAGCCAACCACAATATACAGACAAATACAGAAGAATAAATATCAGAGTTTCAACATAATTGGACTACACAAAAGCTATGACAAAAAGAAGCTAGCGAAGTAGTCCATGCGGAAGCAAAATAGGCTAAGTCCAAAGTACCTAACCTGAAACATCTCGGTCTGACCCGAGTATAAAATACACGGATCAGTCTAGCTAAAGAAATCAGTTAGATAAACTGAACAACAATAAACCTACAAGGTTACAAAGTATAACAAATATCTCCAAAAGAGATAACACAATCATCAACAAAAGATGAATCATATAGAACAAGCCTCATATCATCGGCGACATAGATAAACAAAGGATACAATTATCCCAAATCAAGCCAAAAGGCAAATAACAAATACCCATAAGGTATACAAGTTCCACAAGGTAATCGCTATACTTCATGCGGCTCAAAAAGACCAACACCGAAGGGCGATACCAAGGGAATATACATATCAATGAAACATCATAAAATTGCTCGAGCTCAGTACTGTATAAACAAGGATCCATGAGCTCGAAGACTCCAAATCCAATATCACCCATGTGGCTCATAACGACCAACATCGGAAGCGATACTATAGGGCAACCCAATATCACCCATGCGGCTCATAACGACCAAATCGAAAGCGATACTAAAGGGGAACAAACCCGAAGGTACAAACCCGAAGGCAACGTACCCGAAGGCAACAAACCATAATGGTGAAGGTCAAAGACCCAGTACTGGACACCACTAACTGGCGGAATGTGTCACAACTCTCGAAAAGGAATCCGAAAAGTGTTAACGTATGTCCCATATAACCACTCGTTCGCACTAAACGGTTTACTATCCGTCAGTTACTTTCACACTCAAAGCAGTACAAAGTTTACCTCATATCATCGATAAACCAAACCCGAAGGTCAAAACGATCAATCGAATAGGTCGGGGACTAATCGGGAAGACAAACGCACAGATTCAAGGTCCGTGTTTTACCTAACCATTTAATCTTCCTTCCACTTCGCTCGAAGTGCGAAATTGTGTGTGTGCATTATAAATAGAATTTATAATTTGGAGAAGGTAGCTTTTAATACGATTTAGAGAGAGATTATTTATAAAGCCCGTGAATGAAGTCAAAAACAAGTCATCAAAGTCAAATATGCAATAACAACTAATTGGAATCAACACGAATCGATAAAAGTTGGAAATAAACTAAAAACAGCCAAAATAGGCAAAACTGCGCATTTCAGACGTCTGAAATTACCTTCCAGACGTCTGAACCATTACCAGACGTCTGAATGGTTTCCCAGACGTCTGGATTTTGTCTCTGCCTTTTTGCGTCTTCCAAGGACCAATTCCAGACGTCTGAATTTCCAAACCAGACGTCTGAATTTTGAAACCAGACGTCTAAAATTAGAATTCAGACGTCTGAAATCCCCCTGTAGGCAAAAACAGCCAAGCCCATAAAGGCAAAATCCCAAATGAATTGCAAACGAACGAGCGAAGATGCTATGGGTTCATGCCATACGACAACCCAGCACTACTGGCTCTTTTATACACCTCCAAAAACATGATCAAATATCAAAGTTAGGATCTTTAAAGAATTGAACCCAAACACTAAAGATTTGGATATTCACCAATTCAATCCAAACCAAAAGCAAGTGCATATGAACAAGGTGTTATACATTCATACCCAACAACCAAAGATACTTATAGTCATAGATGTGAGATAAAAAAACTCACCTTTTTGCACACAAACAAAGATGAGAGCACAAACACAAGAAAGAGGTTAACCACTCTTCACTTCAACTCTACAATCTTCAATCTAAGAACCAAAACATATATTTCCCAAATTAGAGCTTAGGAATTTCTGAAATTGAAGGGGAGAGGAGATGGAGAAGATGAAGAGGAGGCTTACCTATGCTTCTCTTTGAATTTTGGAGCAAGAAATCAAGTTGCAAGAGGAAACTAGGACTTGAAAATTTCTATTTCTCTTTCCCTTCCACCATTTTTAGTTTTTCTTAAGCTAAGAAATGAAATGAGGGTGAATGGATGAAGAGAGGGTTGAGTTAGGGGTTTAAACTAACAAATGGGCTGAACCCAAACCTAAAACCCAAATAGAAAAGTTACAAAAATTCACAAACTCCAAACATATCGAAGCTTACACTTAAAAAGATCGCAAACGCCATTTTGGAACCAATGGAGGTGGTTTCGAGTTCCAATTCGGCCATTTGCAAAAGGTAGCTTTTCGGACCTAAATCCGACTAACGACACTATATTTAAATTAAACATTAAATATAAAATCGTTAAATATGCGGGTTGTTACAGAAATCCAATTAAAACAAAATGAAGAAATTGTATAAATCAACCTGTTAAAATGACTATTAATATTATTAAAAATTCTTTGATATCTTTCAAACCAAATATACCAACAAATAATAATGAATAAAGTGTCGAGTAAAAATCTTATAATCTTTTTGAACCTAAATTTAAAAGTATTTCAATAGAATTCACAATCTGAAATTTTAGTGTTTATACTAAAGTTAAAGATTTTAAGGGTATTATTTAGAATAAAATAAATATCTGTGCAATCATAGTATAAATGCTTAATACCTTCAAGATATATATTAAAAAAATAGAAATTATTATTATTTTGAATATTTTACCTCTTTAAAATTCTATAGTGTTAAGTTTTCCGTGCAGAATTAACCACATATGAATTTTAGATTTAGGAGGAGCGTTAGATTCCCAAATAAATTTAAAAGAGTTATTAGCTATACCCGAAAAATTAATAAATCTATAAAATGAATTAGAAATATATTTCTTACTCTTATCCCACTCCCAACTAATAATATCGTTATCATTATTAATGTTATAAAGATTTAATCTAGCATAAAGCAAAGAAAGTTGTCTAAAGGTAGAGCCTACTAAAATACTGTTAAAACTAAACTTCCAAGGAGGGTCATTTTCAGGAGAATAAACCTCGTTAATTAAAGCATACTTAAAATTACAGATTTCATAAAGCTCTTTAAACTATATCTTAAGAGGTAAGGCAGAAATCCAATGGTCACGCCAGAAAGAAGTGCAATTACCAGAATGAACTATTGTAATACTACCTAGGTTAAAAATCTCATGACATTTTAAAATAGATTTCCAAAAATTTGATAAATTATGACTGATTATAGGAGTAATATGATATAAATTACTGCTACCATTATAGTAATATTTAGAAATGATCTCTTTCCAAGTTGCTTTATTATTAATATCCTTAAACTTCCATAACCATTTACCTAGTAAGGATAAGTTCATATTACGCAAATTAATGATTCCTAAACCTCCATCTGTTTTAGATTTACAAACTGTTTCCCAATTTACTAAGCATTTAATGCAACTATTAGAGTTTTCACCACTCCAAAGGAAATCCCTTCTAATTTTATCTATTTTATCAATCATTCAATCTGCAAAACGATGCATAGACATCCAATAAATCGGAAGTGCTGATAAAACAGAATTTATTAAAACTAATCTACCCGCTCTTGATAGTAATCTCCCATTCCAATTAGAAATTCTATTTTTGATTTTATCTATGATTAAAAACCAGTCGTCATGTTTGAGCTTAGTAGGTTTAATCATAAAACCAAGATAGTCAAATGGAAAGTTCATAGTTTTAAAATTTAGAGTACTGGCTACTAAATTTTCAACTTTTTCAGTATCATTTAAAACTAAAACAGAACTTTTGTCAAAATTTATTTTTAAACCTGATAATAATTCAAAAATATATAAAATAAACTTAAGTGTAATACTATGCCTAGGTAAATGAGAGGGAAAAGGCAAGGTATCATCAGCAAATTGGAGGACAGAAATACCGCTATGCGATACATCATTACCTACAAAACCCAAAGATCCATTATCGACCGCATTTTTAATTATCTTAGCAAAAATATCTGCAGCCAAATAATAGAGGCAATAAAGGATCCCCTTGCCTTAAACCTCGCTTAGATTGAATTTATTACCTAAAATACTGTTAACCATTATGCTAGAGTTACCAGTTCTAAGCAAATTCATAATCCATCTAATCCATCTATGACTAAAACCTCTAGCATGAAAGATATCTATAAGAAAATCCCAATCCATCGAATCAAAAGCTTTAGCAAAGTCCAATTTTAAAATCGCACAAGTTATATTATTCTTACAGCAGTGATTAATGTATTCTTAAACAACAGCTGCACCATCAGTGATATTTCTCCCTTTAACAAATGCAGTTTGTGAACAATAAATTAAATCTTCATTCTTAAACTAAGTCTATTAGCTAAAACTTTAGAAATAATTTTAACAGAATAATTAATCAAAGAAATATATCTAAAATCTTTAAGATTATTGGCACCTACTTTTTTATGTAATAAAATAACGCAAAGTTGAATCTTCCTAGTTGTAAATTTCCATTATAGAAATCATTGAACATATTGATTAAATCAATTTTTAAAACATCCCAAAATGTTTTATAAAAGAAAATTGGGAACCCATCCGACGAAGGGGATTTATCCCCGGTAAATCATTGATGGCTTTCCAAATTTCATCATCGGTAAAAGGACTATCTAACCCAGAAAGATCAACGATAGAGTTAGACGGATATAAATCATTCCATCTAGCATTAATTCTATGAGTATTTTTAATACCAAAAATATCTCTATAATAGTCCTTAAAAGCCTTATTACGATCTCATTGATCAACTAACTCTTCATTATTTACAATAATAGAATTAATAGTATTACTACATTTTCTGTCATTAGCCATATTGTGAAAGAATTTGGTGTTATTATCACCTTCATTAATCTACTGAATCCTGGATCTCTGTTTCTACATAATCTCTTCCTTTGCTAAAATAGAATTAAGTTCCTCTTTTAAATTTGCTAGAACATTACGCTCACCTACGTTTAATTGTCTCGATTCTTCTATCTTATTTAATTTAAGTAATTCTTCAAGAATATTTTCTTTCTTAATTTTAATACTACCAAAAACATCTTATTCCAATTTTTAAGATAAGTCCTAAGATCCCTAAGTTTTTGGACAAATTTTTCTGCAGATTTATCCCTATTTCTAATATTATAATAACTCATAGAAATCCACTAGTTTTTAATTAAGTTTAAAAGTTAGGTTCTATTAACCACATTTTTTAAAATTTGAAAGATTTATTGGTAACCCTATGTTGATCACATGTGAAAATAATAGGACAATGATCAGAGTAACTGTGCGGTAAACCAAAAACGCTGCAAATATGATATTTATCCTCAATTTCATCACTAAAAAAACTATCAAGTAAAACCATAGATAGGGTTTCCCTAGCATTAATCCAAGTATAATCTCTGTTAGATAGAGGAATATCAATCAAATTAGAATTAATAATAAATTGGTCAAATTCCTCCATAGCCGAAAAATCACGCTCACGAAGTGAACGCTCTCCTAAGAAACACGTAATGTTAATGTCACCCCCTAAAATCTAAGAACCCGGAGCCAACGATCTTAAATCCAACCATTCCTACCAAAGAGTCTGATGCTCTATTTTCAAATTAGGACCATAAACTTTAGAAATATTTAAAAAGGAATTGTCGCTAATATTTATAAAGATAATATGTAATGAGTGTTGCTTGGAAATACATTGAAGCATTATGAAATAATTGTCACGCCAACCAATCTGTAAATCCCCAGAAGAACCTACTGAAGGAAGACAAGCCCATTTCCTAAAATGAAAACCACCTAATCTTCTATAAAAACGATTATTTGGAAATTCAATTTTAGTTTTCTATAGGTAATGCAATGTCAGTAGAATAGTCTTTAAAGAAAGCCCTAACTTTGTCACATTTATTTAAATCATTTAAACCTTTGATATTCCAACTAATAATCCTCATGTACCAACAGATCTAGCCCTCTCAAATTCTCTATCTCTAATGTACTCTAAATCAATGTCAACATCAGTGAAAACGAAAGCGGTATCCCTAGCCAACTGACTAAACTGAGAAGAAGACAAACTACCTAAAGCATAAGATGAATATACACTACCCAAATCAAAATGCAAACCTGAGCCTGAATTTGTAGCCCCACTCATGGTGCTCGAATCAAGAAACTCACCCGAAGATTGAGATCTACAACATCGGATCCTGGCACTTCATCGAACTGAACCACTAGACTTCGCTGAAATCCTATGCCTATGTCTCCTCGATGAAGAAGTACAAGATGCTGAATAACTATCACACCTACTAACACTAGCATTTTGTAAAAGGCAAGAACTTTCTATTGTTGCATTATCAGTGACACGACACACATTAGAAGCGACTGCCACATTCAAAGCATCATTCAAAATAGACAAACTATCATCACTTGCTTGCTTGTCAGAATAACCTCCCTTTTCTACCTGTCCCACTATGTCCAATTCATCCAAACAGTTCGAAGAGTTTACCCGCTCCAAGCTAACTGATTTCAACTTCTCCAACCCAACATTCCTATCCCCACTAGCCAATTCGATTACATTCTCATTTAAAACACCTTCTACACTCTCTAGATTATCTAAGGGAAGCAACAATCAGATTCGAATCACCCACATTTAAATTCAAACTGGGACATTCGATTAGCTTTAGTGTTGTGTGCGTGTCAGTTATATCATACATACACATACTCGATTCATTCACAGCATTCAACCTTTTATCAAGATCCACAAAAGCTTCCTCCTCCAATATATTGACTTCATCTTCGGAAAAAAAATATCCCGATCTAGATTATTATTAAATGTAACATAATGAGCTTTATCATAGTAACTTACAGTGAAGAAGTTCCCATAGTGAAACTCTGACACACTTCTCGTTTCTGAATTCAAAAACTCATATGAAAAATCCACCGTGAGATATCTAGCCCTTTAATCGAACAATTTTCCTTCTTTGTCATTGTGCTTGCAACAAAATTCTTAAAACCAAAGTCTATACAATCCTCAGACATGTTGCTTCCATTTACGATACCCTCCTGTTCCAACAATTCGAAATGCATATTTCCAAGTTTTTCAGACCAATCCATCAAAACGATATTTGAGAAACTATTATCGGTGGAACTTACGACTTTGTAGATTACAGATTTTGAATTACACTCACTCAAAATGAACGATTGCGAGTTTTAGAGAGCTTAATAAATCCATTATCATCTCTAGAACTATCAACAATGAAATCAGAGCCTGTCCACTTAGAGAGGCAGTCAAATTTGTTAGAAATTGATATCTTGAAATGCCCTGTTCTTGAATTTTAGATATCTGTCTTTTGCTGTTTACCAGTGAAAAACCATTAGTAGAATCATGCTTTTCATTGTCCTTTCCAGTATCATCTAAAGAATGGTCCAAACAAAAAGAAGAATGATCTTCTTTACATTTAGAAACATCTGGATCTAAAAGACTAGGACCGTTATCCAATCTGGAATCGTTCATTACAACATTAAAGTTTTCAAAGAAGCTTGAATCGATGAAACTATCCTCTAAAGAATCTGAATCAGTAAAACCAAAATACTCTTCTGGATTGCCGAACCTATCTTTGTAGCGTTTGCCTATATTCGGGGCATTAATTATATCAAAGTGGTAAAACAATTCTTCAAGATATTTAATTCCTTCTTCTCTCTTATTCAATTGATGGTCGAGCAAGATTCCCTTCAACATAATACATTTAAAGAAAAATTAGAATCCATGATCGATTAATTTGGGACTGGAATCTGAGAAAGTCAAGCGCGTTGAACAATCTTTACTTTTATGGCCAAAAGATCCACAGGCAAAGCATCTGATAGGATCTCGACGTCGATTAGCAATGTGATTAAGATCCCTGCATCTAAAATAATATTTGTTTCCTTTTCTAGAATCAATCCACTTTGAATTAGAGATGCGATTAAGTAAACCTGTTTGTTGTGGTAACTGATTCTTGACAGCTTAGGCAATAAGAGTAAGGAATTGGAATTCGATTAGAAAAGTTAGAGCGAGAATCAGAGAATGATTTCAGATTGAAAGATGAGATCTACGGGCAAGAAAATTAAGAGAGCGCCATTACCTTCAACTAGCTAAATCATGTATAATCTAGGTAAATATCGATTTAATTACTAAATAATAATTATTCTTGAAATAACTCTCAAACCAGATTTTTAATTTTTAGAATTGAAGGAGGCTTAACGATCACCCTGGTACTTAAATAAGTTGCCATATTATTCCATTTAACTTATTAAGTTACTAATAGATATTTACATAATCCATGACTATGTAAATAATTACAACACTTAACCATCATTGGTTAAAATATCGCTAATTCAAAGCGAAATATCAATTAACGATATACAATCAAATGTCCAGAACTATAAAATAGCGCAACATAGATTTATCCTGCTAATTAATTTCCAAATTAATTTAATTAGCCGAATGGTATTTTATTCTGCTAATAGAGATCTAATTACCATATTCAATCCAATTTAACTCGATGGTAATTTATTTGGCCATATAAATATCAATATTTAAGGTATATAAATTTAAACGAAATTATTATTTAAAATAACGTGATTTACATCCTGTCCGTTTAAATATATCAAAAAAAATTACATGTCCAAAGCTAATAATAAATTACACTATATTGTTGTACTCGTTCATACCGAACCCAACGCAAAAATCCATGGGTCAACGGATTTAATATGAACGAGATATGAAATTTCAAAGGTTGACATGTTTAATATAGATAATTAAAACAAAACAATATAATTTACTCTCAAGCCAACATAGGCAGAGCCCACACATCCTAACCCATACCGCTCCACTATAAACAGTTCCTTCTTCCCCAATCCAATTTCAAAGCTCCAGGAACCCATTTATGCACGCACTGCCATGCACATGCATGTGCAACCTTCAACCGTAGAGACGAACTCCAACCACCAACATGTTCCAATCGTCGAGCTCTACTTCTCTGATCCAGTGCCATCAACTCCGGCCCCTCATCTACGCTTTCGACCGAAAACCTTCCCACGTACAGCAAAAAAGCGACATTTTTTGCGCTCGAATCCCACCAAACTTCCTTCGCTCGAGCACCTCACCCCCATGAATGCAACACCAATTTCCATTCGAGCTCTCGTCGCCCCAAACTTCGGTTAACCACAACCCTGATTCCCCATCATCATGGAATCGTGTCAAAACCTCCATGAAAATACTATAACTTCACACGACTTCAATGGTGCTAGCAGCGTCGATCAATTCGACATGGATTGGGAGAAATCGATTTTTAAAGTTTATGAATATTTCTAACCATTCACTTCCATCAGATAATTTTTTGCTCGATTCTTGACGAATTCGAACGCAATCAATTTTAAAAAAACTAGGTTCGATGACAAACAACTTTTTACTTGAGAGTTTTGGCTAATATCGAGTGGATTGAAGGAATTTGATTTTTGAATATTGAATGGTTATATTTCTTCTTGCATTTTGATTAACATTGATGCACCAGACCAACATTTTCCTGAGTCCGTATATCTGTTTATATATATATATATATATATATATATATATATATATATATATCTTTGTGTATGAACTTCTATGTGTGTGGAGCTATCCATTTATGTCATGAATCAAGAAGACAAGTGGATAAAGGGAGCTAAAGTGAGGCAGAAACAAAGGAAATAAGAAACAAGGTGGCTGTTGCAGTACATTAGAGAAAGAGGGCTATTTACTTATATATGTATAATATTTCTTATTACATTTAAAATAAATTCTGGTACCTTGCCATACCATATCGCATCCGATTCCGAGCTGCAATTTACAGAAAATAAATTATGGTTGCGTACAACAATGTTATCGATCACAAAATAAAAATAAAACAAATAAGTTATTAAATTCTGTGAAATCTCAAAATGCCAGCTTTTGCCATAAAATAAGTCAAACGAGAATTTTTTTGTTTTCCAAATTAAAATTTATGGAAAACTCTAAAATCTAAATTAAAAATACATCATTAAAAATCAAATCTAAATTTGAAACATGGACTTTATTACAATTAATTCAAATCTGAATAGCTAAATAAATTAAATATTCAAATTTAAAGTCCCAAAATATGGATTGTTACACTCTTCCCCCTTAAAAGAATTTCATCCCCGAAATTCCAGCACAAGAACACTTAGTACTATCCATAAGCCTGCTGGATATTCGTAGATAATTCATATACTGATTCTGTTTTGATCACTACTCGAATACATGACTCCACTTCCAGTATCGCTCACCTGATTTACTATGGCGGACCCTGATCAAGCTCCTTGATTAGGAACCTCTACTCTCCTTACATAGGCTATGATAGAAAACCTTGGTTCCATATCAAGAACCCTCATCAAATGCCCACTGTCAAAAATCAGGTACTAGATCCTTATTTGGAACGACGTGCAACACCTCAAAGCCTTGTACTCGAATACTAGATTAATTATATGAATAGAGAAATGATCTATGTCCACCTTTGAATTTATCTAAATTGGTTATTCCTAATACCAATTCTATTCTCATTAAAATATTTATGGAAAACATTTCATATAACTCTACTGGATTTGTAAAACTCATAAAACACTCTACCACGTTATAAGGGCATACACAACTATTAAATTCAAACTTTTATTTTTAATTCACTTAACATTTTTAAACAACCAGATTTTCATTCAAAACACCTTTTTAAAACCACACAATATACTTTAGAAACTCAAGGGTCAAATACTTGGATATTTATTTCAAAAACTTCTGAAATGATATTATATCCATAAATTTTAGTCCATAACAAATATAGATAGATGGCCTGAGTAAGCCTAAAAGTATACCAAGGAACTGGGTACTACCCAACAGTATAATACATCCCTTAATAGAAGAATAATACTCAAGAGAACGTTTACCATTCGAACGTATCTCTTACCCATTTTTAGTTATTTCCGAGCCACACGAACTAGTTAACTTAAACCTACTTCTTCTTCCAAACTCATTTTGAAACAATATCATAAATATATTTCAAACGAAATATTTTCAACGAAATATCCAATTCCAATTTTCTATGGATTCATTCGAATTCGAACTTGTTCCGACCGTACAATGACAACGAGAATAATTTAGTAAGTGCAGAATATCGTTCACCTAAGTAAACATACAATCGTCACTTAGAAGATTATTCTGATCACCACAAAATAAATCGGAATTTATTTTCTAAACCAGATCCAAAGGAATATCCCTTTTTTTTAAAAATTATCTTCCAAAAGTATTTATTACTTGAGAACGTTATTAGGCAAACTATTTTACCATTTCCATAGGCATTTATATTCTAAAATTATCTGTAACACTCATATTTTTATTAACATTATTCAGGAGATTTAATTAGTATAGACTAAATAGAATAAAATGTAGATAAGGAGATTAAGGTTAATTAATAAACTAGGTGGTCGTGCTTATTTAAAATCAAATGAACTTATATAAATGGTTAAGAAATTAAACACAAGGGCATTAGGATAAATAGCTGGCCACACTTCCCACCCTTATATTATCTTTCTTATTTCTACACATTCATTTCACCAAAACAAAAATATTCATAACCGTGAGAAGCAAGCCCGACCATTAGTAGAGAAGAGAAAATCAACTAAAAGCTATAATTCAAGTTAGAAAGAACCAGTCTCAATCATACTTCAATTTCCTTATCCAATCTAAGGTGAATAATAGTTTCTACATCTCTATTTTGATTTTTACATCAGATGATTTTGGATTTAAGGATAAATCCGTTTTTATGATATGTTGAATGATGATATGCTTGTTTATGGTTTATGTGTGATTAACAAAGTTGTTTAATAATAGATTTACATGGTTTAGGGCAAAACTAAGATGAAATGATTTTTAAACGCATGGGAAAATTTTATGTTATAGAAACATGATTTTGAAGATGGGTTTCAACTTTCATAATTTTGTGAGTTTATATGGATTTTATATAAATTTTCCAGTAAAGAAAATGATTTACTGGATTATAAATTAATTATGGCTCAAATAAAGATTATTCGGGTTTGAAATTTTTATATGTTGGAAAACGTATTAAAATAGATTTTCTGAGATTTTTCCAAATTTTTCCTATGTGTTTTGTTGAATATATAAAATTATTTAAGGTATGAGACTTAAATGTTTTATATATTTAATTAAGGAGAAGGGGTACTTTATAAAATAAAATTATTATTTAATTTTGAAATTAATGGCAGTGTTTTTCTTAAAAGTAATTGTTAACTAATGAGAATTTGATAAATAATGGCAGCTTAGTTAAAAAGTTAACCTTTTTAAGTTAAAAACAATGAAATCATACTTTTAGCATATTTCGGCCTTTTACGGTAGTAAAAGGCAAGATCAAGAGGTTCATAGCTTTTGACAAGGTCAAACCAATGCATATGGTATCAAGTTACTTGTTGCGTAATGAATTGGACAAAGTTGAAGGGTTCGTAATCGAAAGTTTGATGGCCAAAAAGGTTGGGGTATGTTGTTTTATAAACTAAAGCTTTCACCTGCTTTGCTTTCAAATTAGAGATTTCGACTTGGCTGCTTTCGACCAGGTCAAATGTTTAAAAATAAAAGTTTTAAACCTTTCGACAAAGACGAAAGGTTGTTGCTTCTTTACTTCTATTTTGTTTTGAAACCTTCCGACATAGTCGAAAGGTTACTGCCACTTATCATTGTTTTGTTTTGAACCTTCCGACACAGTCAAAAGGTTATTGCCGCTTTTTCCAAACTTTTGAAGTCATAGATTTCGACAAAAATGAAAGGTTTACTTGCTTTCAAAAACAGCTGCTTCTCTCTTTACTTTCGAAAGGTTTCAAAGCTTTCAACCTAGATGATTTACCCTTGTTTTATAATTCAAGTATAACCCAAGATTTCGAATGAGTTGCTTTAAAAGGCAGAGTTCTATTGTATTAAATAAAATGTTTTAAAGCTTTTAAAGTAGACCTTCCGGCAAGGCCGAAAGGTTGCTTCCATTATAGTCGAAAGGTTTTAAAAGATGACCTTCTATATGTTTTAAGTTAAACTCGATAAGTTTTCAAAAGGTTTATGTTTTAATAGTTGAATGCTTTTAAAAGGTTTAAATAGCTGAATGTTTTCAATGGCTTCGAAGGGTTAGGACTCAAATGGTTGTTTGAAGACTTTTCGATGAGGTCGAAAGGTTTGATTTTGACAGGTTTGAAAACCCATATGTTTGTATCAAAAATGGGCATAACACTGGTCGGATGTAATTGAAGAGATTAGAGTGAAGAAATTAAATGGAAAATGAGGCTACTCTAACAATCACACCAAGAAAAGTAAGCAGAAATAGGAAAAAGACAAGAGTTTATAGTGGTTCGGCATTGTAACCTACGTCCACTTTGAAGATTTTGTTGTTTATTGATGATTCTCAACAGAGTTACAATAGTACAAATCACTAGTACTCAAGTTACAATGGAGTTTCAGCAAAGTAACGACGTAGAAGTTCTAAAAGTCCTTTTTCAGTTGGCATAAGGGTGCTATTTATAGAAGTAGATCCGGAAATATCTACCTCAAATCTCGGAGTATCTCTTCTCACAAGTAGGCGGGCCC
The DNA here is from genome assembly GCA_030765085.1 of Allium cepa. Taxonomy (NCBI): domain Eukaryota; kingdom Viridiplantae; phylum Streptophyta; class Magnoliopsida; order Asparagales; family Amaryllidaceae; genus Allium; species Allium cepa. The sequence goes on from CM060946.1 coordinate 197,704,322, forward strand.
ACCGGATCGATTTGGGGTTGTTTGGGATTGATCCTGACTGATCCATACCGTCTTCGTATCAATCAAGAATTGGCCCAATGGAGCTGTGATCAATCATGGACGTTCACGAGTGAATAAGTAGGCTTCTGTGAAAATTTCATGGCATTTAGACTTGTACTTTTGGTAGTTATGATTGATCCCAGATTGAATTTTCCTTGGAAAGTTGAAGGCTTCATATCGATATGTTCGTATCGATGGACTTCGTATCGATACAATGCATATCGATCAGTTGCATGTTGATGATGTGGCGTTGGAGATCCACATTTCATGCTTATAGACTGTTTCCATTGGTTTGACTTATTCCTTCGTATCCACCCAAGGTTATACTCTTCGTATCGATCCCCGCCTCCTTCTTTCATATAAATGCTTCGCCTCGGCTCTTCTTATTGATCAAACAATTGATCAATACGAAACATGTAGTGGTTGGTAGAATGGAGCGCAACTGGTCCATGGAATGTTGAAGTCTATTCAAACTCGATGGATATAAAATGGATGGAGGTTGAGTAATGGACTTGTGCTCATTTCTTACCGATCTTGATGGATACAAAATAATGGTTGTAGGTTGATGGATACGAAATTGATGTGTTCCATATGGATCTTGATTGATCCATAACTTGAGCGTACGGACTCCGATTGACTTGAAATTTGAAATGTTGCTTTTCATAGCTTTGCTTGTCATACTACGCTAATTGTAGCTCGATCCGGACTTGGACCAAGTTTTCCTATATCCATCATGGACCTGTAGATAACCAATCTTCGGGACGGGTTGTCTTCAGTCTCTAGTCAAGCCCTTGGTGTCACAGCCTTGCTAAAAGGCGGGATAACATTTGCCCCCTAAAGTATGTCTTGTGTGAACATGACATGCTTTGAAAAGCTACAGTCTTTATCCTGAAAAAGTTCTCTCCGATTTGTGGAACAGTTGTTGTCTTTTCATCAAGTGATGTGACCTTTGGTAGAATTCCAGTAATATAAATGTTGAGTTGTAGACTGCCAATGATCATGCAGTTCTTTGTTGTGACGAAGGTCGAGTGCTAGAAATTTGTTGTTCCTTGTTCAGTTGTCACTAGGTAAGCATTCAATTCCTATTTACTTTGAAAATCAAATGTTAGTTTGGCATACATGCACGAATGTTAACCTGACTCTCGTTCACATTCGCACGTTTATGGGTCGCTATCAAGTTCCTTTTTTTATCTAGATCGAGTTTCGTACCGTTCCTCTCATGGATCGATATGAAATTCGAGTTGTAACAACGATTGATAATCATTTTCATTCCTTCGTATCGATCCTCTCTTGGATCGATCTGGGATGCGTGTAGATAAGCTTCATATCGATGGTTATCGATATGATATGGACATGACTTTGGAGTGCTTCGTATCGATAGATGCGAAACTTACAAGTGCTTGCTTCATATCAGTGGATATGGAACACTGAGCCTAGGATTGATCTACATCGATGGATACGAAGTGGATGGCCACTCATCGATGAATATGAAATGCTAAGATCAGGATTGACTCGTGTTGATGGATACGAAACTAATTCTTCGTAATGATAGATATGAATGACAAAAATGAAATCATACAGCACCCTTCGAATCGATGGAAATTGACCGCTTCTATCGGTTTACATGACTGGGATACGAAATGTCTTCCTTTGGATATGAAGGCATTTAATAATTTGTGTACTTAGAAAAGTTTCCACTTGCATCTGCTTTCACTTCGTGTCGATTGAAGAAATAGAACTGTTGAACCCTCGTCTTCCAAACAGCCAACTTTTAATCTTTAATCCAATTCTTCAAACTAGGTAAATGATTGGCCAAACCATTCCTAAAGCGATGAAATTCAAACCTTCATGCCTTTTCTTCCAAAGCAATGGCCAACTCCAGCGCTGGTGCCAAAGCATTGCTAGAGTGAGGTCGAGGAAGTGCTTTAATGGCGTCTTGGAGGAGAAGAAGGAAGGGAGCACTGGAAAGAGCTGATAGAGTCACTGACTTCAAGCTTTTGCCTCAAATTCGCATCTATAGGAGACGGTAGAAGGCTGCCTCTATGATCGATCTAAGAATTATGGAAATTCGTATCGATGCAAATCGATTGATATGAAATTAATCGCCTTGGATCGATACGGATTGATGGACACGAATAGGATCGATATGAACATGATATCGATACAAAACGTATCGATACGAACCAATTATCGGTCCAAGTTTTTGATTTAATACGAAATTTGGCTTCAGGGGAATGATCCCATTCGAACCATGATGGATACGAAACCAATTACCTTTTGCATACTTGAAAACTTAACTCCGACGAGCCTTGTAAATCTGGACTTGATTGAAAAACTGCATATGTGACTATCTTTCAAAGCTCGTCGATGGAACTATAACTTGACAAACATAATCAATTTTAACATGGATCGTTCTTCGAAGTCAGTATAGCATGGATGAGACGGTCAGCGATGACGATCACTCCAATCGAATCTCGAAGTCTTGTTGCTTTACCATCTTTTAAACTTATAGAAATTCAGAGTATTATGTAGCACTATACAACACAATCACTCACTTTACACCAAGGGGAACATGAGTTTTTTTCCATGTAATAATGGTTTTTATTGAGTTCGATGGCTAGGGATCCTGGAAGTTCCGAGTAGCAGGAAGTTCAAAGCCCTCCACTTCCTAGAATAGACGGCCAGATATCATAGCAGACACAGTATACCCTGCTCCGGATGAACTGTCGGATGCAGTGCTGGTTATAAATCCGGAAGACTCCATCTGGTCCAAAATTTTAGAAGACATGCTCGGCAGAATTTGTGTCGGGCATGGATTATCTTTAGAGGAAGTTTTATTACTAGGGCCAGAAGATAGGGCACACAATCCCTCGGAAGGGTTCGCTGCCTGTAACAGATTCATGTGCATTGCCGAAACATTGCCCATGTTCAACCAATTCATTCGGGACGTATTATTTTTCTTGAGGATTGGGCCTTCCCAACTGCATCCGAATGGATATGCACTTATCAATAGCTTACATACCATATTTATAGAGCATCTCCTTCGACCCCTAGTCGTCGAGGAGATCAAATACTTATTCACTTTTTTAGAAACAACCAGGAACTGCCAAGTCATGGCAGGTGCTTGGACTAAGTTGAGCTAATTTAAGAGTGAGTGGTTCTTCGTGAGATGCCTACTGGGGTTTGCTAGGCGATGGTTGGTCAGACATAAGTGCTTTAACTTCTTCGTCAATTAACTGGGTAATACAAATCGATGCTAAACTCATTACTGCATTTCTTTTACAGTTCCACTCCACGGCCCGAAGGAGCTCAGTCCAAGGAGATAGTGAGACTGCTTCAAGCGATTCCCGCCAAACTTAGAGAAATAGATAAATTTCTCAGTGATGATAACCTGATCGCCATCGGGCTCATTGGAAGAGGCCAGAGTATTGGGCTAACAGGGACTCCTAGAGCGGTCCCAGTAAGGCATAGTGGAAGTCGGGCTCCTACTGTGCCTCTAGTCGAGGGAACTTGGAGTGCACCTGGAGTTACAATCATCGAACTGGGCCATGATGAGAGTATAAACATGTGCCTGTGATTGTGCCTCTGTAGGGCCTTCGATCATCAAAATCAAAGAGAAGGGCAAGACTCTCGTCCATAAAGCTGAAAGGCATAAGACCATTATAATAACTCATCCCGTTGCAACTTCTATAGGTCCGGAGACCTCTTCTCCACAAATGGAAGGTTCATTGAGAGGATTGTTAGATGTTCCTATTCCAGAGGATATATCTTCGTTCCATGATCTTGATTAGAGGAGCTCCACTCCTCAACACAAACTAGCGCAGGCCTAACTTCTTTATACATAGGGGAGCCAACTCCAATGAACAAGGCTACCACAATCGGTCGGTCGGAGGTTTGCACATGCATACACACACTTTACTGCACTACACGACTTCTAATCACATGCTTCTTAATTTCTAGAGAAAACTAATTTTGCTTCTCTTTTCGTTTTACAGACACGATGGTGAAACAAGGGTCCATGCTCAGCAATCTTCGCTCTTCACGCCATTCTTCCAATTCACACTCTAAATCACAATGGTGCGAAAGTGAGAGATACTATGGTCACGACTATTACACCAGCCAAGAGCGTGAGCGCCATGATATGGAGAAGGAAAGGTCATATCAAAGCAGGCGACGCTCTCGGTCACGATCTCCAACATCAAAAAGACATTCGAAACCATCTGGCTCTAGTAGGCCATCTTCCAAAACTGCACATCAAATAGAGCCAGGTTACGCTCCAAAATCCTACGATCGGCACTGTAGAACTGAAACAGAAGCTCTCGCCGTCATAGAACAGATTGCTATAGAGCCCACGGGGAGGGAACTATCTGAATCGCCAAGTTGAAGAAAGAATTCATGAATTTTTGTTTCGATGGCTTCCACTTCCCTTCAAACTTGAAAAGAATGCCAAACGACATAGAGAAAATGGTACAAGATTACGTGCATGACGTGTGCAACCAGTATCGGGAGTGGATTAAGACGGTTGAAAGGTTTTCGATGGTAACTCTCAAGCAGGCTAAAACGATCGAGAAAATGGAGAGCGACCTTTCTCAAAAAAGCAAAATAACAAGCTTGAATCTTTAAGAAAAACGGAGAAGGAGGCTGACTAGAGTGTCTAAGACGCTAGGAATTTCATGGAAAACATGAGAAAGACTCACATGGACCTGGTGCAGGAGATGGGCCACTTTAACACTGTTATCATCCGAGAAAGAGATGAGGCATGGAAAGAAGTTGAGGAGCTAAGGGCGAAGCTGACTGAAGCCCTTTAAGAGAAGGATGAAGCTAACAAAGTAGCCCAGGAGGCATGTGAGGATACGGTAAGGCTCAGGGGAGAGAGGGATGTAGAGAATCTAAAGGCTGAGGAGGTCGATGCTAGGATTGAAAGGGAAGTTAAAGCGGTTGAGGCAAGAATGGAGAGTGAATTTGAAGATCTCCTAGTTACTTACAATGCTAACGTCTTGAGAAACCACAAACTTAACTGGCTCGGCGAAGACTGTCCTTTCCAACAATATAAGGCCTGATATCGCTTACTTGACGATGAGAAGGTGATCCGCAATACTGCAACCATCGACGAGTTCGAATTAGGAACTCAAGTGCTAATCGAAGATGAGCCTAAAGTCCTCCATGAGACAACCATCGCTCTCGAGAAAGAAAACTAGCCACCAAGTATCCAGAAGCTGGAGAAGGATCCAGAAGTGAATACCATGAAGTAGGTTCCGAAGTGCCTCCAATGCCCCAATCTGAGCCTACTTCTTCTGTCGATCCTCCAGTTGTTCTGGAAAACGATCCTGATAGGCCGCATCTCTCCTCGATCATCAAGCATGGCTTGGATGGCCAGTCGCCCAACCTAGGAGCCAACTTGAGAAAGGTATTCTAGACATTTCTCCTATTCCTTAAAATGCAGGAGCACTATCAGATGATATTGCTAATATATTCTCTTATCTTCATTTACTCTTAGATTATGCACTGGCCGACCATTCTAAAGCTCAAGAAATTCATCACAAGCAGGAGGCGCTTACAGCAGAGGCTACAATCATGATGGTCACTCCTTCGGCTGGGGAGATGCATGATAGCAGCAGCATGCTTGATGAACAATTGATGGAAGCACTCTCCAGCCATCAAAGTGATCCACGTATCAAAGTGCCCTTCAATATTGATGAAGACGTCATAATGGGCTCCTCGGGTCTAACCAGCAGAGTTTTGATGGGTATACGTGTGGACCGGGCAGAGCAGATAATGGAGGAAACCAAGGCCGAGATCGAGCAAGCCGAGCAGACTCATAGAGCTGGCGGTGGTATCGCGGGTCCCGTTCCAGTCCCGATACTTGTCGTTTCTCCAGATGGCACTATCATCGAGACTAGCGCACCTCCTCCCTCTAACATTGAGAGTGCCACCATTCTCTAGTTTCACACGCAGAGGGTATTCCGGTCCCTGTGAGTTCTCAGGAGAAGACTGCTTCAATTCCCCCGGCCAGAGACAAACTAGCTGGAGCAGGCCGTGGAGATAAAGGTTTAAAACGGGTTCTGAGCGGTAGCACGAGCGGGTCTATTCCAAAGAAAAGCAAGAAGGATAAAAAAAACCGAAGGCATAGATTCACATTTTTTCTTCCTCTCTTTTGGATAGATTGAATAAGCTTTTATTTTGCTTTTTATAGGCCATGTATAGATGCAGGTTTTGCCCCCGCTTACAAGGATTCTTTGGAAAGATTTTGTACTTACTTTCTCAAAGAATATTATGAATAAAATTTCTTTTTTGTTTTCAACATAACTCCATGGTCATTTGTCTAAGTACTTTAGCACTCACATTCCATTCAATGTACTTGTGAAGTTTCAGTCTCTGAGTCGAACTTGAATTTGGTCTTTAGATCCCAAAGTTTGGGCTTCGGGTCATAATCAAACGTCGAGTCGAGTCCCAACGTTGCGCTGTCTCGGTCAGCGGTAGGTACTTGAGTTATGCCCCAAGTTCTTGGAAGAATTGAAGTAGTCAGTTGGCATCCGTCCTCTGCTTTCACTAACCTTAACTTAACTTGGTCATAACAAAGTTAAAGTGACACAAGTTTGAGTGGACGGATCACACTCGCTCGCTTGCTTGCTGATATTTGCATCCACCCTCGGGGGATTAGACTTGTATACTGGCGGTCGGTGTAACGACCCGCCTTTTTGGACAGTTTAAACCGACGATCAAATATACTTGTCGATTCCAAACCATTCAAAAGGGCAGATAGTTATTGGGGTAAATAAGAAAAAAAAAAGAGAAATAAAGGAAATGAAACAACACAGAATCTCGCAGCGGAACGATAAAATATAATAGTCAAATAAACAGTTCATAAAGTTGTTTACTATACTTTGACAATTATTTATACAACATTTATCAGAGTTATACATATACAACAGAACAAATAAAATAATGCAGCAGATAGCATGATGCAAGGGTAATAATAGTAATAGTATACCAAATCTTCGTCTTCATCCTCCAGAATGGATCTTCAAAAATCTGTAAAACTCAGGACTGACCCGAGCGTAATGAAAAGACAAAACACTCGAGTCAGGACTAAAATATCCTTATGAAAGTTAAATCAATCGTAAATAAATATGAGTGAAACGGCGTCAGAGATGTTTACGGGGTTTGACATCTCATATCCAGTGTCAACGTGCGTGCAATAACTCAAGAGATGTTACGGGATTTTCCATCTCTTAAGGACTCGTTAAACTATCTACTATGTAGTAATGTACGCTAAGTAGATAATGCCTATCAGTAATATAAAGTGCTAAAATAGCGTTAAGGCGTTACCATAATCCCCCTTAACACATTTTATAATGCCATAGTCTATACAGCACCGTAAGCCCCACCATAAACTGGTGGTTATCAGAGGGTACCCCATAGGTATAACACAAAACATAACGTAGTGGTCGCGAATAGGATAATCAGTATGACAAGGTACATGAGGCGATACCAACTAGGATACTAGTAGTTGCGTGATCCGGACTGATGTTGAGCATAGCCAGCAGCTCCCCAACACCGCGAAACACCACTCCCAAATCAAGGGGTGCACCCCAAATAGAATCACAAATGTAATAGAAATGGTATCGAAGAAGCATGTCCGCTAGAGGTGGCGAACCTCAATGGTCCGGCGCGGCTCCTGTTTCAGTCATGTCAGGGGTCATCCAATATCGTTCTCTTTCTTCAGTCAACGCGTTCACCAAACCATCCACTTCATTCTAGATCAACACTCCGCGTATAATAGTTATTAAAGTGGTGTTCGGTATCGACAGAGAGTATGTCCATATCCGATCCCGGTCTCTTTAATAACTACGTATTATTACACCGTTGGCTCTTTTATATTTCAAATTGATTCATAATTGATATCAAAATATCATATTTGCTACAAAAATCAAGTCCATTTCAAATATCATCGTATCTATTCAAATGTAAGATTCCGTTTCAAAAATCATTTTTCGCATCAATATCTCATTTTGATTTCAAAATCATTTCGAATTTCAATTTAGGTTGCAACTTCATTTAACTCAATTCGTATTTAAATTCAAGATTTAAACATAAACATTTCACCTTATTAACCAGTTTGGAATCTTAGAAAAATAGTTTTAAGTAGTTTAAAGTAGTTTAAATAATTAAAATACTTAAAATACTTAAACTCTTAAAATCGATGTGAAATAGATAAATTAGTTTAAAATAATTTAAATCGGGTTAACTAGATTTAAAATAGATTAAAACAGTTTAAGTATCCAAAATGGTTTATATAACCGAGTAATTTGGAAAACAAATAAAAAAGCTTCAAAACCAATCCATTTCAATTTATAACTTCCCAATTCAATTCACTTTCAATTTCCATTCAACCGATTCGATTTCGATTTCAATTCAAAACAACATCAACTTTAACTTCAAATCAATTCAATTCTACATTCACCTTCAATTTATTCAATTTCAATTTTTATCTATTTGGAGCTTGATTCCAAAATATCCATTTATAACACTTAACAAATTTTCCATCAATATTCAAGTTTAAATCCAAATTTCAAATATGGTTCAATTCCAAGCTCGATTTCAAAATATCATTTTTATATCAGTTTTACTTAGTAATATTCAAAGCTCGAATTAAGGTTAAATCTTTAAACAAATCAATTTCGAAATTCAATCATATCCTGATTTTAAATTCCAAAGTCTCCACTTAATTTTTTTTAACAATTTCTTTTAACCAAAATTTATTTCAACATTCCAAACTCAAATTTCGATAAATTCGAATTTTATAAATTGATTTCTATTTATAACTTTTAAATCAAAACATTTAAACAAATTTCAAATCGACGATTTTAAAAATTATTAATTTAGCCAATTCGGTGTCCGTATATAATTTTCTATCCTATGGCCAAGTAATTATTTATTTCAATTAAATGTCAGGGATGAGTATATATTTCTTAAATTAAATCACAATATCATATGTATGCATAACAGGTTATATATAAGCAAATAAACATCCAAACATTTAAATATCAACCAATAGCATCCATCGAAATAAATCATCCAATAGACAATACAATTCATGGCAATTTCATAGTTATCAATGTCAGGTAATTTAATCGCAATCCAATTTCAATTTCAATTTAACTGTCAATTTAATTTTCAAGGGTTAATTCAAATGACAATCTATATGACAATTAAATTCTATCAAACAACGACAAATAAATCATAACACTTCATAATGTCAAATTAAACTAGCATAATGGTATTTAGTACGTTGTGAGCGTTATAAAACACTCATCTTGATTTCAATGTAGTTCCAGCGCTTTATTTCGAATAAAAGTAAACGAGCGTTTAATTTTACCCGAAATTTTCACTATCTCCAAATGATTCCAATCCAGCTCCATTGCGTAGTACTCGACGATACGAATCCAACGCAAAAAGTTTCGTGCGTTTTCGACCTCGTATGAAAAGGTTATGCTATTTTAAAGATTGAACGATAATTAAATCTAATTTTTAATCTACAATTTCTATATGTAACGACCCCGGATTTTTATGAATTTAAATTAATAATTAAATGAATTTTTTAATAAAAATTTGTAGAATTAATTATAAATGGAAGCAAGTTTCCTCGATTCAAATAGAAAATATGTAGAGTCATATGGATTTGAAAATTTGTATATATGAGAATATATATATATGTGTGTGTGTGTGTGTGTGTGTGTATTTGAGCATATATGAGTAAATTTAAAAATATATAGATATATATATTTGATTTGAATTTAAATACTATATATGTATGTGTATATAGAAAAATATAAAACAATAATTATTAAAGTAAAACAAAACTAAAGCAAAGTACAATACTGCATGAACATAAACAAAGCAAAATATCCACAAACTAACTACATACATAATTTAAAACAAAGCAACAGAAAAAAAAATACAAAGCTATGAAACAAGCAAAGTATAAGCAAGTATGTAAGGAAAAGTAAAAAAAAAAAAACACAAATATATTAGCATATGAACAAGGACAGGTAGGTAGGGGATGAAGTAAGGCAAAAAGCAATATGTATACAAGTATGTTAAAGCAAGATATCAGAGAGTTATCTTCAGCCATGAACTGATATTGTACAAAGTAACATCACTTAGTTGTACAAAATAAAATAATACATCTCAGCCATGCTTATTAAACAAAGAAAAAAAATTATATCTCTACATTGTATTGTACTAAACAAATAATATCACTTTGTACAAATATAATATAGCCTGTAGACTTGTTTCCCCTATATCATCTTCATTCCAGTTTCGTTCATCAAACTAAACAAGAGACAGTATCAAGCTTGAAAACCAAATCTACACAACCTAGAAAAAAATCTGAAGGCAGTATAAATCAAAACAGTTTGGCAAATAGAAAAATACTGGAAAGCTTCAGTTACAACTAAAACCAGAATCAAGGCCTGGAAGCAAGATTCAAGGGCATCAAAACAAAAGTAAGATCACAGAAGCAAAACATGATCAAACAAGATCAATACTGCAGATTCAAAGCATAGAGTTGCCCTCTGTTCTTCAAGTTTATGTGAGCAAACTTCCATCTTTAAACTTAATCTGTTTATATATAGGTTTGCATGTTAACAGGCTTCTTTGTTTCAATATCCTGTGAGTAATTTTAATTTTCCTCTAAAAAGCTTTAAATCTGGATAAAAAATTTTTGATGCCTGTGAAAATCTATGAAGTGATATTATGAAGATGATTTCTTAAATGTATGGTAAAAGAATACATACACATATACTTGTGAAAGCCTGTATATGTTTAGAAGTGAGTAACATTTCATTTAAAACAATTTGAAGAATAAATATGTGAGTAACTTATTCTTTTTAGATACTTTTAAAATATAAAACTGTTGCTTATATATATATAGGTATATCATGTGAGTAACATATAGCAATTTAAATTTAATCCATATGGCTATTTGTTTTGCTGAATGTACATATGCTAGTACCTGTTCTTCTCTGTTTATTCTACAGAGTACAACCCAACAAAGAAAAGAAAAATTCAATTCTTGTTTTATAATTAATATTAGGCTTTAGTTTCAAAACAAAATAAATGTGTTTAAGTATGAAGTGTAATATAAAAATAGTTTCATGAAGGGTAAACATATACAGGATGAACAACTCAAGTTTTACAGAGAAAATTTCAAATTTTTATAAAATTCGAACCTAAAGATTTGCAGATTCGAATACCTATCTTGAATCCTTACTAAAAAATAAGATTTTTAAACCAAAAATTGTATTTTTTCATTAAGTATATCAATAGAAAACTGTGGATGAACTAAAAATACACTTTTACCAATCTCTGTTAGTTCAACAAATTTTAACTGTTGAAATTTGTTGAGGAGTTAGTTTGATCACTTTCACATCTAGGAAAAATACTGAAAAAAAATTCTAATGCAAGGAGGTTGGGGGCGAAAACGATTTAGGGTTTTATCCCTGTGTTTTTGCCGATCGATTCATGTGGAAATGGTGCAATCTATGTCGCATCGGACCAGATAGGGTTGATCGGTGGCGGTGAGTGTTCGATAGGGGAAGCTCGTGGCAAAGGCGCGTGTGTTCCAGCACTGTGTAGCGGCGGTGCGAGGTGGTTACAGGCTTGGACTTCGGTTCCAGGATGAACTGATTTGCTCGATTTTGTTCTCTGGTGGGTTTGGCCAATCGGGGAGCTCGTGGAGTTTGTGGGTGAGATTGCCGACATGCTCGATGAAGTGGTGGCGATTAGAGATGGCCATCGACGACGTGCACGTGCTCCGTGCACGAGTTTCTGGTGGCCTGGAATTTCGTTAGTTTGGGAAGAAAGGTGGGATTTGTTCGCGTGATTCTCTCGAGTTTACTCGAGTTACTTCAGCTTTCGCTCGAAGAAATATGGTTTTGGACTCGGGGCAAAGTTAGCTTGTCTCGAGTAAACTTAAGGTTACAGGTTTCAGATTTTTGAAACCTGTCAATGTAAAGTTTTGAAATTTAAAACTGAATTTAAATTATTAAGCAAAGTTAAAACAAGTTTAAATCTAAATTTAAATCTGAATTAAAGATAATTTGAATCCTAGTCTGAAATCAAAGAAGTTTTAGTAGTTAAAATTGTTTAAATTTGCTTTGTGATGATAATTAAAACATTAGTTAGAAAATGTTTTAAATTTGAATTAGTGAAGATAAAATGATATGCACTCATTAAATTAGTTCAAGTGAATAACTGATTAATTTATTTAATCAAGAAATTAAGATTTGAGTTAAATTAATTAAGGTAAACTAATTTGTAAATAAGATTCATTAATTTAATAAAGAGTTGTCTTTTAAACAAATGATTAAGGTTATTTAATCAAGTAATTAAGATTTATTAAGTTACAGTTTAAAACTTAATTAATTAAATAATCAGTGATTAAATATATGATTTTAAAGGTTAATTAAATGATAACTAACAATAATTAAATTGAGTTTAATTACTTAAGAATAGTAATTAAATAATTATGAATAGTTAATGAGGATCATTTACTTGAAATTTATTTGATAATAAATGTGAAAAGAATTATTCATAGAAATTTAATCTGATTTAAATTTATCAGATAATTAAATTGATCCTACTTATAGATGTTTGGATTCTATTGGATGACTTGATTGTTGATATCCATGATTTATGATGCTTTGTATATATCCTGATTTATGTTGTGATCCGTGATAAATTATCTGTGATGTAATTTACTAGCCGTGGCATATATATTTGTGATCTGTATATAACAGATAAGCGTTATAGTTTATATCGCTTATCGACTATATTCCTGTATTCTGATCTGTGATAATTGTATGATGTTGCACTACTGTGTATAACCCCTGGACTACACTATACACACACAAATATGGATTTCACGAGAAAATCGGTTAAGTCACATGTAATTTAAATTTAATGTTTTTGAAATTAAAGTTTTAATTTCAAATTGATTTTGAAAATGGATTTGGGTTAAACGGTAAAGCTTTTGAAAAAGGTTTTCACAGATAAAAGCTATTTTGAATAACTCGGTAAAATCTCCAATTTAAATAATTCAATTTGAATTTGAATTCGATATTTGGAATTGAATTCGATGACTGGAAATTTTGGTTAAAGATATTATAAACATGTTGTATGAATTTAAACCATTTTAAAGGTATGGTTTTGGGAATTTGAATTTAACCCAAGGATTTCAACTCGTATAAATGAATCAGATTTCCAAAATGAAAACTGTTGTTTTCAAATGATAAACACTTTTAGATAAGAACTGAGATTCCAGTTAATTAGGGGAATTTCAAGATTGAATAGAGAAATGATTTTCCTAAGTTATGAATAAATTCTTTTTTGAAAGCTATGAATTAAATCTGTTTATTTTTAACAGATTTAAATTGATGATTTGTTTAAATCAAAAAGAAATGAAATTGTTTTGAAGGCTATAAGTTAAATCTTTGATTTAAAGATTTAACGAGTTAATCAAATAGAAATGAAATTGTTTTGAAGGCTATAAGTTAAATCTTTGATTTAAAGATTTAACGAGTTAATCAAATTGAAATGAAAATTGATTTGGAAAATCTGTAAATGAATCTTTTGTTTAAAAGATTAAAATGTGAAAATTGTTTAAACCGTTAAAGGTTGTGGAAATGAATCTTTTTGTTTAAAGATTGAAAATGGTAATTTGTTAAGCCATTTGAAGAAAGGTTTTGGGTAATAAGTTGTGACTTAATTGAAATCTCATATCCATATGTTTTAAATGTTTTCGCTCACTATTCGGTTTAGCCGGGAAAGGACCTTTGTGTCGTATAACCCATTCCGAATATGTGATTCGACGTTGTGGATAGCATTTGAAGACCGATGTTGAAGACCGGGTATTTGCGAAAGCGATATGATGACCTATCGATTGTTTCTGCACCGAGTCGCGCCGGTATAGAAACTCCCTAAGTGATGGAAAATCCGATCGGGATTGTGAATATCCGGATTGCAAGGACTTCTTTGGAAGTACCTTCGGTTCTGTTCGAACCCAGAATAGACTTGTATGGATAGTATGTCTGACATTACAAATTGAGATATAAAGCAGATTTCTTTCAAATATATTTCTGTTGGTGGCGGAGAATTTATTCTTTTAGCTTAACACCCTTCTCTGAGACGTACGAGCTCAGAGGTTATGTTGTTGAAGGTTATCAGCGATATATTCCCAATTTGGTAATGTGACACGCTGAGTGTTGCTGTGAAATGATCATTGTGTTGATTATTTGTGATAGGATCATTTATTTGATCGTCTATCTTGGTGATCATTTCTATGATCATTTGTTGACCCAAAGCATGGCTTTTGTATAAAGTATGTTTTTGTGGACGTGACTTCGTCGAGCCTCACACCTCGGGAATGGTCAAAACAGGAAAGATGCGGCAAGGTTATGAGGGGTAGCGCCCTTTAGGATATGTGCATTTCCTTCTGGAAAAGGGTGGTATCATGGTATGGAGCACAGATACTTACTCATGTTGAAAACACTTTATGATTGTGTGAATTGATTACGAGCGCTCGGTGAAAGGTCCCAAAGGACCGGGGGATGGCATATTCGGTCAGTTGTTACTCAGTTAGGGGTAACCCGGCCTTGTGTTGGTAGAGATCCGGTTTGGTTCTCGGGGATGTCCATCCAGAGGCGTTCTCATGTGGCAATGGGAAGTTCCTTGGCCTGACCATTTGTTGGAAATCCAATTTCCAATACGAAACCCTGTACGGTTTTAGTTGTAGAACCTGCCATTTACTTATGGTGGTCACCACTGTTTAGATGGTAGCTATAGTAGGCATACAATAATGGTCGTATGTTGGCTAAGATTTATATTCTACTTTCGAAATGAATTTTTCCTACACTATGCACTAGTAATAATATCAAATGTTTCTTTTAATGCGTATCAAGCATCTTTGACTATCATAAGGAGAAATCTTCTCCGATTCTGCGTTTGCATTGTGTGTGTGTGTGTGTGTGCGGGAGGCCTTATGGTAGTCTCATTTTTAAAAAGCATTGCGAATTGACTTTGAAAATCTTTTGTTGAATGTTTTAAAAGATAAACTGTTTTTGTTGCTCACACCAGTCCCACGACTGATCCGGAGTTTATTGTTTCTTTCCTAAACTCTGGGTGCTCATTATTTTCTACACGAGCAGTCTAGAGTTGGGTTTTTCAGATAGTCAGGTTTAGTAGATTATCTGGAGTTAGTTCAGCCCTTGGTTCGCACCAGTCTTGCCTAGCTTGGTGCATCGTTATTGGGAGTTCGAGCTATCGCTGGATTGATTCTTGGAGATGGAGTTGCAGTTCTCGGAGTTCTCTTTTGAAGACTCTCTTAGAGTTATATTGTTCCGCTGCTAGATGTTATCTATTTTTCTTTTCCGCGGCTATTTTATTGTATCATATCTCTGATGTATATTGATATCTATTGGATCATCTGGTGTATCAGATATTGTATCAAAGCTGTATATCAATGTATTATTCTTTTATTTCGTGTTGTTTACTTAATGTTGTTATAAGCTCCGGCGAATCGGATTTGAACGGTCGAATCTATGGCATTCGAATACGATATGAAGTATGGATGTCGATTTTCGAGCGGGCAAAATTCGAAACGTCACACTATATTATTATTATTTTTACCCAAAATCAAATCTGACCATCCCTCCCTCTACCATCAGATCTGGACCGCCCCCCACCTTCTTCCCTTCTCACGTTCGTGCTCCAGAACTTAGCCGTGCCCAAGAACCCATAGCAAGCAACTAGGGTTTGGAATTGCCGCCACCACGCTCGACGAGAAGTTGATCAGCTAGCGCCAAATGGAAGCTCCTCTCCCCCTCTACCTTCGGCCGCAACCATGGTGAACTCGGCCCCCCCCCCTCTCTCGAAAAGCATGAAAAACGCAGCTGATTCCATCGCGTTTTGCCGTCAATCCGTGGCTCCATTTCCGATCTCCACTATTGGATAGCTAAATCTTGATGCCCTCTACAACTTTGTAGTTGAGAGTTTTTGCTAATTGTTGATGAATTGAGAGGAAAAGCAGGAAGAAGTTTCGAAATTTTCTGGCCATTGAAATGAAAGTGGCGGCTAAGGGCTGAAACCCTAGGGTTTTTGCAAAACAAAGAAAGTGGGGGTCCTTTTATAGAAAATCGCCAAAACACTATTCATCGAAAATTTTCCGAAATCCAAACGAAGCGTGCTGGCTGGCATTTCTAGGGTTTACCCTGCGTTCCGGACACAATGGAACAGGTTTCGGAAGCTACTTCAATTGTATGTGTGAGTTACGGCAATAAACGATCGATTTGAAATTAAATCGGTTAATCAAATTTCTGTGCGTTTGGGCTCGCCCCGGACAAACGGTAAATCCGATCGACTCGAAATTTGAAACCTTACAATAATATGACATTACGGATCCGATGAATCTTGTTTCGTCAAAATTCGAGACCGTTTGAAAAATGACTATTTTAACTCGCCAAATTAAAATTAAAACAATTTCGATGCGTTTCGAGCTGCCACGGTCAAACGAAAACTCCGATTGCTACGAAAATTGAAATCCGATAATAACAAACAATTATGGATCCAATGGAACTAGTTTCGTCCAATTCTGAGACTGTTCGAAAATTGGCTATTTTTCAGTCGATAATTAAATATTAAAATATTCAATTTTCACAAATTTACTTTTAATTCGAATTTAAAAGTTCTACAACATCATTCTAACTTTAATATGATAAAATAAAATTTTACAAATTATTTTTAATCATATTAAACCCGTTATTCAATTATCCAATAAATTCCAATTTTAAAATCTTATTAACTCTATTATAATTCCGATATAACTTACATTCACTTTGGAAACCAATTTGAATCATATTAAATCAAATTTCAATTGTTCACTCTATTTCCATATATTAAATTTCAATATCAAATTAATCATATCAAATTCGGAATTTAATTATTCAAACATTTGTAATATTGAATTTAAACAATTTTTATTATTCTTGAGTCACTGTCTTTTGAGATATTCAAAACGAACTTAAAAATTTAACTTTTGAAACGAATTAAAATTATAGAACAACCATTTCCATTATACGGTTATTCAATCCCCATTATTAAATTATTCAATAAATTCCATAAGTTTTAAATATTTAATTTAAACAATTTACCTGTTCAATATTCGATATTTGATTTGAATAGATTTTACTTATCAATCAATTACTCTATTATACCCAATGAATTCAACATTTATTATTATTCCAAACGACTTACAAATTTTTTTCTAACACTAAATCACGAAATCTTATTAAATTAGCTATTTTAATTATCGAAAATTTACGGGTCGTTACACTCTCCCCCACTCAAAACTTTTCGTCCCCGAAAAGGAAAAAGAAGGGAAAAGGAACTAAGTAAAGAATTCAACATTTGATATATTTTATTAAAAATTATCCGCTTATAAACAATGAAATTTCATTTATAAAGTCATAACTACGCTTCCACTAAGTTACTCCAAACGGCTTCCTAACTTTAAAAGTTAGTGATCAAAACAAGTTATAAAAATTTTTAAAACTTGAAAAATTTTCGAACACCCGGATTTTACGGAAAATTTCGGCAGTCTCCTTTGCGCGGCTCGATCGGAAAAAAAAATGACAGTATATATATCACAAATATACATCTCATCAAGTGATGAGGCATCGCAGGGAAAAAGTGTAAAAGTACGGTATGTAATCCGAGATATGTACCTTATATATTGTTAGCGAGCATATACGGCTAATATAGGGCGAAAGCGAGCTCCAAATGCGAAGCAAGCGCAATCCGCACCTACTAAACACTCAATAACTAAGTTAGAACCATGCATATAAAGGTAGATCGATATACTTAGCCTACACAACATATATATATAACATATTTAGCTTCAAAACTGAGATTCCAATTTCAGGGCAGCAAACAAATCTTAGTTTTAGGTCACCTAAACGATAAAATTCGGCAACAGAATCTAAACAAAAGTTGTTGCATTCATTTCAGGCTTTTCGTAATGTCCAAAATCTTCGAATTCGGACCATACGTTCAAAAATTATGGCCGTTTTACTTAGAGGATACGCCTCAGCCTGGGCAATGAATTGCGCAGGTCAGCGACGTTCATCCACACTTTCGACCTTTTAACGACATCAAAACACAAAAAACTTAAAACAAAAGTTATAGGTTAAGTTCTTACCTTTCCAGAAAGTGCAAGATCATCAAAATCCGATAAACCAGCCAAAAGATATGGCGAAAATACTAAGGGTGTATACTACTGATTTTACTTATTTTTACACAGGACAGCGAGTAACATTCAATTTTTTAACCTAGTAGACGGAGGAATTTTCTCAAGTTATCCAAACAAAAGTTATGCTATAATTTATAAGATTTTCGAAAAGTCCAAGATCGTCGAATTTCGTTCAGCCATTTAAAAGTTATGGTTGTTTTCGTTTCAGCATATATTGGACAATTTTGGATTTTTTCCAAAATTTGCTTTTATTATTTCAAAGTGCAAACCATCAAAACTTCAAATTTTCTAAAGAACAATCATAAACACAAAGTCATTTTATTTTCTTATTCATCCATGCAATAGGTTTACATTCAATTTGTTTCCGATTTATTCAAGTTTGTTTCATTCAGATTTTAAATTCAAGTCAATTTGCTTCAATTTAAATTAAATTCAATTATATTTAATTTCACTTTGCTTCAAATTTGAATTTAATTTTTTTTTTATATTTTATTCCGTTTATTCAATTCCATTAACACTAATGTATTCTACTTAATCAATTATCATCCATCTAACAACCAATGCATATCAAACATTAACATCCATCCAAAATCTACACTAAATCAATTATACATTTCCAAGTCAATTTTAATTTCATACACTTCCAAGTTTATTGACATTTAGTTATATTCAAATTTAATTAGTTTCCATTTACCAATTTTATATTTCATTAATTTTAAATTTTATTTACTCACTTAGATATATCATTCGTTTTACAGCTTAAATTTCTTTTATATTTACAACTATCAATAGATCTTCACATTTTATTTTCACTCTCACACTGGTATATTATTCCTCTACTTATCCTTATTAGCATTTTAAACCTTTTAAGTATTTGGTAAGTTATAGTTATTCAAATAGAATGTAGTTAAACAACATACAACCTTTTTCATTTAAAGTTGAATTTTCAGTTAATTAATTCTTAAGTCATTACTTAAATTTCACTATAATTTAATTTCACATTTACATTCACATATAGTATTTCCATTTTATATTAACATAATTGTGAATCACCTTTAAATGTTAATTTAAATTCCAATTATTTATTAACAATTTTATTTATATTTGCAAACCATTAATTAAATGCATATTTCATTATTCAAACCTATGCTTGTATATTATCCAATTAACAATTCATATAATATTTTTGAACTTCTTAAATATTTTGGTAAGTTATATCTATGCTATAGAATGAAATTTAATACTATGCTAGTTTTACAGTTTCAATTTTATTTTAAGTTCATAATTTCCTAATTCTAAGGATTTCTACTTCAATTGATATTTTCACTTAGCTCTTAGGTCCATTTCTCATTTCACAATTTAGAAGTTCCTTGATGATTCAAGTCTAAATTCATTTCAATCATTAAAAAAAATCATTAATTATTAAAGGACTTAAGAATTCCAATCCCGGTTTCATTTCAAATCAAGTTTTGAAATAATATATACTTATATAATTTATATATCAAATCATACTATAGAGAATACAAAATAAAATAAAATTTGAATCAAAACAAGGTTTAGACAAGCTATTAAGTGGTCTCCCCCACTCGAACTCTCGAAAATAAACGCCGATGATGCGGGCACTCATCACCGAAATCATTTTCTAGCGTCAAGAGAAGGGAATATAACACTTATCATTAAAAAAAAAATACTTCGAAAACAATTTCAACTCAATTATACTATCATATAATACTCATATTATATTTTTCAAATTCTTGTAAGTCAATTTCAAACACCGGAATTTAAATTCCCAAATCAAAGTTAAAATTCATTTATATTCATTATCAATTGTGTTTACAAGATTTCATTTTCCTAAATCCATTGTTATTTAATCAATTGTTGTAAATATTGACTGATCAAACAATAACAATAATAATCTAATATTATCATCTCCTAACAATCAATTCAATCAAAATGAATAAATATTCAAATAATTCTTTTATATAAAATATATTCCAAAACGATATTGTGTTGGTTTGTCCAATTCGAGTGTTTAGAAATTCCTACCGACGCCTTGGCGTCCCAAGTATCGACCAGAATTCATAAATACTCAACGGAACAAAGTTAACACAATATAAAACCATTTTATATCAAATAACAAGTACGCTCTCTCATATACACTCAACTCATTCATATAGTTTACCTCTATTTCAATGAGTTATTCACCACTAGAGCCAAGGTTTATCGCTAAACCAAAGCTCTGATACCAACTGTAACGACCCGCCTTTTTGGACAGTTTAAACCGACGATCAAATATACATGTCGATTCCAAACCATTCAAAAGGGCAGATAGTTATTGGGGTAAATAAGAAAAAAAAAGAGAAATAAAGGAAATGAAACAACACAGAATCTCGCAGCGGAACGATAAAATATAATAGTCAAATAAACAGTTCATGAAGTTGTTTACTATACTTTGACAATTATTTATACAACATTTATCAGAGTTATACATATACAACAGAACAAATAAAATAATGCAGCAGATAGCATGATGCAAGGGTAATAATAGTAATAGTATACCAAATCTTCGTCTTCATCCTCCAGAATGGATCTTCAAAAATCTGTAAAACTCAGGACTGACCCGAGCGTAATGAAAAGACAAAACACTCGAGTCAGGACTAAAATATCCTTATGAAAGTTAAATCAATCGTAAATAAATATGAGTGTAACGGCGTCAGAGATGTTTACGGGGTTTGACATCTCATATTCAGTGTCAACGTGCGTGCAATAACTCAAGAGATGTTACGGGATTTTCCATCTCTTAAGGACTCGTTAAACTATCTACTATGTAGTAATGTACGCTAAGTAGATAATGCCTATCAGTAATATAAAGTGCTAAAATAGCATTAAGGCGTTACCATAATCCCCCTTAACACATTTTATAATGCCATAGTCTATACAGCACCGTAAGCCCCACCATAAACTGGTGGTTATCAGAGGGTACCCCATAGGTATAACACAAAACATAACGTAGTGGTCGCGAATAGGATAATCAGTATGACAAGGTACATGAGGCGATACCAACTAGGATACTAGTAGTTGCGTGATCCGGACTGATGTTGAGCATAGCCAGCAGCTCCCCAACACCGCGAAACACCACTCCCAAATCAAGGGGTGCACCCCAAATAGAATCACAAATGTAATAGAAATGGTATCGAAGAAGCGTGTCCGCTAGAGGTGGCGAACCTCAATGGTCTGGCGCGGCTCCTGTTTTAGTCATGTCAGGGGTCATCCAATATCGTTCTCTTTCTTCAGTCAACGCGTTCACCAAACCATCCACTTCATTTTGGATCAACACTCCGCGTATAATAGTTATTAAAGTGGTGTTCGGTATCAACAGAGAGTATGTCCATATCCGATCCCGGTCTCTTTAATAACTACGTATTATTACACCGTTGGCTCTTTTATATTTCAAATCGATTCATAATTGATATCAAAATATCATATTCGCTTCAAAAATCAAGTCCATTTCAAATATCATCGTATCTATTCAAATGTAAGATTCCGTTTCCAAAATCATTTTTCGCATCAATATCTCATTTCGATTTCAAAATCATTTCGAATTTCAATTTAGGTTGCAACTTCATTTAACTCAATTCGTATTTAAATTCAAGATTTAAACATAAACATTTCACCTTACTAACCAGTTTGGAATCTTAGAAAAATAGTTTTAAGTAGTTTAAAAGTAGTTTAAATAATTAAAATACTTAAAATACTTAAACTCTTAAAATCAATGTGAAATAGATAAATTAGTTTAAAATAATTTAAATCGGGTTAACTAGATTTAAAATAGATTAAAACAGTTTAAGTATCCAAAATGGTTTATATAACCGAGTAATTTGGAAAACAAATAAAACAGCTTCAAAACCAATCCATTTCAATTTATAACTTCCCAATTCAAATCACTTTCAATTTCCATTCTACCGATTCAATTTCGATTTCAATTCAAAACAACGTCAACTTTAACTTCAAATCAATTCAATTTTACATTCACCTTCAATTTATTCAATTTCAATTTTTATCGATTTGGAGCTTGATTTCAAAATATCCATTTATAACACTTAACAAATTTTCCATCAATATTCAAGTTTAAATCCAAATTTCAAATATGGTTCAATTCCAAGCTCGATTTCAAAATATCATTTTTATATCAGTTTTACTTAGTAATATTCAAAGCTCGAATTAAGGTTAAATCTTTAAACAAATCAATTTCGAAATTCAATCATATCCTGATTTTAAATTCCAAAGTCTCCACTTAATTTTTTTTAACAATTTCTTTTAACCAAAATTTATTTCAACATTCCAAACTTAAATTTCGATAAATTCGAATTTTATAAATTGATTTCTATTTATAACTTTTAAATCAAAACATTTAAACAAATTTCAAATCGACGATTTTTAAAATTATTAATTTAGCCAATTCGGTGTCCGTATATAATTTTCTATCCTATGGTCCAGTAATTATTTATTTCAATTAAATGTCAGGGATGAGTATATATTTCTTAAATTAAATCACGGTATCATATGTATGCATAACGGGTTATATATAAGCAAATAAACATCCGAACATTTAAATATCAACCAATAGCATCCATCGAAATAAATCATCCAATAGACAATACAATTCATGGCAATTTCATAGTTATCAATGTCAGGTAATTTAATCGCAATCCAATTTCAATTTCAATTTAACTGTCAATTTAATTTTCAACGGTTAATTCAAATGACAATCTATATGACAATTAAATTCTATCAAACAACGACAAATAAAATCATAACACTTCATAATGTCAAATTTAACTAGCAAAATGATATTTAGTACGTTGTGAGCGTTATAAAACACTCACCTTGATTTCAATGTAGTTCCAGCGCTTTATTTCGAATAAAATTAAACGAGCGTTTAATTTTACCTAAAATTTTCACTATCTCCAAATGATTCCAATCCAGCTCCATTGCATAGTACTCGTCGATACGATTCCAACGCAAAAAGTTTCGTGGGTTTTCGACCTCGTATGAAAAAGTTATGCTATTTTAAAGATTGAACGATAATTAAATCTAATTTTTAATCTACAATTTCTATATTTTTTTATTTATTTTTTACCCCGAATCAAATCTGACCATCCCTCCCTCTACCATCTGATCTGGACCATCCCCCACCTTCTTCCCTTCTCACATTCGTGCTCCAGAACTTAGCCGTGCCCAAGAACCCATAGCAAGCAACTAGGGTTTGGAATTGCCACCACCACGCTCGACGAGAAGTTGATCAGCTAGCGCCAAATGGAAGCTCCTCTCCCCCTCTACCTTCGGCCGCAACCATGGTGAACTCGGCCCCACCTCTCTCTCGAAAAGCGTGAAAAACGCAGCTGATTCCATCGCGTTTTGTCGTCAATCCGTGGCTCCATTTCCGATCTCCACCGTTGGATAGCTAGATCTTGATGCCCTCTACAACTTTATAGTTGAGAGTTTTTGCTAATTGTTGATGGATTGAGAGGAAAAGGAGAAAGAAGTTTTGAAATTTTCTGGCCATTGAAATGAAAGTGACGGCTAAGGGCTGAAACCCTAGTGTTTTTGCAAAACAAAGAAAGTGGGGGTCCTTTTATAGAAAATCGCCAAAACACTATTCATCGAAAATTTCCCGAACTCCAAATGAAGCGTGCCAGCTGGCGTTTCTAGGGTTTACCCCGTGTTTCGGACACAATGGAACATGTTTTGGAAGTTAATTCGATCGTAAGTGTGAGTTACGGCAATAAACGATCGATTTGAAATTAAATCGGTTAATCAAATTTCTGTGCCTTTGGGCTCGCCCCGGACAAACGGTAAATCCGATCGACTCGAAATTTGAAACCTTACAATAATATGACATTACGGATCCGATGAAACTGGTTTCGTCGAAATCCGAGACCGTTTGAAAAATGACTATTTTAACTCGCCAAATTAATATTAAAACAATTTCGATGCATTTCGAGCTGCCACGGTCAAACGAAAACTCCGATTGCTACGAAAATTGAAATCCGATAATAACAAACTATTATGGATCCAGTGGAACTAGTTTCGTCCAATTCTGAGACTGTTCGAAAATTGGCTATTTTTCAGTCGATAATTAAATATTAAAATATTCAATTTTCACAAATTTACTTTTAATTCGAATTTAAAAGTTCTACAACATCATTCTAACTTTAATATGATAAAATAAAATTTTACAAATCATTTTTAATCATATTAAACCCGTTATTCAATTATCCAATAAATTCCAATTTTAAAATCTTATTAACTCTATTATAATCCCGATATAACTTACATTCACTTTGGAAAACAATTTGAATCATATTAAATCAAATTTCAATTGTTCACTCTATTTCCATATATTAAATTTCAATATCAAATTAATCATATCAAATTCGGAATTTAATTATTGAAACATTTGTAATATTAAATTTAAACAATTTTTATTATTCTTGAGTCACTGTCTTTTGAGATATTCAAAACGAACTTAAAAATTTAACTTTTGAAACGAATTAAAATTATAGAACAACCATTTCCATTATACGGTTATTCAATCCCCATTATTAAATTATTCAATAAATTCCATAAGTTTTAAATATTTAATTTAAACAATTTACCTGTTCAATATTCGATATTTGATTTGAATAGATTTTACTTATCAATCAATTACTCTATTATACCCAATGAATTCAACATTTATTATTATTCCAAACGACTTACAAATTTTTTTTCTAACACTAAATCACGAAATCTTATTAAATTAGCTATTTTAATTATCGAAAAATTACGGGTCGTTACAGTCGGTCACGCCTGCTTAATTTTTTAGAATCATATCCACACTCCAAGGACACAAGTTATTTTATGGGCAGTTGGTTACACCCATTTAATGTTTAGAATTACATCCACACTCCGAGGATACAAGTTAGTTTATGGACAGACGGTCAAACCCGTTTAATGTTTACACTCTAGTTCACGCTCGGGAATCTAGAGTCGGTTGATGGATAATTAATCACATATGCTTAAGTATTAGGATTTAGTTCACACTCTGGGAACAAGGAGTTGGGCAAGGTTGTGGATGGTCGGATCACATCTGCCTTGATCCGGCAAGCGATCGTAGATGGATGGATCCATCTTCTTCAAGCTTGAAAAGAAGCGAGGTCATGGATGGACGGATCCATCCTCCTCAAGCTTTGAAAATAAGCGAGGTCGTGGATGGACGGATCCTTCCTCCTCGAGCCTGGATTTAGGCGAGGTCATGGATGGACGGATCCACCCTCCTCGAGCCTAGATTGAGGCGAGGTGGTAGATGGACGAATCCATCCTCCTCGAGCTTGGATTGAGGCGAGGTCGTGGATGGACGGATCCACCCTCCTCGAGCCTGGATTGAGGCGAGGTCGTGGATGGACGAATCCATCCTTCTCGAGCTTGGATTGAAGCGAGGTCATGGATGGACGAATCCACCTTCCTCGAGCCTGGATTGAGCCGAGGTCCTGGATGGATGGATCCATCCTCCTCGAGCCTGGATTAAGCAAGGTCGTGGATGGATGGATCCATCCTCCTTGAGCCTGGATTAAGGCGAGGTCGTGGTTGGACGGATCCACCTTCCTCAAGCTTGGATTGAGGAAAGGTCGTGGATGGACGGATACATCATCCTCAAGCCTAGATTGAGGTGAGGTCGTGGAAGGATGGATACATCCTCCTCGAGCCTGGATTAGAGGTCGTGGATGGGCGGATCCATCCTCCTCGAGCGTGGATTAGAGCTCGTGGATAGAAGAATCCATCCTCCTCGAGCCTGGATTAAGGAAAGGTCGTGGATGGATGGATCCACCCTCCTCGAGCTTGGATTGAGGCGAGGTCGTGGATGGACGGATCCACCCTCCTCGAGCCTGGATTGAGGCGAGGTCATGGATTGACGGATCCATCCTCCTCAAGCTTGGATTAAGGCAAGGACGTGGATGGACGAACCCATCCTCCTCGATCCTGGATTAAGGCAAGGTCATGGATGAACGGATTAATCCTCCTCAAGGTTGGATTTGGGGTTTGTACTTCAGCTCGCACTCTGGGAGCTGGAGTTCATTGGAGGATCGTCGTGTTTCAATCATCCTTTACTTTATCGTTGCTTTCCCTTGAGCTCAAGATTTCACTTAGCGAGTGGTTGGTCGGATCACAATCACTCCCTATTTGAACGAGTCCCACCGTAGGATGGAACTTAGCTCTTCGTACATCGTGACGGTTGCACGATGTACTTTAAGAATCGCCAATCTGGCTGCATGAGTCTGCACTTTATTGCTGAAATAGAAAAGTGCGGCAAAGTCAGTTGCCTTACAAATTCTAAAATTGCATAAACAAACTTCAAAAGGAAAGCAGACCAGATAAAGGAAAGCCATTTATGCATAATAGCGGCGGAGACTTTCATTGTTCCATGCTCTCAGTTCCGCAACATAACAGGCGCGTACAGCTGCTTGATCACCGTGTACTTCCCCGACTCCTTTATCCGTGGGGAATTTTAGAGTCAAACACCAAGGGGAAATCATTGCGTTGAACTCCACAAGGGTTAGTCGGACTAGAAAAGCATTGTAAGGGGAATGTATATCCAACACAACATATTGCAACATTCAGACTCTCAGGCGATCTCCAACACCCAACTCAACAAGTAACTCCACCATCCCAACTGGTATGGTAGCACTTCCATTGAAACCATGTATACGTGACTGACGCAGTTTCAAGTCTTTCGCTTTCATCATCATTTGGTCATAACCATGCTTGAAAAGTACGTTCATAGAACTTCCACTATTGATTAAGATTCTCTTTATCCAAGCAGGACCTATCTGGGCGGAAATAACTAATGGATCAATAGTGGGGGCCTCGACTCTGTCGGCATCACGGTTTTCAAAAAAGAAGTCGTTTGTCATCATCCTTTGTTTCTTTGCTAGGGCCCCTTCATCGGTACCACTACAAAATTCGAAGCCCACATGCTTAATCGAACTAGCATATGACTCCATTTCCTTCCGGCTTCGATCAGCCGGATGAGGACCTCCACTCACAGTACTAATCACTAACCTCCCACCAGTACATGTGGGTTCTTCAGGCCTATGCTAGCCTTGACCTTAATTAGGATTAGACGGGCCCGCTCCGCCATTCTGTGGAGCCCAAACAAATTGCTCTAACTTTCTCTCTCTGATCAATCTCTCGATAATATATTGCAAATGACGGCACTCATTAGTGGTATGGTCGTAACAGTAGTGGAACCTACATAACTTCCTGGTCAAAATCTGCTTCTCTGATGATGGTTTCATAGTTGGCCTCTTGTACAGGCCTGTGTTGTAGGTTTGAAAATAAACATTCTCTAGTGATTTGTTCAAAAGAGTATATCGATCAAACATAGGAGCTCTGGATCTCCCCCGGTGAGGGTCTCTCTTCTTTCGTTGACCTCCATTACCCTTTTGCTGAATTTGCTTATTCTGAATATTCAATTGTATGTTACCGGAATTTTCACTAGTCAGCTTCACAGCGACATTAATCTAGATTCCTTCATCAATAGGCCCGCAACGTCCTGCTTCCTAGATCGTTTGGCATCTTCTCCCATCAAAAAATGGGCCGCCTTTGCATAGAAATGATCCAATGAAGTGGGGGTTTCCCAGCCAACTAATCGCCATTCGGAATTAGGATCGATCCCTTTGGTTAATTCTATTAGAATAGAGTTATCGTTGGGATTGCTGACTTCGAACAACAAGCGTGGAACCTTTCTATATAATTCCTTAGAGTCTATCCTAGAGCTTGATTGACACTAGACAAGGTATTGACAACCTTTGGCCTTGTAGCATGCACACGGAACTGCTCAACAAACTTAGTAGCTAACTAGTCAAAACATGAAATGGATCTGGATGGTAAATCGGTGAACCACATAGCTGCAATGCCTCCCAAGGAGATAGGGAAGCTTCTACACTTAACTGCATCGTGAGCTTGAGCGGCATTCATAAGTCATTCATATTTCAAAATATGTTGATTGGGATCCGAATTTCCTTCATACATCGGTAAGGTTGGCATCCTAAATCGATGTGGCACCTCAGCATGGAGAATGTCATTAGTGAATGGGTTATGACTTCTAGAAATTCCCTAGTCATCCGTTGTGAGGCCTTGACTCTCTCTAATCATTTAGCGTATCATGGTTGGAATGTCAGGCATTTGGATATTCGAGGCCAAGTAATGGTCGGGTCCATGTTATGAGGACGGTCTGATCGCTGTGTACTATCCGTTCCATGCCTCCTTGGCTCCCAATCTTCGTGGAAGTGAGGATCCTAAGCATGAATGCAGTGACAAGGGGATAGATCATGCTGGTTCTAGATCTTGACTTCTAGATCAATGGCGGCAGCAGCAGCTGTGTGGTCATGAGTGGTGTGATAAGGAAGCATCCCTCCTTGGGAGGAGGGTCCAGATTGATGCCCTATAGAAGGACCAATCCCGACATGTCTGAGATTCACAACATGTGGATCCCCGGAGGCCTCTGCGTAGTTTCCATCCAACTGGTTACGCGTAGATCTATGATCGAATTCAAATGACGCCGAGCTTTCAATCAAGGAATAAGAGGCATGCTCCCTTCTAGATTTCCGTCTTCTTGCTTCATTTAGCTGGTTTGCGACCTCCGTGTTTGCACAGATCTACTGAGTGAGCTCTTAACAGCTTTATGTAAGCTCTTGCATAAGGGTTTGTAACTCCTCTCTAGTCAGTGGACCTAGTGGATCTTGAGCTCCACTTACGTTTGGCCTGCTATGGTCAGTTATATGGGATTTTTCCTATCCCTTCCTTCTGGATCTGCAGCATTGGAAGCAGTTCTGGTAGTGCGCACCATGTTGAATGTAGCTCTTCCTAGATCTGGAGTAATATGAGTAGAATGGAAGGAACTACTGGAAGACAGATTTGGATCCTCTCCTTAGATTTTTGCAATCCAACAACGGCAGGGGATCCATGGAATCAAAGAAAAACAGAGTTTTTCGGTGAAAGTACCAAAGTGTTTATACCAAAAAAGGGCACAACGCTCATTGGATGTATATGAAGAGATTAGAATGAAGAATTAAATGAAAAATGAGGCTACTCTAACAATCACACCAAGAAAAGTAAGAAGAAATGGAAAAAAGACAAGAGTTTATAGTGGTTCGGCGTTGTAGCCTATGTCCACTTTGAAGAATTTGTTGTTTATAGATGATTCTCAACTGAGTTACAATAGCACAAATCACTAGTACCCAATTTACAATGGAGTTTCAGCAGAGTAACAGCGTAGAAGTTCCAAAAGTCCTTCATTTGTTGGTGTAGGGGTGTTATTTATAGGAGTGGATCTGGAAATATCTGCCTCAAATCTCGGAATACCTCTTCTCACACGTAAGTGGGCCGACCAGATTGATCTAGGGTTGTTTGGGATCAATCCTGACCGATCCATACCCCTTCGTATCGATCAAGAATTGGCCTAATGGAGCTGCAATCAATCATGGACATTCTTGAGTGAATAAGCAAGCTTCTGTTAAAATTTCATGGCATTTGGACTTGTAGTTTGAGAGTTATGATCGATCCAAGATTGAATTTTCCTTGGAAAGCTGAAGGCTTTGTATCGATGGATTTCATATCGATACAATGCATATCGATCTGTTGCCTGTCGATGATGTGGTGCTGGAGATCTACATTTCATGCTTATAGACCGTTTCCTTTGTTTTAACCTGTTCTTTTGTATCCATCCAAGGTTATACTCTTCGTGTCGATCCCTGCCTCCTTCTTTCATATCAATGCTTGGCCTTGGCTCTTTGTATCGATCAAATAATTGATCTATATTAAACATAGAGTGGTTGGTTGAATGGAGCGCAACTGGTCCATGGAATGTTGAAGTCTGTTCAAACTCTATGGATACGAAATGGATGGAGGCTAAGTGATGGACTTATGTTCGTATTGATCTGGAGGGATACGAAATGATGGTTGTAGGTTGATGGGTATGAAATTGATGTGTTCCATATGGATCTTTATCGATGCATAACTTATGCATACGGACTTTGATTGACTTGAAATTCAAAATGTTGCCTTCATAGCTTTTCTTGTCACACCATGATAATTGTAGCTCGATCCGAACTTGGACCAAGTTTGCCTGTATCCATCGTGTACCTGTAGAGAGCCGATCTTCGGGATGGATTGTCTTCAGTCTCTAGTCAAGCCCTTGGGGTCATGGCCTTGCAAAAAAGGCGGGATAACGCCATACTCTAAATTTTAAAGGAAAAACCCATGGCTTATATATAAAGGAGTTTTGTAATGGCTTTAAGAATGTAATTTTGAAGAATTATTTCCTCGATAAAAAAATATAAGTTAAGAGTATTAACTATGTAATGATGTGTATTTCAAGGACTTAAACCCACAGGAGTGGTGTTGTTAAATTATTGTTTTGCTTCTTCAATTATGAGTATATTCACATGATAACCCATAACTGTATTTTGGGAAAAAGGGGTAGAAGAACCACTAGGTTAACTCAAATCATGAATATAAATTACTTAAACTTCGGAATGAGTAGAATTGCATCCGTGGAGTCAGGGTGACCAAAAATATAAGATGCCTAAACTTCGTAGTTATTGGTGCATACCAAAAGGTTCATAGTAAACCCATGAAAAATATGATAAAGTTGTTATTGGTGCATATCAAAAGGTTTACAGTTAACCCATGAAAACTATGTGTTAAGAGTAGTTGGCAGGGGCTAATTAGTTTGTAGTGAACCCATGAAAACTATATCTGGATTAAGAATTGACACCAGTCAATAGGTTCCAAGCAAACCCATAAAAACCAGGATAAGCAAGTGGTTAATGGATGTATCAGCAGGTTCTTAGTCAACCCATGAAAACTAGGATGTGCAGTGAGTTACTGGATAAGTCCATTGGTTCCTAGTTAACCCATGAAAACTAAGATAAGGTGATTAGTTATTGGAAAGAACAATAGGTTTAGGAGGACCCATGAATTAATTAAGTTAATTGGCAGAAACCTATAGGTTCTTAGTGATCCCATGAAAACTATGAATAAGATAGAGTGTCCATTAATTGTAACAAGGTTATTAGTAAACCTATGAAAACTAAAAAGGTTAATAGTGACCCAGGAACTATAAATGAGACAGGGCGTCAGTTTAAACTGGGAAAGGGAAATATTAATCATTTTCAAGTATGCATATCATCATAGTGTTTGAAATGTATGTTTTAACCATTGTGGATGCAGGAGCACAGAATATGGTTTTATAAAGCTTTTAGGATACTAGTGAAAGGAAAAACCCGTTCCGCTAAGAGGCATGGTTTCACTAGATATTTAAAAGGATTGAGATGTTAGATTATTATCCATACCAGGCTTTATGTCTGACTCGAAGTTTTTGTTTCCCCTTAAACTCTCGGTAGTTAATTGATTTTGAGTAGTTTGAGGTTTAGGATCTTCAAGTTCTCTTCTTAGATGAAAAAAGCTTTCGAAGACGTGCAGGTGGTAGATAGTTATTTAGTGTTTGTCTTTCCGCTATGTGTTTTGTGGTAAAGGCAGATTTATGAGCCTTACTATATACTCTGATCAACCAAAGGGGCATCTTCATATGTCGCTCTTGGCATAATTATAATAATTATATTTTTACTGAACGTGGTTAACGAATAGGGATTATGTAATGAACATGAAATGTTTTAATTTGAATGTTGAAATATGATTTTTATTGTTAAAATTTTTGTATACTTCTGTGATCTGTGTATCAATGAATCTAGCATCGCCGTATTTGGTCGTCGAAAGTTAATAACTATGGATGACTGCAGCATCTGTAGCCGTTAATTTTGGGCCTCCAAGTAGGGGGATGTTACTAGTTGGTATCAGAGCATAGGTTTATGAACTTTTAAAAGAAAAGTTAAATCTAAAAGCTTTTTCAAACATAATCCAATGAATTTAAAAATAAGATCGGGGTTTGGGTTAACACTATAGTAACATACTTGTATTTGATATATAGGTATATGTCTAAGTACGTATTCCCCTCTCTCTTAGACCATTCTTCTGTATCTTACTAAGGCTCGTATGCAAATATACGAGAAAAAGGATATGGAGGCAAGAAATGGAAGAGGAAATCTAGGTGAAGGAAGCACCACAACTAATGGAAATGCTCGACCTAGTACTCGGAGAAACCAAGGTCGACAGGCTAATGCTAATCAAAATGCTGAGGCCAATGTAGGTGCTGGAAATTCGCCAATAAATGCGGGGATGGTGTATTAGTTAGTTGGCTAATATGTTCCAAGTGGGAGCTACTGGGAATGTTGGTGGAGGTAATTCTATAGTTTCGGTTGGATATAACTATGCTAAGCTGAGTAGAGACTATGTTGGTCTAGGAGGAAATCCGTTTGTTGGAATAGAAGATGCTGTTGAAGTTGAGAACTGGCTGTTGAACCGTAAAAGGATCTTTATAGATTTAGGCTTGAATGAAGGAGAGAAGAGAAGGCAAGCCTCTAGACAGTTGCAAGGGCTAGGCCTTCATTGGTGGAATAGTGTGACAACGGAGTGCCAGAGGAAGAGTTGACTTAGGTGACTTCAAGAGAAGGTTTGAGCAAAGGTTCTTATCTGAGGTTGCCAAATCAGCATTGATGAGGAAGTTCATGGATCTTGTCTAAGGACAGATGTCTGTGATCAAGTATGCTGCTAAGTTTGATGAGCTATCTCAATATGGCTATGCTTTGCTTGACACCGATTTCAGGAGGAATGAGAGATTCATTAGAGGTTTGAGGCCAGAGCTAGGCAATGGCAATGACTCATATTAAAGAGCCTTGTCATGTGATGGTGGAGATGACCCTCCGACATGAATAGATGCTTGCTATTTCAGCTAGGGAGAAGCCAGTTGAGTCTTAGGGTTTTCAAGGAAGAAAAAGGAAATTCTTTAAGACAAAAGGAGCCCAGAAAGGGGAGGCCGCCAAGAAGGTTGATCTGGTGTGTTATAAGTGTGATAAGAAGGGCCATTATTCCCATGAGTGTAGAACTGGAAAAGGAAAGAAGCTTATGGAGAATAAGAATGTGAAATGTTTCAACTGTGACCAAGTTGGGTATTATAAGAACTAGTGTCCAAAGCCAGTTAGGGCGGACAGAGGAAGGTGTTTGCTATTGGACCACCGTCTTCTTCTAAACCCACTATAGCTGAGAAAGGGGAAACTGTGATGGAAGGTACGCTTTTGATTCAAAATACACCAGCTAGGGTACTTTTTGATAACGGTGCATCCCATTCATTTATATCATAGTATTTGGTTGATAAGTTATGTATAGAACCCACCTACCTTATTACTTCCTTAAGGGTTGCGAATCCAATAGGATGGTATGAAACTCTTGGGATGAGATGTGACCAGTTAGAAATTGATTTGTTAGGACATAAATTTGCGTGCAGTTTGTATGTTTTTGATTTCGTAGATTTCAGGATCTTCGTAGGTATCTATTGGTTGGGTAAGTATGAGGCTAGGATATTTTGCTAGGATCGAGAAATATCATTGAGACACCTAGATAGTCATAACTGAATCATTTCTCGATGGAGAATTCTTGCAAGAGTATTTGTGCTTTGTTGAGTACCATGGAGGTCGGTGAAGAACTTAATCAGGTTCATGTGGCTAGAAAGCTTGCAGATGTCTTTGAGCCGGTTACTGGATTACCACAAAAACGAGCTGTTGAGTTTTAGGTAGACCTTGTCCCGAAAGTTGAACCTGTCAATAGACCACCTAGCAGGATGACACCGACGGAGATGAAGGAATTGAAGGTGCAGTTAGTGGATCTTGAGGGAAGAAATTTTATCGGACCAAGCAGTTCGCATTGGGGAGCAGTTGTGGTGTTTGTAAAGAAATCAGATGGGTTGTTAAGGATGTGCATCGACTATTGTAAGTTAAACAAAAAGACGATCAAGAATAGGTACCCTCTACCGAGGATAGATGGTCTATTTGACCAGTTAAGTGAAGCCAAAGTATTTTCTGGGGTTCCACCAGTTGAGAGTGGCGGAGGATAGTATTCCTTTGACAGCATTTCGGACTAGGTATAGTTCATATGAGCGGTTAGTAATGCCATTCGGGTTGGCGAATGCACCTGCTTTCTTTGTTGATTTAATGAACCAAATTTTCAAAGAGCACTTGGATAGGTTTGTGTTGGTGTTCATTGATGACATTTTGGTGTACTCTAAAGATGAAAGAGAGCATGAGATTCATCTTAATGTAGTGTTGGAGACACTGAGGCAGAATCAGCTGAAGACGAAGTTTTCCAAGTGTCATTTCTGGAAGAGAGAAGTTAAGTTTCTTAGTCATGTTGTTTCATAGGAAGGATTGTCAGTTGATCCAGTTAAGATCGAGGCGGTCAATAATTGGAAGAGACCAGAGACGAACCGAGATCAAGAGTTTTCTTGGACTTGCTGGCTATTACCAGAGATTCATTGAGGATTTCTCGCGGATGGCAGCGCCTTTGACTGAGTTGACTAGGAAGGAAGTGAAGTTTTCTTGGTCCGACAAATGTTAGGAAGCATTCCTTAAGTTAAAACATTTGTTAACCAATGCACCAGTGTTAGTAGTTTCGAAGGGTAACTAAGGGTTGGTAGTATACATCGATGCATGTGGGACTGGATTAGGAGCAATGTTGATGTAGAAGGGCAAAGTTATCACTTATGCATCTAGGCAGCTTAGACCGCACGAGGTAAGGTATCCTACTCACGACTTGGAGTAAGCTGCGGTGATCTTTTCCTTGAATATTTGGAGGCACTATATGTTAGGAGTGAGATTTGAGTTGTATACCGATCATAAGTTATTAAAATATTTATTCTCTCAGAA
Source organism: Allium cepa (assembly GCA_030765085.1). Lineage (NCBI taxonomy): Eukaryota > Viridiplantae > Streptophyta > Magnoliopsida > Asparagales > Amaryllidaceae > Allium > Allium cepa. The sequence goes on from CM060946.1 coordinate 197,739,527, forward strand.
AGAGTTGAATACGAGTCAGCAGAGATGGCTGGAGTTTTTGGCTGCTTATGATTTCAGTATAGAGTATACCTTGGGAAAAGGACATAAGGAGCAGATGCTTTCAATAGAAACATCAGAATGTGATGTTAGCAATGTTGGCATAATGGAAGGATCTAGAAGCTTTAGCCAGTTGTGGGGTGCAGTTGAGATCTACTGCTAGTTCTAGTCAGCGTACTTCCATGTTGTCTTGTTTAGAAGTGCAACCAGTGCTGATTGAGAAGATAACTTCTAAACAGAGAGAAGACCCATTGTTGGTTGAGAGGATTAGAAAGCTTAAGGTTGGATTAGAGATTGATGACCTAAAGAACTTTAACCTTTACCAAAGAAGATGGTTGAGAAAGAAGGGACAGTTTTTTCTTCCAGGCATAGAGAACTTAAGGATAGAAGTTCTAAAAGAGTGTCACCGATTGAAGTTTATGATTCATCTTGGAGGAACCAAGATGAATCAAGATAGGAATAGGAGCATTTATTGGGAAGGCATGAAGAGAGATGTTGGCTTGTGGGTTACGTAGTGTATTAACTGTCAACAAGTGAAAGCCGAACATCAAAAGCCAAGTGGGTTACTTCTTCCTTTAGATATTCCAGTTTGGAAGTAAGATTCGATATCGATGGACTTTATAGACGAGTTGCCAAAGTCAAATAGAGGAAATGAAAGCATATGGGTTATATTGGACAGGTTGACCAACAGTGCCCATTTCATTCCGGTAAAGTCAACCAGAACGTACATGTTTTAGCAAAGTTGTTCAAGAAGAACATAGTTAGACTTCATGGGATTCCTAATCGCATAGTCAGCGATAGAGATGCATTGTTCACTAGCGAATTTTGGAAGAGACCGCAAGAGGTATTAGGTACCAAGCTTAAGATACAACTTATCACCCACATACAGATGAGCAGACATAGGAGTCAACAAGGTGTTCAAAGATTTGTTGAGGGCTTGTGTATTGGACTTGGTGGATCTTGGGAAGATCACCTGCATTTTATTGAGTTTTCATGTAGTAATAGTTATCAGACTAGTATAGGAATGGCAACTTTTGAAGCATTGTATGGGAGACCATGCAAATCGCCGGCATGTTGGTTAGAGACTGGAGACAAATTGGTCTTAGGTTCATATTTAGTAAGAGAGGCATCAGAGAAATTGATTTAATCCGAAAATGAATGAAGAAAGCTCAATCCAAACAAAAGAGTTACGCAGATAAGAGGCGTAAGGACCTAGAGTTCTCTGTGTAAGATAGGATTTTCATTAAGGTATCACCAATGAAGGGTATGGTACAATTCCAAAAGTCGGGAAAGTTTTCTCCGAGTTATCTTGGTCCATTTCAGATTATAGAAAGGATTGGAAAGCTTGCTTGTAGAATAGAGTTGCCAAGCAGTTTGGCAGGTGTCCACAATGTATTCCATGTGTCTCATCTTCTTAAGTATGTGCAAGATCAAGAGGCTACTATTCCATAGACAAAGTTAGGGGACTTAGTAGTGGAGCCTGATTTGACTTTTGTTAGATAACCAATTCGAGTTGTAGCGAGAGATGAGTAGATATTGAGGACCAAGACAGTCAAGTTGGTAAAGGTTCGGTGGAGCGACAACGAGAAAGACTGTACTTGGGAGACTGAAGGCAGGATTCGAGAGGCTTATCCTAATCTACTTTGATCGTATGTCTGTGTTAGATTTATATAGATTAGTGGCTAGTCAGGTAGGCTTGTATGGTTATTAGGAGATGCTACAGATGATTGTTATGTTTACTAGTTAGTCCTTACTTAATTTCAAGGAAGAAATTATTTAAGGAGGGGAGTCTGTAACACCCCTATTTTTGTTGATATTATTCAGGAGATTTAATTAAAATAAATTAAATAGAATAATGTAGATAAGGAGATTGAGGTTGATTAATAAACTAGTGGCCGTGCTTATTTAAAATCAAATGAACTTATATAAATTGTTAAGAAATTAGACACAAGGGCATTAGGATAAATAGCCACCCACACTTCCCACCCTTATACTATTTTTCGAAGTTCTACACATTCATTTCACCAGAACAAAAATATTAATAACCATGAGAAGCAAGGCCGACCATTAAAAGAGAAGAGAAAATCAACTAAAAGCTAGGATTCAAGTTAGAAGGATTCAACCACAATCATACTTCAATTTCCTTATCCAATCTAAGATGAATAATAATTTCTACATCTCTATTTTGACTTTTACAATGGTTTCGGATTTAAGGATAAATCTATTTTTATGATATGTCGAATGATGATATGTTTGTTTATGATTTATATGTGTTTAAACAAGGTCATTTAATAAAGGATTTACACGGTTTAGGGAAAAATCGAGATGAAATGATTTTTAAACACCATGGGAAAATTTTATGTTATAGAAAACATGATTTTGGAGATGGGTTTCAATTTTCATAATTTTATGAGTTTGTATGGATTTTATATAAATTTTCTAGTAAAGAAAATGATTTATTGGGTTATAAATTAATTACGGGTATAATAAAGATTATTTGGGTTTGAAAATTTTATATGTTGGAAAACATATTAAAATAGATTTTATGAGATTTTTCTAGATTTTTCCTAAGTGTTTTGTTGAATATATAAATTTATTTAAGGTATGGGACTTAAATGTTTTATATATTTAATTAAGAAGAAGGGGCACTTTATAAAACAAAATTATTATTTAATTCTGAAATTAGTGGCAGCATTTTTTTGAAAAGTAATTGTTAACCAATGAGAATTTGATAAACAAAGGCAAATTAGTTGAAAAGTTAAACTTTTTAAGTCAAAAAAAATCATACTTTTAGCATGTTTCGACCTTTTACGGTAGTAAACCTTCCGACTCAGACCTTTCAACAAGCACTAGTACAAAAAGTGCATATTGCTTCGCCTCATTTGAATCAGTTGAAGTAAAAACTGATGCAAATAGAACTATTTGCATCAGTTCTATCTTAATAACCGGTGCAATTGGTACGTGGAAAGCAATAGGTAATAAAAAATCAAATTTGCATCAGCTGTCACCAACAACCGAAGAAAATACATCGATGCAAATAGTTTTAGTCGCATCGGTTTTAAAGTCAACCGATGCAACTATTTTAATTTGCATCCCTTACCAACGTAGTTTTGTTCGGTGGATCCAAAATAATCATTTTGACCAAGTAAAAATGCGGCCGCCTAAATCCCTCTTTGTTTTCACTTTCGACCAAATTTCTTATCCTCAATTCATTCCGTCGATCGATTTTAAATTCACTCCAACAGCAACGACCTCAAAAGCAACTCGTCGCCATCTCCGATTCACGTCGGATCTGTCCAAATCAAAAGTGGAGTTATTCGGTAATTTATTTACTCGGCCAATTCATGTGGTTTATTCGTTGATTGATTTTTGATGATTTGCAAGCTAAGGTATTAGCAATTATCTATCAAACTATCAATATAAATCGAACCGAAAATTATCCACATTAAAACATCTATTTTATTTTAGATTTTGGCATTAGTATAAAATCCCAATGCAAATTACTAAAATCATCAAAGCGTCTGTCCCCTTTTCCTAGATGTTTTATGAAAGGATTGATTTGTACACTGCTGACTGAATCAGGTTTGTTTATTTCTTTGCTTCGGTTTTATTGTACAGGTTTTGAGAACTTGGTTGCTGATTTCACGAGCATGACATGTTTGATGTTTTGCCTTATATGCTTAATATGATGTTTCTGTTTCAAGCAAAAATAAAACCTGGGTTTTTGTATGATTTAGATTTACTGAATTTGGTCACGATTAAAGTTGTGTTTGAGAATGCCTATAAATTTTACATAACTAAACTGTAAGATCTAAAATGGTTATTCAGTAATGTGCCACTACAAATCTTGAATATGGTGTTACGATTTTCCGATGGGAATTCGTCTTTCAACCCTTAGAATTGCTGAGTATCTTAAACATTCAGCAATTTCTATTTACCGGATTGCCTTTTCCATTAGTTCTCTTCTACTAGTTATGTTTGAACCCATATGGATATTCTGTAAAGTTTTAGAAATCATTTCTGATAAACCCCATATCTAAATCATGAAATTTGAAGGCATGATTGAGAGTTTCAGTCAAAAAGAAGATGCGATTTTTTTGTGAAGCTTTTTTATAACTTCTTTTTTGTCTTTCTATGAGTTTACAAATTAATTTTCAAGTTGTTGAGTATATAAAAATATGATCATTATTAAATCTTTGTGAATATATGCAATCTTTAAATAATTATGTGCAGTCTAAAAATGTATAAATGCAAAGTCTGATATTTCAAGCCTGCCTTGTTTAGAGCATTTCCAACAACTCATTAAATTCAATCCATAACTACGCATTTGTATCTATTAAGCTCTAACAGAAAATTACAAGTTTTAGCTCTAAAACTAATTCAGCAAAATGATTGCATTAGCAATCATCCAGTTTGTGATTTCAAGTGGATGCGGAGATTGTTTAATTAATGACTGGAGTTAAACAAAAGACCGAGCTCGGGTACCCTTTATACAGAGGTCTAGATACAGTCAACTGTGTGTTGACCATATCGGAAACTTGTTCATCATAGACCTGAGCTCAATACTTGTTTGACAACCGCCCAGTTCAGCTTTTGTTGTGGGAATCTCCTGATTAAAACTTGTAGTATTGCAAGTTGTGATATGTTGGAGATGCTCTTACACCCCAATAGGAAACATACGTAGAAAAGCATATATGTTGTATGTTTACAAAGTAAGCTACGTACTCTGTACTTTTTGGAAAAGTTTATACTCTTGATACAAAAATTTGCCTTTTCTACATTGAGTTTGTAAAGAATATTACTTGTTTATGTTTTCATGACTGCTAGTAGTCAGTTACTTTAGGATGCATTGTTTTTTAGGGGTATACTCAGCATTTGCAGGAGTTGAAACAAGATTTGTCTTTTCTAAATTGAGCTTGTACTGAAAATTGCTTGTTTACATTTTCCTGGCTTCCAGTAGTTGTGTCCTATAAGCAGTTTATAATTCTGCAACTTTTGTTTATAATCCATGCTTTATACCGTGATTATGTTGAATTTAGGAAGTGAGTGAGGATGTGGTAAAGATACTGAATGCAACGGGTTCGGACATTGATGTGAGCTTTGATTGTGCTGGGTTTAGCAGGACAACGTCGACCGCCTTTAAGTCTACCAGCCCTGGTGGTAAAGTTTGTCTTGTTGGAATGGACCATAATCATTTGACCATGCCCATCGCTGCTGCTACCGCTAGATGATATATCTCAATAATTTTACGCTATTTTGTAACTATTTCATATTAGTGTGTCTGTTAAAATGCATCGATTGTTCTAATGATCTAATGGTCGAGATCTTCAATCTGATATATTTTGAATGATTGTAATATTGCATGCAATAATTGTTTGTTATAATAAATAATATATATCTATATAATAAAATTTCTTGGTAGGACAAACAAGAGACAAAGAATGGTTGAGATTTAATTTTAAAGTAATACATCTAATGGTTGCACAGAGTTAACACTCAGATAAGAACATGTTAGCCCACCCCACATTCACTCACACCCGCTGAGATGCAAAACACGTTGTTTCTAAACTGCTTCTTTTACGATCCATTCTCCCTCCCGTTTTATTTCACAATTTGACTACCTTTATTCTCCAACGTTTTTCTTCTCACCAGTCTTCCTTGAAGACTTTGTATCTCTCTTTAATGCCATGGCAAAACCAATCTCCTCATCCCATTAACATAAGATTTTAACTTTAGAATTGGTATTCATCTTGATTTATATCAGGTCTGGACTACCAAAGATAAGTAATTGCTTATTTTAATTTGATTTGGTGCATTTTTTTTGTCTTTAATTTCTCCATGATATGCATCTAATATGTTTCTCAATTGTCATTCTCATCTATTAGTATTCTTCATCAGTTTGCCAAATTGAGATTTTGAAAGGGATAATTTTCTCCTCACTTCCTATTATTTATTTCTTATACTTTTGTAGTGGTAATGGTAATTAATTTTTTTTTCCAGTGAAATGTTCTTGATTGTTATCATGGACAGAGAGTAATGTCACGTCTTCTTGCTCTGTTAATCTCCGTTAATAAGTAACTTCATTTTACTCCACTTCCTTCATGATGCTCACCTCACCTCACCAATCAGTTTTCATGTTTTATTGTAACAGTTTTATTTCTTTTTCTGGCATTATAACTTTTCCTCCCGACACTAAATGATTTGTCTAATAGTTCAGCAAGATGTAGTGGCTTCAAACAAAGGTGGAAATAATCATTGTCATCTCTTCTAAAGCACAATGATGTCGGTCGAGGATTTTTAGGTAATACCATATTTACACCATTGGATCGCTTTATGGTTTTGGTTTTACAACAACTAATGGTACCATTAAAGAAAATCAAGACGATGTGACACCACCTTTAGTTTATGGAGCATCCACCTATTTTCAGTTTTTGTTAATGGTCATTTAGCTGCCTAATTGAGGCCTTCTAGGTCATTCAGTTTAAAACATGTATTGGCTTCAAGAATTTGTTTACGTTTTGCTGGTTGTTTCCAACATATTGATCAGTTATGATGTTTCTAACATGTATTGGTCATCTTTCTTTCGATGTTATTACCAGAGTGGAGATTCTTTATTGTATAATCAGAATGTATTTTTGATTGTGTTAGGCAACTTAATTATACAAGTTGCTCCTTTACACGTATCAGAAAATAAAGAGTTAAAACATATTAGGTGAAAATGGCATACATTTGTGGAAATAATGCAACTTCATTTGACGATTCAATATTGAAAGATGATAATAAAAAGAAAATAACAAAGAGGGTAATAAGTTAAACTCCTTGAAGCAGCATGTCTTTTTTGTCATTTCTTGATATTATAGTTACATTAACTAACATTCACTGAAAACTGATAACATATGGTTTAGGCTATATGGTACCAAATACTTTTTCATGTGCATGTTGTAAATACATTAAGTTAACTGTAAGGTACACTGTTCTTATATGAAGACAAGTTGAATCAGGCACAATTACAATGGGCTTAGTTACAATGGGTTCGAAGGAGTTAATCGTTTACTGTCAATAAGATAATAGTTTTCTATATAAATATATCATGTTATATTTATAGATAAGCTGAAAGCTTCAATCAAAATTAAAAGTTTCATGGAGGTTATGAATTTCAAATTTATTAACACTTTTTTTGTTCCAAATTATGTGATTACTTTTACAGTAATAGTACCGCCTAGATTATTGAATTACTTGCCTTACTAAATACAATAATATTGAATTACTAAAAATATTGAGTTTATTATATTATATTATAAGCTTGAGCAGTAATAGGTGAACTGGATGAATGAGTATTTGAATTAGCTAAATGTACTATCTGAATGAATGATCAGAATGAATGTCTAACTGGGTGAGCTAAGCTGCATGATGACTTGGATTATCTGTCTTTTGTTGGGGTACTACATGCCCTCTATCATAGTTCTTTTTACCAACATGACTATAAGTCTATAGATTTACCTTACTATGTATGAAACGAAGACATTTCAAATGTAAAACGGTAGTTAAAAGAACCTATGCAAAATAGGTTGATTTATGTTTTTTGTATCATTTTTTTTCCGTTGACATAAACCTTGATATTTAGGTTAGCTTTGTGAATATAATGGTTCCCAATATCATATTCATAGTGCGTTTACTATACTTTTGTTTCCCAAATACTTTAAGAATTAGTTACTAATAATTTTGTTCTTACAACAGCTAACTTTCTTTTGTATAAAATGCATTTTATTTTTTTCAAGGTTGCAGATGTATATGGTTCACAGAAAAGGGGATGAAGTTAGGGAAATACTCACTAGAACCACTGGCTATGATATATTTTGTGAAAATATTTTACTATAGTATTCAATATGATTTCATACAACAAAAGGCAGATTATATGTTATGTGCACCCTGTGTTTAACAATCCTATAATGATCTTATGATGGATTATTATTATTGGTATATATTTTTTTACACCAAATTTTATACTGATCAAACTTTACCTCAGTGCAATGTGCAACATCATTCATTATATGTGAAGCAAATTTTATATCCGTGCCATCGGCACAGGCTTTATACTAGTGTGTATATATATATATTGTCTATTTGAGTACTGTAATAATGATTTCTGAGAATGGCTTTTTTGCATCAGGTATAAATAGCTGATGTAATAGAGGGATTAGTTTTGCACCGGTTGTTATAAAAAACCGATGCAACAAAGAAGCCTTTTAAACCCAAAGACTCTTATGTTGCATTGGTTTCAACAACAACCTATGCAACAAGTTCCTTTGTTGCATCAGTTTTCATTACAACCGATGCAACATGAGGGCTGTGTCCAAGCAACCAACCGTATTTTGCATCAGTTGTTAGTAACAATTGATGCAAACAGGACCGTTTTGCATCGGGTTTAGAACTGCTGCGAAAATGTTAAGCCTGTTGCATCGGTTACATATGCATCGGATGTTGAACTGATGCAAAAGGGGGGTAAACAACCGATGCAAATGGCATGTTTTGTAGTAGTGAAGGTTGAGAGGTTCATAGCTTTCGACAATTTCGACAAGCTCAAACCAATGCATATGGTATCAAGTTACTTGGTGCGTAATGAATTGGACAGAGTCAGAGGGTTCGTAGTGGAAAGGTTGATGGCCAAAGAGGTTGGGGTATGTTGTTTTATAAACTAAAACTTTCACCTGCTTTGCTTTCGAATTAGAGCTTTCAACTTGGTTGCTTTCGACCAAGTCAAATGTTTAAAAATAATGGTTTTAAACCTTTCGAAAAAGACAAAAGGTTGTTGCAGCTTTACTTCTATTTTGTTTTGAAACCTTTCGACATAGTAAAAAGGTTACTGCCACTTATCATTGTTTTGTTTTGAACCTTCCGATACAGTCGAAAAGTTATTGCCTCTTTTTCCAACCTTTCGAAGTCGTTGTTTTTTGACAAAGATGAAAGGTTTACTTGTTTCAAAAAACCAACTGCTTCTCCCGTTGCTTTCGAAAGGTTTCGAAGCTTTCAACTTAGATGATTTACCCTTGTTTTATAATTCAAGTATAACACAACCTTTCGAAGGAGTTGCTTTAAAAAGGTGGAGGTCTATTGTACTAAATGAAATGTTTTAAAGCTTTCGAAATAGACCTTCCAATAAGATTGAAAGGTTTCTTCCATTGTAGTCAAAACGTTTTAAAAGAGGATCTTCCGCATATTTTAACTCATACTCGGTAAATTTTCGAAAGGTTTATGTTTTAAGAGTTGAATGCTTTCGAAATGTTTAAATAGCTGAATGTTTTCAATAGCTTCGAAGGGTTAGGACTCAAATGGTTGTTTGAAGACCTTGCAATAAGGTCGAAAGGTTTGGTTCTGACAGGTTTGAAAACCCATACTCTAAATTTTAAAGGAAAAAACCACAGCTTATATATAAAGAAGTTTTGTAATGGCATTAAGAATGTAATTTTGAAGAAGTATTTCCTTGACAAAAGAAATATAAGTTAAGAGTGTTAACTATGCTATGACATGTATTTTAAGGATTTAAACCCATAGGAGTGGTATTGTTAGATTATTGTTTTGCTTTTTCAATTATGAGTATATTCACATGATAACTCATAACTGTATTTTGGGGAAAAGGGGTAGAAGAACCAGTAAGTTAACTCAAATCATGAATATAAATTACATAAACTTTAGAATTAGTAGAACTGCATCCATGGAGTCGGGGCGACCAAAAGTATAGGATGCCAAAACTTTGTAGTTATTGGTGCATACCAAAAGGTTCATAGCAAACGCATGAAAACTATGGTAAGGTTGTTATTGATGCATACCAATAGGTTCAAACTATGTGTTAAGAGTAGTTGACAAGGGCTAATTGGTTTGTATTAAACCCATGAAAACAATATGTGGATTAAGAATTGATACCAATCAAAAGGTTCCTAGTAAATCCATGAAAACTAGGATAAGTAAGTGGTTAATGGATGTATCAGTAGGTTCCTAGTCAACCCATGAAAACAAAATGTGCAGTGAGTTACCGGATAAGTCCATTGGTTCCTAGTCAACCCATGAAAAATAGGATAAGCTGATTAGTTAGTGGAAAGACCAATAGGTTCAAGAGGACCCATAATTAATTAAGTTAATTGGTAGAAGCCTATAGGTTCTTAATGATCCCTTGAAAACTATGAATAGGACAAAGTGTCCATTAATTGTAACAAGGTTATTAGTAAACCCATGAAAATTAAAAAGGTTAATAGTGACCCAGGAACTTTAACTAAGACAAGATGTCAGTTTAATTGGGGAAGGGAAATATTAATTATTTTCAAGTATGCATATCATCATAGTGTTTTGAAATGTATGTTTTAACCATTGTGGATGCAGGAGCACAGAACATGGTTTTATAAAGGTTTTAGGATACTAGTGAGGGGAAAACCTGTTCCGCTAAGCGGCGTGGTCTCACTAGATATCTAAAAGTATTGAGATGTTAGACTATTAGTCATACCAGGCTTTATGTCTGACTCAAAGCTTTTGTTTTTCCATTAAACTCTTGGTTACTCATTTGATTTTGAGTAGTTTAAGGAGGGTTTTTAGGTTCTCTTCTTACAAGAAAAAAGATTCCAGAGACGTGCGGGAAGCGGATAGTTATTTAGTGTTTTTCTTTCTGCCTTGTGTTTTGTTGTAAAGGCAAATTCATTAGCCTTACTATATACTCTGATCAACCAATGGGGCATCTTCATATGTCGATCTTGGCGTAATTGTAATAATTATATTTTTTCTGAACGTGATTAATGAAATTTGGGATTATGTAATGAACATGAGATGTTTTAATTTGGATGTGGAAATATGTTTTTTATTGTTAAAATTTTTCCATACCTCTGTGATTTATGTATCAATGAATCTATCATCGCCGTATTTGATCACCAAAGATTAATAACTATGGATGACTGCAGCATCCGTAGCCGTTAGTTTTAGGCTTCCAAGTAGGGGATGTTACACTATCTCGAATAAAATTATTATTTCTTTTCTCCAAAAGCATTTGAAATAGTAATATACCATTTACTTTATAGTAAATTGAATCATACTTTTGGAATCAAATTAAAATTTATTTTATCAAAACAATTATATAGCGAGATCAGAACGGTAGCAACTCCTTGCTTAGAAATGTTTTTATACCAAGAACATTTTTAATTACTATTATTAACCGGTAAACCATGAAAATCATGTTGTCAAAAACCATCGGTATTTAAACTCTCGATTCCTTCTATTTATACACACATTTAAAAAAATCAAATTTATAAAATATATCCCTTTAAAGGAAATCGTTCCTCAAATATGTATTTCAAAAATATTTTAGGTTTCTTATGTAAATCATTTTTCAATTATTTACTACAGCAAAAACATTCCAATTTCTTTTTATAAAATCAACCTTTGTATAAAATTGTTTTCAAAATATTCACTCCAGAATATTCAAAATTTTCTTTTAAATAAATAACCCTTGGAAATCAAATTTTAACCCAACATCATCAACGAATGTCTTATATTCAATTTATGAACTTAATTCAGAAGGTATTTGTTTCAATGTTCCCAAAATTCTTATCTACCCAACCCAGGTTTCAAACAGAAAGATTCTAGATAGATGAATAATAGTCAATGCTCGGAATTGGAGAGCATGACTAATCAAATTCTAGAAGATAATAATAGAATAATATCCTTCCTAACAACCAAGCACTACCAAGAATAACTAATAACAAATTTCCTTTGAAAATTTAATTATTATATATATATAATATATTTCTGGGTAAAATTATTTCATTTACCCATTTCCAAAACAATACCGTGTCATTTGGTCTTGTTCGAGTGTTTAGGAATTTCCTATCGATGACGTTGGTCAAACGCATCGACCAAAATTATTATGCCACTCAACTAAACAAACAACACAATATAAAACATTTTTTTATATCACTAACAATTACGCGCTATCAAATGTATCATTGCAAACTCATCTAGGGTCTCGCTTACCCTATCTCAAATGAGTTAACCCCAAACAAGCCTAGGTGTTCGCTCAACCTAAGCTCTGATACCACGTGCAATGACCCACTTTTCTGTACAGTTTAAGCTGACAACAAAACCACACATGTCCAACCCAAATTGAATGGAAAAACGAATGGTTAGAGAAAAGATAGAAGAAAGAAGACAAGAAGAACTAAACAAACATGGAATCTCACAACGGAACGAATGATCTATAATATATAACAAATATTTACACAAAAACAAAACTGTAATATATGTACATACAAACATCAATCAGAGTATACTAACCTATTCAGCACAGACAGTTATAACAACCTTCCTTACAATTGCTGATAAATACAACTATGAATGCAATGGAAAAATAACCATGTACGTGAATATGTCTCTGGACCTCCAACTTGTCTCTAAAAGCTCCAAATATCCAAGTAAACCCGTAAGTATGCTCAATCTGACCCGAGCATTATAGGAAAACAACGCCCAGGTTAGTCTGGTAAAATCAGCGTGAGAAACTTAAATCATAATGAATTTTATTTATCATAAATTTTAATATCCTTTAAAATCAAAGGTATCTCATAAGACCAAGCCGCACATAAACACTGACGGTTTTTACCTTACGATAACCAAAACCTTTTTATAGAAAAATCCAGTAAAATTATAATAATGTCTAGAATACAAATATTTATTAATTATAGTTGAAATTGTTACAATATTAAATTCCAGCATAATAGGTTTATAATCAAATCCGCACGGTGCTTATTGGAAATGGATTCCAACAATGGCAAGGTAAAGGACTACCTTTCGTATAGTACAACTCTAGATAAAATGTACTTGGGGTTAGACCATGAACTTGGCCCACCCCTGCCACCACAGAACCGGCCTACCCCTGAACTTGGATAGTACCGAATATGTCATTACCCCGGTTGCTTTCCAACCTTAATCGAGAGCCTTCAGGCACAACCAAATCCACGATATGATGATCTAAAAAGGTGATGACACACTCTAATGGAAGCGACCCACATAGCCCTGCTGCATTTATCCTATTTTAGCCATTTTCGGGTTGTGCGGCTTGAGGCTACAATTACCTTTTTACATAGCAATTCTACTTGGAATGCTAACACTGCCCTCCAAGCAGCAATACAGTGCTAGCATTCATTCATAGAAGTTCGTTCTGGGTTTGAACCAAATCGAAGGCACTACCTCCACTGCATCCATTTTGGAATCACCCTTAGGATTAGTAGCAGGTGTCCCTTGTACTTCAAAAGCTCCGTCCTTAATTCCATATTCTTCAAGATGTCTCCAGTTCGAAATGCCTGAGTTGGATCGAAGTGGTTTTCGAATAACAAATATGATCCCAGTCGCCTCGAAACAACTTTAGATAGTTCCTGGTAAACTCAACCTCGGTTCTTTAGGAAATAAAAAGACAAGGATAGGAGCGGAAGTACCTTCTAATCGTTAGTGGACGGATTTCCTTATTATTGTCCTAAGAGAATGAAATGAGATTCACACGCAAGCATGACTATGACATATAACTCATGTGTTTCTCCTAGATATTTCCAAAGTTATATTTTGGTCTAGATTTGATAGTCAATTGTTTAGCTATCAAGTAAAAAACATTCGAAACAAAGATTATATTCCCCTGGAAACCACTAAGCCTCTCAAATTAATCTTCCATTAATTTAAAATCATATTTTAAATATTTGGAAATCGCTTCCATATAATTAGCTCAATAGGACAAGCATATTCACAAACATTATATTTCGATATTTAAAAAATATAGCCACATCCTTATCTCAATGGCTTAAGTATATACACAAACCATTCCACTTTTCAAAACTTGAAAACTCTTCCATATATAAGTATATTCACCAAACACTTAGGAAGATTTTCTATTTCGAAATCATATTTAAATGGTCAAACCCAAATGTCATCTAAGATAGAGAAACCCAAAACACAAATCCCTTATATAAAACATTCTTAATAAATCCCAAACCTCGTTTATAAAACTTCTACTTCTAGGATTCTTTGAAACTCATTTATAAATTCTTTTATAATTATCCAAAGCAATTTATAAACTCTTCCCATATTTAATTCAACTTATTAATAGACTCTTTAAGTCAATAAAATCCTCTTGATACACCATAAGTTATTCAAAATAGTTTAAATAACAAATTACTATTTAAACGTCCTTCTATTTCCTTTAAATTAGACCACATTTTAAATACTATCTTTAAAATCTCATTAATGACATATTAAATAGATTTTTAAACACTATTATTGTATTGATAAGTTAACTTCAAACATTATTAGTAAAATAATTAATTAACTTTAAATGTTATTAAAACAGTATTAAATTAACCTTAAACTAATATTAATATAAAAATTAATTATCCTTCAAATATAATTAAATAACTTAAATCATTCTAGTTAATTATCTTAATTAAAAATTAAAGTATAGATAATAATTTAAATAATTAATTAAAATATAATTAAAACATTCCTAAACCATAACTAAATAACTTTTAAATAGTAATTAAACGTTCTTAAATAACATTAAGAAACAACTTTTAGGAACCATATTGATAAATAATTAACTTTAAATCATTGTTAAAACAATTATAAATTATCTTTTAAACGTTATTAAATACTGACTATTACTTTTTAAATCTAATTACTAAATAATAATTATTCTTGAAATAACTCTCAAACTATATTTTTAATTTTTAAAATTGAAGGAGGCTTAACGATCACTCTGGTACTTAAATAAGTTACCGTATTGTTCCATTTAACTTTTCAAGTTACTAACAGATATTTATATAATCCATGACTATGTAAACAAATCCAACACTTAACCATCATTGGTTAAAATATCACTAAGTCGAAGCGAAAAATCATTTAACGATATACAATCAAATGTATAAAACTATAAAATAGCAGAACGTGAATTTATTCTTCTAATTAATTGTCAAATTAATTTAATTAGCAGAACGGTGTTTTATTCCACTAACGGGGTCCAGTTACCATATTCAATCCAATTTAACTCGAAGGTAATTTATTTTGCCAAATAAACATCAATATTTAAGGTATATAAATTTAAACGATGCTATTATTCAAAATAACGTGATTTAAATCCTGTCTGTTTAAATATATCATAAATTTTTACATTTCCTAATATATCAATAAATTACACTATAATGTTGTACTCGTTCATACGAACCCAACATAAAAATCCGCGAGTCAAACAGATTTAATACGAACGAGATATGAAATTTCAAAGGTTGACATGTTTAATATAGATTATTAAAACAAAACAATATAATTTCTCACCCAAGCCAACACGGGCAAGACCACGCATCCCAACCCGCACCGCTCCACTATAAACAGTTCCATCTTCCCCAACCCAATTTGAAAGGTCCAGGAACCCATCTGTGCATGTACTGCAGTGCACGTGCACGTGCAACCCTCCATCGTAGAGACGAACTCCAACCACCAACGTGTTCCAATCATCGAGCTCTACCTCCCTGATCTAGTGCCATCAACTCTAACCCCTCGTCTACGCTTCTGACCGAAAACCACCCCATGTACAGTAAAAAAGGCGATATCTTTGCCCTCGAATCCCACCAAACTTCCACCGCTTGAGCACCTCCCCCCCCCCCCCCAACACTAATGCAACGCCAATCTCCATTCGAGCTCTCGTCGCCCAAAACTCCGGTAAACCGCAACCCTAGTTCGCCATCATCGACGATCATCATCACGGAATCATGCCGAAACCTCCACAAAAATATTACGACTTCACACGACCTCAACTGTGCTAGCAGCGTCAATCAATTCAATATGGATTGAGAGAGATCGATTTTTTAAGTTTATGAACATTTCTAACCATTTACAGTCATCAGACGATTTCTTGCTCGATTCTTGACGAATTCAAATGCATTCAATATAAAAAAAACTAGATTCGATGACAAACAACTTTTTAATTGAGAGTTTTGGCTAATATCGAAAGGATTGAAGGAATTTGATTTTTGAAGATTGAATGCTTATATTTCTTTTTGCATTTTGATGAACATGGATGCATCAGACCAACATTTTCCTTAGTCCATATATCTGTGCTTATACATCTTCTTTATATATGAACTTCTGTGTATGTGGAGCTATCCATTCATGTCATGAATCAAGAGGACAAGAAGATAAAGGTGGCTCAAGTGAGGCAGAAACGAAGGAAACAAGAAAATAAGGTGGCTGTTGCAGTACATTAGAGAAAGAGGGCTATGTACTTATATATATGTATAATAATTCTTATTATATTTAAAATAAATTCCAGTACCCTACCATACCATATCGTGTCCAATTCCGAGCCGCGATTTACAGAAAATAAATTACAACTGCATACAACAATATTACCCGATCACAAAATAAAAATAAAACAGACAAGTTATTAAATTATGTCTCAAAATGCCAGCGTTTGCAATAAAATACGTCAAACGAGAATTTGTTTATTTTCCAAATTAAAAATTATGGAAAAATTCTAAAAAGTAAATTAAAAATACGTCATTAGAAATCAAATCTAAATTTAGAACATATATTTTATTACAATTAATTCAAATTCGAATATTTAAATAAATTAAATATTCAAATTTGAAGTCCCAAAATACGAATTGTTACACATATAGCTCGAAAATTGGTGGAATTTTCATAAATGTTATATTTGTTTGATTAAACATTTTACGTGAGATGAATTCCTCTTCTTTAAAGTCAACACCAAAGTAGTTGAAAATATAGATAAGATAAATACCATGAAATAGTGTATTTTCATGGTTGAAAATATTTTTGGGATAAAATACATCCAAAATAACCAATTTATGTCATATCGACCATAGATGGCTAAATGAGCTTTACAAACTTTCAAGGTAAGATTATTAAAATTTCCCGAATGACAAGTGATAATATGCTGCAAAAGAAGATTAAGAATTTTAGCTTTTGGATGGAAATTTCGATTTTTAAACTCAAAATTATCATCACCTTCGAAAATGTTATGAAAAACTTCACAATCATGCTCTTCAATTTAAAAGAAGTAAGGTTCATTCTAGTAGATTTGAATCCAAGAATAGTACCCAAAAGTTCGCAACTTAAAACCATTAAAGTTTCTTTAACACTACTCCACACTTCTCCTTCCCCAACTTCATGAAATTTCCTTTTCAAATTTGCATAAAACATTACCAAGTGTGGATAGCAAACAAAATCGTTTTGAGAAGCATCAATTAAACCAACAGTTCTATTTTAAGAACAAATAGTATCAATTTCATAAGTAGAAAAATCATTAAAATAGAAAACTTTAACGTAGAAACTTTTCCATAATTCATATAGCTAATATAAGCTTTAATGGATTCTTAATCATGAAAATGAGTTTTTGATAGTTTTGGAGAGTCTCATGGAGGTTGGAGTGCTTGAGGAAGCCATTAGTGAATGTTTGAGGAGATAAGAGAGTTGATGAAGGTTCGAATTTTGAAATGAAAGGTGAATTGAATGAAAAGAGATAGAGATAATAAATAAAGAATCAAATGACATATTCTATGGTCAGGAGACACCTTTTACGAACATTGGGATAGGTGAAAAGATGGAGGGAAAATTCAAATTTTGAAATTCAAATTTTGCACATGTATGTGAACAAATGCTAGGGGTGTATGTCGACATATACATTTAATTTTTCAAAAGTGATTTATTTAACTATATCCTATTTTATTTTACATAAAACTATTTATAGTTATTCTATTTACAGAAAAAAATAAAAATAGTTAAAAGTTATTTTAATTATTTTTAATATATTTTATATTATTATTATATTATAAAAAATAAAAATAAAAAATCACACAATATTCAACCAATATTATTATTAACATATGGGATATTCCTAACAATCAAACAATCAAAAATTCAAATAACATAAAGCTTTTAATATATTAAATGTGTACCTTTTAGTGATCCTATTTCACCAATTATATCTGAATTCCCTATTGCTATGAAACACATGTTATCTATTTATGTATCTAATTCATTTTCGCTTAATGATGTGTTTGAATCATCTAGTGTTGCAATATAGGCTCTTCTCCGTTTTCTAGACGAATCAATGTTTGGTATGGTTTTCAGTTTCTCGGGATGCGGACGGTCTCATTTTAAGTGACCTGGTTCATCGAGATATAACATCTGATTCCATTTTTGCTTCCACTTCCATTTCCAGGATTTTTGTTGTTATTTCTTTTAAAATTGTTCGTCTTCCTATATTTCAGAAACTTTTTGAAATTCCTTGTCATGAAAGCAGTTTCTTCATCATTTTCACTAGCTAAATCCAGATTATCCGTCACTGCATTGAATACTATGGATTTCTTCTCTATTGCTTTGTATCTCTTTTGTCCTGTATTTGTACCTCAAAAGGCAATAAATTGCCAAATAACTCTACAATCTTTAGTTTGCTAATATCAATAGCCTTTTCGATTGCAAGTGCCTTTTGGTCTCATTCAGGAGTAAGTGAATTAAGGATTTTTCTAACTTGATCCTCCTCATAGAAACTTTTACCCAGTGGAATAAGTGAGTGTACTATATCTTGAAATCTATTGTACATATCATATATGGACTCATTTGGACTCATTTTAAATGATTGAAACTGGTTAGTTAACATGCAAATGTTGGCATGTTTAATCTTACTTATGCCTTCATGTGTAACTTGCAAAGTTCTACAAATTTCAAATACAGACTTACATATAGATACTCTATTAAATTCATTTCTATCTAGTGAACATAGAAGTATATTCATGGCCTTAGAGTTACTTTGTGCAACTGCCTTTTGTTCAGAAGTCCATCGTGCAAAATTAGTCTCGAGTTCAGTGTACTCAGTTTGTGTGGTATTCCAAGTATCTAATCCAGTTGATTGTAAATAGATTTTCATTCTACATGACCATTATGTGTAGTTACTGCCATTAAAAAGTGGTGGTCTAGCAGTAGATTGTTCTTCAAAAAATGAATTACAAACAAGTGTATTAACCGTGTTACTAACTACTATTACCGGTGTTGGTAGCCAAATAAACTTTTAAAAAAATCAGATAATGGACACTTGGATAATCAATGCTCTAATACCAAAAGTAAGATAGCAGAATAGGGATCTTAAGGCTAAATTAACATTAGAGGGAGGGTGAATAGTGTTTTCTAATTTAAACGAATCTTTTGAAGTTATACCTAGAATTATGCAATTATTAAACATAGAAACAATCATAGAATCAAAACACAAATAAAAGAAAATGTAGTAAAAGTAAAAGGAAAGAACACACCAAGATTTTATACTGGTTCAGAGTTACCCTACATCCAGTCATGCATAATTCCTTGTACGGATTTCTTTTTAACTAGAAAATGTAATATAATCTCGATTTCAAGGCCATGGGACACACCCTCCACAATCTCGACCTTTGGGTATAATCATTTGATTTCTAAGCTACAACCACACCCACTAGATTTATGAGCTATTAAGCACACCAAATTGAGTTATGGGTTACAATCTCACCCACAATTATAGGGTTTGATTTGATAGAGTTTTACAAACTCTAATCTTAAATCTTGATTACAAATGATCCTATAACTCTTGAATAGCACTTTGATCTTTATTGGAGTGAGAGAGATGATAGAAATCAGAGAGAAAATGATGGAGAATCAAACTAATGGTGATTGAGTTTGATTCTGGTTGAAATTCGGAAGAACATGGTTATATTTTTATTTAGAAAAAGAAAGAGGATAAGGAGGAGAGAATAAGAATGAAAAATGATGATAAAATTTGTTGGGAGGACAGGTATTTATAAAGGAATATGGTCATGTCCGTCCGTGAAGAGATACAACGAATAGACACTTCTTTTGAAATTTTAATTTTGAAAATCATGGCTCGAAATACTCTTAATAATTTAGAAAAGCGCTTTAAAGTATTATTTTGAAAATGTATTGCTTTGTAAAATTACTTGATGCTTTATAAACATGCTTAAATATGATTTATACACTTTTAAACCATAATAAAATTTGAGTAAAATTATATTTAAGGCTTTTGAAAAATAAACCAATATAAATCAAAATTTAATAAAAATCATAACATGGTAAAATATCAAAAAATTAAAATAATATTTATAAGTATGTGAAATTGAGAACTATTTAAAGTTGTTTTAAAAAGAATATATAAAAATATAGAGAGAGAGAGAGAGAGATCAAGTGCTATCGGAATTTTAACATAAATTAATGGCTCTATAACTTATCTGGAATATCTTGAAATCTTGAACTCTTCAATACTCATGAGTCCTCATTCTCTAGCTCTTGAGTCTCTATATCAACATCTTGAATCTCTTCAATCTTTAATTGATATTGTACAGTCTTCTTAAATCATTACCTGTCTAATATCTTGATAAAACATTAGTATTTATATTAAATGATTTCCTAAATTTTTTGTCATCAAAACCAATATCTTAGGTACAAACAACAATTATTTACACCAATTCTCTTCGCCAACACTATAACACATTATAACTTATGTAATTTGGTTTTGATCAAAATTCCAACATCGTCCATATTAAACATGATTAGTGCAAACACAAAATTCTTAGTTCAACAATAACGATTATTAATAACCGTATTACTTTAGCCGGAGACTTTGACTTTGAGTTGACTATAGTCAATCCTGATATTAATTTCATATGGTTGAGGAGACGAATTCTCTATTGAATAGTATTTCACTTCTAATGATTCAACTCAAACCTAGCCATTCAATTGACGTCATTCCATAATGTAACTATAATCAAAGTGGAGTGCCCATATTGAAGTTCAACAATATTCTTAAGTCGAAAGAAATGCGTAACATCGTCACTTTAAGATTCTCTGTTTGAGCTTAGTTATATTAACCAACATAGACTTTCAAGTGATTCGTTCCGTAGCTATCCAATAACTATCAATACGTAACCCCTTGGTGCCTTCGGTGGTCATGAGTAATACAATGCCTAACATTTAGAGAGTATTATGCAATGTAGTCTCAACGGATGTTTCAATATCTCATCTCAAATCATCTTGACTAGGAATATTTAAAATAATATCTTATTTTTAATATGACAAATTTCTCATGATTACAATACATTATAATTACTATCACATAACATATTTGTTACCCTGTATCTTGGCCCGGCTACATAAGGTTGACCGTGAAGTCCAAACTCGACTGTTGATGGGAAGGATGATCATGAGACAACATTTGCATGACCAGAGTATAATGTTTGAATAGTTATATCCAGCCCAAGGAAGATAAGGTCAGCAGATAGATAATATCGGATATCAGAGTCTTAGAATTTGGTTTGGTTGAAATAGGAATCGGAGTGGATATTAGACAAATTGAGTGAAACCTAAAGGGGTCGTCATGACTTGTAAAACCAAATGGGGTCGGCACGTTAATGTTTCTAGAAGAGGGGTCGGCATGATGAGTTTGGATTGACATAATATGGATTGGTATAGAATGTGGGTATGATTGAACGACATACTGGAAGGGTCGGCATAGTAGGGATCAGGTCGGCATGATATTCCCGAGTATCGGATCGGTATGATGTGTTCATGAGTATGTGATCGGCATAGCCTATGAAAATGGTGAGGTCGGCATTGGATATGGAAACAACGGGGTCGGTATATTAAGAAGGGTCGGCATGATGATATGGATCGGCATAGTGAGTTGGGCTTAGCCTTCCCTATGGTGGGCCCAAATGGTCAAGGGGGTTCAGGTCTCGAGATGTCAATTAGGTTGGAAGCTACCTTCACTTATAAATACAAGGACAGAGGGCCATTTTGGCGGACGACTTTCTCTACCAAAGCTCTGCCATTTTTATTTTTCTTCACTTTTGTACTAATGAATTCCAACTGATCCAAACACTTTTGTAATGATAATCAAGTGGAATACCAATAAAAATATAAAGTGGACGTAGGCCAAGATTGCCGAACCACTATAAAAATATGCGTTTTCATTCACTTCTTCCACTTTGTTTTCAATTCCATTTTTTGTTTAATCTCCATGAGATTCTATAGGTGTTGATGCCCATTATTGGTGTCAACATTTTGGTGCTTTCATTGAGAAATGAATTCTCAGCTTGATTGGATCTCATCATCTACTGATGGATTTCTATATTCGCGAGATAGATTCAGCTTTCAGATGATAAACTTCCTATTCTACTCAGATTTGAAGAAGATCTAACGGAAGCTGATAGCCATGGTTAAAGGGACCAAGTCTACTTCCCGTGTTTTTGGAGGATCTAATTATGCTAGTGTTCTTGTTTGGGGTCGTTCATGTGTTCATGTCCATGTCCATTTGGATAGGATCAGATTCACTCATGTATGCAAGTTCTTGGGATTAGATGTTAAATTTTGCACTCAAGTTAACAAGTCGATCCCTCTATGAAGGCTTAGATGGTCGATCCCTCTATGAAGGCCTAGATGACTGACCCCTCCAAATTTTCTCAGTACCAAGCCACCATGCTTGCTCAATATTGATCACTCCCAAAAGCTTTTATAGTGATCCGTTCAAAGCTTTAATGCCGACCCCTCTATTAAAGTACTACATGCACTGTCGATCCCTCCATATGTACCGATCGCTCCAAAACCATATGTATCGATCACTTCAAAAACATAAGCACCGATTGCTCCAAATACATCAATATCGGTCCATCCAGTGCATATACCGGTCTCTTTCCAAGGGGTATACATCGATCCCTCTCCAAGGGGTATATATCGATCCCTCTGCTAAGTGTCGATCCCTTTGCAAAACACATATACCGATCCCCTTATGGAACAGCTATACCGATCCCTCTTTAAAACATATATACCATCCCTCACTCAAGGCTTATAGCCGATCCCTCTGAAATACCTAAATACTGATCCCTCTCCAAAGATGTCAATACCAATCCCTTCAATCTTTGTATGTCGATCCCTCTCATATGGCTAAAGACCGACCCTCACCGAGGTACTTCAGCCAATCCCTATATTACCGATCCCTATGTCATATTCACCCAGAATTGAACCCTTGTTTAAACGGTCCCTGTTCTAAAAACATATGGATCGGATATAATCCCTTTTAAAAAAAATCAGGCACGACCCAAATTTTGAGAAAAAGGCTCTACTATTTTTTTACAGCGTAGTGCCCCCACATGCTGCATTTGAAACTCAACTTAAACACAGTGCATTTTATCCACTTCCCTTACGTCCTGTGATTGACCGGGGCATGGAGGATCAAACGGTAGCTTCTGAATTGCAACCAAGGAAAAGACAAGCAGCTGCTACTTAAACGATACTCCTAAAGGTTAGAGAACATAGGTGATGTGACTCTACACAAACCCAAGAAATTTTGGCTTAAAGCCAAATTCGGGTAAAACCAAGATGACTCGAAGAATTGTTCTTCACTACCCCAACATTGGAATTCAGCAACTCCAGGCGAACCAATTGTTTACTCCAAGAAAATACCATATTTTCTTGAGTCCAACTCGAAGTAACTTACCATTGATCCGTCAATAGCAGTCCATCTTGCTTTGCTGATATCTCGGGAATGCATACACCATTAACAAGCACGACAAGTAGCTGTAACTTAAAAACGAACCGAATGGACGATGACTGAAGCATCTCCCCTAGTGAAGCCTGTTCATTAAAGCCGTTTAGTGTGCAATATATCCGAGGAGATTCAATGTACAATCATATCGGTTTACTCAGGGAAAACCGGCCCTGGACTACATCTCATAAATTCCTATATTCCTCAATGGTGTATCGATCATGTGGTTTATGCGATTATCGCTCGAATCCATCTCCACATTCAATCACCTGGATCAAAAGTTTGTCGAGAGGTTTAGAATGCATGCAACTCACACCAAGGATGTGATGTCATTATCCAATTTATTCTAGATGCTAGTGAAGATATCATACTGATGGCATTGATGACGGCAGTCAACACCCAAATCGATTTTGGCAGCTAGTTGGCTAGAGAGCCTCCTACGACCTTGGATCATCTCAGTTACAAAGTGAATTAGAAACTAAGCAAGGAGGAGGTAGAGCACACTAAGAGAAAGAATAATACATGCCCATTGGCTAAGGATCGGATTCCAATAGACAAACCAAGATCTCAAAATTCGACTGATATGCTCCTTTGATTGATTTAATCGATAGCCTCTACTTGGAGACTCACGACTCAAAGCGGTATTGAAAACCAGCCTCGAGAATCCATCGAAGCCCAAAGAAAATCCAAGGAATGTTGTATATTCCAAGATGCATACGGTCCTAACACAAGCGATTACAAATACCTCCGAGATGTGATCGGAAAGCTAATTCGAAAAGGAAAGCTT
The DNA here is from genome assembly GCA_030765085.1 of Allium cepa. Taxonomy (NCBI): domain Eukaryota; kingdom Viridiplantae; phylum Streptophyta; class Magnoliopsida; order Asparagales; family Amaryllidaceae; genus Allium; species Allium cepa. The sequence continues at coordinate 197,763,964 of CM060946.1, forward strand.
CAATAGTATGTGCATGCTCTGTAAACTGGTAGGCAGGAAACATCCAATGCCCATCAATAAAGAACTTTGATTATCAATTGACCGCTAACAGTCGACGTCTCGTTGAAACGAGCTAGGGGCAAAGTGGAATAGCAAGCATAAGATACTGCTTCACTTAGCAATGAGATTTATTCCGATCTTCTTTCAATTATTTCTATTTCGATTTCAATTATGCTATGTACTACGACCAACTTGAACTAAAACTACTTCCAAAATAACAGGTGACCAAGTACTCAGAGTTGGCTGCCATCCAACCTACATAGACCGTGATCGGACCTATGCAGTTTCATCAAGACAAGCATGATCCGACTGCTCATCAACAACCATGTGCCTCTTATCTGGTGACAAAGACTAGAGATGGAAAAGTTTTTCACGGTCGGAACCCAATACAAAGCGAAATGACTGATCATCCATTCATCGACCTCCATTTATGACTTGGAGATCTAAGCAAGGCTTGGAACAAATGTGGCATCGACTATCCACTCCTTAAGTCATAAAGTAAAGTTTGAAAGAATACATATACCTCTCCTGAAGCTCAGTGATGCCGAGATCTAACTAGAGTGGACGTGATTTGATCATCTACACAGCAACTCCTGCCCTGAACATAAGAGGCAGTTCGAAAGCCCGACTTGAAGTAGCAGTGATGGACTGCCTACTCATCAACCATTGCTCCTAACATATAGACATGGCTGCACCCAGAAACGGATGCGATTTAATTGCCCACTCAGTAACTCTCGAACTCCATTTGCTAAAAAGAATACGAAGAAAATTGTACAAGGCTTAATTATCCAACCTCGGTAGGGATGTGATCCAACCATCCATCATATACCTCCTTCCTTTACTTGATTAAAAGAGCTACAATCACCAAAAGGACGAGAATCGACCGTCCATTTGTCAAGTTTCGTCCTTGACACTGGGGTAGAATCCCATAATGTGGATGAATGTGATCCGAACGTTCATTCAACAACTCCTGCCTCGATGTGGTAAATGTGGTATAAACCATCCAGACAAAAGCATGACTACTTATAATGAAACTCTCTATGTCCTTGATATGGACTACAGTACTCTATGTCCCTGAAGCGAACTAGAGTATAAATGATTCACCAAAAATCTCTAAGTCCCTAGAGCATGGACTAGAATACTCTAAGTCCGCGAAGCGCGGGCTAAAGTATTAATGACTCAAAAAAATCTCTAAGTCCCCAGAGCATGGGCTAGAGTATAAACGACTAAACAAGAATCTCTAAGTCTACAGAACGGGGACTAGAGTACTCTAAATCCCCGGAGTGTGGGCTAGAGTATGAACGATTCAAAAAAAATCTCTAAGTCCCTGGAGTGCAGACTAAAGTACTCTAACTCCCCAGAGCACGGACTAGAGTATAGACGATTCAACAAGAATCTCTAAGTCCCCGGGGCATGGACTAGAGTACTCTAAGTCCCTAGAGCATAGACTAGAGTATAAACGATTCAACAAAAATCTCTAAGTTCCCGGAGCATAGACAATAGTACTCTAAGTTCCCAGAGCACAAACTAGAGTATAAACGATTCAACAAAAATCTCTAAGTCCTCGAAATGCGGACTAGAGTACTCTAAGTCCCTGGAGCATGGACTAGAGTATAAACGATTCAATAAAAAATCTCTAAGTCCCCGGAGCAAGGACTAGAGCACTCTAAGTCCCCGGAGCGCAGGCTGGAGTATAAATGATTCAACAAAAATCTGTAAGTCCCCGGAGCATAGACTAGAGTATAAACGATTCAACAAAAATCTCTATGTCCCCGAAGCACGAACTAGAGTACTCTAAGTCCTCGAAGCATGGACTAGAGTATAAATAATTCAACAAAAATCTCTAAGTCCCCAGAGCGTGGACTAGAGTACTCTAAGTCCTCGGAGCGCGGGCTGAGGTATAAATAATTCAACAAAAATCTCCAAGTCCCTCGAGCACGGACTAGAGTGCTCTAAGTCCCCGGAGTGGGGGCTGGAGTATAAACAATTCAACAAAAATCTCTAAGTCTGCAAAGCATGGACTAGAGTACTCTAAGTCTCCGGAGCATGGACTAGAGTATAAATGATTTAACAAAAATCTCTAAGTCCTCGGATCATAGACTATAATAATCTAAGTCCTCGGAGCGTGGGCCAAAGTATAAACGATTCGAAAAAATCTCTAAGTGCCCAGAGCATGGACCAAAGTATAAACACAAATTGGGTGCATGTCGACCATTCGTAGAATAACGCTAAGTCCTCAGAATGTGGACTGGTGTATAAACATGGATGAATAGATGAGTGGATTTCGACCATCTCTGTTCTGCAAACTCCGACCTTAAATCGACGGGAGGAGTGCAAACTCATTGAGGATGGAATTCGATCGTCTGACTTATGGCCTCACCAAATAGATGCTGGAGGCAGGAGTACAAATCACTGAAAGTTGACTACGACAGCTCATTATAGCTCTGGCTTAGTGTTCTTTTCAACTTAAGGTAACGACTGCAAGGAGGCCTCCATACAAAACCAACCGAAACGACATCCAAATTTACAGGTGACTGACTATATTGTACCATAAGATCGGTGGTCAATATCGATCTATACCAAACATAAACGGATGTGACCCAGATGTCCCTCAAAAACCAATGATCACTAGAGTGTGGAAAGAAGAATAAACCACGAAGACTTGATCATTAATTCTCCATCACCCTCCTTCGATCCGTTAGGAGGAGTATGAAACTAGATGAGCATGACCCGACGGCACTTGAGCTAACTTTACCCCTAGATCTGATTATAGAATATGAATTAAAGTGGATGTGGTTAACCGTCCAGTACCTAATTCATGCTCAAAATCTGACGAAGCATCAAAGTTTTCCCCCTGGAGGGAAAAAACCGAATATAATCCAAGATAGGCGAGACTCAGCTTTCCATCAACCAACCTGATCCCGCGATTCAACAAGAAAGAGTGTAAAGCTAAAGTGGACATGGTTTGCTTTCCAACTTATCGATGTATGCCCCAGACTTGGGGGCACGAGCGAGAAACGGGATGAATGTGAACCGACCATTTAACGCTCAACTCTATGTCTTTGGAGCTTAGGTGGGAGTATAAACATATCTTGGACGAGACTCGATCATCCATGCAGTACATTTATTAACACGAGACTAGGAGCAGAAGTGTGATCATCCAAAGACTGGCTACGATAGCTCAATATTGTAACTTATATATGGTGTTTACAACCACCCGAGGCTACGACCGAAAGGATGCCTAAAAATAGAATCTTCGACTTGTTGCCCAAGCTCTTAGGCAACTGATTATCATTCCAACCTAAACAACGAGTAATAGTTCGCTAGTTCAATGAATGGAAAGCACGTTACTCGAATACATAAGCAGATTCAAACTCAAAGCAAGAGGCAACTATGCAGCTGCATGTAGCTTGAGGCTGACCCCTACTCCGCATTTTCTTCAACGTCTTTCCAATCTTGATCTTTGGCCATTTGCGGATAATCGCTCAAAGCATTTAGAGCCCTTCACTATTAGACTTGATAAATCATGCCAAGACTCTAGGATTCGACTGGAGTAACCATCATCATTGGCCATCCCAATTATATTTCACGTTGATTGTGACGCGAAATAGTTACATTTAAACTCAAATAATCCAAGACTGCACCCGTTGAGCTGATAATCAACATTACAATCAGCCATGGCGACCCACCATGGGTATTGAAGATTGGATCATAGCTCAATGCAACGACGATAAAGGAATTAGCTGGCTTTCTCTGAATGAATCTTGATGTACTCGCATGAACCCATTCTGAAATGCGTGTGATTTCACCGACTATCGCGAGCCATGCATTGAATATCGATTAGAGGCATGTCCAAGTGAAACAAAAGCAATGCGGCATGGATCAGGAAAGATTTGCTACATGTAAAGAGGAGGTGGATAAACTCAAAAGCAACAAGTTTGCCTACGATGCCCTCTGCCCAAAATGGATCAATTCCAGTTTTTGTGAGAAAATCTAATGGAAAGTAGCAGTCATGCGTCGACTACTCGAACCCGAACAAGGCATGCCCAAAACATAGCTTTCCACTTTCGAGGATAGACCAGCTGGTAGACTCAGCCCCTGGATATGAACTACTTTCATTTATGGATGTGGACTCCAGGTACAACCCAATCATGGTGCATATCCTCGACTAGGAGCATATCAACTTCATTACCGATCTAAGGCTATATCACTATGTTGTGATGTCGTTCGAACTAAATAATGCCGAAGCTACTTACCAGAGACTAGTCAACCAGATGTTCAAGGATCAGATCGAGCGATAGACAGAAGTATATGTGGATGATACGCTTGTGAAGTCATGACGATAAAATGACCACATCAATGACTTAGCAAAGATGTTCGGTTTTATCCGAAGATATAAAATGAAACTCCATCCCATGAAATGCTCTTTCGGCGTTGTATCAGGAAAGTTCTTGGGTTTAATATTCAACTCTTGTAGAATTGAAGCTAACCCTAAAAAGATTCAAGCAATTCAAAACATCTAGGTATGGAAGACAATCAAGCAGATATAGAGTCTAAATGGGAGGTCATCGCTCTAAGCCGATTCATCTCCAGGGCCACCGATAATTTTTTTTATCTTCTTCGACCTAATCAGGAGATGGAAAAGGAATTTCAAATGGACACAGGATTGTAAAGATGCATTCCAAGCTTTGGTGAACCACTTAAAGAGACCTCCCATCTTGTCAAAGTTGGTGGTTCATACAAATTTATACATCAATTTAGCCATGTTGGTACACGCCATAAGCATCGCAATGCTATGCGAAGAGAACCGGATCCAAAGACCGGTATATTATGTAACCAAGCGATTGATAGGTACCAAGAGAAGACTACCCAAATCTACAAAAGCTAGCGTAATGCTTAATTATTTCATCGCGAAAGCTCCAATCTTACTTTTAGGCTCACCATATTAACCTACCAGCCGTTACAACAGGTCATACAACGACCTGAGACATCTAAAAGCCTACTCAAATGGAATATCAAACTAAGCCAATTCGATACCACTTATTTCCCATGAAGAGCTATCCAAGGATGACAATTAGTCGACCTCATATCTAAATTCACCGCATCAGACGACTTTTCGAAGAGCGGTGGAGAACCAACCAACCAATAGATGGAAAATGTACATGGATGGAGCATCCAACGATTAGTGTTCTTGCGCAAGAGTTTTGTTAATGACTTTTGAGGAACAATCAATCTGCTACGCCATGGACTCGACTTCCCTACAATAAACAACGAAGCTAAGTATGAAGCCTTGATGGCCAGCCTCAAACTTGCTAGAGAACTTGGAGTGGAATTTACAAATCTTTGTGATTCTTGAATAGTAGTATGCAAAGTCAGGGAAGTAAATCTTGATAGGGGCATCATCTTGCTCCTTATCTCGGCGGAGTCCAAGAGCTACTAGCTGACTTTGAGTTTTACATCATTACACACATTCTTAGCGAACAAAATAAAAAAGTCAAGTCACTGGCCAAGCTGACCAGTTCTAGGGACGCACAACGAATATACTTTATTTCGGTTGAAGTACTTAATATTCCAGGCATTGATGGATGGAGATCAACTAGATCTTAGAGACGGAGCCAGAAAAGGGGTCATGGATGACTTCTATCAAAGACTATCTACAATGGAGAATTATTCCTGAATGGAGGAATGGAAAATGGCAAATCCTCCTTAAAGCTTCTTGCTGAATCATCCAAGAAGAAGTCATGTATAGAAATGACTTTATCCATTCCCTTGCTTCGGTGTATCACTCATGACGATATCAAATGAGTCTTGAGAGAAGTCCATAAAGAAGAATGCGGCAATTACACCAGAGGAGAAATCATGATGAAGAAAATAATCAACTTCATTGTTCGTAATGTCGTCTGTCATTATGACCTACCACGAACCATTATAACTGGTAATGAAGCTCAACTCGATAGTGCTAAATTTGAAAACTTCCGTCGGCATCATACTGAAAAGAGATTTGCGGTATTTTCTCACCTTCAAGAAAATGGACATGTTGAAGCTGTGAACAAAATCATAAAGTATGTTCTGAAGAAACATTTGGATAAGGCTAGAGGAAAGTGGATTGATGAGATCCTAACAACATATGGGCTTACAAAACTACCCATGAGTCCGTGACTACTCATACGCCATTCATCCTTGCTTATGGCCCAGAAGCCATCATCCCCATAGAACTTGAAGTCCCCTCTCATCGAATGGTTGATTACAACCCCTATTTCATAAAAAATATAAACAAGGAATTGCCATCGACTTGCAATTAAAATACAAGGAACTGGCGATGACTCATGAGCATATAAACGTATCCAGGAACCAATGACAAGAACGTGTACTTGAACGCGCACGTGAATATTCATAAAAATTGCTTTCTTAAAATCGAAAAAAAATGAATTTTCATTTGGATTTATTAAAGAAAAGACTGGATCAGATAGCCAAGGCTTACTAGTCATGTAGAATCGAACACAGATAGCCACTGATGGAATACAAGCTTGAATTTATGCAATTGGGAATCGACCAAGCTCATGATGATCAAAGAGGGATACAGCACTTTGGGAGGACAAAATGGAAGGATAATGACTATTTAGGAAATTGGATTGATTTCTTTCTAGCGGCACTAACTTGCTTCGATTCAAAGCACATCATGTATTTAACAAGACGTACTTTAGGGGGAAAGTGTCACCCGATATCTTGGCCCGGCTATAAGTTGATCATAAAGTCCAAACTTGATTTTTGATAGGAAGGATGATCATGAGACAACATCTGCATGACCAGAGTATAATGTTTGAACAGTTATATCCAGTCCAGGGTAGATAAGGTCGGTAGATAGATAAAACCAGATATCAGAGTCTTAGAATTTGGTTTAGTTGAAATAGTGATCAGAGTGGATGTTAGGCAAATTAAGTGAAACCCAAGGGGTCGGCATGACTTGTAAAACCATATTGGGTCGACATGTTAATGTTTCTAAAAGAGGGGTCGGCATGATGAGTTTGGATTGACATAATATGGATCGGTGTAGAATGTGGGTATGATCGGGTCAGCATACTGGAAGGGTCTGCATGGTAGGGATCGGCTTTGCATGATATGTTCTCGAGTATCGGGTCGGCGTGATGTGTTCATGAGTATGTAATCGGCATAGCCCGTGAAAATGGTGAGGTTGGCATAGGATATGGCAACAATAGGGTCGGTATATTAAGAAGGGTCGGCATGATGGTATGGATTGGAATAGTGAGTTAGGATTAGCTTTCCCTATGGTGGGCCAAATGGTCAATGGTGTCCAGGTCTCGAGATGTTAGTCAGGTTGGAAGCTGCCTTCATCTATAACTGCAGGGACAGGGGGCCATTTTGGGGAACGACTTTCTCTGCAGAAGCTCTGCCATTTTTATTATTTTTCACTTTTGTACTAATGTATTCCAGCTGATCCAAACACTTTTGTAATGATAGTCAAGTGGAATATCAATAAAAATATGAAGTGGACGTAGACTAAGATTGCTGAACCGCTATAAAAATTTGTGTATTCATTTGCTTCTTCTGCTTTGTTTTCAATTCCATTCTTTGTTTAATCTCCATGAGATTATATGGGTGTTGATGCCCATTTTTGGCATCAACAATATCATTTAAGGATTTCTATTTACGTACTTCAAATTAATTACTTAACTAATTATATCACAAAATAAGTATATAATAGAAAGAAATACCTTTTATTTTGAACAAGATTGACCATCGAGTTAGATATATTAACAAATGACATAATTACCCCTAAGACATACCCCTAACTTTACTAATCTCCCATTTGCAATTGGATTAATTATGGAACCTTATTTCAACTCCTTCGATTTGTTTTTGATCAAGCCATCCCCTTAGTGAAAGGGTGCGCTGTATTGTTTTAATTATCTACTCCATCAATGAATTTTCTCAGACGCTAATAAAATGTCTTTATCATGTGAAACTTTTTAGAGTATGTTTTTTCATTTTTAGTGATCTTTGGGTTCTTTTGCGAACTATGTCGGGACATTGTTATCATATAACAGTGTCATGGGATTCTCAACGATTGGAATCAACTTTAGCTCGGTTATTAATTTTTGCATTTATTTATACTTCTTTATTGCAGCGCTATTCAAAGCGATGTCTTTAATCTTTGGTCAAATTAGCCACTTTTTATTCTTTGGAACATTTCCAACTTAAAGTTCTTAACATAAGATTGAACATGAACTTGGGATCGACACACCATACTCGATATCACTTATGAAGTTCGAGTCCGTACACTCCTTCATAAGGAGTTTATTATTTCTATCAACAATTCCCTAGTATTTCATAAATACTCGAGAATACTCTAAACTACCGTTTAATGATCTCGATTCAGATTTGGTACTCTCCCTATGTACCAAATGCATAAGTGAAATGCGATCATGTAGATGATACAACATGTATGGTGATTTCTATTACCACTATATTAGAAATCCATTTTACATTTTCCATATTAAACATTTTGATATGATGTCTACGTATATCATTTTGGGACAATCCCAACATCCTTTAATACTAGTTATAAAAGGTGTCAGTTTCAAATGCAAAATAACCAAATTAAACTTTAACCCAATTACGTCATTAACAGTCATAAGTGAGTCATTTTCTTATAATTTTAGAAATATTTTAGTACCTCTTAATATCTTTTTTATAGACACACACTTCCTCTACATTTTGATTGAAATTCAAACTATTTGATTTCTCTATCAAAATACTTGTTTGACTTTGATGTTTATCAAACGATACTTTTGGATCAGTTTTTGGGTCATATCCAATACCCACAAACATAGTTTGCTCCCACAAGCATCGAGAAATTTTGATTCTTATATGAAAACTATTTATTATAAGTCGTTATATATAATTTATATTTGAACATACATATATCAAAACTCAAAGTCACACTAAGAGAGGCGAGTAAAATCTGAATTAACTCAGGCACGTTGACCAATGAATCTATTATGCTAATTCCAACAACTGAAATTTACATTGTTATTATTGGCATTGCTTACTCGAACATTGAGTTGGAATGGTGAATCAAATGTTGAGTTGAAATGATGAATCGAATGGTTGAACTCGAGTTGTTGTAAAATCGGTTCATTGCCTCAAAGTCATTCGCCGAGTGCGAAGTTGCATCAATCCGAATATTGAATGAATTGTTATAAGGGATTGAATCTATGTTGGGCGATATTAGTATAAACTGTCTCAATGACACAGAGTCGTACATCAAAGACGCTAAAAGGAATTCATGCTATGAGATATATAGAACATGGAGAATTTCGTCATGATTGTAATAAAAAAAATGTCGACTAGTTTGGAGCTATCGTAGAAAACATATGAAAGTTTGAAGTTTAAATGCACAAAACATGCTAGGTACAGCCAACCGATTGTCTGGTGGGACCAACCGATCGATTGGTCGAGCACTTAATTAAATCCAAATGCTTTTAGTGCGTTTTATGGCATATGCGAAGTAAGTTAGTATCTCTTAGCTACAACTTTAGGATTTGATATTTATAGATCATTTGTGACATCGTATGCTATTATGTCGATTGTACGTGCTATCTAGGACAACATCAATATGCGGATAGAAGACATTTTATGTAAACAATATAGGATATGGACCATGGACTTCGTTGTAGAAAAGGCTATAGGTTCAGAGTTACCTTTATAGTCCTCATAATAAGAAAATGGTAGCAGTTAAGCATGTGTATATAGATTCAAGTTGTGGACGATGCAATGAAGCCATTGTAGTATCGGTCTCACATTAGTGATCATATTTAGTGCATTTTGGCTTTATCGGGAGAACACGTGGCCCACTAGTCTAGTACGCGACGATTAAGTCATGATCGGTGCCATGGTTAGTTTTTGATAGACTTATCGTATAGTGTAGCACTGTAGTAGAAATGTGCTAACTTGTTGGATGTAGATAAAGATGTAAGTTAAGGTATTGTTTAATAACCTCAGGAATTACTGTTTAGTAACCTCGTGAATTACCGTTTGGTATTATTCATGATATAGTAACAAATAGACAATCCTGTAGATTAGTGACGTTTCCTTTTCACCGGACTTTGTGTCCGACCCTCTCTTTATTGTTTCCTTTGTTATCTATTCTTTGAGTAGATTGACTTAAAGGCAAGGATCTCTGCTTGTTGGAAGCGATCCATACAGCCATAACTATTTTACTACTATGTTTATATCTATTTGGTTTTTGTAGTTTTGACATGTAAACTCTGTGTGTGTATATTCATTTTGAGATATGTTGTGTATGAGATTTGATGTACATTTGCATGTTTTATTATGACATCAAATCTTCTGTCTCCTAATACGATATGCAATTAGTCTCTTACATGTTTACATTGATGTTATATTTTATTTCTTATGTTGTGAGATTTAGCATGTTGATAGTTGTGATAGATATGCTTTATATTCTTGTTGTTTAATATTCTAACCTTAACGAAACATCGTCCCTAACACATATTTGGAGAATTTCATTGCTTGCATGCTATTTCAGTTGTTATAGAAGGCGAGCTGTCACAGTCTTCAATATGGTTTATTGAAGATTTTCATTTAATTATCCTTTATGATATATTCGAGTATAACAAAAGCATCTCATAAAAACCTAACAAAGCAATCTCTTACTTTATGCCAATATCTGATACTCTCAAAACTCATAAATCGCTAGTACAAAATTCAAACTTGAAACTGAGCAATGAGGAAATAAATCAAGACTATTGGTAAGAAATAGAATTTTTTGGGTTTGTACTTCACAAACTATCCTGGTATGTCAATAAGATCACACGTTCAAATATAAATAATGACAAAAGCTAACATTTATTTTTATGACACGGAGCTATATGCAAACTAAAATTTAATGGAGATCGTCAATTTTTTCAACAATAGTTTTATAAGTGCCAATGAACGCATATTTAATGAATGGATGGATAAATCTAGGGTTGTTATGGTAATGATTACCATTACCATTTTGCTAATACCGTTACCATACCTTTTTTACTGGTAAACTAAAATTGCTTACTGTTGCTGCTGTCGATTTGTTGGTATACCGAAGGTCGATACACTGGTAACCGTGACATTGATAATGATAAGTTACTATTTGTCTAAAAAAACATTAAAAAAACTTAATTTACTCTTACGTTGTAATGATGTTTTATCTTATATTTTAATGTAGCACTTAATAAAAGACATCAATGAGAAATAACAAAAATGTATTTAATAGTTGGAATTGAATTCTAAACTAAGCCTAATCATTTTCTTGTTTTTAAATGCCTATAATATAACATATCACATGAAGATCCATGTATTATATATGGACTGGTAAATTAACGTTACCACCGGTATTGAGAAATGTTACCAATGTTTTATCATGGAAATCGATAAATTTTTCCTTATCATATCGACTCTCATGTATCGACTTTACTAAAAAATGATAATCGATTAACTCATAATGGTACGCTAATAGGAAATTTACCGTTACCACAACTGACCATGATAAATTAATCAACCGCTGCTTAATGATTAATAGATTAATTGATAAATAAAGATAGATGCTAAAAGCACTAGGGTAACGCGCTAAGGAATACCACAAAAAAAATTTACACTACGGTCGATGGAAAAGAACTGACCAAACATTGCCATTAGTACGTAACCTTGTGCTTTTAGCACCTCTGAACAAAATTAGTGCAAACCCGTGTTTTGCAAATGGTTGTTTGCGGAATTATTGATCAAAAGCTAAATCCAACCACTAAAAGAGTAGGTATTTGCCACAAAATTATATAGAATTATTAAACTCAACAGAAATTTCTTAGGTTTACGTTTATAGCCCATGATAATATTCATAATCATACTAATGCTTATTCGATAAATGCTAAAAATTGATCAATTAACATCATAAAATTTGAGAAAGAAAAGACAATTTGATAAGCGTTTTAAATTGTAAACAATTAAGGCCAAAAAAGATGAAAAGATAAAAGTAGTACAGATTTTTCGTTTTTAAAAATAATTAACGAAAAATTAAAAAAAAACTTTTTTTTTATTTCGTATGTGAACTTCATTTTCTAAATTGGTTGTTTTCACAATATACATGCGTCGTACATATTTTTGTATGGACAAAGGTAAACCAACTACAACCTTAGTTATTTAATCATAATTTACATAGCATATTCACATAAAAACAAAATATGATTTGAATAATTTTTAAAATGCATTTGAATAGTAGCATATAAATGGAAATGACAGCTGTGTTACATATATATTCACTTGTTGCATTTCTTTTAAGTAATTCAACTTCAAACAGCTGACAAAATATTTCCTTTAGTCAATATAAAATCCTAACTCACGTACATAAAATAGTACAAATTATATACAAAATCATGAAACATAAACCAACGATTATAATAATAAATACCTAAACTAAAACGAAGAAAAAATCTACATAATCTTTTTTCCTTTTTAGGTCATAAAGTGGACCAAGATTGGTAACCATATGCCGAAGTTCCATAGGGGAAATGAAGCCATCTTTCAGCTCTTCCTTGCATTCCATGTCCTTCATTTTTTGGGCCATGAAATTGAGAAAATCAGGTAAATCAAGTGTTCTATTACAGTCAATGTCAACCTCATACAACATTTCAAGCAGTTTACCTTTAGTTGAGGTTTGGCGAGTGAATGCATCGTCTTTTCTAGCCCTTTTGTTATATGGCCATTATAGTCCTTATCAAACAAAATCAAGGGCTCAAACTCAAAGATCTACTTCTTAGTGAGCTGATTAGCCTTGGTCGGACATTTTATAGCGTGAAACTGAATCAAGGAAAAGTGTAGAAAATATATCATATACTTCACAATGTCTAAATTTAAACTAGTTTTAAAAGAAGCAAAAAAGGATCTGATTAGTTTCTAAAGATTAGCAGGTACTAACATACAACCGAAAATATTTTGAATTCACAAACATGAACTAATAGTAATCGACAACATTGTAGAATGTAAATTTTTATAAGATAATATATAATTTTAGGGTATATATATAGCGGTAGTTTGTGATTAGGTAAAGTAAATGACAAAGGGAAAATGTTCGACAAAACGAAAAAAATCAATTGACATTAGTGGCATTAGTTGTGCAAAACAACGCAATTAAGATTGTTATTTTTTCCAGTTAAGATAATAAAATACATGGTTATACCATATGTACTCGAATATGCTTTGTTCTCAAGAGTTAAAGCATAATAATCTGCATGTCAATTGTTGTTTGGAGCCGTAATGAAGGAAAATAAACCGTTAACACAATAAGTAGCTGGCTTCATATAGTGGGTATATTTTAGCAATCTAAAGAATTCACCTGACATAACAAATGTGAATACAAGCATAATAAGAGAATAATTTTAAATTGTTTCAAGATCTTATGCATAGTTCAAAAAAATCAGAAGAAACAACAATATTATTAAGGACAAATTTTGCTACTAGGTTTCAGGAAATAGCAATTTATGCTTTTAGGCTTCAGAAAAAACTAATTAGCAAAGTAGGCCTCGTTTGGTTTAAACTTGCGCAAATATGGAGTGCGCAAGTTTTATTTTTTTAAATATAACTTGCGCATTCCATAAATGCGCAAGCTTTATTTTAAAGCTTGCGCACTTATGCAATGCGCAAGCTTGTTTTTAGGCATTAAAAAGACAAAGAGTTGAATCTATATTTCATTTCTCAACATTTCTACTTTCTTCCCCAAACGCTCCCCGTTTCTCAATCCAAACCCATTTTCTTTCATATCCAAATCCACAATCACCTTATTAACCAAATAGTTGCTAAGTTATATATGGAATCATCTTGTTTATCGTTACAAAACAAAGGTAATAATTAATGTTTTTAACAATTAAGATATAATTTTGCTATTGTCGATGTTGTTGAAATTGAAGATTTATTGATGGTAGTTGTGTTAATTATTAGAGAATGGTGTTGTTGTTGAAGTAGTTGTTAGTGTTTAACGAACTAGGAAACCCAATTTAAATATTAGTAAACTGAAATCCCTAATTTACACCTTAATTGTTTATTATGATGGTAGACATTAATGATTGGGAGATAGATGATGAAACATTGATGAAACATTTTGATGAGGTTGAAGGAAAATCGGAGTTGCAAGTTCAAGTCACATTGACTTTGATATCTACCATGTTTTGGAAACACAATTCGAACCAGTATCGCGTAAATTCCATTTAGGATCATCAACCTTACACGCTCGTTTACGTGAAGTTGTTTCTACGGAAATGCCCGGTCATCAACATATAGTTGACGGAAATTTGCTGACACGTATACATTCTGTTAATCCATCCGTGCCAAGGGGACAACGACCATTTCCAAACTGTTATTGCGGAGATATGTGTGTAGTGGTTGTCTACAGAAAAGAAAAGAATGTTGGATGTAGATTTTTCGGGTGTAGTTCGTACAGCGAACATAGATTGAATCCTCGTGAATATGATTGTTGCAATTATTTTAAATGGATTGATCAACCCCTGTGCGAAAGAGGACATGAGTATGCCCACGAACTGCAAGCTGAAATAAGTCGTTTGAAAAGTATGAATGAAGAACTAAGACAAACAACGGAAGGCCTAGAATGTGGTAGATGTTTGAGAGTTGGTTAAGTTGTCATATTTGGATTTTATGTTGAACCGTTGTATCTGTAATATGTTGTTGCGAAAATGTTTCTATTTGTTGTAACCCATAATGTGTGCAAGGTAGATAGTTTATTATGTTGTTGAAATGCATTTGATACTGTTGACTTTATTGATGAAATATATTGGTTACATTGTTATATGATTTGCCTGTTTGGGTTTTTTTAAAGATTGATTTGACTGCTTTTGGTTGAAGAATGCATGCGGAAGCAAAATCGACCTAGAAAGATAGGTAATAATTTATCAAATTGATGTTTATAGGTATGTCAATGAACAAAAACTATGACTGTGGTATTGGAACTTGTTTTACAGATAATGTCAAAGGTTCCGACTACATTTTACTTTGATGGCGAATTATTGGTTGATGATGAAGGTAAATCTAGATATGTGGGCGAAAAGAGAGAAGGATCGACGATAAAAAATCATTGTAGTTTCGAAGAGCTTAAATAAAGGGAATATGAAGTGACAAAAGCAAATCATGTGATATATGATTTAAAATTAGCGGTCAAATGGGTTCGGGATGATGGTGCATCCGCTATTGATTTGGAAGACGACGATGATTTGAACTCTACCTTTTCAGCTAGGATGAGAGTTATAGAAATCTACGTTGTGAGAGTGGAACATGAAAATGTGGTTGAAACACAAGCGTTAGTAATCTCCGGGGGTGAGTACATGCATATCACACAGTTACAAGAAACAAAATGGTCGGCGTATCCATTGTATCTTTCAAGCCATCAAGGTGGAGAGTTTACAAACTTACTTCATAGGTACAGCGGAATGGCTGGAGTCTCTTCTAGTCAGGAACAAAATATGATGCATAACGCCATAAATCCAAATCAGTCGCAAGCATTTGAAAAGTGAGGATTATTATACGTTGGCACTTGTATTTTGACTTACGTTAATGCAAAATATATGACGTTTGTTTTTGTGTTCCAAGTGGCGTAGATGCATTTACTGGTTTTGACAACGATGGTGCTGATTATCATGTTGATACTCCACAAGAGATTTGTGGGCAATTGGATAGCATGAAAGTTGCTTGTGCAGATGATGAGGATAGAACTTGGATACATCAAATGCAAGTTAACGATGGTGCAATCATATATGCAGACATTGAGGAGGCTGATGATGTAAATGCGGAAGAAGAACGAATCACATGTGAAGAGGCTCTAGGCGATGATTTATGCACGACATCAATGATGGCTAAATCAATAATGGAAAATTGTCAGCTAGACGTGGAAGTTTTTGGAAGAGAATTGTGGAGAAAGGTCCACGAGTTGGGTTGATTTTTGAAAGTAAGCAGAAGCTTGTTGAACAGTTATGTGAATGAGCGATTAAATGTTCAGTTTCGTTTCAAGTTCTGAAACTGCGTGCAAATCAATACACGGTCCGATGTGATGTAGAAGAAACATGCCCGTGGCGTGTTCATGCAAACCTTTCGGTAAGAAAAAATTCAAATTGGTGGAAGATAACTACATATGGCGGCGATCACACTTGATTAAAGCTGAAACAAGCATGACTGCAAGAACTGTTCAAGAGACAATGTCCAACATGTTTCATATTAAAGTGAGTTATTTTCGAGCCTGACACGGACTGCAGAAAGCTGTTGCAATGATTTATGGCGATTGGGAATCGCCAAACGCGGAATTGTCGAAATATCTTAGAGCCCTGCAACATACCAACCCCGGAACCGTATATGATGTTATTCATAGTCGTGGTGTTTTTGATGGTGCTTTTTGGGCTTTCGGACCTTCTATTCAAGGGTTCTACCACTGTCGACCCATATCGTCTGTTGATGGCACTCATTTATACGAAAAGTATCTACGTACATTACTAGTAGCAACTGGGGTGGATGAGGGCTATTTCCTTTAGCTTTTGCTATTGTACAAACAGAGTCGTGGCAAACGTGGAGTTGGTTTATTCGTTGCATATGGAATTATATTCCATCCGTACGTGCTAGATGTATCACCTTTATCTCGGATCATATGAAAGGAATTCCACGTGCGCTTAGAGAAGCTTGGCCGATTGAACATCATCATCGCTTTTGTATCCGTCATATTAAAGAAAATTTCAAGAAAGAGGGGTTTGGTATGGATGAGCTACAAAATTTATTACACGCATGTGCCACGGCATCAGAGGTCGTAAAATATAATGATCTTCGAAAATAGTTGAAGGATGTAAATCGAGATGCCGATGCGTGGATTGAAAGAAGATTGAAAGACCAGGAATCAAGCTGGGCTCTTTGTCATGACGGCGGAGTAAGATTCAATGTGATGACGACCAACGTTTCTGAAAGCTTTAACGGTGTGCTCAAAGGAACTAGAAATTTACCCGTTAGATCATTGGTTGCACGAACGTTTCATCGACTGAACCATTACTTCGTCGAATGACGAACTCAAGGGGAAGAGTGGACGTCGCAACTCGCACCTAGGTGGGAAGCACTAGCATGGAGAAGAATGGAAGAATCGAGGCTCATGTCTATAGAGAGATATAGCTTCGTTGAATGGCAGGCGAAAAAGATGTGCATATGTTTGACTATACGGTCAATATCGAAGATAATGTTGCCAAATGTTCATGCAACATGCCGATATTAGATCATTTTCCGTGCTCCCATGTGTTAGCTGCTTGTTCACATGGTTAGGGTGGTGCTAATAGAGCGTATTTTGGCTTAATCTTCACGTGGTACACGAAGGCTATGTATTCCGCAGCTTATGCTCCTTTATTCCACCAAGTACCAGATAGTCGACATTGGAAAGTCAACGATGGTCCAATTATACAACCACCGCCTGTACACAGGAATTCAGGTCGTCCTCGATCTACTCGATTAAAAGATTTCATGGATCCGCCATCTTCATCCAGCCATAACAGATGTAACAAATGTGGTACTATTGGCCACAAGAAGAAAACTTGTCCACGATGAATTGTAATAGAAGTAGAACGTCTATGTTACTGTATGAGTTGTTGACTTTATTATGTAATGATGTTGTCATTCGAATGGTGTTTGCGTGGTATGTAGAATGTTGTTCGGACTTTTTGTGTGATAGTGTGTAATGTACGGTATTGAAAGAGTTCTCTGTCTTGGACAGGGTCAAAAACACGCTTGCGCATATATCGATTGCGTATATAGAGCTTGCGCAATCCATATATGTGCAAGCGTGTTTTTAAAATAACTCGAAAACAGCTTGCGCAAATATGAAGTGCCCAAGTTGTATTGAAAATAAAGCTTGCGCATTCCACATTTGCGCAAGCTGTTTTTCGGGTCAGTTCAAAACAGTGAGCTGCTATGCCAACTCCTACACCAAAATTTGCAAACTCTCAACTTACCAAAGCATGCACACAACATTCCATTAACAATATCATCTCCAAACAAAACAAATAGCATGATTCAACTGACAAAATAAATAGATTGAATAAGTCGAACAACAACATAGAAACGTACAAGTCTTACAGTAAATAGATTGAACAAGTCGTACAATAACCCGTTAACCAACCAAAAAAACAACAACAATAAGACCAACAATAAGCTCAAGTGATGGTGTCGTCTCTCTTCTTCTTCTTCTTCCGTTTGTACACGATGGGAGTCGATCTTTGGCCTTCTTCGAATGTAGGAGCGGGTGTCGGCAATGGAATTTCTTATTTTTGGCTTGGCCCAAAAATGGGTTCTTCTTGTTGAATTTCCCATTGCGGCGCCTCTGGCGCATGCTCGTATGTCGAATGTCCAACATATTCGAATTGTTGTTCTTCTTCATGCCAAACGGGCCAGTCAGCATAAGATTCTCCACTGGTGTATTGCTGCTCTACCTCGGGACAAGCAGGCCATCCAGCTGTAGTTTCGCCACCGGGATGTTGTGAAGTCTCCCCCTCCATGTGTGCCTCCTTCCATTGGGATTGTCCACCTGCTACTGTGGTATGTGTCTCCTCTGTACAACGTGGTGGCTCTTCTACAATGCGTAGTGGCTTGACCGGCCTTCTTAGCTTGTTCCGACCCAAAATCGTGTCAAGTATTCGTCGTAGGTCAATACACCTACTTTTGACCTTGTTCGGCTCCATAGGACTTTCTTCTATTTCGTCCACGACATCCAAAGTGTTGTATATTCCGCTTACCTAAACCATAAGTCATAACAATACATCAATATGATATACAAATTGAGCTATAAAAATTTTGAAATGACAATACTTACCACATCACGTTCTAGAGGAGCACGGGGAGTGTACGCAACCAACTTCCTTGTTGATTTTTTAAGAATATAACGACTAGTAATTCGCCAATACCAATACTCGTACTCGCTCAAAGGTGTCGGAGGCTCGCGTGCTCGTTCGGCACGATTAATTCTTGATTGCCAAATAGCAATACTTTCCTCCAAAAATGCCATCCAGCTAGTGGGTTCTGGATCAAGGGGGACGACAGGATCGGGAATGTGTTGATAATCGAAGGAAAACTATCTCATAACCCGATCGGGTGCATATAACTCAAAGTCTAAAAATAGAATCAGTCGGCTCGTAGCAATCCAACCGGCGAACGCATACTCAATTTTTGGATGTCCAAACTTATTCACTAATGAATATGGTTCCCATGTAACCGCATCATCTGCCAACAAATCCAACTCATTACGGTAAAACTGTACATTTCTTGGCGTCTCACGCCAACTCCTAGCACAATTCCACCTAGCCCCGAATGAAAGATACGGATCTAAGTCGGTAGGAATTCTAATAGACGGTCGTCCAATAGCAATATGCGACCATGACCATAGTTGCAGCAACGTTGCAGAACCCCCTAAAACTTTTCGACGTTGCAAGGCAACCTGTGACAACTCACTATACAAATAGCATAGAACAGCACTACCCCAAGAATGATATCCACAGTTAGCCAACTCGTCCAAAAAAGGTAAAAATTTCAAACTTAATCTCCCTTTCGAATGATCTGGAAATAATCAGCAGCTCAAAAAATACAATATCACGGCACGAGTGCGACGAAGTATATCTAAATCGGTCGCCCCTTCAGGTAGTGGTTCGGAAAATTCACTTTTAAACCAAGTCATTGATAACTCACTTTTAGACTTAATCGCCTCTCTAGGTGGAAAAATACAAAGCAAGTTATGAGCCAATTCGATGTAATCGATATCTAAATTTTGCAAACATACCAAACGGCCGCCTGCTTTAAGACCGTAACGAAAATGCACATCCGCTAGAGTCACTGTCATCTCCTCGACTCTCATATGAAACGTATTTGTTTCAGGCCTCCATCTATCGCATAAAGCGGTAATAAGGTGATGATCAAGATGAATGTAGTCGATTTGCATAGCTTGCCAAAATCTAGAGATTCGTAGATTTGCCTCCAACCTTGGATCTTTAAAATCGATCTCCTTGAGCTTGCTTGAATGATCGCATATCTTCACAGTTTCAACACCCTGAAATGTATAAAAAAAAAAAAAAATTGGTGCTTCATATTTGCATTTCTCTGGTTTACCAATATCAAACATTTACCTCCATTAATGTGTCGTTTTGGCTTCTATGGTGTTCTTGAAGATAGAGAAAACTTCTATCTTCGGGCCCGGGAGACAATTCTACAAACGACAACAATCGTTTATCACTACAAAAATTTTGTACAAAGTTAGGGTTTTGGCTATATGAAGACTACATATCGTTTTGCATTTTCACGAAATAAACCAACAATTAGAGCATGTTGACGTCGACATCATCATGACTACCAATTCCATTAACAACAACAATCATTTTCAAAGTAGTAACCAATTTACAATCAAAATAAAATTACCTCTAATCAAAGAAGAAGAAGAGCTTGCTTCCATTTTATGCTTAATCTAGTGGTTGATTGAAGGAATAGATCAAAAGCAATGTTTTAGAGTTGATAGATGTAGAATTGGAATGGGTTGGAGGTTGGGATGGGGAGGGTTTTGTTAAAAATTGAGTTTGGAGGAGAAATGAAATATAGATTTAGCTCTCTGCCTTTTTGATGCCCGAAAACAAGCTTGCGCATTCCATAAGTGCGCAAGCTTTAAAATAAAGCTTGCGCATTTATGGAATGCGCAAGTTATATTTGAAAAAAATAAAACTTGCGCACTCCATATTTGTGCAAGTATAAACCAAACGAGGCCTAGTTTGCTAATTAGTTTTTTCTGAAGCCTAAAAGCATAAATTGTTATTTTCTCGAGCCTACAAGCAAAATTTAACCTATTATTAAATATGAAATATACAAGGTGACAAAATTTTGACAAAGCATAGTAGTAAATTAAAGGTAATAAATAAAGGATTGCATGATACCTAGAGGCTTATCACTCATGTCATCATTAGACTATGAAACTGAGTCAAATGCATTTCAAAGTTAAAGAAAATAATATTTTTTTGCTATTGCGACACATTACTGTATTAGTTAACAATCATTAAATTTTTGGTTGAGCTTTGGCATTTGCAAATATTAAACGTTAAGTCGTTAACAAATTCCTTAATGTTATAAGACATATGCACTTCGATTAATAATCATACAAAACATTGTTATTAGAAATATGAGTTTAAACAAAAGCTATAGTAAAATATGTATAGGACGGAAAGACGCAAACAGTAAAATTTAATAATCGCAAAACATTGAAAATCATGTCTTTGTTGCCTGTTAATTTTTTTAATATTCTAACTACTATAACAACTAAAAGTACAAAAGATTTCAAATGAAAAACATGAAAAATATATTAAAAGATCAAACATAGAATACTATTCAAAATATTACACAAATAATGTAAACTGCAGAAGTATAGTACGGTTGATATTGTGCATTACCACCTTGTAAATAGTTTAGAGCAGTTTAGGAAATAAACAAATAAATTTTTGTTGGAAAATATGTAAAAATGATTCAATAACGAAGTATAAAACAATTTTAGGTAAAATTCAAATGTATTTTAAATACATAACATAAATGGAGAAAAAAATATCATTTTTACCTAAACTATTTTAATAGTAAATAATAATTGCAAGCAGTAAATACATAAATATCCTACAAGTTACCCAGTAGGAAGCGATATACCAAGCATTTTGTTCTTTCATCTTCTCGGTTTAGAATGTACAATCAACCAAATACCAACAATTTAGATTTCATTCCAATAAAAAAATTAAGACATGGAGAGAGAAAACTTCTTGGATGGAAAAAAATTGTTTGAATGATAACTGTCAGAGATGATACCTGAATTTGGGAAGTGGCCATTAGAGAAGCCCTGAGAGCAGGAGTTGAAGACCGAACTAACAAAGTGGTTTGGTGGAGGAAGCTGCTTTGTCGGACTAATCAATGGTCCAGTGTTGCTTGGATTTGCCATTCCAGAGCTCTGGAGCAGTGGTGACTTCGTTCGGTATTGAAGAAGACTAAACGAGAAACTTCATTTGGTAAAGAAGAGAAGTGGAGCGGCATTGGTTTAGAGCGGTAAAGGAAGACCAAACCAAATTTGTTGTTCGGTGATCTGGTGATGCCAAACAAAACATTTCATTCCGTATTTGCCGAACCAAGTAGGTAGGTCCAAATTTCTCATTCGGCAATTGGGAGATGTCGATCTAGACTTGAAAAGTAATATGCCGAATCAAATGCCAAATGTCATATGCCGGACAAAACATGCCGAACCAAGATGCCGAACTAAATCCTGAGCTTCATATAGCAGCTACCCCTCCTCATATCTTCACTCCATAAATAAAGGAGCTTCTGGACAATAATGGCAGTCGAAACTTAGAGCTAATTTTAGCCAATTTCAGAGCCATCCTAAAGAGTTGAAACTTTGTATTGTTAATTCTTCTTATGCATAAACTCCAAAAGTGAATCAATCTTGTAACTCTAATTTTTCAATGATTAATAAAATCTCCTCTCCCCAAGTAGACATACACTGCCTCGCGGTAATGGAACCACTATAAATACTGGTGTTATTTATTTTTCTATATAGCATTGGTCTATGACTGTCTGTTCTGGTGTTTATCTATGTTTGTCATGTTTCACTATAATCACGATCTGGTTCATTGTTTTTCCGTTGCATTGGGTTTTTTATTCCCGTAGACTGATCATTTGAAGAGATTTCCCCCACAGCCTAGTGTTAGAGCTGCAAGGTTGATTGAGGAGTGTTAGACGTTATGGCAGAAGATGAAGTAACTCTAGTTGTTACAAGAACCTATACTAGAGAGATGTATATCGCATCAGGATCACAGTTGGCAATTGATAAATGGAATGAGGATAAAGACATTGAGAAGTGGCAATGGAGGATGAAGGCTGTTCTAAAGAGAAATGAAGTCCATCTAGTAGTGTTTGACCCTGAGGAGTTGACGGTTGACATCTCAGTCGTAGAAAGGAGGGAGATGGAGAAATGGGCGTTTACTACTTTACAACTAGCTATGGGAGAGAATGTCATCTCTGAGATTAGCAATGAGACCACTGATAGGGGCATTTAGACCAAGCTAGAGAATCACTATTTGAAAAAAGATCTAACTAACCGTTTGATATTGTTGTAGACATTTTTCACCATGCAGATGAGAGAGGGTACTTCGGTGAAGGAATATCTTAATTCCTTTGATGATCTTGTGATAAAGATGAAGGCTGATGACTTGAAGATGGATGAGGAGCAAATGGAAATGATTCTTTTGTGTTCTCTTTCGGAGCGATGCACAGGTTTCCCTAACAGCTTATCTTCGCTAGAGACATATTGATAGTGGAAGATGTGAAGTCAGGTCTTCTATCTGAGAGCTTGAGAGATCAGATGAAGGAGATAAGTGAAGGAAGTAGAGATGAAAGTAGTAGTCACAGTCTGTTTGTTGAAAGAGGTAGAGAAGATAAGAAGAATTGGCACTCTAGAGGACGTTCCAAGTCCAGGAACCCGGTAATAGCAGGAGAGGAAAGTCTAACGATGGAAAGTGCTTTATCTGCAAGAAACCAGGTCATTGAAAAAGGTATTGTCCAGATTTGAAGAACAAGGAAGAAGATGGATCTTCATCATTTGCGGTGGAGAAGTCTGTATCTGACGATGTATTGTCTGCAGCAGTGTTAGATGTCTCAGACCATTGGGTGCTCGACTCGAAGGCGTCTTTCCATATGACGCCTACTAAGGATTACTTCAGTTCTTTCGTTAGACGAGAGGGAAGCTCTATTCTTATGGGTAATGATGCTAGATGTAGAGCAATGGATGAAGATACAGTAAGGATCAACATGTTTGACGGAGTAATACGCACTTTGACAGGTATCCGGTATGTTCTAGGTCTTCGAAAGTCCTTAATTTCTTTAGGACAATTGGCATCTTTGGAATGCAAGGTAATTATCGAGAAGGATAGTCTGAAGATTTCGAGATGTGCACTAGTTCTTATGAAAGGAGATGTGTTTCGAAATTTGTATTTGCTAAAAGGAAGCACAGTTCTTGGAGATTCGTGTGTTGGAGTAGATAGTTCTCATGCTTTGGATGCCACAAAGCTTTAGCATCTCGGGTTGGGTCATATTTTAGAAAAGAGCTTAGAGTTGCTTCGGAGACGGAAGATGATCAAAGGATAAAACTTCGACAAGATGGACTTTCGCCAGAAGTGTGTGTTAGGTAAGCAAACCAAAGTATCTTTTAGAGTTGGACTCCATAGATCAAGGTGAGTACTTGAGTTCGTGCATACAGATTTCTAGGGACCGGTTGCTACTCCTTCTCTTGGAGGAGCAAAGTACTTTATCTTTTTCATTGGTGACTTTTCTCGAAAAGTATGGGTGTATGTGATGAAGGCCAAATCAGAGAGTTTTGAGAAGTTAAAAGATTGTAAAGCACTTATTGAGAACCAATCTGGTTCTAAGTTAAAGGTGTTGAGAACTGATAATGGTGGTGAATTTGTCTCTAGGGAGTTCCTCGACTTTTGTAGACAGCATGGCATTCAGAGACATTACACTACACCCGGAGATCCGTAATCCAATGGGATTGCAGAAAGGATGAACATGACTCTACTAGAGAAGGCTTGTTGCTTGAGATTGACGGAGGGCTTGTCTAAAGACTGTTGGGCTGAGGAATTATCAACTACGGTGCATATCATAAATTAAATTCCATTCTCATCCATAGATAGGAAGATTCCAGAGGAGAAGTGGGGAGGTAAAGCAGTGTATCTTGGTTACTTTCAAATTTTTGGTTGTCCTATATACATTCACCATACAGGTGATGACAAGTTGGAGGCTAGAGCATACATGGGCATACTAATGGCATACATCGATGTTATCAAAGGGTGTCGAATTTGGAACCCTGTTGATCGGAAGATTGTTCATTCCAGACATGTTACTTCTAATGAGTCTTCTATGTTCAATCTAAAGGAGAAGCTACCTACCACATTAGAAGATTCTGATAGGCCTAAAGAGATGGAAGAAGTTCCCATGATCTGGCCAAATAGTAGAGTTGTTGTTGATACTGTCGAGGAAAAAGCAGTTGATGAAACATCACAGGATGGTCCACAGGTACCTTCCAGTAATGCTGGTGATGTGCATGAATCTAAAAGAAGTTCAGTTCAAGATGGAGCTAAAAGGAGTTTAGGCGAAGCAGTACCTATCCGAGTCAGTCGTAGAACTATTAGGCCGCCTGAAAGGAATGGTGAT
Organism: Allium cepa; assembly: GCA_030765085.1. Classification (NCBI taxonomy): domain Eukaryota; kingdom Viridiplantae; phylum Streptophyta; class Magnoliopsida; order Asparagales; family Amaryllidaceae; genus Allium; species Allium cepa. Next base: position 197,789,311 of record CM060946.1, read on the forward strand.
TGGCAGTTTGCGAACCTTAATTGTGGTGATCAGTTTGATTATGCCCTACATGTGGTTCTTGAGGAGCCTTTTGACCTTGATGAAGCTTTGAAGCCATGTGACAGTTCGAAGTGGATGTGCACTATGGAAGAGGAGTTAGAGTCGTTAAAGAAGAACAAGACTTGGGATTTGGTACCACCCCCTCAAGGAAGCCGAGCCATAGGTTGCAAATGGGTATTCAAGGTGAAGGATGATGGAAGATACAAGGCTAGACTAGTTTCTAAAGGGTTTCACAAAGCAAGGGATTGGAGCATGATATGATATTCTCCCTAATAGTGAGGGATACGTCCATTTGTATTTTGCTCGCTGTCGTCGCAGCTCATGACTTGGAGCTGGAGCAACTGGACGTGAAAACTGCTTTGTTGCATAGAGACTTGGATGAGATCATGTACATGAAGCAGTCAGAAGGATTCGTTGTAGATGGAAAATAAAATTGGGTTTGTAAATTGAAGAAGTCATTGTATGGACTTAAGTAGTCGCTTAGACAATGGTACAAGAGATTTGACTCTTTTATGCTTTCACTTGGTTTTAATCATAGCATCATAGATGCTTATGTGTACTTCAAGCATTTAAAGAATGGTAGATGTGTGTAACTACTTTTGTACGTGGATGATATGTTGATTGCTTTCAAGGATAAGGCTGAAATCGATAATTTGAAGCTAAAGCTAAAAGCGGAATTCGAAATGAAGGACCTTGGAGAAGAAAGAAAATTTTGGGTATGGAAATCCAAAGAGATAAAAAGTTAGGACTTTTGAGCCTCACTCAAAAGGAGTACATTCAAAAGATGCTTGCTCGATTTAGCATGGAAGGGGCAAAGGCAATCAGCACCCCCTTGCATTTGAACATACAATATTCTAGTAAAGGCTCTTCGATATTGGAAAAAGACAAGGCTTATATGTTAAAGGTCTGATATGCAAGTGCAATTGGCAGCTTGATGTATGTCATGGTATGCACTAGGCCTGACATAGCATAGGATATTGGATTGGTGAGTAGATTCATGGAAAACCTAGGAAAGACGCATCAGAAAGCAGTGAAGTGTATCCTCAAATACCTTAGAGGAACTTTAAACCATGGACTTGTCTTTGACGGTTGAGATAGAGATTTTAGCATGGCTAGATTTTGTGATTCTGACTATACCGTTGATAGAGATTGAAGGAATTCAACCTTCGGATATGTGTTCAGCATTGGTGGGACAACGATCAGTTGGAGAGCGAGGTTGCAGACGATTGTGGCTTTGTCTACTATAGAGGTAGAGCTCATAGATGCGGTTGAAGCAGCTAAGGAGGCGCTTTATTTGAGGCGACTGATGTAAGATTTGAGCTTCATATATGAAGCCGTGGATATGTACTATGATAGTCAGAGTGTAATTCACTTAGCTGAAAATTTGGCGTTCATCTCGAGGACGAAACACATTAAGGTGAGAGAGTCGTTCCTTGTCTCGATGAGTGAAGAGAAGTTAGTTTGTCTTTAGAAGGTTCACACAAAGGAGAATGCAGCAGACATGTTTACCAAGTCATTGTCTGTTGCTAAGTTCGAGCATTGCTTGGACTTGATTCACTTAATGAAGTGCTAGATTCCACGGGATGGCATGGGGGAGAGTTGAGATGGTTAATGCAAACGTTTGTTTTTATGGTGGAGATTGATATATTCTATACAAACTAGGTACTTTGAACACTTTGCTGAGGGACGGTGACCTTGCCGGAGTTCGTTGATAGAGTGCAATGGGTCATTGCATTGCTGAAACTCATTGGGTAAGTATCCATTGCTTGGAGAACGAAGGTGTAGATGAAGTTGGAAGGCTTGTATGGAATTCGGTATCAAGGTGGAGATTGTTAGAGATGATACCTAAATTCGTGAAGTTGCCATTGGAGATGCCCTAGGAGCAAGAGCCGAAGACCGAACTAGAAAAGTGGTTCGGTGGAGGAAGCTAATTTGCCGAACCATATTAGTGGTCTAGTGTTGCTTGGATTTGTCGCTCCAAAGTTCTGGATCTGTGGCGACTGTGTTCGATGGTTGAAGAAGACCGAACGAGAAACTTAGTTCGGTAAAGAAGAGAAGTAGAGCGGCATTAGTTTGGGGCGATAAAGGAAGACCGAACCAAGTTTGTCGTTCGGTGATTTGGTGATGCCGAACAAAACATTTCGTTCGGTGTTTGCCGAACCAAGTAGGTGGAGAGGAAGACCGGTCCAGATTTCTCGTTCGGCAATTGGGAGATGCCAGTCCAGACTTGAAGTGTACTATGCTGAACCAAATGCCAAGTGCCATATGCCGGACCAGACATGCTGAACCAAAACCTAAGCTTCCATATAGCATCTACCTCTCCTCATATCTTTACTCTATTAATAGAGGAGCTTCTGGACAACAATGGCAGCCGAAATTGAGAGCTAATTTCAGCCAATTTCAGAGCCATCCTTGAGAGCTGAAACTCTGTAGAATTTTGTCTGTATTATAAATTATTCTTATGTATAGCCGCCAAAAGTGAATCAATCTTGTAACTCTAATATTTTAGCGATTAATAAAATCTCCTCTCCCCAAGTGGACGTACATTTCCTAGCGGTAGTGGAACCAGTATAAATACTGGTGTTATTTATTTTTCTACAGTGCATAGATCTGTGACTGTCTGTTCTGGTGTTTATCTCTATTTGTATCGTCTCACTGCAATCATGATCTAGTTGTTTTCCACTGCGTTGGGTTTTTTTTCCCTTAGACTAATCATTTGAAGGGATCTTCCCCAACGATAACTAATACAAATTTAGGATAATTCTGATACCTTTCTATATAATACAATATGTGGTTGCCTCCATATACAAAAGGGATCTAACGCGGCTCATCTTTCAATCTATGCTTTCCTTAGCACAGAATACCCCCACATGAATACTCAAGAGATTTAAAATTGCACAAATATAGGACACTGCTTAAAAAATGTGTCATAGTAAGAAATAAAGTAAAAAAAACAAAGTAAAAATCATATTTTTAAAGTTATAATTGCTAGCACGATAACCTATTTGGCTAAAATCGGTAGTAATAATAACAAAATTGTGAAAAGGCATGTAATGTATAATAATAAATAACAACAATAATGTGTAAAGAAAGAAGTAACTCTCAAACTGATATGTCTTATGTTGACTATTTCAGTCATATGTACTCCAACACATTAATACATAACTTTACTCAACAAAAAATAACATTCATGAAATGTGGAATGGTCCATAAAGCATTCATTTATGCCATATTTTTTGTTATGTAACATTTAAAGCATGATTATCCTAATTAATTAACACATGATAAATTATGCGTAACAAATAAATTTGCTTAACCATGCTCATTAAGCCATATGCAATTGTTTGCATAAATAAAAAAATAATACTATGTTAAGTATATAGTTCCATAATCATCAAACTAAATTTAAAAGATTGCTTTTATGCTTATTTTTATTATGTAATGGGTATGAAAATGGGTATAGGTTCACATCTATTCATATGTGAAACCGAAAATAGTTAAACATCTGATCGTCCCTACAATGAATGCATAGAAATATAGTGCAAAGCATGTTATTAATATCAACCAAATTACTAAACTAAAAAAAATCCCTGGGATGTGCAAGACTAAAACAGAAAATTCACATATGTCTGTGCATATGATTTAGAAAAGGTCATACTCATCGCCATCAAATCTTTATTATTCTGTAATATTCATCATCATCGCTAAGCTTTAAAACCCTATTGCTTAGAAAGTTTAGGCATATACCATTTGATATTCCTAATACAAAATTCATTTGTAGATGAAGTAACTCGGGTTTGTTATTATATTATTGCGATTAAAGAGGATAAATGAAGCGATGATTACTACAGTAATAACAATTGGTCTAAGTTGTACCATTGCACAAAGTTAGCTTAGCTTTAAACAATAATTGCATAAAAAAGTAGAACGAAAGCATCAAAGTTAAAAAATGATATATAAAGATAAAGACCGAATGTATGCTTATTCATCTGAAGATTAAGAGGCCTGATGTCAAAATTTGGCATCAACATTCACAAAGCAAATAGGAGCCATATCTAATTTGACTTTCAAAAAATATACTCATGAGAGAATGGAGTCGAACCTTTAGAAGCCTCGAAGAGGTATGGTCCTGTAGTACTAACAAATTGGTATAAGCCCAAATGGATCAGTTGATAATTAACAACAAAAAAATCAAATGAGGGATGGGAACACGACGAATGAACACAGGGTCATCATTGGGAAATCAAAGTCAACTCCTACATGGAAAAACACGAAGATAATTAATAATGTACTTTGAAACTTGAAATGTAAAAAATAAATTGAAAATCCAACAGAAACTGTACATGTGTAGCAAAGGTAAGATTGACTAACGTGTAGTTAGAAGAATTATCTCCATCCTTGAAATCGCTATGTTGTCATTATATTATTAAAGTGAAAGCTAAGATTCATATACTCTGTGAGCAAGGAAGTTAAAGGTAACTTTGTTACAAAGCAACATGATACTTGTGCGCCTAAAAATAAATTAAGTAAAAAATATAAAAACGATCAAAAATCAGATTAAAACCAAGTTGGATTTGAAAGATGACTTCAAAAATAAAATGAAAATGATCTCCTATAAAAGAAGTTGTACGTGAACATCGAGTTAGCAAAATTAAAGTAAAAGAAGGTTTTTGACATATAAATTTATCAAAGTAGTTCAAGTTAAATGTTAACATATCTTCAAGACAAAAAAAAATTCAAGTTTGAATTGTGTTCAATAATTCAAACATTATGATCAGATTAATGATGTTTCACTAAGTCATATAATATGCCAAACGCTAAATATACCATATTCCATTCGATTGCAAATTTCAAACTTTCCAAATCCAAATCAATAAATTAAAACCTTTTAATCATTTTGCAAAATTAAATCAAAAAAAAATAGAATCACCCAATTTAAGGTGCAAGAAGAGAAATAGGTGCATCTAATCTCAGATACGAATACAATTATATATATATATATATATATATATAACATAACCATAACTAATATCATGTAAGAAATAGTAAAAATAATTTGGCTTAAGCTAAATTATCTTTATTTTTAATTACCTGGTCTGGATTTAGAAGCGACTTGTGGATAGCGGTATTAGATGTCGATGTTGATAGCCAATCGCCTCTTGTGCATAGCAGTATGGAAGTAGATGTTAAGAATTTTTTGGGATCACTACACAATTAGATTTAGAAGAAAAAGTATTGAACAAAGCAAACAAAAAAAATTCCTCCAAAAAGTAATAAGTTTATTGATTTAACCAAGAAAATACAAAAGATATCTAAAATTGAAAAGAAATCTCAATCTCGAACACTCTACAAAATACATTTTTTCCACACATCTTATGAACCCTAGACATGTCTATTTATAATAGACTTGATAAAATATCTTATTTAAGAAGCTATTGAATACCTTCATGAATCTTTCTCGGGTAGATAATTTGTTGCCTTCTTTAATGCAATAAAAGAGGCAACTAATTTCTTTACCAAATACGCAAAATCTCTAAAAGATGCAGTTAAACACATTCCAAAACCTACCAGATTTATTAAATAGGCAATGAATTTGAGTCATAATTCCACATAGACTCAAATATCTGCAAGATCTACATATATATGAAATATTACACGACCAAACTCTAACAATCTCCACATTGATACAATATTTCATAAATGTTATCCAAGCTCCTCCTATGCGACGACCCGCCTTTCATTCCATAGAAAGACGCATCGTCAACAAGAAAGAAAGAGGCAGAAATAAAATAGATAGAAGAAAGAACTAAACAGCATCAGAATCTCACAGCGCAAATGGAACAAAATATAATATATCATATAGATATTACATAGTCATTACATCAGAGTTACAGAGATACAACAACATCATTACATTAGACAGTTATAAAGACATGTCTAATCCATTACATTTTAAATACAACGGATAAAGACACCACAGCGGAAATAGATAAATATAGCTACGTCTGGACTCCTGCTCCATGCTATCCAATATTCGTCAAGCCAAACCTGATCACTTGGCTACTTATAAAAATTTGAGTACGCAAGAGTTTAAGAAAAATAGAAATAAACTCCGGGTCAGACATGGGTCTAGTGTGAGTAAACGGTTAAATTATTTAACTTGAAAAACCTTTGAAATCAAAGGTATCACATAAGACTTCCCACACATAACATGGGTAAGTTTTTACCTTACGCTAACCAGAAAAATTGATAGGAAATTCAATGATATTATAATAGGGTCTAGGGTTTTCAAATAAATATTCACATAGCCGAAATTGTTACATTAATTAAATTCCAGCATACTAGCCACAAAGTGGGCTATACAATCAAGTCTGAGATCACTTATTGAAGATTGGATTTCCATACAATGGAAGGGCTACTGGGGTACCCCCCCCCCCCCCCCCGTCACAGTACGTGGCCTAGATTAACGTACCGAGGATCCCTCTCGACCCCCTACAACACAAGGCCGGAACCATCCCTTACGGGAGAGTCCCAAATGAGTCAACCTCACGGTTGTAGCTAGAAACCACAACACAACCGAATAAAAAGGGACTCTAGACAGGGGAAGACCTTGTCCTACTTGAGCACGACTTACTTAACCTTGCTGCACCTCCCCTGTTTTAGCCATTCGCGGTTGATGAGGCTTGAGGCTACGATTACCTTTATAGAACACATCTATCTTAGAATGCTCACGCCCTCCTAACAATGTTCTGAAAGTATTCAATCCATACAAGTTTGTTCCGGGTTCGAACGAAACCGAAGACATTATCTCGTTACCCTCATTTTGGGATCACCCTTAGAGTTAACGACAATAACCTTGCACTCTGAAACTCCATCTTGAACCTGAAAGTACTATCTCCGTTATACTCGTATTAGAATCACCTATAGAGTTTCTAATGACAAATAGTTCTTACACTTCGAGTCTTCAACTTGATCTTCACTTGAATTCACGACCTAACGTTTAACTTGGATCGATGTGGTTTTCGAATAATCAAATATGAAATCTGATCCCGGTCTCATCGAAATCCAAACGTTTCTTAAAGGCCAAGTTGTTTTAAAGCTTAAATGATTTAATTTAATTCAACACTTGAATTCAGCATTAACATAGATAAATATCACACATTTAACACAGATATATCCAATATCACATCACAGAATATCATCCACTAGATATCAACTAATTCAGACATTCTAAACAAACAATCATCCACAAGCAAAAATTATTAACCCATATCATAATTAATTTAAATTAAATTAAATCAATTAATTAAGAATTAATCACCAAATCCTGCTTAATCAATCATTAATTAATTAATTACAAACCATTCAATTAATAAATCATACCTTAATTACCTTATCAATCAATCAATTAATCTCTAATCACAGATTAATTATCCTTTAACAATTAATTAATAAGCCTTAATTGTAATTAATATTCCTTAATACAAATTAATTAATCCATATTACTCTTATAATCAATTAATTAATCTTTAATTAACTAATTAATTATTCCTTAATTATTAATTAACAAACCTTAATTATTAATTAACAACCTTAATTACAAATTAGTTAATCCATAAGTACCAGTTAATCAATCCTTAATTACCATTTGATCAATCCTTAATCACCATTTGATTAATCAATTAATTACCATTTAACAAATTCTTAAGAAATATTTAATTACAGATTAATTATCCTTTAATTATTAATTAATAAAGCCTAATTATTAATAAATAAAACTTAATTACAAATTAATTACTTTTTAATTACTAGTTAATTAATCTCTAATTACTAATTAATCAACTATAATTACTTAATTAATTAATCTCTAATCATTAATTAATAATCTCTAATTAATAATTCTTAATTACAAATTAATTAACCTCTAATTAATTAACTTAAAACCCTTAATTATTAATTCTTAATAAATTACTTAAATCAATTAATTACTCTTAATTAATTCCTTGATTAATCCTTTACCATTATTAATTAAACTAATTAATTATACTTAATTTCCTTAATCAACTTAATTAATCTCAAGATATTAAAACCTTAATTATCTAAGGCAAAACATTATCTTATTAATGCCTTTATTACCATTAACATATTTACACCATTTTATCTTTATGATTAACTTACTTAATAAATCTTAATTAAGTTTGAAATAAAATAATCATTTAATTTGATAAATTGAAGTTAACAAATCATAACCTCCTTTAAATACTTCAAACATTACCAAGTAATAGTTTTAAAACTAGTTTCAATTTAACTTATAAAATTACTTTTATAAAAATCTTAAAATTTCATTTGTAACTCAAGTTTTAAAATAACTTTAAACTTAACAAAATTCATATTAAACAAACTTCAAAACTTCTTAACCAAATGTTAAAGAAAACATTTTTTATATATAAAGTAAATTTATATAAGAAGGTTTAAACTAAATTTAATTTTAAATTTCAAAACTTAGATTTTAAAACACTTTTTTTTATATCAGCTCAACACTTTCTTGGGGTCGAACCCGAAGACCACTCGGGTCTTGCCCCAAGTAAAAAACTCATCTTCTTCTTTCTTTTTTTCAAAATTTAGATTTATATTTAAGTTAAAAGAACTGCAGGCCTAACACCCACAAATTACTCGAGTACAAACTCGAGTTACTACCCCCAAATACCCGAGTCCCCTTCAAGCAAACCCACAACCCAAAACAACTGACACGACCAACCCGTGTGCACATGCACCGACGTCAGAGCTACCTCCAACCATTGATGCACCCTCCGGCACACCGACGAACGTTGATTCAACCCATTCCAACCATCAAATCACCATCACAAGCCACGTCCAAAATCGAGCATCCCAGATGAAACTGGAACCATAACAAACGCCAGAAAAACCCTTTGATCAAACTATTCCGACCACCACAGGTCGAGCGACTGTGGCCACACCCTGCCGACCCTCCATGCTGCCACATCCCAAAGTTTCGAGCAACTCAAATCACTAGAGGCTCCGCGGTAACCAAAATTCCGACCACCCCATAATCTGGGGTTTTAAACCCATATCGACCACCGCCGATGCCACGATAACTTATCCACCTTACTGACATTTTTGCCTGGACCACAAGGCCCTCCTTCGCCTCCAGTGAAGTTCTCGATCACCCTAGATCCCCTGGCCACCAGAATTTACCCAAAAACCAAATTCCGGTCATCCTTGAAATGCACATTCACCCCAATGCTAAAAAATATTGATTTTTGTTTTAAAAATCCTAACTTTCGAAGTAGATTCAAGTTATATCCTTGAATCAACAACTCACGATGTTTGATTTTTGACATGCTTTTAAAAAATCCACTGTACTATCTTGATTTCCAAAGATGTACAGATTTGTTTTCGCTAAATACATTTTTAAATCTTGAATTGTGTTTAATCTAACATATTTTGTTTGAATCTCAAAGTCTAACAAAGATCAGGTAAGAAGATTTTGAATTGTTGATCAAAACTTTAAGTTTTGAACTAAGAACATAGATGTTCAATACAACAGGCATGCACACTTACATATATTCATAAACACCGAGATATCACTTACATATGGACAAGAAAAGCATCATTCATCTCAAAATTTCACAAGCAAACAAAAATTTATATACTTAGCTTTTTAACTTAAAGTGTTTACTCACCAGTTTTAAAAGGCAGAGGCTTGAAAACTGGGAAGCTTTGAATTGCATTGATCTTGTTTTTAATCTGAAATGCTTTTAGTTACTGCTTTTGATTCAAACACTGGAACTACTTGATGTTGCTTGATAAACTTGCTTAAACTTTGATTCTTGTTCGATTTCAGGTTTGCTTGCTTACAGACTTTTGTACTTTCCTGTTTTGATTTTCTTGAGTTTGAGAATTTTTACAGGCTTTGATTCATTTCTGGTTGAAGATTTGTAGATTTGGAAAATGTTTACAGGGTTTAGCTATTGATTTTTTTGGTTTGTAGATAGTTGACCAGGTTGAGTTTCTTTGCTTTTTGAAAATGAGAATATAAGAAAAGAAATAGAAGAGGGGAGGTTTAAGTTTATATAAAGTAAATTATGGTTTATTAAAATTAAAGAAAAATAAAAATAAAAGGAATGACACTTGGTCAAATTAACTACATTTGTCATTTACTATCTTTAATTAAACTACACATGTTATCATACGCTTTTAAATTAAACACTTGTAATAAATTATTTTTATATTATTTTATAATGATTTTAAAATCTTTTGTATTAATTTTCCTATTAAATAAGTACTTTTATTAATAAATAAATAAATGCTTTTCTAAATTTATATAAATAAAATCTTTAAAAGAAAATAAAATATAAACCAATCATACTCTAAATAAAATCATATAAAATATACTTAATCCATTTTAAAATGTTAATATAAAACTTTTGTATTTATTTTACTATTTAAGTAAATACTTTCATAATTTATGTAAATAAATTCTTTTAAGTAAAATAATATAAAATAAATCTTATTTTAAATAAAAACCTTATTCGTATATTTTTATATCCAAAATATTTTTAAGATATATATCCTTTAAATTCAAATTTAAATCCAAATTTAAATTCAAATTCCAATTTAAATCTAATTTAAAATCAACTTAAATAAATATATATATTAATTTAAAAAACACATTATTAAATTTGAAAATAATAGTTCTAATTAAAATCTATTTATCTATATTTAAAAACTTTACATTATTTCATTGTTTGAAATAACAATTTTATTAGTTTTAATAATTAATAAAGGAGATTATCACATTTTAAATTTCTTGAAATTTCGGGATATCACATTCCTCCTCCCTTAAAAGAATTTCGTCCCCAAAATTTAAAACAAAGATAATCCAAAAACTTTTATTTCATTTTTAAACCATCCAAGCATACATATCAACCATTATCAACCAAACAACAATTTATCCAAACAACAAATTTCAAACAAACATAACTAGCTATCCGGACACAAATCCGGATAAGCCTTCCTAAACTACTCAGAGTTTCCCAAGACAAACTCTGAAATCCTAGCTCTACGGAACCTTAACTAGCTATGCCACTATGATCTGGAGCTTCCTCTTACCTTGATCTAATTCTGAACCAAATATCAGACCACACTTAAAACCAGCTTAACTATCAGATCCTTCTGAACTGCAGATCCCAACTAAGATGAATCGTTCACGTATTTCCTTAGATGAGATATGTGAAAAACATTGTGAATTCCAGCCATCCAGATTGGCAATTCAATCATGTACGCCACAATACCAATCCTCTCAAGCACTCGGAACGGATCAATATACCTTGGAGCAAGTTTTCCCATCTTACCAAATCTTATTGTTCCTTTAATTGGGGAAACTTTGACAAAGACTAAATCTCCAATCTCAAATTCCAATTGTTTTTTTTCTCTTGTCCGCATATTTCTTCTGGCGATCCTACACTGCTCTCAAACTCTTCTTGATAAGCTCCACCTTCGCAGATGCCTCTCAGATCAAAACTGGACCAAAAACAAGACGATATATCTACTCTAACCAACAGGATGGGAATCTATAAGGTCTTCCATAAAAAGCTTCATAGGGTGCCATCTTGATACTCGCCTGATAACTGTACGAGAATTCCACTAAATGCAGTTGGTCCTCCCAAAATCCAACAAAATCCAAAACACAAGCCCTCAACATGTCCTACAGTATTCAGCCTTTCCGTCTGACCGAAAATGATAGGCTGTACTCAACTCAAACTCGTACCCAAAACTGATTACAAAGCCTCCTAAAATTTGCTGGAGAAGAAAGGATCACGGTCACTAACAATGCTGATTGGAACACTAAGCAGTCGGTCAAACTCTTCCAAGAAAACCTCACCCAAAGAAAATCATTTCCTACTTCCACTTCAAAACTTCCAACGGCTGCAACAATCCTACAGTCTTCTACAGATCACCAAAACCTGCTGATAGATCGCACATCCATCGACGAAAGCAGCAACATCCTTCATCATACTCGACCGCCAGAAGATTCCCTCTTCACATCCTTATACATCTTGAAATCCTTGGATGGATACTCAACCTGGAGCGATGACTCTCTGGCAGAACTTCTTGCTTCAAACCCTTGAAATTTGGAACATAAATCCTTCAGTTGATCCTCAAATTTCTTTGGCCATCAATCTCAAAACTGGAACACTGACCATTTTTGACTCAATCCATTCATAACAGGCACACACAAATGTCCGTGTAGACCTCAAACTAACTCTTGCCATAAGAAATAGCTAGAACAGGGGAACTGGTCAGCCTTGCCTTCAAATTCCAAGAAAGCCTCTTCACACTTGGGTCCTCTTAAATTTTACTCCTTTCCGAGTTAACTTGTTTAAGTGCAAAGAAACCTTAGAAATATCCTTGATAAACTTCCTATAGAATTCTGCCACACCCAAAAAACTGCTGACTTCTGTCGGAGTCTACGACTGCCTCTATTCCTTAATAGTAGCTACCTTGGCTGGATCTATAGAAATATCCTCACCAGATACAATATGCCCCGAAACTCTAACTTTTGATTTCCAACAATGGCATATCGAAAACTTAACCTTCAGAACACACCTCCTCAAAGATCTAACATTATCCCCAAATGCTGCTTGCGCTCCTCCAACTCTTCTCTCTCCTATGGCGTCATCCTTCTATTAGGCTGAACAACAGGTACAACTTCCGGAACTAAGACGATCTGAAACTCTATCTCCTGATGAGGGCAAACCTTCCAATTCCTCGGAAACATCCAGAAAATCTCTGATCACTTCGATGCATTATACGCCTTCTGGAAATGCCTCGACTCCATGCAACAGATTGCTCAAATGAACTCCGGAATCATCGCAAGTCACTTTTGCGATTTTTCCCAACTCAGTCTCCAAAGATACAATCTTCTCTTCACACACCAAAATAGCCTATACTTATCCAAACAAATCCATATCTAGAATAAGATCAAACCTTTTGAAATCCAATACAAAGGGTTCACAAGAAAACTATAGGGAGATAAGAAAGCCTTAAGCCTCTACAGATCTTACCTAACTCGGTTATTCCGCTTATATGGTTAGATACAAAGATAGGACGTCAACCAAACAAAAAGAAAGATGAAAACTTCTCTAGAACTCTTGTTGGAAACCCGAACAAATACCCAACAAATTTAGATAGATAAATAGTTATATAAAAATTACAATTACGCGCTCTCAAGATAGACACTACTCCAGAGCCTAGGTATTATCTCGACTTATACTCTGATACCAAGTGTGACGACCCACCTTTCATTCCACAGAAAGACGCATCATCAATAAGAAAGAAAGAGATAGAAATAGAATAGATAGAAGAAAGAAATAAAAAACATCAGGATCTCACAGCGGAAACGGAATAAAATATAATATATCATATAGATATTTCATAGTCATTACATAAGAGTTACACAGATACAACAACATCATTACATTAGACAATTATAAAGATCTATCTAATCCATTACATTTTAAATACAATAGATAAAGACACCACAGCGGAAATAGATAGATATAGCTACGTATGGACTCCTGCTCCATGCTATCCAATATTCGTCAAGCCAAACCTAATCACTTGGCTACTCATAAAAATTTGAGTACCCAAGAGTTTAAGAAAAACAGAAATAAACTCCGAGTCAGACATGGGTCAGGTGTGAGCAAACGGTTAAACTGATTAACTTGAAAAACCTTTGAAAACAAAGGTATCACATAAGACTTCCCATACATAAACATGGGTAAGTTTTTACCTTACGTTAACCAAAACATTTGATAGGAAATCCAGTGATATTATAATAGGGTCTAGGGTTTTCAAACAAATATTCACATAGCCGAAATTGTTACATTAATTAAATTTCAGCATACTAGCCACAAATGGGTTATACAATCAAGTCCGAGATCACTTATTGGAGAATGGATTTCCATACAATGGCAGAGCTACTAGGGTACCGTCTATCCCAGTACGTGGCCTAGATCAACGTACCAAGGATCATCCTAACCCCTTGCAACAAAGACCGGAACCATCCCTTACTGGACAGTCCTGAATAAGTCAACCCCGTAGTTGTAGCTAGCAACCGCCCACACAGCAGAATAAAAAGGGACTCTAGACAGGGGAAGACCTTATCCTACTTAAGTGCGACTCACTTAGCCTTGCTACACCTCCCCTGTTTTAGCCATTCCCGGTTGATGAGGCTTGAGGCTACGATTTCCTTTATAGAACACATCTATCTTAGAATGCTCATCGTCCTTCTGACGATGTTCTGAAAGCATTCAATCCATACAAGTTCGTTCCGGGTTCGAACGAAACCGAAGGCATTATCTCGTTACACTCATTTTGGAATCACCCTTAGAGTTAACAATAATAACCCTTGCACTCTGAAACTCCATCTTGAACCTGAAAGTATGTCTCCATTATACACGTATTGGAATCACCCTCATAGTTTCTAATGACAAATAGTTCTTACACTTCGAGTCTTCAACTTGATCTTCACTTGAATTCACGACCTAACGTTTAACTTGGATCGATGTGGTTTTTGGATAATCAAATATGAAATCCGATCCTGGTCTCATCAAAATCCAAACGTTTCTTAAAGGCCAAGTTGTTTTAGAGTTCAAACGATTTAATTCAATTCAATACTTGAATTCACACAGCATTAACACAGATAAATATCACATATTTGTTACAGATATATCCATTATCACATCACAGAATATCATCCAATAGATATCAACTAATTCAGACATTCTACACAAACAATCATCTACAAGCAAAAATTATTAACCATATCATAATTAATTTAATTTAAATTAAATTAGTTACTTAAGAATTAATCACCAAATCCTGCTTAATCAACCATTAATTAATTAATTACAAACCATTCAATTAATTAATCACACCTTAATTACCTTATCAATCAATTAATTAATCTCTAATCACAGACTAATCATCCTTTAACTATTAATTAATAAACCTTAATTATTAATTAATATTCCTTAATACAAATTAATTAATCCATAATTACTCCTATAATCAATTAATTAATCTTTAATTAACTAATTAATTATTGCTTAATTATTAATTAATAAACCTTAATTATTAATTAACAACCTTAATTACAAATTAATTAATCCATAATTACCAGTTAATCAATCCTTAATTACCATTTTATTAATCCTTAATCACCATTTGATTAATCAATTAATTACCATTTAACAAATGCTTAAGTAATCTTTAATTACAGATTGATTATCCTTTAATTATTAATTAATAAAGCCTAATTATTAATTGATAAAACTTAATTACAAATTAAGTACTTTTTAATTACTAGTTAATTAATCTCTAATTACTAATTAATCAGCCTTAATTAATTAACCTCTAATCATTAATTAATAATCTCTAATTATCTAATTAATAATTCTTAATTACAAATTAACTAACCTCTAATTAATTAACTTATAACCCTTAATTATTAATTCTTAATAAATTAATTAAATCAATTAATTACTCTTAATTAATTCCTTAATTAATCCTTTATCATTATTAATTAAATTAGTTAATTATACTTAATTTCCTTAATTAACTTAATTAATCTCAATACATTAAAACCTTAATTATCTTAAGGTAAAACATTATCTTATTAATGCCTTTATTACCATTAACATATTTACACCATTTCACTTTTATGATTAACTTTACTTAATTAAATCATTAATTAAGTTTGAAATAAAATAATCATGTAATTTGATAAATTGAAGTTAACAAATCATAACCTCCTGTAAATACTTAAAACATTACCAAGTAATAGTTTTAAAACTAGTTTAACTTAAAAACTTACTTTTATAAAAGCCTTAAAATTTCATTTGTAACTCAAGTTTTAAAATAACTTTAAACTTAACAAAATTCAGATTAAACAAACTTCAAAACTTCTTAACGAAATGTTAAAGAAAACATTTTTTATATATAAAGTAAATTTATATAAGAAGGTTTAAACTAAATTTAATTTTAAATTTGAAAACTTAGATTTTAAAACACTTTTTTACATCAGCTCAACACTTGCTTTGGGTCGAACCCGAAGACCACTCGGGTCTTTACCCGAGTAAAAAACTCATCTTCTTCTTTCTTTTTTTCAAAATTTAGATTTATATTTAAGTTAAAAAAACTGCAGGCCTTACACTCATAAACCACTCGAGTACATACTCGAGTTACTATCCCCAAATAACTGAGTCCCCTTCGAGCAAACCCACAACCCAATACAACTAACATGACCAACCCCTGTGCACATGCACCGAAATCCAACCATCGACGCACCCTCCAGCACACCGACCAACGTTGATTCAACCCATTTCGACCATCAAATCACCATCACAAGCCACGATCCAAAATCGAGCATCCCATATGAAACTGGAACCAAAACAAACGCCAGAAAAACCCTTCGATCAAACTATTCCGACCACTAGAGGTCGAGCGACTCTGGCCATACCCTGCCGACCCTCCATGCTGCCACATCCCAAAGTATCGAGAAACTCGAATCACCAGAGGCACCACAGTAACCAATATTCCGACCACCCCATAATCTAGGGTTTAAAACCCATCTCAACCACCGCCGACGCCACAGTAACTTACCCACCTTCCTGACATTTTTGCCTAGACCACAAGGCCCTCTTCCACCTCCAATGAAGTACTCGATCACCCTAAAACCCCTGGCCACCAGAATTTACCTAAAAACCAAATTCCGGTCATCCTCGAAATGCACATTCATCCCAATGCTAAAAATTTTGATTTTTGTTTTAAAAATCCTAACTTTCGAAGTAGATTCAAGTTATATCCTTGAATCAGCAACTGAGGATGTTTGATTTTTGACATGCTTTTAAAAAATCTACTGTAATATCTTGATTTCCAGAGATGTACAGATTTTTCTTCCCAAAATACATTCTTAAATCTTGAACTATTTTTAGTATAACATATTTTGTTTGAATCTCAAAGTGTAACAAAGATCAGGTAAGAAGATTTTGAATTTTTGATCAAAACTTTAAGTTCTGAACTAAGAACAGAGATGTTCAATACAACAGGCATGCACACTTACATATATTCATAAACACAGAGATGACACTTATATATGCACAAGCAAAGCATCATTCATCTCAAAATTTCACAACCAAACAGACATTTATATACTTAGCTTTTTAACTTAAAGTGTTTACTCACCAGTTTTAAAAGGCAAAGGCTTGAAAACTGGGAAGCTTTGAATTGTTGTGATCTTGTTTTTAATCTGAAATGCTTTTAGTTATTGCTTTTGATTTAAACACTGGAACTACTTGATGTTGCTTGATAAACTTGCTTAAACTTTGATTCTTGTTTGATTTCAGGTTTGCTTGCTTAGAGATTTTTGAACTTTCCTGTATTGATTTTCTTGAGTTCGAGAATTTTTACAGGGCTTTGATTCATTTCTGGTTGAAGATTTGTAGATTTGGAAAATGTTTATAGGTTTAGCTATTGATTTTTCTGGTTTGTAGATAGTTGATCAGGTTTAGTTTCTTTGCTTTTTGAAAATGAGAATATAAGAAAAGAAATAGAAGAGGGGAGATGTAAGTTTATATAATGTAAATTATGGTTTATTAAAATTAAAGAAAAATAAAAGGAATGACACTTGTTCACATTAACTACATTTGTCATTTACTATCTTTAATTAAACTACACAGGTTATCATAAGCCTTTAAAATTAAACACTTGTAATAATTTATTTTTATATTATTTTAATATGATTTTAAAAGCTTTTGTACTAATTTTCCTATTAAATAAGTACTTTTATTAATAAATAAATGCTTTTCTGAATTTATATAACTAAAATCTTTAAAAGAAAATAAAATAAAAACCAATCATATTCTAAATAAAATCATATAAAATATATTTAATCCATTTTAAAATGTTAATATAAAACTTTTGTATTTATTTTACTATTTAAATAAATACTTTCATAATTTATATAAATAAATTATTTTAAGTAAAATGATATAAAACAAATCTTATTTTAAATAAAAACCTTATTAATATATTTTTATGTCCAAAATATTTTTAAGATATATATCGTTTAAATCCAAATTTAAATCCAAATTCCAATTTAAAAATCTAATTTAAAATCAACTTAAATAAATATATATATTAATTTAAACAAACACATTATTAAATTTGGAAATAATAATTCTAATTAAAATCTCTTTATCTATATTTAAAAACATCACATTATTATCATTGTTAACAATTTTAGCAATTTTAAATAATTAATAAAGGAGATTACCACATTTTAAATTTCTTGAAATTCCGAGACATCACATCCTAAAACCTCAAACTCCAAACACTATATATAAGGAAACAAATATCTCCACCACAAAGCTAAACCTCTCTCTAAACTAGGCATGCCTGCCAATCGAACATGCACAGTATCAATGGATCAAAATTGCTTGTAATACCACAAAGACCTCCAAGTAGGCTTTGTGGTTTTCCATTGTTGGCTCCACCTTGATTCAGACAAATTTGTCTCTCCAACTTCACTTGTATAAGAATTTGCAATATTTAAGGTTTTTCCAAGCAATGAATAAATATTATTGTTTTTCCTCTTCGCGCGCATCACCTACCTGTTACCTTCCAAACCCTAGTTACTCCACTTCGAGTCGAGAAGTTACAACATTTCACTTCCAGCTGTCCAACAGAGGCAAGATTCCTTTTAATTTCTGGGATATGCCTAACCCCTATAAGCATCACCAACCTTCCAATATCCATCTTCAACATGACAGAACCCGTGCATTGAACTTGTAGATCTCCACCATTAGCAGACTCCACCTTGCATGCTTCCTCCTTATAATCAGTGAATGCTTCCCTTTTATTGCAAATATGGAAACATGCACCAGAATCTACACCCACTCTCCTCTCATACTCATATCAACACAAAGAACATCATTGCTAACGCCAAAGTTTACCTCCTCATCATGGTCTACCTCCGGCTTATTTTCGCTTCCTTCTTGAGTTTTCATCCTCTCTTTATCATCTCTTAATTTGTTGCAAAATTTCAGCTGATGGCCTGGTTTTTCACAGTAATAGCAAATGAAGTCTCGATCCGTATTTGGTTTGAATAAGCGTCTTTCTCTCTTTGCAAAGTGGACCTCTTCCAATAGATTTGTAGTTTCCTTTTCTTCGGTGGCCTTTCCTTTGATGAATTTATCTTCTGCATCTCCTCATTAAGAAGACTGCTAACCACGGTCTCCATGGAAACAACACCACTAGAATTTGGATTGTTCAATGTGACTACTAGATTCTCCCAACTTTCAGGCAATGAGCTCATTAATATTAAAGCTTCAGTTTCTTCATCAACTTTGAAGCTTATCTCCACCAATTGGTTCACAATTGCTTGAAAGCTGTTGAGATGTTCGTTAATCGTTTCGCCTTCCTTTAGTTTTAGATTGACCAACTTTATCGTCAGAAATGCCTTATTCATCGCAGAAGTTTTGCATAAATTCTTTCCAATTCTTTCATATTCCAAAAGTAGAAGTTTCACAAGCAACGATATGAAACACATAATTCTCCATAAAACACTGAATTGCTGCAGCTGCCTTCCTATCCAAAATTTCCTACTTTGCCTCGGTTATTCCATTTGGCTTTTCCCCTTTGTTTTCCAAGGGTTGGTGAAAATCATTAAGATAGATATAATACTTCATCTTCGCCTTCCATAGCCCCCAGTTCCTTCCATTAAGCTTTACAACACTTACCTTCTCGATAGCCAAAGACACTTCCAAAAATTTATGCAATTGGCTCCGATACCAACTGTTAAGAATTTTCCAGGATCACTACACAATTAGATTTAGAAGAAAAAGTATTGAAGAAAGCAAACAAAAAAAATTCCCCCAAAAAATAAAAACTTTTATTTATTTAACCAAGAAAATACAAAAGAGACCTAAAATTGAGAAGAAATCTCAATCCCGAATACTCTACAAAATACACTTTTTTCACACGTCTTATGAGCCCTGGACATGTCTATTTATAATAGACTTGATAAAATATCTTATTTAAGAAGCTATTGGATATCTTCATGAATCTTTCTCAGGTAGATAATTTGTTGCCTTCTTTAATTCAGTAAAAGAGGCAACTAATCTCTCTACCATACGCAAAATCTCTAAAAGATGCAATTAATCACATTCCAAAGTCTACCATATTTATAAAATAGGCAATGAACTTAAGTCATAATTCCATATAGACTCAAATATCTCTAAGATCTACATATATATGAAATATTGTACCACCAAAATCTAACAGCAGATTCGTGCTTCAGGCTGGAAATTATGCATCGGTGAAATCATTAATTTAAAAAATATACCCAAAATGAAATAGAATAAAAAATTGAATGAACTTCGAGGTCGAATGCGAAAGGGAATAAGAGGCAACGAATCATAAAGTTAATGGAGAAAAAAGCAGTATACCAATAAAATAAATATGTAACTAAAATCAAATCAAGAAAAGATCAAGGATGAAAATTACCTATAACATAATCAAAACACTAACTTTTTGGAATAGGGAGATGAATGAGTTGATCTCCATATATATGGCAAGAACTGGATCTCGAGCCAACGAAGAGAAGAGAACGATTGACAGAGCAAGGCGCCTGAAGTTATCGACCATTAAGATTTGAGGAAGTGGAATGGGGATGTTATTATCTTGTGTTTGAAGGATAAGGAAGAAGTGGAGAACTAGGTACGAACATAAGAAAAAAAAATGGGACCGTTCATTTGAAAAAGTATTCAGAGAGCTTGTACATTTTTGAAATGCAGCTCAGTAATAATAATAATGTAACAGTATAGACAAGTGCGAACCCGTGCTACGCATACGAGGGTTAGTATATAATTTTATTAACAACGTATTTTTAAGATTTTATAGTGTGTAAAGATGAAAGAACATATTTATGGAATGTAAATTTTTAGGTTAATTTTCTCGCGGATGTTACTAACAAAAATGTGTTGATAAATCGACTTAAATGATCTTGGAGCATGTATAGAGTATAATAAATATTTTAGAGCGTAACGCCTTTATATAGAAAAGGTTACATCAACTATCAGTTGTCCAAACTTGATAAGCACTGCATTAATAAACATGTCGTTTAATTAATATTCAAATGTAATTTACATTGGTTCAGCATAGTTTTATCCTATTTTTAACATATAAATCTAAATATGTACATAATTTTGTTTGATAATAGTGTTCCAGACCTAGAGTAGAAGTGGGATAGTAATTAAATTTGGCTTAGTGAAACAACATTTCCATTATTACACATTTAAACATTATATTATACAAATTAAATTAGGGAAAATATTATGGTAGTTTTTTAAACATTGTGTTCTTTAGTACATATAACATAATATGATATGAGAAAATATATGAAATGAGAAACCAAATTTTGTATCTTTTGTATCTAGAGCATCATTTTGGTTTATAGATCATGCAATAATTTGCTAACTAATAATTATGCAGATAACACTCATTGTATTACTGTTACTATATTTGGCTTCTTAAAAAAACTTGACTGGTTAACTATGCATATTCCATCGTTGATGATTCCAACTAATTAAGTGTTATCCCTATTTGTTTCAGCCAATCTGAAGAGCTACACAACATGATTTAATAAATGTATATTTTTGAAATAAACAATGAAGTAAAATTAAAAATTAGTTGTAATCCATCAAAAAATAAAATGTTATATTGAACTAAAAGTGGATACCAATTGATTAGCATTAATGAGAATTAGGATGATTTAGCGGACAATTATGATTTGAGGTTAAAGGTGGGAGGTTGTGGTGTTTGTGGACAAATTGGATTAGAGGTTGGACAGGAAGTATTTATGTAATGTATAGTTATTTTTATATGTTTTTCACAATTATTAATTAATTATTATTAATTAATGTATAGTATTGAATATGAAGTATTATTAATTGTTTACAAAAAATTCAAAAAATCAGAAAATACATTCGACTTATCTTAGAAAAGTCGAACATGATTAATACATCTCGTAAAAACGCTGCTTTTTTTAAGTCCAAACGTGAATCATTCAACCGTTGACATATCAATTATGTTAGAATTATCTAAGATAATTCAGACGTAATTCTCGCCAACTGCTTTTTGGTTAACGTTTCCGATGTCCATGAATGAGGACTTAGTATGTAATTATTCCCTAATTAGATTAAATATTAATAAAAGAGAATTAATTGTAATAATTCTCAAATTATTTTGAATTGGAATCAAATGAAATTAGCAACAACTTATTCCTTTTTAACACAATTCTTTCCATTTGAAGTTAGCATACCCGTAAAGATTATTATTAACCCATCTTCAATTCATAATGATTTATAAACATCTTCACACTGCAAAAAAATCAAAAACAATAAAGCATAAACAATCTTTATAGAAAATAAAAAATAATTGCTAAGATGTTCCCTAAGATCTACAAGTATTTAGTGTTAACCATGCATTAAATAGGAAAATACGTGCTACTTATGAACATTTCATGGTCATTGAAGCATTAATATAAAAAAACGTATTACCGTAGGTCGATTAAGATGGATAATATCTAATATTATAAAAAATAAGTCTAGGTTGCGTATAACAAAATAAGATATTTAGATAAAAATTAAGTTATAGAATGTCAATTCAGAACTAAACTTTCAACATATTTTTCTCGAAATGCAATATAGAAATTTACTATTTGACTATTCTTTTACATCATAAATGATATTTCCCTACTTGATTTTCTTAAATACATATAACTTAAAATGAAAATATATCAACTTTATCTCAGATTATACTCAACTTTATCTCAGATTATACTCGATTAAAGATTCTTTGATATACATGTGTTAGTAAACCAATTATGCCTTATAAATTTGCGAAGGAAATGAAATTCATGATCATACTAAACAAACACAAAATAGATTAGAGAATTTATTAAATATTAATTATCTTCGATGCTAACTTAAGAAACTAATTTGTCATAAATATGATCATGTTAATTTTCAGAAAACTTGATTGGATTCTATTATAACATCAAACGATCGAATTATAAAATAAACATATTACCAAATTATCAAGTTAACTAAATTACACATACTTTATATCGAGTTTAATTATTTTTTTGAAATAAAGCATTTAGCTTTAAAACTAAAAATATTAAAGGAACTAAAGCTACCGTTATTTTTGAAACTGGAAGCATATATGAGAAATAGTAGTTGACCTATAACCATTTGACCTTCTATCTTTTGTATCTAGAGTAACACTTAGATTTATAAATCATGCAATAAATTTTTGACTAATAATTATGTATATAGTATCTATTGTATTATTTTTACTATATTATGCCTTTTCAAAAAAATTGACTTGTTAACTATTCACATTCGAACTTTGATGATTCCTACTACTTGAACATGATCCTATTTTGTTTGAAAATGTACAAACAATATGAATGAGAGCTATACAACATGTTTAATAATATTATACTTTAGAGATATACAATTAAGTAAATTAAAAATTAGTCATAATCCATCATAAAAATAAAATGTTATATTGACCAAAAGTGGACGCTGATTGATTAGGATTAATAAAGATTAGTATGCAACTGTTCTCTAATAATAAATTTCAATAAAAGAGAATTAATTATAATAATTCTCAAATTAGTTTGAATTTGAAGTAAATGAATACTATCAATATATTCCTTTTAAATACAATTGTTTCCATTTAAAGTTAGTTTACTTGTAAACATTATTAATAACGCATCTTCAATTCGTAATGATTCATAACATCTCCAAACTGCAAAATAAAATCAAAACGCTATAGCATCAAATAATCTTTGTAGAAAATAAAAGATAATTGCTAATATGTTCCATAAGATCTTCAAGATTTCAGTATTAATCATGCGTTAAATAGGAAAATATGTGCTAGTTATGTACATTTCTTGGTCAAGAAGCATCACTATTGGAAAATATATTAAACCGTTGGACAATTAAAATGGATAAAGTGAGACCCACCCATTTGGCGATTCAAATCGACAATAAACCACTCATGTCCAATCCAAACCGATCAAAAAGATGAATTATCAATGAGGTTTAATTAAGAAATATAAGAGAGGAAGAAAATAAAACACATAACCTTACAAAGGAATGACAAAATATAATAACCAAATAAACAGTTCATAAAGCTGTTTAATAATATACATTTGATTACACTTTATGACATAAATCAGAGTTATACATACAGTCGATATAATAGAATAATGTAGCAAGACAAATGATGTAGTGAAATAATACTAGTAATGCAGTATACCAGATCTTCGTCTTCGTCCTCTAGAATAATAATCCTCAATATACTGAAATACTCAAGCTGATCCGAGCGTAATAAAAAGACAAAACACTCGAGTCAGAACTAGAATACTTTCATGTAAGTCAAATCAATATCACGAAATACGAGTGTAACTGTGTCAGAGATGTTTACCGTATCTTACATCTCCTATCCAGTGTATAACATGCGTGCAATAACTTAAAGATGTTACGAGATTTTTCATCTTTTAAGGATCCGTTAATCTATTTATATATACTAGTATACGCTATAATAGGTAACGCCTATTAATAAATATCAAAATAGCATAAGGCTTTACATTGATCCACCTTAATGCATTTTTATAGCATGTAGTCTATGCATGTCCTGTAACGCAACCAATAACGTCAGTAGCCAGTGAGTCCCTTATAGGTACAATACTAAACCAAAATTGTAATGGGCTCGCATAACGATAAATATGACAAGGCACATGTGGCAATGCCCAAGGTGGGATTCTACCAGTTTATCCATTTTGGCTAGTCGTAACCCATACGTGGCCGACCGCGACCATCAATCCAAACAAAAGAGTGCACCCATCTATAGCGACCCGTAAATTTTAAATAATTTTTAGGTGTTTTAATAATATATATAACTAAAATTTTGTGAAATTTTAAATTTTGAGTTTGAAAATAAAAATTTGATATTTGAAATACGTCTATTAAAACATAGCAAATAGTAAATTTTTAACAAATAATATGGAAGTTTATTTTTCTTGCGTAATTTTATTTTAAATCAAATCAGTTAAATTTGATGACAATAAAATATTTTTCAAACCAGAATATTTTTATATAATAAATTTGTAAATCATCTTATGAGTGAGACGTCAAATTTCGTTTCATTAAATTCATATTTCTATAGCTCCGTCGATCTTATTTTCTGCGTTTTAGCTGCATTTTTGGTAGCGAAAATTCGAGTTTTTATAATTCGATCGAATCGCTGATATATGTATATCATTTTGATCGTCTTGTCGTGCTGATCTCTGCGCTATATTCATCTTCGTATTTTGAGGTCTGGTACACAACGAAAACGGAAAAACGGTTCATTGTAACGGTACCGTAAATTTTGACTTTACTCCTTTCTTCGGTTTCAAATTAGAAACGCGTTGTACAAGGGGGAATTAATTTAAAGGACAAAATTTTCTATATTTTTTGCCTCAAGGACACGACCTCAATATTTTTACCACAAGGACAAACATTTTTCTAAAAATTATTCACAAGGACAAACATTTTCCAAAATTATCCATAAGGACAACAAAACTGATACCGAGCTAAAAACTGATACCTAAAAACTGCTACCGATAACTAGAAACTGATACCTAAAAACTGCTATCAATAACTAAAAACTGATACCTACAGAAAGTTGTCCTTCAGGATAAAATATTGAAGGTCTGTCCTTGAGGCTAAAAAGCTGTGAAATTTTGTCCTTGACAATGATTTCCTGAAATTTTTGCTTTAAATATTTCAGCCAAATTGTTGCTTGTGACCGTTGCCATTCAATTATCTTTTATATATCCTGGTCCGTTGATTTTGCCTTGGCCTTTCAGTTGCATTCGAAATTTATACTGCTCCTACCCTTCCTTTTGCTTGCATCTCCTTCCTCCAGATCTACTTCTTCCCCTCTTTAAAAAAAACATAATATAAAACAAAACATTCTGTAGCCTAGCTATCGTACATTATTATTTAGTCTAGCTCCTTACCATCAGTTCTCGATTTTCTCTGTGCCTTGCTTTATATTAAAATATCTAAAGGATATATTATTTGCTTCATGGCTTTCTGGAAGCCTACCTGCGTCTCCTTTTTGCATCAAACACCTACATGAAACCGAGCCTCCGACCCAATAGCCACCATGCTCCACCTTTTCCCCTCGTCCAGGGCATCCACTTTGCCCTACAGATCCACCCGTACTTGCTCCTCACCGCCATCTACTGCCACGCAAGCGTCCCCACCACCAGATCGCCTGAGCTTCCACCATGGCCGCAAACTTCCCATCCCTCTCGGCCTATATTTGGATTGATGAGCCATCTCGGGCCTCTTCCCTTTTTGCGTGCTCAGGTATCTGTATTTATATATCATATTATATGATATATTAGTTTATGAATATTAGCATACTAAGGTTCGGTTTCGGATGATATATTAGCTTATATGCTATTGTATGCATATATTAGTTATAGGGTGGCGTATAAGTGTTATATATAAAAATATATTCATGTATTTTCGAGTTTATTTTACTGCAATCTTTTGAAGTGTATATATAGATCTACGTAAGTTTTATGTATGATCAAATTTGATTTTTTTTAATGTTATATAAATGAAGTTATATAAACTTTGTAATGAATACTGATTTTTAGATATGATGAGTACGTGAATTATAGGTAAGTATATTTTATTATAACTTGCACTTATTTTATTTTTGTTTCTATATTTGTTATATTTGCATTTAAATCAGTTTGTATATACATTGCTTATACATTTGATTTGTTAGTTATAATATATACAAGTTGCTTTTCAAAACTATTATTTATAAAATATAAGTTTATATAGGTTTAAAACTATACGTTCGTTTATATTTTTAACTCATTATAATGAAGGTCGTACCCATCTATTTTTCATTTTCGTTTGGTACACGGATGTAAGCTTGCTTTTCAATATAGTTGAGTCAAGTCTTGGTTATAATAAAAGCGGGTGTATATTGAATTTTATTGATTTTAATATATAATATGTATGTATGTATGGAGGCGTAAATCCCGTCATTCAACTAAACATGGTAAACTTTAAAGCAATATGAAGATTATGAAACGATTAGTAACCGGGGAATTAATCATGCTTTAAATTAATGTAAAAATACGCTTTTATTTCTAGTCTTTGTTTTATGTTGATCTCTCAAAAGAAAATATATTAAAGAAGAACTTAAATGCATCAGAGAAATGAATTTTAAATTTAAAAAAGTAAGAAAATCTTCAAAATTGATCATTCGTCCATTAAACGCTTAAATTATCTTAATCTCGAGTACAGTTTTAAGGAACGCAGTATAATTAGCCTTGACAAGTACAATTTTGTTTGTCCCTTTGAGAAGGGTTTTCAACATATATTACACAGCGATAACGAACAGTTTAGTTCGGTAATAGATTTAATTATTAAACTAGGAATTACTTTATAACAAAACGATAATTCTACAGTAAAAACTTTAGAAATAATTGCTAAGTCTATCGGAGATAAGAACAGAACATTAAAACAGTTAGTTGAAATTTTTGATTTTATTAAAAATCAAAACGAAAGTATTTGACATAGTCTAATTAATTTAAAGAACAATCTCCCAGACAAATCAACATTAAACGAACCTAAGTTTCTTTTAGAAACAAACAAACCTAAAGCCATCGAGCTTGAATCCAAATGAATTTTGAAAGGTCTCAAATCAAGAACACTTGAACTTGACCATAAAATAAAACGAATTGAAATGGTTTTAACAGAAATTAAACACATCGTTAGTGGTTAATGAACAAATTCTTACCGAAAGCTATTAAAGAGGCAAGTGTCTTTGCAACTCAACCAGTCCCTAAACAAGGATTTACAACATATTCTGGTTATAGTATTTCAAATAAGGAATACCCAACTTATTTAATATATTAATTAGTCTTAATCTTCAAGCCTTAGAAAAACTTGACTGACTTGAAAATAAACAGTCTTTTAATTAAGAAGTAGATAAAATCTCTGAACATTTATCTAAACTAATTCTAAGAGAACCAATTATTAGAAACAGACATCTAGAAATTTACAAATTTTGGATTCCGAAATCATGAATAATAGAAAATCATTTTCATGACCTAGTAGGACTTTAACAGAAGCCACTTCAAGTGGTAAACCAAAAGATGAAATATCTAGTATTATATCAAAACTTAAGTCTAAAATTGAAAAGCAAATAATACAACTAGACAAAGAAGTAGATTTAGATCAGAACCTAGAAATCTACAATAATAACCGGTTAGATTTGCTAAATCTAAGAATTCTTTATCAAACGGGTATTACCAACTTTAATACCACACTAATCAGAAGTGTACGTGAAGAAGAAATACGTGTAATTGACAACAGTGTTACTCTAGATATTTTATCTCCAAAAACTATTCAGAAGTTAAAAAACAATGGTAAAAGGTTCTTCCACTTAGGTTTAATAGTCATAGGAATCAAAACCTTGACCAGAAAAGGATTAGGGACAAAACTATTAACACTTGTCCTAGATAAATCTTGGACGTCGAATATAGAAAGAGCATAACTTTCAGGTATGGAAATGGATCTGAATGATAAATCAGCTTTAGTTTACTACGTACCTAATATTTGAAAAATCGTAAAAGATCTAAAACACTTAAAACTTGGTTTGAGAATTATATTGGCAATAATCTTATTGTTGGTATAGGAATAATAGGAAAGGCTAGTAACAGATCAAGGATGAAATTTAAAATCAACCTTGGTGGAATTGTCCAAAATACTGCTAGTAAAGGTATTAAAATGATAGAGCTACGAAGGATAAATCCAGAAGATTTGGCAGGCCTTGAATGGCAACTTAAATATTTTCTATATAATAATAAAAGTTTATTAATTCCAGAATCACATGTTTTATACACAAATCAATTTGGAGAACCAAAATTACGATTCAGTAATTACAAGTTTAAACAAAATGAAGAAGAAATAGACACTGAATCAGAAATTGATGAACGCTTTAATTTAAATGAAATGTTTGATGACCAGCTAAACGCCTCGAATTGGGATCATGGTCCACAATTCGACCAATATGATTCAGACTTAGAAATAGACGATGAATTAGATATTCTTGTGTATCTAGCTGATGAAGAACATATAGAACAATATGAGGATAATAAAAACATAGAAATTGATGAAACATTTAAAACAAAAAGTAAATGAACATTACACGAAATTATTAACAAAAAAATTACAATTGAAAATATAAGACAAGAAATAGATGATATGCTTATAGCATGTATAACGGAACTTGACATGACGTATGAAGACGCTTTTATAGCTTTATCTAAATATTTTAATATGCCTTTAATTGAAGACATTTTAAACAAGAAAATTCCATTAAGTGACTTCTTTATCGAAACAAACTTTATGGATCAAGCTATGCTTCCAGCAAACAAACAAAATAGGTTTGACAATGAACCTAGTTCTCAATACAAAGAAGGCCCTTTAGAACGACAACAATGGGCTAAACCAGAAATAGACTACTCACATGAGAGTCCCTACACAAGTAAAGGTTTACGAAAAAGCATATGGAAAGTTATACATTCATAATATGCTGCTACTAGAAAACCAATCTCCTCAGCTATGGCCAAAGGAAATTCTTATTTGGGAGCAAAACATGGTAAGATATTAGGAAGTAAATAAAAAAAACCTGAAATGGACATGTGGGCAGTTCAAAACTACCTTGGGTCCGTTAGCCATAGGTATTTATCAAATTCGTAGAACAGACAATCCAGCTGTAATAACAGAACAGAAGGCTCTGGGAAATAACACGTACGATTTTACAAGTTTTATCTGGTTATTACTCATAGGTAATGATCCTGGAAAAGGAGGAACCATAATGCAAAATACAGCAATAAGGAACCTTGAACAACTAAGCATTCGTGATTTTAAATATATAAAAGAATTCAATTAGGATTTTGCAGTAACACTAGCACAAACTGGTAAAGCCATGGATGAAGATTTGTGTAACAAATACTTCTCTAAATTACCAGGTGACTTAGGTCGTAAATTACAGGAATATTGGAACATTCGATATGCATCAATACCCAAATTAGGCATTGGTCCTAGAATAATGTTCGTCTTTCAAGAATTAGAAAAACGATTTAAGGAAGCAACCTTACAAGGACAGATCAAAAGACAGGCTTAGGCATTCTGTAGAACCGCTATCTACACACCTCAAGCATATGGTTTTTTCAAACCTAAAAAATATCTTCGAAAGTCAAAATTTATGATAAACGCAAAAGGGACAAATATGTCAAACGAAATAAACCAAATCGAAAATGTAATTGTTACATTTGCGGTGACCCAAATCATTTGGCCAATAGATGTCCAAATCACCAAAATAATCAACAAAGAGCAAATCTAGTTGATGAAATAGACGAATTTGACATTAAAAGTTTAAGTGATAATGATGATACAAAATCTATCTACAGCGTTGTCTCAGATAATGAAGGCAGCACTTCACAAAACAGCATAACTTACACATTAATGAATAATGAAAATGAATGTGATCATCAATGGATTCAAAATTACGGAAATGATCACAGTCCATGTTTTATCTGTTACCGCTATCTAGAAATAATTAAAATATTTCGATGTGATAAATGTTTTATTGAAATATGTTTTCTTTGTGCAAAATGACATTTTAATTCAGAGCTTATTTATAAACAAAACAAATCAAAAAGTGTTTTTCAAGAAATATTGGATAAACACGATGCACAAATTAAATTATTACAAATACAAGCAACTATGTTAAAAAACGATATTACACAGTTAAGAGCTAAAGAAAAAGATTTTAGCCAAATAGAACTAGGAAATTCATCGAAAGAAACACTAATAGAACAAATAGAGAATTTAAAAAATAGTTTAACAGAAAATAATGAATTCTCAGTTAATATAAATAAATACAACACATCATTGTTAACACTCAATTGTCTAATATGGTCCGATAACAATAAGTTTATCGATATAGTTGCAATTATTGATACAGGAAGCAACAAAAGTTTAATAGCACATTTTTTAATCCCATCCCAATACAGAATGCCATTAAAGTATACATTTACTTCTAAAACAACAAATCAAAGTTTCATGACTTTGACACACAAACTACCTGATGAATCTATGATTCGGTTCAAAGATTTCGCTGGTAATTACAGCTCAAAATATGAATTAGGTCAATGCACAATTACGCCGGTAAAAATTAAAAGTAATGAATTTCTGCTTGGACTAAACTTCATTTTAAATTATCGATGTAGTATTTCCATCTCTAGAAACAGTATTATATTCAGTAAACACAACTATACTTTACCCACAAACTACCATACTTTTCAATCAGAGTGCGCTCGAAAGCGTGGTGGACAAATTGAATTAGATTTTTTAACGGATAAACAGAATGATAAACAAAATTTTCTTTGAAATGAAAAAGAATACAAAAGTGCTCTAGCAATTTTAGCAAACGAAACATTTAGAGAACTTGAAAAAGAAAAGGAAGTAAAATTCATCACTTGCCAAATTATCTTTAAACTTGAGAAAATGGGATTAATTGGTGAAGATGTCATCAAAAACAGAGTTGATCATACCTGTAAAATCAAGACAATAAATCCAGAGATTACAATTAAAATAGCAAATATCGACTATTCTCCAACCGATGTAATAGAATTTAAAATACAGATTAATGAAATGACAAATCAAAAGTTAATATGTAGATCAGATAGCAGACATCGATCGGCAGCATTTATTGTCAGAAATCATTCTGAGTAAAAACATGGAAAACCTAGAATCGTTTATAACTATAAACGATTAAACGATAATACCGAAGACGATGGGTATAATATACCCAATAAAGACACATTGCTTAATTTAATACAGAATAAACAATTTTTAGCAAATTTGGCTTAAAATCTGGTTATAACCAACTAAAATTAGAAGAAGATTTTAAGCCATGGACAACATTTATGTGTTTAGAAGGACGCTTTGAGTTGAATGTCCTTAGTTTCGGTTGAAAAACAACACCAACCATCCAACGTTTTATGGACAATATTTTCAAAAAAATACGAATCTTGTTTAGTTTATATAGATCAGAATGATAAATCAGCTTTAGTTTACTGCGTACCTGATATTTTAAAAAGCGTAAAAGATCTAAAACACTTAAAACTTGGTTTTAAGACAAACAATTTTGAGAATTATATTGGTAATAATCTTATTGTTGGTATAGGAATAATAGGAAAGGCTAGTAACAGATCAGGGATGAAATTTAAAATCAGCCTTGATGGAATTATCCAAAATATTGCCAGTAAAGGTATTAAAATGATAGAGCCACGTAGGATAAATCCAAAAGATTTAGCAGGCATTGAATGACAACTTAAAGATTTTATAGACAATAATAAAAGTTTATTAATTATAGAATCACATGTTTTATACACAAATCAATTTGGAGAACCAAATTTACGATTCAGTAATTACAAGTTTAAACAAAAAGAAAAAGAAACAGCTACTGAATCAAAAATTGGCGAATGCTTTAATTTAAAAGTAATGAATTTCTGCTTGGACTAAACTTCATTTTAAATTATTGAGGTAGCATTTTCATCTCTAGAAACGGTATTACATTCAGTAAACACAACTATACTTTACCCACAAACTACCATACTTTTCAATAAAGCGTGGTGGACAAGGTGATTAGATTTTTTAACAGACAAACAAAATGATAAACAAAAATTTTTTCGAAATGAAAAAGAACATAAAAGTGCTCTAGCATTTTAGCAAATGAAACATTTAGAAAACTTGAAAAAGAAAAAGAAGTGAAATCAAAGTTTCATGACTTTGACACACAAACTGCCTAATCAACAATTGCAACTGTATCGATAAACTCATTGTTATCGAACCATATTCAGCGATTGAGTGTTAACAATGATGTGTTATATTTATTTATATTAATTGAGAATTCATTATTTTCTGTTAAACTATTTTTTAAATTCTTTGTTTGTTCTATTAGTGTTTCTTTTGATTAATTTCCTAGTTCTATTTGGTTAAAATCTTTCTCTTTAGCTCTTAACTGTGTAATATCGTTTGGTGACATAGTTACTTGTATTTGTAATAATTTAATTCATGCATCGTGTTTATCCAATATTTATTGAAAACATTTTTATCGTTTGATTCGTTTTGTTTATAAATAAGCTCTAAATTAAAATGCCGTTTTGCGTAAAGAAAACGTATTTCAATAAAACATTTATCACATTGAAATCTTTTAATTATTTTTGGATAGCGGTGACAGATAAAACATGGAATATGATCATTTCCCTTATTTTGAATCCATTGATGATCACATTCATTTTCATTATTCATTAATGTGTAAGTTATGCTGTTTTGTGAAGTGCTGCCTTCATTATCTGAGACAATGTTGTAGACGGATTCTGTACATCATTATCACTTAAACTATTTCATCAACTAGATTTGCTTTTTCTTGATTATTTTGGCGATTTGGACACCTGTTAGCTAAACAATTTGGGTCATCGCAAATGTAACTATTACATTTTTGATTTGGTTTATTTCGTTTGACATATTTGTCCCTTTTGCGTTTATCATAATATTTTACTTTCGAAGATATTTTTTAGGTTTGAAAAAACCGTATGCTTGAGGTGTGTAGATAGCGGTTCTACAGAATGCCCAAGCCTGTCTTTTGATCTGTTCTTGTAAGGTTTCTTCCTTACATCGTTTTTCTAATTCTTGAAAGACGAACACTATTCTAGGACCAATGCCTAATTTGGGTACAGATCCATATCGAATGTTCGGATCTTCCTGTAATTTGCGACCTAAGTCACCTGGTAATTTAGAAAAGTATTTGTTACACAAATCTTCATCCATGAGTTTACCGGTTTGTGCTAGTGTTAATGCAAAATCCTGACTGAATTCTTTTATATATTTAAAATCATGAATGCTTAGTTGTTCAAGGTTCCTTATGGCTGTATTTTTCATTAAGGTTCCTCCTTTACCGGGATCATTACCTATGAGTAATAACCTGATAAAACTTGTAAAATTGTATGAGTTATTTCCCAAAGCCTTTTGTTCTATTATTACGGCTCGATTGTCTATTTTACGACTTTGATAAATACCTAAGGCTAATGAACCCAAGGTAGTTTCGAGTGCTGCCCACATGTCCATTTCAGATTTCTTATTTACTTCCCAATATCTTACCACGTTTTTCTCCCAAATAAGAATTTCCTCTGGCCATAGCTGAGGAGATTGGTTTTCTAGTAGTACCATATTATGACTGTATAATTTTCCATATGGTTTTTTTGTAAACCTTTACTTATGTATGGACTTTCATGTGAGTAGTCTATTTCTGGTTTAGCCTATTATTCTCGTTCTAAAGGGCCTTCTTTGTATTGAGAACTAGGTTCATTGTCAAACCTACTTCGTTTATTTGCTGGAAGCATAGCTTGATCCATATAGTTTGTTTCAATAAAGAAGTCACTTAATGGAATTTGCTTGTTTAAAATGTATTCAATTAAAGGCATATTAAAGTATTTAGATAAAGCTGTCAAAGCTTCTTCATACGTCATGTCAATTTTCGTTATACATGCTATAAGCATGTCATCTATTTCTTTTCTTATATTTTCAATTGTAATTTTTTTTGTTAATAATTTCGTGTAATGTTTGTTTACTTTCTGTTTTAAATGTTTCGTCAATTTCTATGTAACGACCCGCTATTTTGGACTATTCGCATCCGCACATGTCGGACTTGAATAATTCAAAATACCGAATTGTTAATTTAAATTTGGCAAAACTGAGATATACAGTAAATAAATAATCACAGAATCACAGACACAGAGTAATAATATGCAGCGGAAGTAAAAAAGATAGTAGTTCATGGAGCTACTATATATATATAACAGAGTTAAATAAGTTACAACAGAATTCTCGAATACAATGATCGAATACAAGAATCAATATACATCAGTGGAATCAACTGAATCTCTGAAAGCTGGATAAATAGCTGGATCTTCAAGCAAAGCTCCAACTCCAAAGGTGAGTCTCGAAAGCTGAACCACTCAGTCTGACCCGAGTGTAAAGCAAAACACAAAACACTCGAGTCAGGATTAATATTCTCATATCAATAAATCTAACTCAAGTGAAATAGCAATCGAAATACAAGTAACTCAAAGGATGTTGGAATAACCATCCTCTAAGGATCCGTTAAACTATCTACTATGTAGTAATATACGCTAAATAGATAATGTCTATCAGTAATATAAAGTATCAAAATAGTGTTAAGGCGTTACCATTATCCCCCTTAACACATTTTTATATAAGCATTATAGTCTATACAGCACTGTAAACTCCACCGTAAACTGGTGGGATATCAGGGAGTACTCCATAGGTATAATACAAAATAAATTCGTAGTGGTCGCGTATATGGGGATACAAGTATGACAAGGCACATGAGGCAATACCCAAGGTAGTGAAACTACCGTTTGCGTGATCCGGACTAGTGAGAACACATCGCCGCAGCGATCGCAACACTGCGAAGCAACACTCCTGAAATTCCAAGGGTGCACCAATCAATCACATGTAATGCGTAGTAGTTACGAAGAAGTGTGTTCGCTCGAGGTGGCTAACCCCATTTGGCCCGGCACGGCTCCTGATTTTAGTCATTTCCAATTTGACACAAGTGTCAAGGCTATCCATTATCGTCCTCTTTCTTCAGTCATCGCGCACATCATTCCAACCACTTCATTCTAGATTACAACTCCGCCTATAGTTATTAAAGTGGTTTTCGGTTTAGATAGAGAGTATATCCATAACCGATTCCGGTTTTTTTGATAACTTTCGTAATTATTACACCGATTGGTCGTTTAATATATTTTTAAAACCAAATCAATTTCAATTTCAATTAGAATTTATAAATCAACATTTCATTCGTCTTTTACGATCAATTTCCAAAATTACGTTTCAAAACTTTCAAATTTCCATTTCAAAGTCTTACAATCCAATTTCGATTTTTATTTAAAACAATTCAAATATTGATTCAAGTTTGTATATAGATTTCATTCCGAAATCATTTAAATGATTAAATTCAACATTCAAACTAATTTAAATTCATTTATCGATTTCATTCGTTAAGTTACTTTATCATTCAAAACAATTTTACTAATTCTCAATTCATTAAATCAATTACTTGCGTTCATCTTCATTTTATCAAAACTTCAAATTTAACTAAATTAGATTCGTCAAATCAAATTCTCAAAATTACAAGTCTTACATTAATTTCAATAAATCCCACTTTATTTCTTGTTAAAGAAATTCAATTTCACTTGTTTACTTACTTAAATAATTTCCAAAACTTAATTAACAAAGAAACTCAATTTCAATTATTTATGAAGTTCCAATTTTACTTATTCAAAAGTTCAATTTCTCTTATCAAAGAATTCAATTTTATTCAATTATCAAATAATTCAATCTTATTCAATTATTAAATAGTTTCAAACTTAATTATTAATAAATTCAAAACTTAATAATTTCAACTTAATTTTAAATTCAAACTCAATTATTAAATCATTTCAAAACTTAATAATTTCAGCTTAATTATCACATCATTTCACCTTAATTATAAATTCAACTTAATAATTTCAAACTTAATTATAATTCCAAACTTAATTATAATTTCAAACTTAATTATTAAATGTTTCAAACTTAATAATTTCAAAACTCAATTATTACTAATTCCAAATTATTTATTAATAATTCCAAATTTAATTATTAAATATTTAAATTTCAAACAACGTTCTTTCATCATTACTACGTTAATATTTGCTTCACATTTCAATCTTTACATTTTCCTATCAAAATTCAAATTCCAACTTCATTTCAAAACTTATTCTTTACTCGAATAAAAATCATTATTTTATTTTTAAATCAAATTATTGACCAGTCAGATTTATTAAATTCTCTATCCTAAGTCAAATTCATTTTGGGTATTTATCATTTCAACCCGATTCCGATTCCAATTCAAAAATCAAACATAACAAAGGGAACTTGCAGTGTGATAACTGGGATGGTGTCAAAGTAAATAAACAAGCAATAACAACAACCAAACACAATCCAATAATCAATTCAAGTAATCCCGAAATAATCGTATTAATTCACATTGTTGTTTGTGCAAATTAATATAATTATTTCTAGAATCTACATTATCATTTCATGTAGATTAAAGATTATTACATTACGGTTTTTCACTCGTCGTCAATTTACAATTTCATACATCATCAATTTAAACAACATACATTAAGTGATTCAATGTGTAATTAACCAAATCCTACGTGTCAATTAATTTTACATTTAAAGGGGTCATATTGCACAAATGTCATTTAATCAATTTACACATACGTCGCTTCAAATTTTTAACTATCCTACGTCAAATTAAATTGCATAATATTTATCACTTTATACATTTCAATTTACATCCAATATAAACAACAAACAATAAATCAATCATCAACCAAACTGGATTATTATTGCATACATAATAGATAACGGTGTCAGATGTCGAAGGTGAGCTGATACATAAATAATAGTGCAATAAATAACAGCAGTATATTTCAATTGTCGTTTCAGTTGAAATCAAATTTAATAAATAAAAGAATATTAATCGTGAGTGATTGCTCACCTTTCGAGGCTAGAGAAAATTGACAATGAAATGGATTACGGATTCAAGCACGAGTTCCAAATCAAAGCAAGATTGGACACGAATGGACGAACAAAGCTGATCAATACGAATAGACGAAATCAAATCAGTATGGGATTTATGAGGATACTTTGATGAAAGTGAACTGGTAAAAATCGTTGTTTTAAATTTAAACACGTATATAAAATATATACATACATTACTAAGCCATTCTCAACAAGCTAACAATATTTTCATAAAACTGCATTAACAATCATATATGACAATTTATATCATAGTGGAAAATCACTATATACTACTACATAAATTCCGGGTTTTATTAATATGATGACAGTGTCCAGCTTTATATGAATATAGTCCTGGTATACTATATAAACACACCTTTATCAAATCAAAAATCCTTTCTAAAAGTATAGAATAAAATGGTTTTTCATATATGTACTCGTGCATATACCTGAGTACTGGTATGTCTAAATGGGTACGTTTTAAAACAAAAGTCAGTGCATATTGGCCGCGTTAGATACTATAAAGCTCGAAACATAAAATTTACAAGTAACTAAAAATAGTATACAAAAGCTGGCTGAGACAAAGCACTGAAGCCCAAAAGCAAAAAAAAATAAAAAAAATAAAAAATAAAAGCAGTTGTTGATAATGAAGACTGTTAATATAATTAAGGCACAAATATACGAAAACCGACAGTGCAAACAAGAAACACAACAAGAAAAAGGCTCGCACACCCAACTTACTTCCTTTAAAAAAATCAAATGTACTGTTTTTTTTTAAAAAAAAATGCTTATATAACAAAAAAATATAATAGGTACCCAATCATAAACAGGCATGTTAAACCAACATATTATATACTTAAAGTTTCACTAGCTAATGCATGTGTACAGGCAATCCCAAATATACAATTGAACCCCAACTTACCTATACAATTTCCATATTATATATAGCAAACATCTGGTACGAAAACTGACAGTGCATATAGCTTCAGACTTAATATATGAATAACAACATATTTACTTTAAACTCAATCTATACGTTGTTTTTTTTTTAGTCTAGTACATGCACAAGCTTTTATATGCAGAAACCTTATATACATAATACCTTAATATTTGACATGAATAGGAGGGAAGATGGAAAGAACGGCTGGAGGAGTTTGGGAAAAATTGCATACGCTCGGGTCTTGGCATTGACAGGTGTGCTGAGAGCACGAGCCTGTGCTGCCGTGGTGAAGAGATAGGCGCGGAGTTTGGGAGACTGGCTCGGCCTAAAGGGGAGAAAGAAGAGGAGAGGCGACGGACGTGGATCTGAGATAGGAAGATGGTGGAGCTAGGTTGCGGCGTGGGGTTGCCGCCTTGCTCGGCTGGAGGCTGTGATGCGGTGAGCTACGGCTGTGTGACTCGCCGGTTGCTAGGTGAAGGTGGAAATGAAGTCAGGTGAGAGGCGGAGCATAGGATGTTCAGACGATAGGGAGATGTGGGAAAAGAAGGAGCTTACAGCAAGGAGGGAAGGCACGCAAGGTTCTAGACGAAGGTAGCGAGGCCGGAGTTGCGTTCATTAGGAGGCGGAGGCGGAGGCGCTGTTAGTGGAAGTGGCGGCAGTGGTGACCATGGTTAGACTTCGAGATCTGGAACTTGAGGTGGCAAAGGAGTTGACTGGCTTCGGCTTTCAAGGCGGGCGAGTGGATGCGTGGCGGTGTTTACTGGTATTAGGCGGAGTGGAGGGGTGAGCGGCTCTGGCTTCAAAGTGGATGGTGATTAATGTTGTTTCAGGTAAAAGAATTTTCATTCTTTCATGTGACTAAATGAAAGATGAAGGTGACAAAGGAGTACAGGCTTTTTGTAAGAAGAAAGATAGTACGTTAATATAAATGTCCAAAGTTCCAAAGTGAATGCAAGTTCCAAAGTGAATGCAAACAGGCTAAAATGAAACGGCCAAAAGTGGTGTAAAAGTGGAGTTTTAAAAACTTAATATAAATGACTCTGACCACCAAATGTAAATGGTCACCAGTGGAATATAAAAACGGTAAGGAAAACCAAAAGACTCAATTTCAAAACCGATACGGAAGGTGTTTTGCAGATTGCACCGCATACCGGACTCCGAATTTGACAATCGAATATACCGTAAAGATCAGCATGACGAGAAGATCAAAACCGCATACGGATATCAGTGGTACGATTGAATTTTAAAAATTCGAAATTTTCTACTGCGAAAAATGCATGAAAAACGTAGAAAAATAAGATCGACGGAGCCAAAAATGTCCGAATTTGAAAAAACGA
Source organism: Allium cepa (assembly GCA_030765085.1). Taxonomy (NCBI): domain Eukaryota; kingdom Viridiplantae; phylum Streptophyta; class Magnoliopsida; order Asparagales; family Amaryllidaceae; genus Allium; species Allium cepa. The sequence continues at coordinate 197,829,534 of CM060946.1, forward strand.
CAAACTGACAACTTGCTCAAAAGATGGTTTAGAATTTTTCTATTTAAAAATATTTTGGTTTTGAAAATGTTTTATTTTCATCGCTTTTTAACTGATTAAATTGAAGTAATTTTACGCGCGAAATAAACTTTCATATTTTCGGACGAAAATTTATCGGTTGCTATATTTAACTAGACGCATTCCAAATTTAAAATTTTTATTTCAAAATTTTATCGTTTAAAATTCCACCAAAATTTCAATTAAATACGTTATTAAAACCGGTTAAATTTACGGGTTGTTACACTCTCCCCCACTCAAAACTTTTCGTCCCCGAAAAGGAATGGAGTAGGAGAATAGAAACAACCAAAAGAAAATAACTTGAATTTTCATAATAAACAATTTATTTGAACCATATAGATTTCAATTTAAATGATTTATATTCAACAATTGGTTTTTTTTTCTTTCTTTTTCTTTTTTTAATCACATCAATTTTTCAATTAACTTATTATTCTATTTACATACATAAACATTTTATAATTAAAACTTAAGGATAAAACATTTATAATTCGCACTCAATTTTTTTTTATAAAGACATTTATATTGTATATCATCCAATTATTAACAATTTCAAAGATCATAAAGTTGAATAGTCATTTATTATAATCATATTCTATTCGATAAATTTAATTTTTTTTTTCCAAATTATTATTAAATTTTTTTTCACTTAATATATCTTATCACATTTATATTAAGTATATTTTAATATAACTACTCAAATTTATTTAAAAATCCCTTTTGATATCGTTTATATTGTATAATGTTCAATTACATAATTAACCTTTGAAATTTTTGGTAAGTTATATTGAATGCAATTTAGTATTATACAAGAAAATTTCTAATTTAATTATTCAGGCTTAAATTTTTATTCGAAATTTCGATTTCATATTGTAATTGAAATTATCCTTTATCATAAATTAAAGAATTGAATTCCGAGTAACTTCAAGTTTATTTAGAGATAAATAAATATATACGTATAATATATCGAATCAGATTCAAATTCTATATCAATATATATATTACAAATTAAATCATACTTTAAGAAATTTCAAAACAATTTATTTTTCAAAACAAACCGTATCAAAGCTATAGAATAGTCTCTCCACTTGAGACTCGAAAATGAATGTCGATGATGCGGCCGTCATCATCGGAATTATTTTCCAGCGAAAAAAGAGAAGAGCTCTAATTTAATCATTCAAATTCTTTGGAAACCATTTCTATTCGAAGATATTTTAAATTATATACATTTTAAAACTTTAAAACCATAGTTTGAAATTATCAGAATTAAATTCTCAAATTCTAATTTAAATTCACTATAAACTCCAAATCAATTTATAATCAAATTTTATAAATTCACTTATTTATATTATGAAATAGTCAATGGTTTATAAACAATAAATGAAAATTTAAATTTCAACATTTCGGACAACAGATTCATTAACATTTAATTTCAGAAAACTTATATATAATATAATTATACAAAACTATTTTATTCACCAAATTCGAAAATACTGTTGTGTCGGTTTGCTCTGCTCAAGCGTTTTGGAAATCCTATCGATAGTGTTGATCAGACGAATCGATCGAAAACCCAAATCAACATCAACAACCCAAACAACACAACATATATATCAAACACATTTAAATATAAATTTATAATACCTTTCTCGCTCGACGATACAATAATGGATTTCAAAATAAGTATAAAGATTCAAATTTTATGGAAATCAAATCAAAGGGAATTTTGGATTCGAAAATAAGTTCGAAACAGAAGATAAGATAATTCGATTAACAGAATCGGAAGATGGATAAGCTTATTTGATTCACGGACAACTTAACCGGGTCGACCGTAATTTCAAGAATACGATCGATGCTGAATTCCGAGGTAAATCAACATCCGATCTTGAGAATTAGAATTCAGATATAGCAGGAAATAGATAGCATCGTAAACCGAGGATACAGAAATCTCCGGTAAATCGATATTTATTGTAAAGGAGTTTCACCCGTTTACAAATGATTCGGAGATTGGCGAGACCGCCAATCCATTATAAAAGTCATTCGAAGTGGAGTTATGAGATACTCCAGAATTAAAAGAAGACGAATAGTGAGGGACACGAATGAATTTCAGAACCGAGGGACGTTCCGAAAATTCAAAGGAATTGAGTTAAAAGGAAGAGATTGAAATTCGAGTGGGAGTGATTCTATAAATACATTTACCATATATGCTAAGTTCTGTCTAGAGCTACCAAAAGCTCTGATACCAACTGTAACTACCCGCTATTTTGGACTATTCGCATCCGCACATGTCGGACTTGAATAATTCAAAATACCGAATTGTTAATTTAAATTTGGCAAAACTGAGATATACAGTAAATAAATAATCACAGAATCACAGATACAGAGTAATAATATGCAGCGGAAGTAAAAAAGATAGTAGTTCATGAAGCTACTATATATATATAACAGAGTTAAATAAGTTACAACAGAATTCTCGAATACAATGATCGAATACAAGAATCAATATACATCACTGGAATCAACTGAATCTCTGAAAGCTGGATAAATAGCTGAATCTTCAAGCAAAGCTCCAACTCCAAAGGTGAGTCTCGAAAGCTGAACCACTCAGTCTGACCCGAGCGTAAAGCAAAACACAAAACACTCGAGTCAGGATTAATATTCTCATATCAATAAATCTAACTCAAGTGAAATAGCAATCGAAATACAAGTAACTCAAAGGATGTTGGAATAACCATCCTCTAAGGATCCGTTAAACTATCTACTATGTAGTAATATACGCTAAATAGATAATGTCTATCAGTAATATAAAGTATCAAAATAGTGTTAAGGCGTTACCATTATCCCCTTAACACATTTTTATATAAGCATTATAGTCTATACAGCACTGTAAACTCCACCGTAAACTGGTGGGATATCAGGGAGTACTCCATAGGTATAATACAAAATAAATTCGTAGTGGTCGCGTATATGGGGATACAAGTATGACAAGGCACACGAGGCAATACCCAAGGTAGTGAAACTACCGTTTGCGTGATCCGGACTGGTGAGAACGCATCGCAGCAGCGATCGCAACACCGCGAAACAACACTCCTGAAATTCCGAGGGTGCACCAATCAATCACATGTAATGCGTAGTAGTTACGAAGAAGTGTGTTCGCTCGAGGTGGCTAACCCCATTTGGCCCGGCACGGCTCCTGATTTTAGTCATTTCCAATTTGACACAAGTGTCAAGGCTATCCATTATTGTCCTCTTTCTTCTGTCATCGCGCACATCATTCCAACCACTTCATTCTGAATCACAACTCTGCGTATAGTTATTAAAGTGGTTTTCGGTTTAGATAGATAACCGATTTCGGTTTTTTTGATAACTTTCGTAATTATTACACCGATTGGTCGTTTAATATATTTTTAAAACCAAATCAATTTCAATTTCAATTAGAATTTATAAATCAACATTTCATTCGTCTTTTACGATCAATTTCCAAAATTACGTTTCAAAACTTTCAAATTTCCATTTCAAAGTCTTACAATCCAATTTCGATTTTTATTTAAAACAATTCAAATATTGATTCAAGTTTGTATATAGATTTCATTCCGAAATCATTTAAATGATTAAATTAAACATTCAAACTAATTTAAATTCATTTATCGATTTCATTCGTTAAGTTACTTTATCATTCATAACAATTTTACTAAATTCTCAATTCACTAAATCAATTACTTACGTTCATCTTCATTTTATCAAAACTTCAAATTTAATTAAATTAGATTCGTCAAATCAAATTCTCAAAATTACAAGTCTTACATTAATTTCAATAAATCCCACTTTATTTCTTGTTAAAGAAATTCAATTTCACTTGTTTACTTACTTAAATAATTTCCAAAATTTAATTAACAAAGAAACTCAATTTCAATTATTTATGAAGTTCCAATTTTACTTATTCAAAAGTTCAATTTCTCTTATCAAAGAATTCAATTTTATTCAATTATCAAATAATTCAATCTTATTCAATTATTAAATAGTTTCAAACTTAATTATTAATAAATTCAAAACTTAATCATTTCAACTTAATTTTAAATTCAAACTCAATTATTAAATCATTTCAAAACTTAATAATTTCAGCTTAATTATCACATCATTTCACCTTAATTATAAATTCAACTTAATAATTTCAAACTTAATTATAATTCCAAACTTAATTATAATTTCAAATTTAATTATTAAATGTTTCAAACTTAATAATTTCAAAACTCAATTATTGCTAATTCCAAATTATTTATTAATAATTCCAAATTTAATTATTAAATATTTAAATTTCAAACAACGTTCTTTCATCATTACTACGTTAATATTTGCTTCATATTTCAATCTTTACATTTTCCTATCAAAATTCAAATTCGAACTTCATTTCAAAACTTATTCTTTATTCGAATAAAAATCATTATTTTATTTTTAAATCAAATTATTGACCAATCAGATTTATTAAATTCTCTATCCTAAGTCAAGTTCATTTTGGGTATTTATCATTTCAACCCGATTCCAATTCCAATTCCAATTCAAAAATCAAACATAACAAAGGGAACTTGCGGTGTGATAACTGGGATGGTGTCAAAGTAAATAAACAAGCAATAACAACAACCAAACACAATCCAATAATCAATTCAAGCAATCCCGAAATAATCGTATTAATTCACATTGTTGTTTGTGCAAATTAATATAATTATTTCTAGAATCTACACTATCATTTCATGTAGATTAAAGATTATTACATTACGGTTTTTCACTTGTCTTCAATTTACAATTTCATACATCATCAATTTAAACAACATACATTCAGTGATTCAGGGTGTAATTAACCAAATCCTACGTGTCAATTAATTTTACATTTAAAGGGGTCATATTGCACAAATGTCATTTAATCAATTTACACATATGTCGCTTCAAATTTTTAACTATACTACGTCAAATTAAATTGCATAATATTTATCACTTTATACATTTCAATTTACATCCAATATAAACAACAAACAATAAATCAATCATCAACCAAACTGGATTATTATTGCATACACAACAGATAACGGTGTCAGATGTCGAAGGTGAACTAATACATAAATAATAGTGCAATAAATAACAGCAGTATATTTCAATTGTCGTTTCAATTGAAATCAAATTTAATAAATAAAAGAATATTAATCGTGAGTGATTGCTCACCTTTCGAGGCTAGAGAAAATTGACAATGAAATGGATTACGGATCCAAGCACGAGTTCCAAATCAAAGCAAGATTGGACACGAATGGACGAACAAAGCTGATCAATATGAATAGACGAAATCAAATCAGTATGGGATTTATGAGGATACTTTGATGAAAGTGAACTGGTAAAAATCGTTGTTTTAAATTTAAACATGTATATAAAATATATACATACATTACTAAGCCATTCTCAACAAACTAACAACATTTTCATAAAACTGCATTAACAATCATATACGGCAATTTATATCATAGTGGAAAATCACTATATACTACTACAAAAATTCCGGGTTTTATTAATATGATGATAGTGTCCAGCTTTATATGAATATAGTCCTGGTATACTATATAAACACACCTTTATCAAATCAAAAATCCTTTCTAAAAGTATAGAAGAAAATGGTTTTTCATATATGTACTCGTGCATATACCTGAGTACTGGTATGTCTAAATGGGTACATTTTAAAACAAAAGTCAGTGCATATTGGCCGCGTTAGATATTATAAAGCTCGAAACATAAAATTTACAAGTAACTAAAAATAATATACAAAAGCTGGCTGAGACAAAGCACTGAAGCCCAAAAGCAAAAAAAAATTAAAAAAATAAATAAAAGCAGTTGTTGATAATGAAGACTCTTAATATAATTAAGGCACAAATATACGAAAACCGACAGTGCAAACAAGAAACACAACAAGAAAAAGGCTCGCACACCCAACTTACTTCCTTTAAAAAATAATCAAATGTACTGTTTTTTTTTTATAAAAAAAATGGTTATGTAACACAAAAATATAATAGGTACCCAATCATAAACAGGCATGTTAAACCAACATATTATATACTTAAAGTTTCACTAGCTAATGCATGTGTACAGGCAATCCCAAATATACAATTGAACCTCAACTTACCTATACAATTTCCATATTATATGTAGCAAACATCTAGTACGAAAACTGACAGTGCATATAGCTTCAGACTTAATATATGAATAACAACATATTTACTTTAAACTCAATTTATACGTTGTTTTTTTTTAGTCTAGTACATACACAAGCTTTTATATGCAGAAACCTTATATACATAATACCTTAATATTTGACATGAATAGGATGGAAGATGCAAAGAACGGCTGGAGGAGTTTGGAAAAATTGCATACGCTCGGGTCTTGGCATTGACAGGTGTGCTGAGAGCACGAGCCTGTGCTGCCGTGGTGAAGACATAGGCGCGGAGTTTGGGAGACTGGCTCGGCCTAAAGGGGAGAAAGAAGAGGAGAGGCGACGGACGTGGATCTGAGATAGGAAGATGGTGGAGCTAGGTTGCGGCGTGGGGTTGCCGCCTTGCTCGGCTGGAGGTTGCGATGCGGTGAGCTACGGCTGCGTGACTCGTCGGCTGCTAGATGAAGGTGGAAATGAAGTCAGGTGAGAGGCCGAGCATAGGATGTTCAGACGATAGGGAGATGCGGGAAAAGAAGGAGCTTACAGCAAGGAGGGAAGGCACGCAAGGTTCTAGGCGAAGGTAGCGAGGCCGGAGTTGCGTTCATTAGGAGGCGGAGACGCTGTTAGTGGAAGTGGCGGCAGTGGTGACCATGGTTAGACTTGGTCGAGATCTGGAACTTGGGGTAGCAAAGGAGTTGACTGGCTTCGGCTTCCAAGGCGGGCGAGTGGATGCGTGGCGGTGTTTACTGGTATTAGGCGGAGTGAAGGGGTGAGCGGCTTTGGCTTCAAAGTGGATGGTGATTAATGTTGTTTCAGGTAAAAGAATTTTCATTCTTTCATGTGGCTAAAAGAAAGATGAAGGTGACAAAGGAGTACATGCTTTTTGTAAGAAGAAAGATAGTACGTTAATATAAATGTCCAAAGTTCCAAAGTGAATGCAAGTTCCAATGTGAATGCAAACAGGCTAAAAATAAAACAGCCAAAAGTGGTGTAAAAGTGGAGTTTCAAAAACTTAATATAAATGACTCTGACCACCAAATGTAAATAGTCACCAGTGGAATATAAAAACGGTAAGGAAAACCAAAAGACTCAATTTCAAAACCGATACGGAATGTGTTTTACAGATTGCACCGCATACCGGACTCCGAATTTGACAATCGAATATACCGTAGAGATCAGCATGACGAGAAGATCAAAACAGCATACGGATATCAGTGGTACGATTGAATTTTAAAAATTCGAAATTTTCTACTGCGAAAAATGCATGAAGAACGTAGAAAAATAAGATCGACGGAGCCAAAGATGTCCGAATTTGGAAAAACGACAAACTGATAACTTGCTCAAAAGATGATTTAGAATTTTTCTATGTAAAAATATTTTTGTTTTGAAAATGTTTTATTTTCATCGCTTTTTAACTGATTAAATTGAAGTAATTTTACGCTCGAAATAAACTTTCATATTTTCGGACGAAAATTTATCGGTTGCTATGTTTAACTAGACGCATTCCAAATATAAAATTTTTATTTCAAAATTTTATCGTTTAAAATTCCACCAAAATTTCAATTAAATACGTTATTAAAACCGGTTAAATTTACGGATTGTTACATTCTATGTTTTTATTATCCTCATATTGTTCTATGCGTTCTTCTTCAGCTAGATACCTAAGAATATCTAATTCATCGTCTATTTCTAAGTCTGAATTATATTGGTCGAATTGTGGACCATCATCCCAATTCATGGCGTTTAGCTGGTCGTCAAACATTTCGTTTAAATTAAAGCGTTCGTCAATTTCTAATTCAGTATCTGTTTCTTCTTCATTTTGTTTAAACTTGTAATTACCGAATCATAAATTTGGTTCTCCAAATCGAATTGTGTATAAAACATGTGATTCTGGAATTAATAAACTTTTATTATTGTCTACAAAATTTTTGAGTTGTCATTCAAGGCCTGCTAAATCTTCTAGATTTATCCTACGTGGCTCTATCATTTTAATACCTTTACTAGCAATATTTTAAATTTCTTCCCTGATATGTTACTAGCCTTTCCTATTATTCCTATACTAACAATAAGTTTATTACCAATATAATTCTCAGAACCGTTTGTCTTAAAACCAAGTTTTATGTGTTTTAGATCTTTTATGCTTTTTAAAATATCAGGTACGCAGTAAACTAAAGCTGATTTATTATTCAGATCTATTTCCATACCTGAAAGTAACGTTCTTTCTTTATTCGACGTCCAAGATTTATCTAGGACAAGTGTTAATAGTTTTGTCCCTAATTCTTTTCTGGTTAGGGTTTTGATTCCTATGACCATTAAACCTAAGTGGAAGAACCTTTTACCAGTGTTTTTTAACTTCTGAATAGTTTCTGGAGATAAAATATCTAGAGTAACATTGTTGTCAATTACACGCATTACTTCTTCTCGTACACTTCTGATTAGTGTGGTATTAATGTTGGTAATACCTGTTTGATAAAGAATTCTTGGATTTAGACAATCTAACTGGTTATTATTGTAGATTTCTAGGTTCCGATCTAAATCTACTTCTTCATCTAGCTGTATTATTTGCTTTTCTTTTTTAGACTTAAATTTTGATAAAATACTAGATATTTCGTCTTTTGGTTTACCACTTGAAGTAGCTTCTGTTAAAGTCCTACTGGGACCTGAAAATGATTTTTTATTATTCATGATTTCGGAATCCAAAATTTGTAAATTTCTGGATGTCTGTTTTTGACAATTGGTTCTCCTAGACTTGTTTAGATAAATGTTCAGAGATTTTATCTAATTCTTGATTAAAAGACTGTTTATTTTCAAGCCGTTCAAGTTTTTCTAAGGCTGGAAGATTAAGACTAATTAATATATTAAATAAGTTTGGGTATTCCTTATCTGAAATACTATTACCAGAATATGTTGTAAATCCTTGTTTAGGGACTGGTTGAGTTGCAAAGACACTTGCCTCTTCAATAGCTTTCTGTAAGAATTTGTTCATTAACCACTAACGATGTGTTTAATTTCTGTTAGAACCGTTTCAATTCGTTTTGTTTTATCATCAAATCCAAGTGTTTTTGATTTGAGACCTTCCAAAATTCGTTTGGATTCAAGCTCGATGGCTTTAGTTTTGTTTGTTTCTAAAAGAAACTTAAGTTCATTTATTGTTGATTTGTTTGGGAGATTGTTTTTTAAATTAATTAGGCTGTGTAGAATACTTTCGTTTTGATTTTTAATAAAATCAAAATTTTAATGTTCTGTTCTTATCTCCGATAGACTTAGCAATTATTTCTAAAGTTTTTACTGCAGAAGTATCGTTTCGTGCTAAAGCAATTCCTTGGTTAATAATTAAATCCATTACTGAATTAAACTGTTCTTTATCATTGTGTAATATATGTTGAAAACCCTTCTCAAAGGGACAAACAAATTTGTACTTGTCAACGCTAATTATACTGCGTTCCTTAAAACTGTATTCAAGTTTAAGATACTTTAGGCACTTAATGGACGAAGGATCAATTTTAAAGATTTTCTTACTTTTAAATTTAAAATTCATTTCTCTTATGCATTTAAGTTCTTCTTTAATATATTTTCTTCTGAGAGATCAACATAAAACAAAGATTAGAAATAAAAGCTTATTTTTACATTAATTTAAAGCATGGTTAATTCCCTGGTTACTAATCATTTCATAACCTTCATATTGCTTTAAAGTTTACCATGTTAGTTGAATAACGGGATTTACACCTCCATGCTACCTTAAAAACTAACTCAGAGGGTTTTGCATTAAAGCAATACTTCATTTATATGAATTTTTTTAGTAACTCTAGGAACAACTAGGCTCTGATACTAAAAAGATAGGGGGTAGGTGATAAAATTACAATTTATTTCTTCACTTGATCATATAAAATGAAGAAATCATCTAACATATTAATAAATAATCCTAATACATAACCCGTAAGGTTAAAAATAATTATTCTAATTATAGAAATTAGGAAAAAGGCCAAGTCACAGATGTTCATACCTGAATAGCTTCGAGAAAGCTTGGCTGCTTCTGTGCGGCGGAGCGATATATAGATCAGAGGATGTGATGTGGTTGCGGAAGAATTTAGAAAACTCCATTTTTTATATATGATCTCTCAAAATATTAAGGACTGATGAAGAACTTAGAATTGCACAAGAGAAATGAAAGAGAAGCTTGCATCTCCATGGCCTTTCAGTTGCATTCGAAATTTATACTGCTCCTACCCTTCCTTTTGCTTGCATCTCCTCTCTCAAGATCTACTTCTTCCCCTCTTCCAAAAAAACATAATATAAAACAAAACTTCGTGTAGCCTAGCCTTCATATATTATTATTTAGTCCAGCTTCTTACCATCAGTTCTCGATTTTCTCTGTGCCTTGCTTTATATTAAAATATCTAAAGGATATATAATTTGCTTCATGACTTTCTGGAAGCCTACCCGCGTCTCCTTTTTGCATCAAACCCATACACGAAACCAAGCCTCCGACCCAATAACCACCATACTCTACCTTTTCCCCTTGTCCAAGGCATCCACTTTGCCCTACAGATCCACCCATACTTGCTCCTCACCGCCACTTGCTGCCACGCAAGCGTCCCCACCACCAGATCGCCTGAGCTTCCACCATGGCTGCAAACTTCCCATCCCTCTCGGCTTATATTTGGATTGATGAGCCATCTCGGGCCACTTCCCTTTTTGCGTGCTCAGGTATATGTATTTATACATCATATTATATGATATATTAGTCTATGAATATTAGCATACTAAGGTTCGATTTCAGATAATATATTAGCTTATAGGCTACTGTATGCATACATTAGTTATAGGGTAGCGTATAAGTGTTATATATAAATATATATTCATGTATTTTCGAGTTTATTTTTCCGCAATCTTTTGAAGTGTATATATATAGATCTACGTAAGATTTTATGTATGATCAAATTTGATTTTTTTTATGTTACATAAATGAAGTTATATAAACTTTATTATGAATACTGATTTTTAGATATGATAGGTACGTGAATTATATGTAAGTATATTTTATTACAACTTGCATTTATTTTATTTTTGTTTCTATATTTGTCATATGTGTATTTAAATCAATTTGTATATACATTGCTGATACATTTGATATGTTAGTTATAATATATAGGTTGCTTTTCAAAAACTGTTAGTTATAAAATATAAGTTTATACAAGTTTAAAACTTCTTTCGTTTATATTTTTAACTCGTTATAATGAAAGCCATACCCATCTATTTTTCATTTTCGTTTGGTACAGGGATGTAAGCTTGCTTTTCAATATAGTTGAGTCAAGTCTATGATATAATAAAAGCGGGTCTATATTGAATTTTATTGATTTTAATATATAATATGTATGTATGTTTATAAATATATATATATATATATATATATATGTTTAAATTTATACTGTTGTTGTTTAAATATAATCTGTAGGTACGTGTGGCTAAGGGACATTATATCTTTGTGACTCTGTACATTGAACTGGAGCATAAGTCTTTTAATAAAGTATACAGGGACCCCACTTTTGAAGTATATATAAGTATTTGTTTAATTATAACATATATATATATATCTTTGATTCTAATAGTTTAGTTTTAATAACGATGATTTTGAAATGTATATTTTTTTAATTTAAAATATATTTGAATTTAGCATATGTTATATATATATATAAATAGTTATATATAGTTATATTTAAGATCACTTATACCAATTTTCTTCATCGATCCAGTTCTGGTTGGAATTTCGTCTGACTCTATCCACCAGCTTTGATCATCGCGTTCGTGCCAATTTAGCTTTGTTTTGGATTCGTGCCTGGATTTTGTAACTTAACTTCATTGTCTATCTCTCTAGCCTTGAAAGGTGAGCAATCACTCACGATTAATATTTTTATATTTATTAAATTTGATTTCAATTGAAACGACGATTGAAATATGCAGCTGTAGTTATTTAAATTGTTATAAATGCTATTATCTGTAACTGTTCACCTATGGGATATGACATCATATCATGTTGTTTATATTATATTGTTATTGATAATATTTTCCTATTATACTATTATCATATCTATTACCGCTTTGCAAGTTCCCTGTTAGTATAGAATTCACTATGGGTCGAAATGATACATACCCGAACGATCTGTATAATAGGAGAAAATCGTAATAGGTTGAAATGATAAACCCAAGCGATTTTCATTTGGATTGAATTTGGGATTGCGGTTGAAATGATGTATACCAATATATATATATACACACACACATTTAAATTACGGATTAAAATGATAAATATCCGTATCACTTGACCATAAGATAGAAAATTTATACAGACGCCGTTGGTCTATATATAAATATTTTGAAAATAATTTCTATGGTTTTGAAAGATATATGGTTCTATTTAATATTAAAAATATTTTATATATAAATAAGTTTTAATATAAAGTAGATTTAATAATAAGCTTTAATTTAATAAAGTTGGATTTAATTTATATATAATATGTTTAAGTATTTTTTTAAAATTTTATTTTTAAAAATGTATTTTTATAATGATTTTATAAGTTAAGATTGAGAAGATAAATTTGAAATTTATTTGAAATTGTATTTAACTAAGAATTTTATTTAATTAAATCGATTTGGAACTTATTGAATTTGAGATTTAATGATATGCTTTTATAACTTCATTTTGATTTAAGTAATTTAATGAATATTTCACGTTTTAAAGAAATTGAAGGAAATATTTAGTAAAATGTAGTTTAAGGTTATTTAGACGATATTGAATTTATTAAGTGGATATTTCAAGACTAAATAATAATGAAGTTAAATCAAGATCTATATGAAACTGTTAAATTTAGTTTTGAAAATATTGAATATATAAAGCTTTGAAATATATTGGAATTTAAATGGTTTATTTTTTGGTTCAAATTTGTATTTGAAATCGATATAATTTGAAGCTGTTATTCAGAAACTGAATTCAATTGTAATTGTTGAATTGAGATTGAATTAAATTTGAATTTGGAATTTGAGCTAATTTGAATCAATTTGTAAAATTTGAGGAAATTATAAATATTTTACTTTATAAATTATTTAATATATATATACACACTAGTTTTAATATAAAACTATTTTTAATATAAACTATTGTAATATACAAATTATTTTAAAATAAACTATTTTATTCTATAAACTATTTTATTTTATATACTATTATTAATAGCTAAACTGTTTAAGTTGTGGAAGTTATGAATTTCAAAGTTATGGTTTTCCAAAGAATTTTGATTTCAAAGGGTTTTGGTTTCGCAAGTGTTGTAACTTTGAAAGTGTTGTAATTTGGAAATATATATTTGAAATGGAAATGATATTTTGGTTTTAAATTATAAATTAATTTGAAATGACCACGGTGTTATAATGACGTTTGGTTGTTAATAGCATGTATTTCTACATAGTAGATAGTTCCACGGATCCTAAGAGGATGGATATCCCAAACATCCTTTAAGTTACTTATATTTCAGTTGATATTTTACTTGAGTTGGATTTATTGATATAAGGATGTTAATCCTGACTTGAGTATTTATGTTTTGCTTTACGCTCGGGTCAGACTGAGTAACACGGCATTTGAGACTCGCATTTGGTGTTTGGAGCTTCGATTGGAGATCCAACTATCGATTCAGCTTTCAGCTTTTCCAGTTGATTTGTTCAGAGATGTCATCTGTTTGTATTCGAGACTTCATCATATTTGAGATATTCTATTGTATTTTATTTCTAACTCTGATGTTTATACAATAGTTTCATGAACTGCTATTTATCTATTCCGCTGCATTATTATTATATTACTCTACGTCTGTGATTCTGTGATTGATTTATTTACCATATATCCTGAGTTTTGCCAAATATAAATTAACAATCTGATATTTTGAGCAATTCAAGTTCGACATGTGCGGATGCGAATTGTTGAAAATACCGGGTCGTTACACATCGAGTATAAAATCAAGATAGTAATACGAGGGATCAACGTCACTAGAGATAGTTAACCTCATTGGCCAGACATAGGCTCTTGTTTTAGTCATTTAATTATGACACAAGTGTCAAGGCTATCCATCATCGTTCTCTTTACTTCATTTCAGTAAACGGTCGCCAATTCAACCACTACATACCGGATATCATCCACCGCGTATACAGTTGTCAAAGTGGTTTCAATATTGACAGACAGTATGCCAATAAGAGGCCCCGGTCTCTTTAATAACTAAACATCATTTTACACACCTGTTGGTTCTTTTACATTTCGAAAACGATTCATATTTGATATCAAAATATCATATTCATTTCAAAATATCACTTCATTTTAAAATAACTTATTTACTCAAATATGTCATTTTCACTTGAAAATATCATTTCACGTTTCAACTTAGGTTATAACCTCATTTAACCACATTCGCATTTAAATCAACGATTTAAATAAAACATCCCAACTTGCATGGTTTGAAATTTTAAAAAATAGTTAAAATAGTTTAAAATAGTTTAAATAGTTTGGAGATTTAAAATAGTTAATATAAAATGGTTTAAGTATTGAAAATGGTTTATATAGTAAAATAGTTTGAAAAACCAAAATAAATTAAGTAACAAAAAATAGATTTTATACAGTTTATATCAAAATAATTTATTTTGAAAATAATGTCAAATCAAACTGTTTCCTTCCATTTCAACAAATTTGGACCCATGTTCAAATTTCAAATCAACAAAACTCAATTTCCAATCTTCCAATTCAATTAACTAAATTTCAAATTAGTTTCAAGTCAATTTGACTTCAAATTTCAATTCGAATTAACTTCATCTTTCGATCATTTTTAACTTCAAATTCAATTCAACAATTCAATTCAATGATTTAAAATTTCAGTTCAATTCTTATTTTACACCATTTCAATTAATATCGATTTCAAGTCCAATTTTATTTTAATGATTTAAAACACTTATGTCGAATTAAACTCCCATTTCAATTTAAAAGACCAAATCTTTAAAATAATCACATTTTCCGAATTAAAGTCATATATCGATTATAACTTTACATTTTCAATTCAATTCTTTAAAACGATTTTTTTAACCAATTTCAATTTCCACATTTCAAAGTTTGAATTTGAAAATAATTTAATTCATATAAGTCTAATTTTATTTTCTATAAAACAATATCATTTAAACAAATTCAAAGTCGATATTTCAAAATCATTTAATTTAACCAAAATCCAAAATCAAGATTTTTAAAAATATTTAATTTGACCAATCCGGTGTCCGTATAAAATTTTTTATCCTATGGTCAAGTGAATAGTTATTTTCAAATTTAATTGCATGGACGGATATATATCATTTCAACCCAAAATTAAGTGTCATAGGTATATATCATTTAAACCTATTTCTTAATTTATTCAAATAATTCACATGATAATTTTATGATGCCCATAACATCCAGCGTGAATAACAGGGATATATCAAAATAGATAAACAACCATACATTCAACATCTCAACCAATAGACACCCATCAAAATAAACATCCAAACATTCAATACAACACAACAGCTAACTAGTTAGCAATTTGTCGGGTGTTTAACTAGAAATTTAATTTCAAAATAATTTAACTATTAATTTCAATTTGTATTTTCTATTTAATTGAATTTATATGCCAATTTAAACTATCAATCAACAATCAATAAAATAAATCACTTCATGATTTCGATTCATCAAGGATCGACATAATTTAGTATTGTATGAGTGGTTTGAACACTCGCCTTCGTTTGAGTATGAAACTTTCAATTTAATCAAGCAACGACGAAATCAACTCCATGACATAGATGACGTTGACACGAATTCAACGCAAGAAATCGCGCGCAAATCTGACCTCGTACGAGAGAGATAAGATTTTATTAACATCGAGATTATATAAATTGATTAATTTAATAAAATAAACCACTTTAGTTAACGTTAATTAACCATACCATAGTCACATCATTTTCACGCAAATCGACTGCTAACACTCCTCTTCCAAATCGCATAATGCCTGGTCCACGAACCCATTTCTATTCGTCTTCTTCCTCTCGCCGTACCATCTGAGGTGAACTAGACCCCACCACGCCTAGCTGCGCTGATGTGCCTACCCACGAGCTCCTCCCTGCCATTGTCCCCAGCCTCAACGCCGTCGGAGTTCGCCGAAAAAGGACCGTGAACACCGCAACGATCATCTCAACATCGTCGCCCCCTCATTCATCCAAACGATGCCAAACTTCTGCAGTGCGTAGCCCTAGACTCCCTCTTCGACTTTCCTACAGACCCCATCGCCCATCATCAAACGGAGGTGACAAATTTCTCCATTCAAGATCTGGCTGTCTCGGTAATTGGCCATCGGCTCCGTCCTCCATTGACTATCTTAACCTTTAGTTAGCTTCATCTCGCCGAGCTCTCCAACATTGCAGTTGACGACTTGGGCCAATTGTGAGCCAATTGACACCATTGGTTGTGGATCGTTGAATGTGGATGGTGATTATATTGGCTGCTAATATGTTTTTAGGGCCCGCTGAAAAATGTAAAAATGCTGCGAACGAAAATAAAAAGGAAATGATGATTATATAGATGGGCTGATCACTATTCATTACGGACCACAAATGAGACGTGCCTACTAGTGTTTTTAGCCAAATAACCCTATTTTGGACTCAATAAGACTAGTTCCGAGACCAGTTTAATTGTATATAACTGTTCAATTATTTGTCGTTTGATAATCGACAAATATTGTAATCAAATGACTATAAATTTTGTTTACAAATCTAATCGTTTGCACCTAAATCAAAATTGAACGTTCCTTTTTATTTGTTACAATCATTGTTTTATTTCCATTTAAAATGTTCAACTTATTTAATGCAACCAACGTTGCTGACGTTATGTGTTAATTACAATTCAATTATCTATCCTTTATTTAAGATTTTGATAACTTAAATTGCAAAACATTTCAATACTAATTTCAAACATATTTAATTATAAAACACTTGTTTCCAATTTGTTTACACTAACTCGACATTATTTATTAGCTTATCATATACGAACAAAGTTACATTACTTTTCCAACCAACGTTTTATCTTATTTGAAGTCGACTATAAATATACATTGTATATACCAAGCTTATGCTCTCTCTGTTAATAACATTCATTCCATCTGTTATTAAACCTAACATTTAGTAATTTAATTCTTGTTATTAACTACCTATAAAAGACATCATTTAATTACGTTTAACATATGTTAACCTTTTTATCTCATTGCACTTTGTCCTTAAGATTTTAGTTTAAATTTATAACCTACATTTATTATTCAATTTCTGTTATTAGTTACATATGACTAATACCGCTAAGTTACATTGAATATATGTTAACATCTTTTCTATTGCAGTTTTTATGTTATTCAAGAATTAAAATTTTAGATGGTAACTTATATTCTAATGAAATTTATATTTAATAAATCGTAAATTTTTATTTCTATCGGATTTATATTCAAATCTTATTTAATTTAGCATTTTTAAAGTGTTAAAATTGAGTCGTTACAATCTCGCCCACTTAAAACCTTTCGTCCTCGAAAAGGAACGACGTAATTATTTAACATTTAGATACATGTTAACAAAATAATCATCTTATAAAACATATAATCTTATTGTAAAAATCTCTCCACGCTTCCGCTGCACCATTGTGACATTGACTTGCTTGCAGAAACACGATATATAATTTTGAAGTCTCAATTTTTTTTTGTAACTCTTAAAATTTAGGAAAAATTCAACGGCACCTCCTTTACACGGCTCTATTGAAAAAATTTACAATATATAATATATGTATATATATATATATATATATATATATATATATATATAAAATCATAAATATACACCCCATCTCAATGATTATCATATATCAAGGCTAAAGCATTTGTGAATAATTATATAAAATTTTAAAAGTATTTATTTGATTATAAATTGGCATTAAAAGTATAGTGGAATAAAAGTGATAAATTATAAAAATTAAAAAATAAAATACCCGATGAGGGAATTAAGGAAAGTAAATAAAACTGCTGCAATTAATAAGAGAGCTTGAATTTCTTCTGCTTTAATGTTATTTAATAAATATATAATATCACTTCTCTACCACTAATAAAAAAATTCGTTGAACTAATTTACTCAGTGTTTTTTGAAATTTCAAAAATGTAATTTTTTCCGTTTACATATTTACGCTCAATTGAAGTATAGTAGATATAACGTTTAGAACAATACGCACAACACCTATAATAGTATATATAAATAGTCTTATCACTTGGGCGAGACAACAACCTTATCGTTTTTCTCCCGCCCGAGCGAGCACACTGCGAAATTAGGGTTTTAAAGCTAAATAAATTAAAACCTAGTTTTAGCCAGACTCTCAGTACTTCTCCCTCAAATTTCCTAAAAAGTAAATTGAAGTATAGTGCAAAAAATAAATGAGTATCAACAGCTGGCGATCTCTTCTTCTTCGAATCGGAGACAAGTGTCCTGAATATGGCGGTTCTTCTGATTTCAAAGAGCACATCGTAAGCACTATATACTTTTGCTTTTTGAATTTAAAACATTCTTAATTTTGAACTTTGATTAGTAGATTGGGTCACTCGTGATAAGATTATTGGACTCGAAGTTGATTGATTAGGATAATTTGGGTTACAATTTGTAGCCTAGTTGATTTAGGTTACCGTAACAGCGTATTATCCTACAAATAATTAATTAAACTATTTCGAGGAGATGTTTGAAGATTTTGAAATGTTTATTGTATATACTAGTCAGAGGGGCTTGCATCATTTGTTGAACTTCATGAATGCACCAAACAGACTGTTGTGCACCTATTGAACCTTTTTTATCAGTGAATAGCTATAGAAATCATGATACTTTTTTTTTTGTAAACTGTAAGTGTATATTTGTTTTTATTAAGCAGTTCTGTATCACTGTTCTGATCAATAAATCAGAACTTTATTTATTGTTATTCTTGCTAAGCATTCTGATTTAAACATTAAGAAAAAAGCGTTCAGCATTTCTTCTTTTCTTATTATCCTGTTATTTAAAAAATGGGAGGATTTTTGATTTTTAGTTTCTGTATTTAATTATAGAATTAGTTAATTTAATAAAGTAATTGAATTGTCGTCATATGTAATATCAAATACATTCAGTTTATTAATTTTTAGTTATGAAAGCTAAATAAAAAATTCTTCCATTTACTACCATCAACTTCTACAACATTATTATGAACTCAAATTCTAAAATCAACTTATGAGGTTTCAAATTGTGAATATTTAATATCCAAACTTTTAAAAATCCAAACTTTAGGGAATTCAAGTGTTCTAAATTTGAGTTTTGGATTAAAATTTATTTTTTTTACATATAAAATAGAAGTTTCAAAAATTTGATAATCTCAAAAAACATTTTTTTATAGAAATTCATTACTTTCAAAAATTAAATTTTGATCAATAGGAATTTTGATTGTTAATAGTTTGAAAATTAGATCTTCAAACCAAAAGTTACAAACTTATTTTAGTGGTGAAATTAATTTTGGAATTCAAAGTTTCTCTAGATTCAAAATATTTGAAATTCAAAATTTCGGATTTCCCTCTAATAATCATCGTTTAAAAAAACCAATTAATAATAAATGGTATTATTGTCAAAAAAAAACATTTTCCAAATTCTAATTAGAAGTTTGAAATGCAACATTCAACACTCAATATTCAAAATCTTAAACGTATGGAGTACATTAGCAAGAGTTAAGCTTTGAACTTGTATTTGATCGGTTTGGATTGCTATTTTGTTTTGAGAACTTTAAATCATCAAAAAACTATTTTGATGCATTTGATATTGATACCATATTTGCTTAACATACCTTAATTATGTGGTTTTAAAAGCATTTATTAACGGTGCATCGCCCAAAAAAAATGCAAGATTTTTGGAGGCTTGACGCATAACAAGACAAATGATTCACGCATTTTTGATTTACTGCACATGTACTGAAACTATCTTATAATGACTATACATCATAGTTATAACCTAGACTAACAATTTATAGATTTTTACTAATAAAAATATCTATTTTTTAATCATTTCGCAAAAATAACATTAAACATACTGTCATAAGCAAACATTATTATTACAAAATATTACGGCTTAGTGTTTAAACATTTGATTAGAAGTTGAATTTTGAATTAAAAGATTGCAGTTCTCGTTTAGCAAGTAAATTCCAAGCAAAGTTAACACGAAAGCATACAAGGTGTTATTTTTCTCACGAGGCGAGACATATGCCTTAAAACGTTGAGACGTAAGCTCTTCGGGTAAACATTGGGGCCTAGGTTGTTATTGCTTTGTTATTATTAATTTTTGCTTGATAAATAAAAATTAATAATTAATCATATAAAATTGTAAATAAATAAAAATATAAACGCTTAACTTTAGACAGTTTAGTCATAACTATTCTTTATTATTCATTCATAAAAGTATAAATAATTAAAACTATAAATAAATAAAATTTAAAGCACTTGATGATTAAATCCTTTAAAGAATTCGTATTCAGTTTTTAGCTCCGTAATGGAGCACATTTTTTTCTTCTCCCTCTATTTGCCTTCAATCTGTTTCTAGATTTTTAAAAATGATATTTGATTGATTTTAGTGCAATCGGTCTCTATTACGAGCATTAGGAAATCATGTAAGTTCTTATTTTTCCTTCTATCAATTTAAACCGATCTGCAAAATTTATTTGTAGGTTCTGCGATGATATTCCGAAATTTCCTTTAAATAACGATTAAGAAAATTCAGTACATAGCTTTCAATCATTGTTTTAAAAACAATCTTACTTAATCATGTTGAAAAGTTAAAAAAAACACTTGACTTCTATTTTCTTAAATTTTGTTTTTTTGCTTGCAATTAAATAATTGAAGTTTAATGATTTCTGTTAGCGTCCATATTCACAGTTGAGGGTAATTTTTTTTTGAGCCGCACACCTTAGTAGTTTAAGGCGTGCGAGATGTACGTTTTGTGCTTTTCATATGTCTTAGGTTGCTGATACGTAAGATTTAGACGTAAAAATATGTTTTGAGAGAGCATTAAGGAGTTTTATCTCCCATTGCCTTGAGTGCTTCGAAACAATGATTCTAAGTATAAGTTTATTTTTTATTTTGTATGTCTAACTGTGAATAAACGTAGTATTTTGCATTGTGTTTATTTTGTTAAATTCATTTTGTTTCATGTTACATTTGTTTATTCTATGTTGTACTTGTTACTTAATAATTTTGAACAATTATTTAGTATATTTTGATCAGATCGAACTACAAAATTCTATAACTTAGATCTTATGTCAACTTATGATATCATTCCATATATGTGTGTACACAATACATTTAAGCATCAGTTTTGTATACTTGATCAATGTTATATTACAACTTGATTTAAATATATGTACATATATGTTCTTAAATCAAGTTGTAATATAACATAAAACATAAAAATAGTTAGTTTTTCCATAGCAATAACTACATGTGTCCCCCATCATGCAAAGAGAAATTAAGAATAAACCCATTCTTTAAAACCTAAAGAAAAAAAATTAGCTGGTAAACATAATCATATGGTAAGTACTATTTTATGCAATTTTTGAATTATGGAAATAGAAGAATAAATAAAAGATTACAAAAATAGCAAAAAATAAAAATAAAATTTAAAAAGGTGCGCCTTTTTTGTGCCGTGTGTTATAAGCACCATTTAGCGTGCCTTTCCGTATGTACGTGCCATAAGATCAAACTGTGCAATTGCCATGCCTTGCGCCATGGCATGTGTCACAACACTTTGTATATACATATTTTCTTTTATGTTCAATGTGTGTGTGCGCGCGCATACATTTATATACGTACATACATAGACACTCACACACACACACATATATATGTATATACATACACACACAAACACATATATACATACACACGCCTACATATGAGCTATGATCGGCTACACCTTATTTTTTTTCTACACCTCACTTTTTCTGCATCTCAAATCCCCTAATTTCAGCCACATGTTCCAATTTAAATAATTATAGTTTCTCTTTTTTTCCATTACATAATATTATTTAAACCGAAACATGTAGTTGAAATTAAGGGATTTGAGGTGTAACAAAAATGAGGTGTAGTCGATTCTTGTCCTATACGTATACATATGTACATATACATACATGCATACATATATGTATATACACATAAATATATATGTATATATAAGAGGGTTCCACTACACCCGTCCAGTATACCCCATTGACATCCTATGAGTTTTTGAGTGACACAATATTTAATTGAATGAAATTATGTAGATATGTTTTACGTGCCTCAACATCTTCACAAGATTCGGATTAATTTGGATGATAATAACATGTTCAAAATGTTAAAAAAATGTTTTAACAATTGAAATTGACTTAACGTTTTGAACATGTTATAAGTTTTGAAATGATCTAATTTTTTGTGGACATGTTCGTAATGTGTGTTTTTAACTTTATATATATATATATATATATATATATATATATATATATAATATACATCTACGAGTGCGTGTTATAATTATTTTGTGAACATCTCTTAGTGTGAATACTAATAGAATGATTTTCATGGCAGGATACATGTTATAGTGCACTTCTGCGCGATTGGGATAATTCAAAAAATGATATCTTTGAGGTATGTTAATTCTTTTGAATCTCTAAAATACACTTATTCACTAGTGAGATTAGCGACTATATTTTATTTTTGGTTAACTAATTCTCGATAAATGTGTGAATGGAAGACTCTCTAGTGGTTGATGGAATTGTCGGGGTTTGTTTATTGATGGAGATAAAGAGTTTATAATTAATTTACTTTTAAAATTTAATTATAGCAGGTCATTAAAGTTTGATGAGCAATGCACTAAATTCTGGTTTTCTACCATGTTCTAGACCTGAGACATAAATCAACTTGTTACATTCCTATTTTTTATTCCTTATGTATTTTTTGAAGTTACCATACCAACACCTAATGCGCCTTTGCTCTTTCAAAAATAAATCATATTCTTTTTACAATTGGATAAATGCATGAATTTTTTTCCTGGCAACCAGTTAATCTTGTTAAGGTCACTGTACTGCAGAAAATTTTGCTGGAGTTCAGAGTCTCCATTTTCTACGTATTTGTAATGTTAACTTTAAAAGCATGTGTCAAAGACCACTAGCAAAGTGGTAAGGCCTGAAGTCTTGGGTATGAGCCCATAAAACCAATTGCCAATTGTTAGAAAAAAAACTTTAGTGGCTTGCAGTATTGTAATTAAAGTTGTGAAATACCTAGCATGAGTTTCTAAGGCATGAATGAAGCCATTAAGGAGGTACTACCCAGTATTCTATCATCGAGACAAAACCATGTGTTGCTCATTTTTCTCGTACATAAATGAGCTCATCAATTCAAAACCTAATAGCATAATCCCACACAACACGTATTAGCCAATATCATTTACAACCCAATAGTTTGTCCGCCTTCAACCTCTCAATCTGCAAAGAGATGGTCGTTCTGCTTTTCCCAAATTCAGGACCTTGTCTGCCATATCCCCAAGTTCAACAAAGGGATTCAAACCTCGCCGACAACACCCTCCATCTTGTTATTTCACGACCAAGCCAGGGCAAAATAACTCTGCCTCCCGAACCTCTTGACCACCCATTGGTCCCGTCGATGCCTTCTTGTTGCTACATTTTCCTCGATGACCAACTCCTTTGATTGCTCTGTTTTTTTGTCGTGACTTGGTGGACTTTTGACAAAAGCCTATGGTCATCCCTGCAAAAAGAGGCGATGACCTTGTACCGTTCCTCTGACAAAAGTGGCGTAAACAACGCTATTCATTTGACAAAATCATCATCGTACAACAACTACTATGCATACTGCACTGCCTACTTGATAAAAGCATCGATGTTCATCTCTCTACTTTATATTGTTTTTTGACATAAACACATCATGGTACGGTTCGTCAGCTGACTTACATCCGAGCGGGCTATCATCTAAGCCGTAGATTGCTATTGGTGGTCATGAGGAAACTTAACATTTAAGGCATCAATCTAAGTCATTCAAGACATGATCTTTTTGTATATAAATAGGGGATCCCCTGACTTCTACAAAGATCGAATTTTCAACTCTCACAAAACATAGTTGCTAGCTCAAAGCTCTTGTAAAAACCATTAAAATCATTTCTTGTAACCGAAAGACTAAAGTAATAAAACTATCAAGCATAGTGGACATAGATCTTTGCTAAGGCCGAACCACTTTACGTCTTATGTCATTTACTTTACTTCAGTAATTAAGCTTTCTTAATCATTCCTCATTTTATATTTTTACCATGGTTTTAATAAGTAATCTTTGCTAAAATCTCTCTCTAATAGTTATTTCGAGGTTGACTATAAAATATAGTTAACACTACGCTTGATTTATTAAGCCGGCCTGTCTAGTATACTTAGACCAATGCTAGGATACAATGCCTCTGACTCGTCGGTATATTAATTGAAGAAAGAGAGGAAGGTCGCTGAGCCAATATAATAAGGTATTTGGACTAAGCAGGCAGCGAACTTCCTTATGTTAGTTATTTTCATACTTTGTTCCCCTAAATATACCGGCTCCTCTCATCAATATATTTATCGATTCTTAGTCATAAATTAGTGTGTAATCCATGCATTTTACATGGTAATATTGTTAAAAAAAATACCATTTGTATTTAATTATTGCTAAAAATCTAAATTTTTACTATGCGATATATATGATATATGATAAATTTACCGCGAGTGATGAATTATGAATTAAAATGACATATGATGCTCCGCTTTAAGGTTGAGGGCTTAATCTTCGCTATTTACTTGTCTTCGCGAGAATTATGCCTCAATTCAAATAAAAATATATATTAAAATTGTTAATACTTTACATGTTAATAATTTATATTATGTCATAGTTTTTTTATACGTGTGAGTGAATAAACAACTATACCGTTTTGCTAATATGAATGTTACGTATAGAATAGCATTTTATTAAGGATTTATAAACGAATTAATAAATATTAAATTATAGAATTTATTTAAATAATTTAAATCAATAATCAATTGAATTAATTAAACATAAGAAGTTGTGTGTAAAAAAATTAAAGAAAACCGAGAAGAGCTTTGTATGTATTTGTAATTGAGAAGAGCATCTTATGACAAGTTTATTTTCATGTGAATATTTATCCGTATTTGATGTTCGATTTTAAACAATTTTTATCTTTGCAGTTAGCCGTAGATTTCATGCTGTTGAAGGAGAGCTATGTTTGAAACTTTGATAATTGCAAAATAATGTTCTATATCACCGTTGAATTATGAGTTGAGTAAGGTTTACTATCACGTTAAAAGTGAGAATGCTTATATAGTCTAATTTTAACCAGTGTTATTTATTTGTGTATTTGTTTTCATTATGTGATATAAATATCTTTATATTTGAATAATAAATTAATTTTATCATTTTTCTCATATATATGAATATTATATATATCGAAATTCTCATATATTTAGGATTTGTTAGAAGAATTAATGAATATTAGTTAATTGAATTTATTTAAATAGTTTAAATTTAAGATTACACGATTAGGAAATGTTCTTGAACGTAAAATATTATTGGAGAATTGAAAATGGTTTGTAAGTAATTGTATTTTTTTTACAATATATGCATTTGAAGTTAATAGTATTTTGCAGTGTAATGTATGATAAATTCATCCAAGTAAATAAATTATAAAATAAATCGGTAATGCGTATAATTTATTTTATGTGATCTATTTATGTATAGCTATATCTAAATAAAAAACAAATAGTTTTACCAATTTGTTGATGCGTCAATGCTATGCATATTAAAACCGACATCTTTTAGGATTTGTTTGATGTATTAACAAATCTTAATTGACTGAGTTTATTAATTAATTTAAAGTTGGATTATGGAAATAATTTAAATGTACAAGGTTTAATGTAAAATATTAGGAGCGAATTAAGAAAAGATTTGTAAATGATTGTAGAATTTTTTAAAAGTAGGTATTCAAATGTAAAATAATGGGAGAAGTTCAGTAGAATAATTGAAAAGTGATAAAATTATCGGAAATAAAATATCCGAACTTGGAGAGAAATAAGGAGAACGGTGAAAACTCCCTGGAGTTAATAAGAGAGTTTTAAATTCTTTTGCTTTAGTGTTATTTAAAAGATTGATCTAATATTTTCGTTGGTCACTAGATTAAGTCATGAGCACATGCTGTTGATATGCACACACAAACATTGGCTAATTGATCTTACTGAGAATTGATCCCAAGACCTCTAGATAGAGAATTTAGAGACGTACCAGTCTCATGCGGAACACTATACACACACACACGGCTTGTTCCCTAGCTGATCGAAACTCTCATGCACTGGGGAGGCTCATGTATTACTTATTTCTGCAGTTGTAGGTTGGTCTCATTTGGAATCAAGGCCCCAAAAAATTAGCGGTTGGCCTCTAGGTCTTGCATATTTCTCTATTTACAATGATTGCTGAAAATAACTTATCAGAATTTTATGCCCTAATTCCCACAACTGTGCTATACCCATATACATAGTTAAGTTAGTTCAAGGTTAGAATGTGGAGAGTTTTTCTTGCTTTTCACTTTAAACCTATAAAATACTTCACTGTGAAACTCACACTTTATACTTTGTCGTGTATTTGTAAGGATATTAACTTATTCCCTCACATACTAATTCAAATGTTGTTACAAACAGCTTCTTCTTCAATGCGCAGAACAGTTGCCACACAAGATTCCTTTCTATGGTGTACTGGTATGTTTTTATGTCGTACAATATTTTGTACCTCATTTTTGAATTTCCCCTAGCAAGTTTAATAGCCTTTCCAGCGTGACAGGGTAGTATACATGATACATCATTGCATCACACTTCAATTGTAATGAAACAGTCAACACATTATGTATTTGAATAATCATTTCCAAGTAGCTAAGTACTGATGCTCAATTGAATATTCCTATGCCTTCACAAATGCATAGTTGTTAATATACTGACTTTATCTAAACTGCGGCATCCTTCATTTGCTTATGGCACACTTCAATTGTAATGAAACAGAACACATTATGTATTTGAACAATCATTTCCAAGTAGCTAAGTACCTAATGCTCAATTGAATATTCCTGTGCCTTCACAAATGCATAGTTGTTAATTTACCGAGTTTATCTAAACTGCCACATCCTCCATTTGCTTATGGAATCATGAGTCTCTCTCTCTCTCTCTCTCTCTCTCTCTCTCTCTCTCTCGCTATCCCTCCCTCTTCAAACTAAAGCGATTTAAATTGCCATCACCACAAGTCTGGGTACCACACTTTGTTGTTTACTAAGGTTATGTTTTATAAATTCTTACTAATGTTAAGTTTTGTGTTTGGAATTTATGGATTGTTTCTATCAGATATAATACAGGCTTAGATTTGGATGTAAACATGAGATGTTGGGTTGATGTTTTACTTGAGAAGTTCAGATTTAAGTTACATACAATACATATGTATATAGTTTCCAAACGTAGAACTTTGCAGTGTCCCATTTCTGCACATCCCATTTGCGCTCCATTTCTATAAAATCTCTTTTGCACCCTCGTTACTTTTTAGTTACATAAATTCAAAGCAGTAATTGAATTCACATTGGGAATATCATTTTCGTGGAAGTTAAAATCACTTCATTAATCATAATTGTTAAACATTTGAACTAATGATTTGAATTTTCAAGTTATTTGTGTCATGGTAATTCTAACGAGACAAGTTTTTATAAAGATGAATAGATGATTTTTAGTATCACGATAACATATCTTTATTTTTTACAACATCGAAATTTGTGTAACTAAAAAAGAAAAGAAAAAAGAACTGCATATTATGTACTACATAAGTATAGTGTGGCTTTTCTAGTCACGTGAATTAGAATCACATTAATTAATTATTTATAAAGCCGCCTTCCTCTACGGGGTTCTTTTCTTCACTTAAAGCAAGAAGCATCCTAATCCATGCTTTATTTTTTTCAGTTGTCAATCTCAAAGAGTTTTTGCGGTATTCATGAGATCTGTGATTTTTTTTAATCCTCGGTATTTGTAAATTATATATATGTGATTGATGTAAAATGTTGAAGGATAATGTTTTGTTGCTATGTGGAGCAACAAAAGGTTCTTTTTCCGCAAGTGCTTTCTTGTAATTGAGGACTGATTATGTATTAGGCTAACAAGAGAAATAGACCAGTTAATTTTTGTAATATGGAAGCCAACAACTCATGAAAAACAATAGTGAAAACGAAGTGATATATCTAATTATAATTCGACAGGTTTTGTTTGTTTTTTTTTTTTTGAATTATATGCTAGTAAGCTGGATGTAAGAATCCAATTTAAATGTGAATTCAAGCAAATGGATAGCACTGCAGTTAAATTTTTAGATCTTGTTCCACCAATAATACAGTTTATTAATAGTTGGAATATGAACGCATTTTTTTGGTCAGACCTTGAATTACCACCGTTATAATATATAATTGAGGTCGCAAGTTCGAATCCCGTGGACAGCAAAATTAATATTTATTATTATTTGGAAAATTGATATATTATTAAGGTTATGTGTTCGAATTCTGATGATGAGAATATTCATTTATTTTTTTCCTTCATGTTTCTCTTCTTTTAATGTTTTTTTAATTCCATAGTCGATAAATCATTATTATTCTTCATTTATTTCTTATTTAAATAGAAGTCACATTTTAGGTTTATTTTTTTAATCGTTTTAGCTTGCTTTATCGAATATGTGAAAATAATCATTTAACCATAAGTAAGTAGTGCTGTTATGGTAACGGTAATTTTATCATTATCATACCATTATCAATAATTGATAATCGATATTGAACTACATTGGGATACCAATGCTACCGGTATAATAACGGTCCGTACGGAAAATATACGGTAAAAAAATGCTAAAACCAGTGGTAATGGTAAATTTACCAATTATATTAATTTTGTTTTTTCATATGTTAACTAATCCTAACCACAAACACTTTTGAAGACATATTTGATTTTAAGAAAATGTTTATACTATTATTTATGATGATGATGATGTTTCTTTTTTGGTATTATTAACTTCAAAGCCTAAAGAATATCAAAGTTATTATTGCATATCGTTGTAAATAGTTATTGATGAACCAAGAAATTTTTTTGTATAAGCAAAATAAGTCAGAATGTTGATATAAAGATTAATGAAGTTAGAATCGATAACAATTTTTTTTTGTCATTATCTGAATTTTAGTGTAATAAAATTGAATGATTTTATGTATTTGTAAATTTACTATCATCATCAATCAACGATTTGCCAATTTATTGATATACGAATGACAACGGCGAATGACAACTGTAAAGTATCGATAGCCATTTTTGATTTACCAATAGTATCATTACGGTAATGGTTTTCTTGTATTAGTAACGGTACCATTACCATAAGAACCATGATAAATACTAGTATGGGTCCGTGCTTCACACACGGGCTGTTTGTGTTATCGTATACGTTGATATTTTGTTTGAGCGTAAATATGCAAACAGAAAGCAAGGACATTTTTGGAATTTCAAAAGGACACCGAGTAAATTAGTTCAATGAATTTTCATTATTAGTAGCAGAGATAATCGTTTTTTAAAACATTTTGTATGACAACCAAATCTTTTCGAATGCTTAGTTCTTTAAAAATGTATTACAGATGAAAATAAAGTTTATATATGTTATACATAATTTTTTTTTTCAAATCTAAAGTACAGTATTTTAAAAGCACTACTAATTTATCAATTTTTTTTATCAGTTTAAAAAACGATCAGTACATTATGTAAAGTTTGGCGATTTAAAAAAAAAAGTATTTCATTCAAAATGTTATTTTACACAACTATTCACAACCTAATAGAAAGCCTTGAATTGACTTTCAACTCCATTTGTAAGCAATTTTCAATTAAATTATTTTTTAGTTTAATAAACAACGAAAAACTTTGAAATTAAGTTAAATAGAAAGAACAATAGCTGTTAAGTTTGATAGTTTGATTAATATTGTGAATTGCATCAAATTATTATTTAGGAACATTTTTTACTCCGCAACATATACTATTTTTTCTGTTGAAGTCCGTTTCAAGATTGGACAAATAAGAAAAGAATACTACCGCCACAACAATATTTAATATGTTTTGAACCACCATACTATGTTTAAATAAAACTTCTCTACATGTTTACATATTTGAACTGATGTTATTACCTAAGCGAGTATCTTTTAAGTCTTTTAATTTCAAATTGTTAGTTTTGTTATTAATGCAGTGTTTCTATTTGTACATATTGTTATGGCTTAAATGGCAGTGCAACAATTATATATTAAATTTGCATTTTACTTGCAAAGCACCTACTGATTGTATTATTCATTTTCTTCACATGTATAAAACACATAACCTAAGCATCAATTATTTTGTCATGCACGCGAGGAGCGCGTGTTGTTGAATCTCGTAATACAATATTAATTAAAATTCAACTCCAAAATCAGCAACATGGAAAATATGATCAAGCTTCTATAAAATTCTGCAGTGAATAACCACCTTAGCGAAATTGTAACCCTTACTCTTCTTGTAAACAAATGGGAGTGACTTCATTATATATTAAACTGTATCATTTTTTACAGTCATGGCTTTTATCTTTCTTCATCCGTATTAACGCTGCTTAATTTTCATAATTTTCCAACCACTTGAAGTATCTAAAGAGCAATAATCTTATATTATTTATTTAAGGAAGTGATAATGACCATTTTCCTCTCTTTCATCTTATCTCCTTTTACATATTATTATCACTCCATTTTATTTAGGACCAACAACATGTAGTTTCATACTGAGTGTTTTGATTATCACCATTAGTGATATATTTTAATACCAGCAATCGCTGTTTTTAACTTATGTAACACCCTAATTTCAGTGCTTTACATGCATAACTTTGTTACATCAGTTTTAATCATTTATTTATATTCCTTCCAGGTTGGTTTAATTAATTTGGAAAATGAGAATTTTGCTAAAAGAGTTGTGGAAATTGCTCATTCAAGATTTCAGGTAGAAACATCTTTTGTTGCTTCACAATGCTAATATGTGTTTGTTACTTAGTAGAGTCACAATGTTTCATTTTTTCTATAATTTTTGTGAAGGATGTTGATTTTGCTGTTCACTCTAATTCTTTGAAGATAAATGACTTTTTAGCTACTGATTTTTACTCGGTTATCACTCACTTTAGCTTAATCATGATCTACGGTGCATGTTGATTTTTTACATGAAGATATCACCATGTTTGCACTAAACATAACTGTGGAATATATTTCATTTTTATTCATGACTCTTGGCTCTTCTTTTATATATTTCCAGGATGTATTGACCTCAGAGGATTGTGATAGGATTCGCATATTACTGCGGTTTCTCACTGTGCTGGTAAGTTTTTATTTACTATTAGTTTGTATGAAAGTTCATTGGACCCTTTCTAATGATTAAGTTGTCACATTTGTATTTCAACCAAATGAACGGTTATTATGCTTCTTCCTATCTATTCTAAGATTATTAACTTCTTCTGTACAGATGCAGCATTGCTTATTATATACATATACGCATACACACACACACATTTGAAACACACACACACACACACACGTATATTTGAAGCATAGAAAGTGCATAATAGTTTGCATAATTTTTAAGGTATTATCCATTGAGAGCGGCTATTGAGACACAAATAAAAACAAAATCCACGTCACAATATATTTTGATCGTCGGATCTCATTGTGTTTACATTTGAGGTTGAGATCAGGAGAAATTTTGCAATAGATTTATTGTATCATTGACTGTATTTATTTGCGTCTCAATGGGCTTTCCCTTATCTAATACTTATATTTATATTTAATATAGTCTATCAAAGTAAACTACATGGCAATATCACACTACGTCTAAATGGGCTTTCCCTTATCTAATACCTATATTTATATTTAATATAGTCTATCAAAATAAGCTACATGACAATATCACACAAATGTTTGTTTCTTTGCTGCATGACTGCTTATGCAATATGAGGTCAAGCACTTAAAATTCTATACCAGCCTTTGGAGCATTGATTTTAAATAAGGAAACAAATGCAATATTATAGTTGCCTTTTCTTTTTGAAATGGTCATCGACTGTGAAGGGGATTGATCCAAGCCTTATTGATGCCTTAAGGTTTGAACACATGACCTCTAGACAACAGAATAGAGATCATACCGCTTGAGTTAGTGGACCTTGACTTAAAAAAAGCATTTGATTGTACTGGAAATCAAATCAGTAACCTATTGTGCGGTGCTATAGTTGCATTAAATAAATCAATATATCGAAAATAAAATTGCAATGTTTATGCACCAAAAAACTTGCAAAAAATATTCTTTTATTACAATTATTGTTGTTTTAAATATTTTGAATAGTTATTTTAATCAGCAAAAGAAAATTATTATAAACCACTTTTGATTTTAAAGATGTATTTGCCGATGTATCTGTCAAGAATGATTGCAGTTAGGAATTAGAATGTGAGGAGCATTGATTGATGATGAACCTTAATTTGACGAAGTCCAAGCAAGTATGTTTTAGGGATCTGCTTGAAAGTTTTTTTTTCTTCTACCGGTCTTGACTGGTTTTGAACGACTCTATATTTTGGATGTTATGATAACCCTTACTTGTAAGTTTATTTTTTCACACCGGTTATTGTTGGTTATAAAACCGGTGAAAACCGATGTAGTGTAATTTTGATGATAATTCTCAACCTATTAAATTGGGATGTTTTGAGGGGTTCAAACTTTTTTTTTAAGATTATACTCCTACTAATCATATTAGAAAACTAATCTTCATAAAACTAGAGAATGAATATAAGGGTATACATGTAATATTACTTTAGTGGAAAACTCTTACAACCGGTGTATGGTAAACAAGCGTGATTGATCGGCTATAACAACACTTGATGTAAACCAATCAAAACCGCTACAATCGTTTATTTTACGGTCGAAACCGGTACTCTTAGAACCTCTCCTAACTGATGCTATAAATCTCCCAAGCGGAGCCTTAGAGTTAACGAAAAGCCTCCGTTTACAATGGTAGATGCAAAATTTAAATACTTTTCTTTAGCTGTTAGGATTGCAGATTGAAAGGTAATGGGAATCAGGGTCTGTGATTGTAGGGTTGAGCGATATTTAAGGGCGTATATTTATTTCGATACGAGGCTCATGTAAGTTTTTGGGTATCGTGCTTTACACATACAAAATCTATTAAGGTAAAATGGCTCAATATGTGTTTTTTTTGATCGAATTGGTATGTGGCTGACCACTTAACAGGGGTAGAGTTAGTTGCAATATTTGTTCATGACATATTACCGAATCAGTATGTTAACTCTTTTTTCAGACTCGTTTGTTCGTAGAAACAGATAAAATTTTCAACCTTGGTATTGAGCATTGAATGTGTGAACGACATCAGCCTCTAATTTAAAAATATTTCTTCTTAATATCATTGTTATTTTGCTAGCCATGAATATCTTATATTGTACACCTCATTTTCTGATTTCTGTTCTTTTGTTAGAGTCATATGAGCAAGGTTGCTTTGTATAATTTTTTTTGCTGTTTTGTAAAACTTGATTTATTATCATTTCTATTTAGATGTGCAGCAATGTTGTTCAACCTGGTTCGTTGGTTGGGGTCTTTGAAACATTATTATCTTCTGCTGCTACTACGGTGGATGCTGCTGCTGGGCAAGCACGTGCTGATTTTTACGTGACTTGTATCTTATCATCCCTTCCATGGGGAGGTGCAGCGCTAGTTGAGGTAAATCGGCCATGCTACAATCTTCATGATGTCTTGTTATAATATCATTTTTTTCTCCGAAATGTTCAGAAGCTACTTTGCACACTGTTGCACTTGGCTGTTTTTCCTTCCATGAATTTATATACATCCTTATGGAACCCACATTGCTATCTTGTATAAAATGGTGACCGCCTTCTGTTTCTACTTTGTCTATCAGCAGGATATCACTTTGTTTTTCCTTTGCAATTTACAATTCTGAACTAATAGATTTAGTTCAATGTGGATGGGTATCCTCCTTCTTGCAATCTTTTTTATCTTTCATTTACTGATCGAATAATCTGGATTATATGAGTAATCACACACACACACACACACACTCCCTCCCTCCCTCTCTCTCTCTCAGTCTCTCTACATTCACATTCACACATAAGTGTGTTATTTCATGTTCTCCTACTTGCATACATATCAGGTAACTTTCTTCATGATTAATCACTGGTTTTGACTTTCCATACTCTTGGATTCTTTATCTTATTTATAACATTATTTGTCAATATCTTTTTACTTATGAGATTCTTACGTTATCAATATAAATATTTACAGCAAGTACCTGAGGAGTTTGAGAGAGTCATGGTTGGGGTTCAATCTTATTTTAGCATACGAAAATGTTCTAATGATATGGCTTTTACAATCTTTGAGTCGGAAGAAGTTAAACACGAAGTTAAGCATCGCGAACGGAAGGTATAATATCTGGTGTTCATTTTATTTCTGACTTCAAACTGTCTCTGGAGTATTGGGAGTATTCTAAGCAAAGAAATTATGACAATATTTAGGAACTCTACGATGCCAGAAACGAAATGTTTTTGTGTCCTATATTTCATGTGAGTTGTTGCAAAATACTTTCATTATGTTGTATCAGGATTTTCTAGAAGATCTATGGGATCGCATACAGATCCTCGCCGGTAAAGGTTGGAGAGCTGAAAGCGGTAAGCACTTATGCATCTTTAAATTCTGTCCATTTTCTGTGATGTGTTTTCACAATTGGAACAGTAAATATTACCTAACCATTATCAAAATTTGCAAGCTTTGTTTATGATTTGTGTCATCTGTATTATTTTTTTAACCTTCAATATTTTGTGCAAAAGGAAATATCTAAGTTATTTGATTTCTGATAATATATATCCTAATCGGGATCTCATAATACTCACTCGGTATTTGATACCTTAGAGGAACCATTTAGGTAATTTAAATTCTGATAATATCCTAATTGGGAAGCTCATAGTACTCGCTCACTATTTAATAATACACACACTATTATCATGTGTATTTTCTGTTCACTAGGGAGGGGTATATGATTATGATTGTATCTCTAACCATGTCTGCATTTTCAATTTTAATTCTTGTTTCCTGCAGCAATAGAACCCGTGGGGGAATGAGTATATGGTAATGTTATAAATATCTGTAGGACTCTATATTTTTAGTTTTGGTCATCTAGACCAGGTAGAAGTCCTTTTTTTCCCCTCCCTTTTATAAAAGAA
Source organism: Allium cepa (assembly GCA_030765085.1). NCBI lineage: Eukaryota > Viridiplantae > Streptophyta > Magnoliopsida > Asparagales > Amaryllidaceae > Allium > Allium cepa. The sequence goes on from CM060946.1 coordinate 197,865,259, forward strand.
ACTATTCGATGAGACAAAGTGGTAGGTAGATGTTAATCCAGGTTATCATTTTCGTCTAATCCATGGAACTTTATTGCATATAAATTTCAGTTACACAGTTTTTTGGTTGTCTTTAGAGTTTAGACCTATATTATGAAAAGCGCGAAGTTTTAAATGCATGTGCAAAGGTTAATTTTTTAAAACAAAAGAATTAAGCGATGAGCGCTTATACGCACTTTGTTTAAATTTAAGCGATGATTGAGCACTACTCAGCAACACACACACACATAGAGCTAGGATCAATAGCATCCTATCTTTAGCACCATTTGTAGTTCCGGATATCGGCCACAAATTTATATTTAAATATCTGGTCCATATGGTAGGAGAGAGAAAAAAGAAACATTTAAATATAAACTTGTGGCTGACATCGGGTGTTACAAAATGGTGCTAAATAAAGGGTGATATACATACATATATAAACATTCTCTAACAAAATTCTCATTTTCTATGATATGGGCTGATGGATGGTGAGTAGTTTTTATGCACAAAGATATGATTATATTTATTTGACAAATATACACAGTTCATACTCAACTTGAGTTTCTATTTTGATTGAATAGTAAAAACCAAATCTAGCTTTTTCGACATATGAATTTACAAGTTAATTTCAAAGTGAAACTTCAATTCTTTGCGATCAGTTTGTTCATACACAAATGATACACTTTCTAACCTCTTTGTCATAAATTTATATAGATAATGTTTATTGCTCACTTTTTAGTAAAAATATTACCTAATTGTTCACGTGAATATAAATGTCTGTGTACGAAATGATGTATATTTCTTTTCTACACATGATAGATTATTATATATTATATGTAACTATATCTGCAACTCATTGCTTGGGTTCTAAGTTTTGACTAATATTTTCCAGTTCCAAGACCTCATTTATTATTTGAATCACAATTGGTTGCTGGACCTTCTCATGCTCTTGCACCTGTTAGCTGTCCAGAGCAAGTTGATGTGCCTTCTTCACTTTCCCAGCTTGATGTTGAAAAAATAAAGTATGAAACCGTGTTGAAGTATCCGCGAAGACTCTGTAGGCTTGATATATTTCCATCTGGAAAAGCTGAGGAGGTAATGGACCAGAAGCTGTATATATTATTCATCTATTACATGATGGCTTGGTCATAACTGAAACCATGATTACTTATTTAATTTGACTTTTATCTTGAGGGAGCATTATTTTTGGCATTGCTTCTTTTTTTCAAAAAAGGAAAGAAAAGATTTTTTTTTTTACTTATTTTTGTATCTATGATACGAAGGGTTTTGAGTCCTTTGACGAACATTTCATTGTTTAAATCATTTTTTTTTTTACTTTCTACTTTAGTTCTTGCATGCATGCACTTGTAATGTAATACCAACTATGCGATTAATAAATATTCAAACCTTTTAGGTCCAGTAGAAAGTACAAAATCTTGAGTTTTCTTCAATATAATACATACATTATTTCCGGAGGAAATAATTAAAAATAAACATCAATCACACATATGATTGTCCTTTCCCACGTTAACATACTGTATAAACGATGCACGTGCATACAATTGTAAATTATATTGTGTTATAAAGTGAAAAATTCCTGTACAGCACTATAGCTTGCTAATATTTTTACCAAGTGTCTTTTGCAAATGCCTTGGTTACCTTAAACAACTCTATATTTGGTTGTTCCAATTTCTGCTCTTTTTCCTCTGATTAATAATGTTCCATATTTTTTGCAGTACAAATATGTTTGATTATCCAATAAATCCAATATTTCTGTACAAACTTCATGTGATTACTGACAAATGTAGTTCTAATTTATTTTTGGATATTTATCTCTCTCGTATTATTAGCAAATAATAAAAGTATAAATCTTTTTTTATAGAAAAATCAAACTGATTTGGTTTAGATTATCAAATAATATATGTTATGTTCTTTCTTAAATAGTATATTTTGGAATTGATTTAATAGTTTGTAATACATATTTAAAAAACTGTCGGTTGGTTACCACCACAGAACATCGATAGTACTATTTTACCAGGATAACCTGAATAAATGAAGAATGCATCATCTTAAACCTTTTAATATTATGTTGCCTTTTGATATTATGTTGCCATTACAATTTTCCTTCTGATATACTGACTGTATTTTACCAACAGGAATATTGTGCATGATGTGGAATTTTGAAATTAAATTCTCGTTTTACGTTTCATGTTTAAGCTTGCATCACTACGTTTTCCACACCTCTTATGTTGAATAAAATTACAGTTTAAATGTTTATTATTCTTTATTCAAACATATTCGGTAAATTTCAGAATATGCAGCCTATAGATCGGTTTGTGGTAGAGGAATATTTGCTGGATGTGCTTCTATTCTTCAATGGATGGTTAGTAAATTTCATTTGTGCCATTGGACACCATACAATTTTCATTGCATCACTTAAAAGAAAACATTTTCCGGCAGTTAATAACTATTAGAGTATCTCCTATGCAGATGTATAGCATTAATCTTCTTGATCAAAAATTGACGGGAAATATGATGACTACGTTTTTCTTTTCAAATCAAACTTTTCTCTGTTGCAAACTATTATTTAGCATTTTAAAGCTTAGACCATTATTTCACAGAATATGTGATTTATTTATACTAATTTTAGAAATGATGATGTGGCTGTTAAGTTTAATAGGATATATTAAGTTGTTTATGTGACATTAATATTTGAGACTATCTTAAAACCATGCATTAGCATCGAAGATTGTTTCTTGATAAAAAAATGATATTTCATTCTATTAAGGCTTCTGCTTGCTGTTGAATAATGACGAGTACATCTTTCATTGCTATGTTGCTACCATCTAGGAGTGTAATTTATATGTGTACAAGTACTAGTTACATGATTGCATCAAATGTTAAATCCTTATCATGTTGTCTTACTGTCTAATTGTACTTTTTTTTTGTATTCAATATGTTTTCTGCAAAGATAGTCGTAAAGAATGCGCTTCATTCTTGGCTGGCCTTCCTGTTCCATTCCGGTATGACTATCTGATGGCAGAAACAATATTTTCTCAGGTTTGTTACGCCAAATTGTTGTCTTTACACTTCCTCGCAGAACTTAACTTCTTATTTTAATTTTGTTGTGAATATTATGTACGTTTCCAAGATAATACGTGGTTATCCTTTTCAAATGGTCGGTCATTGCCTGCAATTTTGTGTTCATGCTAATACATGGTCAACGTTGCGACAGATATTTGATATGTGAATAAACTTTATGAGCATTTGATGCCATTTTATTTCTTACTAAGTTATACTTTGTCAATAGAAGACCCAAGGTTCAAGGTATCATCCAGTACACCCGAAACTGGGTGAAATCTTTTAAGTTATACTTTCTGCAGGCATGTGAAGAAACAAGAATCAAAAGCAAAAGGAAGAAAATTCCAAGAAAAAAAAAAAACCTTAAATCGATTCTCATATGGGAAATAAAAAAGATTCAAACCTCAATAGATAGAAGAATTGTTATTCTTTTGTGCCCTAGCTTTGAATTCGTGAGGCAATTGACGTTGAATTGAAGCAGATTTTTTGTTTTGTTTTACTGTGTTGATTTTTTGTTTCGGCATTTGCCCTAGCTTCGAAACATGAAATCGACAAAGATAAGAAGAGGAAATATGTGGATCTGAGCTGTTATGTGGGCTGGTTTTATTATGTCCTTTAATTGGTTTTGTGACTAAAGTTGGGCTGAATTCAATTAGTTTCTAGCTAATGTTTTGTTCAAACTAAATAGGATTTTATGTAATATAAATATGATCTTGGGCTGTTTAATTTAGTTAATTATGAACTTGGGTTTAATTTGAAAATTGTATATTTAAGTTAATTATTTTTACTTTAGCTTAGTCAAGTTTAATTTAATTCATTTCGACTAAGTTTGATTTGAAAATTGTATATTTCTTTAAAAGACTATATTTTGCGTTTTATTTACAACTTCTATTATTGCGTTTTTCATTAAAAAATTCCGATATCCGAAACTGGAACCTAAATCAAAACCGTAACTTTTGAAATCTCCAAAATGAATTGAAACCAAGAAAATTTCAGATGACCGAAATCGAGACCGAAACAGAGTTCTCAAACATTGAGAAGACCCTTTAGATTAGGGATTAAACAAGGAGGTAATTTATCTTTGACATAGGGATTAGCGGCGTTGGTTACTTCACACGTGCCATCACCCGTATGTTCCCATATCCGTAAAAATGCATGTTTTGCATCGGGCCCACATTGAACTAGTGTAAAAAAAAGCGTTAATGGTGTTTGCCGAACTGTTTTGGCCACCACCACTACCCCCCCCCCCCCCCCCACAAAAAAAAACTGCTTTTGGAGTCCCTTTATCAATGCCCAAATTAATATAGTACAAAAATCCTACTAAAATAACTATAGACTTCTGCCAAGTTTTGTGGGTTTCCTATCGTCTCTTACACTTTTACACATGCATAATGAACACGTTTGTGCTTTTCATTCTATATATGCCACATATTTCTATTATGACATCTTTATGTTCTTTGTTTTGTGAATGAAACATATTCTTTCTTTATTAACTTAATTATAATCATATAACCCATACGGTTCGCATGTCTTAGAGACTTTTAATTTATGATTGTCTGACAACATCAATGTGCTAGAACATGCTATCATACCATGAGATAGAAGAATCTGAAATTCACACTAGAATTATACAATCATATTTTTTATATAGCAGAACGAATTTCAAAATTTATAGAATCTAATAGAAAGAGTCAAAATGGAAGAAGTTTCATTCTTTTAAAGCTTCTGCGATTCATATTTTTATCTTTCAGATGTGTGTTTCCATGCTGATGCGTTATATTGGAGGTCTAATGCTATGTTTCCATAATAAAACCATGTTTAGAATTTGGAATCATTGTCTTTTGAGTTTTGGCTTTTAGTTATCTCCCATAGTTTTCACTTCACCAACTTTTGGTATTCTAATGATATTATTAGTGACTATTTTATTCTTAACACAGCTATTGTTGCTGCCCAAAGCTCCATTTAACCACCTGTACTACACTCTGGTCATCATTGATCTATGCAAGGTATTCATGTAATTATTACTTTTTACTTGCTAAGGTGTTAAGCTGAAGTACTAGAATCAGCCTGTGTTGTTCTGTTATGGGTTGTACCTTGTTCGTTTATTTTACAGATAGTATCCCGTCAACGATTGTCAAATTCTCCTGATTACTTTGACTCTGATGGCTGACGAGTGAGGAGATGGGTGTAAATAAAACGTACCCTAAGAACATATTCAGTGCGTGTGTGCATGTCTATATACACACACACACATATATAAAATTCCTCTTCAGCTACACTCCATGACACCGCCTATGTTTATTAGAGCGGCATAATTCAAAATCGAATTAAACTTTGTAGATATGTTATTATATGACTCACGAATCTTGATTAACTTGGATAATTCAAGTAAATTCAAAATAATATTCCAACTCGATGGTTACTAAAATGCTTCAACGGTTGATATTGATTTATCATTTTGAACATGCGAGACGTGTCGAAATAGTTTAGTTTTTGGGGGACATGATGTTTATAGTGGAGATTGAACATCCCTAAAGTTTCATTTGAAGAATCGTGTAGGTTCGAAAACCATAGGGGTGTAGTGAATGAGGGTTGTGGTAGATCCTTAACCTATAAACAATCACGTAGGATCCGCTACACCCTACATTCTCTACACCCGATCTAATCGCCTTTGATTTTCAGACTTACACGATACAAAATCAAATGAATCTTTGAGGATATTCAATTTACATTATAAACACCATGTCACAAAAATCGAGATCATTGCAAAAAAAATTAGCATGTCCATAATGTTATGTTAAACATCAGCTATTGAATTTAACCTTCTATTTTGAGAATTTTTATAAATGTTAAAACTATCCAAACAGGACAATTTTTTGTTGACATGGTCTTTAATTATATAAAAGCGGATCCCTAAAGCTTGATTTTATTTCGAATTGTCATACTCAAAAATGATCAAGGTGTAGCATAAGGGGTGCAGCCGATCCCCTTCCACACACACACACACACACCTCCATATGTGTGTGCGTGTGTGCGTGCGTGCGTGCGTGTGCGCGTGCATACATATATGCATGTAATTTCTGTGTATTTTATCTTTAATACCAACGGTTGTGGGAATTAAATATCTAGAAAGATGTGTCAAGTGTTTCATTTCATTTTTAATTACTAAATAAAAGTTATTTTTATCCTGTAGGCACTTCCAGGAGCATTCCCTTCTGTGGTTGTAGGCGCTGTGCGGGCACTTTTTGACAAAATACCTGATATGGATATGGAATGCCGAACAAGGCTTATTTTGTGGTTTTCTCATCACCTGTAAGTTTACGTGTACTCTATGTTAAGCATATTCCTTTTGAATTATTCATTTTATATTTTAACTTCACCATAACAATAGATTTCACATCTCGGATTTCGGTTATGTTTCATTACCGGATTCTCATATACAATTTATTGTATCAGGTGAGGTCTTGGATGAGATGGATGTATCTCGGAAGTACATCTAAGATTAACATTCATCTCGGAATGAATTATGAGTCTGAAAATAAATTCTTTTAGATGGTAAAAATAATTGTTATGTAAAAAAATAAATTTTGTAACAAACTAAATTTGCATAGAAAAAGAGGGTTTGCATTAGAGAGAGGATTTTTTTCCCCTTTTTTTGGAGGAGCAGTGGCTTGATTGATTTGGTTGTAACTGTTTTTTTTCCTCCATTTGAACAGTGAGAAAATAAGTGAAATAATAGGTTGGGGTGTGTGTGTGTAAAATATATAATATGTAATACACACACATGCGTGAGTGTGTGAAATATAACATGCTTGCCTGACCTAGCTATAGTATGCTTTTATGTGCTACGTTAGGCATCAGCTTGTGTTTTCAAGAAACCCTTCTTCTCTGATGATATATAGGAAATGTGCATCAATAGTTACATGCTGTTTGCAGATCAAATTTTCAGTATATTTGGCCATGGGGAGAGTGGGCTTATGTCAAAGATCTTCCAAGATGGGCCCCTCAACGAGTTTTTGTTCAGGAAGTACTAGAAAGAGAAATCAGATTATCTTACTATGATAGAATTAAACAGGTACTATTACTTGCAAGTATATGTTGGCCTATGAGTTTGACAGCTCCAATATGTAATTGTTAATTTCAGTTTTTACGGAAATCATATGTTTCTAATGTTTACCATTTTTAGTCATATTATGTTAATTTAATAGCTGACTTAACTATTTACGAGGAAAGGGGGCTCATATAGTCGGAGGAGGAAAAATATCTCCTATGTGACATAAGACCGATGAACATTTTTCAGTTAGAATTTTTTTTCATCGTAACCTTTTTTTGTTCATGTAACTATGATTTCGTCATCACCTCCTCTTTGAATAAAATGTGATTATTTTGTTAGGTAGAAAAGCTATTGAACTAGCATAACTGGCTATTGGATCACATGAAAGTTATAGGTATCGTTCCCGTGGGTATACTGGCCAGTTGGCCATCCACTCAGATGAATCTGACATGGGGATTTGGTCAATGGCCAGTCAATTTGATTAAGGGAAAGGATCACATAAGGTCCTTTTGCATCTGATGCATCCTGGTTTCTTCTTTCTCTTTCCCATTTCCCCTTTCCCAATTCTCTTTCACCACAAAAAACACGCTATGCCTTTCCCAGCGCGTGACAATGCACCCTTAATCTACATTTTAAAACATATGAATTAGTGGAATCATAATTGTTCAAAATATAAAAGATTTTACAGGTATTCGAGACCTGCTTTATCCTGTTTGTCAATAATCCTAGAGTATGGTATGTAAATTAAGACAGGAATTCACGTATGCATCATGTGCACATAACACAGTGGTTTAACCTAGGGCTGTTATGGTAATGATAAATTCACCATTATCATACCAATAATAAACAATTGATATCTAATATTGAGTTACATTGATATACCAATGCTATCGGTATGGTAACCGTAAAATTTTCCATTGTTAATGGTAAATATAGCTGCAAAGAAATGTCAAAATAAGTGCTCATAGTAAATTTACCAGTCATATTAATTGTATTTTTTTAACTATTTTAATCCTAAACACAGACATTTTTTATGGTATATCAATTTAAAAAGATGATTGTAATATTATTTATGATGATGTTTCTTTTTTAGGTTTATTAGTTTCAAAGTGTAAGATTAGCAAAGTAGTTATTTCATATTGTTCTAAATAATTTGTGATGAACTGAATTTTTTTTTCTGTCAACTAAAATAGGTCTAAATGTTGATACAAATTTGATAAAGTTGGAATCAAGTACAATTTTTGTTTAGTTTTTTATCATTATCAAAATTTTAATGTTTTATGTACTGGTAAATTTAACATTGTCAGCTATCAGTTTATTGGTATACCAACGGTAATGATAAAGTACTGGTAGTTAATTTTGACTTAACAATGGTATTGGTAGGGTAATGGTTTTTATTTATTTATTATTATTATCGGTAACGGTTGCCTTACCATAACAACCCTAAGTTAACTTGAGACTAAAGAACCTCCATAGTTAGAACCTGAGACTGAAAAGAATACCGTTCTTTGTAGACTAAAACACGTTTTCCGCTTTTTGGAACGTTTTAAATGGCATGATAAATATCCTAAAAAACTTCAAAATACAATTTTAATTTTATTTTTGGTTACTTTATTTCCTTTCATTCTAGTCTCCGGAACACCATTTATTATTAAAAGTAACTTGTATAGTAAGTTTTTAAATATTATGTCTAATCTGGATTTCAAATATGGTATAGTTTTGACATTTAAATTGTAATAAATGTTTAATATTCACAAACTACATGATAATATTACTATATGTCCATATCAAAGCTTGTTGATATTTTTAAGTAATCACACTTATCCATTTTTGTTTTTGCATCTGTGTTTGCTAATACCTTGGACTAGTATGATTTTAGCATTCTAGACATTTGACTTCTTAAAAACAACATCAGCATGGCTGAGCCAGCTAGCCAGTCTTCCGAAATGAAATTCCTGGATTTTGAATTACTGGAATGTAATAGCGGCCTATAGCATGGAAAGAAGAAAGAAACCATAAACAGAAAGCAAATAAGTTTTATTGTATTTTACAACTGGATCAGCCTTGATAGACCTAACATACCATATAGTCAAAGATCCAAAACATATTATCATTCTTTGATCCCTCAAAGTATTCATGTTTATTTTGTTAGTATTTTATGAACATTTACTTCAATGAAGTGCTACTTGTTCTCTTCCTAGTCTTTAATTATATGAAATATTTATGATTATCATGACTTGAGTATGTACCATAATTTTACTTGGACATACAGAGCATCGAAAATTCCCCAGAACTTGAAGAATTGCTGCCTCCAAAAGGGGGACCAAACTTCAGATACAGTAGTAATGTGGATGGTGCAGAAAGTTTAACAGAAGGTCACAAACTTTCATCAGAATTCAAAAACATGGTTAGAGGTAGAAAAGGCGTTCAAGAGATAATTTCTTGGACCGAAGAAAATATCATTTCACCACATGGCAACAAAATTGCAATTGAAGTTGTGATCCAAACCCTTTTGGACATTGGTTCTAAAAGCTTCACTCATTTGATTACTGTTATAGAGAGATATGGTAAAATCATAGGCAAACTTTGTCCTGACCAAGAAAGTCAATATTGTTTGATTATGGAAGTTAGTTCCTTTTGGAAAAACAATACTCAAATGACTGCCACTACTATTGATAGAATGATGGGATATCGGCTCATTTCGAATTTGGCAATTGTTAGTTGGGTGTTCTCTCCATCTAATGTTGACCAATTTCATCTTTCCGACCGTCCATGGGAGGTATCATGATCTTTCATTGAAATATTTTAACTGTACCAAAACTTGTTTCATATGGTTGTGGTCTTCTACGTATTTTTTCCTGCTTTGTTGATAATTTGTAGTTGTTATGACCAATGTCCTTACGACACCCCATTGTGCCGTTGTGCCTAGAGTGTTTATATGGTCCCAACCTCCCCCCCACCCCACAGGCACACGCTTGCGCACACGCACACTGAGTCAGTATTCGGCTTACTGATTGTTTTGTTTTTGACGGTTCTCAATTTTTTTTACTATATGATCCCAAAGATTGTTAAGGCAAGTTTTAGCACTAAAGGCAAGTAATTTGAAATCTGATTTTTCGTGTAAACTGCTTTTTATGTTGGAAATTTTGTATAACAATAAATGTGCATTTTGTAAAATTTTCATTTCGATTGAATTGGGGGACATAATCAATCAATAATATACACGCACTGTATACCATATGTGAAAGTCAAATTTTCAGAGCTTGCCACACATGTATGCATGCACATGAATCATGGGAAATCGAGTTCTCGGAAACCTAAGAGATGTTTGTATATCTGTACCTTATTTGGATAGACCCGTGATTATGTCATTACTAAGCTTTGAGCTTTGAACTCTTAGCACCTCTCACTTTTCAGCTAAGTCAGTGAGAAAAATGATTATTAATTCTTTTTACATGCTGTATATATAATGTATAAATCAGTGATGGCACACACACGCATCACTGCTATTAAGAATTTAAGATAATGAAAATTACTAAGGTATAGACCAGTGATTATGGAACATATTCGTATATAACTATATATAATAGCAGAAAAATAATTATTAGGTCAACTTACCCATCGCCTTAAATATCGGCGTTGCATTTTCTCTTTCCGTCAATGAACCATTACTCTAATATTTCGTATGTTACATCTTGCCTAAAGAAGCTTCAATTTTCACTGAGTGACATGTTTACCCTTCTTCATTACTAATTTGCTTAAAGAAACTTGAACAAAAGTGAGAGATTTTTGTTTATTTAAGTTAATTTAATTTTTTTTGGCAAAGGAGCGATAATGTTTTTGAATGTAGATATGTTGCAACAATTAAGGTTAGAGGAATATACATTTCTCGTTTCCCTTGTACTAACCTGCGTTTGAGAATTTACTTGGGATTTCTTAATATTATATTTCAACTCACTTGCTCTATTTCAAGATCCCAGAAAATGATTGTATTTTATAACTTATCTCATCAACACTTGGCGCTACGATTCTGTATCGTCGTCATGCCACTTTATGAGAAGTATAATGACGTTATTTTATCCTCCTTGGGCTGGTGAATTTGAAAGCCCTAGCTTTCTACGGAGAAGAGGATCTGAATCCTGCCAGCTATATGTAATCTATGATTTCTCTAGAGGGTATGGAATAAGACTTTTGTAGTTTGCCAGAAGTAGCCAATCAAGTTTGTGGTTGCACCCCCCAAAGATATGAGAAGTTATAAACTACTAATTAATGGTTGTTTTGGTAGTTTTACATGAAAAAGCGAGCTTCACAAGTCACACTTGGTCACCTATATTTGTAAAATATTATTTGAAAACTAATATGTGGACAAGCAACGGAATTGGAAGAAAAAATGTCAAATGATATAAAAAATAGGCAATAGAGGCATTGTAGTAAGTGTACTGATAATGAATCTCATCTATTGTAGATTCTAAAAAACGCGATTAACAAGACATACAATCGCATAACTGATCTGAAAAAGGAGGTTCTTTCACTTGAAAAAAGTGTTTCATTATCTAAAGAAGCAACGGCAAAGGCTCAGAAAGAGCTAGAGGCTGCCGAGTCAAGATATGGAATAGTTGATGGTCAACCTGTACCGGCTGAAAATGCAAGTAGATTAAAACGGCTTAAAGGATATGCTGCAAGAGCAAGAGATGAAGAGACATCTATTAAGGAATCATTAGAAGCTAAGGAAGCTCTCTTTTCTCGTGCCATTGAAGAAAATAAGGTATTTTCCTATATATACTTTTGACAACAGACATGCATATGCTAATCAACGGCACATTATCACTTATTATCTGGTAAAAGGTGGTAGTTCCTAATGCCATATCACACAGTTTTTTTGGAAAATTATCAGATTCTTTCGCAGCCAGCCAAATTAGGGAATATACTTGATCAAGTTTGATTTCACATTTCTAGACAGTTAGAAATCCGGGCTTTAATGATTCTTATTTTCTTAGAATGACTGAAATAATACAGAAAATATAATATCGAATATGCATACTATTTTTTTGGAGTTGTTATTTTTGAGACTGAAAAAAAAAGCTTGTTTAAGATGGGTCATACATCGCCATGATTCTTGCACAGATTCCTATTTTCAGTATAAGGATGTAATGCCTCATACTGATTGTTATACCAATTATAGAACACCTTTTCAAATGTTTGCTTTGTTGATTCCAATATATAGCCACAGAACACGCAAAGGTAGAATGCAGAGTAGGATATCCAAGGGTTATTTCATTATTTTATACTTTTTTATTTTTAAATTTCTATATATGTTGATAAACTATCTTAGAAATTCCAATTTCAGTTTAATCTTTCTATGCATAACAAACACAAACCACAATTTCAGAATTTTTTGGCCTCCTTTGGATGATTGCAAAGAACAACGGCTTTCAGTTGTTAAAACATGAAGGAACAGTAATGCTAAAATTGCATAAATTTTTTTATTAGAATATGAATTAATTGATTTTTATTTTTATGTTGAATTACAAATCTCCATGCCCCTTCACACCCCAACTCCGGCTCCAAGAAGCTAACTTCCTTCCTTTTGAATATAACTTACTAAGGCAACTCGCTTTGCCTATATCTCTAACCCTTTTGAGAATCTTTTGTCGCGGATAATAACAATAACCAACAAAAACAACTGCAAGGAATCGACCAATGTTCATGATTTCAACCGTTATGAGACTTTTTCTTACAGCTTGTGTAGCTTCTTTTGATGTGGAACAAACCTTTGACAAAGTATAAAATAGCCCACCTGGTCTAGGGTCGACTGGAGACTTCCCATTATCCTACTAGCATTTGTAACATTGTGAGATCACAGTGAATGATTTTTGTTTCTCTGGCTGATATTATGCACGTGCATTACATGAAAGACCGCTAGTTTTTCCTCTTTTTTTTTTTTTTATTGTTTCATATGAAAAGCCAGTCATTGAGAAAGTCATAGTATTTATGTTTTGATGGTAAACCCTTGATTACAAAATGGTATTGCAATTTCAAAATTCAGTTAGTTGTATAAAAAGTTGCATGACATCTTTAATTTTTTTCTTCTCAAATTTGTTTTATCAGGGAAATAGTCTTCGGACTAAAATGAAAATAAAACATGATAGTCCTAAATTATTATTGGACCTTTTGGTTTGGTTAAGTATTTGTAACGTAGAGGTTTATGTACTGTATGTGGATCTTATGGAACCTATCATTTTTTGTTGTAAAATTACACTACACTACCGGCTACTAGCTTTCTACACAGCTTCGTAGTTTCACAACATAAGGTTGAGTTTGATAAGTCATGTAGGCATTCTTTTAATTCTTTGATTCTGGTAATATCACACAGGCATTATTTTTGGAGCTATATAAGAACTTCAGAGATGTGCTAAATGAGCGCTTACCTCCTGTATCTGCTGATGGAAAGTTACCCAATCTAAGGGCTGGTAATGATAATATAAACAACAGTAACATGGCTGTGGATGCTGAAGAACCACAATCTATGGAGGTTGAACAAGAGAACGGGAAAGACATGAATAGGCTAGTTGACCTAAACTTAAATATACAACTTGGTAATTCTATTTGAAAGTACCATTATTTTATAACAAAATTATGGTTTTTAATGTATGCAGTCAGATGAATGATGTAGGGATGAACACCGGCTACAACATTGATGAGCAGGAGCAGTGGTGTTTAACAACATTAGGATACGTAAAGGCTTTTTCAAGGATGTATGCTAGTGAGGTTAGTACTCTAAGCTACATATCCTTTTTGCTTTATTTTTGTCTTTATATTTTACTCTGTGCTGTGTTTATGCTAGCAACGTCTTTTGAAGATTTTGTATTGTAAGAAAGTGGTTTATAGGCACAGTGCTAGTAAGTAATAAGTATGACCCAACAATACCAGGTTTCAGTAAAATATCAATAACTATTTGTTGGATGTTTGACGTTTTGGTCCTTTTGAAACATTTGTTCGCTGAGATAATATCTTTGGTATCTAATGCATTTTCATAGTTATAACCAGGTTCACTAATTTGCAATGACTGGTGCAGTAAAAACAAAAACTTTGCAATAAATTTTTGGCACTTATGAAACATTCAGTTGGTTTTAGACTTTTATAGTAATTTGTATCCATATGCATTTTTCATGTTACTAACTTAACATCTTCATGTCTTAGTTTCATTGTGACTGTCTAATTGCTAAACCAACTTACGTAACCATCTCTAAATAAAGTTTGGTACGTGCTAAATTTTATTATAGTTATGAAGTCTGTAAACGTTATGAAGTATCTGTTGGTAAGTGTTATGAAGAATTGATTGGACGATCCCCCTTTTTATTGATATCTGTCATTTAGCATTTCATATTTATATTTTTTTTCCTTGCATTATTTCTTCAACAATTAAAACTTTTAAAGATATATCATGCTTATGAGTTTCGCATGAACATGATCAACATGACGTACTTTTAGATTGACATGGATTAGAAACATACCAGAGTCTTCTGAATAATAAAATAAGCCTTCTCGAGTATTAACCTTTTTTCCCCTCTTGAAATGCCCACAACCAACCCACCCCCCTCCACAATTTCTTTTGGCTTGATGTATCATTTGTTCCATGAATTTATTTATCATGAGGCTTACGTATCAATGTTCTGCAGATTTGGCCTCATATCGAAATGCTCGACGCAGAGGTTTTTGTTGAAAATGTTCATCCCCTATTTAAGAAAGCTGCTTATACTGGTTTATGCAGGAAGCTTTAACTAGTTTTGTTGAATTGCATGTTTGTTCTAATTCAAATTAGTAGCAAATTTCTCCTGTCGTGCTACAAATGATGAATTCTTACGTTAGTGTACCTTATGTAGCATACTTGTATTAGCGATCGATCTGCAACTAATGGTGTAACTTATTCAACGTTCAACAGTGTATTTATCAAGCGTGTAATTGACATGTGTTGAACCTTTGAGGATGTAAGTTGTGGTTTACAGATTTGAAATGTCTTCGGTGAACTCTCTGATTGATGTAATTTGATTTTGTGAATTTTAGGAAGTTAAGAGCGCCTTCAATTCTCTTATGTTGTAATGGCATGAATCGATTATGTGGAATAGTTTGTTTGACATTGTGAAGAACGTGTTGGATAATTTCGTTTTAAATTACAATTTCTTTTTTTAATTCAATGCAATTTTAGTAAAATGTACCAACATTGATTAAATATGATTATGTGTAATCATATTAGTGGTGCCTATTAATTAAAATTGTGAAGGAGAATGTTTGTTGCTACTAGACGATCTTTTTCGCAATGTCTAGTAAAAGTCTAGGTATGTCCATTCACTTTTACTCTACGATTTGTGAAACAAAGTTGGAACAAAAAATCTATTTGTCTATGTGGCATTAAAATTATGCTGGAATAACATCCAGATTAAATGTACTTTTACTTGGTTTGTCTTTTTTACTTTTGGGGTTTTGTCTACGTTAAAATTCTTACGTTATACGTATTTTTGGAAGACGATCAATTTGAAAAAATGAATATAGAAGATGGAAACAATCAGTACGTTATAATAAATGAATATAGAAGATGGAAACAATCCTTACATTATTATAACAACTTCATATTTTAATTTTTCTCTTTAGTTCTTATCATGTTTTGTACTTATCATGTTTTGTAATGTATGTTGAAAATGCAAATCAAATAAAACCAAATGGGCTTTAAGGTTTTGATTGGCTTATAGGTTTCAATTTTTGGTTTTTGAGAAAATCAAGATGCGATTGGAATGATGAATTTTAGTTTGTAAATTTCAGTCCTTCTTTCATCCAGAACTTTTGATTTTTTGAGTTTGACACTAGTTAAATAGTAAAAGTTTCCCTTAGATTTTGCGACCACAGGAGCTAGGGATCAAAGCCTTTCCAAATGAATTGGGTTAATTTGCCTCATTATTACTTATAGTAGCTCCTGAAGATCTGGAATATAGCTTATACTGCTAACCAAATGGAAATTATCAAATCTAGAATAGCCTTTACTGCCAGCCAAATGGAGTATGGTTTTAACTTGTAAAACTGTAAACAATTTTTTTTAGTATTTATTTATCTTTTGGAAAATATTTATATTCTTTTCTTTTCCATGAAGCGGATATTAAAAGTGTAAAACATAAACTAATTTTCTAGACAAAAAAAAAATTTGAAAATATGTTTTTTTTCCCTTTTTGTACAGAGTGATATGATGAGAGGAGCATTCACGGAATGTAATAAATAAAATGCTACTAATATACTTGGTAGGTGGCGCAGTATATGGTTTTTATGATCAAACTATTTGTTCATAGATTCAAAAAAAATCAGCAAAAGACTATGTGCAGGAATCAATAAAATATAAGAAATACAAGCAGTATCATGAATAAGACAATATAAGTAGAACATGTGGTTTTGTGCATGCTATGGACTCTGGTATTGAATCCGAATAGATATACCAGGTAGATCAATAATGCAGTGTTTCGTCTTGGTAGAACATTAGCAAATTGTGGGCTAGGTAGGTGCTGAACTATGGAGCTGAAGCTAAAAAGAAATTCACACATTTTTCATGTAAATGTTGCTGCATATAAAGTTCTGATTTTGAATTTTACTTGCAGATTTTCATAATTCATCGGAAAAAGGTTTATGCGTAAGGTCTATCTTAATGAGATTTTCGGCCTTTACAACACCGATTATGAAATAGTTTTATTGATGAATGATTGCCAAATTATGAGATTTGAAGTTAAATTGTTTGTTAAAATGATTATTATATAGTATTGATTGCTCTACGTTCGTACAAGAGTGATACTGTATTCAAACAGAGCACTCATTATGAAGGCATTAAGACATCGTTGGGTATTGCCGTTTGTCCTTCACTGGCTTGCTTTAGTTGTTTATGGAGGATTACCGTTTCGATTTAGATTGGATAATTTGATTTTGATGGGATAATTGGGTTTAAGCAGGATATTATAGCTTTGAAATACTGGAATTGACGCAATGACATTATATGTTTACCAGTTGTCTAAGAGCCATGTTGTGCGAATGTGTTTTGATGAGATGACCTTCTTGGACAGTTCCACATTTGGTCGCGATTGTTGCTTTGAAATGCTCTATGCTCTGCCTTCGGTTCAGCTACACTTCACAGTTGAAGGTTATACTACATTACCAGTTGATTCATGGGCTTTTGATGTACAGTAACCTAATACAAAATTCATAGTATTTTGTGTGTTGTATCTGAAACGTGTGATATTACTTAAGGATGTATGTACTATACTAATCTCACACACTTAAGACAACCCTCGCCTATAGCGTGTACCACACAACTGGGCCTAGTTTTGTTGTTCTCTTTTGAAGTTTCCTTAGAGTCGTTGAGTGAGATTTAACAATCCAAATTCAACCAGCTCGGATGCTACGTGGGCGTAGTGGTCCAGATGTCTCTTAGCTAATGGGCCTTACTGTGACATGCTATTGGTTGTATAATAGTTGTCTCACAGTTGAGTAGTTTTCTCATAGCGATGTCTTTTTTTAGAGCAACAATACGAGTTCGCCATTTTGTCAGGAGAATAGTATGTTGTCATCGCCTTTTTAACCGGAATGGTTGAGATCTTCTGATAGATATTTGTCCGTATACAAGAAAATGAGGTGGGCAAGAAGGTTGGTGGGGAGAAAATTTGAATAGGTAGGTGTTAGTCAAATTTTTTGTCTAAGACTCCAAATCAATAAATTTTGAATTCTTAGAGATAATAAATCTAGACCATTGAATTGTATCTATGAATACAGAATTAGTAAATAAAATGAAAATAGTAAGACAAGTGCCATAAGGAAGAAAGAAGAACATAATTTTTATAGTAATTTGACAAATCTCCAACTTACGTTCACTTTATCAATCCTCTATTTCTTGATTCTCATTAGTTTTACCAAAATTTCAAGAATGATTCCACATTCGCTCTCAAAGAAAAAAAATGACGGAGCTTCCATTGGGTTAGATTAAGCAAAGTTGAGCTCACTTTCTGTTGAAGATATCCTCATATTTATAGCTGCAATTGGCTGTTTTCAGGCATTAGATTTGTCAGATTGCACTTGAATTCATTAATCAATCAGATCCGTCACGATAGGAAAGAGATTAGGCAAAAAATGGACCAAAGATTTCGGCTTAATGGATCAACACCAATCAATGGCCTTGCCCCCACCTTTTGATTTTAGCTTCAAGAATCAATGCCTTCATAGCTACTTTGAGTTGGGGGGGACGTCCTTTTGATGGATTGGTTCCAATCCACGAGCTTAGGCAAATCTTGCCCTTCTTCTTTATTTGCCCTTCGTACTTGATTGTCTTTGAGTCTTGTGTTTATTCCTTCATATTTACTTAGTCTAATCCCATCGAAATGTCACTTAGGAAAAATACTAGATAATAAGTAGAAAGGTGACCAAATAAGGCATCTGCATGGACATACTAATTTGGCTTTGTTTGGATATCTAATAGGATGGCAGATAACCCATGAAGATGTCTAGAGGATGGTCAGGAGACATTGCTCAACAAGACTTGAGGGTGGCCACTGTTCTTGATGAAGACATAAACAAAGCTGCGGGCATGGATGATGAGGTGGACAGGCCTTGGGAATGGGGCTAGGTGGACTGATAAGCAACTAGGTCGTGGGAGATCTTAGTCGACACCTTGCTTAGCGGGTCTTCGCTGTTGGGCTTTGAGCATGTTGGACTCAATTATACTTTGCGAAAAAATGAAAAACATTTCTCTCCTCAATTTCGCCTCTACGAGCTAGGGCGGACTTTCTTATTTGTAATTAGTGTAAATGACATATGGTTTGTTCTCATTGGTTGCGACCATTTTTGTTTCAAGATATTTATAATGATTGAACATTTGATTAGACGGGGCACCAGATTGGTATTCTACGGTATGGATTGTTTCCTGCTCAACCCATCCAATAGTTGAGATCAAATGTCCAAAGTTATAATTGATGGGGGAGTTCACCTCCTCCATCGCTAATGTTTCTCTTAAGCATTCCAAAAAATCTTTAGATTTCTTCTACTCCAACTCAACTCAATAAAATAAACGATTACTTCTCTTTTTAGGCTTTCCTTCCTTCTTTTATATTATTTGTTTGATTGTACCATGATATACGATTATATTGTGATTTTTACACCAATCTTCATCCTTTTTTTATTGTCGACAATTATGCTAGTTTTATGTTACCAATATATATAGGGTATTGGCCAATGTCCATTTGTAGTTTTATGTTGTTGGTATTGTTCGGTCGTTTACCCGAGTTCATGTCCTAAGTAAATAGCTTGAAAATTATTAAATTACCGAATATCCCTCTTCGCATAGGGAAAAGGCAGTACACTGGGCCTTAGGTTGGGGTCTACTTAGCTACATACTAATTTAGATAGATTAGTAGGTCACACCGTCGAGCCATGTATTACTGAGATAGGAATGCATGAGATGGTCAATTATGTGCTTATAGGAAGTCTCTGGGGGGGGGGGGGGGTTAGAGTCATGGTCGACCAGCCTCGTGTGAGCTCTATGTTTCCCCCGATCTTATGTGTTCCCTTAACTTTTTATAGAGTGGTT
The DNA here is from genome assembly GCA_030765085.1 of Allium cepa. NCBI lineage: Eukaryota > Viridiplantae > Streptophyta > Magnoliopsida > Asparagales > Amaryllidaceae > Allium > Allium cepa. The sequence goes on from CM060946.1 coordinate 197,885,019, forward strand.
TTGTAACTAGGTTAATACTTTTGTTTTTACATATAGTTAAGGGAAAGCGAGAAGGCGGCCCTGGTTTTGGTCAGAATTGAATAGTTTTGATTCCTCAATTCTCTTGCTTTCCTTTATATTTTCTTAAGTCTTCAGCCTTCGGATTTTCATTAACAAAATTTCCCACCAAAAGTGGTCAGCGTCGACCATTTTGGCCCATCCAAAGGTGGGAAATATTTTCAGTCCCTTCATAAGTTGAGACCAGTGGGTATCGATCCCTTTTGGAGCGATCGGTACCAACTGGTGTTGAGGTGCTCAAGAAACCTCAATGTTATCGCCATGGTTCCTAATGCTAACATCGTTCGTCACCAAGCATTCAAGCACCAGCATTGTTCAACTTTTGGTGCTACTGCAGCTATTTCTAGAGCTAGTTCTTGAAGGTGAGTTGCCACGTCAACTTGAGCCACCACCGACATTTATCTTGTCGATGTTTCCATCACCACTTTACTACCGACCCATCCTCAAACATTTACTCGTCTCTTCTTTCACCACTACCATCTCTCCTTTGTAAACCTCAATGAAGACTTCAGGTTTCTTGGAGTTATTCTCAAGTTTGCCCCATCACTTGAGTGGACATGGTGAATGGGAAGGAAATGACCAACTTTTCTTTGTTAGTGGTTGAATGTGGACCGGTGGTTTGAGTTTCGGTGAGATGCTTTCAAGAAATCATTACGTTGGACACTTTTTAACGTTCAATGGGTTCAAGCGTCAATACTACGAGACTTTTTGTCCCATTGAAACTTGGAGTCCTTCATCACACTCCTATAGTCCTACAAAGGAATGATCCGTGTCGCTCTAGACTATGGTTTCATTATCGTAGTTTCCACCGTAATAGGTGAAATCCAATACACAGTTTCTTCGCATGACCGAGCTTACTTACTAGCATGTGAAAACTATCTACACAGAATGCTTTCGCACACCGTGCTAGGGGCATGTGACACATACTACATAGATTGATACACCGCGTTGTCCAATTCAATGTATGTAACCTGATCGGTCAACACATGTTGACATTTGTTGGATTCCTTACATCAGCTATATGGGTTCTAATTAAAATAAAGCACTGCAATAAATCATACTCGACCATGTTCGTTATCAATATTTCAGTTTATAGTGGCTGACCATGATGATCTCCTCAATTTGCTAGTGCTGGTCCATCTACTATATAATCTATTCCATCGAAAGCGGTTTCTTCATATGCGCCGATGCTCTCTTCTACATGACAAGACCTAGATGCTTGAAACATCGAGGTTGTTGAGCAATACATTCAATGGAGAAAGCTCGCAAAAGGGATCTTCAATGTCAATTGAGCTAATCAATTGATCATCGAAAGCTTTTACATCGAGAGAGCCTATCATAATAGAATTTGTGAGACTTAAAGAAGGAGTTAGCCGCCACAAAGATAATGAAGAGAAAGATAAGGCCATCATAGCGACTGAGAGAAAGTTGGCTGATGAGATTGTTGTTTACAAGGATAAGTGTACCTTTCTCAATGATCAATTAAAAACTGCACACATTTACAACGTGTAACGACCTGCTTTTTTGGACGGTTTAAATCGACGGTAAAACACTCACGTCAGACTCAAACCATTCAAAGGGGCAGATTGTTATACGGTAAATAAGAAAAAAAGGGAAAGAAATAAAACAAGTACAAAATCTCGCAACGGAATGACAAATATAATAATCAAATAACAGTTCATGAATCCGTTTTATAAATACATTTGATTATTCTTTTACAACACAAAATTAGAGTTACATATAACAGGAATAAATAAATAAATATAGCAGAACAACATGATGCAGTGGAATACATATGATAAGTAGTAATGGTACAAAATCTTTGTCTTCATCCTCCAAAAAGCAGTCTTCAATAAACTGAAAAACTTAGACTAACCCGAGCGAATTGAAAAAACAAAACACTCGAGTCAGAACTAAAAGATCTTATGTAAGTTAAATCAAAGGTAAGTAAATATGAGTGTAACGACGTCGGAGATGTTTACGGGGTTTGACATCTCCTATCCAGTGTCTAACAAGAGTGTAATAACTTAAGAGATGTTCAGGATTTCCATCTCTTAAGGATCTGTTAAACTATCTACTATCTAGTACAGTACGCTGTTATAATAGTGTCTACAGTAAAGTAAAGTATTAAAATAGCATTAAGGCGTTATCCATATCTCCCTTAACAAATTTTATATGTTCCCATAGTCTATACAGTACCGTATGCTCTTCCGTGAGGTTTACCCCGAGGACACTCCATAGGTATGGTACAAAACAAACTCGTAGAAGGCGTGATAGGGTATGTGAACACGACACTCTAGGCAATGCCAGTGTAGATATGCCAATTGCACTCCCAGACTGGTGGTAACGCATGCAGCTACTACCGTCCATCTCGGACACACTCGCATAATCAAATCGAGGGGTGGCCACCAAATCAATCATAAAGTCAAAATATGGTATTGAAGAAACGTGCGCGATAAAAGGAATGACCTCACTTGGCTCGATATTGCTCCTGTTTTAGTCACATCTAAGCCGACTCACGGGAGTTAGGATCATAAATACTGCATACAGAGTCGTTCGCCAAACCATCCTACTTCATTTCTGAAATATCCTACAGATTAAATAGATTTAAATTATCTTAAATAGATTTTAAATGGATTAAATAAATTTAAAATAAATTTAAATTATATTAAATAGATTTAAAATAGATTGAATAAATTTAATTAGTTTAGACTAAACAGGTTATAATAGATTAAAATAATTAAAATAGTCTTAAATAGATTAAAATATTTAATTTAATTAAAATAGTTTAAATTGTTTTAAAATAGATTTCAAAGTTACATCCAAACTTTTTCACTAACTCAATTGCGGTAAATTCATTTATATTTGACACTTCAACTTTGATATTCCAGCTTAAATCCTTTGAACAATTTATTAAACCAATTCCAATTTTAGGATTAATGCTTGGATTATCGAAAATAATTCAGTTTATATAAATCAATTTCTATTATAAAATACCAGTTAACTGAGTTCAAAATTTTAAAGAATTAAAATCATTTAATTTAACCGATCCGGTGTTCGTATATAATTTTCTACCCTATGGTCAAGTGATACAGATATTTATCATTTCAGTCCACAATGTAAATTTTTACGGTTATATATCATTTCAAACTGCAATCCCGAATTCAATAAAATCCATAAAATCGCTCGAGTCTATCATTTCAACCCATAACGATTTTCCCTAATCTATAGATCGTTTGGGTATGTATAATTCAACTCATAGGGAACTTGCAGTGTTATAATAATATAAAAATACAACGTCCAGCCATCCAATATCACAATCAAACATCCATCATAGTCATTATCCAAATCAACCAAGGAAGATAAATAGATAACTGATTATCATTAACAAGTATTAAATTCGACAATTAAATTCAATATTAAAATAAATGATGATTAAATGCAATAAAAATCAAATTTAACTAGAATGACGATTTAAACATACCAAACATCGATCAATTAATTTCTAATAACACCATAAATTTAATTTAACAAACATAAGATAATTTAGCAGTTGTGAGTGGGTCAAAACACTCATCTTCGATTTCAAATCGATTTGAAATCCAAAATAAGCCCTAAACTTGAACAGTCTCAAAATTCATCCAAACCTATGACACAATGCCCGGAATTCCAATACGATCGCTGCGGAGAAAACTGCGCCTGAATCTGAGCTTATATGAAGAAGTATTGATAGTTGGAACATTAGAGAATTTAAATTTAAAATAAATAAATAAATAAAACAACTAGGGTTTACACGTCACCTACTCTCTCTGCCTAACCCGATTTGTTCAACATGCATTCAGAACCCATCCTGCCGCCAATCCATCCACCAACTACCGGCCATCCACCGCCTTGCACCTCTATCAGAGGCCACCGCCGATTAGTTGGTTTATTTCTTATGTGTATGTTTGATTAGTTGATTAGTGCAAGGTTGTTTTAAATTTGTGAATATTTGATTGAAAATCAGTATTGAGTAGGAGTTAATACATGGAAGTTTAAAGCTTACTCAAGCTACGATATTGGAACCTTACGTTGACTTTTGTAACACCCATATTTTGGCATTTTGGAGTGCCTAAATATGATAAAAATTAATTAAACAAATGATTAATCGAATAACCTACGAAGTGAAAAATTAGGACAAGTAAATTAATAAATAATGAATTTAATATGAAGAGTTGGGGGAATTAACAAGAATAGGCTATAATGAGATTTTACCCCAAAGTCCAAATTACTAACCCTTAACCATCCACTTTCATTAGTTTTATCATTATTTAATAAAAAAATGAAAAGATACAAGTTTGGCCAGCCACCATTTTGCAAGAAAGAAGAAGAAATCAAAGATAGAAGATCATGCTTTCAACTTCAAGGAAAAAAGATTATATAAAGTCTTTTTTTATTCCAAGTGAGTAATTCTTTCTCTAAAAACCTTCCAAATCCATATGGTTTAGGATTGTATGCTTGATTGATGTTTTGATGATGAGGAACATATATACATATGTGTGTGTGTGTGTGTGTGTGTGTGCGCGCGCGTGTGAATGATAAATATTAAATGTTCATGTTCGGGAATTTAAGATGATGATTTTGATGAGATAAGGAAAAAAACGAGAAATAAACCTTACCCAAATCATTTAATTTTTTATATGATAGTGAAATAATAATATGGAAACGAGTTTTAATTTCATAATTTCTGGAATTAATTTGGAATTTTTATGAATTTGTAAGTTGAGAAAATGGTTAATATTGGGTAAGTTGATTATTAAAAGTAATAAAACTAATTATTTTGGCTTGAAATTTTAAGGCAAGGCAAAATACGATGATTTTTATTTTTGGTGAATTTTTGGGATTTTTTCCATCCATTTTTGAGTTTATATGATTTAATTGGCTAAGATAAAAAGTAAGTAATTAATTAATGTAGAATGCAATTAGAAAATTCTGAAAAGTGAACTAGAAAGAGATAGATTAGCTAATACGAATTCGACACCAAGCGAGATTTGGTATAAAGGAATTACTTGATAAAACAATGAAATAACTTTTATTTAATTACCGAATTGCCACTTTAGAACTTCGAAAGCTATAGCATCAACCCATAACAACTAGTTAATTTATAAAGGATATCATCTCACACTAGTTTTGGAAAAGCCAATAAATAAAATCCCTATTGAGCTTAACTCACAAAAGCTAGGTAAGAAACGCTATGCATGAAGGTTTAGATGGAGTTAACCCACAATAGCTTGGGCAACTATCAACTCATGGTGGATATTTGGAATAAACTCATGAGGACTATTTAAGGTCAACATGCAAAGTCTTAGTGAAACTATCAACTCACAATGGCTTTGGGGATTTAACTTGCGATAGCATTGAGGATATAAACTCATAACGGCCCTTGGGGGAGTCAATTCATGATGGTTCCAGGGAGTCAAACACACGATGGCTTGAGAAGCCAACAACATGTGACAGCTATATGCAAGTCAACACACTATAACTTGATGGACAATCATACTATGACAGCTAATTTATGCTATCAACATGTGATGACTCATAAAGGCCAGCAAGTGAAGACTATGTAAAGATGGGCTGAAATAGCTAAGAAATGTTATGTAAAATGTGATGACTAATCCTAAATATGACATGGAAATAATAAGTTAAAGAGAAATGACTTATTTAAGGAATGAAATCCAAACTTAGCTTGATTAGGCTACATAGTGATGAATAAAGTGATAAGAAATGTTAAAAAGTAAATATAAGGCCTTAATGGCGTTAACATGTCTATTTACGACATTATATTCAGTAATTTTTGATGGAAGACCATAGTGGTTACTGAATATCTGAACACGACATTATATTGGTAACGTTGACGGAAGGCCTTAATGACAAACATTTGTCTATTCATGATAATATATGAGATTGGTAGAGTAAGGCTTTTATAGAAATAATTGTCCATTCACGACAAAATATGAGATTGAGGGAGTAAGGATTTTGTAGCATCCAAATTGTCTGCACATGACAACATTCTTGATTGGATGTTTATTCGCGACACTATATTTGACGAATAAAGGTATAGGGCCTTAGTGGCAACTTAATTATCTATTTATTATAAATTTAAGACAAAATATGATAAAACACCTAAGATGAAATCTTAAGTGCCTAGTGATGTTATCGAACTGGTAAGGGTAAGGTCTGAGTGGCAATTTAGATTGGATTGACTAAAGAAACTAGTCAAAATCATGTAAAGAAATCCTTACACTTATGATGAATTGATGGTTTGTGTTTGTTTATAATATGACATCATGTGAATTGATGATGATTGGAATAGTGGAGGGAAAAACTATTCCATGCTTTAGCGGCATGGTCTTACTAGATGATTGTTTATTCAGGGCAAAGTCTTACTTATTCCAGACTTTATGTGTGGTCCATGTTTTTATTGTTTCCCATAAACGCATGGGCACTCATTCGAGTTGGCCGAGTTTCTAAAATAGATAGGTATCTAATAGAAGGATGAATAAAGAGTTTAAAGACAAAGCAAAAGGCTTATCTAGCTAACAAAAGTAAATTAGAAATTCCGTCATGTAAAACCATGATTTATAATTGGTTATATGTTGTGTTGGCATCATCATATGTCTATCATCATATGTCAGACACAACACTACTCTTATTTTCTTATTGTAGTTACCCCTACTTCGGAATGATTTAGGTTAAAATGATGTAATGAATTATGTAAACCAAATTAATGTAATCAAAAGGTTGTTGAGCTGCATTGTTTACTTACGTTGTGCAAAATATACCAAACTCACTTTATCACTGGAAAATGATTCTAGTGATGATTATAGCATCATCACCATCTATTTTCGAATCTCGAAGTGAAGGATGTTACAACGTGGTATCATAGCTTAGGTTAGGGAAACACCTAAGTAAAAAAGAGCTAAAGTAGAATTAATTAATGGAAAGCAAAGACCTTGGGAATGGAATATGCCATATATATGTAGGTATGTATATAGACACACACAACGTACATGTATTTTGAGATAGATATATATTAGGATATATATATATACCCCTCTATTATTGCTTTCACTCTCCTTGCTTCCATTTCTTATAAACTTCTGCTTATGTAGAAGGCAAGAATGGATCTACGTAACCGACATCTGACCATAGAAAGTACAAGAATCTAGTAGAGGAGATGACATCACGCAAACTAATGGCCATGTAGGGGAGGCAGTTACAGAAGTTCGTGCAGAAGCTGTATTGAAATGCCTGCCCTATCTGTAGGAGATCTAGATGTGAATGCGTTTTTTCAGCAATCATTGGAAAAATTAGTGAAGCAACAAGTACCACTATTGACCCAAAATGTGCCTAGGGACCTGATGCAGCAAGTTAAAGAGGATTTTTCCAAGATGAATAAGAATTTCTGGAGTTTAGGAGGGGAGATGTTCGATGGAATGTAATAGGCGGAGGTAAGTGATTGGTTGGTAATGTGTGAGACGATCCGTGAAGACTTAGAGCTGATAGATGCTCAAAACGTGAAACCTGTATCTAGATAGTTTAAAGGATTGACGAGTGTCTAGTGAGGAACTATAAGGTCCGAGATTCCTGAGCAAGAAATTACTTAAGATAGGTTTAAGGAGATGTTATACCTAACTTGGAGTTGTCAGCGATTTTCATAGAGTTTGTGGAGTTGCAGCAAGAAATATGACCATGCTAAAGTACGTATAGAGGTTCAATGCATTGTCCATATATGGAGCTGATTTGATAAGAACTTCGAGCAAGAAGGTGGGAAGTTTTATCCTAGGGTTGAGGTTAGGATTGAATGACAAAACGATGGCTCTTCTAGCACTTTGATTGAATGAAGTGGTAGATATGGCAAGGAAATATGAGTTGATGTGTACTCGAAGGCGTGGTGTAGGGCAGAAGTCTAAAGTTGAGAAGAAAAGGAAGTTTGCCCCATACCAAAAAGGAAGGAAGGGCCAGAAGCAGAAATGGAAGGCTTAGGGAAGTGGAGAATGAGGGGATGTTAATGATGTGACTTGCTATAATTGTAAGCAACGAGGGCACTATGCAAATAAGTGCCTAGAGCTGGTAGGAGCGGTGAAGGTTAAGTACTTTGTTTGTTATTAGCTGGGAACAAGAAGAAAGATTTTCTCGAGTTGACGCAACTAAAGATTTTTTCCATTGGAGGGCCGTTGACAAGGAAAATGGCTGAGAGAAGGAAAGAAAGCTGTGTTGTGAGGTATGATTTCAAACTCTAGTACTTTCGCTAGTGTTCTCTTTGCTACTAATGGTACCCATTCTTTTATTTCGAAAGATGCAGTAGATAGGTTGAAGTTAGAAACCGACTATTTAGTGATGTATTTACGTGCGGTTAATCCAATTGGGGGTATGCTACTCTCAGACTAAAGTGCACTGACCTTGAGTTTGACTTGTGTGGACATTTATTTGTTCGTGACCCATATGTGTTTGACTTCATAAGGGGAAGGGTGATTTTGGGTATGGATTGGTTGGTGTGTAATGACGATAGCATCTAATGTGCAGATAGGATTATCGTCGTCTAGAATCCATGGAGAGGAGAAATAATTATGATAGCGTTGGACATAATTAATGGGAAGTTAGAATTGATGCTATGTTCTATGGAAGAATAAGAAGGCAAGATAAGTAGAGTTTATGTAGTTCGAGAATTTGCATTGGTTTTCCAACCTGTAATGGGATTGCCGCCAAGAAAAGTGATTGAATTTCGAATAGATTTAATGCCAGGGGCATAGCTTATTAGTAGGGCGCCTAATAAATGCCTCCCAAGTAGATGGATGAATTGAAGAAGCATCCGATGAAACTTGGGCATAAAAGTTTCATTAAGCCGACTAGCTTACCGTAGGGGGCTTTCACAGTATTCATAAAGAGGTCAGGTGGAACCTTGTGAATGTGCATTGATTGTCAGAAGCCGATTGAGTTGACAGTGAAGAATCATTATTCTTTTCCTAGGATAGATGATTTTTTGACTAGTATGGAGCTTGGGTGTTCTCGCAGCTATACTTGGGAATGGGCTTCCATCAAGTGGGAGTAGCTGAAGATAGTATTCCATAGACTGCGTTCCGAAAAAGGTACAGTTCATATAAGTGATTAGTGTTACTGTTTGGACTGACCAATGCCATAGCATTTCTTGTAGACCTTATGAGCCAAATCTTCCTCGATTAGTTAGACAGGTTTGTATTTTATTCATTACTAACATCTTAGTATATTCTAAGGATGAAGGAGTCCATAAAGTCCATCTTAGTTTGGTGTTGGAGACTTTGAGGCAACACAAGTTGGAGGCGAAATTTTTGAAATTTCATTTTTAGAAAAGAGAAGTTAAGTTTCTTAGGCACGTGGTTTCGAAAATGGATTAGCTGCGGATCCATCAAAGACAGAGACTGTTAATGGTTGGAAGAGGCCATAAATGGTCACGAAGATGATAAATTTTCTGGGATTGGCTGGATATTACCGCAGATTAATTAAGAGTTTCTCATATATAGCTGTACCCTTGACTATGTTTCCCTGAAAGAACAAGAAGTTCATATGGACTGATAAGTGCGAAGAATAATCTCAGCAGCAGAAGAAATTATTGAAAATATGCTCATGTGTTGATTGTGCCTGAAGGGAATCGAGGGTTAATAGTGTATACTGATTCTTGCGGCATGGGCTTCAAAGCCATATTAATGCAAAGAGGGCGAGTGATAGCTTATGCATCAAGGCAATTGAGGCTACATGAGGTTAGATATCCAACTCATGACTTAGAGTTGCTAGTGGTGTATTCACGTCGAAGATTCAGAGACATTACTTGTTAGGATAACGGTTTGAGTTATATACGAACCATAAGTCTTTTAAGTACTTATTCTCTTAAAAGGAGTCGAATAAGAAGCAGTAGAGATGATTGGAGTTTCCGAAGGCATATGATTTTGGGATAGAATATATGTCAGGAAAATGGAACAAGGTTACCGATGCTTTAAATACGAAGCATCAGAATTGAATGTTACCTATGATCGAGGAATGGAAATGTTGGGAGATTTTAGCCTTTTGCGAAATGCATTATAGGAAGAATACTGGACCGACTGGAGCTCCGAGAATGTTTGCAAGTTTGGATGTACCTCCAGCACTTGTGGATAAGATAACCGCATGGAAAAAGGAGCACCTACTAATTGTCAAAACGGTTAGGCGATTAGAGATGAGGGCATATGTTGATTATCTAAAAGGATTCGAGATTGATTCAAAGGCATGGATTAGAAAGGAAGGTAGACCGTGTTTTCTGGATGTAGTATACCTTTGGAAGGAAATCTTGGAAGCAAGAGATCAGTTGAAATTTACTATTCATTCCAGAGGCATGAAGTTGTATCGCTATATGAAGAGAGTTTTCTTTTGGGAAGGGATGAAGAGAGAAGTAAAAGAATGTGTGAAGAAGTGCTTCACCTATCAAAAAGTGAAAGTTGAGCATCAAAAGCCGATCGGTTTACTTCAACTATTGGAAGTTTCGACCTAGAAGTGGATGCGATGGTATGGATTTTATAAATGGGTTTTTTAGGTTAAGAATGGAAAATGATAACATTTGGGTAATGGTCGATAGACTGACTACGATTACCCATTTTATCCCGGTAAAGTCGGCAAGGATGGTAGCTAGTTTAGCAAAGCTGTGTATGGAAAATGTAGTGAGAATACATAGGATATCGAATAGTATCGTTAGTGATAGAGACCCTTTGTTTACTAGTGAGTGTAAGTGACTAATGGATCATATAGTTTTGCTATGGCTAACTTAACTTGTATTAAATGAAATATAACTAACAAAGTAATAAGTAAGTAAAAGAACAAACCGGTATTTATACCAGTTCAGAGCATCTATCCTACGTCCGGTCCCTAAGCACCTCTTAGGAATTACTAGCAGATCCTTGACTTAAACCGAATGAATATGTATATTAAAAAATTGCTTGAGCTTTCGAACTGAGTTCCTACCTGATGATTTCCGATGGGACTTTGATTACAAAAGGTAGTAAGATATTTTATGTTCTCTTGAATAACATAGACGAGTCGATATAGTATAACCTTCACACAATTTTCGTAAGATGATGATTTGAACATTTAGATTCAGGAAGTAAGTTGAAATTTTTTGTAATTCATAAGAATATAGAGAGTAGAAAACAAGTAAGATTTGGTGAGTTAAAATGACAAATTTCAACTTTATTTACAGTTTTAAAAGGTTCCAATTGGAAGGTTATAGCTATTAGAGAGATTGCAACCTTTAGGGAAGAAAGAACCACTCCAAATTTTGAATTTTTATGAAGAGACACTTTTTTCATATAGGTCAGCTGGCTAAAAGTAAAAATCAGATGGCTATAAATAAAAATCAGATGGCTGAAATTATACAGGAAAAGACAAACAAAATAGTAGAAAATAACCTCATTCAAACGGCTGAAATTATATTTCGTCTGACTTTTATTTCAAATGTTTGAAATATAATTTCAAACAGCCAAATAACCTATTTTTTGCATATGTTTGTTTTAATTTTAAATTGTCTTTGAAAATTTAAAATTCATGATTATGGGATATAATAGGATTCATGATTATGGGAAAACTATTTTACAACTCCAAATGGATCCGAGAAGACCAAAGGAAGAGTTTAGGACCGTAGGCGAGTGATTTTAATTACTTTAAGATTTCTTTAAGTAATTTAAAATAACAGGATTTCCAATAGTTGTAGTTTTACTATGATTTTGGAATAGCCTTTTTATCAGTTTTAGATCTATTTTTCAGTCTATTCCCTTTTAGTTATTCTTTTTTAGTTAATTATAATTTATTACTGTTAAGCATAGCTTTTTATTTATAGTTTATTTACAGCATTTAAGTTTCTTTACTGTTATTTATTTCTTACTTACATCTTTTCCTATGTTTTGGATTTTATGCAAGCGTCTATTCTCTTCTTCCTCCTTTTCTTTGCGTATGGATTAGAATAAATTAAACATGAATATGGATTATGCAAGTAAGAATATTGGATGAAGAAAATAAGATGTAAATTATAAAGACTGTAATAAATAATGGAATTGGATTGTAATATAAATGGAATTGGACTGAAGTTATGCCTAATTATGATTAGAATTGGACTAATTAATTGGCTTAGTTATAACGTAGAATTATAATTAAAAAAGAGTAAAAGATGAAAGAAGCTTATTTTCATACTTAGACCTTGGGTTAAGTAATAAACATGATTATAACGTAGGTTATAATAAGAAAAAAAATAGAATGAGGCTTATTTTAAGACTTGGGATAAATTAATAAGTGTAGAAAGTAAAGATGATAATAATGACTTATTTAGATAATTTGTCTAAGTTAATAAGCAAAGATGAAAGTAGAACCTATACCATATAACATTCCCTATTAGACATAACTGTGTCTCACATTAGCTTGAAGTGACATGAGGGCACGCTTATGCTAAGAATGGTAGTAATTGGTCAAATAGAAGTCCAAATCACAGGGAATTTGGATAAGGGGCGCGATTAGATATTTTTTGGATGACGGTCAGTACCATTAGCATTTCTCCTATAGTTTCTATAGACACACGGTGATCTTACATTAGCCTGAAGTGAGATGAGGGACATGCTTACACTGGAGTTTGAGGTAATAAGAAGACCCAATAGGTGGAGCAAAAGGTAACATGGGCATGGCGGCAGTTACGCGTGCGACTTCCATTCTGATGCTCAGTAATCGCTATGAATTCCAAGCGCTTAGTATGAGTGTCTTTCGTAGACACCATTGCCTTCTGCATAAGGAGCTATATATGTCATCTGGATCCACAGTGGGTGCTTTGTGCATCTTCCATAGATACCATTAGCTACTGTGGAGGGAGTTATATAGCATCTGGTCTGTAGTAAGGTCTATAAAGTAGCAGGCCGATCAAAACGGGTATAATTAGGGTTACATTCTAATTACAGGATTAGGAATTCAGCCTAATCATAACAGCTATCAAGGACAATTACAAACAATCAAAGTTAACCTATCTTATTTATTAAAGCATTAGTTTAATCATATTTATTTTTTAGTTTATCTCTTTTCTATTTCGTTTGCTTCCTTTTATATAATGGAACTGTTGTAAAGTCTATTACTTTTACTTTGCTTAAAGATTCTAGTAACTACTATCATTTATCGAACTTTTAGTCCGACCCACTCCTCTATTTTCTCCTTTTCCCCCATAGGCTATCAAGGGAGAGGACAGTAAGTTGTAGTTGCTTAGAGGCTTCTTAAAGAAGATTTCTACCATGTATTCCTTTTATTCTAGCTTTAGCTTTTTCTGTGTACTAACTTATTATTATGGATATTTTTACTCTGATTTTTGTTAAGAATATGAATTTTTGTTTCATGAGACATGTTGGGTTTTGAGACATGTATGTTGTATTTGGATTTGAATTATTTGGTTTATGAAGCAATTATGAATTTTTCATTTTAAATAAGTTATTATTTTAGTTTCCGCTGTTTTTATCTATTTTTGTCTTGTGAATCTTAGTCTTTGTTAGTTCTAGTTATACCTACAATGCACCACGCCTTTTAATGTATCCTTTTGGTATAAAAAGGGGTGTGAGGTGTTTCACTTGGTATCATAGCCTAAGGTTATAGGATCCCTAAAATTTAATTTTAAAAGTAAAGTATTTTTTTGGAAATAACTTGTTTTAAAAAGAACTTTTTCTTCAGAAAAGAACTCTTAGAAATGTTTTTTTAGTATAGAAGAGTTTTATAAAAAACCCTCATAAGTCCAGTTCAATCTCCCTTTGACTCTTTCCTAAACTATCTTTTCCTTTTTCTTAGAATGGCTGATGCCCCAAATGTTCCCGAGGGCATTCCATTCTCAGCCTTGTTTCGTAGGTATCCACAAGCCACGACTTCAGAGGTGCAAGGGCAAGCGCCCAATCCAGCACCAGCGGGTGGGAATCCCATCAACCCACATACAACGGTTAATTTCTCTAGGCTTTGTAAGGATTTTACAAATTTAGATGGAAAGACCTTTTTGGGTACGGAGACTTTTGTGGAGGCTCGGGCTTGGCTAGGAAACACGGAGAGGATATTGGTACTATTGGGAATGGACGATCAGCAGTGGGTTCAGCTAGCATCTTGGCAGCTGAAAGAGGAGGCTTCTTACTGGTGGGAGGTTATTGAGTTGGAAGGGAGAGAAGTTACTTGGAATGGGTTTTAGGAGCGATTCAATAGGAAATTTTTATCTCATGTGGAAGAGAGTGTTCAGTTGGAGCGGTTTATTAACTTGAAGCAAGGAAGCTTGTTTGTGAAAGAGTAGATCAATCAATTTAATGAATTGTCGCAGTTTGGAATAGAATTAGTGAATACACCGCACAAGAAGGCTTTGAAGTTTGTGAAGGGATTAAATTAGCCTCTTCAAGGTTTGTTGTTGACTCACGTACCAATGGGTGCTAATATGAGTCACTGGTAGAGATGACACTTATGTTTGATGCAACTAAGGAAGGGAAGCCTAAAGAAGCCCTTAACCCATAAGATTCTAAGAGGAAAGAAGAGGGCCCTTAGAAACGGACTAAGAAAAAGTGCAAAAGTTATGGGAGGGTGGTCCTTTAGCCAAGGACTGCAAGAGAGGGAAGATGAAGGGAAAGTGCTATAATTGTGGACAACCCGTCACATTAGTAAGTTTTGTCCCTAAAAAACGGGGCAGGGAGCGGGTGCACCAGCAGCACAGATTCAGGCTTTGGAGGCAGCGCCTTCTAGCATTAGACCAAATCTAAGTAGGAAAATTTGATATCTATTTCTTATTTTCCCATTGGGGCTCTTTTTGATTCTGAAGCATAACACTCTTTTATCTCTAGTTCTCTTGTGGATTGTTTGCACTTAGACATTTCTTTAGTAGTAGACCCTATCTTTGTTTCAAACCCCATAGAAGGATCGGCACTCTTGTCTATGGTTTGTAGGGGTTTGAAAATTTTTATCCTACGCGTAGAATTTGACCGTGACGCCTATGTTTTGGGATTTGCAGGGTACGGGATGATTTTGGGAATGGATTGACTATCCACATATGGAGATATATTAGATCGCGAGAGGAGAGCCGTTAGACTAGACGCATGCATCAGTAGGACTCTTGAGATTTCTTGCGACCCGCAATGGTCAGTTATGTTGAGCTTCCTTTATTCTCTTGATTCATCATCATCAGAGTTAGATTTGGTTCCTGTCATCAAAGATTTTCCAAACATCTTTGAGGAGGTTAGGACTACCCCCCTAAGAGAGAGATTGACTTCAGGATTTATTTTGCTAGCCAGTGGCATTACTATGAGACACATGACACCTAGGGAGAGGAAAGAGTTGAGTAAACAAGTCAATGAGCTTTTGGAGAAGGGTTTTATAAGAAGGAGCATATCGGAATGGGGAGCACCAGTCATCTTCGCTGCTAAGGTGGATGGTTCTCTTTGACTTTGCATTGACTATGAAGAATTAAATAAGCTCATAAAGAAGAAACATTATCCACTCCCTAAGATAGATGATCTTTTCGACCAGTTATTTAGCTCTTCAGTATTTCTCAGCTTGGTCTAGCCATTGGATTTCATCATCTTAGGGTAGTTGATGACAACATTGCTAAGACCACATTTAGGACACCCGATGCATTCTTTGATCGGTTGGTTATGTCTTTTAGGCTAATCAATGTCCTAGCCTATTCTATAGATTTGATGAACCTTGTTTTTAGAGATGTCCTAAAATAAAGTTCGTGGTGGTATTCGTGGTCGACATTTTGGTGTTTTCCAAGAAGTATGAGAGAGCATATTATTCATCTAAAGGAGGTTCTTGGTATGCTTCGTGTTCATCAGCTGAAGATAGAGTTCTTGAAGTATAACTTTTGAAGTGCGTTTATTGGGGGCATAGAGAATGTCTACACATAGTAGGAATTTAAGAAATGGTTTCATACATTTAGGATCGGACTATGGAAATCCAAAGAAAGGTAGGAAAAGGTTGGGGGATGTACAATAGGCTCAGTTGATAAGAAAAGATGAAAACCCATGTGTAATGAAAGGCTTTAGTGAGGAAATGAGATTTCCAAGGTTTAAGAAAAGCACTCCTAGGTTAGTAAGTACAAAATTCACTTTATGCCAAGCCCAATAAAATGAAATTTCGGGAAAAAAATGTAATTGTTAGAATTGAAAATTTTCATTGTTAATATTTTCTTTTAGAAAATATATATGGGGTTTTTTGAAAAGCGGTATGAAATTTAAGTTGGTTTTTATATATAACGAAAAATTGAATTTTTTTTGAAGAATTATGGAGAGTGTAAATATATATATAAAACTCACTAGTTTCTTTGTAAGTAAACAAAGATTTTAAATAAAAAAAAATTAGAGTGTATCAAGCATCGAAAACGT
The DNA here is from genome assembly GCA_030765085.1 of Allium cepa. Classification (NCBI taxonomy): domain Eukaryota; kingdom Viridiplantae; phylum Streptophyta; class Magnoliopsida; order Asparagales; family Amaryllidaceae; genus Allium; species Allium cepa. The sequence continues at coordinate 197,901,485 of CM060946.1, forward strand.
AGATTACAACATTTATTGTTGCAGTAAATGTTTTCGTGAAAAATAAGTGGAGCATAGGATATAACACTATTATTATAGTAAGTGACTCCCAAATATTTTTACATAGGTATATGAGATTTATTGGTATTTATTTAATTGAATCCGTACATTAGTATTTTTTTGGGTTTTAGCAACGGTGTTTTACACCACATCTATTTTAACCCAAATACGAATGTATTTTAAAAGGTAATTTCTAAGTATAGAAACAAAATGGTTTGTAAAGTACAGTTATTATTTTTAATAAGTATAAGGAAGCGTTTTTGCAGTTATGGAAATATTAAGACAGTTTTGAACATGATTTTTTCTAAAAGGAAAATGTGTAAGTTAGATATTAGAAAATATTTATCATGGAAGAATATAAATTAAGCATACTTTAATCTATTGGAATGAAAAGTGTAATGGTATAATTTTCTACGAGACCAATAAAAATGTTTTGTGCAAGTTACAAGGAATACATGAAAGAGATATACAATGTATGAAAAGTACTATATTTTGTATAGCCTATTTTGAAAAATATAAAATAAGTTTCTTGTAATTTCACATAAACGTGAAATTCTCTTTTAAAAGGCTCATAGAAGATATTAGCGTTAATAATTTCTCATTTGAGAAAGTCGTTCCAGTATATTAAGCTATGAGACTGTAAGGATAATAAGAAAATGTTTTGGAAACACAAAGATATTTTTAAAAGAAAATGGTTTGGTGAAAAAGTAAATAAGTTTTTAGAAATGAAAAACTTAATATAGGTAGAATTTGAAAATACAAATTTTCATAGGAAAATGAAACTGTCTTTAAAAGAAAATGAGGAATAAGTTTTGGACTTAGAATTTGAAAGTTTTTTCCTCTAGGTTGGGAAATAATGTTAAGTAACCAAGTATTTTTGAATTTAAGAAGAATTTAAGGATAATTCTTTTAAGGACAAAGATTTTGGAATTTGAAAATTTAGAAGCCTTAGTTTTGAATTGAGAGGATAAATACCAAACCAAACTCTTAAAAGTGAAATTAGTAAGATAGTAAGTCACGCATGGTTGGAAATGAGTATTCTTGATTTTGAGAAACTTGGAAGAAACATCCTCCTTTAATGGAATTCCCATATGGTAGTAGTTTTCAAGTTAGCATTGGAGTGGCACTTTTTGAAGCTCTTTATGGAAGACCGTGCAAGTCGCTTTCTTGTTGGACAGGGTCTATAGAGGGATTGCCTTGGTTTCGACATAGTTAAGAAGACTTCGAGGATTGGTTTGATTGGGAAGAAATTTGTATTTCGTATCCACATTCCTTTGATAAAAAGTTTTTAAAATTTCCTATTTCCATCTTTAGTTTTGAATAGGTTCTTTCCTTTATTATCCTTTGGGAGGGTAGAACTTAGGATTTAACCTATGGATGGCAGGAATTGATGTAAACATGTTATTAGAACATGTTATGAATGATGTATGCTAGTGATTGCAAGTGTTTGCTAGTCGATGCTAATGGATGCATATAGGTACACTAGGCACTATTATTCTTTAGGGATTAGCCTAATTAGGACACTAGAACATATGCATATGGATATGTGTGCATTTACTTCATTTCCATGGTTGCCATAAATGGATGTTTATCACATGATTGTTGCATTTGGATGATGGCTGTAGCACGCATATAGAACTATCAGTTATCATTATGAATATTTGCATTCATTTGGATACATGGCACAGACATGATTGCATAAAAAGAGGGTCAACTAACTCAGTGGACCGCCTAATCTTTTGCATTAGTTAGGATCATTTACACTACACTAATTGCATAAGTAACATAAGTGGCATTATAAAAACTTGAGGACAATGGATGAATGGTTGATGATTGAGTAGTTGGTTGTAGAATTAGATTAAATAGTACATTCTTTTATCCTTAGAGATTTCGAGGACGAAATACCATAAGGAGGGGAGAATGTAACAACCCGAAATTTAACCCATAATAATTAATACGTTGGGCAATTAAATAATAAAATAACTTTGCAAAATCAGATCGAACCATGGGAGTTGCACCATTGTGTCCATGATAATTTTCTGGTCAATTTCCATATATAGAACGTTAGAAACCTAGCTAATATGAACGAGAAACAATTAAATAAAAATTGAGCAGGAAAAGAGAAAAAATAAAATAAAAATAAAGGACACGTCGACCGGCCGGTAGACCAGGGCACCAAGGCATTTGATCGCCTGGTCGACCCGCCTCTTCTAATTACGAACGAACGTACATACGTTCGTTCAAACGTTCCAGAGGTTATTAATGACGTGTTTTGCATTCTTTTGACCAATCTGATTTATCTATTTTTGCATTCGATGACTCCTATTCAACCTATGACGTGGTTGCTTCCTATTCAATCCCCAAATCCAACGACCTGAGATTCATTTCTACCCCTATAAATAAACCCATAGACCTAACATTTTTTCTCATTCTAGGTTTTCTCCTATTGGGCTTACCTTTCTAGGAAGGACCCTAAACAGAATAATTTTTCCAAGGAGAAAATCATTATAAATTAAATTATTTTACAACTCCAAGTTGATCCGGGAAGATCATAGGAAGAGCTTAGGACCGAAGGTGAGTGATTGTAATTATTTTAAGATTTCTTAAAGTAATTTAAAATAATAGTGTTTTCAATAGTTGTTGTTTTATTACGATTTTGGAATAGCCTCTTTATCGGTTTTTGATCTATTTTTCAGTATATTCCCTTTTAGTTATTCTTTTTCAATAGTTATAGTTCATACCCCCAAGCGAATGGACAGGTTGAAGCTGTAAACACGATTTTTAAGTCCATTCTTAAAAAGCGATTGGAAAAGGCAAAGAGCAAGTGTGTTGATGAACTTCCATTAGTACTATGGGATTCTCGAACAACCTACAAATCAGTGACGAGACACTCTCCATTCGCCCTAGCCTACAGATCAGGGGCTGTGATTTCGAAAGACCTTCTCATCGAGAAACTCACTACAAGCCACGGACTAACAAACAACTCCTTCTAGAGTCTCCTGATATGATCGATGAGAAGCATGACGAAGATGAGTTAAGGGCAGCTGCACATTGACACCAAGTTGCCATTATTATAATGCTAAGGTCAGGAATTAGATCTTTGAAGTTGATGACCTAGTTCTCAAATGAATCTTTCCAGGATTTGGAAACTGGATCGAGTTGGGATGGTCTATACACAGTAGAGCAAAAGCTCGGAGATAGAGCTTTCAGGCTTGCGAAAATTGATGGGATTTCACTCCCAATGGCATGGAATAGCGAACACGTTCACTTAGAAACAATTTTGTGCGTAATTGATTAAAGCCATTGTAGGTGTGCAGGTGCTTGGAGTTAGGTGATGACTGAACTCCTATGGTCCTTGATCTAACCCTTGAAGTTTAACCCTCCTTGGCATCCAGAGGTAAATGCCAGTCAACTCTTTCAGCCTTCGACATGGGGTGAAATCAATGTGGACGTGACATGAATGCCCACTCATTTTCTCATGCCCAATGTTTGGTAGAGAATTAACGTCTTGCCTAGAGGATGGAAAAGCCGAAGATCCTTGCCCAGAGTAGGCGAGGCAACTGATCTGCCCTTGGTGAAGGCACGATCTTACTTATAAACTTTTGATTTATGCCTCAAGTCTGGCATGATGTAATGTTCCTGCCCCAGGAAAGGTTACCTAAACCTCGATCTTAAGTGCTTTGCCCTGACCAATGCCTAGAGTTCAGCATAGTCAAAATAGGCATCCTGGAGAAGGATGCCAACTTGCCATTCAAGGCAATTTACTTCAATCGATGTTCAAAGGCAGTCGTGATTCCTCCAGAAGAAATGTTTGAATCACTTTTCTAGGTGATCAAATTTCCATTGGGTTCCAGAATTAGATACAGTTACATGTAAATGCCCAGAGATTGGTACTTCAATGATTGTTTTACGATGAGAGGCCAGCAAATCATGGAATGGGCTAATAACTTAGTCCGACAACAATCTTGATAAGAAATGGATCCCAAGCACATTGAATGGAAAGTGCATTTCTCAAATACTTAGACAAATTCACATAAAGATTGGAAAAAACAGAAATCTTTTTCATTCACTTTCAAAATAGAACTTGGAAAGAAAAGTACAGGTTTTGTTTACACCTATGCCGAAGACAAAAGCGAGGGTTGAACCCGCACAAAGCTGACCTAAAACAAAACAGACTTCAACAACTGAAACCAAAAGCGAGTCTAGCAACACAACGAAAACATCAACAACAATGAAGATGATGACCTATATATGCCTACATGAGTACGTGCATATGATCAAGTGCTTCTATAAGGGTGTGCACATGTATACATGTACGTAATCATATTCAACACCTAACGACTAGAGTCAAAGAAAAGCAGACTCGCACTTGGAAAATCCGTAAAAGGAACTAGTTAAGAATTACAAAGCTCGAAACAATAGATCAGAGAGCATACTCCAAATTTATAACATTGACGCTGATCAAGTATCACGATGAATAGCTATGGATATAACACTTTACAGAAGTAATCCGCGAGAAGGATAACGATCATTCAAAGTGTAGCGCTGAATCCTTTACAACAATCCTGACTTGTCTCCATTTAAAGCACATCATATTTAAAAGAAGACGCACTTTATTGGGCAAATTTTATTTGGCCTTTTGACCATTCATTATTTGGATAGAATGGACAAATTGTAATTTAGGAGCTATCAAGGCAGGAAGCCCGAAGAGGTAGCAGCAGAGCCCAGTGACCAAGTACAACCAAGAATTCACAATGTGTACTTTGGAGGGTAGGTGTTACGGTTGAATTTGCCTAGTCTTTGAACAGACTCAAACGATCGAATCAGATGAGAAAATGGTGGAGAAATGACCCAAGGACTTTAGGATTATCATAAAAAGAAAAGAAAGAAGAAATATTAAAAAATGAGTGGAAAAGGTTAAAAGTTTAAGTTTTTAAAAGAGCTGAGTGGGTGCAAACCCACAAAATCCTCTTTTTGAATCGAAGTAGGATGTTATGGCAAAACACCTAGCATGACACGAAGCAATCCATGCAGAAACCCCAATTGCGACTCGATGTAATCCATATAGAAATCCCAAGCGCGACCCGAAGTTGGTTTGGTTCCAACCTAAGTGGTTGGATCGGTACCGACCCATGAAAATCCTAGTCGAACACACAAAAATCTCGGTTCTGGTTCTAAGCAAGCGAACTCGGGTCGAACACACAAAATTCTCGGTTCCGACGCTAAGAAAATGAAGGAAAACTTAGAACACAAAAATCTCAGAAATTCTTCAAGTCTACCCCAAGCAAACACTTAAATTTCTCACATCAGACTCCAAGTTATTTCAAGTTAATAAAGCCAATTCAAGCCAAATGAATCATCGATCCATCAAAGTGGTGTATCGGTATCGACCCAACTCAGTATCGATCCATCTTCCCTCCACCGATGTGTCCCATCTTTTGCCTACACATCCTACTCGACGCTGGAGGCCTATTCCAAGTGTTGATTTGTTGATCCAATTCAGTTCTCTATCGATCTTCATGAATGCTTAGATCAATAAGTCTGTTCTTTCACAACTCCATCATTTGAACTCCAAAACAGGCTAATATTAGTGCAAATAACTATAGATCATGAAGCTAACCACAAGCTAAACCAAAACGAAGTGTTCAAGATGACCAAATTAGTAATCTTATAAAATCACACCGACCCATGCCACTAAAGTCATACGTACCCGTGCAGATTATGAGTTTGCGTCCTACTTTCTACGGTGTGGAAAATGAGGTGGAAACCTTTTGGATGAGATTTTAGACCCCTACCTCTATAAATAGGAGGGTAGGGCTCATTTTCAGGATCTTTTAGCTCTTTGCTTCTTACTCTTATTTCTTGTAATCACAGTCGGAGTTGTAACGATCCGTAATGGAGTTGTACCAACCCGTAAGAACTTCTGCCTCCAAGTAAGAATATAAGCAATAAAATCACTAAGTGGATGTAGGCATTGATTTATCGAACCACTATAAACTGTTATATGCTCTTTCTTATCCGTTTTTCATTTGTTTCTTCACTTTTTATTCTCTACTCAATCTATTGGGTGTTTGTGCCATTTTTGGTTCCAACAACAAATTTAAGTAAGGCCTTCGTATATATTTTACTTGGTCAATAAAGGTTCTATGACACTCTTGTAATTAAGTAAAAAGCCGATCTATTACTTTCCTAAGTAACTTCTGTTTTACATTACCTCATATGAGGTCAACTTCTTTTTAGATGATTCTCTTACTATTTCAGCTTCTTTTCAGAAATTACTAACCACATTAATTAATTAATTAATTAATTTTCCACTTAATTAATTTGTACTTGTAACATCCCGTAATTTTATCATTTTAATTGTGCATATTTAATCGATTCTAAATATTTAAATAATTGGTGTTTAGAAATCTAATAAATTACTTAAATATTCAAATTTTGAATTGAATATCTATTAAATGGATTAAACAGCCTTATTTAACTCCTTTTAATTAATAATAACGGCGAACTTATTTTGTAAATTTATGTACAATAATAAATGGTTCAGATAGATAATATGAAAATCAGTTGTTGATAAAAACGACTTTATTTTTAATGACGTATTTTTGGATGAATTTATAGGATTTTCCATAATTTTTAATTCAAAAAATAATTAAATATTTTTTGACATAAGTTTCGGAAAATGACGGTATTTTTGAGATTTCACATGATAAAATAATCTATGTATTTTATTGTTCATTTGTGATAGTGTCGTATTTTGGTGCACGATCATATTTTTATTTCTGTCATTTGTGGTCTGTCATTTGTGGTTCATACATGAATGGAATATTGTCTAGCGAGATACCGCGAAACCTTCATTTCAAAACCTTTTTAAATCAAATCAAATTCAAAATTTTAACTCCATTAATGTCGATTAGATTTTGATATGTGGTGTTGCTTTTTAATTTTGGTTTGCTAGAAATATCAGTTTAATTTGAATTAGAAGTAAAGAGATTTGGTTTGTTTCTGAATATTCAAAACATCAACACTTAGATGTTTTATTTTCTTCTCTTTGCTTTTTGAATCCGCACTCTTCCTCTTCTTCCTTTCTGTAACATGAGAAAATAAACGGCTACATCAATCAAAATCCAAATCAAATAAAATACTCAACCAAAAATCACAAAACTAGCTTCGGTGAGTTTGTATTTGTAATGGCCCACTTTTCGATCCTTGGAAGTCGACTACAATACATCCACGGTATTTACGTGCCGAGCGACCAAGTGTCGGAAAGATAGATTGTTAGGAAAAAAGAAAAGGAGAGAAAAAAAATCTCATAACGCGACGAATAATCTATAATATATCAATGAACTTTACTAAAAGAAAACTAAACTTTAATGTGCATACATAAAATCAAAGTAACTAACTTATCATTAGCCTGGACAGTTATAATGACTTGTCCATGCCATTGCTGATAAATACAGACAAAATACGAGAGTACATCTTAGAGGCATCCAGCTCATTTCCTGTAGCTCCGGATATCCAGCTAAATCCGGGAAATATGATTGGGCTGACCCGAGCATTATAAGAAAAATAACGCCTAGATCAGTCTGGTAAAAACAGTGTGAGAAACATTATCCAATGGATTCTTATAGTTATGAAACCCTTTAAAAATAAAGATATACTGTAAGACCACACCACACATAAATACAGACGAGTTTTCACCTTGCAATAACTATTTTTTTTATAAATAATCCAATGATATTATATCTAAGGTTTAAAATAAATTAGGAATATAGCTGGAATTCTTACATCTCACATTCCAACATAATTAGGCACAATTAAGTTCGTACGATACTTAGAGAATGGATTTCACCAATGACACGATCGCCTGTCACAATACATCTCTGGATAAAATGTGCCTAGGTCAAAAACCTTTCGACCCCCACGTGGCAGATTGGCCTACCCCATGCCGGATAGTACCGAATACTTCATCACCCTAGTTGCTTTGCAACCTTATCCCGTGAGCTCTCATGCACAATCAAATCCACAAATAATAATCCAAAAGTGTGATGACAATACCCTAATAGCTACGACCCACATAGCCTTATGGCGTATCCCCTGTTTTAGTCATTCTTGATTGATGAGGCTTGAGGCAATAATTTACCATTTTAGATAGCAATCTCACTCGGAATGCTAACACTGCCCTCTAGGCGGCAATGCAATGCCTACACTCATCCATACAAGTTGTTCAGGAAATGAACAAATGGAAGGGACTAATTCTACTACATCCATTTTGGAATCACCCTTGGTATTAGTAGCAAAGTAGCCCTTACACCTTAAAGATCTCCCTCTTCGATCCCATCATCTTCAAGATGTCTTCCATTTGAAAGCTTGGGTTGGTTCAAAGTGGTTTTAAGATGATCCATACTTATCGGATCCAGGTCTCTTCGAACCAACATTTGATAGTTCTCAGTAAACTCAAATCTGGTTCTTTTGAAAATAAACAGACAAGGCATAAGAGAGGGGACCACCCCATATCTATTTTAGTGGATGGATTCCCTTACTATTTGTCTTAGAAGAACGCAACGAGATTTATACATGTAGTACAACATCATCGAAGATGATTGTGCTATTTAACTTCAATGTTTCTCTAGATATTTCCAGAGTGAAAATAAGTCCAGATTTGGTAGTTGGTTATTTTACTATCAAATAAAAAAACAATCCAAACACAGATTAAACACCATATGGGATCCACTAAGCCTTTTTAATTAATCTCATTAATCAAATCTCTTCAATTATGATAAAATATTCATAGACTTATCTCACCAGTATAAGTATATCTCCAAACCATTTACTTTATATATTTGGAAAATCTTTAATATATTCTTATACAATGGTATACGTATGTTTCACAAAACATTTAAGAAACATTTTTATTTCTAAAATTATATTAAATGGATCAAAACAATGTTTTTCAAAACATTTGCTTAGAAATAACCAAAACTAGTAATCCTTCGGTGTTAAGCATGGAAAATTGTTTCCACAACACCAAAATTAAGAAGGATCATTTATTTCTTTGTCCTAAACTTTATTCTATAATTGATCCAATTTACAAAAATCAAAGGTTTTATAAACCTAAACTTCTCTTCAAAATCCAAACCTCTTCCCAATTCACTTCATTAACACCCCTTTTATTTTCAAATTAATCCTCATTATAAACACTTTATTATTTTCAACACCCTTTTTATTTAATTGGATTTGCTTTACAAACCTCCTTAATAAACAATTTATTAAGGTTTAAACCATTATTAGTAAATAATTTTCTTACATTAAATCATTATTAATACATAATCAAATAACATAAATAAAATAATTAACGTTAAAAAACCTTTTATAAATATATTTAAACAACTTACAACTTGTGAGGAACCGGTTCTTTGACTCACGAAGGCCGACATCAATATGTCCACTGTATCAACTGCCGCGCAATCGAAGACCGGAAAACCGTTCCCTTAGGGTTAAAGAAGAGGTAGAAGATAGAAGAAGAAAGAAAGAAGAAAAAGCAACATAAATAATATCAAAATCTCACAATCGCAGCGGAACAAATATAATAGATAAATGAATAATCTTTTAAATAAAGAACTATCTCAGTTATTACATTACATCACATTTTCATTACATTATCAGAGTTTAAAACAACAAACAACGGAAAAGAAATACTATATACTAATTGATACGCCATGCCATCCAGTTTGCCTCCAAATCTCTACAGCAACTCCTGAATTCCTGAATATCCTGATAACCTGACTCTAGACTGCCCATGTGGAAATTTGTGGGCACCCAGAGTTTAGGAAGAGAACAATAAACTCCAAGTCAGTCATCGGACTGGTGTGAGAACTTAAAACAGTTTATCTTTAAAAATAAAAAAAGAAATATTTTAAATTTGATTCGCAATGCTTTTAGAAAATGAGACTACCATAAGGCCTCCCGCACACACACACAATGCAAACGCAGAATCAGAGGAGATTTCTCCTTATGATAGTCAAACATGCTTGATACGAGAAATTTTCTTTGATATTATTACTTTAAGTGCAAAGTGTAGGAAAAAAACATTTCGAAAGTAATGATATATATCTTAGCCAACACAGACATTCCGAACTATGCCCACTATAGCTACCATCTAAACAGTGGTGACCACCATAACTAAATGGCAGGTTCTACAACTAAAACCGTACAGGGTTTCTTATTGTTTCTTTGGATTTCCAACAAATGGTCAGGCCAGCGAACTTCCCATTGCCACATGGAAACGCCTCTGGAAAGACGTCCCGAGAACCTAACCGGATCTCTGCCAACACAAGGCCGGGTTACCCCTAACTGGGTAACTACTGACACGAGTATGCCATCCCCCAATCGTAAACGACCTTTATCCGGGGCCCCAACAACAAATCATAAAGTAATATATATATATATATATATATATATATATATCTACGATATCAACATAAGTTAAGTATCTGGGCTCCATACCATGATACCACTTCTATCCAGAAGGAAATGCACATACCCTAAAGGGCGCTACCCCCAATAACCTTGCTGCATCTTTCCTGTTTCAACCATTTCGGGGTGTGAGGTTCGACGAAGTCTCGTCCACAAAGCTACACTTTTCACAAAGCCATGCTTCGATCAACAAATGATCAGCAACACTTAGCATGCCACATTACCAAATTGGGAATATATCACTGATAACCTTCAACTACATAACCTCTGAGCTCGTACGTCTCAGAGAAGGGTGTTAAGCTAAAAGAATAAATTCTCGGCCACCAACAGAAATGTATTTGAAAGAAATCTGCTTTATATCTCAATTGTAACGTCAGACATACAATCCATTCAAGTCTGTTCTGGGTTCGAACAGAACCGAAGGTACTTCCAAAGAAGCCCTTGCAATCTGGGTATTCACAATCCTGATCGGACTTCCTATCACTTAGAAAATTTCTATACCGGCGCGACTCGGTGCAGAGACAATCAACGAGTTATCCTCTCATTCTCGAAAATACCCGGTCTTCACCACCGGTCTTCAATGCTATCCATATACGTCGTATCACTATTCGGAATGGGTTTTATGACACAAAGGTCCTCTCCCGGCTAAACCGAATAACGAGCGCTTATTTTTAAAATAAATGTAGCATTCAAATTCAAGTAATCAGAACAAATACCCATTTAAAGGTAAATATTGATAGTCGGTTATTTAACTATCAAAGCCAACCAACAAATATTCAGCACCACAACAATCACTAGGCCCTTTTTATTAATCTTCCATAAATTGAATAACTTGCCAAATAATCAATTCAATTTATCTTTGAAAAGATATATTCTCTAAACCATTTCGATTTCTACATTGGAAAACATTTCCAAATACTAATTTAACAATAAGTAATTCACAAATCCATTTATTTTCAATACTTAGAAAATATTCGATATACTTAAAACACGATTATGTATGTATTAAGGAAAACATTCTCTTAAACACATTCATTTGAGTCAAAACGAATGTTGCGTAAAACATCGTTACGACAACCCAAAATCACTAGTATAGGGATTCGAAATTAAGATAGATATATAAATCCCAATACTATATAAAACATTTCCTTTCGAAAATCATTTACTATAACATAAGTGTTATAGTCCACCATTTCCTTTTTTTTCCTCGAAAACGTCTATTTCAACAATGAATGTTGAAATCTATGGTTTCGACGCTTAACACATTTTTAAAACAACTCAAATCATTTTAATTCCTATTTAAATATCACTTTCTAAAACATTTCTTTAACATATATTATTCACTGTTCAAAATCGTGAATATAAATCGTTAACCAAATTCAACACTTCTACATATTTAATTAAAGGATTATTCACTGTCCAAAATCATGGATATATTTCCTTTAATAAGCTTTCACATTAGCTTATCAAATTCAATTGATTTCGGATTTATAAAACAACGTTTATGAATTCACATTTAAATATTTTATTAAAACTTCAACTTATAAAAGCACTCTATTAACTAATTCTATTTAAATCTCATTTAAATGCCAAAATCCAATTTATAAGTAAATTACTTATAAAACTTTTATTTTACAAAATCTAGTCATTTTATAACTTCACAATTTAAAAATTTATAAATTCCATTCACTTATGAAATCCATTTATACTTCATTTTTAACACCTATGAAAACTTGTTTTATAATTCCAATATTTTTAATTTATAAATATCAATCTTATAATTCTTTTTTATAAACCGTTTATAATAATTCCAAAATCAAAATTTAAACTATTTTATAAAATTCATTAACTTCATATTTCCAAAAATCACATTTTAACTATATTCCTCAAAAATCATAATTTTTATAACATTTATTAACGTTTATTTATTTAAAAGTGAATCAATTCCAAAATTCAATAAAACGTATACTTTCAAAAATCACTTTAAAAATCCTTTCAAATTCGAAGTCGTTACTTTAACATTTTTAAAACTCCAAAAATAGGCTCAATGCTGCAACAGTACTAAATATAACAATCACGGCATGCAAAACATCATATATCATATGATAACAGAATATATCACAATATCTGTAAATAAGTCAATACGGGTAAGGAATCCAGTTGGATCCCTCCAACCTGTTTCCCTACATCCACATATGTTAGCACAATGCCAATCCCGTTTCAATACAGAATATCGCGGTATATGGGATTTATAAAATATTATCCGCTATTATGCGGCGCAATAGGGTCTCATCCGCTATATAATGCTGGAAAATCAACTCCAAGTACATATATAATACCAATTCCATATCAAAATGGAATTATCACGGTATATGTTTTTAATAAATAACATCCCCTTAATATACGGCGTATATGGTCTATTACTATACAACAGATAATAATTTATCATCCAAACATACAATCATGCAATTTTAAATCTAACTATTCAATATTTAAATCGAAACAATTTCGATTGAGTGAGAAGTTCTCACCTTGCTTCAATAACAGTTTCAGTGTTTTATTTTGAATAAAATTAAACGCGCGTTTAATTTTATCCAAAATTTTAACTAGCTCCAATCAATTCCAATCCAGCTTCGCGTAGTGCTCGACAAAACGAATCCAACGCAATTCGTTTCGTGCGTTTTTGACCTCGTATGAAAAAGTTACACAGTTTTAAAGTTTACACGAATTTAACTATATATTAATTTACAATTTTATTTTAATATTTAAAACCTAGAAACGATCTCTGCCGTTCATCCCATGCCCTTGAAATCCTGGCCGAAGACTCCAACTTCTCCTTCATCAGTAAACACGCACGCTTTAAAACCCATAGCCGCCACTTCCATTGAATTTTTGCGACCACCACCTTCATCTATACTTCGATCAGAGACTTCCATCTTGTAGCCCACCTCGAGAGCTACTCACGGCCCCAAGGAAGTGGAGCTCGGTCGCCTCCCTGACCTCGAGATGCGTGCACAAGTGAGCATGAACGCGGCTACTTTGATGACGATCCGTAGCTCCATATTCGATCTCCGCCGTTGGATTTACTCGTCTCGACAAGATCTACAACTTTGCACTTGAAAGTATTTTGAATTGATTATTGGATTTGGATATATCAGAGGGGAAAGATAGACAATTTTCGGCCATTAATGATGTAAGTGGCGGCTGAAGGTTTAACCTAGGGTTTTGTGAAAAATGAAATGTTAGAGGGGCTTTTATAGAAAATTTTCGTGCACTATTCATCCCAAAATTTTCCCGAGCTGCAAACGAAGCGTGCCGCCTGGCGTTCATAATGTTTTACCTCTATTCCGAACGCAATGGAATATATATCGGGAGCCAATTCGTTCAAATTTGAAAGATAAGTTTTTGAATCGACTATTTAAATTTAAAATTTCACTCGAATCGATTTCTATGCGTTTTAGCTTGCACTGGACAAACCATAAATCCGATTGACACGAAATTTAAAATCTTACAATCATATAACATTACGGATCCAATGAAACTAGTTTCGTCGAAATCCAAGACTGTTTGAAAAATGGCTATTTTAACTCGTCAATTAAATATTAAAATATTCAATTTCCACAAATTAACTTTTAATTCAATTTTAAAAGTTCTATAACGTCATTCTAACTCCAATATGATATAATATAACTTTTCGAATCATGTTTAATTATTTTAAACCCAATTCTCAATTATTTTAGTAATTTAACATATTAAATTATCGATTTAATTATCCAATTAAATCCAGATATTCAAAATTTAATTTATTCAGCTTACAAATTTTACTTATTATTTAAAATCAATTAAATATATGAATTCAATTGACAGAAATTCTGGGTCGTTACAAGCTTCCCCCCTTAAAAGAATTTCGTCCTCGAAATTACTAAGTAAGAAAAAGTTACAGAATCCATTAACTTTTCAAAACCATTCGTTCAAATTAAATTTCAAATTCACTTAAGTGTTTTACTTTTCCAAAATCGAATAGTTAATTTTCTTACAATAACTTTACTAAGTTTTCATATTTTTCCAATTTTCTCAAAAATATTCTAACGCCTTAAATTTTCAGAAAAATTCGCCATAGTCTCCTTTACGCGGTTCGATCCGAAAAAAATGATAGTATATATATCACAAATATACATCTCATCAAGTAAAGAGGCATCCCACAGGGAAAAAAGTGTAAAAGTATGATATGTAATCCAAGATATGTACCTTATATAATATTAGCGAGCATATACGGCTAATATAGCGCGAAAGCGAGCTCCAAATGTGAAGCAATGCGCAATCCGCACCTACTAAACACTCAACAAACAAATGAGAACATGCATATATGAAAGTAATATCAATATACAACATATACCTACAAATATATATGTCCATATAACAAATGCAACAAAAGCAAAAATTTCAACCATCAACCAACTATCATCCAACTAAATCCATAACCAAATCAACATACATTCACTTCTCATTAATATTCAATGAATTGGTTTTCCAATTTAAATCACATTTGATTCATTAACATTTGATGTTTTTACTAACATTCATTCATATTTAATTTCAATTAGTTTACATTCACTAATTCATATTCAGGTTAGTTCACTTCCATATCCAAATCAAATTTCTTAGCTTTCAATTTCATTAATTCAATTTCATATGGATTTTTATAAAATCAACTAACAATTAATCTAACAATCAATGTATATCCAACATAACCAAATTCATTTTACTTTGCTTACATTCAATTTGGTTCATCACTTTTAATTAGCTTAATGAATTAACACATACATCCATTATTTCATATCAATTTATTTACATTTAATTGATTTACATTCAATTCATTTATTAATTGCTAATTCATTTAACCACAAAAGTTGAATTTCATTACATAACTCAAGTTCATATTCATCACTTCACTTTATTTATTTACTTCGATACCAAAGTCAACTTCATTCAACATCACTCAAGTTATATTCCATTTAAACATCATTTGTTTAACTTAACTTAAATTTCCAAATCCAATTCAGATTCCGATTCTATAGTAAATTCTATTTTACTTTTATTTACAACTCATATTTATAAATATATTCATATAGTTTCACTTCATATATAAGATTATTTCACAATTGTAAATCATAATAATTAAAATTCCATACTTAATAATTCATTTACTTATACAATAATTATTTTACAATATGTTTTATTTAAACATCTTTTAATTAACTTATATATATATATATTCTTACATTTTCAACGATCAAACAATCAATTTATATACACTTTAACAATTTTGAAAAATTATCCCTTTTTATATATAAAATATAATCAACTTTATATTCACTAACAAATACGCTCTCATAGCTATTATTACACTCACACTCATTCTAGAGTACTACTGACTCTATCTCTAATGAGTAATTCCCAACAGAGACAAGGTTGTCACTTAACCATATGCTCTGATACCAAATGTGAGGAACTGATTCTTTGACTCACGAAGGCCGACATCAATACGTCTACTGTATCAACTGCCGCGCAATCGAAGGCAGGAAAACCGTGCCCTTAGGGTTAAAGAAGAGGTAGAAGATAGAAGAAGAAAGAAAGAAAGAAGAAAAAGCAACAGAAACAATATCAGAATCTCACAATCGCAGCGGAATAAATATAATAGATAAATGAATAATCTTTTAAACAAAGAACTATCTCAGTTATTACATTATATCACATTTTCATTACATTATCAGTGTTTACAACAACAAATAGCGGAAAAGAAATACTATATACTAATTGATACGCCATGCCATCCAGTTTGCCTCCAAATCTCTACAGCAACTCCTGAATTCCTGAATATCCTGATAACCTGATTCTAGACTGCCCATGTGGAAATTTGTGGGCACCCAGAGTTTAGGAAGAGAACAATAAACTCTAAGTCAGTCATGAGACTGGTGTGAGAACTTAAAAAAGTTTATCTTTAAAAATAAACAAAGAAATATTTTAAAAATTTGATTCACAGTGCTTTTAGAAAATGAGACTACCATAAGGCCTCTCGCACACACACAAAATGCAAACGCAGAATCAGAGGAGATTTCTCCTTATGATAGTCAAACATGCTTGATACGAGAAATTTTCTTTGATATTATTACTATAAGTGCAAAGTGTAGGAAAAAACATTTTGAAAGTAATGATATAAATCTTAGCCAACATAGACATTCCGAACTATGCCTACTATAGCTACCATCTAAACAGTGGTGACCACCATAAGTAAATGGCAGGTTCTACAACTAAAACCGTACAGGGTTTCGTATTGTTTCTTTGGATTTCCAACAAATGATCAGGCAAGGAACTTTCCATTGCCACATGGAAACGCCTATGGAAAGACGTCCCGAGAATATAACCGGATCTCTGCCAACACAAGGCCGGGTTACCCCTAACTGGGTAACTACTGACACGAGTATGCCATCCCACGATCGTAAACGACCTTTATCCGAGGCCCCAACAACAAATCACAAAGTAATATATATATATATATATATATATATATATATATATATATCTGCGATATCAACATAAGTTAAGCATCTGGGATCCATACCATGATACCACTTCTATCCTGAAGGAATTGCACATACCCTAAAGGGCTCTACCCCCAATAACCTTACTTCATCTTTCCTGTTTCGACCATTTCGGGGTGTGAGGTTCGACGAAGTCTCGTCCACAAAGCTACGTTTTCATAAAGCCATGCTTCGATCTACAAATGATCAGCAACACTTAGCATGCCACATTACCAAATTGGGAATATATCACTGATAACCTTCAACTACATAACCTCTGAGCTCGTACGTCTCAGAGAAGGGTGTTATGCTAAAAGAATAAATTCTCCGCCACCAACAAAAATGTATTTGAAAGAAATCTGCTTTATATCTCAATTGTAATGTCATACATACAATCCATTCAAGTCTGTTCTGGGTTCGAACAGAACCAAAGGCACTTCCAAAGAAGCCCTTGCAATCCGGGTATTCACAATCCCGATCGGACTTCCCATCACTTGGGAAATCTCTATACCGGCGCGACTCGGTGCAGAGACAATCAACGAGTTATCCTCTCGTTCTCGAAAATATCGGTCTTCACCACCGGTCTTCAATGCTATCCATATACGTCGTATCACTATTCAGAATGGGTTTTATGACACAAAGGTCCTCTCCAGGCAAAACCGAATAACGAGCGCTTATTTTTAAAATAAGTGTAGCATTCAAATTCAAGTAATCAGAACAAATACCCATTTAAAGGTAAACATTGATAGTCAGTTATTTAACTATCAAAGCCAACCAACAAATATTCAGCACCATAACATTCACTAGGCCCTTTTTATTAATCTTTCATAAATTAATAACTTGCCAAATATTCAATTCAATTTATCTTTGAAAAGATATATTCTCTAAACCATTTCGATTTCTACATTGGAAAACATTTCCAAATACTTATTTAACAATAAGTAATTCACAAATCCATTTATTTTCAATACTTAGAAAATATTCGATATACTTAAAACACGATTAAGTATACATTAAGGAAAACATTCTCTTAAACACATTCATTTGAGTCAAAACGAATGTGCCGTAAAACATCGTTACGACAACCCAAAATCAATAGTATAGGGATTCGAAATTAAGATAGATATATAAATCCCAATACTATATAAAACATTTCCCTTCAAAAGTCATTTACTATAACATAAGTGTTATAGTCCACCATTTCCTTTTTTTTCCTCGAGAACGTCTATTTCAACAATGAATGTTGAAATCTATGGTTTCGACACTTAACACATTTTTAAAACAACTCAAATCGTTTTAATTCCTATTTAAATATCACTTCCTAAAACATTTCTTTAACATATATTATTCACTGTTTAAAATCGTGAATATAAATCGTTAACCAAGTTCAACACTTCTACATATTTAATTAAAGGATTATTCACTGTCCAAAATCGTGGATATATTTCCTTTAATAAGCTTTCACATTTACTTATCAAATTCAATTGATTTCAAAATTATAAAATAACATTTATAAATTCACATTTAAATATTTTATGAAAACTTCAACTTATAAAAGCACTTTATTAACTAATTCTATTTAAATCTCATTTAAATGCCAAAATCCAATTTATAAGTAAATTACTTATAAATCTTTTATTTTACAAAATCTAGTCATTTTATAACTTCACAATTTAAAATTTTATAAATTCCATTCACCTATGAAATCCATTTATACTTCATTTTTAACACTTATGAAAACTCTTTTATAATTCAAATATTTTTAATTTATAAATATCTATCTTATAATTCTTTTATATAAACCGTTTATAATAATTCCAAAATCTCAATTTAAACTATTTTATAAAATTCATTAACTCCATATTTCCAAAAATCACATATTAACTATATTCCTCAAAAATCATAATTTTTGTAACATTTAATTTTTTAACGTTTATTTATTTAAAAATGAATCAGTTCCAAAATTCAATAAAGCGCATACTTTCAAAAATCACTTTAAAAATCCTTTTAAATTCGAAATCGTTACTTTAACATTTTTAAAACTCCAAAAATAGGCCCAATGCTGCAACCGTACTAAATATAACAATCACGGCATCCAAAACATCATATATCATATGATAACAGAATATATCACAATATCTGTAAATAAATCAATACGGGTGAGGAATCCAGTTGGATCCCTCCAACCAGTTTCCCTACATCCACAGATGTTAGCACAATACCAATCCCGTTTCAATACAGAATATCGCGGTATATGGGATTTATAAAATATTATCCGCTATTATGCGGCGCAATAGGGTCTCATCCGCTATATAATGCGGGAAAATCAACTCCATGTACATATACAATACCAATTCCATATCAAAATGGAATTATCGCGGTATATACTTTTAATGAATAACATCTGCTTAATATACGGCGAATAGGGTCTATTACTATACAATAGATAATAATTTATCATCCAAACATACAATCATACAATTTTAAATCTAACTATTCAAAATTTAAATCGAAACAATTTCGATTGAGTGAGAAGTTCTCACTTGCATCAATAACAGTTTCAGTGTTTTATTTTGAATAAAATTAAATGCGCGTTTAATTTTATCCAAAATTTTCACTAGCTCCAATCAATTCCAATCCAGCTCCATCACGTAGTTCTCGACAAAACGAATCCAACGCAATTCGTTTCGTGCGTTTTCCACCTCGTATGAAAAAGTTATACAGTTTTAAAGTTTACACGAATTTAACTATGAGGGAATTAGGCACAAGGACAAACTTTGAAAAAAATTTAGGCCGAAGGACACGAAGTTTCATTTTTGGGCTGAAGGACAAACTTTGAAAGAAAATTAGGCTGAAGGACAATGCTAAATACAACTAGCATTTTGTACAGTGTAAACACTGTACAAAATGCTAATTATAACTAGCATTATATGCAGTTTTACACTGTACAAAATGCTAGTTGTATTTAGCATTGTCCTTCAGCCTAATTTTCTTTCAAAGTTTGTCCTTCATTCTAAAAATGAAACTTGTTGTCCTTCAGCCTAAATTTTGATGAAAATTTGTCCTTGTGCCTATTTTCCACTTTAACTATATATTAATTTACAATTTTATTTTAATATTTAAAACCTAGAAACGATCTCTGCCGTTCATCCCAAGCCCTTGAAATCCTGACCGAAGACTCCAACTTCTCCTTCATCAGTAAACACGCACGCTTTAGAACCCATAGCCGCCACTTCCATTGAATTTTTGCGACCACCACCTTCATCTATACTTCGACCAGAGTCTTCCATCTATTAGCCCACTTCGAGAGCTACCCACGGCCCCTAGGAAGTGGAGCTCGGTCGCCTCCCTGACCTCGAGATGCGTGCACAAATGAGCATGAACGCGGCTACTTTGATGACGATCCGTAGCTCCATATTCGATCTCCACCGTTGGATTTACTCGTCTCGACGAGATCTACAACTTTGCGGTTGAAAGTATTTTGAATTGATTAGTGGATTTGGTGATATCAGAGGGGAAAGATAGACAATTTTCGGCCATTAATGATGTAAGTGGCGGCTGAAGGTTTAACAAGGGTTTTGTGAAAAGTGAAATGTTAGAGGGGCTTTTATAGAAAATTTCCGTGCACTATTCATCCCAAAATTTTGCCGAACTGCAAACGAAGCGTGCTGCCTGTCGTTTATAATATTTTACCCCTATTCCGAACGCAATGGAATATATATCGGGAGCCAATTCGATCAAATTTGAAAGATAATTTTTTGAATCGACTATTTAAATTTAAAATTTCACTCGAATCGATTTCTACGCGTTTTAGCTCGCCCCGGACAAACCGTAAATCCGATTGACACGAAATTTGAAATCTTACATTAATATAACATTACAGATCCGATGAAACAAGTTTCATCAAAATCCGAGACTGTTTGAAAAATGGCTATTTTAACTCGTCAATTAAATATTAAAATATTCAATTTCCATAAATTAACTTTTAATTCAATTTTAAAAGATCTATAACATCATTCTAACTCCAATATGATATAATATAACTTTTCGAATCATTTTTAATCATTTTAAACCCAATTCTCAATTATTTTAGTAATTTAACATATTAAATTATCGATTTAGTTATCCAATTAAATCCAGATATTCAAAATTTAATTTATTCAGCTTACAAATTTTACTTATTAATATTTAAAATCAATTAAATATATGAATTTCAATTGACAGAAATTCTGGGTCGTTACACAACTTTAAAATACATCATTAATAAATAATTATTTAGACTTAAATATTGAAATTACAATAATATTATAACGTAATCATTTTATTTTAGAAAATATCTTACTTCAGAATAATTTATAGTCCATGTAAATGAAAAATCCATTTTCTTTTCCAAAATTTGAAAAGAGGCTCTACGATCACACCGGTACTTAGACAAGCAACCAGTTATTTCAATTTAACGACTCAAATCATATAACTGATATATACGTAAGCAACAAATATGTAAATAAAACTTTCAATTGAAAACCGACAGATAACACATAATCCGTCCAAGTCAATTGACAAATCAATAATTGTTTAAATTTATAAAATAGCAGAACAGAGATTTATTTGCTAACTAGATATCCAATAAATATTTATTCAATTCGAATATATCAGAATGAGATTTTATTCTACTATTAGAATGTGAGTGATAAAATATAATTTCGAATCGACGTAATTTTTTTCTATGACTATCAACTTAACCATATTTTAAACTTCTACAAAACTATTGACATTTGTACAAATGTTTTCAATTAGATGATACGAATCCAAAGTCAAAATTCACGTGTTGAACGGACTCCAAATGGACATGTAAAACTTTGTTAAAGTTTAAACATTTTAAAACTTTATTTAAAATATTTAACATATTATTAAACAACTGGGGCCAAGCCCAACACCAAAACTAAATAAGCCTATACTTCTCCTTCTCAAAAACAAATATACCCAAATTACAAACTCTAAATTCATTCCCTCCAAATTCCATTTCTAGGAAAACATGGAAACAAACACACTGACACATGCATGAATGCGTGTACGTGCATGCCTACCCACGGCCATCGGCCGCCTCACCAACTACCCCCATACAACCGCTTGACCAAGAACATAACCCCAGACCCTCCGCCATATCCTCTGGCACGCCGGATTAAAATTCAACCCCCCAAACCGAAACCGAAACGCGAACGAACACCTAAGTCGTGACACCATTTCCCACCACCACTGTCACCACATCCATCGCCAGCCGCTGCTTCTGGACCCACTACACCACAATCCATCGCCGCACCCCTTTGGCATACCCAAGTCGAGCTCGATGGCCCCTTCTCCACCCACGAAGAGAAGAAGCAAGCTCCAAAAAAACATGCACTTAAACCTTAGAACCCCACTCCGCTCTCACCATGGTCCACTAGATCACCACCGTCCATAGCCACAACTTCCACACGGCCTAGGCTTCTCATCATATCTACTCGCAGACCTCATCGGCCACCAATTATTCGAAAGCAAATTTTAGACCAAAAATCGATCATCTCTCAACCACAACATCATCTAACACTCTAAAATCCTACGACTTGCTTTAAAAATTATGATCCTTAGATATAAACATGATTGCAAATACTGTTCGTCAATTCCTAAATGGATGAAAAACCAACGTATATTGACCACTACAAAATTCTCTTAATATACTTGACGAAAAATCCTACAATTATTTTTAAAATAAACTAGACAGTAAAACTAACAACTTTTTAGTTGATTGCAAGTGCTAATTTTTAAACGGTCGAGGAGTTGTTGATTTTTGAATGGAGGAAAGGTTATGTTTTTAATTAAAATAGAGGACAAGAAGTTAATTTCTAAACTTAATAGAAGCCTATTTCCTTTTTGAAATCAACCATCAATTAAAAATGTGATTTTTGAAGCAATTATATAAACATGAATAACATAAGAGAAATCACAGCCAAACTAGAAATAGGTTTACACAACATTTATTTTCATAAAATATTTAACAAGTTTTGAATAACTCACCTTTTTCTATGCTTTTGAAATGATTTAAGCTTTAAATCTCTTGAGTAGTTACAAATTTTTGATCTTGAGATAATTTAGGACTTTTGAACTAAAGATGTGATTATTATTTTAAAAATTTATGAAATTAGAGAAATAGAAAAAATGGAGTTGAGAAGAAAAATAATATTAAAGTGAGAGATAGAATGGAATTCATTTTTATAAATTGCAAAGAAAATGACAAAATACCCATATGATTCACTTTTCAACTTTGCCATCAAATCTTAAGCCACCCAAAGTGCTAAACATTTGGAAATATAGTGGCTAATAAGGTGATTCATATATCTTTGTTTAGTTTTACACTTAAGGGATCAAACCATCCTTTAGAGCATAAGCAAAGATATTACAACATTCAATAAATTATTATTCGGTAAAAAGCTGAAAATCCAAAAAGCATGTTTCGATCACATTTCTAATTTTCCATCGAACTACTATTTATGTTGACAGAATTTAAAAATAAATTTTCTATTATTAGTTATAAATTAACAGAGGTTTATTTAACTATTAAAACCATTAATTGAATATTTAGAATTAATTAAATATTTACAAATAATATCGATAAAATTTTGGGTTGTTACATTCTCCTTCCCTAAAAAACTTTTTACCATGAAATTTCATCACATCTGTATCCAATATTATTCATAAGTCCGTAAGACGTTCATAGGTCATCCGTACGCAAAAATCTAATTTGGCCTATACTCGAATACGTAAGTTCACTTCCAAACTAGTATTGCTCATCCAATTCTCTAATGCGGATTTCGATCTGGCTTCTTGAATAGTAACCTCCGTTCCCCTTACATAGCAATATACTATGATAGAAAACTCTGGTTCCATATCAAGAACTCCAAACAAGTGTTCGTCGTTAAGTATCGAGAGATAGATTTTTATTTGGAACAGTGTGGAACACATCAAAGTCATGTACTCGAATCTTGGACTAAGAACTATGTGGAAAAGGGAAATAATCTACGTTCAACTTACGTACTTATTTTATTAGTTCTCATCAATACCAAATCATTTTCTATTAAAATTATTTTATGAATACATTCCATAAAACTAAACTTAAGTTTAACTTGTATAATACACTACTGCATCCTGAGAGTATATACCACTATCTAGTCTAAGTTTTCCCATTTTAAATTTATTAAATAAACTCAAAATCCAAAAATCCCATCTTATTCCAAAATGCTTCCTAAAATGAAACTGTACATTTAACTATATATATACATTATAGCCCGAGTAACCCTGAAATTATACTAAGGGACTAGGTACTACTAAATAATATCATATATTCTCTGCCTAAGAAGGGTAACACTTAAGAGAAGTGCTTACCATTTGAATACATCTCTTTCCCATTTTTAGTTATTTTGGGGCTACTCAAACTAGTTAACATCAAAATATTTCTTTTATTTAAAAGTCCCCGTTTTGAAACAATACTTTACATATTTCCCAACAAATAGTTTTAACAAAATATCTCTAACCAACTTGCTTTGGCTTCGTAAGGATTTGAACTTGTTTCAATTGTATAATGATAAAGAGAATAATTTACTAAGTGCACTACATCGTTCGCCTAAGTAAACATCCTATCGTCACTTAGAAGATTATTCATATTACCACAAAGCTAATGGAGACATTTTCCCCCGAACTATCCAAAGAAAATATACTATACTAAAAAATTTCTTTCCAAAACATTTATACTTGAAAGTATGCTCAAATTACAAATATCACTACCTTTTTCCATAAAACATTTGAAATCTTCTTCAAGACTCTGGGATTTAAATCGTCAAAACCTTTTTATTTATAAAACACATTTTTATAAATCCAAATTTCAAAAAATCATTCTTTATAAAACCAATTCTCTAATATCTATTTCAACTATTCAACCTTTCTTTTAATAATATCTTTTATTAAGATCTAATATTTGTCCAGCATTAACATCGAACAACTTATAATCAAATTGTGAAACTTAATTCACAAGGTGTTTGTTTCGATGTCTCCACTAATTGCTATTTACTCGACCAATGTTTTAAAAAGGGGAAAATAATGACAAATCAACAATAACAGACAATGCTCAAAATTAGATGAGCATGACTATTTAAATCCAAAATGATAATAATTGAGTTTGATCATTCTTAACAAACAAGGCATCAAAAATAACTATATTAATCTTTTTGAAAATTATTCTTTTATATATAGAATATATTCCTAATTACAATTATTTCATTACCAATTTTAAAAATAATACCGTGTCGGTTTGCCTTATTCAAGTGTTTAGAAATCCCTATTGACAACGTTGATCAGGCCCGTCGACCAGAATTCAAAAGCCACTTAACAGATCAATCAATACAATATAAAATATTTTTATAGCACTAACAAATACTTGCGCACATACATATATACTCAAACTCATTCCAAGGTGTCGCTTACCTTATCCTTTGAATTCCCCCACCAAGGCTAAGGTTCTTGCTTAACCTTCGACTCTGATACCAAATTGTAATGATATGCCTTTTTGATCGTCATAAGTCGACACTAGTATATCCACGGTATTCACATGTTAAACAACCAAGTGCCGAAAAGATAGATAGTTAGGAAAAAGAAAAAGAAAATGACAGAACAAAATCTCACAACGTGACAAGTAATCTATAATATATCATTTAACTTTACAAAAAGAAATCTAAACTTTAATATACAAACATAAAATCAGAGCAACTATCCTATCATTAGCCTGAACAGTTACTTACAATTGCTGATAAATACAGACAAGAAACAGACAACAAAAGTTAAAGAAAATACAAAAGCATCTAGCTCATCTCCTGTAGCTTCAAATGTCCAGCTAATCAAAAAATACGCTTGTGCTAACCTGAGCATTATAAGAAAAATAATGTTCTAATCAGTCTGGTAAAACCAGCTTAAGAAAAACAATCAAATGGATTCTTATAGTTATAAAACCCTTCAAAAATAAAGGTATCTCATAAGACCATGCCACACATAAACATGGACGGATTTTTACCCTACGATAACCAAATAATTTTTATAGAAAATCCAACGATATTATAATAATTTCTAAGGTTTAAAGTAAATTATGAATATAGATGGAATGCTTGCATCTCACATTCCTGCATAGTTATGCATAACTAAGTCTGTACATCGCTTATTCGAGAATGGATTCCATCAATGACAAGGCTACTGGGGTACCGATTGTCGTAGTACATCTCTAAATTAAATGTATCGAGGTAGAAAACCTTTCGACCCCTTCATGGAAAGATCGACTTATCTCTTATTGGATAGTACCTAATATTGCATTACCCCAGTTGCTTTGTAACCTTATCTCGAGAGCGCTTATGCATAACAAAATCCATAAATAATAATTTAGAAGGGTGATGACAACAACTTAATGGGTGCAACCCACATAGCCTTGTGGCATATCCCCTATTTTAGTTATTCTTGGTTGATGAGGCTTGAGGAAATGATTTACCTTTTTTGATAGCAATCCCCATTTGTATGAAAACATTGCCCTCCAAGTGACAATACAATACCAATAATCATCCATATAAGTTGTTCAGGATATGAACAAATCGAAGACACTAATTCTACCACATCCATTTTGGAATCACCCTTAAGATTAGTAGCAAGTAGCCCTTGCACTTCAAAGATCTCCTTTTTGATCCCATCATCTTTAAGATATATTTCATTCGTGCGCTTGAGTTGGCCCAAAGTGGTTTCCAAATAATTCATACTTATCCAATCCCGGTCTCCTCGAACAATATTTGATAGTCTCCAGTAAACTCAACTTCAGTTCTTTTAGAAATAAATAGATAATGCATACCAACAGGGATCACCCCCTATTCGTTTAAGTGGATGGTTTTCCTTGTCACTTGTCTTAGAAGAACGCAACGAGATTTATATGCATAATATAACATCGCGAAGATGACTGTGCCATATAACTCCTGTGTTTCTCCTAGATATTTTCAAAGTTACAAATAGGTCAAGACTTGGTAGTCGGTAATTTAACTATCAAATAAACAAATAATCCAAACATAGATTAAATTCCATATAGGATCGATTAAGCCTCTTTAATTATCTCATTAATTAAATCTCCTCAATTATACTTATATATTCATATACTTGTCTTACCGGTATAAGTATATCTCCAAACCATTTACTTTCTGTACTTGGAAAATCTTTACCATATTCTTATACAAGTATGTTTCACAAACATTTAAGAAAGATTTCTTATTTCTAAAATCGTATTCAGTGGATCAAAACAATGTTTTTTCAAAACATTTATTTATAAATAACCCAAACTAATAATCCTATGGTGTTAAGCACGGAAAAATGTTTCTATACCATCAAAATTAAGAAGGATTATTTATTTCTTTGTCCTAAACATTATTATACAGTTGATCCAATTTATAAAAATTAAAGGTTTTATAAACCCAACCTTCTTTCCATAATCCAAATCTCTTTCCAATTCATTTCATTGATACCCCTTCTATTTTCAAAATAATTATCACTATAAACACTTTATTATTTTCGACACTCTTTTTATTTAATAATTTGATTTCTTTTACAAACCCTCTTAATAAATAATTTATTGACTTTAAACCATTATTAGTGAATAATTCATTTACCTTAATTCATTATCAATAGATAATTAATAAACTTAATCACTATTTAATAAATGATTAATTAACTTAAGCCATCCTAAATAAATATTTAATAAATTTTCAAACCATTATTATAAGTAATTAACTAAAATATCATTTATAAAATAAATAAGTAAATTTAAAATAAATTAAATAAAATAATTAACTTTAAAACAACTTTTATAAATATAATTAAAAAACTTTTAGCCTTAAAATACATTATTAATAAATAATTAGTTAACC
The DNA here is from genome assembly GCA_030765085.1 of Allium cepa. Taxonomy (NCBI): domain Eukaryota; kingdom Viridiplantae; phylum Streptophyta; class Magnoliopsida; order Asparagales; family Amaryllidaceae; genus Allium; species Allium cepa. The sequence goes on from CM060946.1 coordinate 197,929,557, forward strand.
TTAGATATTAAAATTAAAATAGTATTAACCTAACCATTTTATTTTAGAAAATATTTTACTTCAAAATAATTTACATTCCATGTAAATCCAAAATCCATTTTCTTTCCAAAATTTGAAAAGAGGCTTAACGACTGCACTTGTATATAGATAAGCTACCACTTATTTCAATTCAACAATTCAAATCATGTCACTGATATTTGCATAAGAACAAAATATGTAAATAAAATTCACAATTGGCAAATGATAAATAACACGTCATTTGTCCAAGTCAATGGACAAATCAATATTTGTCCAAATTTATAAAATAGAAAAATGAGGATTTATTTTGTTAATTAGATGTCAATAAATATCTATTCAATTTGAATATGGTAGAACGGGGTTTTATTCTGCTATCAGAATGTCGGTGATAAGATATAATTACGAGCCGTCGTAATTTTTTTCTATAACTATCAATTTAACCTTATTTTAAACTTCTACAAAACTATTAAATGCTTGTACAAATATTTTCAATTAGATGATACAAATCCAATGTCGAAATCTACGAGTAGAACAAAGTCTAAATGGGCACGTAAAAATCTGTTAAAGTTTAAACATTTTAATTTTTTTTAATATTTTCAATATATTACTTAAACAACTTAGGCAAAGCCCACTCCTAAAGCTAAACAAGCCTATACTTCTCCTTATCCTTCTCAAAAACAAATACACCCAAATTACAAACTCCAAATTCATTCCCTCCAGATTCCATTACCAGGAAAACTAGGAAACATATACACTGACATATGCATGCATGCGTGTATGGGAATGCCTACCCATAGCCATGGGCTGCCTTACCAACCACCTCAGCACAACCACTAACCGAGCACATCGCCCAAGACCCACCGCCGCCTTCTCTGGCACCTTGGATCAAAATCTGATCCCCCAAACCAGAAAGTAAAATGTGAATGAACACCTAAGTTGCAAACCATATCCCACCACCATCGTCACCATATCCATCGCCAGCAATTGCAACAGGACCAACTCTACCACAACTAATCATTGCACCCCTCTGACACACCCAGGCCGAGCTCGATGGCCTCATCTCCACCTACGATGAGAAGAAATGAGAACGAAAAAACATGCTTTTAAACCTTAGAACACCACGGCCCGCTGCCATAGATTCCCCATGGCACAAGCTTACCTCCAGGCCTACTCGCGGACCTTATCGACCACCGGTTCATTGGAAATCGATTTTAGACCCAGAACTGATCATCTCTCGCCCACAACACCATGCAACACTCTAAAATCCTATGGCGCACTCTAAAAATCATGATTTACAGACATAAACATGATTGCAAAGACCGTTCCGATCGATGAAAAACTGACAAAGATTGACCACTTACTTTAATGTACAACATTATCTCAATATACTCAAGGAAATATCCTACAACTATTTTTAAAGTAAATTAGACACTAAAAGTGATAACTTTCTAGTTGATTGCAATTGCTAATCCTAAAACGGTTGAGGATTGTTGATTTTTAAACAAGGGAATGGTTATGTTTTCAACTAAAACAGAGAAAAGGAAGTTAATTTCTAAACTTAACAGTAAGCCTATTTCCTATTTTTAAATCAACCATCAGTTAAAAATGTTATTTTAAAGCAATTATATAGACATAAACAACATAAGAGAAATTACAGTGAAGCGAGAAATAGGTTTGCTCAATATTTATTTTCACAAAATATTTAACAAATTTTGAATTAACTCACCTTTTCCTATGCTTTTGAAATGCTTTAAGCTTTAAATCCTCTTAAATAGTCACAAATTTTTGAAAAATTGAGATAAATTAGGATTTTGAAATAAAGACGAGATTTTTATTTTAAAAAAGTAGAGAAAAATACCCAGATGATATACTTTTCAACTTTGCCATCAAATCTTAAGCCATTCAAAGTACTGAACATTTGGAAATATGGTGGATAATAAGATGATTCATGTACGTTTGTTTAGTTCTACACAAAAGGTCAAACCATCCTTTTTAATTTTTAAATTTATATATATATATTATTTTTTTCTAATTCTTATTATCATTAGTTCTCACATTTCAAAATATAAGTGTTTAAACATTTATAAGAACTATTTAGAGCATAATCAAAGATAGTAAAACTTTAAATAACATATTGTTCGATAAAAAGTTGAAAATTAGAAAAGTATGTTTCGGTCACATTTCCAGTTTTTCATCAACTATCTATTTATGTAGACAAAATTTAAAAATCAATTTTCTATTATTAGTTATAAAATAACGGAGGGCTATTTAATTATCAAACCATTAATTTAATATTTAGAAGTAATTAAATATTCACAAATCAAATCGAAAAATTCCTTGTCATTATAGTATTATCATGGGCTTCGATTCTATATATGTTTTGTAGTGTACGGTGTTGATTTGGTTGGGCTCAACTTTGGGGATGTGACCTAGTGTTTGGTCTCGAGGTCGATTTAGGTGATAATGGGTCACAATGCAATGGCTTTCTCATGTGGAGTAGCATCTTGGTGTCGATTTTGGAAGGGTGCAGATTGAAGTTGTGGGTGCGACATTTTCAATGTCATAGACACCATACAATTCACACTTTAATTAATAGGGTCGAGTTCTTCAAGGTGGTGCCAGAAAGGTGGAGATTTGGATGTGGAGTTCGTCGACGAAGTCCATTTGCCTATTCATTGACCATAGTGGGAGATCTTACGTCCATGTACATGGGTTTGTGCATATATGTATGTATAAGGAGGATTTTTAAGATGGAGTAGAAGAACGAAGAGTGGGTACTTAGAGTTAATAAAAATGATTCATTAAATTAATTATTTTAATTAATTCAAAATCATATAAAATCTATTCTTGGTCGTATAAGGTTTTGGACGTGGTCTTTTGCGTTGGACTCATAATGACGTTATTTAGTGCTCGAACTGATTTCATCAGATTTGGAGCTAGTGGGAATTTAAGCTAAATCCAAAACCGTTTGATTTTAGATCAATCCGGAATTCAAAAGCATCAAATGGAATTTTGGTGAGTTTACTCACCTCTAAATATAATATATGATTTTGGTGTTGCTTAAGATTGTTATTAAATGCTTGGATTATAGTTGATAGTTTTAGTGAAGTATAAATTAATAACAAAATTATAATGATTTGATTTAATTATGCTTAACGTAATTAAATTAGTTATACTCCATTTGTGATATCTATTTAGCATAATAAAATACCATTCTGCTATAATTAAATTGAGTAGATTATTTGGACATCTATCATGCATAGTTACATTATATGCTTGCAATGTGAAAGGATTATTTTTGAAGTTAAGTAATATGTGGATTAATTAATAAATGATTTGTTAGCTATTGATTGCTAATTATTGATAATAATATAATTGTTATTATTGTTTGATTGTTTATTTAGATTTGAAGTTCCACTTGAAAATCAGTTGCAGAAATAACCATTGTTTTTGTAGGGGATTTTTGTAGAGAGACCCTAAGGGGTTTCTCGCCATTATTAATTTACTTTTATATGCATCTTACTTATAATCTTATGTTACTTAAAGTAATTTTTGGATGAAATAATTATAACGTGCTATATGAAATATTATCTCCTTAAAGCTTTGTTGTATGTTGAACTTGGGTTCATATTTTTTACAAAATAAACGTTTGTTCTTGTTTTTGTACTGTAAAAGTCATTAAAACTATATTATCAAGTATTTTGAAAATAAAGGATGAGTGTTGATAAAAATTTATAAAAGGAGTTATAAATTTAATTAATTATCTTTTTGGACAATTAAAGCTGTTTTAAATTTATAAAGGGATTATAAATTTGATTAATTATCTTTTGAGATAATTAATGTCGTTTTAAATTTATGAAAGATTATAAATTTGATTTAATTATTTTATGGGATAATTAATGTTATTTAAATTAATAAAGGTTATTTACTTAAATATTCTATAAATTCTTTTCAAATGGGTTTGCAAGGATCGTATAAGTATTTGAAAAGAATTGGAGGTTTAAGTATATTCTTAATGATTATTTAACTATAATAAAGTTGGTTAATAAACTTATTAATGAAGTTTAAAGTTAATTAATTGATTTAATAAAAGTGTTTTAAAGCTAATTAACCGATTTAATAAAATTGACTAAAGTTAATTAACTGATTTGATAAAGGTGTTTAAAGTTAATCAACTGATTTATTAAAAGAGTTACAAATTTGATTAATAATCTCTTGGGATAATTAATGTGGTTTTAAATATATAAAAGAATTATATCGATTATCCTTTCAGGATGATTAACATTGTTTTAAATTTATAAAAGCATTTTAATTGATTTATTATCTTTAAGGATAATAAATGTTGTCTAAAATTTATAAACGATAGTTTGTAAATGAGAAAATCTTTTAAAAAGAAATGTTTAAAAATAAATCTAAGTGTAAATGATTTATGATTTATAGTAGATGATGTTTTAATGACATTTGATTTGGCCCTTCTTTTTAATACACTTAAAAATATAAATTCAATCTTTAAAAAGAATATTTTTGAAGAGTGTTTTTATAAAAGTTTTTTTACAAATATTTGTGATGTGAAAATCAAGCACAAGCGTGAGTCTAATATTTTAAGAGATTTAATTTGCATCCGTTTTGTTATTACTGAGTTGATTTATTAATTATCTATTTCGATTTTGCTATCTACTTTGTGTTTCTTCTATTCAAGATGATTTGTTGCTCTTCTGACTGTTGATATCCTTTGCAAGAAATGACTAAAACAAAAGAGTGAGTATGGGCCAAGCTATGTGGGGTTGCTCCCATTAGGGTATTTTCACATCAACATTAGATTGGTTTTAGGTTATATGTGCACTAAGATGTGTAATACTCGGATTTTCGGTAAGGATGGCACGGTCTAGCTTGGAGGTTTCCGAGAGCCATCGTAGTTCTCAAGTATATTTTCTACAGGGTGTACTTTCAATGAGGGGGTGCACTCTCCTAGTCATTGTTGGAAAATTCCTTTTCCATATTCGATTCAAATCTTTGAATCATTTCTTAATTGCATCAAGAAGTGCCTGGAGTTCTTCTTGATGTTTAATTATTTTCTTCCATTCTTTCGAGTCTGATTTTGTTCCGAATTGTTCCCATTCTTTGATCTATGGATATTGCTCTTGTCAGGTAAAACCTGTTCCGTGTTTAGCGACGTGGTTTCACACAAATGTTATATGTTTATCATATTAATTAGGTTTCTCACACTGCTTTTCCAGATTGATCTTAGTGTTATTTTATTATAATGCTCGGGTCAGATCGAGTACTTTTCTAGGTTGTTGTTGGTGGGACATGGAGCTCATGGAATGGAGCCTGATGTTCACCTGCCACAGTATTTTTATTTTTCTCTATATTATATTGTATACCTTCAGCAATTGTAAGGTCAAAAATTTCTAACCGCCCAGCTGAGGATGTGTCTTTTTTGGCTCTAGTGTATCTTGTATCTTGGAGTGACATTTTATACCATCTTTATTATATTACATGTTGTCGTTTCCGTTGTGAGATTCTATTTCCCCTATTTGTTCATTTTGTTTTACCCTAACAATCTTACTTTCTGGTGATTGGATGTTCGACATTAGATGTATTTGGCACTGATTTTTGATGGTCGGAAAAGCAAATCGTTACATTTGGTATAGAGCTGAGGGTTAAGGGAGAACCTAAGCTTTTATATGGTAAAATCATTAGATATAGGGTAAGCGATACCCTAGAATGAGCTGAGAGTATTTTATATACGAGAGCGTATTTCTTATTGCTATAAATTTTATTATGCTAATTGGACTATTGAGTTGTTTATGAATTCTGGTGAGACGTGGGATGCCATGATGTCGATAAGGGTTTCTAAACCCTTAGACAAGGAAAACAGATGCGATATTGATTATTGGAAATTGGTAAATGAAATATTTTACTTAGGATTATATATTTTATGTATATAAGGAATAATTTTCAAATTCACATAGTTATTATGGTGTGTTTGTTTGAAAATGATAATATTTATTCATTATCGTTATTATTTGATTTGTTGTGCTCAGATAGTTTAGGAGCACTGACTTTTATTTATTGAATGTCAATTGACGCTTGACCAATTTATGTGCATTTATTTTTTGATAATTATAGGTACATTAGAATGAACCCCTTGTGATAAGTTTCTCAATTTAGCTATAAGGTGTTCGAAGCAAATATTAAGTTAAAAATCATCTTTTAATAATGTTGAGTTGAAGGTAAAACTTTTAATAAAGCAATTTAATATAATCTAAATGGGAGAATAAGATATTTTGATGATAAATATTGAAAAGTCTATTATAATAAAATAAATTTATTATAATCTAAGAAGATTTTAAAGTACATTTTATGTAAGTATGGTATATAAAATGATTTATATGATTATACAAGGTGTTTTTATAAGTATAAAGATTTTTTAAGAACAGTATTGCTTGAAATTATTTCAAAATGATTTTAAGAAAAGTAATGGAAGTATTACTTGGAAATATTTGTAAATATAAACATTTCAAAGAGAATTTTTAATAAAGATACATTTTCTTTGGATGATTTGGGGAAAATAGCTCGATTAGTTTTGTAGTAATCTGTATAATCTTCTAAGTGACGATCGAGTGCTTGCTTAGGTGAACGTTGTAATGTACTTAGTAAATTATTCTTTTTGTCATTGTGCGATCGAAATGATTTCAAATCTGAACAAAACCAAAGCAAGTGTCAGTGAATAAACAAGTGAAGTTATTTTATATATAGAAATATATGTAGTATGATCTCAAAAAGGTTTTATAATAAAAAACTATGTATTTAGTTTTCAAGTTTTCTTAAAGGAAATTGATTTAAATTAAAATTTTATTTTGAATAATAATTTGATAAATGAAAATTTTAAACTCTTGCGTAAAGAAGAGATGATTTAACTCAAGTTTTAATGGGTTAAATTGGATAGAAAAGTTTTAATAAGCATTGTTTTATTAAAACCATGGTTTTGTTTAAACATCTAGGTCATATAAACTATTTGATTTTATTGGGCCAACTTGGTAAAGTCTTTACTTAAGACACTCTAAGGTAAAAGGTCGAAGTAGACGACTCAGTTTTAAGACATTTTTTGTCTGGGCCCTCGTTTGTATATTTTGAAAAATAAATTAAAATTGACATTTTCTATGTACTCTTAGGATACAAAAGAGTATTATACAAGCAGATTAAGTTTTTTATTTGATATTTTATAAAGAAATATCTTTATAAAAATATTTATAAACTTAAATGAAAATTTATGAAATAATTCATGAATAATTTTGGTGTCGAATGAAATACTAGAAAAGAAAATGAAAGTGATTTAGAAAAGATTAGTGTAGCTAAGAAACCAATAAAATTAAATACGTAAGTTATACGTAAATCATTTTATTCGCACGGTTTTTGATCTGGGATTCGAGTACATAGCTACAGAGTGATTCACACAGTCCAAAAAAGGATTTCGCACTTGATTCTTGTCGACGAAGGCTTGATTTGGATTTTTAATATGATACCGAGGTTTTCAATAATAGTACATGGTTATGTAAGGAGAACAAGGGTTTCTAATCAAGCGGAACCTGATCAGGTTCTGCACTATAGAGGTCAAGTGATTGATACTGGTTCGGAAGTAAAGTCTACATATCAGAGCAAGTTGTCGGATCAAAAATGCATACAAATGATTTATGTACATCATACGGCTTAAGTATATTTATATGTTTTTTTGTCTGGCTTAGGAAAGTTTGGGGAGTGGCTTTCAATTTTGTTCTAAGGTAGCTTAGATAATCTTTTAAGAAATAACCAAAAGTCGTGAGCTTAATTTTTTGCTTAGAAATTGTAAATCTAAGAAAAATTGCAAATCTTGTTTATTAGTCATTTAACATTTTAAATAATGTTAAGTTTTATTTTATTCTCTTATGGAATTTGATTTGATTGATAGTGTGATTTTATAGAATATGGTTTATAAAGTTGTTGTTTATTAGGAGTTAAATCCCGATGCTTTTGGGAAAGTGGCTTCGAAAAAAATTTATGAAAGAAATAATATTATTATTATTTTGAAAACTTCGGTGGAGTATTTTTGTTTCAAGTTGTTTGAAAAGTGTTTTGCGAAGTGATTTTTCAAATATTTTTGGTTATGACTAAAGTTGGACGATGAGGGGGTTTTTCGATTTGGAAGACTCGCCGGGCATATTTGTTTTCTCTAGTTGTTGTTTTAGGAGGAACCAAAATACCACTGGATGCTCCATATTGTTTTGATTCTAGAGTTATACCATGCTTCAATAGGAGGAGCCCTCTCCTTGTCATAATTGATTTTGGTTTTTATTTATCTCTTTAGAGGAATTTGAAAGGTATATTATAAATATAAAATCTGGGCATTAAGTTCTAAATTTATCTTTTGAAACGATTGGATGCTTGGTACTTTATTACGGAGTATTCTCTGTACTTATGTTGCTGTGGTTGTTATATTACTTTTGGCTGCATCATTATTATTAATTCCATCACATTGCCTTGTTGCATATGGTTGTTATCTTGTATGTGGCTGTGCTTATGATAGAAATATCTAATGTATTGCACTTTTATCAACATGATTCTCTCTTGGATTATGCAAAGACAAATAAATACAGGGAAGCATGAGATTACTATTTGATTTCTTGTGCACCTGCATTTGCATCGAGTTAGTAAGTTGCTTGTAAGAATGAAAATCAAACGTAAAAGAGGTATGCAGTTGATTCAGAAATTGATATTTTGGTTGATTGAAGATTTTATCCCCTAAATATGGAAGGCCACTTGGCTTTTTTTTCTTTGATAGTTTAGGCCAGTTGTGGCGAGTTGTATTTTTTCTGGGTCAGTCGTGCAAAGTAGATGCTAACGAAATTTTCCATAATACAAGGAACTTTAAAAGTTTAATAACTTATCTTAATTAATAGTTTTAAGCTTACAGGCTGGAGCATTGTCTTCTTTGGGAATTTCGGGGACGAAATCTTTTAAGGGGGGAGAATGTAACAGCCTGGAATTTTATCATTTTAATTATAAATATTTTATTAATTCTAAATATTTAAATAATTGGTGTATAAAAATCTGATTAACTTATACTCGAATATAGAGATTATTTAAATATATGATTTGTGAATTAAATATTAATTAAATGGATTAAACGGTCTTATTCAACTCCTTTTAATAAATAAATAATAATGGTGAACTCATTTTGTAAATTTATTTATAATAATAAATGGTCTGAATAAATAACAAGAAGACTTGATTTTTAATGATGTATTTTAAACAAATTTATATGATTTTTCTATAATTTTTAACTTAGAAAATAGTTAATTCATTCATTTGACGTATTTTTTGAAAAACAATGGTATTTTTAAGATTTCATAGAATTTTTTTTCTATATTTCACTGTTGATTTGTGATTGTGTCGCATTTTAGTGCACGATCATATTCTTATTTTTGTCGTTTGTGGTTCGTATGTGAATGGAATATTGTGTAGCGGATACCGCGAAACCTTTTTTCAAAACCTTTTTAATCAATTCAAATTAAATTTTTTGAACTTCCATTAATGTTGATTTGATTTTGATATGAGGTGTTGCTTGTAGATTTGGTTTGCTTGAAATATTAGTTTAACTTGAATTAGAAGTAAAGAGATTTGGTTTGTTTTTAAATATTCAAAACATCAACACTTAGATATTTCATTTTTTTTCTCTCTACTTTTTCAGTCTGCCCTCTTCCTCTTCTTCTTTTTCTGTAACATGAGAAAATAAATGGCCACATCAATCAAAAATCCAAATCAAATAAAATGCTTAACTAAAAGTCATGAATGTAATGAACCGTTTTTCCGTACCCTTTGAATCCACAATAAAACTACATGTCTAACTCAAATTGCACGAAAAGATAAATCATTAAGGGTTTAAACAGAACAGAATCTCACATGATTGTAATAACGTATATTATTTTAGTAATAATCAGTACAGCGGAAAATTAAAAAAAATATATCAGAGTCTAACCTAGATTCAGCCTAGATAGTTTCAACACCTGCCCTTATAAATGCTGAAAAATAACAAAACAAATACAATAGATGCAGAAGATAATAGAATACGTCTATACGATAATGAAGATCTCTAGCTCTCCTCTGGAAACTCCAACTATCTTCAACTAAATCTGAAACTACTTGGATCTGACCCGAGTATTTAAAACATCCCGATCAGGCTTGATAAACTAGCGTGAGAAACTCAAATATAAATGATAGTGTCTTACATCATCCTTTGAATAAAATTCTTTGAAAAGAAAGAGCATCTCATAAGACCATGCCCACACATAAACATGGACGGGCTTTTACCTTATGATAACCAGAACACTTTTGTACGAAAATACACTTGATATTATTTTTAATGACATTCTTTTGAAAATACTTTTCAAATAAACTTATTCAAATAAGATATCAATATCTGGACTAAGTCTTAAGGCAATATATTCGAACCGAGTCAACGGAATATACCGAACGGAATATATGATACCAAAAGGGGCAGATGAAATGTTTGCAAGTCATTACAGCTATTTTGGGAATACAATAAAAACCGTGAAGCACGTATTGGAATTGGATTTCCAACATGATAGGAAACTAGTGGAAAGATCAATCTGTATCCCCGGCTTACGTCCACGACTCAGACGTCGTTATGCAACAATATAAATGGCTAAAAGTGGATACAATCTGAGAATAACATCCAAGGACTCGGACTTCATGCATCCCTGCCATGAGGCCTCGATGTATCTGGTGTCTGGGGTCTAGAACATCTGATAACCCAAATCACTACTATCCGAAATGCGAGCATACACCTGACCACATAGAATCCCGTCATAACCGGAGTGTGAGGCTCGCGAGGCTACGATCAATTTCTTCAAAGCCATGCTTTTCATACAAAACCACACTTTGATCATAACAAGTTCCACTTTGAATGCTACATTACCATTCCTTTGATCACTATTTGCCTTCCAAAAAATACAACTCTTGAGCTCGTACGTCTCAAGGAGGGTGTTAAGCTAAGAAAAGTTGCCTTCTCCGCCACCACTGATGTACATTTGTAAAAGTAAAACGTTGTGTCTCAGAATTGCAATGTCAAACATTCGTCCATACAAGTTCATTCTGGGGCTGAACGAAATCGAAGGCACTCTTTTACTACCACTTGTAGCGAGCAGTCCTTGCAATCCGAAAAATCTCGCAGAACGGGGAGACTACTGCTATAAATAACTATATAATGAGAGCTACCTAAAGAATGTTCAACAAGAAGTCTTCAAACTATAAAGATGCACGGTCTTCAACAATCATCATCTTAAGTATGTCTTCACTTTCGAACGTATACATTGGTTTGAAGTGATTTCCAGATGTGAATTACTTAAATCCGACTCCGGTTCCTTCGAAGCCAGTTGTTGATTTAAAAGATGTTCAATTCATATGTGGATATCAATCATCAATCAATTACTTCATCTTTTATTTAAATCAAATATATTTCTTAGATATATTCTTTTCAATTTATTATAATTTTTTTCAAGAGTATATGGAATCATTAAGCCTTATTTATCAAATCATACGATTTATCAAACCTTTCTTAAATCCTGGAATAATTTCAAATCATTTTCTTTTTTACTTAGGAAAACCTTTTCAAATCATTCTTTTACTCTTAATTAATGATTTCTTATATTCAAATTAAAATTTTTAACTTAGCGAAAATATTCCCAAATCATTTAGTAAATCGTGCTTAAAGATTTCTTTCTTAACTTCAAATCATATTTTTGCAAATCGAAGATTTTCATAATAGAGCACTACTGCCACTTTAAATGTGGTAAATTTCACCTCCAAGGACTAATGACAAGTAATCCTACATCATGAAGATTTTTGTCTTCAATATGTTTAATTTCAAAATTAGTTTGAAGGGCTTTTCGGACAGGAATCACCCAAATCTGATCCCAGTTTTTCAGATCAGAATCACCCAAATCCGATCCTGGTTCCTTCGTACTAATCATCGATAAAAAGATGTTAATTTCATATAGGGTTTCGAAAATTAGTTTGAAGTAATTTTCGGATAGGAATCACCTAAATCCGATCTCGGTACTTCGGATAGGAACCACCCAAATCCGATCCTGGTTCCTTCGTACTAATCCTTGATAAAAGATGTTAAGTGGTTAGTTAACATTCAAAGAATTTGTTCCTTTTCTTTTATCTTGGAAACACTTAAACATGATCTTTTAGACCATCCGGGCTTTCCTTTCGATTTATTCCACCCCTCGCCTAAAAAGAGAAAACATAGACCAGGTAAGTTCGGGGCATTGGTTGCTCCATCCCTAACCTTTGTTAAACACCTTGTTTTATCATCCCAGATCTCACATGCAGGACAAATGTACTAGTCGTTTCCGCATACTCATTTTTTTTATTACATTCAATATTCTTCACTTTTTGTTTAAGTGGTATAAACAATTTATCTTAGCCATTTATTCAAACTCTTATTAAACTTTCAAATCATCTTTAAATTACTTAATTAATGCTTTAAAAGTCATTCACAAAATATTTAGGAAAGAATTGTTAATTTGAAACTTATATTCAAAAGGTTATAGAATTCGCAGTATAGAAATGATGCGGAAAGTGCTATATAAGCTTATTTGATTTAAACAAAATTTTAATATTTTAAAATTCATATTTTCCATTCACATTTCTTTTAAACCATTTTAATTGATTTATAAAATTTATTTTATAATTTTAATCATTTAAAAATATCATTTATAAAGAAATACCTTTTTGGATCCGAACTGCAAAACCGCGATGTTTTTGGAAAATTGTTTTAGACATATTTCAAAATCTACTTAATGAAATCTTGATTCTTTTTCTTCGTTGGAAAACTATTATCATTGTGGACCAAAGACTTTTTATTTCGAAGAAATATGACTTATAAATCTTTCTCTACGTCAATTTGAAGTTACGGATCAAAATTTATGAAGTACCGCTACGCGACGAGCTCGATTTTGACCGATTTTGTGAATTACTTCGAAACTTGTCCGAAACACTTTAAATTCGTTTTAAACCATATTTAAACAATTTTAACTCATTTAAAATCATTAAGAGGCTAAATAACTTCCATATACATATTTGTATGGATTTAATTCTCATTTAATTAACTATGGTTAATTACTAATCATTTCTCTTATCATTTATCAAACAAGTTATCAACCAAATAAACAATCACATAATCAACCAATTTGCATTCAAGTTATCAAACACTCATTCGATATATTTAAACTTTCAAATCATTATACTTGAAATAAGTTATGGATTTATTAGTAAATACGAGTATTCACCATAAACCAAAAAGATTAACTTCCTACCAATATTCTAATCAACCAACGCTTTACTAATTAATTCCTACTCCATTAAACAATAGAAAACAACACCCTCTCCTTTCCAATAACTTGGCCGAGGCTTGAGATGGAGGTTGGTCGAAAGTATAGAGAAGAAGCGATAGAGCTTTGAACTTGAATTTCCAAGATTTAGATCCAAAAAATAGGCCATCTTCTCTCTTGTTTTTGACTCCCTTACTTTCAGAATTTGAAAAACTTGTTAACTGAGAAGTTGTTGCAAATTCATTTCTCTTGAATTTTAAATAAGAATCACTTGATTTTGATTATTTTTTAGGAATATATGATAGAGTGAAAAATAGGTATTATCGGATTGACAAAAATGAAGCCCGAAAATGCACTTTAAAGAATTGAGTTTCAGGTATAGCAAACCTCAAAATTGGATATAGTGATAAACATAGAAATTGTAGCCGCTGGAATTTAATATGGTTTTAATAAAAGTATTTTTTTAATTTTGATCATTTAGGATCAAGTTATGATCAAAACAAAATGGCCAATTCTCTGACTTAAAAACTAGGCAAGAAAATGCACTAGAAAGAAGTGAATTTTTGACATGGTTATCTTTAGTTTGAGACAAAGTGGTCAACATAAAAGTTGTAGCCAATGGAAAAATACTTGCTTTTGAAAAAATAATTTTGTATTTTGATTCAGTATTGAATAAGTTATGACCGAGAGAAAAGAGGTAAAATATGGAGAAAAGAGGAGTTTGATTTGAAGAGAATAAACATTGATTTCTTTTAAATATTTTGTAAATATTTTGACATTATTTCTTTCAAATTTTTTCTATGGCTTGGAAGTCATTAAAGAGAAGAGGAAGAAGATGAAGAAGTTTAAGAAAAGAAGAAGAAGAAAAGTGAATGATAGTGAGAAGGAGATGGGTATTTATAGAAAAAGAAAGAAGTGGTAAATTTACCAAAATAACCTCTTACCAAATTACCAAACTAACCTTACTTCAACCTAAAGAAACCTCCACCTTTTCAATACTTAACATCATCTTTCACATCCTTACTTTATATCTTAGTCACTTAAAGATTAAGTAAAGAATATTATAATTATATTGGCTTTGATTTGATGTGATTTGATGTTTACTTTTTCTTACTTTTGTTAATTCTTACTTACTTTTACTAATTACTTCTAGAATTTTTCTAATCTTAATTAGTAAAAGGAAACTTGTTTAGTGAATAAATTAATACTTATAATATTTGAATATATGTTCCTATATAAGAAAACAAAGGTGCGACGACGTTGCGACAACTTTTAATCAACGAAACGTTGATTTTCGACAAAATGTTTTACAGTCACATTTTGAAGTTTTAGTTAAACTATTTATTTATGTAAACCAAATTTAAAAATAAATGTGACTCTCCACCTCTATACCCACGCTAGCCAAGAACACTACGGTGTAATGCTGTCAACTAGCACGGAGAATAAGGCTGTTGAGGAGCGACCATCCATGTAATTTCTTTATGCGAGCACCGATATGTCAGATAGTACAACATGCATTTTATTTCAAGAGAGGAAATCCGACATACCGATACAAAATCAAAACTACTACACAGTGGCTATATAAATCCTCCGGAAACAAATATAGAAATAAGCATAACATAAATCAGTCACAGATAATTCACATCACAAAGGCGGAAGAAGATGTGAATGAATAACTAACACATGAAAGTGTAAATCAGAGTAGCGGTCTAAAAAGATCCGCAATAACACAAAAGAATAGTTACAAGAACTACACAAAAGAATAAGTATACATTATGGAGTCTATATCTCATTTGCATACAATCCAAAAACTACGAATCTAGGTAGTTAACCAAAAGTCAGAGAAATCAATCCCAAGTGAGAAGTCAAGCTGAAGCACCTGTAACATCTCGGTCTGACCCGAGTATTATTTAATAAGAAAATAATAAACGGATCAGTCTAACTATAAATATCAGATGAAACGATATAGAATAAGAGATATGACTGAACACATAATAATCACAATGCCAAGCTGTGATATATATAAGTAATTGAAAATCAACAAGAGATTAATCAATATCACCAAACCTACACAAGAATCAAAGGAAATGTCATACTCCTTATTTCGTTCACCAAACCATAAATATTGACGATTATATCAATGTCAATCACAAAAGTCAATGACACACGAAATCACCAATGCACACATATTGATAAAACTTATCAATGAAAATCACGAAAATTGGTGAAGCATAAATTCTAGAAATCATCTCAAGAAATCCAGTTAATGACACACGAATTCACCTATGCACAAAAATTGATAAATCATATCAATAGAAATCACAAAAATAGGTGAAGAAGAAAGTTCCAGAATTCGACACACGAAATCCAGAAATCACACAAAATAGGGGGGGAGGCCTATCACACGAACGGGAGCATGAAAACTCACCAACATATGTATCACACGAACGAGACGCTATCTCATGGTAGCTAGCCATTAATTTTTGACACACGAACGGCCCGAAGACCATGGGGCGCTACCCCACATATGTGAGTTGAAACTCACACAAACGGGGTTTAGTCTCCCTCGCAGACAAAGAGACATCGCACGTTGCTAGTCTAAATCACAAAAATGATCGTCATGATCATCAAGAAGTGTCAATTACAGTAAGCTAGTAAATATATGAGCTTAGCTTCATGTCCCATAACCACTAGCTTAACTTAAATATTTACGAACAAATTGTAGATTTCCACTAGAAAATTGTCACAAGAGATTCAATCGAACAAGTCCAAGAATTAACCGACGAAGTAAACGCGAGCGTTTCATACCACTCGTTTTACCAAGTCGTTTAATTAGATTTCTCATACGAGTGAGGTAAAGGTTTGTATATACTAATAGAGTGGAAATTAGTTTGAGAGAACGAGTTTTGTTATAAAATAGTGTTGAAATCATTTGAAGAAAGAGTTTTGATATTTACTACTAGTATAGAAACCTTTATATTTTTAAAGTGACAAATCACAAAGAAGATTGTAGGAACAATCAATCACTAAAATTCACATACGAAGATGTGAATAAAAATCCAATGAAACCGATAAAGAATCCATCGAAAGGGATATTCAAAAATCCCTAAAAAGGGGTCATCAAAGTCATATTAAATGATAACAACAAATAGGAAACAACGCGAATCGATTAAAGTTGGAAATTCAAGCAACTAGGCGAAATAGGCAAAAATGCAACAGGTCGGTCGGCCGGCTACAGAGCTCGGTCGACCGGACCCTGTTCCAAAATAGTCTCGGGAAGCAGGTCGGTCGGCTGAACCGTGTAGCCAGTCGACCGGACCAGAGACAGATAGGTGCCTATGCACCATAGTAGCAGGTCGGTCGACCGGCCACAGGGCTCGGTCGGCCGAACCTGTTCCCAGTCCCTTCAAAGCCCATTGAATACAATGGCCAATCACTACCAAATTGCAACCGTACGAGCATCGGCACTAAGGATTTATGCCAATCGACTACCCGGCCCTATGAGCTCCTTGTTGCATCACCAAAAACACATTTGAACATCAAAGCTATGGTTTTTAAGAATTTGGCTTTCAAAACACCAAAATTGGAATATTCACAAAACCATTCCAAACCAAAAGAAAATTCACACGAATAAGTGTTAGGAATTCATACCTAACAATTGAAGATAAATATAAGCATAGATGTGAGATAAAAATCTCACCTTTGAACCCAAGCAATTGGAAAAAGAAGCTTGAAAGCAAAGGAGAATCAACCACTCTTCAAATTCAACTCAAGAAGCTTGATTCTAAGCTAAAAAGAGAAACATTTCCCAAATTAGGTTTAGGAATTTTCTGAAATCAAAGAGAGAAAGAGTTGGGGAAAAAGAAGAGAAGCTTACCAATGGCTTCTTCTTGAGTTTGGAGCAAGAAATTGATTTGCAAATGGAAACTAGGGTTTTGGATTTCTATTTCCCATTCTCTTCCACCATTAATCTCTTTAGAACTGAAATTAGAGGAAGAGGGAGTGAATGAAGAGGGGGGTTTCAGTTTGGGGTATTAAGTTAGAACATTGGGCTGAACCCAACCAAACCCAAAGCCCAAGTGAAAAGTAGCAAAATTCTACTTTCTCCAACCATATCGAAGCTTATACTCGAAAAGGTCGCAAACGGCATTTTAAAATCAATGGGAGTGGTCCCGAGTCCTAATTCGACCGTATGCAAAAAGTAGCTTTTCGGACTAAATTCCGAGTGTCGATAAAATATTTAAATAAAATATTTAAATATAAAAATCAACAAATATGCGGGTTGTTACAGACTCCCCTCCTTAAAGAAATTGCGTCCTCGCAATATTTAGGAAGAAGATATATAGTAACAACCACAAAAGCATATTCAACACAAAAGAAGTTTGAAATAAGAAGTTCACCTCAAAGAGCACGAGAAAGTAAGTCCGGATGTGTTCGCTCGATGAACTCTCTAGATTCCCAAGAACAATTCTTAGGATTTGAAGACCATTGAACTTTCACAAGCGGAACATCTTTATTTCGAAGACGTTTGACCTCCGAAGCAATAATTCGAACAGGATGCTGCTAATAAGTTAAATTCGGTGAAACTTCAATCTCTTTCACAACACCGGGCTCAAGAATAGAATCGGAATCTCGAAGACATTTCCGCAATTGAGAAACATGAAACACGTCATGCATAGAAGAAAACTGAGCCGGTAATAAAAGGCGATAAGCCATGGAACCAATACGTTCAGTGATAGGAAATGGCCCAATATATCGAGACGCTAATTTTCCCGATCGACTGAAACGTACAACACCCTTCATAGGTGAAACACGAATGAACACAAGATCTCCAACAGAAAATTCTAATTTCCTTCTTCGGTTATCAACGTAGGATTTTTGTCTACTCTGGGCTTCTTTCATCCTATGTCGAATAAGTTCAATCTTTTCTGTGGAATCACGAATAAAGTCTGGACCTAAAACCAGCTTCTCACGGCCTCAGGCCAACAAGAAGGAGATCGGCATGGCCTTCCATAGAATGCCTCGAAAGGTGCCATACCAATACCAGATTGGAAGCTATTATTATAGGAGAATTCAACAAGTGAAATATGATCATCCCAACTTCCACCGAAATCAAGCACACAAGCACGAAGAAGATCTTCAAGAGTTTGATTCACACGCTTGGTTTGTCCATCGGACTGGGGATGATAAGCGGTGCTAAAATTAAGCTTCGTTCCCAAAGCTTTTTGAAGACTCTTCCAAAATCCACTAGTAAACAATGGATCACGATCACTAACTATAGAAGTAGGAACTCCATGTAATTTAACAATCTCTTTAACAAAGAGTTTGGCCAAAAGTGGAACGGTTCGATTGGACCGAACGGAAATAAAATGGGCGGATTTAGTAAGCCTATCAACGATCACCCATAAACTATCATGACCCGAACGAGAACGGGGAAGGCCGTCTATAAAATCCATGGAAATTCGGTCCCACTTCCAAATTGGAATTTCTAAAGGTCGCAATAACCCACCAGGCCTTTGATGTTCGGCCTTGACAAGTTGGCAAGTCATGCAACACTTAACAAAGTTAGCAATATCAGATTTCATTCCCTCCCAATAATAAAGTCGCCTCATATCAGCGTACATTTTACTACTACCGGGATGAATGGTGAATTTAGAACGATGGGAATCTTCTAAAATATCTTTACGAAGATCACCAATATTTGGTACGATAAGTCTACCAAATTTTCGAATGCCGCCACGAGAATCAATATCAAAGTCTTTCAAACTTTCAATATCAATCTTACCCTTAATATTTTGGCAAAGAAGAGCCAATTCGGGATCTAGCCTTTGAGCTTCAAGAATGTGGTCTAAAAGAGTAGGATGAGCCTCAAGGCTACATAAAACAAGAGATGAACATAAATCGGAAACACGGTCTCGAATTTCGCAAGTGGATAAAATCTGGAGATCGTTCCATTCGGATATCATCATAGAAACAACAGCTTGTTGTTTACGGCTAAGGGCATCGACGACACGATTATCCTTACCAGGAGTATAAAGAATATCAAGATCATATGGTGCAAGAAATTCGAGCCAACGCTGTTGACGCAAATTAAGTTCCTTTTGAGAGAATAAATACTTCAAGGATTTATGATCGGTATAAAGAACAAATTTCTCTCCTAAAAGATAATGACTCCAAATCCGAAGAGCAAAAACAATAGCCGCGAGCTCTAAATCATGAGTGGCATATCTAGTCTCAGCAGGCTTCAATTGCCTGGAAGCATAAGCAATAACACGTTCTCTTTGCATAAGAACGGCATCCAAACCAACGCGACTAGCATCGGTATAAACAATAAAATCTTGGTTTCCATAGGGAATCACAAGAATAGGAGCATCGGAAAGGAGTTCTTTTAATTTCTGAAAAGAAGCTTCACATTTGTCCGACCAAATGTATTTAACACCTTTCTTTGTTAAGCCAGTAAGAGGGACGACAATTTTAGAAAAGTCTTTAATGAACCGACGGTAATAACCTGCCAATCCGAGAAAACTACGAATTTCTGTCACATTCTCCGGTCTCTTCCAATCTTGAATCGCTTCAATCTTTGAAGGATCTACTGAAATTCCGGATTCGGATATAATATGACCGAGAAACTTCACACTAGATTGCCAAAAATGGCATTTAGAAAATTTTGCTTTCAATTGATTACTCCTAAGAGTTTCCAACACAATCCGAAGATGTTTTTCATGCTCCTCCTCGGTTTTAGAATACACAAGAATATCATCAATAAAGATGAGAACAAACCGGTCGAGAACTCGATTCATAAGGTCAACGAAATAAGCCGGAGCATTCGTTAGACCAAATGGCATAACAAGCCATTCATAAGATCCATAACGAGTATGGAACAATGTCAAAGGAATGCTATCCTCTGCAATACGAAGCTGATGAAATCCAGTAGCTAAGTCTAATTGTGAAAAGACTCTAGCACCACTAAGTTGATCGAATAGATCATCAATCCGAGGTAAAGGATATTTATTCTTGATAGTAAGATCATTAAGCTTGCGGTAGTCAACGCAAAGCCTAAGTGTTCCATCGGATTTCTTCACAAAAATAGCTGAAGCTCCCTAAGGCGAGGAACTAGAGCGAATAAATTGCTTCGTCTCCAATTCGGATAATTGTTTACGCATCTCCTCGTTTTCTTTATTGGACATAAGATAAGGAGGGCGAGTGATAGGTTGAGCTCCAGGAATGAGATTAATTCTGAACTCAATTGCTCGCTTAGGTGGTAATCCTAAAACGGGCTTGAATAAGTCGGAAAATTCACGAACGACGTGAATAAGAGAAATAATATCACCCTCATCATCATCATCGTCATCACAAGGATTTAAAGAATATAAAGATGAAACCAAACTGGAATCTGAATCTTTAAGATTAACAGAAACCTGATTAACAGATTGAGGATGTCGAAGATGAATAGTCCGCTCAGGACATAGGATATGAGCTTCATAACGGTTAAGCTAATCCATTCCCAAAATCATTCCAAAGCCTAAATAACGCATGATATGCAAATCGGCTAGGAAAGGAAAATCACACAAAATAATCTCGACATCTTTACACAATAAACTGATTGTTGCGGATCCATCAACCAGATTCGCAATTCTCAAAGAAGTCATTAAACACAAAACATCCAAAGAAAAAGCATCAACAAGTTCTTTTGATATAAAAGAATGGGACGCACCCGTATCAAAAAGAACTCGAATAGGATGATCACGAAATAAAGTAATTCCATCCAGAATAGAATGAGAAATACCTTGGCCACGAGATGTGTTGCCAGGGGCTTGAGCAACATTAAGCTTTCCCTCCTTCCTATTTTGAAGTTTGGGACATACATGCATAAATTGGTCTGGGCTCTTGCAATAGCGACAAGTACGAGGCTTTGAACACTTGTTCGCAAAATGGTCTTTCGAACCACAATTATAGCATTTCCCTTGAGTAGAGGAAAAGGTCTTTTCAACAGGAGTTGCTTGCCTCCCTTTCTTATTGGGATAGGGGCCTTTGAATTTGTTTGGCCTCTTCTTGTTGTTGAAGTTTGGTTTGGAACCCACCACTTCAACATCATTCTCCCTATCCGCCTCTTCAAGACGAAGAGCGATATCAATGAGTTGGTCGAAAGAAACTTCTAATTTTAGAAGTAATGGCTTCTTGAGATTTTTGTTTAAGCCATAGACGAACCTCTGGTTCTTCTTTAAAGGGGTGTTGATGTATTCAACCCCGTATTTAGAAAGCAACTCGAAGGAGGCGACATAATCAGTCACGGAAGAATCACCTTGAACAAGGTCTATAAATCGTCGAGCCAATGTCACTTTCTCTGCTTCTGGTACAAATTTCAACTCGAAGGGTTCCCGGAATTGCTCCCAGGCGAGATCCGCTTCATTAATTTCAGAAATAAGAAGTTCGTACCAGTCCAATGCTCTTTCTCGGAGCATACTAGAGGCCACCTGAACTCGGTGAAGGTCAATAAGATTCATGCGAGAAAAGATTCGATCGCATGACCTTAGCCAAGCGTGTACTTCAATAATAGTTTGGAACCTTTGAATGGCTCCCCACCCAAATTAGTGTAATCGCTGCACAAGCATGCAAATCCCGACTTTGGGTGAGTAGGTTCCGGGTTAGCTCCAGCTGCTTGAGCATTTGTCACTAAATCAAGAAGCTGTTGAGCAGTCATAAAAACTCCATCCTGGGGTGGAGTGCTAGATGGTACGCTCTGGGGCGGCCTGGTCTAGACATTTCTCTTCCTTTAGAAAGAAAGAAGAAGAAGAAAAAGGTTATTCACCAAATTGAATATCAAGCAATCTTGATAGATAAACAAGGAATCGTAAGGAAAATAGGATGAATCGGTACGAAGACTCGAATTAAATCCTAAAGCCCGACTCCTAAGATGGACTTAGGACGATGATCCTTGTTATAATATTCCATGTTGTTCCGAAGTTTGGCTCTGATACCAAGCTGTGACTCCCCACCTCTATACCCACGCTAGCCAAGAACACTACGGTGTAATGCTGTCAACTAGCACGGAGAATAAGGCTGTTGAGGAGCGACCATCCATGTAATTTCTTTATGCGAGCACCGATATGTCAGATAGTACAACATGCATTTTATTTCAAGAGAGAAAATCCGACATACCGATACAAACTCAAAACTACTACACAGTGGCTATATAAATCCTCCGGAAACAAATATAGAAATAAGCATAACATAAATCAGTCACAGATAATTCACATCACAAAGGCGGAAGAAGATGTGAATGAATAACTAACACATGAAAGTGTAAATCAGAGTAGCGGTCTAAAAAGATCCGCAATAACACAAAAGAATAGTTACAAGAACTACACAAAAGAATAAGTATACATTATGGAGTCTATATCTCATTTGCATACAATCCAAAAACTACGAATCTAAGTAGTTAACCAAAAGTCAGAGAAATCAATCCCAAGTGAGAAGTCAAGCTGAAGCACCTGTAACATCTCGGTCTGACCCGAGTATTATTTAATAAGAAAATAATAAACGGATCAGTCTAACTATAAATATCAGATGAAACGATATAGAATAAGAGATATGACTGAACACATAATAATCACAATGACAAGCTGTGATATATATATATATATATATATATATATATATATATATATATATATATATAAGTAGTTGAAAATCAACAAGAGATTAATCAATATCACCAAACCTACAAAAGAATCAAAGGAAATGTCATACTCCTTATTTCGTTCACCAAACCATAAATATTGACGATTATATCAATGTCAATCACAAAAGTCAATGACACACGAAATCACCAATGCACACATATTGATAAAACTTATCAATGGAAATCACGAAAATTGGTGAAGCATAAATTCTAGAAATCATCTCAAGAAATCCAGTTAATGACACACGAATTCACCTATGCACAAAAATTGATAAATCATATCAATAGAAATCACAAAAATAGGTGAAGAAGAAAGTTCCAGAATTCGACACACGAAATCCAGAAATCACACAAAATAGGGGGGAGGCCTATCACACGAACGGAAGCATGAAAACTCACCAACATATGTATCACACGAACGAGATGCTATCTCATGGTAGCTAGCCATTAATTTTTGACACACGAACGGCCCGAAAACCATGGGGCGCTACCCCACATATGTGAGTTGAAACTCACACAAACGGGGTTTAGTCTCCCTCGCAGACAAAGAGACATCGCACATTTCTAGTCTAAATCACAAAAATGATCGTCATGATCATCAAGAAGTGTCAATTACAGTAAGCTAGTAAATATACGAGCTTAGCTTCATGTCCCATAACCACTAGCTTAACTTAAATATTTACGAACAAATTGTAGATTTCCACTAGAAAATTGTCACAAGAGATTCAATCGAACAAGTCCAAGAATTAGCCGACGGTAAACACGAGTGTTTCATACCACTCGTTTTACCAAGTCGTTTAATTAGATTTCTCATACGAGTGAGGTAAAGGTTTGTATATACTAATAGATTGGAAATCAGTTTGAGAGAACGAGTTTTGTTATAAAATAGTGTTGAAATCATTTGAAGAAAGAGTTTTGATATTTACTACTAGTATAGAAACCTTTATATTTTTAAAGTGACAAATCATAAAGAAGATTGTAGGAACAATCAATCACTAAAATTCACATACAAAGATGTGAATAAAAATCCAACGAAACCGATAAAGAACCCATCGAAAGGGATATTCAAAAATCCCTAAAAAGGGGTCATCAAAGTCATAATAAATGATAACAACAAATAGGAAACAACGCGAATCGATTAAAGTTGGAAATTCAAGCAACTAGGCGAAATAGGCAAAAATCCAACAGGTCAGTCGGCCGGCTACAGAGCTCGGTCGACCGGACCCTGTTCCAAAATAGTCTCGGGAAGCAGGTCGGTCGGTTGAGCCCTGTAGCCAGTCGACCGGACCAGAGACAGAAAGGTGCCTATGCACCATAGTAGCAGGTCGGTTGACCGGCCACAGGGCTCGGTCGGCCGAACCTGTTCCCAGTCCCTTCAAAGCCCATTGAATACAATGGCCAATCACTACCAAATTGCAACCGTACGAGCATCGGCACTAAGGATTTATGCCAATCGACTACCCGGCCCTATGAGCTCCTTGTTGCATCACCAAAAACACATTTGAACATCAAAGCTATGGTTTTTAAGAATTTGGCTTTCAAAACACAAAAATTGGAATATTCACAAAACCATTCCAAACCAAAAGCTAATGCACATGAATAATTATTAGGAATTCATACCTAACAATCGAAGATAAATATAAGCATAGATGTGAGATAAAAATCTCACCTTTGAACCCAAGCAATTGGAAAAAGAAGCTTGAAAGCAAAGGATGTAGGACCGATTTCACCCTAGAGGGGGGGTGAATAGGGTGATAGTATAAATTGTAAAAATTAATTGCGGAAGCTTATAAAATAAATTCAACACAGATCACAGAAAAGAAGCAGCACAGATAAAAATAATAAATGCAGAAAAGAACGACACAGAATTTACCCAGCTTCGGCAAGAACTGCCTACGTGCTGCCCCCAAGGTTTCTACTAGAAATTAGATAGTCACACGCTTACACACGTAAACTCGCGACACTCGCTACTGACTAACCTAACTCTACGCTCAAAACCCTGCCACAACTCAGCCACTGAGTTGCGAATTCTCAAGCTACGCCACGTAGCTTGTCCCCTAGTCACACGACTAGAAAATTAAGCAGTTTAAAAGGAAAATGAAAATTAAAACAATTTTAAATTAAAATAACCCTAATATAATAAAAACCCCTTTTTATAAAAAAAAAGAAGGCCGGCCCCTTTTAATATCTCTTGACCGTCTTCTTTATTTCTTCTGCGGCCGTTCCTTTTGCAAGTTAGGGCTTCGTCCCTGATTAGGGTTTGATGAAGTTTCCGATTTTATGTTTTATCAATCTTGTGCGCGCAGCTTTGATCTTCTCTTCGTAGCTCTCTTCGGCTGCTTCGTTTGATTTGTTATATGAAATTAGGGTTCGGCTTCGGTTGCTTCGAGATAATCAAATTCGCCTTTCTCTTCTGGTATGTTGATTGCTTTCAGGTTTTATTGCTTGAATTCGATTGCTTTTTCATTTATTCATGCCGATGATGATAATTTGGTACTCGTATTTATATGAATTCGAATACACTAATTAACTCGATACTTTCCTGAAATTCACTTCCTTGATGCACACGACTTTCCTAATATTTTTGCAACTTGTTACTCACGGCCTTGATGTTGATTCGTGCGATACTTACTTGATTCATACGGCAACAACTTTCCCCTTTTACTTCCTGAGTTTTTCAAACATGTGCACCTGACTTTTGTCTTCGGTTTGATGCAGTATTTTACTTCATAACTGCCACGGCATCGACCATCGTTGTGTTCATCCACTGTAGCATTTATTTCGTACATTGCATCACTGTGTTAATACAATTCACCATGCATTGTTTTCCTGTGTTCATGTTCTCGCAGTCTTCATTGTATATTGTATTGATAAACTCACTTGCTTGAGTTTAACCTGTACTTGCTTCACTTGAACTTTTGGTAAAACTGCAGCTTGATGGGTTACATATGCATATAAAGTTGGATTTGTTTCATTTGAAATTCTGTTGCATACAAGACTTTTCATTGTGGTAGCCTTGGTTATTCAGTTGGTTACACTCATGTGTTTGGTCTGCATGTTATGGCCTGTCCCTTGTTTGGTTTTTGATGATATCTTGTTGGCTGTGTATTGAGCATTGTTTGAACTTGTATCACTGCATTGTGGTCTTTGTTGCCTCTTGCATGTAGTTGAGCATTTGAGTCGATTTGTTGCTTCAAATTACTGCTTACTGCACTGACTCATCATGTTCACTTGCGCACTCGAGTTTGTAATCTCTGATTCATGTTGGTACTAGCTGTTGTAGTCCTGTCCACTCATGTGTATGCTTCACTGCAGCCTTCTTTGCATTGTTCATTTTACTGTCTCATTGATGTTGCTGAAATCTGTAGCATCTTGGTTTCACTGATGGCCTGTTGTAGTAGTTGTGACTTGTTTACATTCTCTTCATCACTTCAGTCGTGTATTGCTTTCACCTCTGGCCTGTTGTAGTTGCTGTGTTGGCTTGATCATGGCCTTTGCACTGAGCATTACTTCGAGTTGTATTTACACCATTTCCTGTTGCACTGATTCTTGATATTTGCATCACTTGAGACTTTGATGTTTCTGGTCTGTATCATGATTGAACATAGCATTCATATTGTTGTTGGATACATAGAACTGTTGAGAACAGCTCGACTTCGACTTGGTCTTTGGGTATTGCATTATGTTGTATGCAGTGTTGCATTGACATGTTGTAACTGTACGGTCTTGAGCTCGAGTATTTGCTGTTGCATACATGAGTTTGGTCGACTATCTCCTTGAGTTGCTGTACTTCATGTTGTATATATTGGTTGACTGTGCATACGAGTTGGCGAGGCAGTGCACACGTGTATAAATGTACACGTGTGTATTGCAGCCACTCATGATTAACTGTCCCTGTAGAGTTATCAAGTGTATATATCTATGTGCATGACTTTGTGGCATGTACAGTTCGTGTGTGATGAATTCAAATGTGAATTATGACGAACAACCCAAATAACTGAGGCAGATAAAATTTTCAAAAACCATATTTTATTTTATATTGCAAAAATATTTCTTTTTCAATTTTACTGCGTTAGTGTATATTTTTGCAGATTGCTCAGATGCTGAATTCAAACTGGAATGCAGTTGAAGTTGAAGATAAAGTACGAGTGTGAGTGATATGTAGTGAGGTTATCAATGTAAATATGAAATCGTGATGTATTCAAAAATTGTATAGTTATAGTGAGAGCTTGAAATTGTACTATTCAAAAATGTAATAAATATTTGTTTAAATAAAATATTCGTTTGAATTCAAATTCCGTGTTATATATTTTATTCAGCAAATATTTGTTTAATCTGTGAAAATAAAATAGTATATTAACAAATACATTTAAACGAATGTATATATGTTTATTATCATCAAACAAAAAATCATATAAGCGCATATTCAACAATCTCCCCCTTTTGATGATAACAAACATATATTTAGGATTTTGAAACATATTAAATGTATTTGATGATTCCACCATTTAAATGCTTGCTCCCCCTATTTAAATGCTTCATCTTTACTAAACTCCCCCTTCTTATATGCATAGTAGTATAAGATTTATTTGCCAAAATCCAATATTTCTCTCCCCCTTTTGTTATCAGCAAAAGAGTAAAAGTGTCATGAAATAGAGATAAGGTGATAGATAGTAATATAGCATTAAAACTCAATCTAGATAGTAATAAGGTGATAGATAAGGTGATAGATACTA
The DNA here is from genome assembly GCA_030765085.1 of Allium cepa. NCBI lineage: Eukaryota > Viridiplantae > Streptophyta > Magnoliopsida > Asparagales > Amaryllidaceae > Allium > Allium cepa. The sequence continues at coordinate 197,957,393 of CM060946.1, forward strand.
TGTAATTTAAATAGAGAATCAAACAAAAATCATACCTATTCTTGTTAGGCGCATATTCCATTTTTAGAGATGATGGGAATGATGTTATCATAAAATCATACAGTTGTGTCTATTTGTGGCATATTTATATCAGGAATTTGAATATCTACTAACCATGCATAACCGTTAGGACTTTTAAATGAGATTAGTAGTATTCTAATTTTATTTTATTTTTAGAAAAAATGAATTCAAGTATCTTCTAACCACGCATAACCGTGAGGACTTTTAAATGGGATTAGAATCAACTTGTTTATTTATTATTATTAATAATTATTAAAAAATCAACTTTTGATATGCGTTCCATACATGCATAACCGTGAGGACTTTTAAATGAGCATGGAACTACATATCAAATTCCAAGTAATTCACTCATGCATAACCGTGAGGACTTTTAAATGAGAGTGAACACTTTGAATTTTATTTTATTTTATAAACTGAAAAACGAATTATTCCTGATTATGATACCACATATTGACAAACTATATTGGATTTTTGATAGGCGATGGTCGATAGAAATATGATAGAATTAGAAATGGTCATGGAATTTTTGCCAAACAAAGAATTTTATAACTCTTGTTTGAATTTCTAAAGTAATTTACTAAGTATACTGTCTTGAGGAAAAATGTATGATTAATATCACTCCTTATCATTTTTCAGTCACTATTTACCTTTTTGATAATTAGTAGGGGGATAGATTTGTTAATTAGGCAATCAAATTTCTAAAACACCTAGACTGAGACGTAGCTTGCAAAAACTGTTTTCTGGAAGGGGTTTTGTAAAGATGTCTGCCAATTGTGAATCAGTTGAAATAAAATTTATGCTGATATTTTCTTTGGAAATATGATCTCGAATAAAATGATGCCTAACATCTATATGTTTTGTTCGTGAGTGATGCACAGGGTTATTTGTGAGATCAATTGCACTTTTACTGTCACACATTAGTGGTACACGTTTAAAATTTAGACCATAGTCTTGCAAAGTTTGTATCATCCATAAGATTTGAGCAGAGCAACCGCTTAGAGCAATATACTCTGCCTCTGTGGTGGATAATGCAATACAATTTTGTTTTCTGCTTGACCATGCAACTAATGAATGTCCTAACATAAAACATGCTCCACTAGTACTTTTTCTATCAACTAAATTTCCAGCATAATCAGCATCTGAAAAACCTTTTAATTCAAAGTTATCATTTGATGGATACCAAAGGCCAAACCGTGAGGTGTGTAACAAGTATCTTATAATTCTTTTAACAGCTGTTAAATGAGATTCTTTTGGGTTAGATTGAAAACGTGCACACAAGCAGACAGAAAACATGATGTCAGGTCTAGAAGCGGTAAGATAAAGGAGTGATCCAATCATACCTCTGTACTGCTTTTGATCAACTGTCTTACCTTTTTCATCCTTGTCAAGCTTAAGTGTTGTACTCATGGGAGTTCTTGCTGGTTTGGCATCTTTCAATCCAAATTTGTTGACAAGTTCCCTAATATATTTTGTATGAGAAATGAACGTTCCTTTATCGCTTTGTTTGATTTGAAACCCTAAAAAAATTTTTAACTCTCCAACCAAGCTCATTTCAAATTTTTCCTGCTATAGGATTTCCAATTACTAATTCTGGAGGATGGTCTGCTTTGAATTTCAGTTTTGCTGGATCTAGATTCCTTCGATCCTCTGGAGATATGGCAGTTTCTCTGATCTTATCAGTTTCTTTTGGTTCTTTATGCTCATCTTTTTCTTTCTCCTCTTCACCATTGCTTTTGGATGTTTCTTGATTATCAATGCCTTCATCAAATTTCACATTTATTGATTCCACGATTGTTTTAGTCCTTTTGTTGTAGACTCTGTAAGCTTTGCTTCTCGAAGAGTACCCCATGAAAATACCCTCATCGGCTTTTGCTTCAAATTTTCCTAATTGATCACCTGTATTGAGAATATAACAAGAACATCCAAACACTTTAAAGTATGCAATGTTTGGTTTATTGTTGAACCATAGCTCATAGGGAGTCTTGTTGAGAATTGGTCTAATCATAACTCTATTCATTACATAACATGCTGTATTTACTGCTTCTGCCCAAAAATGTAAAGGTAGTTCATACTCATTTATCATAGATCTAGCCAACTCTTGTAAAGTTCGATTCTTTCTCTCAACTACCCCATTTTGTTGTGGAGTACGTGGTGCAGAGAATTCATGTTTGATTCCATTTTCATCACAAAAAAATTCAAATTCACAATTTTCAAATTCTCCGCCATGATCACTTCTTAGTGAGATAATAGAAACTTCCCTTTCATTTTGGACTAATTTTGTGAAATTTTCGAAGTATGAAAATGTTTCTGATTTCTTAGCTAAGAAATATACCCATGTATATCTTGAGTAGTCATCAACTATTACAAAACAATATTTCTTACCTCCTAAGCTAGCAATGTCATTAGGTCCGAATAGATCCATATGAACTAGCTCAAGCACTCTAGAAGTGCTTACACTGTTTTTGGTATGAAATGATGATTTTTTAAGTTTTCCTAAAGTGCATGCTTTACAAATGTTTTCTGTTTCAAACTCATGTGAAGGCAACCCTCTTACCAAATTTTTCCTTTTTAATTTGTTTAGCAAGTTCATACTAACATGCCCTAAACGTCGATGCCATAAATTTACTTCTATGTCCTTAGCTACCAAGCATTTAGACATGGTGAGATCATCAAAAGATAGAGAGTATATATTACCTTTCCTTTTACCTGAAAATAAGATTTCGTTAGATGAATTGTCAATAATTTTGCACAAGTCAGAGTCAAAAATAACATTCATACCTTTATCACATAACTGGCTGATTGATATCAAGTTGTGATGTAGATTTTCAACATATAGTACATCATTCAGGATAAATGAATTGTTACCTACTTTACCTTTGCCAACAATTTTACACTTTTCATTGTTACCCATTGTGACCCTGCCACCTTTGTACTTTTCTAGGCTAAGGAACTTTGATTTATCGCCTGTCATGTGTCTGGAACAGCCAGAGTCCAGATACCATTGCTGTTGTTCCTTAGCCTGCCAACATACCTACACGGGGAAAAATTTTGGTGACCTATTTGTTTTTATAGGTCCAAGGTTGTTAGTGGCAGAATTTTTTAAAAGATAATTTAGAGGAGACCCAAAGCTATTTATACATGTTCCTTTTGGCACCCAAATTTGTTTTAATTTGAGAGATTTTATATTTGTGCCTTTTGGAACCCAAATCGATATAGTCGTCACATGTTTGGGTTTATACCAACAACTATTTTGATTGTGTTCAAATGAATCGATTTGATTTCTATTATTTTGACATTTGTTATATCCAAGCCCTTGCCTAGATGTATTAATAGATTGTTTCCCTAATAGCATATTCAAGGATTTTTCTCCTTTTGAAAACTTATCTAAAGTCGTTGATAGTTGTTGAACTTGAGTTTTGAGAGTTTCATTTTCGGTTAACAGTTGAGTGCACTTTTTAATGGAGTTTTCTCTTCTTGCGTTTTCACTTTCTTTTAAAAACAGGATTTCATTTTCAAGTGAATTAATTTTGTTTTCTGATTTTTTAATCTCTTCTTCGAACGTTGGACACTTGTCACACTTAGGGATCCTACTTTGATAGGTTTTAACTAATTGATTAAGTTGTTTATTTAAATCTATCAAAGTGTCTTTTTGTGATTCAAGTTTGGCATACTTTTCCCTAAGTCGTTCAAAACAGCCATTTACTTCGTGAAAATATATAAGTAATTCTGAATGTGACAGTTTTGATACCTCACTTGGCTCGTCGTCATCACTGTCAGTTACTTCACCATGAAGACATAGATTTGCTCTTTCACTCTCACTTTCGGTGCTATCGCTTTCATCTTCATCAATTTCATCCCAAGTAGCCGCAAAACTTTTCTTCTTCAGTTTCTTTCCTTGGTTTGGTCGATTTTGAGGACAATTTGGCTTAATATGGCCTGGTTTATTGCATTTGTGGCAAATAATCTCTTGTTTCTCCGAAATGTCTAGTGCTTTGTTTATTCTGCTTTTAATTTGATGATTTCTGGCTGGATTTCCATATTTGCGATTCCATTTTTTGAATCTCTTTATTAATAGTGCTAATTCAGCTTCACCATCCTCATCATCGTCGTCGTTCTCAGTTGTTCCTTTTAGAGCAATTGATTTCTTTCGAGTATCACCTCCTTCACGTTCTTCCTTGTATTTCATTTCTAGCTCATAGGCAGTGAGATTTCCGATGAGTTCTTCGACTTTCATTTGTTTCAAATCTTTTGATTCTTGAATGGCAGTCACTTTGGCTTCAAAACTTCGTGGAAGGACTCTGAGGATTTTTCGGACTATCTCCAACTCTGTATATGGTTTTCCAAGAGCTTTTGATTTGTATACGATATTGGAAAGTCGTCCATGCATCTCTTTGACATTTTCTTCTTTCGCCATTGTGAAGTTCTCGTATTCGCTGCTTAGCATTGCAAGGCGAGATTCTTTGACTTGAGATGTTCCTTCGTGAGTCACTTCTAATGTGTGCCATATTTCCTGCGCAGTTAAACAATGAGAGACCCGATTAAATTCAAATTGATCCAATGAACAGATAATAGAGTTCATAGCTTTAGCATTAGCATTTTGTAATTTATTTTCTAGCTCTGTCCATTGGTCCATCGGTTTATCTATTTCCTGATTGTCTACAATTATAGTTGGTGATCTATAACCTGTCTCAACAATGTTCCAAGCATCAATGGTTTTTAGAAAAATTTTCATTCTATTTTTCCAATAAGCATATTCACCACTGAACATTGGTGGTCTAACTATGGACTGACCCTCAGCAAAAGCATTATTAAAAGAAGCCATTTTAAAATTTCAAACTTTTTAAAATGATTTTTGAAAAATGAATTTTAAAACAGAAATTGACTTCAATTCCTAGCTCTGATACCACTTGTAGGACCGATTTCACCCTAGAGGGGGGGTGAATAGGGTGATAGTATAAATTGTAAAAATTAATTGCGGAAGCTTATAAAATAAATTCAACATAGATCACAGAAAAGAAGCAGCACAGATAAAAATAATAAATGCAGAAAAGAACGACACAGAATTTACCCAGCTTCGGCAAGAACTGCCTACGTGCTGCCCCCAAGGTTTCTACTAGAAATTAGATAGTCACACGCTTACACACGTAAACTCGCGACACTCGCTACTGACTAACCTAACTCTACGCTCAAAACCCTGCCACAACTCAGCCACTGAGTTGCGAATTCTCAAGCTACGCCACGTAGCTTGTCCCCTAGTCACACGACTAGAAAATTAAGCAGTTTAAAAGGAAAATGAAAATTAAAACAATTTTAAATTAAAATAACCCTAATATAATAAAAACCCCTTTTTATAAAAAAAAAGAAGGCCGGCCCCTTTTAATATCTCTTGACCGTCTTCTTTATTTCTTCTGCGGCCGTTCCTTTTGCAAGTTAGGGCTTCGTCCCTGATTAGGGTTTGATGAAGTTTCCGATTTTATGTTTTATCAATCTTGTGCGCGCAGCTTTGATCTTCTCTTCGTAGCTCTCTTCGGCTGCTTCGTTTGATTTGTTATATGAAATTAGGGTTCGGCTTCGGTTGCTTCGAGATAATCAAATTCGCCTTTCTCTTCTGGTATGTTGATTGCTTTCAGGTTTTATTGCTTGAATTCGATTGCTTTTTCATTTATTCATGCCGATGATGATAATTTGGTACTCGTATTTATATGAATTCGAATACACTAATTAACTCGATACTTTCCTGAAATTCACTTCCTTGATGCACACGACTTTCCTAATATTTTTGCAACTTGTTACTCACGGCCTTGATGTTGATTCGTGCGATACTTACTTGATTCATACGGCAACAACTTTCCCCTTTTACTTCCTGAGTTTTTCAAACATGTGCACCTGACTTTTGTCTTCGGTTTGATGCAGTATTTTACTTCATAACTGCCACGGCATCGACCATCGTTGTGTTCATCCACTGTAGCATTTATTTCGTACATTGCATCACTGTGTTAATACAATTCACCATGCATTGTTTTCCTGTGTTCATGTTCTCGCAGTCTTCATTGTATATTGTATTGATAAACTCACTTGCTTGAGTTTAACCTGTACTTGCTTCACTTGAACTTTTGGTAAAACTGCAGCTTGATGGGTTACATATGCATATAAAGTTGGATTTGTTTCATTTGAAATTCTGTTGCATACAAGACTTTTCATTGTGGTAGCCTTGGTTATTCAGTTGGTTACACTCATGTGTTTGGTCTGCATGTTATGGCCTGTCCCTTGTTTGGTTTTTGATGATATCTTGTTGGCTGTGTATTGAGCATTGTTTGAACTTGTATCACTGCATTGTGGTCTTTGTTGCCTCTTGCATGTAGTTGAGCATTTGAGTCGATTTGTTGCTTCAAATTACTGCTTACTGCACTGACTCATCATGTTCACTTGCGCACTCGAGTTTGTAATCTCTGATTCATGTTGGTACTAGCTGTTGTAGTCCTGTCCACTCATGTGTATGCTTCACTGCAGCCTTCTTTGCATTGTTCATTTTACTGTCTCATTGATGTTGCTGAAATCTGTAGCATCTTGGTTTCACTGATGGCCTGTTGTAGTAGTTGTGACTTGTTTACATTCTCTTCATCACTTCAGTCGTGTATTGCTTTCACCTCTGGCCTGTTGTAGTTGCTGTGTTGGCTTGATCATGGCCTTTGCACTGAGCATTACTTCGAGTTGTATTTACACCATTTCCTGTTGCACTGATTCTTGATATTTGCATCACTTGAGACTTTGATGTTTCTGGTCTGTATCATGATTGAACATAGCATTCATATTGTTGTTGGATACATAGAACTGTTGAGAACAGCTCGACTTCGACTTGGTCTTTGGGTATTGCATTATGTTGTATGCAGTGTTGCATTGACATGTTGTAACTGTACGGTCTTGAGCTCGAGTATTTGCTGTTGCATACATGAGTTTGGTCGACTATCTCCTTGAGTTGCTGTACTTCATGTTGTATATATTGGTTGACTGTGCATACGAGTTGGCGAGGCAGTGCACACGTGTATAAATGTACACGTGTGTATTGCAGCCACTCATGATTAACTGTCCCTGTAGAGTTATCAAGTGTATATATCTATGTGCATGACTTTGTGGCATGTACAGTTCGTGTGTGATGAATTCAAATGTGAATTATGACGAACAACCCAAATAACTGAGGCAGATAAAATTTTCAAAAACCATATTTTATTTTATATTGCAAAAATATTTCTTTTTCAATTTTACTGCGTTAGTGTATATTTTTGCAGATTGCTCAGATGCTGAATTCAAACTGGAATGCAGTTGAAGTTGAAGATAAAGTACGAGTGTGAGTGATATGTAGTGAGGTTATCAATGTAAATATGAAATCGTGATGTATTCAAAAATTGTATAGTTATAGTGAGAGCTTGAAATTGTACTATTCAAAAATGTAATAAATATTTGTTTAAATAAAATATTCGTTTGAATTCAAATTCCGTGTTATATATTTTATTCAGCAAATATTTGTTTAATCTGTGAAAATAAAATAGTATATTAACAAATACATTTAAACGAATGTATATATGTTTATTATCATCAAACAAAAAATCATATAAGCGCATATTCAACAAAGGAGAATCAACCACTCTCCAAATTCAACTCAAGAAGCTTGATTCTAAGCTAAAAAGTGAAACATTTCCCAAATTAGGTTTGGGAATTTTCTGTAATCAAAGAGAGAAAGAGATGGAGAAGAAGAAGAGAAGCTTACCAATGGCTTCTTCTTGAGTTTGGAGCAAGAAATTGATTTGCAAATGGAAACTAGGGTTTTGGATTTCTATTTCCCATTCTCTTCCACCATTAATCTCTTTAGAACTGAAATTAGAGGAAGAGGGAGTGAATGAAGAGGGGGGTTTCAGTTTGGGGTATTAAGTTAGAACATTGGGCTGAACCCAACCTAAACCCAAAGCCCAAGTGAAAAGTAGCAAAATTCTACTTTCTCCAAACATATCGAAGCTTATACTCGAAAAGGTCGCAAACGGCATTTTAAACTCAATGGGAGTGGTCCCGAGTCCTAATTTGACCGTATGCAAAAAGTAGCTTTTCGGACTAAATTCCGAGTATCGATAAAATATTTAAATATAAAAATCAACAAATATGCGGGTTGTTACAATAAATTTGTATAATGCTATTTAAAAATATACACACTTATAAATAAATTAACATAATTTATTTAACCATTGAAACTTACTTTTCTAAAATCAGCATTTTGTCACTTTTGTCCATATAGGCAAATGTTACTATTTTTGTGTATGCTTCTCTTTTCAAATCCTATCTAATTTTGTTTGAATCATATAACCTTACTTATTTTACCTTTAAATTCACTTTAAATATTATATTTTAAAGTGGTCAAATTCTAGATCATTACATTCTCCCATACTTAAAAGAATTTCGTCCTCGAAATTACCTAAACAAAAGTTTACCTAAAACATTTGCCTTTAAACTTAATTCCATATAATATACTCAGACCATCTGTATGAAATATCTTATTCGATCTCCTATTCGAATACACAACTTCATTTTCAAACTAGTATCGTCCCTCGATCCTCTAGTGCGGACTTTAACCATGTTCTTTGCTTAGAAACCTTTGCTTTCCTTGCATAGTGCTCAACTATGATGGAAAGCTAAAGTACCTAACCAAACATCCTCATCAATGTTCGTCATCAAGAATTGACTGATAAATCATTTTTCGGACCAGTGTAAATACATCAAAGTTCCAAACTCGAATCTTAGATCAAAATGTATGATGAGATGATCTACATATAACATATGTATTTATTGACCCTTAAAACTTTCATAAAATTTTATGTTAAGCTCAAACACTTTATAAAGGTGTTTTTTCACATAATACCTTTAATTAATTATTTCCAAATATTTTCATTAAAGGGAAATATTCTAAAGAAACTCACTCAAAAGATAATTTATCTTTATTATAAAATTTTTCCCATAATCTTTTCACTTAGTATATTTCCTTTAACATTAATATAATTCATGAATAATTTCATAAAGTTATTACTTAAGTTTGTCACATCTTATAACAAATGCAAATCAATCAGTTTTAAAGACTTAAGTCCATATTCTTAATTAATGCTAGAATTCATTATTAAAACATTTTCCAGGTTATAATTATCTTTTTGAGGGGTCCTTATTTTACCTAATAGTTCATGACTTAAATCTACATTTGTATGATATACCTTTACATCCTAAGAGTATATAAAAATCCCAAATTCCAAATTGGTTTTACTTGAATCCGTCTGTCTAACAAATTTAGACTTTGTGCAATTTACTATTATCTCAAATTCATAAGTTATAAAATTTATTTCTTATTTAGTACTATTGTTAGATTTCTAGCTTTGAAAAACAATTTTTAAAACCACATGTATTTAAATCTTATACTCTTAACTCTTAAATCTTTTTTCTTTATAAATCTGATTTATAAATTATCCTTATCTTATTTCATTTACTCAAAGTATTTTCCAATGGTTTATCTTTTACCAAAATATTCCATAAATTCCTTACCTTTGAGTTTGGTGTGATTCAGAAATTTTTGACTGTCCAAAATCGTCCAAAATTTCGCTTTATTTTAGCAATTAGCGATTCCAAATTTATCTTTACTTTATAAACTTTTACAAAGATTACTAATAAATGGTTAAAAAAAATTATATATATTGAGTAACTCTAAAAAAATCCAAGGAATTGGGTATTACCAATAGTATCATATATCCTCTTAATAAGAAGAGTAATACTTAAGAGAAGTGTTTACTATCCGAACACATCTCTTGTCCATTTTTAGTTTATTTTTGAGTCAATCGAATTAGTTATCATAAAATACCATTTTTATTTGAAATAATACCATTTTCAAAATCCTTTAGAGATTACTTTTATAAAACCTATCTTATATATTAATTTTATGTTATATTAATTAACTTCATTTAAATTACCACAATTCTTTAAATTACTCGAATTTAAATTGTCATTCCTTTTATATTTATCTTTTTACACAATCATTTTCTGTTACATTTTTATCTTATGTGTTCATTCCTGAAATAAATCTTATTATTAAGCACCTTATAGTCAAATCGTGAAACTTAATTCACAAGGTATCTGTACTTAAAAGTTTTAAATCAAACAATTTATGATAATAACTTAAAATTTTCATTTCTTAATTTACTATTTTGGAATAAGTATTAAAGATTTTATTGACCTTATCAGATTTCTTACTTATCGATAATCTTTATAAAACATCTTATAGTCAAACTGTGAAATATTAATCACAAGATGTTTATATTTAAATTTCTCTAATCCTAATTTCTAATTATACAACTTTTCAAAATATATACTTTATATTCAAAATATAATCCTAGGTCAAATTATTTCGTTTCCCTTTTTTTTTTTAAAATCAACGTGTCGATATTCTTTGTTAAGGGTTTAGAAGTACCTATCGATATAGTTGTACTTCCCATATCGACTAGAATTTATAAACCACTCAACCAATAAATCAACACAAAATAATTTATTAGTCACTAACAAATATGCGCTCATATATAATACACTCAAACTCATTCTAAGGTGTTACTAACCCTATCTCTAATGAGTTATTCATCCTAGGGTATTACTAATCCTATCTCCAATGAGCCTTTATCCAACCAAAACCAAGGTTCTCGCTTAACCTTCAGCTCTGATACCAAATGTAATGAACCGTTTTTCTGTACCCTTTGAATCGACAATAAACCAATGTCTAACTCAAATTGCACGAAAAGACAAATCATTAAGGGTAGAAAGAAAATAAAGACAGAATAGAAACTCACACGAATGGATAACATATATTATTTCAATAATAATCTTTATAGCGGAAAATTTTAAAATACAATACCAGAGTCTAACCTAGATTCATCCTGGACAGTTATAGCACCTGCCCTTACAAATGCTGAAAAATAAAAAAATAAATACAATAGATGCAGCGGATAATAGAATACGTCCAAACTATGATGAAGATCTCCTGCTCTCCTCTGGAAACTCCAACCATCTTTAACAAAACGCGAAACTACTCGGATCTGACCCGAGTATTAAAAATACCCGGATCAGGCTTGATAAACTAGCATGAGAAACTCGAATATAAATGATAGTGTCATATATCATCTTTTGAATAAAATCATTTAAAAAGAAATAGTATCTCATAAGACCACGCTCACACATAAACACAGACGGGTTTTTACCTTATGATAACTAGAACACTTTTATACCAAAATACACTTGATATTATTTTTAATGACATTCTTTTGAAAACACTTTTCAAATAAACTTATTCAAATAAGGTACCGATATTTGGACTAAGTCTTAAGGTAATATATCCGGACTGGGTCAACGGAATATACCGAACGGAATGTTTGATACCAAAAGGGGTAGTTGAAATGTTTGCAAGTTATTACATCTATTTTGGGAATACAATCAAAATCGTAAAGCTCGTATTGAAATTAGATTTCCAACATGATAGGAAACTAGTGGAAAGATCAATCTGTATCCATGGCTTATGTTCATGACTCAGACGCCGTTATACAACACAAATGGCTAAAAGTGGATACAATCTACGAATAATATCCAAGGACTTGGTCTTCGCGCATCCCTTCCATGAGTCCCAGATGTATCAGTACCTGGGGCTCATAACATCTGATAACCCAAATCACTACTATCCGAAATGCGAGCATACATCTGACCACATAGAATCCCATCATAACCAGGATGTGAGGCTCGCGAGGCTACGATCAATTTCTTCAAAGCCACGCTTTTCATTCAAAACCACGCTTTGATCATAACAAGTTCCACTTTGAATGCCATATTGTCACTCCTTTAACAACTATTTTCCTTCCATAAAAATACAATCCTTAAACTTGTACGTCTCAAGAAGGATGTTAAGCTAAGAGATGTTGCTTTCTCTACCACAACTGATGTACATTTATAAAAGTCAAACATTGTGTCTCAGAAATCCAATGTCAAACATTCGTCCATACAAGTTCGTTCTGGGACTGAATGAAACCGAAGGCACTCTCCTACTAGCACTAGTAGCGAGCAGTCTTAGCAATCCGAAAAATCTCCACAACATGGAGACCGCTGCTATAAATAACTATATAATAGGATCTACCCAAAGCATGTTCAACAAGCAGTCTTCATGCTATGAAGATCCACGGTCTTCAACAATCATCATCTTCAACATGTCTTCACTTTCGAATGTATACATTGGTTTGAAGTGGTTTCCGGATAGGAATTACCCGAATCCGACTCCGTTCCTTCGAAGCCAATTATCGATTTAAAAAATGTTCAATTCATATATGGATATCAATCATTAATCAATTACTTCATCTTTTATATAAATCAAATATCTTTTTTAGATATATTATTTTCAATTTATTCCATTTTTTTCAAGAGTATATGGAATCATTAAGCCTCATTTATAAAATCATTTGATTTATCAAACCTTTCTTAAATCCTAGAATAATTCCAAATCATTTTCCCTTTTACTTAGGAAAACCTTTTCAAATCATTCTTTTGCTCTTAATTAATGATTTTTTACATTCAAATTATAACTTTTAACTTAGGGAAAATATTCCCAAATCATTCATTAAATCTTGCTCGAAGATTTTTTTTTTAACTTCAAATCATATTTTTGCAAATCGAAGATTTTCATAACAGAGCACTACTGCCACTTTAAATGTGGAAAATTTCACCTCCAGGGACCAATGACAAGTAATCCTACGTCATAAAGATCTTTGTCTTCAATATATTAAATTTCGAAAATTAGTTTGAAGGGTTTTTTCGATAGGAATCATCCAAACCTGATCCCAATTTTTCAGATAGGAATCACCCAAATCCTATCCCGGTTCCTTCATGCTAATCGTCAATAAAAAGATGATAATTTCATATGGGGTTTCGAAAATTATTTTGAAGTGATTTTCGGATAGGAATCACCCCAATCCGATCCCGGTTCTTTGGATAGGAATCACCCAAATCCAATCCAATCCCAGTTCCTTCGTACTAATCATCGATACAAGATGTTAAGTGGTTAGTTAACATTCAAAGAATTTCTTTTCTTTTACCTTAGAAAAACTTAAACATGATCTTTTAGACCATCCGGGCTTTCCTTTCGATCTATTCCACCCTTCGCCTAAAAAGAGAAAACATACACCAGGTAAGTTCAGGGCATTGGTTGCTCCATCCCTAACCTTAGTTAAACACCTTGTTTTTTCATCCCAGATCTCACATGCGGGACAAATGTACTAGTATTTCCACATACTCAGTTTTTTTATTACATTTAATATTCTTCATTTTTTGTTTAAGTGGTATAAACATTTCATCTTAACCATTTATTAAAACTCTTATTAAAACTTCCAAATCATCTTTAAATTACTTAATTATTCCTTTAAAAATCATTCACGAAAGATTCAGAAAAGAATTGTTAAGTTGAAACTTATATTCAAAAGATTATAGAATTCGCAGCATAAGAGTGCTGCGGAAAGTGCTATATAAGCTTATTTGATTTAAACAAAATTTTAATATTTGTTCCATTCCATATCTCTTTTAAACCATTTTAGTAGATTTATCAAATTTATTTCATATTTTTAATCATTTAAAATATCATTTATAAAGAAATCCCCTTTTGGATCTCGAACTGCAAAACCGCGATGTTTTTGGAAAATTGTTTTGGATATTTTTCAAAATCTACTTAATGAAATCTTGATTTTCTTTCTTCATTGGAAACTACTATCATTGTGGACCAAATACTTTTTATTTCGAAGAAATTCGACTTATAAATCATTCTCTAGGTCAATTTGAATCTACGGGTCGAAATTTACGAACTGCCGCTACGCGACGAGCTCGATTTTGACCAATTTTGTGAATTGCTTCGAAACTTGTCCGAAACACTTCAAATTTGTTTTAAACCATATTTAAACTATTTTAACTCATTTAAAATCATTAAGAGGGTAAATAACTTCCATACACATAATTGTATGGATTTAATTCTCATTTAATTAACTATGGTTAATTACTAATCATTTCTCTTATCATTTATCAAATAAGTTATCAACCAAATAAAAAATCACATAATCAGCCAATTTGCAACCAAGTTATCAAACATTCATTCAATATATTTAAACTTTCAAATCATTATACTTGAAATAAGTTATGTATTAATTAGTAAATATGAGTACCCACCGTAAACCAAAGCGATCTACTTCTTACCAACATTCTAATCAACTAACACTTTACTAATTAATTCCTACTCCATTAAACACTAGCAAACAAAACCCTCTTCCTTTCAATAGCTTGGCCGAGGCTTGAGATGGAGGTTGGCCGAAAATATAGAGAAGAAGCGGCAGAGCTTTGAACTTGAATTCCCAAGATTTAGATTTGAAAAATAGGCCATCTTCTCTCTTATTTTTGACTTTCTAACTCTCAAAATTTGAAAAACTTATTAACTGAGAAGTTGTTGCAAATTCATTTCTCTCGAATTTAAAAAAGGATCACTTGGTTTTGATTATTTTTGAGAAAGAAACGATAGAATGAAGAAGAGGTATTGTTAGATTGACAAAAATGAAGCTCGAAAATGCACTTCAAAGAATTGAGTTTCAGGTATAGCAAACTTCAAAACTGGAAAAGGTGATCAACATAAAATTGTAGCAACTGGAATTCATATTGTTTAAGAAAAAGAATTTCTTAATTTGGATCGGTTATGATCAATTTATGATTAAAATAAAATGGCCTATTCTCTGACTTGAAAACTGAGCCAGAAAATGCACTGGAAAGAAGTAGATTTTTTGGCATGGTTACTTTAGAATGTGACAAAGTGGTCAACATAAAAATTGTAGCCACTGGAAAAATACATGATTTTAAAAAAAAAAATTTGTATATTGATTTAGTATTAAAGAAGTTATGACCAAGAGAAGAAGGGGTAAAATATAGAGAAAAGAGGAGTTTGATTTGAAGAGAATAAAATTGATTTCTTTTGAATATTTTTAAAATATTTTGACACTATTTCTTTCTAATTTTTTCTATGGCTTGGAAGCCATTGAAGAGAAGAGGAAGAAGATGAAGAAGTTTAAGAAAAGAAGAAGAAATGTGAATGATAGTGAGAAGAAGGTAGGTATTTGTAGAAAAAGAAAGAAGTGGTAAATTTACCATAATAACCTCTTACCAAATTACCAAACTAACCTGATTTCAACCTAAATCAATCTCCACTTTTTCAATACTTAACATCATCTTTCACATCCTTAATTTATGTCTTAGTCACTTAAAGATTAAGTAAAGAATATCATAATTATGTTGGCTTTGATTTGATGTGATTGGATGTTTACTTTTTCTTACTTTGTTCAATTCTTACTTACTTTTGCTAATGACTTCTAAAAGTTTTCTAATCTTATTTAGTAAAAGTAAACATGTTTAGCAAATTAATTAATACTTACGCTTTTTGAATATATATTCCTATATAAGAAAATAAAGGTGCGACGATGTTGTGACAACTTTTAATCGACAAAACATTGATTTTTGACAAAATATTTTACGATCACATTTTGAAAACATTTTGACGTTTTAGTTAAACTATTTATTTATGTAAACCAAATTTAAAAATAAATTTTCATAATGCTATTTAAAAATATAAACACTCGTAAATAAATTAACATAATTTATTTTGACCATTGAAACTTACATTTCTAAAATCAGCATTTTGTCACTTTTGTCAATATAGGCAAATGTTACTTTTTTTGTGTATACTTCTCTTTTTAAATCCTATCTAATTTTTTTGAATCATATGACCTTACTTAATTTAAATTTAAAATCACTTTAAATATTATATTTTAAAGTGGTCAAATTCCAGGTCGCTACAATTAAACTAGCTTCCTTGAGTTTGTATTGGCATGGGCTTCCATTCTATATAAGTTTTGTAGTGTACAGTGTTGATTTGGTTGGGCTCAACTTTAGGGATGTGACCTAGGGTTTGGTCTCGAGGTCATTTTAGGCGATGATGCGTCATAAGATTGGTTACAATGACTTTCTCATGTGGATTAGCATCAAAGGGATGATTTTGGAAGGGTGTGGCTTGAAGTTGGAGGTGTGGCATTTTCAATGTTGAAGATGCACCCTACATGTCACATTTTGATTAATGGGGTCTAGTTCTTTGACATGGTGTTGGGGAGGTGGAGATTTAGATGTGGAGTTCATTGGTGAAGTCCATTCACCGATTCATTGAACGTAGTGGGAGATCTTGCGTACATGTATAAGGGTGTGTGCATGTATGCATGTACCGGGAGGAGTTTTAAAATGAGGAAGAAGAACTAAGGATGGATAATTAGAGTTAATTAAAGTTATTAGTTAAATTAAATATTTTAATTAATTTGAAATCTTATAACACTCATATCTTGCTCATACGAGATCGTATTAGGATACGGTCTTTTGCATTGGACTCGGATCAACATTGACTAAGTGTTGGAGCTAATTTCATTAGATTTGGATCTAGTAGAAATTTAAGCTAAAATCATTTGATTTTGGATCAAACTGGAATGTGAAAGCATCAACATGAATTTCAATGAGGCGACTCACCTTTAAATATATTATGTGATATCTGTGTTGCTATAGAATATTGTTGAATGCTTGGAGGATAGTTGATAGTTTTAATTAAGTATAAATTAATAATAAAATTGTAGCAATTTGATTTAATTGTGTGCAACGTAGTTAAATTAGTTATACTTCATTTGTGATATCTATTTAATAGAATAAAATGCCATTCTGCTAATAAAATTGAGCAGATTATTTGGACATTTATCGAGCAGAAAAATCAACGTTCTATGCTTGCAAAGTACAAAAATTATTTTCGAAGTTAATTAATATGTGGATAATTAATAAATGATACATTAGTTATTGATTACTGATTGTTAACAATAATATGATTGTCAGTATTGTTTGATTGTTTGTATGGATTTGAATTCATGAGTGAAAATCGGATTACATAAATAACCATTGTTTTGCAGGTAATATTTGTTGAGAGACCCTAAGGGGTTTCTCGTCAGTAATAATTTACCGTTATATGCATCTTATTTATATTATTATGTTGCTTACAGTAATGTTTGGATGAAATAATTATGACATACTATATGAAATATCATCCACTTAAACCCTTGTTGTATGTTAAATTTGAGCTTGTATTTTTACAAAATAAATGATTGGTTGTGTTTTTACACTTTGAAAGTCGTTTAAACTATATTTTCCAGTATTTTGATAATTTTAAAAATAAAGGATAAGTTTTGATTAAAATTTATAAAAGGGGTTATAAATTTAATTAATTATCTTCTGGGATAATTTACGCTGTTTTAAATTTATAAAGAGATTATAAATTTGATTAATTATCTTTTGAGATAATTAATGTCATTTTAAAATTATGAAAGATTATAAATTGGATAACCTTTTGGGATAATTAATGTTGCTTAAATTTATGAAGGGGTTATTTACCTTAAATATTTTGTAAATTCTTTTCAACTGGGTTTGCAAGCATTGTATAAGTATTTGAAAAGAATTAAAGGCTTGAATATATTCTTAATTATTATTTAAATATAATGAAGTTACTTAATAAATTTATTAATGATGTTTAAAGTTAACTAACAGATTTGATAAAAATGTTTTAAAGTTAATTAACTGGTTTAACAGAAGTTATTAAAGTTAATGAACTGATGTATTAAAGGTTTTTAAAGTTAATTAATTAATTTATCAAAGGAGTTACAAATTTGATTAATTGTCGCTTGAGATAATTAATGTGGTTCTAAATTTAATAAAGGATTATATCAATTATCTTTTTAGGATGATTAACATTGTTTTAAATTTATAAAAGCATTTTAATTGATTTATAATCTTCCGGGATAATAAATGTTATTTAAAATTTATAAATGATAGTTTATAAATGAGAGAATCTTTAAAAAAAGGATAAGAATGAAGCTTAGTGTAAGTTGTTTTCGAGTTTGTAGCAACTAATGTTTTAATGGTTTGTCCCTTCTTTCTAATACGCTTAGAAATATAAATTTTATCTTTAACAAGAATATTTTTAAAGAGTGTTTTTTTTCAAAAGTTTTTACAAATATTTGTAATGTGAAAATTGAGCACAAGTGTAACTCAAATGTTTTAAGAAATTTAATTTCCATTTGCAATCATTTTTTTATTCCCAATAGTTGATTTATTGACTATCGATTTCGATTCTGCTATCTACTTTGTGTTTCGTCTATTCAAGACGATTTGTTGCTTGTTTGAGCATTGATATCCTTTGTTGGAAATGACTAAAACAAAAGTGTGAGTACGGGCTAAGCCATGTGCAGTGGATTCCAATTGGAATCATTTATCGTTGTCCTCTTCAAACATTCAAGTCGGGTTTGTTGCAGCTGCTACGCACCATAGACAGAAGGGAAAGTTTAATGAAATGGGTTGCTCCTATTAGGGTATTTTCACATCTACTCTAAATTGGTTTTCAGTTATATGTGCACTAAAATGTGAAATACTCGAATTCTTAGTATGATTGGCAGGGTCCGGCTTGCAGGTTTTCGAGAGATATCGTAGTTCTCAAGTATATTTTATAGAAGTATACTTTTGATGAGAATTGCATCCTCCTAGTCGTTGTTGGAAAATTATTTTTACTTATTTAATTCTAAATCTTGATTTGTTTTCTTAATTGCATTGAGAAGTTCCTAGAGTTCTTCTTGATGTTTAATATTTGTTTTCATTCTTTCAAGTTTCATTTTGTTCCAACCTATTCCCAATCTTTCATCTATGGATGTTGTTCTTGTGAGGTAAAACCCATTCCATGTTTAGTGTCGTGGTCTCACATGATTATTATATGTTTATCATATTACTTGAGTTTTCTCATACTGGTTTTTATAGACTGATCCGTATGTTATTTTATTATAATGCTCAAGTCAAACTGATTATTTTTTAAGATTGTCATTGGAGGGACATGGAACTTATGGTGTAAAGATGGATGTCCATGTACAATAGTATTTTTATTTTCCGCTGTATTATATTGTATACCTATCAGTATTTATAAGGTTAGAAATTTATAGCTGTCCAGCTGATGAGGTTTGTTTATTGACTTTGATGTACCTTGTATCTTGGAGTCATAGTTTGTACTGTCTTTATTATATTATATATGTCATTTCCACTATAAGATACCGTTTCTCCTGTTTTTTCATTTTATATTACCCTAACAATTTACCTTTTTGGCAATTAGTTGTTTGGAATTGGAATACCGTGGATATATTTGGTGCGAACTTTTGATGATCGAAAATGCGGGTCGTTTCAATGCTATACTTTACTTAATAATTCAGATAAAGTAGAAATTTAATGGAAAAAATACAAAAAATCACCATAAACCTCTTTTATCATATTCTACCTCATATGAAGATTCAGGTCAAAATAACTAATTTTGTTGTTTTTTATAATTAATTAATCCAAAATTAACCATTTTTCTTAGCTTAGGAAATTAATAAAATATTTATACGAACTCCAAAAGTTGTATAATTAAAAACCCATCCCTATTTCATCATTATGTATATCATATTAAAATTTTATGGCATTTGGATATGATTTAACCATGTTTTACCCTAAAAAATGGACTAATTCACCTTAATTAAATTATAAACTATAATTGAAATAATGTTTAAACATCCAAACACAGTAAACATCATTCAAGCATTTACTTACAATAAAAATATCGATTTAAACATGCTAGGGAGGGTTTTAGGGAAAGGTTTTACTCAACATTAATCCTTGGAAACTTAATTTAATCCTCTTCTCTTTAAAATTTAAAACGTGGATCTTTACTCTTTGTCTTCTCTTGAAATTTTCTCCTTCTTCTTAGAGCTAGTAGCCGGCCATGACTTGTAGTTCTTAGGTTTGTTCTGTATGAAATGAAAATAAAGAATGAGGGATGTGGCTTTGGAATATAAGCTAGTGGTTTTGTGCCTTACTAACTTATTCCCTTTAACCAAATCCTTCTCATTAAAATTTAAATTGTTTTCTTTCGTTAATCAAGGCCATTCAAAATTGCACTAATTATCCTTAGTCCATCCAATTAACTTTTTAAAGTGTTCTACACTTAATTAATAAAATTCCCCTTAAGCAATTCCTGAATTAAATCACTTATTATAATTTAATAATATATTCATGTTATTAACTCGATTTAATTCAATTTGATTTCCTATGTCATGAATCCTCCAAACTATGGGTTGTACAACATTATCATTAATATCTGATGAAATCTTCATAGCATTTTCTTCTAAAGTAGTTCCATGATTACAGCTTTGGGCTTGAAAAGTATTTGCAGTTTCCTTCAAAGTGGCTGTAGGAAGAATGGGTGTTTGATTTGTCATAGAGGAGTCACTGTGCATGCCAAAGGTTTTGATTTGTCATAGAGGAGTCACTGTGCATGCCAAAGGTTGTGCATGTGCATGGTTTAAGGAAAAAGAGATTGAATGGGAGTTACCTAGTCAACTAGGGTTCTTACTTAGGTGGCATGTTGTATTGCATGTTATTGGTTGATTGGGGTGGATGTAGTTAGGATCAAGGTATTTGAGAAGAGCTGTTATTGCCAAATTGGTTAGCCACTTCCAATTCAGAAGGGGTGGATTTTGCAGAAAAGCAAATTTGTTATTGTGTGAAATGTTTGCATGGAGAAAGTATAAATTGGCGTGACAGTATGGGCTTGATTGGTTTGCATACGGAGAAAAAGGCACGTGGTAATATGACGTTTGAAGTGAGGACATGGCTAAGAATTGAATAATTATAAATAACTACAATACCATTTGAAGATTTGGAAGTTACTTTAGGGCAGGTGGCATGAATTTGCTGGGGACAACATATGTTTTTAGATTCTTAACCCGCGACATCATTTGACTGGTTTGACGAACCTTCATTTGATTTCTTTTTTGGTTTGTCAACCATTAATCAGTTTATTTTGGCTAAGGCTTTACTTCTTCTTGCTGCTTAGAATATATGGAATAATCTACACGAGATAGGACATTAGGATTCCAAGAACAGTTTGAGGATATATGACTAAAGACCTTGCATAGCTCACAAATTTCTGGTTTTCGCATGTACTTAAAATTAACTATGCATCAGTATCTCCTGAGATCTGGACTAGAATTTCACTTAGCAAAAGTTTGGTTAACTCGAATTCAACCGAAACGTTTGCATATTCAAATCTCTCAAGCCTTTTCGTATATACATCAAAACATACTACTCTCCCAAGATAGCTTGCAACCCATTCAATTCCAATCAATGTCTAACGAAGGAAGGAAATTTGGATAAGTTTACCCATGTTGGCATTGATTTCAATTGCTCTAGAGCACTATCTATAATCAGATTCCATTACATAATAACAAAAACTTACCCTTGATAATTATGGGATCCAATTCAAGAACTTTAATTCTTCTATTTTTATCTTTGAACGGAAAATAATTTCCAATCAGATTTAACCTAGATTTAAGCTACCCCAAACAAGATGAAGGTGATACAATACTACTATATAAGATAAAGGTTAATCAAGGAAAATCCCTACCAAATAACGTTCCCAAATCTTGTACCTTCTTCCCCTATAATTTTTGGGGGAAAAATAGAGTTAATATTAGAGAGATTAACCTAAAAATTTCTCAGCTTGCATTTCCTTGCATTTTTTGGCAGCCATTTGCATAGACTAGACCAAGAGATGATCACTCTATTAGTAGGGCTTGACTATTCCGGAGGCAGGGGATTCAATAGTAATTGTTGAGGAAGGATGAAGTATAGGTTAGGGACCAGTGGAATGTAGGTTAGGGGTAGACAGGGTGGGTAGAATAGGCATGATAGTGATGGGTGCCAAGGGATCTGGGACATAGCTAGTAGAGAAATGCGAAGGAGGAGGCGGTGAGTTAAGTGGAGGAAAATGTAGAGGGAAGTGGTGGGTAGTCTAAGAGAAGTAGGGTGAGGAAGGAGGATGCCATAGCTAGGGCTTCATGAATTCTTTATTAATGCTTTATAATTATTGTTTTCGAAAACTAGTAAATCATTAATTGCACATAAAAATTAATTGAAATATGTATGATAGTGATTGGAGGAGGTGCAGTAGGGTAACTAAATTATTATTTTAAGTAAATACAAAGATTAATTGAAATATTTTTGATAAAAGAAAGCATGGTTTTTATTTAAAAATCTATTTAGTAAAGTTCATATATTTGGTATTAGATTATGTTTTATATAAATAGGCAATTGTTTTTATAAAGCAAGTTTATTAGAGTGTGTGTGTATATATACAAGTAATATTTAAAGATATTTTTGAAGTAATTTTCCATTGAGCGCTTTAAGAATTACGGTCGACAAACGTTATCGATAAGGATTTCTAAATACAAGGACGAGACAATTGGACACATTGTTTTGAAAATTATGTTGTTAAAGATGTTGAGATTTTGGAAAGAAGAATTTTTAAAGTATATTTCAAAACTATTTGCACAAAAAGTGAAAAAAAACAGCTCCAATTAATTTATTATTGCTGTAAAGTAGAAAGGAAAACAAAGTAAAATGCTTGCAGAATTATAGTGGTTCGGGTCGAACATGCCTATATCCATTGCTCATTTTTTTTCCTTCTTTATATATTAACATTACAAAGACTTGAGTTTAAAATAAAGTGATTTGCAATCAAATATGTCGCTTCAAAGCTCTGTTCGGTGTTTTCTATTCGATAATGCCAGATGGGCCTCAAAAATTGCCCCCATTGCTACTTGAAGCTTTGATATTTATGGGAGTGAAGAGGTATGGAGGTCAGTCCGATAAAATAATAGTTACCCTGTATAACGCGTTCAGTTCGTTATTTCCATATATAGAAGATACGATCCAGATTCTTTATATTCTAGATATCCTTAAATAATTGGTTCGGTTCGGTATTTGGAAGGTGGTTCGGTGGTGCTTTATGTGGTGTTTGGACATTGATGGCTTCTTGGCTAGGTTTTACTTCTTGGTTCGGCTACCCTGAGTGTACCGGACATGAAACCTTTTCCAATGGCTTCCCCTGGAAAAGAAATCTCATTCGTTGTTCCCGTTACCGAGATTCTTATTTTTATTGTGACTACTTAACAGGAAATTTTGTTCGGTCGCTCTACCACTAGATCAAGCATGAGAATTCTCCCACTAAACCAAGCATGGTAATGCTCTACTACCAAACCGAGCATGCTGATGTTGGTTTGCCTTGTTTTCTCTAATATTTCTACCTACTCTACTTCCTGGGTTTCTCGTCTCTTCACCTAGAGTTGTGCATGTAAGTGGTATCACTTATAGCTTATGTACTCCATCTATCCCTATTTTTGTAACGACCTGACATTTCGAACCATTCGTATCCACACATGTCAGACTTGAATCACCCAAAATAACAGATTATTTATTTATATTTTGAAAAACTCAGCATATACAATAAATAATCAACCACATAATCACAGACATAGAGTATTACAATAATAAGCAGTGGAATAGATAAACAGTAGTTCATGAAGCTACTATAAAACATCAGAGTCTGGAACAAAATACAACAGTACAAATAAATCTCTAATACATAAGTAACTGACGAGTTAGAACATAAATAACTGGGATAAATCGAAATATCTAAAAGCTGGATAGATAGATCTTCAAACAAAACTTCAATCTCCAAAGGTGAGTTTTAAATGATGTGACACCTAGTCTGACTTGAGTATAAAGCAAAACACAAAACACTCAAGTCAGGATTAAAATTCTTATATAGAAAATTCAACTCAAGTGAAATGTCAATTGAAATACAAGTAACTTAAAGAATGTTTGGCATTTCCATCAACTAAGGATCCATAGAACTATCTACTATGTAGTAATATACGCTATTATAATATGTCTATAGTAAAGTAAACTATTAAAATAGCGTTCAAGGCGTTACCCATAACCCCCTTAACACATTTTATATATTCCCGTAGTCTATACAATGCCGTACGCTCCACCAAATCGGTGATTTACCTAGAGGACACCACATAGGTACGATACAAAACAAACTCGTAGAAGGCGTGCTAGGGCATGTGACAAGGCACGCGAGGCGATGCCATGATAGAAATACCATTTACACTCACCAATTGGTAATAACGCATAGCAGTTAGTACCGCCTACCTCATGACACACTTCCAAATCAAAGGTACACCCAATCAAATCACAAAAGCAATAGAATGATATCGAAGAAATGTGTCCGGTCAGAGTTGCGACCTTACTTGGCCCGTTATAGCTCCTGTTTTAGTCACATCATGCTGACTCACGGGAGTCAGGGCTATGCTAAAACCTCATATAGAATCATCGGCAAACCATCCTAGTTCGTTCTAGAATCTCCACCACGTACAGAGTTGTTAAAGTGGTGTTCTGTATTGGCAGAGAGTATAATAATATTCGATCCCGGTCTCTTTGACAACCAAACGCTTAATTCACAGCGTGATCATTTCACATAGTCCATACTTCATATCGAAATATTATATTCATTTTCAAAACCATATCAATTCGATATCATTATTCACTTTAAATAATATTCATTTCCAGAATCGTAACACTTTTATAATTATAACACTTTTGAAATCATATCACTTTTGAAATCATATCACTTTTGAAATCCATAATACTTTTAACTTAAATTTTTTAAATATTGAAATTAGTATATATGTTAAAATAGTTATAAATTAAAATAGTTTATATATTAAAATAATTTATATATTAAAATAATTTATATATTAAAATAGTTTATATACAAAAAATATATATTTATATATAAAATAATGGTTTCCTCCAATTTCACAAATCAATTTCAATCAGCTTAAATTCCAAAATTCAATTTAAATCAATCCCTGTTCAACGTTTTCAATTTAAAAGGTTAAAGATTCAATTCAAATTCTTAATAAACCATTTCAATCTTTATCAATTTTAAATCCAGGTTTGGACTATCTCTTCAATTCCAATAAGATTCAAAGTTTAAATATTCAAACATTTTTAATATAAGTTTCATTTGTATTTTAACATTTAACTTTACTATTATTTAGTTTTGAATATTCACTTAATCAATCCAATAATCATTTAAATAAAATCTCTAATTACAAATTTAAATAAAACTAAATATCCCTTTCAATTTATTTAAATTTGAAAATATTCATTTAATTACCTTAAATCACAAAATCAAGTTATAAAATCATATCTTTAAAATCTCAAATTCAAATAGTTTCACGTCAATTTTATTTAAGTATAATAGTCAAAAAAATACAACTTCAAACCAATTTCAATTTATCTTCCCAAACTTAATTTAGTATAGTTATTACAAAATCTATTTTTAAAATATAATTTTAAATAAATACCTAAACATATTATATATTAATTAAATTAAGTTTTATTAAATTAAATCTTATTATTAAATTTATTTTATATTAAATCTAGTTTTATATATTTTTAAAATAATAAAATTATAAGTAAAATCTTAAAAATTATATTTTCAAAACTAACTTATAAATTTAAAATTGCCAAAACATATAATTTTAAGAATCAAAATTATTTTAGACATATATAAAATAACATTTATACATACTATATTTTAAAATTTAATATTTATTAAAAGCCATATATTTCCTTTCAACTTTGGAAATCATTTTCAAATATAGACCAACGACGTCCACATAAAATTTTCTATCCTATGGTCAAGTAATACAGATATTTATCATTCCAATCCTCAATTTAAATATCTACGGGTATATATCATTCAACCCGCAATCCCAAAAGTTTTAAATCAATAAAAATCGATTGGGTTTATTATTTCAAACCGTAACGATCTTTCCATATTCTACAAGATCGTTTGTGTATGTATCATTTCAACTCATAGGAAATTCTAAACTAACAGGGAACTTACAGAGTGGGAACAAATATGATACAAATATAACATATCAACACAGGCATATATCATCAGTAACAAATTAAATATAATATATATACAACAGGATATGGTGTCATGTATCATAGGCGAACAATTACAGATAATGGCATATCATACTTAACAATTAAATAACTAACAATTCAAATTTAATAGCATATTCCAATCATCATTTCTTATGAATTAAATTTACTAAACATAAGAATGTTAATCATGAGTGATTGCTCACCTTCCGAGGTTAGAGAAATAACAAGAGTAGAATGTAACAAATCTATGCGCAAATTCCAAAGCACGACATAATGACCATGAATAGGGGCACAACATGACAAAGCTAGAATTGCTGCTGTAAATCTGGACAGTGGAAAAACAAGGCAAGGTGAATTAGATTCGATGGGTCAAGTCTAACCGCTAAACACATCATATATATATGTATATAGCATTAATATAAAATTTGTAACATAAATTCAAATAAATGCTTAAACATATTATTAATATATAAAATTGTTACAAAACTCTATTTTTAAAATAATAATATAAATTTTAGTAAAATAAAATTCTAACCAAAAGCTATATATATATAAAATATATATTATATAAATATAAGATAACTACTTATATATACATAGCTGACATTATTATTTATCATATTATATAAATAGTCCTTTATATAAACTTTCTTATATAGTATATACGGTAAACAAACATATACTATATATCCTTCAAACAACCACCAAATAACAGCTATGTAATATAAAGGTAATAAATATTGTAGTCAATAGTATTTAAATTCTCACATATACAATATAATATATAAAGGTAATATATATGAAGAAAAAAAGGTAACTATATGCAACAGGGCCTACTCGATGGAACAGAGACCGGGTTCCGATGCGGAGGGAAGTCTTGCTCGGCGTGGGGAAGGTTAGTGCAGGCGAAGGAATGTTGTTGCATAAGAGGAGCATGGTGAATGGACCTACTGAGTAGCAGAGTCATGCTCGGTCGCGAGGTTGGGAAGCGGAGGAACTGGAAAGTATGGGGCAGGGTAAAGTGGAGGACATGGGTCTGCATTGATTTGCGGTCAGGGTGGTGGGGCGAGCGGAGTGTGGGGCACACAGCATGGTGGAGAGGCTTTGAAGGCGGGCTGACGGTGGCTATGAGGCGGAGACGGCGAATGGCAGGGTAGGGGTGATGCTTATGTGGAGGTTGCTGTGTCGCTCACGGTTACTCGGTTATAAGGTGGGTAACGAATAGACGGTGGAAGGCAACTTTTGCTAGGGGAAAGGAAGGAGCAGGCTGTGCTTGTGACAGTCAGAGGTGGGGAGTCTGATGGATGAGGCGATGCAGCAATAAGTGGCATGGTGGGAGATGTACGGTCAGGGACGGTAGGGTTATGGCAGAGCAATGGCTATGTGGGCGGAGTTCACAGCGTGGCAGGGAGCTTCAGAAAATAATATATAGCTTTTCATTTTCTTTAATTTTTTTCAAACACGGCTCGAAATGGTGGAGAAGGAGGAGACTGAATGGAAGAGAAATAAGCGTGATTAGTTCGTGTAAAACTATATGTAATCCTCTTATTATAATAGTACGTAAAAAAAGAGAAGAGTGAATTCAGGGAACCAACGTGAATATCAAACTGAGGGAATAGCGACCGCCTAGGGAATAGCTAAAGTCAATTTATTAAATTTAGGAATAGGAAAAGGCAAGTATCCATTAGACTACACAATTGATATATGAAGGGCACAAGGAACCCAAAAGTCACCAGAATTGGGTACCGATGCGACAACCCGTTATGTAGATTTCATCGTCCATCGGATGCCGAAACATTGAGATGAATATACTACGGGGATCAGCATGATGAGACACAGAGAATGGTATACATATATCAGTGATACAACCATTTTATCAAAAATCGATATTTCGCTGCCACACTGCTGCAAATTTGTTGAAATTAAGATAAACATGGCTAGAAGAGTCCAAATTTGACGAAATGAATTATGATATCTCACTCAAAAAATGATTTACAAATTTATATTATATAAAAATATTTAGATTTCGAAGTTATTTTATTTACATCAATGTTAACTGATTTAAATTGAAATTGAAATTGAAATTGAAATTACACAACAGAACTAACATTCATATTTACCAATAAAAATCTACCATTTGCTATGTTTAAATAAACGCATTCCAAATATCCAATTTTCATTGCTAAATTATATAATTAAATTTCAAGCAAAATTTCAGTAAACTACGTTATAAAAACCGTTAAAAATTACAGGTCGTTACACTCTCCCCCACTCAAAACTTTTCACCCCCGAAAAGTAATGAGATAGGAACATAAAAGTAACTAGAAAGGAAAATAGATTGAAATGCAAAATACAACAATAAATTCAAAACCATTTAAATTTCAATTTAAATTAATTAATATTCAACAATTTGGTTTAATCCATTTTATTCAATCAATAAATAATCATTCAATTCAAAACTTTGATTTGCTTTCATTTTATTAACATTTCCTTCAAACAAATTCATTTCTAAATTAACTCATTTATTTTATCCATTTATCTTCAGCTAAGTTGATTCCACCTAAAATTCCAGTTCACTATTCTTAAGTTCGTATTTATCTGCTTAAATAGTCTTCTCTTTTATTTATTTAATTTATTTCACTTAACATATTTTGCAACATATATTAACTGTATAAACATTTTATAACCATATATTATTCAACAAATAAAATTTCCTTTTTATTATTTAATTTATTATCTATAAATTCCCTTAACAAAATATCATTTTTGATATCCTATTACTTATATCATAGTGTATACTATCAATTACATTCTAGTTACATTTAAACTTTTCTAGGTAAGTTATATTAATGTTTTTTAGTGTAATTAAATACTATACAAATTTACCTTTTATTTACTCCCTTCCATTAACAAAAATTTAGTTTGAACTTTTTAGTATTTAAATTTCCTCTTGTAAAATCTTTAACTAAAAATTTATTAATATTTTACCCCTTGAATATTTCAGGTAAGTTATATATGTTTTAAAAATGAAACTGAGTATTATACAAGTAACTTTTTTTTCAAGTTATTCCAATATTATTTCTCGTTATAAACATTCCAATTATTCAAAATATATACTACATTTCAATGATTGAAACTATCACTTAACATGAACTTAAGAGTTAAATTTTCGATTTCTTTTCAAACTTTTTGAAATAAATATATACATATATAGATTTTTTATATCAAATCATACTCAAGAAAATTTATATAAAATTCATTTTCCAAAATAAAAGTGTAGCAAAAGCTACTATGCAGTCTCTCCACTCCGAGATTCAAAAATGAATGTCGATGATGCTGCAGTCATCACCGAAATTATTTTTCAGCGACAAAAAGGAGAGCACTAACTTACTTCATTTAAAATTCTTTGAAACCAATTTCCATTTGAAAATACTTTCAAATGACATATTTTCCAAAAATTTGAAAACTATACTTGAAAAGCACCAAAAATTTAATTTTCAAATTCTTAATTCAAATTCATTTCATTTACAAACCAGATTTATAAACCATATCTATAAAATTTCATCTCCTTATAAAAAACAACCATAATTAAAAGGTTTAGGGATGTTAAACAATAATAAATGATAATCTGGTTTTATCATTTCCAATAACCAATTCATTTAACTATCCAATTTCAGAAAAATTTACCTTTATATATATAATATAATCATACACAATTTTTTTTCATTTATAAATTTCAAAAACAATATTGTGTCAGTTTGCTATATTCAAGTGTTTTGAAATTCCTACCGATAGTATAGGCCAGACGAATCGATCGAAACCCCAAACCAAACTTAACAACTCAAACAATACAATATGAAACATTTTTATATTAATTACAAATACGCTCCCTCGCAGGATGATTCAAGAATGGATCGAGATTCAAATATAGAAGGATACTTATCAAAGAGAATTTTAACAATGAAGATAGCTCGAAAGGAAGATAATATAATTAGATTACAAAAGGGAAAAAATGGGTAGATTTATATTAATCGCAGTGACCTTAACCGGGTCAACCAAGATTCTAGGAATAAGATCAATGCAGAAATTAAATTTTCCACTTGAGAGGGTGAGAAGTGACTTCACCAAAACATCCAGAAATAGTCGGACAATAGGGGTGGAGTCAAGATCACTAGGTTGAGCATCAAGTGAAAGATAAAACTGCCTACGAAATCCTGAGGTAATCAACATTTGATCAAAAGAGAATTTTCCTGATCGTCTACTAGAGAAACGGTTCGGGCTTTGCAAGAAATAACTGCATCTAAACTGAGGACATAAAATCTTCGGTAAATCAATGCCAGTTGTAAAAGAGTTTCACCCTCTTACAGATCATACTGAGGTTGTTGGAACAGAAATGGAGTTATGGGATGCTCCAGTATCAACAAGAATAAGAACAGGAAAAGACAAGATTAGATTTCAGAACAAAGGGAATGTTCCAAAAATCCAAAAGAAATCCTAATCTAGGAGGGTCTCAACTATGAATTTCAAGCTCGAATAAAGGCCATTCTGTAATTAGTTTTTACTCCATATGCTAAGTGTCGCCTAAACTAGAGCTTTGATACTAACTGTAATGACCTGACATTTCAAACCATTCCTATCCACACATGTCAGACTTGAATTGCTCAAAACAACAGATTGTTAATTTATATTTGGCAAAACTCAGCATATATAATAAATAATCAATCACAGAATCACAGACATAGAGTATTACAACAGTAAGCAGCAGAATAGATAAACAATAGTGCATGAAGCTACTATAAAACATCAGAGTTTGGAACAAAATACAACAGAATCTCAAATACAAATGAATCTCTAACACATAAGTAACTGACGAGCCTGAACATAAATGACTGGGATAAACTGAAATAGCTGAAAGATGGATAAATAGATCTTTAAACAAAGCTCTAATATGCAAAGGCGAGTCTCAAATGCCGTGACACTTAGTCTGACCCGAGTATAAAACAAAACACAAAACATTCGAGTCAGGATTAACGTTCTTATATAGTAAATTCAACTCAAGTAAAATGTCAGCTGAAATACAAGTAACTTAAAGGATGCTTGGGATTTCCATCCTCTAAGGATCCGTGAAACTGTCTATTATGTAGTAATATCCACTATTATAACATGTCTATAGTAAAGTAAACTGTTAAAATAGCGTTAAGGCGTTACCCATATCCCCCTTAACATATTTTATATATTATGTAGTCTGTACAATGTCGTACGCTCCACCAAACTGGTGGTTTACCTAGAGGACACCACATAGGTATGGTACAAAACAAACTCGTAGAAGGAGCGGTTGGGCATGTGACGAGGCACGTGCGGCAATGCCAGGGTAGAAATACCGTTTGCACTCCCGGACTAGTGGTAACGCATAACAGCTACTACCGCCGACCTCATGACACACTTCCAAATCAAAGGTGCACTCAATCAAATCATAAAATCAATAGAATGGTATCGAAGAAATGTGCCCGATCGGAGGTGCGACCTCACTTTAAATAATACTCATTTCCATAATCACAACACTTTCAAAATTATAACACTTTTGAAATCATAATACTTTTTAAAACCATAATACTTTTAACTTAAACTGCTTAGACATTGAAATTAGTATATATGTTAAAATAGTTATAAATTAAAATAGTTTGTATATTACATACAAAAATTATTTATATATAAAATAGTTGTTTCCTCCAATTTCACAAATCAATTTCAATCAGCTTAAATTCCAAAATTCAATTTAAATCTATCCCTGTTCAACACTTTCAATTTAAAGGATTAAAGATTCAATTCAAATTTTAATAAACCATTTCAATCATTATCAATTTCAAATCCAGGTTTGGACTATTTCTTCAATTCCAATAAGATTCAAAGTTTAAATATTCAAAAACATTTTCAATATAAATTTCATTTATATTTCAACATTTAACTTTACTATTATCTAGTTTTGAATATTCACTTAATCAATCTAATAATCATTTAAATAAAATCTCAAATTACAAACTTAAATAAAACTAAATATCCCTTTCAATTTATTTAAATTTTAAAATATTCATTTAATCACCTTAAATTACAAAATCAAGTTATAAAATCACATCTTTAAAATCTCAAATTCAAACAGTTTCACGTCAATTTTATTTAAGTATAATTCTTAAACCAATACAATTTCAATTCAATTTCAATTTATCTTTCCAACCTCAATTTATTGTAGTTATTAAAAAATCTATTTTTAAAATATAATTTTAAATAAACACATAAACATATTATATACTAATTAAATTAAATTTTATTAAATTAAATCTTATTATTAAACTTATTTTATATTAAATCTATTTTTATATATTTTTAAAATAATAATATTATAAGTAAAATCTTGAAAATTATATTTTCAAAGCTAACTTATAAATTTAAAATTACCAAAACATATAATTTTAAGAATAAATTTTTTTAATACATATATAAAATAACATTTATACATATTATATTCTAAAAATTAATATTTATTAAAACCCATATAATTCCTTTCAATTTTGGAAATCATATTCAAAATAAAGACCAATGGTGCCCGTATAAAATTCTCTATCCTATGGTCAAGTGATACAAATATTTATCATTTAAATCCGTAATTTAAATATTTACGGGTATATACCATTTTAACCCGCAATCCCAAAAATTCAAAATCAATGACAATCACTTGGGTTTATTATTTCAACCCATAACGATTTTCCCCTATTCTACAAGATCGCTCGAGTATGTATCATTTCAACCCACAGGGAATTCTAAACTAACAGAGAACTTGTAGAGTGGGAACAAATATGATAAAAATATAAAATATCAACACATGCATATATCATCAGTTACAAATTAAATATAATATATATACAATAGGATATGATGTCATGTACCATGTGAAAAATTACAGATAATGGCATGTCATACTTAACAATTAAATAATTAGCGATTCAAATTTAACAGCATATTCCAATCATCATTTCTTATGCATTAAATTTACTAAATATAAGAATGTTAATCATGAGTGATCGCTTACCTTCTAAGGTTAGAGAAATAACAAGAATAGGATGTAACGAACTAAACACAAATTCCAAAGCATGACACAATAAACATGAATATGGGCAGAACACGACAAAGCTAGAATTGCCGCTCTAAATCTAGATGGTGGAAAAACAAGGCAAGGTGAATTTAGATTCGATAGGTTAAGTGTAACTTCTAAACACATCATATATATAGCATTAATAAAAAATTTATAACATAAATTCAAATAAATGTTTAAATATATTATTTATATATAAAATAGTTATAAAACTCTATTTTTAAAATAATAATATAAATTTGGGTAAAATAAACTTCTAACCAAAATCTATATATATAAAACCTTTTAAACATATTATATACAAATAAGATAACTACTTATATATACATAGCTGACATAATTATTTACCATATTATATAAATAGTCCTTTATACAAACTCTCTTATATAGTATGTATTGTAAACATATGTATACTATATATCCTTCAAACAACCACCAAATATCAATTATGTAATGTAAAGGCAATAAATATTGTAGTCAATAGTATTTAAAATCTCACATATACAATATAATATATACAGGTAGTATATATGAGGAAAAAAAAGAAGAAAAAGGTAACTATATGCAACAGGACCTACTTGATGGAAGAGATGCTTGGTTTCTGATGAAGAGGGAAGTCTTACTCGGCATGGGGAAGGTTAGTGCAAGCGAAGGAATGTTGTCGGCGTGAGGGGAGTATTGTGAACAGACCTACTAAGTGGCAGAGTCATGCTCGGTCTCGGGGTTGGGAAGCGGAGGAACTGGAAAGTCGGGGGGAGGGTAAAGCAGAGGATAGGGGTTTGCATGGGTTTTGCGGTCAGGGTAGTGGAGCAAGCAGAGTGTAGGGCCCACAGCATGGTGGAGAGGCTTTGAAGGCGGGTTGACGGTAGCTATGAGGCGGAGATGGCGAATGGCAGGGTAGGGGTGCTGCTCGTGTGGAGGTTGCTGTGTCGCTCACGGCTACTTGCTTATAAGGTGGGTGTCGAATAGGTGGTGGAAGGCGACTTCGGCTAGTGGAATGAAAGGAGCAGGCTGTGCTTGTGATAGTCAGAGGCGGGGAGTCTGATGGGATGAGGCTTGCAGCAATAAGTGGCGTGTTGGGAGATTTAAGGTCAGGGAAGGTAGGGTTATGGCAGAGCAATGGCTACATGGGCGGAGATCGCGGTGTGGTGGGGTGCTTCTGCAAATAATATATAGCTTTTCATTTTCTTTAGTTTTTTTTTTCAAACATGGCTCGAAATGGTGAAGTAGGAGGAGACTGGATGGAAGAAAAAAATGCACGAGTAGTTCGTATAAAACTATACGTATTCCTTTTATTATAATAGTACGTAAAAAAAGAGAGGAGAGAATTTAGGGAACCAACGTGGATATCAGACCGAGGGAATAATGACGGCCTAGGGAATAGCTAAAGTCAATTTATTAAATTTGGGAGTATAAAAAGGCTAGTATTCATTAGACTACACGTTAGATATATGAAGGGCACAAGAAACCCAAAAGTCACCAGAAATGGGTACCGATATGGCAACCCGTTATGTAGATTTCATTGTCCATCGGACGCCGAGACACTGAGATGAATATAGTGCGGAGATCAGCACGACGAGACACACAGAATGGTATACGAATATCAGTGATATGACCATTTTATCAAAAATAGATATTTCGCTGCCACACTGCTGCAAATTCGTCGAAATTAAGATAAACAGGGCTAGAGAAGTCCAAATTTGGCGAAACGAATTGTGACATCTCACTTAAAATGATTTACAAATTTATTATATAAAAATATTCAGATTTCTAAGATATTTATTTACATCAATTTTTGCTGATTTAAATTGAAATTTCATATAGAACTAACATTCATATTTACCAGCAAAAATCTACCATTTTCTATTTTTAAATAGACGCATTCCAAATATCAAATTTTCATTGCTAAATTTTATAATTAAATTTCAAGCAAAATTTCAGTAAACTACGTTATAAAATCCGTTAGAAATTATCGGTTGTTACAATTTTGGCCAAACTTGCATCACCTAACTTCTCAAGCGGAAACATCTATACACTTTCCCCACAATGTACGCTTCATAAGTACAAAGCATGTTTTGTTCATCATTCTCTCTTGTGAACTTAACCCTGCTGTGTATGTTATCCTCTATAGAACCTCTGGTCTTACCACTAATAAACCAATCATCTTTGCCAAGTAGCCATTGTTACTCACGCATATCTCAATTCATTATTTATTTTAGTTCAACATACATACTAGTCTGGCGCTTTAGTGGGTTCGGCAATCCATGTCAAGTGATATTCTATCAAACAATATTTTTCGTTCGGTATCATGATGTTCAACACCGGACCTGGCAACACCGAACCTAGCATAAGGCACATATATACGATGGAACTTCCCTAGGATAGTACACTATCCTCATTACCCTACTTGATTGGAGAAACCGTTCCCCTACATCTCCCATCGACTGTAACCCTCTAACTTTTTTCTATTATCTTCAGATTGTCATACCTGCCTTCTATCCTTACAACCTATTAAAGTATACTCTTTATTACTACTTTAATCGCTTTTATAAGCAATTTTTTCGTAATTCACTAGGATTAACCCTATGTGTTCGACAAAATTTAAAATTAGGGGTGTTCAGCTTTTATAAGCGATCGAAAATTTGGCAAATTTTTCTAGGTTAAAATGTCTTTAATCTTGCGCACCATGTATTCTTCTATTGATCATGCCCTGGGTTCCAAGTGATTATTTAGCTAGGTAGCATTCAATGATTGCAGAATAGAGGTTCGGGAGCTTGCGATCATATGCTAGGCGGTACTTGTTGGTCATTAACTCCATGCTTATAGTCGCATAATTTTACCCTTACAATGTTGGAATTCAAAGGATAAGCCAAATTATTTGTTCAGCATTTGATTTTACTCACCACCACTTTTTAAGCACTTTCCAAAACTATAGGCCCATGACAACCAACCACCGAACCTAACACTTAGTTAAAATTGAAGGGTTATAGGCTATATACCATTTTTAACTACGGAGCCATTCTAACTAAAGATCCTAGGTTAGTGCATGCTTAACACTTTATTTTGTTCACATATGCACAAACATGCATGTATATTTGGTGGTAATACATGATATGGGTTCACCTATTTGGAAGGCATGTCGAGTCATCGAAGTACTCATTCGTCAAGTGCCACTGGAGATCAGGCTCCTTCCTCTTTTGTTCCTTATGATCCTATGCCATCGGGACGTAGGGTGAGCTAGCCCAATTCTACTCCCTCTTTTATACATGGGTACCCCATGGAATTTAGACATTATTTTATAGATAGGGGTAAAATAATGATTTTACAACATTGGAATTAGGCATACCATTGCATAAAGCTCGTTTTTTCGAGTCAGAATGATACATTGTTTTATTCGGACTAAAGTCTATATAAAGGAGATACGATTATTTTTAGTTACGAGTTTTGAATTAGGTTAAATGAGCCTAAGCCCATGTGACTGAAGACACATTTCAAAACTATGAACATGCCATGTAGAATTCAAATTCATTTTCTATTCATATACATTTTCTATTCTAACTTATCCTTCTTCCTCGATCTCTCCGATTCACCATTCCTCTTTCAAATTTAAAAGAAAATCTAGAAATTTATCTATCAAATCAAAGAGCGCAAAGAGAACTACACGAAGGTACCAATTGTCTGCGGATTCGGGAAACTTGAAACGATCGCAATTCTAGACAGCAGAGGTTTAAAAGCAAATTAGATGGATTCTAGGGCTGGGTAACGCAATTCGGTGGATGGGAACCATTGCTAAAGATGTATTATTTGCATGAGAATAGTATGTGTTGTACGATCACTAACTAGGTTAGTTAGATACTAAATTTGGGTAATTTGGATTAGGAAATTGTATCGAAATAATTATAAAATTTAATGATATTAATAATAATCAAATCTTGGTTAGGTTTCATTTAGATTGTGTAATTCATTTAATTTTTACACAATGGCTATATTATGATAATTAAGGGCTGATTATGTATATATTAATCATATGTGATATATGAAAGGTTTGGATGATGACATATAATGTCTAAGAGAAATATAGAAGCACTAAAATAGTAAATGATAAAGTTAAACGAATTGGAAATGGAATAGTTGAAATCTAGAAATGTTTATTCACAATTCGACATGGCCACCAGTCTGTCAATCCACGTTTTAACTGGCCAGGTTGAACGAGACTAGGGTTGGGTAATTCTACTCTAACTAGGCCTATACAAAATAGCTAATAAATGATGTGTGATTTTCTCTATGACAATTAGAGGTGCTTAAAGTCTAGAAACATATATAGTTGATTTGAGTATGGTATGATGTTAGTAATTGATACGTGCATTTTTGGGTTAGGTTATTTTTACATATACCTTTGTGTATATGCGAGTTAGTCTATGTTTACATAACTTACATCTATGAGTATTTTTACAGGAATAGTCTATTTTTAACTATATCTTAGGGTTAGTCTCCGTTAAACTAAATTTTGTGTGTATCGTTGGGTTAGCACATGTTTAACTAACTCTCTCCCTCTCTCGTTTCTCTCATATAGATAGATGAGTTAGTTTACATTTATCTAACTCTATCGTATGTTAAATGTTGATAAGTATATAATAGTAATCGTCATATTAAATTTATTATAATGGTCTAATTCTGTAAATGCGGATGAGACAAGTCTCATGTATAGCAAGCATTAGTTTTCATATGAAGTTTATGAAATCATGTTAGCATTATATAACGGTTAATATTTTTATTCACCAGACATATGTCTGACCCCTTCCTTGTACATTACAGGCGGAGAAAGTAGTTTTGATGACATATTGACAAGGCTATGGAGATGTTTACATATATGTCTATTTTTTTGTATCTGCTGTATATATAGTGTGACACATTGTGTTTATATATAAAGAATATGATATCTTATGATGTATATAAATGGGTTTATATTATTTTATCATATTATAGTTTGGTCCATTCCGCTTTGATTTCTAAAAGATATAGTCAATTAGTTTAGTTCCATGTCTACTATTGAAATTGTTTTAAAATGATCTGGCTTTTCATACTACAGCGTAGAATTTTATGGCAAGAGAAATTGGGGTGTTACATTTGGTATCAAAGCTTAGGTTAGAACGTATAGAGAGAGTACATATATATTTTGATATAATATATGCACTTATATATATTGGTTAAAATAAATTATCGTATGATGCTTAATTTCAAGTTTATGTCTATCATCTCTATTCACTACTCTAGGGGATCTAATATTGAATCCTACTACATAGATAGTAGAGATGAGTAACCCGATTGAAACTAGCACTAGAAATGAAGCTATGGAAGTACTAAGCATGAACTCTACGATGGTTCTGTCATTATCATCAAGATAGAAACCAGGCAAACGTTAATGAACAAGCACCTATAATTGGGGTACAAGACGAAAAAAGTTGTTATGTACCATGTTCGAATTTTCTAAAACAGCGTAAGGATTTATGAATATAGGTGGTAAACCATATAAGGATATTGAAGCTTTTGTAGAGAAGCAAGCTTGCTATGTAAATGTGATAGGACTTTTATTATGCCGAATTTAAGTGATGAGACGAAAAGGAATTTGGCCTCTTGGCATCTACAAGGAGAAGCAATGAATTAGTGGAAGTGGTTATAGAGGATGTCAATGAAATTGAAATCTCCTAGACAAAATTTGAAGCAAAGGTTTAGAGTTTTTTTATATGGAGTAGAAAAGGAACTGATGATCGAGATGTTTGTAAATCTCAAACACGGAAATTGCACTGTGAAGGAGTATATAAATAGTTTTAATGAATTAAAAAAGTTTGGATTTGAATTTGTAAAAACAGCTCCAAAGAAGGCAACGAAGTTTGTGAAAGGGTCAAGTTCACCACTTACTAGTGCGTAGTGAGTTTCCTATAAGAGCGATGTTGAAGGTTTAGTTGAGGTGGCATTGCTGAATACCATTATATTAGAAATTTCTAAAGGGCAGCCAACAAAGCATGTAAATCAAAGTATAAGCATAAATGTTTTGGAGGTCCAAGTGGACAGGGTGGTGAGCAAGACAAGAAGTAAGAAGGTGCAACATGAGATGACATGAGTTGAAGGATTGTAGGGATAAAGTTTCAAAGGTAAAATGCCAAAACTACAATTAGATAGGCCGTACGAAAAGAGAATGCCCTCCTTTGAGAAAATTAATGTAAGGTGCACTATATTAGTATGTGTATATATATATATATATAAATACACACACATGTTTATATATAGCATAAGAAATGTAGATACGTAAAAGGTGTTGCAATTAAAAATTTCAAGGACAAAAATCCTTTTAGGTGGAGGTCGTAATACCCCATGGAATTTGTACTTTATCTTATAAGTAGGGGAAAATACCAATTTTACAAACATTTGAATTAGGTGATGGGAGTTGTA
Organism: Allium cepa; assembly: GCA_030765085.1. NCBI lineage: Eukaryota > Viridiplantae > Streptophyta > Magnoliopsida > Asparagales > Amaryllidaceae > Allium > Allium cepa. The sequence goes on from CM060946.1 coordinate 197,997,093, forward strand.
CGATTGTATAGACCTTATTTTTTTAGTCAGAATGATATACTGGTTTGTTCTAATCAAAGTCTGAATGAAGGAGATATGAATATTTTTAGTTGTGAGTTTTGATTTGGGTTAAACAGGCCATTAGACTGAAGAAATGTTTCAGAAACTATAGATATGCCATGTAGAATTCAAATTCATTTTTGATTCGCATACATTTTCTCTTCTAATTTCTTATACTTCCTTAGTCTCTCTTATTAACCATTCCTCTTTCAAATCTAAACTCAAACCTAGAAATTTTTATATCAAATCAAAAGACGCGGAGATAATTACATGAAGATACCAATCATTTTCGGATTCGAGAAACTTGAAGGACTACAATTCTGGATAGTGGAGGTTTAGAGGCAAATTAGATGGATTTGAGGGCGTGTCAACACAATTCGATGAGCGGGAATCATTACCCAAGAGATATTGTTCACATGAGAGTAGTATATGATGTACGACTGCTAACTAGGTTATTAAGATAGTGAACTTAGGTAATTTAAGATTTGGAAATTGGTACTGGAATGATTTTAAAATTTAATATATTAATAATAATCATATTTAGGTTAGGTTCATTTGTATAGTGTAATTTATCAAATTTCTATATAATGATTGGCTTATGGTAATTAAGGGTTGATTATGAATATATTAATTATATGTGATATATAAAAGGTTAGGGTGGTGAAATATGATGTCTAAGAGAAGTATGAAAGCCCTAATATAGTAAACAATAAAGTTACAGTGAAAGGAGAATGAAATGGTTGAAATATGGAAATGTTTATCTGAAATTCGGCACGACCACCGGTCCATCATTGTATGGTCCACCAGTGCACGAATGAAAATTTTAACTGGTCAATTGTACCTAAACTAGGGTTATAGAAATTGTACTCCAGCCAGGCCTATTCAAAATATATAATACATAATGTATGGATCTCTCTATGGTGTCTAGAGATGTTTAACGTATATGTTGATTTGAGTATGTTATGACGTTGGTAATTGAATCATGCGTTATCCGGCTATGTTTACTTATAACTTTGTGTATACGCCAGTTAGTCAATGTTTACAACTTACGTCTGTGTTTACATTTATGGGAATAGTTTATGGTTAACGATATCCTAGGGTTAGTCTCTATTTAACTAATTTTTGTGTGTATTGTTGGGTTAATATATATTTAACTAACTCTCTCTCTCTCTCATTTTCTCTCTTCTGCATAAATAAGTTAATTTATGTTTATCTAACTCTAATATATGTTAAATGTTAATAAGTATACAATAGTATCGTCATATTATGTTTATTATAATCGACTAATTCTATAAATGCATGTGAGACAGGTCTCGGGTATAATTAGAATTAGATTTCATATGATGTTTATGAAATCATGTTAGCAGTATATATTTGGTAATATTTTTTATTCACAGGATTTGTATCTGACCCTCTCCTCATACACTATAAGTGAAGGAAGTAGTCGTGATGATGTGGTATTTGAAGACAGAAGCTATGGAGATGTTACATATGCATATGTTGTCTGTATCATCTATATATATAGTGGGAAATATTGTATGTGTATATAAAGAATATGTGTATCTTATGATGTATATAGGTGGGATTAGTTTATTTTATCTATAGTTTAATCCATTCCGCTGTGAGTTTTGAAAGATATAGTTAGTTAGTTTAGCTCTCTATTTACTATTGAAATTGTTTTAAATGATCTGGCTTGTCATTCTATGGCGTAGAATTTTATGGGCGAGAAAAGCCGGGTTGTTACTGGTATAGTCCTTTATATTTGTTAGCGGATCCCATCGAATCTGTAGCTTCCACTCTATCACCTAAGCAACTAGATACAATGTTGTTGCTCATGTCTTAATGAGGGATGATATGCTCTTTCCCACTCCCAGCCAATGGGCTTATGCCCCACTTGAGGGCTACATGGCTTACTCGAGGTATCATTGCATGGCGGTGACCCCACCTCCTCCTCCATAATTGATTTTAGAGTATCTAGTATACTTAAAAATTGCTCCTTTTCATCTACATCTGAATGGGTATCCCATATTGACTAGCCCTTGCTTAATCTTCATACGAGAGTTCTAGGTTCCTTCTACGATTTGACCGATTAAATTCCTATATGCAATCAAAAGTAAGGTGAAAGGTTCTCCTTTTATTTATCTTAAAGAGGGAGTAAGTTTAAGCCAGTGGAGGATTTGTACTCAAGTACAATATGTTCCAAAAGAAGCATTTCTTACTCCGGGATGCTTCTCAATGCTTCCACCAATGGTATTCGGGATATAAGTCATTCTAAATAATTGTTTGTGTTCAGTATTACCCAGATAAGATTTCTTTTTGACCATTGACCCCTTTTTTTTGGTCATTTCCTTCAGGTTTAGTAAGAGCTACAACATGCAATGATTTGGACGATATAAGATTTGCCTAGGAATTAATTTCTAAGGGGTTATCAGCAGACTCGTTGGGTACCGCTTGGGTTGATCTCTAGATAACAAAGGGGTATTATACTAACAATACTTTTACTAATGACTTATTCCTGAAGGATTTGAAACAAGACCTAGAGAATGTACTCTACCCTAATCATCCAGTTTACTAAGTGTCTGCAAGAAGATTGAGAAGTTAATGCACTAATGCATAGCAAGATAGATGTTTTTCTTCTGTCCCAAACCCAAGCTCAGTTGGATAACCTAAAGAAAATTCCCTCGAAATTAAGAGAGGTCTCGCATCAAGTGATGAATGATAACTAAGATATTTTAGCTGCTAGATAATGGATGCTCCATTTGGAAAGGTAAAGTTCCCACACATAAACCTACAAAAAGAAGGAAAAGCTCTAAGGTGGGTGAGTTGAGCGAGGCACAGTCTTCTCAACCCTCTGCTTTTGGTATCGATTTAGGTCGGCATCATCCAATGCTAACCTTAATATACTCATAGGAACCCTAAACCTAAAGATAGATTCTATCATGATTGAACCTCATCTAAGTGGCTGGTTAAAGTCCATAAGAAAGTAGGAGGATGATAGCATTCATAGTAAGACAATTGAGGGGACGATCCCTCGTTCCCATGAGTGTGACGCCACCAACTCAGATCGGAGTGAATCTCATTCTTTTGGGCAAATTGGTCTTAATACCTATAACACCCTATATTTTTAGTAAAATTATTTAAGACAATTAATTAGCTATAAATAAAATAATGTGATGATTAAGGGTTTGAGATTTGTGATTAATAGGGGTAGCCGTGCCATATTAATGAATAAACTAAAATGAGCTAACATGAATTAAAACATATAAGGGAAATAGGTGGGGGTAAAATAGGAAAAAGAGCATTCTAATACCCTGAACCTTAGCCTTGCTCACACACACATTAACATTTGCAAAAATTGAAACTTGAGGCCGACCACCATTAGCAAGAGAAAGAGGAAGATAAACAAGAAAAGCTAAGGAAGAAGATTAATCAAATCTCAAACTCCATAATCTCAAAGCTAAGGTGAATAATGACTACATCTCATTTTATAATTGTTTTCGGTTTTAAGATGAACCAGATTTGTTTTGCAAGGCTTTGCTATGGTTTGAATGATTAAATGTTTATATATACTTGTTGATGAATTATGCTTATTCATATATATTTTATGATATTTTTTAATGTAACAACCCTATTAAATGACATCCAAATGCCTTGCAATTTTAGACTTAGATCAAAAATTTTTAGAGATAGTTTTAATTTTCATAATTTTTTGATTTAATGTGGATTTTATATTATTTTCTAGTAAGAAAAATGATTACTTGGATATAAAATTATTTACGGTTAAATAATATAAGTTTTGGGTCTGAAATTAATATATGTTGGAAAAAAAATAAAAATGATTTTCTGAAATTTTTGAAGAATTTTCCTAAGTGCTTTGTTGGATCTATAAAATTATTTAATGTATGAGACTTAAATGTTTCATATATTTATAAAAGGAGAAGGGATATTTAATAAATAAATTAAATTGTTTATTTCTGAAAAATTGACAGCACTTTTAGAAAAGAAAATTAGCAACAAATAATATTTTGAAAAACATGGCATGTTAGTTGAAAAGAAATTCTTTTTAAAGTAATTAGTTTTTACATGATTTTAGCATGTTTAGCCACTTTCGGCACCAGGGGTTCGGACTTAGTAGCTCCACCACTATCACCCTCAAAACTAATGCGCACGACATTAAAGATTTGGTGCGTAGCGAATTGGACTTAGACGGAAGGTACTAGGTCAAAGCTATGGGTTCCGATGGGGTAAAAGCATGACATGGTTTTAAAATTGAAATTGCACCTGCTTTGCTTTCGAAGGGTATGCTTTCGACTTGGTTGGCTTTTGGCTGAGTCAAATGTTTTAAAGGAAAGGTCTTGAATGTGTTGCGCCTTTTGTTTTACGCAAATGCTTTCGAATAGAATCGAAACCCCTAGTTGTCGCCTTTCTACCTTTCGAAGTCAATGGTTTTGGAAGGTATACTTTGCTTTCAAACGTAGCCACTTCTCCAATGCTTTTGGAAGGTTGGTTTTGACACCATCTCTTCTTTGCTTAGGAAATGCTTTCAAAAGTGTGCTTTCAATGTAAACTTTTTATGACCCTTTTGCTCCATTGAAGGAAGAACCCAAAGGTTTCAGAGGAGTTAATTTTTAATGGATTCGAAAGGTTTGTCTACATGTTTTAAATTGAACCCAAATGATTTTGAAACGTTTGTTGTTTACAAAAGTTTTGATGCTTTTGAAAGGTTGTAAAGAAAGGTTTTAAGGGGTGGTTCCCCAATGGTTTCGAAAGGTTTAAAAGAAAAGATTTTTCAATGGTTTTGAAAAGCAATGTTTAAGCGTTTTAAAGATAGGATGTCTAAGGCTTTAAAACTTTCGAAGGAAAGTTTTTTCAATGGTTTCGAAAGGAAGATCGAATCGTTTCGGAAGGAATGTTTTGGCCTTCGACCTAGGTTATAAAGAAGGGTTTACTTGGTTTCGAAAGGGGTAATTTTAATGGATTCGAAAGGTATATTTCGAAGGTTTAAATGTTTTCATCAACAAAGATTTGAGTAAAGAATATATAACATGGCAAAGTGATTTTAAGTAAAGCATAGAATATATATTTTCCTTGTTTAATTTTGATTTAAATGTTTAAAACAATTTGAGATGAAAATTTTTTCAAGGAAAATTTAAATGGGAGATTACCCTAAGTAAAATGGCTCAGATATTAGAATAGCATATGGGACTAGTATTGGGTCACACCGATACATTAGCTATTAGCCCCAGCTAATTTAGTCCAAAATTCTAGTGTGTAGGGCTATGTTACAAGTAAGGCTAAAACTATGATTACATAGAAGGGAATATATATTTGTATAGAGATAGGCTATTGGTGAGCCCGCAAAAACCATTAGGATCAGGTGACCTTGGGAGCAGATAAATTGGGGGCAGACCATTCAAAAGAGGAGTATCTAACGTGTGTTAGATTATTTTATTTATATTTTTTGGTAGGCCCATGTCAGCCAAGCAAAACGATAATGTTTGGACAGATAGTTTATTTGTTACCTGATATGTATGTTTTACATGATAATGCTTTAGAGTTTTAACCAGTTTTGGTTTCAGGATTATGATTTGCAAAAAAAATGTTTTAAAAGGATATTAGTGAGGGAAAACCCATTCCGCTAAGCGTCGTGGTCTCACTTAATATCAAATAACCGAGATGTATAATATTATTCACACCAGGCTTTATGTCTGACTCGAAGTTTATGTTTCCCCTTAAACTCTCTAGTGCTCCAAATTGATTTGAGTAGGCTGAGGGTTAAGGTTTATAGGATTTCAGTAGGTTGGCAAATAAAGCTTCCAGAGACGAGCAGGTGGCAGATGGATAGCTATTTAGGAGTTTCTGTTTTATTTTATTTGATTCCACCGTGTTGTATTATGTCAGTATGACTATATAGTACTCTGTTCAACCAAGGGGGCATCATCATATGTCGCTCTTGGCATATTTTGTAATAATTATATTTGATCTTTACTTAGGAAACGATTATGGGATTATGTAATGGAATATGAAACATGTTTTGCGAAATGTAATCAAAAATGTTGTTTTTGTGAAATCTGTGATTTTGTTTCATATTCATATGCTTCTGATATTACAGATACCATTAACATTATCGTGTTTGGTCACCGAAAGTTAATACTATGATGATTATAACATCTGTAGCACTTAGCTTCGAGCCTCCAGATAGGGGATGTTACAACTTAGTATCAGAGCATAGGTTTATAAAAAACTTTAACTAAAAATGATTTTTGAAAAGATAATCCTAAAATTAGGGATAAGTTCAGGGTATGGGATAACGCTATAGCAACGTACTTGTATTTGCTATATATAAGTATATGCTATATCTCTATTATCCGATCTCTCTTAGGTCATTCTTCTATATATCACGAGGCTTGAATATAAATATAGACTCTAGAAGTGGATAAGTGAATCTTAGAGGAAGCACCACCATAGTTGGAAATGCCAAACCAAATACTAGAAGGAACCAAAGTTAGGCACAAGTGAGGATTGTTGGTGCAGGAGTCCCATTAGTGATATGGGAGCCATGTATCGGTTTTTCGTGAACATGATGCAAGCTGGAATTACTGTTGGAGTGATTGGAGGAAATGCTGGAGTAGAAGTTCAGGAAGCTCCGGTGGTCATCAATTATGCTATCTTGAGCAGTGATTATGTTAGGCTTGGAGATAGATATTTATTGGAACTAAATATACTGTTGAGGTGGAGATCTGGTTGCTACATTATAAGCGAATCTTTGCAGACTTGGGGCTCAATAATGAGCAGTAGAGGAGGCTTTCTTCAAGACAGCTTTAGGGTGTAACTTTATTCTAGTGGAATAGCGTGATGACTGGAGTTAATAAAGAAGAGATGACATGGGTTGAGTTTAGGAGAAGGTTCCAGAAAGGTTCATCTCTGTGATGGCACAGTCTGCTTTGCTCAGAAAGTTTGCTGAGTTGGACCAAAGGGAGATGTCTGTGTTGGAATATTCTAGAAGGCTCGAGAGTTAGCAAGATATGGGCATGCTACTGTGGATACGATGAAAAGGAATGATAAGTTCATAAAAGGGTTGAAGCCTTAGTTGGTAAGGGCTACATTACCTCATATTTGGGATCCTTGTGATATTGTAGTACAGATGGTGTTGAAGCACGAGGATATACTTACTTCTCTGGAGAAGAATTAGACGAAGGAAGTCCAGGTAGAGAAGAATCAAAAAATGAAATTCTTTCATAAGAAAGGTGCTCAGAAAGGTGGAGAAGCAAAGAAGGGAAAGTCTAAGGTTGTTTGCTTCAAGTGCGAAAAGAAGGGGCATTTTGCTAATGAGTGTCGTACTGGAAAGGCGAAGGAAGTGATTGAGAAGAAGAATATTAGATGATTCAACTGCAATCAGATTGATCATTATGAATCAGTGCAATGAGCCTGCTAAGGATGGAAGGGGAAAAGTATTTCCATTGGAGCCAGCAACATCAGGACCAACAGCGCAGGAGAAAGGGAAGGCAATGTTTGGAGGTACGCTTCAGATTCATGTATGTTTGTTAGCGTTCTGTTTCATACCGGTGCATCACATTCTTTTATATCTTATTGTTTGGTAGATAAGCTTAACCTAGAACACACATATTTAGTTACTTCCTTAAGGGTTGCAAATATGATAGGAGGGTATGCGACACTTGGGATGAAGTGTGGCCATTTAGAGTTTGATTTGTTAGGTCATACCTATGTTTGTAGTTTGCATATGTTTGACTTTATAGGGTTCAGAACTATTTTGGGTATGGATTGGTTAAGTAAGTAAGATGCCAGGATATTTTACCATGATAGGAAAATGTCACTTAGACACCCAAACTATAGTGACAGATTGTATAAACAGTAGTAAGCCTAGTTGTGAGGTGAATGCCTTGTTGAGTGTCGTGGAGTTAGAGGACGAGTTCAATTGATTTTTCGTGGTCAGAGAATTTGCAGATATCTTTGAGCCTATAGTAGGATTGCCACCGAAATGAGCCATTGAGTTTCGGATATGTTTGGTGCCTGGAACAGAACCAGTGAGTAGGCCGCCAAGTAGGATGACACCTATAGAGATGAGAGAGCTGAAGGTGTAGTTAGTAGATTTAATGAGCAGTCATAGTGTTTGCTAAGAAGCAGGACATATCGCTTAGGTTATGTATGGATTATCGTAAGTTGAATGAGAAGGCAATAAAGAATTGATATCCGTTGCCTAGAATTGATGATTTGTTCAATCAGTTGAGTGGATCCAAGATATTTTCTCAGTTGGATTTAGCAACAGGTTTTCATCGGCTTAGAGCAGCAAAGGATAGTATACCTTTGACGTCATTTAGAACGAGAAATGGATCGTACGAATGGTTAGTTATGCTATTCAGACTAACTAATGCGCCAGCATTCTTTGTGGATTTGATGAACTGAATTTTCCGAGGGCACTTGGATATGTTCGTATTGGTGTTCATAGATGATATTTTGATATACTCTAAGGAGTAAAGGGAGTATGAAGTTCATCTTAGAATTGTACCTGAGACGCTGAGACATTATCAATTGAAGGCGAAATTTTCGAAGTGTCATTTCTAGAAGAATAAAGTGAAGTTTCTTGGTCATGTAGTCTTAGAAAAAGAGTTGTCCATAGATCCGACTAAGATCGAAGCGGTAAATAGTTGGAAGAGACCCAAGACAGTCATTGAGATAAAGGGTTTTCTATGATTGGATGGATATTATCGAAGGATCATAAAGGATTTTTCGTGGATAGCAGCACCGATGACCAAGCTAACGCGAAAAGATGTGTAGTTTGTTTGGACCGATAAGTGTGAGAAAGCATTCCAGAGCTCAAAACACTTATTGACCCATGCACTTGTGTTGGTTATTCCGGATGGGATTCAGGATTTGGTAGTTTATATAGATGCATATGGAACTGAATTAGGAGCTGTGTTAATGCAGAGAGGTAAAGTGATTGCCTATGCTTCTCGACAGCATAAACCGCATGAAGTATGATATCCAATGCATGATTTGGAATTAACTATAGCGATTTTCGCATTGAAGGTGTGGAGACATTACCTTTCGGGAGACAGGTTTGAGCTTTATACAGATCTTAAGTCATTGAAGTATTTGTTCTCTCAGAAGGAGCTAAACATGAGGCAGTAGGGATGGTTAGAATTTTTAGCCGCTTGTGACTTTGGAATTGAGTACACACCATGGAAAGGTAATAAGGTTACAGATGCGCTTAGCGGAAAGCATCAGAATATAGCGTTAGCAATTATAGCAGAGTGGAAAGATTTTGAAACGTTGTCGTCCAGTAGGGTGCAGTGGAGATCTGAAGTTGGGTTTAGTGGAGGAACTATTGTGTTGTCTTGTTTAGAAGTTTGACCAATGACGATCGAAAAGATTGCTTCTAAACAGAAGGAGGATCCAGTATTGGTTAAACGGATTGAAAAGTTAAAGGAAGAAAAAGAGAACGATGGCTTAAAGGATTTTGGTCTTGACCAGAATGGGTGGTTGAGAAAGAAAGGTAGGTTATGTGTTCCAAATGTAGAAGACATAAGAAAGGAAGTTTCGGAGGAATGCCATCATTCAAAGTTCACTATTCATTCAGGAGGAACTAAGATAATCAGGATATGAAGCGGATTTTCTTTTGGGAAGGTATGAAGAGGGATGAAACCTGTTTTGGCTAAGCTATTTATGAAGAATGTAGTTAGATTTCATGGAATTCCTAGTAGTATAGTAAGTGATAGAGATTCCTTATTCACTAGCGAGTTCTGGAAGAGTCTACAGGAGATTTTAGGAACCAAGCTCAAGATAAGTACCGCTTACCATCCATAGACCGATGGGCAAATAGAAAGAGTTAACAAAGTCTTGGAGGATTTGTTAAGAGCTTATGTGTTATATTTTGGAGGATCATGGGAAGACCATCTATACTTAATCGAGTTTTGTATAACAACAGTTATCAGACTAGTATAGGGATGACACCATTTGAAGCTTTATATGGAAGGCCATGCAAATCACCAGTTTGTTGCTTAGAGACCGAGGGTAGGTTGGTTCATGGTCCAGTTTTGGTTAGAGAGGCTACAAAAAAGTGAGTCGATTCGGGCTAGATGAAGGAAGCTCAATCTTGGTAGAAGAGTTACGTAGACAGAAGACAGATAAACTTAGAGTTCTTAGTTGGAGATCATATTTTTTTATTAAGGTATCACCAATGAAGGGTGTGATCCGATTTGGGAAATCAGGAAAGTTAGCGCCGAGATTAATATGACCATTTCTTATGTGGAGAGGATCGGGAAACTCACATATGGAGTAAAGTTACCAAATAATTTGGTAGGAGCCAACGATTTTTTTCATGTTTCTCATCTGAGGAAACATGTTAGGGATCCGAAGTCTACTATAGCACCGACTGTGTTAGATGATTTAGTAGTACAACCAGACTTGATTATAGTTTGAAAGCCAGTCCAGATAGTTGCGAGGGATGAGAAGAGGTTAAGGAACAAGACAATCGGATTACTTAAAGTCCAGTGTGTAGGATCGAATACACCCTAGAGGGGGTGTGAATAGGGTGATACTTTTAATTATAAAAATTATTGCGAAAGATTATAAAATTATTTCAACACAGATAAATCAAAATTATAGCAGCACAAATAATAGAAGAATAATAAATGCAGAAATAGAATGACATAGAATTTACCCAGCTTCGGCAAAACCCTGCCTACGTGCTGCCCCCAAGGTTTCTATTACAAATTAAGTAATCACACACTTACACACGTAAACTTGTGACACCCTCTACTGACTAACCTAACTCTACGCTCAAAATCCTGCCACAACTCAGCCACTGAGTTGAGAATTCTCAAACTACGCCACGTAGTTTGTCCCCTAGTCACACGACTAGAAATTACAATGGTTTAAAAGAGAAAATACAAATATAATAGTTTAAATAACAATTAAAAAAACCAAAGCCCTAATATTTGCTTCTTAATCCAATATTAAAGAAAAGGGGCCAGCCCACTTTAATTAAACAAACACGGCCTTATTTCTTTTATCAATTCGGCCGTTCCTTTTACTCTTTGTTCTGTATAATGGCAGCTCGTTCCATTGTTCCTTCTTCGTTCCAAATTAGGGCTTCATGATTTTTCGAAATTGCCGATTTTGTAGATCAATCAAGTTGATATTTGCGTGAGGATTTGTTGATCGATCGTCTCTTGAGATGCTTTCAGCTGCTTCTATTTGATTGAGTTCGACTTTGATTCGGGTATGTAATTTTTGCTTTTTCTCTCCGGTTTGAATACTTGAACTCGATGGATTTTAAAACTACCGATGATGATTGGGTTTTTATATAGATTTGAATTCCTAAATTTTTGTTCGTCTGATAGTTGCTTGAATTCATCTCGGCCACTCGATTATGTTTTGATGTTGATGATTTATCTGACTTTGTCAATTTCATATAATTGTTGCTTGATACTCACGGTTTTGATTCGTGACTTGGTCAATTTACTTGGCCACCACGATTTTGGTTTGAAACTGTTACATTTGATTTTATATGACGATGTTGATTTCTTTTGTGGCCACCACGACTTCGGTTTATGTTGAACATAGCTTCAACTTGATTTTTGATATTACCATCTTCGACATCACTGAACTACGGCACTGATTGACTTCATTCCTGGTTTAGTTTCACTGTCTAGTTTTAATGCACTACATATATGTGTAGTTTCATATTTGTAGCATACTCGATTCATTGCTGTAGCATACTTGACTTGTTCATGCGATTTCATCACTTAATATTATCTTCGGCCATCACCATTGCACTACTGTGAGAAAACAGTGACTTTGACTTTGCATTTTCTTTGTGTATTGTTACTTCATACACGTTCATCATGTAGTTCACTAAATCATGAGTTTGTGGTTGACTTCATCCTTTGTGCTCGACTTTGGACATTGAATTTTTTTTCTGCAGCTTGTCTAGTTCATTTTTTTATGTATGCATACTTAGGTTGTAACTGGAACCATATGTATGCTGTGCATTTGTAGTTGAATTGAGAACTTTTGTGTTGTGTTCATTGTGATGGCACTGATGTGCAGCGTGCTTCGAGTGTGCTTGCATTTGAGTTTGGTTATTCATTGTAGTTTGTCTACACTTATATTTGCAGTGGGTTGCATTCTGGTTTCTCCTGCCATGGCTCTAGTTAGATGTGCATAATTCATTTGTTGCGAGACCTGTAGCCTTTGTGCATTGTTCATATCATTCCTTTGGTGCAGTTTGTTTTGCAACTCCATTTGTTCTACTCGAGTTATTTGATTGCATTGAGTACTGAATTGAATTCACTTGTGTACATATGCCGTTTGTCACTGTTGCATCAATTTTGGTTGCTGCTGTGTTATGTAGTAGCCTAGTTTGCTGGTGCATATGTTTCATTTTGAAGATTTGTAGTTGCAGTGTCACTCTGTAGTATTGTGTCTTGGTTCCATTGATGATGCTCTGTGTTTGCTGTATATATGAGCTGCTGTGTTTCCATATTATTCTGGTTGGAGTTTTCTTGTATCACTTGAGTCTGCACTTGCTTGATCCAGTTTCACAGTTGCATACTTGTATATGCACTCGAGTCTGATAGCACTGGTTCATGTATATGAGCAGTTTTACTTTGTTTTGGTTGTTGCATTTGTTTTGGTTGCTCATCCTTGACCTGCTGCAGTGTTCATGTATTTTGTTTATAGCCACTGGTTCATTAGTGTTGATCATTGATGTTGTTCATGCTGTCTGGATTAGTGCAGTGTGCATTCTAGCTTGTAACTGTGTCACAGTGATGCATTCATGAGTCTTGGTTCCTGTGCATCACTGAACTACTTTGTTCATGTATTGCTTGAGCATATGTAAAGCAGTTTTCATTTGTGTTGTAGCTGTCTTGACCATTTGGACTTAGTTGATGTTTTGTAGCGCACTTGAGTTGAATCTAGCTTGTAGCTCGTATTTGACCTTGTGCTGAAAATTGTGACAATATTTTTATTGCACTTGAGTTGAATCCGGCATTTTGGTTTTTGACCTGTTCTCACCTATCCCTGTAATTCTATCAAGTGTATATATCGGTGCACGGCCTTGTGGCATATACAATAATACACTGTGTATGTCACAAGTTGTTCGTGTATGATGAATTCAAAATTAAATGATGACGAACAACCCAAATAACTGAGGCAAATATTATTTTCAACATTCACATTTTATTTTATACTGTAAAAATATTTCCTTTTCAATTTTACTGCGTCAATATTTATTTTTGAAGATTGCTCAGATGTTGGATTCAATTTGGAGTGAAGTTGAAGATAAAATACGAGTTGAGCGAATGAGTGATATGTAGTGAGGTCAAATGTAAATTGAGTCGTAATGTAATCAAAATTATAGTGTAATTGAAATTGTGTATATATATATAGTGAGAGCTTGAAATTTGTACTATTCAAAGATTGTAATAAACATTTGTTTGAATAAAATTTCTGTTTGAATTCAAATTCGGTGTTATTTATTTTATTCATCAAATATTTATTTAATCTATGAAAAATAAAATAGTACATTAAGAAATACATTTAAATGAATATATATGTTTATTATCATCGAACAAAAATCTAATAATCGCATATTCAACAATTTCCCCCTTTTGATGATAAAAAACATATATTTAAGATTTTGAATATGTTAAATGTATTTGATCATTGATATACTCTAATTGCTCCCTATTTAAATGCTCCCTCTCTACACAAAACTCTCCCTTCATATATGCATGCAATTAAAAATATGCAAATGAGCCTAGATGCAAATAGAAATTATTTGACCTTTTCTTGATTTTATTTGACAAAATCTTAACTTTTGTCTCCCCCTTTTGTTATCAGTAAAAGAGTAATAGTGTTAGAAAAATGGAGATAAAGTGATAGATATTAATCCAACATTAAAACTCAATTGAATATAAATATTAAATTTCAATAAAAACAAATCAAACAAAAATCATAAATACTTTGTTGGGAGCATATTCCAATTTTAGAACGATGGGAATGATGTCATCATATAAAACCATACAGTTGTGTCTATTTGTGGTAAATTTATATCAGGATTTTGAATATCTACTAACCATGCATAACCGTTAGGACTTTTAAATGAGATTAGTAGTATTCCAATTTTATTTTATTTAAAAAAAATGAATTCAAGTATCTTCTAACCACGCATAACCGTGAGGACTTTTAAATGGGATTAGAATCAACTTGTTTATTTAAAAAATCAATTTTGATATGGGTTCCATACATGCATAACCGTGAGGACTTTTAAATGAGCATGGAAGCACATAACAAATTCCAAGTAATTCACCCATGCATAACCGTGAGGACTTTTAAATGAGAGTGAATACTTTGGATTTTATTTTAATTTATTATTATTATTATTATTATTTTATTTTAAAAATGTAAAATGAAAAACGAACAATTCCTGTTTAAAGTACCACATATTGACAAACTATATTGAATTTTGATGAGTGATGGTTGTTAGAAATATGATAGAAATAGAGATGGTCATGGAATTTTTACCAACAAAAAGTTTTATAACTCTTGTTTAAATTTCTAAAGAAATTTTCCAATTATGCCGTCTCGAGTCATAACATATGATAAATATCAACACTCATCACTTTTTCAATCACTATTTATCTTTTCGGTAATTATTAGGGAGTCAGATTAGTCAAAATAGTCATTTAAAATCAAATTAAAAACTAATTATGAAATCAATTTTTCAAAATGACCGATCTGAAAACATGGTCAAAAATGATTTTCTAGAAGGGGGTATATGAGAAAAATTTCTTCTATTTGAAAATTATTTGAAATGAAAAATATGCAGATATTTTCTTTGAAAAAAACGATGCAGTTACTAAATGTCTCAACAAAAATCACGTTCAACTAGTAATTTTTCTATCAACTAGATTACCAGTGTAATTTGCATCTGAATTTCTCTTTCACTCAAAATTATCATTAATTGAATTTGATACACCAGGCCATGAAGTGCGCAACAAAAAATTTCAAAATCAATTTTGACAGCTTTTTAAATGACATTCTCTTGAATTTGAATTGAAACCGTGTAAATAATCAAAAACCGAGAATATAGAGTCAGCCGTGAAATAATCAAATCTATTATCATCCAATAAAATACTATTATTAATCCAAACTAATATATATGAAGTAATTCAAATGCTCTAGAGATTTTTATAGTGTTTTTGGCATAAGAATATAATTGGCCAACAATTTTAAATAAGTCAGAATCAAAATCATCATTAGTTCATCATCACATTATTGGCTGATTTAACTCAGATTACGGTGCAGATTATCACATTTAATATATCATTCAAATAAATATACCATTACCTGTTTTACCTTTACGATACTTTTCGGTGTTGTCCATTATGATTATGTTACCTTTATACTAGGCTAAGGAACTTTGCTTTGACGCTCGTTGTGTCCTTGGAACAGCCAGAATCCAAGTAACACTATTGTTGTTCCTTAGCCTGCCACCACACCTACAAGGGAAAAGATTTTTGTTACCTATTTATTTTTATATGTCCATGGTTGTTAGTGGCAGAATATTTCGAAAAATAATTTTGTGGAGACCCAAAACTATTTATATATGTTCCTTTCGGCACCCAGATTTGTTTAACTTTGAAAGATTTTATATTTGTACCTTTTGGAACCCAAATTGGTATAGTTTTCACGTGTTTGGGTCTATACCAACAAATATTTTGATTGTATCCAAATTTTCTACAAATTGTGCACATTGAATTTACTTGATTAATTTCATTTCTAACATTTTTAAATTGATTATATCCAAGTCCTTGTCTAACTGTATTAACAGTTTGCTTCCCTAATAGCATATTCAATGATTTTTCATTTTTTGAAAATTTATCTAAAGTCGCTGACAATTGTTGGACTTGTATTTTGAGAGTTTCATTTTCGTTTAACAATTGTGTGCACTTTTTAATAGAATTATCTCTCCTAGTATTTTCACTCTCTTTCAAAATCAGAATTTCATTTTCAAGAAATTTTATATTAATTTATGATTTTTTAATTTCTTCTTCGAATGTTGGATACTTATCACACTTAGGGATCCTACTTTGATAGGTTTTAACTAGTTGGTCAAGTTGCTCATTTAATTCTATCAAAGTATCTTTTTGTGATTCAAGTTTGGCATACTTCTCCGTAAGTCGTTCAAAACAGCCATTTACTTCGTGGAAATATATAAGTAATTCTGAGTGAGTGAGTTTTGATACCTCGCTTGGCTCGTCATCGTCGCTATCAGTTATATTTCCTTGAAGACACATATATGCTTTCTCACTCTCGCTGCTAGTACTTTGATCATCTTCATCACTTGTATTCCACGTGGCTGCAAAACTTCTCCCTTTTGATTTCTTTTCAAAGTCGCGTCGATTTTGAGGACAATTGGGCTTGATATGTCCGGATTGGTTGCACTTGTGACATATAATCTTCTGTTCTTCTGAGTAGTCTAGTGCTTTGGCTATTCTGCTTTTCAATTTTTGATTTTGAGCTGGATTTCCGTATTTGTAATTCCACTTTTTGAATTTCTTCATTAGTAGTGCCAGCTCTGCTGCTCCATCATCATCATCGTTATCATCATCACTTTCGGTTGTTCCTTCGAGAGCTATTGATTTCTTTCCAGTGTAACCTTCTTCACGCTCTTCCTTAAATTTTATTTCTAGCTCATAAGTGGTGAGATTTCCGATGAGTTTTTCAACTTTTATTTGTTTTAAATCTTTTGATTCTTGAATGGCAATCATTTTGGCTTCAAATCTTCGTGGAAGGACTCTGAGGATTTTTTGGACTATCTCCAACTCTGTGTATGATTTTCCAAGAGCTTTTGATTTGCATACGATATTGGAAAGTCATCCATACATCTCTTTGACATTTTCTTCCTTCGCCATTGTGAAGTTCTCGTATTCGCTGCTTAGCATGGCAAGGCGAGATTCTTGACTTGAGATGTTCCTTCGTGAGTCACTTCTAGTGTGTGCCATATTTCCTGCGCAGTTAGACAATGTGAGACACGATTAAATTCAAATTGATCCAATGAACAGATAAGAATTCATAGCTTTAGCATTAGCATTTTGTAATTTATTTTCTAGTTCTGTCCATTGATCCTTTGGTTTCTCTATTTCCTGATTCTCTACTATTATAGTTGGTGCTCTATAACCCGTCTCAACAATATTCCAAACGTCAATGGTTTTCAGAAAAATTTTCATTCTATTTTTCCAGTAGGCATATTCACCATTGAACATTGGTGGTCTAACTATGGACTGACCCTCAGCAAAAGCATTATTAAAAGAAGCCATTTTAAAAATTCAAATTTTTAAATCACAAATTGGTTTTTGAAAAACGAATTTTTAAAACATAAGTTGACTTCTATTCCTAGCTCCAATACCACTTGTAGGACCGAATTCACCCTAGAGGGAGGGAAGGGGGGTGAATAGGGTGATACTGTTAATCATAAAAATTATTGCGGAAGCTTATAAAATTATTTCAACACAGATAAATCAAAATTATAGCAGCACAAATAATAGCAGAATAATAAATGCAGAAATAGAACGACACAGAATTTACCCAGCTTCGGCAAAACCCTGCCTACGTGCTACCCCCAAGGTTTCTACTAGAAATTAAGTAGTCACACGCTTACACACGCAAACTCGCAACACCCGCTACTGACTAACCTAACTCTATGCTCAAAACCCTGCCACAACTCAGCCACTGAGTTGCGAATTCTCAAACTACGCCACGTAGTTTGTCCCCTAGACACACGACTAGAAATTACAACGGTTTAAAAGAGAAAAGACAAAGATAACAGTTTAAAAAACAATTAAAAAACCAAAGCCCTAATATTTTCTTTTTAATCCAATATTAGAGAAAAGGGGCCGGCACAATTTAATTAAACAAACGTGGCCTTATTTCTTTTATCAATTCGACCGTTCCATTTATTCTTTGTTCTGTATAATGGCGGCTCGTTCCTTTGTTCCTTCTTCGTTCCAAATTAGGTCTTCATGATTTTTCGAAGTTGTCGATTTTGTAGACCAATCAAGTTTATATTTGCATGAGGATTTGTTGATCGATCGTCTCTTGAGATGCTTTCGGCCGCTTCAATTTGATTGAGTTCGACTTTGATTCGGGTATGTAATTTTTGCTTTTTCTCTCTGGTTTGAATACTTGAACTCGATGGATTTTAAAACCGCCGATGATGATTGGGTTTTTATATAGATTCGAATTCCTTAATTTTTGTTCGTCTGATAGTTGCTTGACTTCGTCTCGGCCACTCGATTATGTTTTGATGTTGATGATTTATCTGACTTTGTCAATTACATATAATTGTTCCTTGATACTCACGGTTTTGATTCATGACTTGGTCAATTTACTTGGCCACCACGGGTTTGGTTTGAAACTGTTACATTTGATTTTATTTGACGATGTTGATTTCTTTTGTGGCCACCATGACTTCGATTTCTGTTGAACATGGCTTCAACTTGATTTTTGATATGACCATCTTCGACATCACTAAACTTTGGCACTGATTGACTTCATTGCTAGTTTAGTTTCACTATTTAGTTTCAATGCACTACATATATGCGTGGTTTCATATTTGTAGCATACTCGATTCATTGCTGTAGCGTACTTGATTTGTTCATGTGATTTCATGACTTAATATTATCTTCGGCCATCACCATTGCACTACTGTGAGAAAACAGTGACTTTGACTTTGCATTTTCTTTGTGTATTATTACTACATACATGTTCATCATGCAGTTCACTAAATCATGAGTTTGTGGTTGACTTCATCCTTTGTGCTCGACTTTGGCCGTTGAATTTTTTTTCTGCAGCTTGTCTGGTTCATTGTTTTATGTATGCATACTTAGGTTGTAACTGGAACTATATGTATGCCGTGAATTTGTAGTTGAATTGAGAACTTTTTTATTGTGTTCATTGTGATGGCACTGATGTGCACTATGCTTCGAGGGTGCTTGCATTTGAGTTTGGTTATTCATTGTAGTTTGTCTGCACTTATATTTGCAGTGGGTTGCATTCTGGTTTCTCCTGCCATGGATCTGGTTAGATGTGCACAATTCATTTGTTGCGAGACCTGTAGCCTTTGTGCATTGTTCATGTCATTCCTTTGGTGCAGTTTGTTTTGCATCTCCATTTGTTATACTTGAGTTATTCGATTGCATTGAGTACTGAATTGCATTCACTTGTGTACATATGCTGTTTGTCACTGTTGCATCAATTTTGGTTGTTGCGGTTTTATGTAGTATCCTAGTTTGCTGGTGCATATATTTCATTTTGAAGATTTGTAGCTGCAGTGTCACTCCGTAGTATTGTGTATTGGTTCCATATATGATGCTTCGTGTTTATGAGCAGTTTTACTTTTGTTTGGTTGTTGCATTTGTTTTGGTTGCTCATCCTTGACCTATTGCAGTGTTCATGTATTTTGTTTATAGCCACTGGTTCATTAGTGTTGATCATTGATGTTGTTCATGCTGTCTGGATTAGTGCAGTGTGCATTTTAGCTTGTAACTGTGTCACAGTGATGCATTCTTGAGTCTTGGTTCCTGTGCATCACTGAGCTACTTTGTTCATGTATTGCTTGAGCATATGTAAAGCAGTTTGCATTTGTGTTGAGCTGTCTTGACCATTGGGACTTAGTTGATGTTTTGTAGCGCACCTGTGACGACCCAAACTCGATGTCCGACAACAACATCAAATTCGTATCGCCGGAGCTTGCAACAACATTAGATGATAAATAACACAGCGGAAAAAAAAAAGATGATATCACTGATACAACATGAATACAATATCCAATACATCAATTTGATACAATGATAATCATCAACATTAGAGAATACAAGAATACAGCGGAACACGATACAATACGATAAGTCTTCACAGAATCCAATACTGCAACTCTGATCCAAAAGCTCCAAAACTCCAAGCTCGATCCACCATCAAGGTTGCACCAAGATAAGCAAATCCGTCCGTGGACTCCAAAGACTCCAAAATGATCAAATAGAAAGCCGAAGGCTACCAAAACGATATCTACTACCTGACTATCTGGAAAACCAAACCCTAGACTGCCCGTGAGGAAAATGGTGGGCACCCAGAGTTTAGAAAGGGAACAATAAACTCCAGGTCAGTCGTGGGACTGGTATGAGAAAACAAAAACATTTGGTCTTTGAAACAAACAAAAGGTTTTAAGTTTTGAAATCCGCAATGCTTTTGGAAAATGAAACTACCATAAGGCCTCCCGGCACACACACAATGCAAACGCACACATGGGGGAGATTTCTCCTTATGATAGTCAAAGATGATTACTACGCAAAAATTCTTTTTGATATTATTACTAGTGCATAGTGGAAAACCTTTCGAAAGTAGAATATAAATCCTAGCCAGCATAGGTACCATTATACTATGCCTACTATAGCTGCCATTTTAAATGGCAGGTTCTACAACTAAAACCGTACAAGGCTTGTATTGGGTTGAATGGATTTCCAACAAATGGTCAGGCTAAGGAACTTCCTATTGCCACATGGAAACGCCTCTGGCGGGACGCCCCGAGAACCTACCCGGCTCTCTGCCAAACAAGGCCGGCTACCCCCTTCCCGGGGAATAAAACCTCAGATATGCCACCCACGGTCCTTTGGGACCTTTTACCGAGGATCCTCTACACCAACAATATCACACAGTAATAGATATATACTACAGTGCCCACATGAGTAAGTATCTGGGCTCCATACCATGATACTACCCTTTTCCAGAAGGAATGGTCATACCCTAGGGGAGCTACCCCTGAAACCTTGCCGCATCTTTCCTGTTTCGACCATTACCGGTTTGTGAGGCTCGATGAGGTTTCGTCCACAAAGCTACGCTTTTTCACAAAGCCATGCTTTGATCACAAATGATCAACAAATGATCATCAATCACACAGCAGCACTTAGCATGCCACACTACCAAATTGGGAGTATATCGCTGATAACCTTCAACTACATAACCTCTGAGCTCGTACGTCTCAGAGAAGGGTGTTAAGCTAGGAGAATAAATTCTCCGCCACCAACAGATATATATTTGAAAGAAATCGGCTTTATATATCAAAGTGTAGTGTCAGACACACGACCATACAAGTCTGTTCCGGGCTCGAACAGAACCGAAGGCACTTTCGAAGAAGCCCTTGCAATCCGGGTATCCACAATCCCGATCGGACTTCCCATCACTCTGGGAATCTCTATACCGTAGCTACTCAGTGCAGAGACAATCGATAGGTCATCCTATCGTTCTCGCAAATACCCGGTCTTCACCACCGGTCTTCAAATGCTATCCATAACGACGGATCATTATTCGGAATGGGTTATATGACACAAGGTCCTCTCCCGGCTAAACCGAATAACGAGCGCAAAATTTTAAAAACATATGGATATGGATTTCAGTTAAGTCACAACTTGAAAGTCAAAACTATTTCAAATGGTTTACACAAATTACCATTTCAAATCTTTAACCAAAAAGATTTATTTCACAAAGTTCACCTAGTTTCACAAAGATCCATTTACGGATTTCAAAACAATTTCCATTTCGAGTGGATTAATCCATTTAATCTTTAAATCAAAGATTTAACCCATAGCTTTCAAAAAAATCGTTTCCAAAGATTCATTCATAACTTGGAAAACTGTTTTTCAATTCAAACTTGAAATTCCTATAATACCAATTTGGAAATTCATTTCTTATATGAAAGCTTTTATCATTTGAAAACAAACAGTTTTTCATCTTGGAAAACCAAACATTTAAATTATACAAGTTTCTCAAACTTGGGTTAAATTTAATTCTCAAAACAACACTTTTAAAATTGGTTTAAAAACCCATATAAACTTGTATGACCTTTTACTTCATAAATTCTCAAAATAGAATTTAATTTCAAATTTTTAATTCAATTTTAAATTGAATTATTAAGTTTCAAAACTTTATTAAGTTATTCAAAATAACTTTTATTTTAGAAATTCTTTTCCAAAAGCTTTTCATTTGAAAACCCGATCCATTTTCAAAATCATTTAGATTTAAAAATTCAATTTAAAAATTATTTACAAAAATCTGTGACTTAGCCAATTTCCACGTGCAATCCATATTTGTGTGTGTATAGTGTAGTCCAAGGGGTTTTACACAATAGTGCACACATCTATCATAAGAATATCGATAAGCAGTATAACCCATAACGCTTATCTTCATTCACAGACTCATAGATAAAGTAAAGTAATCAATCACAAAGATTTACTAATATGATTCGATGTGGGTTTTCGGATAACCAACTGGAATCCGACTCCCTGTCGCATCGAAATCCGAATGTCATTTACGGGTCAAAGGGTTTGCATATTCATATAACAATATATTCATCACAGATAAAACAGCTTAGCATAAAGCATCACATAGCATCACAATCACATATCAAATATGTCAATCCACCATATAGCATTCAATAACAATCAAACATCTACAATTAAGATGAACAAATGGGGTGGTTTTTAAATTAATCAACCACATAATTGCTTTCATTAGTAATCTTTAATCAATGATTAATTATCATTAACTACAATTGATTAAGTTTTTAATCACCTTTATTAATTAAATCATCTCTAAATTAATTATCTAAATTAATTGACCCTTAATTAATTAAATATAAATTTCTTATTCCTTAACTAACTACTTTAATTAATAAATCTTTAATTATTGATTAATTAATCATCAATCCTTAATTATCTTCCCTTAACTACTTTCACTAAGTAATCACTATTTTAAATTGAATAATTCATTAATTACTTGGTCAATTAACTTAAATTACAAATTAATATACTTTAATTAATAAATCCTCAATTATTAATTAATTTAATTATAACTAATTATCCTTTTCTTAATCATTTATGAATTAATCTTAATTACAAATTATTACTTACTTGATTATCATTAACGATATAAATTTACTTACTTTTAAGTTAAAGTTTTAAAACATTTGATTTTTTTATCTCTAAATCATTTATTAAGTTTCATTTAAAATAACTTGTTACAAATGTAAATTGTTTTTTTTTAAATCCTTTATTTTAAAACTTTTAATTTGTACTTTCTACTAAATAAAGGAATCATCACTTATAAGGAGGAATAGTTTCAGGATCCATTAAACAAATTTATTAAAGTTAAAAAAAACTGGAAAATAAAAATTTCCAGGCAAACCCGAGTGTTTCCCCGGGCCAAAACCCAATATACTCGAGTGTCACTTCGAGTTTTTACCAAAATTTACCCGAGCGCCCCCTAAATTTTCGAACTTAAATATTTTCTAAGTGTTATACGCTCGCATCAAAATCCACTTCGAGTTGAAACCCGAGCCACCCTTGCCTTTCCCCGAGCTCTCCTTCGAGTTGCGTGATAACACATCGTCTTCCCCAACACATTATCATTACTAGCTATCCTAGGGATACCGTGCACATGCACAGCTGCCTGAACCGCCTCCGGCCAACCTCGCGACCACCCATGAGTCCCCCGTGATCCCATCCACTTGCCTGAATACCCAGAACCCACGATACCATCGTGGTTCAAAATCGAACGTTATTGCAACTTCCTGGAACCACCAGTCACCAGAAAAAGTCCCCGCATCGCCAGTCCCGACCGTCTTACCCCTTGAAACCACCGCCGCACCTCCACAACCCTTCCACGAAGCCACCACCAGAACGCGGTGCGACTCGATCAACCGAAGATTTCGCATTTGCCTAAATTAACAGTGTGACCAAAATGAGGTTTAGAAACGCAAATCGACTCGTCGTTGCCACCACCGTGGCCTGACCATCATTCCAATATTTTTCCCAGCAGCGCCGATCTTCCTTCTTCCTCCACGCGAGAGCCCATTCCCCAATACTCCTCCGGCCGCCTGAATTTCATCAAAACCCACACCCAGTTCATCTATGAACTCCTCCTTCACCTTAGCACCTAAAATCATGATGCTTGCCCTAAAATTCATATTACGGTATGAGGATTCAATCTTCATATCTGAATTCGACAATTAAAAATCTTGAATTTTAACTTGTTAAAAAGCTTTGCTTAGTTATACTAGTTTACAGAAGGGTTTACAATTTTTTCCCACTGGAATGAAGTTTAAATCTTGAGTATAGGCTTAACCACTCTATTTGAATGCAGGGTTAATCCATGATCAAATACAAGATTTAGAATTTTTTGACCTATGTGTTTCAATCCCTGTGTCAAGGCAGAAAAGAATAAGTATTCCAGAAAATAAATTTCCTGACTTGAATTTAATTTCATTGTAATATCGAGATATTAAATCAATATTTCAACTTGTATTTATTTTTATTTTTAAAATGATGTTATACTTGTATAAACATCTTTCATTCAGTGATTATAATCTGAATTTGTTTGGGTAGGGTGGTTTGAAAAATTCTTTTTGTTTTGTTTTGAAATAATTTTTTTTCAACCCTGTAACGTGACAGAGTAAAGCTCTGTACACAAATATATATCATCATACATACATTCACACAGGCATGCAATCAAACCTACCAATCATTTCCCTTTTACTTTAAGCATTAATCAGATTATCCAAGGGTATAGGTAAGTTTGCTCACCTCATCAATGAAGGACAGAGAACCTGATATTTGCAACTGCAGATCAACTTTTAAACTTGATTGTTTGTTGCTTGCTTTTAGATTTGTTTTTCTTTGCCCTTTTTCTCAGTTTGAAGCTTTGGCTTGCAAGCTTGATTCTTCCAGGTTTGATCTTGAGATGATCTACAGGTTTTTTTTTTGAACTTACATTTGCTTTGAATCTGGATCTAGCTTTTGCTTCTCAGGTCTGCATCTAGATTCTTGCTTTGATATTTTTTGATTTATTTTCTGTTTTTGATGTTGCCTTGCCTTGCCTTTGAATTTGTTTACAGATCTTTGGAGAGGAGGATGGACTTTGAATTACTGGGTTTAACTTTGGTTTCTTTTCTCAGGTTTGAGAAGAATGAATACAACTGACTCTTAACATTTTTTTTCCTAGTTCCTTATTTCAGGCCTTGAGAAGATCAATGGCCTGATTACATTTTTTTTATTATATTTTTTTTTTCAAAAGTTCAAGGCCACTTGTAACTTTATTTCTATGCATGTTGTACACTTGTTGTTTGTATGGAAAATTATGTTTTAAATCCTTTGACTCAATTTATTTTGTAGACTTTTTGTTTAAACCTTTGTGTAAATGTATTTTCATGTAAGCATATGCCTTAATTTTTTTTTAAAATTGTTTATGTTTATATTTTCATTTGTTTATATCCTCACAAATAAAATCTCTATTGTTTCACATTCAAACTTAATTTTAGCTCACTATCTTTATATACAACTAATTTATACATTTTATATTCATGCATTTCTTTTATTATTTATTTTCTTTTTGCACAACCTTTAAAAAGTTAAGAGTGATTTAAATATTTTGATTACATATTTACAAAGGATTACTTTTATTTATATAGGTGAATTTTACTTAAAAATAATATTTTGAAAATGAGTGCATTAATATTTTTTTCAACTTCCAAATATATCTAATATATTTAAAATTTAAATACAACCCTTTTACTAATTTAAAGCTTTTCATTCTATTTTATTTTTAATACATTTTATTTTTCTATATCCAATATTTGTTGATAAATTACATATTCTTATATTCCGAATCAATTTGCTATTTATCTTTAAATCCATATTCTTTTTTTTAAATCCAAATTTTTATTTATAAAATTACTTATTCCTAAATTTAAACCAAACTCTACTTAATCTAAAATTTTAAATTCATTCAAGAAATTTCCTAATTAATTCATGAATAAATTCATAATTTATTTTCAAAATTAAATTAATTGCCATATTAATCGTAGTTAATTTTCAGGAATGTTACAGCACCTGAGTTGAATCCAGCTTGTAGCTTGGATTTGACCTTGTGCTGAAAATTGTGACATTATTTTTATTGCACTTGAGTTGAACCCGGCATTTTGGGTTTGACCTCTGCTCACCTATCCCTGTAATTCTTTCAAGCGTATATATTGGTGCATGGCCTTGTGGCATATACAGTGATACAGTGTATATGTCACAAGTTGTCCGTGTATGATGAATTCAAAATTAAATGATGACGAACAACCCAAATAACCGAGGCAAATATTATTTTCAACATCCACATTTTATTTTATACTGCAAAAAAAATTTCCTTTTCAATTTTACCGCGTCAATATTTATTTTTTGCAGTTTGCTCAGATGCTGGATTCAATTTGGAGTGAAGTTGAAGATAAAATATGAGTTGAGTGAATGAGTGATATGTAGTGAGGTCAAATGTATATGTGAATCATAATGTAATCAAAATTGTACTGTAATTGAAATTGTATATATATAGTGAGAGCTTGAAATTTGTACTATTCAACGATTGTAATAAACATTTGTTTGAATAAAATTTCTGTTTGAATTCAAATTCTGTGTTATTTATTTTATTCAGCAAATATATTTAATGTATGAAAAATAAAATAGTACATTAACAAATACATTTAAGTGAATATATATATATATATATATATGTTTATTATCATCAAACAAAAATCATATAATCACATATTCAACACAGTGGAGTGATGATGAGAGAGACTGTACTTGGGAGACTAAGTGCAGGATTAAAGACACTTATCCTGATTTGTTTGATGGAATGTTTTGCCATTTTGATTGATCGTTGTGTACCTTATCGTAATTTCGAGGAAGAAATTCTTTAAGGAAAGGAGATTGTGCACCCCATATTTTTAGTAACGTTCTTTAGGGCATTTAATTAGCTAAATTAAGTAAAATAATGTGATGGTTAGGGGACAGAGATTTGTGATTATTAGGGGTAGTCGTGTCATGTTAATGAATAAACTAAAATGAGCTACCAAGAACTAAAATAGATAAGGGAAATAAGTGGGGATAAAATAGGAAAAAGAGCATTCTAATACCTTAAAACCTTAGCCGTTCTCACATACATATATTCATTTGCAAAAATTAAAACTTGAGGTCGGCCACCATTAGCAAGAGGAAGATAAGAAAGAAAAGCTAAGGAAGAAGATTAACCAAATCAAAGCTATTCGAATCTCCAACTCCATAATCTCAAAGCTAAAGTGAATAATGACTACATCTCATTTTTATATTTTTTTTCAGTTTTAAGATTAATTCAATTTATTTTGTAAGGTTATGCCATGTATTGAATGATTAAATTTTTATATGTGCTTAATGATGAATTATGCTTATTCATATAGATTTTATGATATGTTTTAATGTGAAACCCTATTAAATGACATCTAAATGCCTTGCGATTTTATATTTAGATTAGAAATGATATTTATAGATGGATTTCAGTTTTTATAATTTTCTAATTTAATGTGGATTTTATATTAACATTATGGTAAGGAAAATGATTATTTGGGTATAAAATCATTTACGGTTAAATAATATAAGTTTTGGGTCTTTGAAATTAAAATACGTTGGAAAACATATTAAAAATGATTTTCTAGAATTTTCGTAGAATTTTCCTAAGTGCTTTATTAGATATATAAGATTATTTAAGGTATGAGACTTAAATGTCTTATATATTTATAAAATGAGATGGGGTATTATATAAGTAATATAAATTGTTTATTTCAGAAATATTATCTGTACTTTTAGAAAAGAAAATTAGCAATAAAAAATATTTTGACAAACAAGGCAAGTTAGTTGAAAAGAGATTCTTTTTAAAGTAAAAATCAGTTTTTTACATGCTTTTATCATGTTTCGCCACTCTCGGTACCAGGGTTTCAACTTAGTAGCTCTGCCACCATCACCCTCGAAATATGTGCACGACATCAAAGACTTGGTGCGCAATAAATTAGACTTAGGCGGAAGGTATTGGGTCGAAGCTATGGGTTTCGATGGGGTCGAAGCATGACTTGGTTTTAAAATTGAAAATGCGCCTACTTTGCTTTCGAAGGGTATGCTTTCGATTTGGTTGGCTTTTGTATGAGTCAAATATTTTAAAGGAAAGATTTCGAATGGGTTGCGCCTTTTGTCTTAAGCAAATGCTTTCAAATGGGGTCGAAACCCCTAGCTGCCGACTTTCTACCTTTCGAAGTTGGTGGTTTCGGAAGGTATACTTTGCTTTCAAAACGGTGCCGCTTCTCCAATGCTTTCGAAAGGTTGGTTTCGACACCATCTCTTCTTCGCTTAGGAAACGCTTTCGAACGAGTGCTTTCAACTTAAACGTTTTATGACCCTTTTCGCTCTGTTGAAGGTAGAACCCAAGGTTTCGGAGGAGTTAATTTTTAATCGATTCGAAAGGTGTTTCCACATGTTTTATATTGAACCCAAATGCTTCGAAAGGTTTATTGTTTACAAAGGTTTTGATTGCTTTTGAAAGGTTGTAAAGAAAGGTTTTAAAGGCTGGTTCCCTAATGGTTTGAAAGGTCTAAAAGGAAAGGTTTTCCAATAGTTTTGAAAGGCAATGATTAAGTGTTTCAAAGGTAGGATGTCTAAGGCTTTAAAGCTTTCGAAGGAAAGGTTTTTCAATGGTTTCGAAAGGAAGATTGAATGGTTTCGAAAGGAATGTTTTGGCCTTCGGCCTAGGTTATAAAGAAGGGTTTACTTGGTTTTGAAAGGGGTACTTCCAATGGATTTGAAAGAGATACTTTCAAAGGTTTAAATGTTTTCATCAAAAAAGATTTGAGTAAAGTACATATAACATGGCAAGGTGATTTTGAGATGAAAAGGTTTTCATGGAAAATTTAAAGGGGAGATTACCTAAGTAAAAAGACTCAGATATTATAATGCCAGATGAGACTGGTATATGGTCGCGCCCTATACATCGGCTATTAGCCCCAGTTAATTTAGTCCAAAATTCCGAAGTGTAGGGCTTTGTCATGGGTAAGACTAAAATTATGATTACACACAGAAGGGAATATATATTTGTACAGAGATAGGTTATTGGTGAGCCCGCAAAACCATTAGGATCAGGTGACCCTGGAAGAAGATAAGTTTGGGACAAACCATCTAGAAGAGGAGTATCGAATAGGTGTTAGATTATTTTATTTATACTGTCTGGTAGGACTGAGTCAGCCACAGGTTAGTAGTTAGCCAAACAAAACTATAATGTTCGGACAGATAGTTCATTTGTTACCAGATATGTATATTTACATGATTATATTTTACGGTTTTAACTAGTTTTGGTTGCAGGATTATGATTTTTAAAAGAAATGTTTTAAAAGGATACTAATGAAGGAAAATCCATTCCGCTAAACGATGTGGTCTCACTTAACATCAAATCACCGAGATGTATAGTATTATTTGTATGAATATGCGCTTATATGCTTTTATTTGATGATAATAAACATATATATTCATTTAAATGTATTTGGTAATGTACTATTTTGTTTTTCATAGATTAAATAAATATTTGTTGAATAAAATAAATTACAAAGAATTTGAATTCAAACAGAACAAGTTACACAGAATTTGAATTCAAATAGAAATTTTATTCAAACAAATATTTATTTCAATCTTGAATAGTACAAATTCAAGCTCTCACTATACATATACATTTTTGATTACATCACAATTACATCACAATTGTTTTTACATTAATAACCTCACTACATATCACTCACACTCGTATTTTGTCTTCAACTGCATTCCAGTTTGAATCCAGCATCTAAGCAATCTGCAAAAATATTCACTAACGCAGTAAAATTGAAAAAGAAATATTTTTGCAATATAAAATAAAATATGATTTTCGAAAATATGATTTGCCTCAGTTATTTGGGTTGTTCGTCATCATTCACATTTGAATTCATCATACACGAACAATGTGACATGCACAGTGTATCACTGCACATGCCACAAGGCCGTGCACATCAATATACACTTGATAATGCTACAGGGACAGGTGAGCATAGGTCAAACCCAAATAAAAAACCGGGTTCAACTCACGTGCAATATATTGAAAATCACGACACGAGCACAAGGTCAAACCCGAGTTTTTAAAACTGGGTTCAACACATGGCACAATAAACTGAGTGCAACAGACCAAGTCCAAATGCATCAGTGAAGAAACTGCAGTGGACATGTTCAGTTACAACTCCAGACCATGCTACAGAATGGATGCAGTGATACAAGTGATGCAAGCTACAGATTTGAAGAAATGAAACAACATCAAAACATCACAGATGAAATGACCAGAACACTAAGTGCAGACACAACAGTCATGAACACAGAAACACCAATAGAGGTGAAGCTCAATGTAACACAATGGCAACCACAAGATGCAGACATAAACAAACAAGTCTCGACCAAACTCAAGTGAAATTTCAAAAATCAACATGAATGCAACAAAGACCAAGCTGCAGCATACTAGAGGTGCAGACAACTCAAATGAACACAATGCACAAAGGCATAGCAACTACAAAAAAGACCAAGTCAAAGTCCAGTGATGTAAACAGTGAAGAACATGGATGTCAAAGGCAATACACAAGTGACAGTGCACTAATAACCAGAAACTCAAGATCACACAAGCAAATGTCCAAACAACAACTCAACAGCACATGACTGCAACATAAAGCATGTCGAGCTCAATACAATCTAGTATGCAAAATGGAGAATATACAAGTGCAGACCAAACAGAAGGCAAGTGCACAACAAACCCAAATGACCAGACTCAAGTAAAGTACACAAGTACAAGATCAACACAGCAGCTCAAAGACACAGTATACAAATTCAAGACCAAAGTGTCCAAACAACAAATGAATGACCAGCCAACAAAGAATCAAGTGTCGACCAGGCAGAGAAATGCACAGTGGAATGAACAAGTGATGCACATGATATGGCAAATACTGCACAATGAACTAGTAGAGCAAATCCAAACAACTCAAGTGCTCAGTGATCAAGCATGAAACCACATTATACAACACAGTAGTGTACATGAATACTGCATCATCAAGTCAGAGCAATTCATACAACATATACAAGACAGAAGAAGCCATGGTCAATGCAAAGAAAAAGGGAAGCTACGGTGAAATTCTACAAGTCAAGTCAATAGTATGGTACTATGCAAATACACAGCAGTATCAAGTGATACAAATGCACAACAACATGAATAAGTCGAAGCCAACTAAGTAATTCACAGTGAAAGCTAAAGTAAATTTGCAAATTCATGTTAAACCGACCAGAGAAGATGGCCAGAGACGAAGACTACAAGATGGACGAAGTTCAACATTACAGAGATGGCCGAAGTCAGAATTCAAAAAAAGTCAAATTCGTATCTTTGAAAAAGTCAAAACAAATTGCCGTATGAATCAAGTTTAAATCGAATGCTGCACAAACAAGGCCGTGCGTATCTAGGTGTAGCTATATCAGGAAAGCAACAAATTGGGAAAGTATCGAATTGATACGAACGAAATCAAGTGTCTCGAACTCATATAAATACCAAACCGAAAATCATCATCAAGTGTGGAGAAATCGAATCAAATCATTATAAATGCCCCAATCATCGTCGGCATAAACATAAGAATTCAAATACAAAAATCAAAAGCATCAGAGCAAAAATTCTTACCGAAGCAATAATCGAACTCATCGAAGCAACCAAAGAAAGCAACACGAAATCGACCGAGCCAGGCTAAATCGCGCACAACCAACAACGATCGAATTAGTATCGGAGCTTCGCAAAAGCCCTAATTTGGAACAAAGAGCGCAAGGAGCGAAAGCCCCAAATTCGCAAGAGCAAAAACCCCAATTCAACAGAGCTGCCATTGCCAAGAGGATCGGCCACAATTGAAAGAACGGGCTAGTGAACAATGCAAATGGGCCGGCGTGTTTAATTAGGGTTTATTATTATAAAGGGGATTTGTTTTTTATTTAGGGTTTTATTAAAGAGGGTTATCTTATTTTTTATTCGAGCAAAAATCATGGATTCAAGTTTGTATTTTAAATTTTGCTCCTGTTTTTATTTTTGAAGTCTGTTTTTCTTTTCGAGTCAAAGTATTGGTAAATCACCACCTAGGTTGTAGGTAGTGTCAGATTGTCTAGTTAGAATTAGTTCAGTGAGCAGGGTGTGCGAGTTTGCAAAACTCTATAGGCGGGAGCAGAGTTTGCGAGTTTGCGAAACTCTATAGGCGGAGCAGGGTGTGCGAGTCTATGAGAGTGTTTGTGAGCGGGAGCAAGGGTTTGCGAGTCTAGTAGAGTGTGTGTAAGTGGGATACTGTTTAATTCTAATAGAAATCTGGGAATGCAGCAGTAGGTAGGGGTTGCCGAAGCTGAATAAATTTTGTATGTGATTTACTTTTCAGCATATTTATTTCTATAGTTTGTTTCTGTGTTTAATTCGAGAAAATTTGCTATAACCTATTCACCCCCCTCTAGGGTTAATCTAGATCCTACAAGTGGTATCAGAGCATGGTATTTTCTTTAACTCTAGAGTCATGAATTCATCAAATAATGCTTTTTCTGAGGGGCAATCTATTGTTACGCCACCCATGTTTAATAGGAGTGATTACGCTTATTGGAAGATTAGGATGGGCATTTATCTTAGTTCTGTTGATTATGATGTTTGGGATATTATTGAAACTGGCTATAAATCTCCAACTATAACTGTTGGTGATACTGAGATTCCTAAACCTAGGGATAGGTGGGGTGCTAACGATAAGAGATTAAAAACTACAAATGCT
The DNA here is from genome assembly GCA_030765085.1 of Allium cepa. Classification (NCBI taxonomy): domain Eukaryota; kingdom Viridiplantae; phylum Streptophyta; class Magnoliopsida; order Asparagales; family Amaryllidaceae; genus Allium; species Allium cepa. The sequence continues at coordinate 198,029,896 of CM060946.1, forward strand.
AAAACCATGAATGCTTTGATCTGTGCTCTTGATAAGAATGAATTTAATAGAATTTCTCATTGTAAAACAGCACAGGAAATTTGGCATACTTTGGAGGTGACACATGAAGAAACTTCTCAAGTCAAGGAATCTCGTCTAGCCCTATTCAGCAATGAATACGAGAACTTTGTGATGGACAAAGGTGAGAGCATAAAGGACATGTTCAGACGCTTTTCAACTTTGGTGTACAACGCTAGAGCGCTTGGGAAGGTATTCACTGAGGTAGAGCTTGTGCGGAAGGTGCTACGAGTTTTACCGATGAACTTTGAGGCAAAAGTCACGGCAATCCAAGAATCGAAAGATTTGAGTAAACTAAGCATGGAGGAGTTGATTGGTAACTTGATGACATATGAGCTTGAGCTAAAAGAAAAGGAGGAACGCAACAACTCCGAACCAAAGAAGAAGACGATTGCCTTAAAGAGAAAAGAAGAGAGCGATGAAGATGAAGAAGATCCAATTGAAGAGCTTGCAATGGCTGTCAATAATCTTAGAAAATGGTCAAGATTCAAGCCACGCAAGAAGAAAACATCTGGTAATAGGTCAAGAGAGTCTAACAATTCCGATAATGAATTGACGTGCTATAACTGCAACAAGCCTAGCCACTTTAAACAAGAATGCCCACTTCTCAAATACAAGCAAGGAAAGAAAAAGAAGAAAAAGGCCTTTGCAGCAACTTGGGATGATGAAGAAGGAGAGAAAGTTTCGAATAGTAGCTCAGAGGAGGCTAACTTGTGTTTTATGGAAAAATCGGATTCAGAAGCAAGCTCAGAGGAATCTAGTGTGGCAGGTGACTATTCTTATAAAGAACTTGTTTTTATGTGACTTGATCTTACTAAAGAAGTTGTGCTCTTGAATCTAAAATTGAAAAACTGAAATCTGATAGGAGAGAACTTGCTCATGAAAATTTTAGGTTAGAAACTGAACTTGAAAACATTCAAAACCTAGACTGTAAAAATTGTAAGATTTTAGATTCAGAATTATCAAAACTTAGGAATAACTTTGAGAATCTTGAAAAAGAAAACTTGAACCTTAAGGAAACCATTGACACTAGAAAAAAGGATTTTATAAATAGATGCACCTCACTTGTCACTGAAAACACAACCCTAAAAACCAAAGTCCAAAATCTTGAGAAATCTCTGAATAACTTTTCAAGAGGAGAAAAATCATTCAACATGTTATTGGGAAATCAAATTTTTGCTAACAACAGAAAAGGACTAGGTTTTGGGAAAACACAAGCTGATGATGGAATAGGAAAGATGTCTCTGCTAGATCTGAAATAATTGGACATCGTGTTGAAAATTGCAGTCATAGGAACAAGAACACAAAATTTATACAAGTTTGGGTTCCTAAGAATTCTACAAACAAATTTCATGTCTATTGGAACAAGAATGAAAAGACAAAACAAGTTTGGGTTCCAAAGGGATTGTTTATTCACAATGCTTCAGCCACTAACAATTATGGACCTGTAAAAAATAGGTCACAAAAATCTTTCATCATGTGGGTATGGTGGCAGGCTAAGGAACAACATCAGCGTTCTCTGGATTTTGGCTGTTCCAGAAACACAACTGGCAATAAAGAAAAGTTCCTTAGCCTAGTACAAAGGGTGACAGAATCACCATGGGCAACCACGAAAATTATCGTAAAGGTAAAACAGGTGAAGGTATATTTATTTGATCAATAAATTAAATGTGATAATCTGCACCATATTCTGAATGAAATCAGCCAATATTGAGATGTTGTAGAGATGATGATTTTTGATTCTGACTTGATCTACATAATTAGCCAATTACATTTATGCCAAAAAACACCATTCTTTGAATTACTTTATACATATTTGTTCAGATTAAACATAGTGTTTTGTTGGATGATAATATCAGCTAACTCTATATTCTCAGTTTCTGATTGTTTACGTGGATTCAATTACAATTCAAAGAATGTCATTTAAATTGTTGCTAAAATTGGGTTTGAAATTTTTGATGCACACTTCATGACCTGGTTTATCAATTTTAGTTAGTGATATTTTGGATTGAAAGAGAAACTCAGACGCAGATTACACTGGTAATCTAGTTGATAGAAAAATTACTAGTTGAACGTGATTTTGAGACATTTAGTAACTGCATCGTTTTTCAAAGAAAATATCTGCATATTTTTCATAATTTTCATTTAGCAGAATTTTTTTTCTCATATAACCCCTTCGAGAAAATAATTGTTTGACCATATTTTCAGATTAGTCATTTTTATTTGATTTTAAATGACAAATTTTGACTAATCCGACTCCCTACTAATTATCAATAAGATAAATAGTGATTGAAAAGGTGATAAGTGTTGATGTTTAACATACATTACTCAAGAGAGTATATTTGGAAAATTTCTTTAGGAATTCAAACAAGAGTTATAAAACTTTTTGTTAGGTAAAGATTCCATGACCATTTCTATATCTATAATATTTCTATCGACCATTGTTTATCAAATCTTAAATATAGTTTGTCGATATGTGGTAGTATAATCAGGAATCATTTGTTTTTCATGTCACATTTTTTTGTAAAAATAAATAAATATCCAAAGTATTCTCTCTCATTTAAAAGTCCTCACGGTTATGCATGGGTGAATTACTTGGATTTTTGATTATGTGCTTCCATACTCATTTAAAAGTCCTTACGGTTATGCATGTATGGAACGCATATCAAAATTAATTGATTAAATAGACAAGTTGATTCTAATCCCATTTAAAAGTCCTCACGGTCATGCGTGGTTAGAAGATACTTGATTTCATTTTTTAAAATTAAATTGGAATACTACTAATCTCATTTAAAAGTCCTAACGATTATGCATAATTAGTAGATATTCAAATTTCTGATATAAATGTACCACAATTTGATACAATTGTATGATTTTATATTAGAACATCATTTCCATTCTTTCTAAAAGTGGAATATGCGCCTAACAAGGGTAGTTATGATTTTTTGTTTGATTTTTATTGAAGTTTAATATTTATATTCAATTTGAGTTTAATGTTGGATTAATATTGATCACTTAATCTCTATTTTTCTCTAACACTATTATTCTTTTGCTGATAACAAAAGGGGGAGAGAAAAGTTAAGATTTTGTCAAATAGAATCAAGAAAAGGTCAAATAATTTTCCATTTGCATCTAGGCTTATTTGAATATTTCTATTTGCATGCATATATGTAGGGGGAGCATCATGTAGAGAGGAAGCATTCAAATAGGGGGAGCAATTAGAGTATACCATTGATCAAATACATTTACCACGTCAAAATCTTAAACATATGTTTGTTATCATCAAAAGGGGGAGATTGTATGAATATGCGCTTATATGTTTTTGTTTGATGATAATAAACATATATATTCATTTAAATGTATTTAATGTACTATTTAGTTTTTCATAGATTAAATAAATATTTGTTGAATAAAATAAATTACACAGAATTTGAATTCAAACAGAACAAGTTACACAGAATTTGAATTCAAACAGAAATTTTATTCAAACAAATATTTATTTCAATCTTGAATAGTACAAATTCAAGCTCTCACTATACATATACATTTTTTATTACATCACAATTACATCACAATTGTTTTTACATTAATAACCTCACTACATATCACTCACACTCGTATTTTGTCTTCAACTGCATTCCAGTTTGAATCCAGCATCTGAGCAATCTGCAAAAATATTCACTAACGCAGTAAAATTGAAAAATAAATATTTTTGCAATATAAAATAAAATATGATTTTTGAAAGTATGATTTGCCTCAGTTATTTGGGTTGTTCGTCATCATTCACATTTGAATTCATCATACACGAACAATGTGACATGCACAGTGGATCACTGCACATGCCACGAGGCCGTGCACATTAATATACACTTGATAATGCTACAGGGACAGGTGAGCACAGGTCAAACCCAAATGAAAAACCGGGTTCAACTCACGTGCAATATATTGAAAATCACGACACGAGCACAAGGTCAAACCCGAGTTTTTAAAACTGGGTTCAACAAAAGAAACAATAAACTGAGTGCAACAGACCAAGTCCAAATGCATCAGTGAAGAAACTGCAGTGGAAATGTTCAGTTTCAACTCCAGACCATGCTACAGAATGGATGCAATGATACAAGTGATGCAAGCTACAGATTTGAAGAAATGAAACAACATCAAAACATCATAAATGAAATGACCAGAACACTAAGTGCAGACACAACAGTAATGAACACAGAAACACCAATAGAGGTGAAGCTCAATGTAACACAATGGCAACCACAAGATGTAGACATAAACAAACAAGTCTCGACCAAACTCAAGTGAAATTTCAAAAATCAACATGAATGCAACAAAGGCCATGCTGCAGCATACTAGAGGTGCAGACAACTCAAATGAACACAATGCACAAAGGCATAGAAACTACAACAAAGACCAAGTCAAAGTCAAGTGATGTAAATAGTGAAAAACATGGATGTCAAAGGCAATACACAAGTGACAGTGCACTAATAACCAGAAACTCAAGATCACACAAACAAATGTCCAAACAACAACTCAACAGCACATGACTGCAACATAAAGCATGTCGAGCTCAATACAATCTAGTATGCAAAATGGAGAATAAACAAGTGCAGAACAAACAGAAGACAAGTGCACAACAAACCCAAATGACCAGACTCAAGTAAAGTACACAAGTACAAGATCAACACAGCAGCTCAAAGACACAGTATACAAATGCAAGACCAAAGTGTCCAAACAACAAATGAATGACCAGCCAACAAAAGAATCAAGTGTCGACCAGGCAGAGAAATGCACAGTGGAATGAACAAGTGATGCACATGATATGGCAAATACTGCACAATGAACTAGTAGAGCAAATCCAAACAACTCAAGTGCTCAGTGATCAAGCATGAAACCACATTATACAACACAGTAGTGTACATGAATACTGCATCATCAAGTCAGAGCAATTCATACAACATATACAAGACAGAAGTAGCCATGGTCAATGCAAAGCAAAAGGGAAGCTACGGTGAAATTCTACAAGTCAAGTCAACAGTATGGTACTATGCAAATTCACAGTAGTATCAAGTGATACAAATGCACAACAACATGAATAATGCAACAACCAGATGAAGTCGAAGCCAACTAAGTAATTCACAGTGAAAGATGAAGTAAATTTGCAAATTCATGTTAAATCGACCAGAGAAGATGGCCAGAGACGAAGACTACAAGATGGACAAAGTTCAACATTACGGAGATGGCCGAAGTCAGAATTCAAAAAAAATCAAATTCGTATCTTTGATAAAGTTAAAACAAATTGCCGTATGAATCAAGTTTAAATCGAACGCTGCACAAACAAGGCCGTGCGTATCAAGGTGTAGCTATATCAGAAAAGCAACAATTTGGGAAAGTATCGAATTGATACGAACGAAATCAAGTGTCTCGAACTCATATAAATACCAAACCGAAAATCATCATCAAGTGTGGAGAAATCGAATCAAATCCATATAAATGCCCCAATCATCATCGACATAAACATAAGAATTCAAATACAAAAATCAAAAGCATCAGAGCAAAAATTCTTACCGAAGCAATAATCGAACTCATCGAAGCAACCGAAGAAAGCAACACGAAATCGATCGAGCCAGGCTAAATCGCGCACAACCAACAACGATCGAATTAGTATCGGAGCTTCGCAAAAGCCCTAATTTGGAACAAAGAGCGCAAGGAGCGAAAGCCCCAAATTCGTAAGAGCAAAAACCCCAATTCAACAGAGCCGCCATTGCCAAGAGGATTGGCCGCAATTGAAAGAACGGGCTAGAGAACAATGCAAATGGGCCGGCGTTTTTAATTAGGGTTTATTATTATAAAGGGGATTTGTTTTTTATTTAGGGTTTTATTAAAGGGGGTTATCTTATTTTTTATTCAAGAAAAAATCATGGATTCAAGTTTGTATTTTAATTTTTGCTCCTGTTTTTATTTTTGAAATCTGTTTTTCTTTTCGAGTCAAAGTATTGGTAAATCACCACCTAGGTTGTAGGTAGTGTTAGATTGTCTAGTTAGAATTAGTTCAGTGAGCAGGGTGTGCGAGTTTGCAAAACTCTATAGGCGGGAGCAGAGTTTGCGAGTTTGCGAAACTCTATAGGCGGAGCAGGGTGTGCGAGTCTATGAGAGTGTTTGTGAGCGGGAGCAAGGGTTTGCGAGTCTAGTAAAGTGTGTGTAAGCGGCATACTGTTTAATTCTAATAGAAATCTGGGAATGCAGCAGTAGGCAGGGGTTGCCGAAGCTGGGTAAATTTTATGTGTGATTTACTTTCCAGCATATTTTTTTCTGTAGTTTGTTTCTGTGTTTAATTCGAGAAAATTTGCTATAACCCTATTCACCCCCCCTCTAGGGTTAATCTAGATCCTACATTATTCACACCAGGCTTTATGTCTGACTTAAAATTTATGTTTTCTCCCTTAAACTCTCGGGTTCTCAAAATTGATTTGAGTAGACTGAGGGTTGAGGTTTAGAGGTTTTTAGTAGGTTAGCGAATAAAGTTTCTAGAGATGAGTAGGTGCTGACAGATAGCTATTTAGGAGGTGCTGTTTTATTTTGTTTGATTTCGTTGTGTTGTATTATGTCAGTATAATTATATAGTACTCTGGTCAACCAAGGAGGCATCATCATATGTTGCTCTTGGCATATTTAGTAAATAGTTATATTTGAACTTTACCTAGGAAATGATTATGAGATAAAGTAATGGAATATGAAACATGTTTTGTGAAATGTAACCAGAAATGTTGTTTTTGTGAAATCTGTGATTTTGTTTCATATTCATGTGCTTCTGATATAATGAATACCATTAACATTACCGTATTTGGTCATTGGAAGTTAATACTATGGATGACTGCAGCATGTGTAGCATTTAGCTCTGGGCCTCCAAATAGGGGAAGTTATAATAAATTTTCCAACCTCAACGTTGAAGAAGCTCTAAACATAATTTCGGGTCTGTGGGAAAAAGGGAGTTCATCCAAGGGACATTACGATCTCTGACTATTTATAGGATCTCGATTGAGGAATTCCTTATGGAGACTCCGCCTCGATAGCGAAAATTCAACAAAAATTGGAGACGCATAAGGACCCTAAGGTTTCTTTTAAATGCTATGTACTCTTTACTCTTGCGCATAACATCTCTTTTCCTATGTTGTACCGATGGACTTCTTAGTTGTAGCATGGTTCTAACTCTTCATTTTTTTACATTTCATAGGGAGTATGAACTCAAGGAAAAATAAACTACAGTCTAAGTTCTTATAGCTAAAGTTGGATGTCCCTCAAACAAACTAAAAAAGTCCTCCTTATCATTTGGCCCAACCAAGAATATTGGGCAGATGGCTAAACAGCTTAAGATAGGAGAGATGGTTTCTTACCGCTCTGTTGGAGACAAGGATGGTTAGGGCTCTCATGATCATTCCCGTAAGAGGTCTCGCTCTACTAACTGTAAGTCTGGGTTTAGAACACCCACTCATCCTTCTAAACCTCCCTGGTCTTCACCTTTTAACCTCCAGGATATAGAGCTTCAAGCAACAAAATGGACAAATAGACGAGGAGAGGTTATAGTTGCCCCTTATAGGACAAGGAGAAGGGGAAGAATAGGGAAGGCATTGCCATTTTCACCAATCCCAACGACCCTTATTATGATGAGTTATAGCAACCCAATCGAGGGATCCCATTGCCCACTTATTTGTTGATGCCTCCATTGCTCCTTTTACTGGTGTGATCGACCTTCTCATGGATGGGCTAAGCAGTGTGAAGGCGCTGCTGGAATTTCACACCAAGATGACTAAAGCTGGTGAGGAGATTGGAAAAAAATGTAGATCAAAACTAAAATATTTTCAAGCTTAGGAAGAAACTAAATAAGAAGATATAGAAAATTGCATGGTATTAGAAGCCCTTGAAATATCTTAAGCAAAGAGACTAAGAAAATTAAGAAAGTTCAATCTGGTGAGATTGCGAAACTTAAGAAGGACCATGCTCTTAACCTTAGGGCACTGAAGGAGGACTACAACTCCAAGGCTAAAAGGTTTTATGAGGAATATAAGATTGTCAAGCTCAAGTATTCCAAGAGAGTAGAGGAAATCCAAGCTATTACTAGTAGAGTAGAGCCTTGGTTTTTGGTGTTGAAGAAAATGGATGTGGACTAGAAGAATGAAACGTCCTCTTTAATGCCAAACTGGAAGTTGCGATTACCGAGAAGGAGGTTGAGATAAAGATGGTTGAGAAGCTATAGACAAAGTGTGATGGAATTTACCATTAATTGGACCAGTCGAAGAGCTTCAAGATGAGATTTACTTCCAAAAATATATCGAAGGAATTCTAGCATGGATGGACAACTATCAAGAGGTCATCGCCTCCATCCATAAGCGGCTAATCAGAGCTAAGGAAACTTGCAACCAGGGTGGACCGCCTTTTAGCCTCAAGACCGTCACAACACTCTTTTCTAAGGAGGAGAAAGAAACTATCCGCTTAGGCTACATAAAGTTATCTACTGATGAAATAGCTCAAAAGGAGAAAGAGGAGACGAAAAAGAATGGTGGTTTTGCTTTATGGGCTATAACCCAAGGTTAGACTTTGAAACCGGTTATTTATGCCCTTATGCATGACATTCTGCTAACTATTTATCATGTTTCCTCGGATGTTCCTATCAAAAGCCAACCTCAAGATGACTCCCAGCCTCCAGACGACCTCCAACACCATGATGATGCTCTATTTTCTCCTAAAGGAGGTAGGATTCTTCTATATAGTCTATGGGCCACTCCTTTGTACATTTGAGCCCATTTAGGTAAGGCCCTACTTGATAATCCCCCTTATTTCCATGTAGGCGACACAGTCATGAAAATCTTTCTGAAACTATAGTCCATTCTAAAGCCTTATCATCACAACATATCTTCCTAGGTCCACCAAACTTCATAATGGAAGAAAATCCTGATGAAATGATTGGTATGCTCAATGAGGATGCTAACATCGATATCACAAGTTACAATGAGTCAACTGAGGATTTCGATAGGGATGAAACTATTAGGGCAAATGTTATGGCTGAGTTCTTGGGGAAGATTGCTAGGGTTATATTGGAGATGATGGAGGAGCTTAAGCTTATAAAGAAGAGGCATACTGAGCTTGATGCGGCTGCTAAGTTAAAACCGAAAGAAGATATGAAAGAGAAAGATCTTGCCAGACCCAAATAATCTAGGAAAGGTCATTCAACCAAGTCTAAATGATATCTCTGATTGAATATTTTCTGTTTGGGGATAGTTCATTTTACATTCTTGCTTTATTAAACATTTTGATTGTGTTCACCCAGTTTTGATAATTTTTGTGAAGGTATGTGCACAATATTTCTGATGGTTATGACTCCGTACTGTAGATATTTGTTTACTTGATGTGTTTGGATGTAGTTGCTTTTATAATCTACTCACTTTCTATTTTTCACTATTTTTGTTTATTTGATCTCATATGTGTGTTCCTTACACAAAATTATCCATGCGGCGATGAGCTTGCGGTCATTCCTTGAGATCCTAGGGTTGCTTACCAATGTTGAACCATTTGACCAGTGTTTATGTCCTGACCATGGACAAGCTCGGTTCATCACTACTGACCAAAGTTTAGGGCCGATCATCAATATTGAACTTCCTAATCAACGATAAGGTCTCGACCATGGGTAAGTCTAGTTCTCCACTACTAGCCAGAGTTATAGGGCCGATCATCAATGGAGAACTACCTAATGGACAATCTTGTCCCGATCGTGGGTAAATCATGTTCCCACTGCCGCCCATAGTTATAGAGCCGGTCGTCAAGGGTGAACTACCTAGTCAACGGCCATGTCCTGATCGTGGGTATGTCTCGTTCGTCCTTGTCACCCAATGTCATAGATCCGGTTAATGGCAAACTACCCAGTCTGTGGTCATCTCTTGACTGTGGATAATTCTGGTTCTCCACTGCCGATTAGAGTTTTTTCTAAGGATAAGTTCTATGTCATTATGACGCAACCTATACCCGAGTAGCAAGTTCAGCTCATTGATTTTTTACGATGCTCGGTCTGTGTGAATGCATATTCGGTGGGCTTGTGTCGCTTGACTTCATCCCCTCAATCATGGATGAATATTAAGTTAGTCGAAGCTAACAACTACGTCCTACTCCTTAGTTTAAGAGTTCACAATAATCCACGTATGATCAAGAGGCACTTGACATAACAAGATTCCAAGGAATGGACATTTTATTAATAATAATTTCACAATTATCTTAATTACACAATAGCGGTACAATTAGAACGACAATAGAGATTAAATAAAATAACGATGGAGATTCTATGTGTTCTAAGCTCTTCTTAACACATCCCTATCTACTGTGTTGAGGATGAATGCTCCATTTCCAAGGTCTTTATGGATGACATACGATCCCTCTCAGATAGGGTCAAGTGCCACAGGTCTAGGGAATATCTGCTTAAATGCTAAGTCCTCTTTGTTGAGAAGGCGGTGCTTGATTTTAGAGTTATATTGCTGGGTTATTCTTCACTTATGTGCCTCATCTTTCAATGCAGCTTCATCATGCCTTTCATCAATCAAATCCAACGACATATTCAGCAACTCCTTGTTCTTATTCAGGTCATAATGAATCCTCTTATGTGATGGAACTGTGATCTCTGCTAGTAACATCGCCTTTGACCCATAAGCAAAGAAAAATGGAGTTTGTCCCGTCGTCGGCTTAAAAGTAGTGCGATAGGACTACAGTGCTAGAGGAAGCTTTTTACTCATGTTCCTTCATCCTTCATCCTATTCAAAACCTAGTTGACCATTTCCACCTATCTATCAGCCTGTAAGTATGCTACCACAGAAAACTTCTTCTTTATTCCATGCTATAGCAGAAGTTGGTAAAATTTTTGCTGTCAAACTACAGTCCAATTTTTGAGATGATCTAAAGAGGAATTCCGCACCTACATGTCACATTCCTGGACAAAAATTTATAACCTTGGATGATGACACCTTAGTTAGTGGTTCGGCTTCGACATACTTGATAAAGTAGTCAGCTGCCACTATAACATACTTTACCCAACCCTAGCCATGAGAAGTTCGTCGATAAGATCTATTTCCCAGACTGTAAAAGGCCAGGGATAACCATATGTGTCAGCTCAATCCAAGGAAACCGTAGGATCGTTACAAACCACTGGCATTTGTTATACCTCTTCGCATACTCCATCGCATCGTGATTTAACATCGACTAAAAATATGTATATCGCAGCAGCCATTTTGCTAGAGTTTTCCCTCTAGTGTGATATCCACAACTGCCCTAATGTATATTATCTAGCACTTTTTGGGTTTACCTTTTGGCTACACACATTAAAGGTGGTTTAGAGAATCCCCTTCGACACAACATACCATCTTAACTGGTGAAGACATGTTCCTTCTACAAGACCTTCTTGGCTTTGTTTCAATTATTTGGAAAGACCCTTTCGCTAAAATACCACTATGGGAAAAAAAGGCATCACACGACAGGTATGCTCCGTTGTCTAGTTGCATATCTCTCTATCGTTAAATCCCATGCTGTCTCATTGCGCATCAGACCTCAGACATGCCTCGTTGTTTGATATGCACTAACATGAAAAAAACCATATATTGTCTAATGTTACAACATCATTTCTAGAATTTCCTATTAGACAACATATAAATATTAACTGATATGAATAATTGTTCATAGATTGAAATAAATGAATCGTAGTTTTATTTAAACAAATATTGTATTTCAAATCAAATTCAAATACAATACAAATTTCACTATCGCTCTACTTAAATTTTCAAATACAATACAACTTCAATTTGCTCACACACACTCACGCTCACTTGAGTTTTTTTTTGATGTTGATCTTGATTTGCTTGCTCCAGCTTGTGTCCGGCCATCTTCTATACCTGTAGTAAATTTGAAAAAGAAAAAAACCTGAACTGCAAAAATAAAATTGGAATATTAAATATTACCTCAGTTTATGAGTTTGTTTTTTTCTTTTCATTTTTAGGCAGGGATAAATAAAATATGTGCATGGACAACTTATGATATGCATAGTATATCATTGTGAATATACAAGGCTAATCCTTGATTTAATCACATCGATAATTGCAAAGGTCAAGCCCGAAGACTCAACTCAATGCAAACACACATCTTCAAGCCCAAGCAAGCTTGGGATCAATACAAGTAGTTTGATTTAGCTCAAATAGATCAGGAAACTCAGTAAAGCCAACGCGCACAAACAAGTTCAATGCATATGGAGATGCACAAAGTCGAGCGGAGCAAACCAGATTCATGGTAGTATCAAGCATTGTAAATAATGATACAAAATTGAGTACACAAATAGCACAAACAAAGAACAATAGGTATGAATCTACAAAAATACTGCCACTTGCATCTCCTATTGTGAGCAACACACATATACACATATGTATATACATGTATACATGTATATATGCAACACATATGAAATGTAGTCAGGAAGTGCCACAAGCAAATGAACAACCGGTAATGCTACGAACGAATATAGCTAGAAGTAGAGTTTAAGGTAGGAAGAATAAAAAGTGAACAGGAATCAAAAGAACATTCACACAAGAATCAAATGAGCTAGGGAGTACATGGAGTTCAAGGAAGTGCACAATGCCTTGTTCAAAATAAGAAATTGAAGAATATAAAAGGTAATCAAGATATGGATAAGAAACCAAAGCACATGAAAGGGATTCAACCAATGTCAAGGTAGTGCACACTACTAGTGTGCACTACCTTGACTAAGGCAGTGTGCAAGTACATAGACCAGGCCACAATGCAACATGTGAACAAGGTCAACAACATAGACCAAGGCAAAGCAAAAACAAGATTGCAACACACATATGGAAGATCAAAGCAAACGCATGGTAATATCTCACACATATATGCCGACATATGTATGTATGTACGTGGAAGATATTTCACAGACCAGACTCAAAGCCCAATGACATGTCAATAATGCTACACATGCATGATACAAGTGAAACTGGTGTAGGGATTTCACAAACTAGTCCATGAAATGGTACAACATTTTCATATAGCAAATGAAGACAAGCACATTCAAAAAGCAGTTGAACAGAAAAAGGCAGAGTTCAAGCCAACCAAGGTTCAAGCAAGGCAAGGCACACTCATAAATCCATCAAAAAATTAAAACCATTCAGAGTTCAAGCATAATAACTTACATATATATATATGTATGTATATACATGTAATATGTATATGCATATGTGTGAAAGTATATGGACAAGGCCAACAATGCAACAAGGCGTGCCACAAATTTAAACAATACAGCGCTATAAATAGCAAGTGCAACAAATTAAAATAAAGCAGTGCCACAAATTAAAACAAGGCAGTGCTACAAATATTCACACATACATACATAATGTATGTATATACATGGAAATTCCCAAAATCGAACAATGGAGTGAAAAAATCACAAGTGCAAGGGGCAATAGAACAAGCAAAGGTCAACCATCGAAATAATGAACTTAACAAAGTCGAACAATGAAGTGAACAAGGAAAGCAACTCAAAATCGAACAATGAAGTGAACGATGGTTCAAGTTTAAGTTGATAGGCCATAAATAAGTGCACAAATAAGTCCAGTGCATACTGCCTTGAACAACCAATTCAACAACTAAGTAAGTGCTAGTGTTTTGCATAACTCTCATATCACCAGCCAATTCAACAAATTCAATTCAGATATATAAATTCAGGTGAACAAGGCAGAAATCTTGAAATCAAATTATTCAACCTAGCAAAAATATATTCGAGTATAGCAGAGAACTCAACAATTGAATGAGTCAAGGCCATAAAGCAGAAAATTAGAAAACAAACTGGTCAAAAATATATACAGTAATAGAAAATCAACATCTAATGTTTAAAATCCAAGGTCTAGTCTAAATTGAAAATACAGGAAATAAATTCCTATATAAACCCATGTCATCATTGGCTCTTAAAATTGAAGTTGAGGTCAATACAAAATCGAAAGAGGCAAAAATCGTACCATATATCAATCGAAGAATACTCGACAAATAGAAGCAAGCTTAAATGAATGCGACCATAAAATGGAAACCAATTTCTTTATCAATCGTTGTTTGAGAGTGATAGACTATCGTCAGTGTGATTTCATTATCAAGCCGATTTGAAACCCTATTTCCACAAGACGGGTCGAAGATGGGTCGAAGAGGAGTTCAAGTTTAGGGTTCTGCCAATTTGATTTTGAGAAGAAAGAAATAAATTTTAAGAAGGGAAAATTTTGAGAAGGGGGAAATATATTTTGAGAAGACGGAATAGAAAGAAAGTGAAGAGGGAATAATCAAGAAACGCGACCACAAAAATATTGAAAGGGAAAATATATAGCCAAAACTAAATTTTTTGATAACATCAATCTGACAACAAGTAAAATGTTGTTTGAAGCACAATCATGAACATATAGATTTCAGGGGCTATTCAAACAAAAAATTATTTTATCCATATATTGTGTGAAACAGTGGTAAATAGCGGGATAAAAGAAAATCTAACTTATGTTGTGTGATCATTATTGTCTGATTCACTTTGTGACATGGTGTACCTTATAATCAGCATCATCTAGGTCCCCCCATTAAAAGTTGCAATCACGTTCATCTCCTCAAAGCTAAGGCTTGGTTCGATCATCATCGATATCGATCCTAGTAAAGGCTCGTCTCCTAAACGTGCTAATTTTGCTAATTCACCCGCATCCTGATTCTCTTCTCGTGGAATGTGTCCGATCACGTAATGTCCCATCTCATTAAGCAAAGTCTTTAGCTCTTTTAGATATGACGCCAAGCATTCTCCTTTAGCTTGGAATTCCCCCCTCCCCCCCCCCCCCCCCCGCACCTAGTTTACGACCAATTGAGAATTGTAGCACACGCACAGTGACCTTATTCCTAATTATCTAGCAATCTCTAATCTTGCTATTAGCACCTCATATTCGGCCTCACTATTCATTGCCTTAAATACCAATCGTACTGCATAGCATAGCTTACTCCCTTGGGGTATTAACAACACTACTCTTGCACTAGAGTTATGCTTGTTCAAAGCTCCATCTATGTAACAACCTTGGTTTAGATTACCTGAAATTAAACTAAAATATAATGTAAATGAGAATAATTAAATAATTAGGAGATACGAGGATTTTATTCTATTTCTATTTCCAATCAAAGTGGAATTTGAACTAAATAAGAAGAACATATATAAATGATTTTTCAAGTGGAAAATAGATGTTTGGAAAATTTAAGTGTAATAATATTTCTATGTAGTTTAATTCTTTTATTTTATAATAAAAGATAATGAGAAACTAAATTAATGGGAAAATGATGTATGAAATCATTTCATTTTCAAGTGAACTGGTATGACTTATTTTATCACTGTTAGAACATGATAATGAATTTAATGAAAGTATGATTAATTTATAATGGTTAGGATTTAATGTCTAAATAATGCATTATTGCATAGTGGCTATCTTATTTAATTTAATTAAGAACAAAAAATATAACCTTATTATTAAAAGATGAATTGTGAATCTAAATCATTTATTGCAAATAAAAATGTAATATATAAACAAATATTGATTTTATAAAAAATGATGTTAATTTATGAACTCAATTTATAGTTTGAAACATTGCTTAGCCTTTTATTTGTAATTGAAATAATATAAAACTTTAATCCTTTATTTTGCTAATATTTAAGCCTTGGCTAAGTAGGATTAAATGGACTAAGGTATGAACTGAGAAAGAACAACTGTAAGTTCATTTTCTTTCTTACTTCTCAGTTTACAGAAACCAAAAGAAATTTACAATAAGCTTTGTGCTTCCTTAATTCTCAAAACCCTAGGCTAGCTCTCACCAAATCAACCAATTAAAAGAGAAAATTACTTTTGGAGTCTATATTTTCAGGTAATCATCCCTAACCTTTGATACATCTTATAAATTCCTAATTTTAGTTTTCCCCATAATTTTGAACATGTGAGTTTGTTTAAAACTACTGCTAAAAGATAATTGTGAGGGCTCAAGCATATAAGCAACAAATCCCTTTGCCAATAGGTGAGTAATTATCACACTTCCAGTCTTAGTTCTTATGCATGTGGTTGCTAGTAGGAATGATAGAGAAATTTGTTTGTTTTTACTTCATTTTGGACACTATCTGTTGTTTTCACAGTTGAACTCCGTTGTTTTTATACTGTCGGTAGTTTTCTACTTTCTGCCTACTGAAACCAAACCTTGTTAACCTCATCTATTTGCAAAATTAGTTGTTGTTTGTGTGCATGCAGTAATTTTAGTTAATACTAAGTTGAATTACAAGCCTCAGAAACCAAAAATCGAAAATAACGAGTAGATAGGAGAACGGAAACTACTTGGAGCAAGCTCCAGGCAGCGTCCACCGATTGACCGGTCATGCACCTAGAGCTTGCTCCAAGTCGTGTCTTGTCTACCTCGGTCTGCTCCCTTCTGCTGCTTGTTTGCTCGTTCGTACATTGTTTTGCTTTGGTTTGAATGCTATTTTTCAGATGATTTTCAATGTGAATTTCTAGGTTTTGATAGCCATGGTTAATACTTGCATTTCAATGATTTTCTTTCATAGAAGCCGCTTTGTGAAAGCAGTTCAATACATTATTTTTATTGCACTATTTTCAAACTGATTTACAAAAAGGAATATTTTTGAAATAAAATTGTTTTCTAATATATTTTGTTGAGGAAAAAGATTTTGGAAATATACATACATATATATATATTGATGGTTTTAAACAATTGTAAAAAAGTATGTATTCTTAATATACATATATATATCAATATTTATTAATGGTTTTAACAATTGTAAAAAAGTACATATTCTTGTTAATATATATATAAAGTAAGTTACATTTTCTAAAACTATTAAAAGCTCTTATATACTGATATTTTCCAAAGCATGAATTTAAGTAAACTATTATATATATACATATACATACAAAGTTTCACGAACTCAGTTGAACGATAAATTAAATTAAACAGTCTAATAAAACAAGTGGTATGGAACACTTACGTTTATTTCATTGGCTATTTCCTAAACTTTTATTATACAAATCCCGCTTACACATGAGTGGAGTTTACTAACTTATAGTAAATGTTTGAGTAAACTTGTATGGTATCAGATGTACGGCTATTACGTGAATGGATGCTCTTTGGGAGTATATGGCACTTAATTTGGCCAGTTTTAGACTCGCCCATGGAGTTTTAGAAACTTTCATGTCTATTTGGAGTTTTATAGGTTTTCGTACCTATCTTGGAGTTTTATAAGCCCTTATGCCTATCTTGGAGTTTTACAAACTTTCATGTCCGTCTTAGAGTTATTATGGGAGTTTATGCCTATCCTGGAGTTTTATAGGTATTCATGTCTATCTTGGAGTTTACATACATGTTAGGTGAATTCATATGTTCACCAATCTTGGAGTATTTTTGGGACCTTCCCCTTTGTGATTTATAGATTTCTATTATAGATTTTTGGATTTTATGGGATTTGAGTTTTCACCAAGATTAACTTGATATTTGCTTTTAGAAGCTAAAATATTATTTCGAATTTTGATGAATGAATTTTGGAGAATGTTGATATTCTTTTATGGTTTGACACTATATAGCTAAGTGTTACTCTTAAGATCTATGTTATCATTATTATGCTATCACGTTTATTTGAATTAAAAATAGACCGGTCCATTTATTATTTTATAATATTCGGATCAGACGGAGATGTTTCAGGTGCTCCTAAGTGATGATTTCTAGAGTTGGACCATTCAGGAATTAGCTTGTTATCTTTCATCATCATCATGTTTATATCTATGTAGTGTTTATTTTATTGTCGAAATAGGGACTCATTTTGTGTACTTATTATTATTTGGTGTTTTCGAGCATGCGTATTGAGTGGATCCCTTATGACCATAGTCTATCATGTATATGCTCTATTCGCTTTTACTGTATCTCTTATGTACATTCTGTCATTCTCTCTGTGATTTTGTGTTGAGATATTTTATACTGTTCAGAATTATGTTTATGCCACTGTATTATTGTTTACGCTTGGATCGTATACGTCGAACTCCTCTTCATAAGTAAAAGAAAGAAAAAATATAGTCACATAATTAACTTATTGGTACTCGCCCAAACCAATAATATGGATAGCGCTCCTACCACCCTTATTCTCTGCATTCGCAGACGATATTACATAGTAATATCCTTTATTAATGGGGGTTAAAAGGTGGGGAGTTACAATCCACGTACATTTTCCATTTAAGAGCTTCATCTTACCGGGATTCAACTTCATCATCTCTAATAGTAAACTCGGTAATAAAGTTCGCTAGGGCTTGCCCCTTGATCATTGTTTGCGGATGATATGTAATTTTGTATTGACTTAGCTCAATAATCCACTTTGTTAGTGTTTCTAAGGTGTCAAGTTGATGTAGGACCAACCTCATTGGTTGATTTATCAACACTCAAATAGGATGAGACTAGAAATAGCGCCTTAGCTTTCAAGATACTCTTAGGAGACAGTATGCTAACTTTTCAAGTTAGGAACATCTCGATTCCAATTCAGTGAAGCGTTTGATCACATAATACACTGGTTGTTGCACACAATCTTCATCCCAAACCAATATCGAACTCAAGGCATGGGTTGACACTATGAAGTAGATATATAGATCCTCCCCTTCCACTAAGGTACGAAGAACTGACGGCTTGTACAAGTGCTCTAGTAGGTTAAGGAATGCAGCAAGGCATTCATCCACCTAGGAAAAATTGTCTATCTCCTTCTTTAATGCTTCAAAAAACTAGACCCACTTATTAGTAGCCTTAGATATTAACCTTCTCAATGCTGTCACTTTGCCATTCAGGCTTTGCATTTCCTTTCTTGTTTTGGGAATTTTGATGTCTTTTAAAGCATGGATTTGCTCTGAGTTAGCTTTGATTCCCTTGGCATGTATGATAAATCCTAAGAACATACCAAATAAAACTCTGAAAGAACATTTTAGCAGATTCAGCTTCATCCTAAATTCCCATAAAGTTCAAAACATGTCATCTAGACAAGAAATGTGGTCCTCGGCCTTCTTATATTTCATCAACGTGTTATAGACATATAATTCCATAGTCCTTCCAATTTGACTAGCAAATATCTTATTGACCAAGCGTTCTTATGTTGCTCCTACATTCTTGTGTCTAAACAGCATTACTTTATGGTAACATAGTACCAAATCGGTAATAAAACTAGTGCGTTCCTAGTCTAGAACAAACATAGTGATTTGATTATACCCAAAAATATACATACATAATAGACAAAAGCTCATGCCCCATAGTTCCATCTACCAGCTGATCGATTATTGGAAGTGGAAAACAATCCTAAGGACGTGCATTGTTCAGGAGGGAAAAGTCAATACATGTCTACCATTGCCCATTTGGTTTCTGTTAACCTGCCTTTTGGTCAAGGCCAAGATATCAACAAATTAGCTGGAAAGGATAGACTCAGGGTCAGAAGTCGACTGAAAACAAGGCTATGATTGATGTCTTCAAAATTTGACCGGGCTCCAATCAAGATGAGATCGATTGAGAATGATAACCAAGGTTGGTAGAGGCTACGTTTCAAATTTTAGGTCAATCGGAGTTCGTATGCTCAAGATATGATTGATGCAATTCAAGCAACCAACTGCTCGTATCCATCAATCCTCTACTATCGTATCCATCAATCCTCTACTGTTTGTATCCATTAATCCTCTACTGTTCATATACATCATTCCTCTGTTGTTCGTATCCATTAAGTGCAACAGCGATCGATATGAACAGTACAACAACGATCGATATGAACAGTGCAACAGCGATCGAGTACGAGCAGTGCAACAACAATCGAGTACAAATAGTGCAACAGTGATCAATACGAACAGTGCAACAGCGATCGAGCGCGAACAGCGCAACACCGATCGATACGAAAAGATAGCCTTCGAAAAATACGAACTTTCATCGATCATATCTCACAATCTACAAGTACAAATGGTACGAAATTTTCACTAGTGCTTACGTATAACCTAAAGAATGTTCATGCACGATTTAGACTCGATTGGGCAAAATCTTAATCAATAGGAAATTTGTTCGTATCGATCACGGATCGAGTCAAAATCACATGGGATCGATCGCTTGGGACCACACACATGCCAAAGGAGCTCTCCCAAGATCTGAGCGAGATGTTTGCAGCTTACGCCTATAAAAAGCATCTTAGAGCCTATAGAAAAGGGACTTTTGGCACTTTTATGTCGAGACTCTGCCAGATTCATCTTGTACTCGGATTTTCTATAGCAATCAGTTGTAACTCTTTGTAATCAGCAAGAAAACTTCAATAAAATTATCAACTTCAAAGTGGACTTAAGCCGGATTGCCGAACCACTATAAACTCTGTGTTCTTTACTACTTTCATCTAAATTTTCTAAGTGTTCTTCATTTTTAATTCTCTACATACTTGTTACCTATGATCTATGATTGTAAACTGGTGCTTTCATTAGCAATTGGATGTTTTTGACAAATTTTGGCGCAAACATTTTGTTGCTTTCACTGAGAGGGCTAGCACTCAGGAATTCCACAACCAGGACTTCGCATCTGAAAGCTTAAAGACTTGGATCTGGAAAGCTAAGGCAAGACAATCAACAAGAAGACAGAGAGCGTAAAGGAGCCAGTATGAAGGGAGTCAGATCAGACCTCAGTCTTCATCACCGAAGACGAGATGGAGATGCTGATGGAAGCTATGCAGGAGGGAATGCTGAAAAGACAAGAAGAGATGATGCACAACCTACTCCAACAAGCCAGAAAAACTAGAATGAAAAATCAAGGGAACTCTACTACAGGAGATGCGGGAGATAGAGATCAGGAGCATGGAACAACCAGAGTTCAAAATAGAGTAGAACCGTTAGGAGCGACACCAAAACATGGGGGCACTCATCGAAAGCGTGTTGATCCAACCTCAGGTAGGATACCAGGTGGAGCTATTCGACATGGCATTAATAGAGGAATGGATGCGCGTCCAGGAGAACAGATCCTAAGATTCCCTCATGAACACGGGGGCTGATCGGAGGCAACAGACAAGGGCTACAACTTGATGACGGTGACAGATTAGTAGAGACAGTCAAACGACCCATGAGAGGCGGACTGGTGAATAGATATATGAAAGATGTCAATAGGAGTCCCTTTGCTCCTACGATCAGACAAGCCAGGAATCCACCAGATTTCAAACTACCAACATTGGAGATGCACGACTGAAGGACAGATCCCGCTGTTCGTTTGACAAGGTATATGCGGCATGCGGAAGTACTGGGGCATCAGAGGGGGTCATGGCATGATGCTTCCCTTTCTATCTGACAGATATAGCGGCGCTATGGTTTAGACAGTTGGAAAATGGCTCTATAGCACATGGACAGAGCTGATTGAAAGGTTTATTAGGCAGTTTCGGGTCCACATTGCCAGACCCAAGAATGTGATGACTTTAACATCAATGAAACAATGGAAAGGAGAATCGCTTACAGATTTCTTGACCTGCTTCAATGCGGCAGTGGCTTTGGTGGATCGACCTGATCCATCGGTGGTTTTGATGGCAGCGGTTTCATGAATCGCAAACAATTCGGATTTTAAGATATCATTGGAACGAGATCCACCGAGGGATCTTAGGGAATTATTTCATGAGGCGGAAAGATTTCTAAGGCAGGAAGATGTGCAGGCTGAGTGAGAAGGGAGAGAGGCTGAAGCTTATGTAGTAAGGGATGGAGGTCCACCTAGAGAAAACCCAAACAAAGATGATAAAGGCAAAAGGAAAATGAATGACAGTGGTAACACCACAAAAAGGCCACAGAGGGATTCAAATTTTTCTTCTTACATGGATCTAACTAAAACTCTGGAAATGATTTACTTGGATACTCGAGGGCGCCTCCAGTATCGAAGGCCGGCAATGAGAGAACCTTCTGAATAAGAGCGGGCATTAGAAAAGCATTGCCTATTCCATGAACTAGGTGGGCACAACACAAATGACTACAGGCATTGGAAGGATACCATTGAGGAACATGTAAGGAATGGTCATCTACAACAATATGTAAGAAATCGAGCTGTGGTAGTGGAACAGCAGCGGCCACCACCCACCTCGAGCGATGATGGCACTGGATCAAGGCAACTTCGGCTTATTATCAACTGAATAGTTTCATGGCTTTGAATAAGTAACAGAGCTCGAAGTTATACGACTAAGTCACTTACACATATACGGGATCGAGGACGGCCCCTAGGCATACTCTGAGGCGATGATAAATCATGTAGCTCGAGCCTATGAAATCCTGTTTTTCTTTTTTATTTCCTGGAAACTTTGGTTTCTTCCTTGGATGTTCAGACACTTATTTAGTTTTCCTTGGCTGTAAAAAATCTTACTTTGGATAATTGGATTTGGATTGATGTAATAAATTATGCAGGTTTTGTGATTACGATCCCGACCGGAGAGACGGGGCAGTAATCACAAATTACGAGTCCCTTCGCTAGAGAGCGATGAAATGGACTCAACGCACAATATAAAAGTCTTCTGCCAGAGAGCAGAGGCCGATGAATATTAACGTCCTCGGTCGAAAAGCCAAGGCTACTGAATATAAAAGTGCTCAGTCGGAGAGCCGAGGCCGGTGAATATCAAAGTCTTAGCCGAAGAGCCGAGGCCAGTGAAAGTCCTCGGTCGGAGAGTTGAGGCCGGTGAATATCAAAGTCCTTGGCCGGAGAGCCGAGGCCGAAGAATATCGAAGTCCTTGGCCGAAGAGTCGAGGCCGATGAATATCAAAGTCCTTAGCCGAAGAGCCAAGGCCGAAGAATATTGAAGTCCTTGGCCGGAGAGTCGAGGCCGTTGGATATCCAAGTCCTTGGTCGGAGAGTCGAGGCCGGAGAATATCAAAGTCTTGACCGGAGAGCCAAGGCCGGAGAATATTAAAGTCCTTGGCCAGAGAGCCAAGGCCAGAGAGCATAAAAACCCTTGACCGAAGAGCCGGAGTAAGAGCAAGATAACGCGACCCGGCGAGGTCTATGGATTTAAAGTCAAACTTGGAGAGGTCTTGGATTTAGAATCGGACATCGACTCGGAGCAGTCACGGATTTGGATCAAGTTATGGCCATGGCACTCGGATAGAATGGCTTGGTAGTGGATTGGATTGTGAATTGAATGATATGGCTATGGATGAAATATGCACTTTAGATGTCAGATTTGAATTTTTTCAAAACATAACTTCTTACCATAAGGTATGTTTGGAGGGCAAATGTTATCCCACATTTTGGTCAAGGCCAAGATACCAACAAATTAGCCAGAAAGGATGGATGTAAGGATCAAAAGTCGATTGAAAACAAGGCTATGATTGATGTCGTCAAAATTTGACTTGGATCTAATCAAGACGAGATCGGTTGGGAGTGATGACCAAGGCTGGGAGAGGCTATGTTTCAAATTTCAGGTCAATCGGAGTTCGTATGCTCAAGATATGATCGATGCAATTCAAGCAACCAACTGTTCATATCCATCAATCCTCTACTATTTGTATTCATCAATCCTCTACTGTTCATATCCATCATTCCTCTGTTGTTCGTATCCATCAATCCTCTACTATTCGTATCCATCAATCCTCTACTGTTTGTATCCATCATTCCTTTATTGTTTGTATCCATAAAGTGCAACAGCGATCGATACGAACAGTGCGACAGCGATCGATACGAACAGTGCAACGACGATCGTGTACGAACAGTGCAACGACGATCGTGTATGAACAGTGCAATGACAAACGATGCGGACAGTGCAACAGTGATCGACGCGAACAGTGCAACAGCAATTGATACGAAGGAGAGCCTTCGAAAACACGAACTTACATCGATCATATTTCACAATCTACAAGTCCAAAGCTAAGAATTTTTCACTAAAGCTTACGTATAACCTAGAGAATGTTCATGCTCGATTTCGACTCGATTGGGCAAAATCATGATCGATACGAAATTCATTCGTATCGATCATAGATCGAGTCAAAATCACATGGGATCGATCGCATGGGCCCGCACATGTGCCAATAGAGGTCTCCCGAGATCTGAGCGAGATATTTGCAGCCTACGCCTGTAAATAGCATCCTAGAGCCTACAGAAAAGGGACTTTTGGCTCTTCTATGTCCAGACTCTACCGGATTCATCATTGTACTCGGATTTTTCTATTGTAATCAGTTGTAGCTCGTTGTAATCAGCAAGCAAACTTCAATAAAATTATCAACTATAAAGTGGACGTATGCCAGATTGCTAAACCACTATAAACTCTGTGATCTTTACTGCTTTCATCTAAATTTTCTGAGTGTTCTTCATTTTTAATTCTTTACATACTTGTTATCTGTGATTTATGATTGTGAACTGGTGCTATCATTAGCAATTAGGTGTTTATAACCAATTTTGGTGCAAATAGTTTCCTTACCAGAACCTGGTTAGCTATCCATTTTGGGTATCAAGACTCCCTGATGAACCTGTATGCCAATAAAGTTTCTACCTTTTCTTTAAAGGATGTCGACCGATCAGTGACCCACACTTCTTTTCTTTAGTTTCACCAGGGGTTTTCATGGGTCTATATTAAAGGCATGACATGAAATTGAGGAGAAATTTCACATGTCCACATAAGACTAGCAAATGCATCCTAATTGTTCGACAATAATCCTATTAACTATATTTTTAGACCCGCTCCAGCCTGGATCCGATCTTCATAAGTTTTGTTGGGCCATTTCTACCTCCATAGACTCTACCACTTCTCTAGGCTTCGTTGCGACCCCTTCTCTCCATCTCTTGGGTCAAATTCATTATAAGATCACTAATAAATCCGAGTGACGGTCTTTACTTTAATTACTATGCGGTTGCCTTTTTGGCATAGAAACTGATCTCTATGCCCTTCCCTTTTTTTCAAATGCTTATTTTCTCAGAGCTTTACTGCGTAACGTTCCCTAGTAGTGTCCTTGTTTCCGTATACTGCCACTATTCCATGAGCCGTGGGGAATTTCATGGTCAAATACCATTGGGGTACCATTGTGTGGAAATTTGATAAGGCGAGTCATCCCAAGAAGGCATTGTGTATAGAGAATCCATCCACTAAAATGAAAGTTTGCTTTCATATAGCTGGTGAGGGACGGGTTCCTAGCTCGACAGATAAATCCACCCTTCCCAAGGCTACATTCTCCTATGAAACCATGCAATAATTGGTTGCATAGTGTTATCGTCTATATCGTCCTATCAACCATATCCTTGATTAGGATGTTCACCGAACTCCCACTGTCTACAAAAATATGATGTACTTCTGTCGGGCAGAGCATTACCCAAATTGCCAAGGGCTCTATATGCGGATACTGCTTTCCTTGCAAGAAGTTGCCACTGAAGTTCATCCCATCCTTCTCCCGATGAGGGTCCTTAGCCTTACACTCCTCATCTACGGTGTATATAAAAGCTTCTCCATTCTTTAGAGACTTTGTAATCTTCCCATGTTAGCCCAACTTTTGTCAGTTATATGAGTTCCTCTTATTATGGTATTAATCACCAATCTCATATCCTTCTCATTGTGAGCACTAATCCTTTCTCCTCCATTTCCTAGCAGTGATTGCTTTGGGGCCTACCGCATAGGAATATGGGGAGCATTAGAATTTCTGACATACCGCTCCAACTTCTTTTTTTGATGTATTCCTCAATAATGTCTCCTAAGTGACGACATTCATATGTGTCATGTCTACGAAATTCATGAAATCTACAATATTTTCCCAAACATATGTTTCCTTTAGTCTCTTTTCTCGATTGAAGCCTATTGTATTTAAGCTCCACTTACATTGAAAAATAACTATTTTCTACGATATCATTCATGTTTGTGTAAGCAATGAATCTTGATTTTAACATCGCCCATGAATGAATAAAGCCAAGAAGAAGATGGAAAAACCACGTTATCTCTAAGTCTACTAGGAATAAGGGAAAATACCTACAAAAGACTTCCTTCGTTGGTCCGCTCATTAGCATATTTTGTATGTACCTGTGCAAGTATACTATTTGGTCAGTCGGACTTTAGTAAGGATATATAGTGGGCATTCAGGAGCACGTAGGGTTTTAAGTGGTTTCCATTTCCATAGAGAATGAGCTGCTATGTCTTGCTCCAAACCCTAATTCTACTTATCATAACTCACACATTCTTTTATAATTTGTGCCATCTGGTCATTTGGTTTAGGAGATGAGTGGAGGTTGGTCGACCTCTCCCTTTGGGATGAAAGACTTCTTTCACTTCTTTTGTACTGACTTCGTTCGCTTATTCTTTGATTTCAATGGCATTTTAAGAATCAATTTCTCAGTAAAAGCAACTAAAATATTTGCCTGAAAAGTGAACAAACACCATCAATCAATTTATCATTACAGTAAAGTAGAAAGGAATGCAAAGTAAAATGCACATAGATTTATAGTTATTCACCCTAACATGCCTACATCCACTGCTCATTTTAATTTCTATACTTATGTATCAGCTTCATAAAGATTTGAATGTAAAGTACAATGATTTGCAGTCAAATATGTCACTCCAGAGCTTAGTTCATAGTTTTCTACTCGATAGTGTTTGATGGCTCTTAAAAGTTGTCTCTATGAGCTTGAATATTTATAGGAGTGAAGAGGTAGGGAGGTCAGCTAGATAAAACAAGTAATTTCCCTACATAGCGCTTTCGGTTCTGTTATTCGATATATTTAAGGTACAATTCAGAATTTCCTTATATTCCAGATTTTATTTCCATAAATATCTGGTTTGGTTTAGGAAGGTGGTTTGGTGGTGATTTGTTTGGTGTTTGGACCTTGATGGCTTCCTGGGCAAGTTTAGTTCTTGGCTCTACTACCCTGAGTATACTGGACCTAAAATCTTGTCTGTGTCTTCCATACCAAACAAATAATATTGTCTAGTGCTGTGTAGTTAAAGAGCTTAGCGGCTCTATAGTAGTGGAGGTGTAAAAAGTTATAGCGGGGATAAATTATGGATAAAGGAGAAAATAACAAAGTAGAAAAAAGCTTCATTGGATATAAAACCAAATATTTAAAGTTAATTTGTTCTTATTCTTGCATCATTTATGTAGGTAAAAGAAATAATGTTTAATCTGATTTAACAAAGCAAAAATATCATGATTTATGCAGACTATATTTGGTGACTACAATAGACTTCTAACTTATATCGAACAATCATGCCTTAAAATCTGGTCTTTACCCTAATATTGTCTATTTGGTTTAAAATATAACTAGTCAAATCAACCATTGTATGTTAATGATGCTAAAGCGAATGCGGAAAGCCTTGATCTAGCGGGCGTAGCAAAAAATAATGAGGCTTAAAGTAGATCTATTATTTAATAGCACTAAAATTGAAGTAGCGTAGAAGAGAGCTATGCACTATAGCAGGGATTTTGTAAGGCTTTAGCGGGGCTTTAACTGCATAGGTCCAGTGCTTCAACTACCAAACAGGAACTCCTACTCGATAGTGTGACTATCGGGTAGGAATTCCTATCCGGTAGCCCAACCACCAGACCAAGCGTGAGGATTCTTCTACCAAGCTAAGCATGCTTAGCATTCTCCCACCATATGAAACATGGTAATACTCTACTATCGAACTAAGCTCGCTAATGTTGGTTAGCCTTGTCTTCATCATTGTTTCTTCCTATTCTGCTTTCAGGGTTGCTTGCCTTTTTACCTAAGGTTTTGCGTATAAGTCGTATCCCTTATAGCTCGTGTACTCCATCTATCCTAATATGACTTGCATCACATAAATTCTAGGGAGAAAACGCTGATAATAGAAATTAATATGGTATTTTAGAAGCAAGGAGTTATTATTTTTGGAAGTAATATATTTTAAGATAGGTTAAACATTAATTTGAAAGAAGTTGAAATTTTAAGGGAAGGTATTAAAAATAATTTTGGAAAAGATGTTTGAAGATAAGATAATGTTTCGAAGAAGTACTATGAGTTATATATATTTTTGAAAAGAAATACTACATGTTATTTTGATAAATAATATAAAGAAGTTTGCTATGAAAATAAATATTATTTTGAAATATAAAATTTTGTTTTGGAAATATGGTGCATGTTAAGATAAATTATGTGTGATACTTTTGAATGATTGAGTATAACTATTAAAAATATAGTTGTAATTATGTATAGTATGATATATATATATATATATATATATATATATATATAATAGGTATAAGTTATATTAAATGAGTTTTCAAAGAGATAAATATTTTGATATAAAGATTCGTTTTTAGCCTAAAGGGAATTTTCAATTAAATATGTATGGAGAAGGAGTTTTGAAAGTTTAACTAGAAATGAAGCTTGCTATGCTGAAATATTTAACTTAAAGAAAAGAACTCCCTTTTGTTTGATGTATACAATTTATTATAAGAAGATAGGATTTATGCAATTCTTGATTTCAAAGTAGAAATTTAATTTGAAAGAAACTAAAAGTCTAAACAGTTATTATATTTTAATGATTTTTCATTTAGTTAGAAAAGTATTTATATAAAAGGAAATTTTTATGATTAATTTTTTAAGTTGTGAAGTTTATAATGTTTAATGAGGGTACATAGTAGAGCATCTGGTTTGGTGAAAGAATATAAGTTACCGTTTTGGAATATTAAATTTTATAAATATGTTTGAGATCCTCTATATTAGATATATATTTAAGAAGTTTAAAGAAGGAAAATCTCTAAATTATTGCTTATTCTAAATTTAAAAGGGGTATGAAAGAGGGTATATATATATTTAAACACCTTCAAGTGAGAATATAATTATATAACGTGCTTGTATTGCAAGAGGATGTAAAATGTTTATGTAAACAATATTTTCAAATTATATAATAAGAAATATGTGAAGAAAGAGTAATTTTGTAAATTAGTAATATGAAGTTTGAAAAATGTTGCATACTAATGGTAACTGTTAATAAGGTTTATTAAAAAAGTGATGAATAGATAAATTTTGGAAATGAATTTTTGGCAACGACTATTTTGGAAAAACTAAATGATGTAATTTTATAGTGGAAAGAGATTTATTGATCATTATACATCCATAGCTTTGAAAAGTAATAGGTAAGTTAGATATTTTAATATTTTGAAGGTAACTATGGAATTTAATATTTATAAATGCAAAAGCGTTTGTTTTGTAAATGAATATTATTGATTTATATTATGTTTTGGGTGCTGTAGATTTCTGAAATACACTTTACCATAGAGATTACTCAGAATTTTTCTGGAAATTTCAACAATCGAAAAATATTTCATCATTGGGTAGGAACTGGAAATCATCCAAATTAGATTGTTTAAAACTACCAGTCTATGATATTAGACGATTGAAGAAGAGAACAACCCTAAGTTTTGGAATGAGCCATCGATAAAAGGTCTAATAATTGGTTTTGGGGTCGCTCTATTTAGTACTTGATGGGTCAATATAGATCCATGCTACCATAAGAAAATAAGTATAGAGCTTTGTGTGTTATGGTGAAAATGGTTTTTATTATGTGGTTTGTTATGGCGATTGATTAATTTATACTTGAGTATAAATTATGTACGGTGAACTAGAATTATTAGATTATTATAGATTTTCCCTAAGGGCAAACAGCAAGGACGCAATTTTCTTAAGGGGTCAATAACAACCTTGTAGGATCTAGATTAACCCTAGAGGGGGGGGGGGGGTGAATAGGGTTATAGCAAATTTTCTCGAATTAAACACAGAAATATAATAACAGAAATAAATATGCTGAAAAGTAAATCACACACAAAATTTACCCAGCTTCGGCAACCCCTGCCTACTGCTGCATTCACAGATTTCTATTAGAATTAAACAGTATCACGCTTACAAACACTCTACTAGACTCGCAGATCCTTTTGCTCCTGCTCGCAAACACTCTACTAGACTCGCACACCCTGCTCCCGCCTATAGAGTTTCGCTCACTCGCAAACACGGCTCCCGCCTATAGAGCTTTGCAAACTCGCACACCCTGCTCACTGAACTAATTCAAAATAGACAATCTGATACTACCTAAACCTAGGTGGTGATTTGCTAACTCTTTGATTTGTAAAATAAAAAAAAAATTAAAAACAATAGACAATAACCCTAAAACTAATTAACAATATAAAGAAGCTTAAATTTAAAAGTAAACAAAAACCCCCTTTTATTTTTAAGACCGGCCCACTTCCTTATTTCACCCGATCCTCTTTTGTCTCGTTCGTGAGAAATAATGGCGGCTTCGTTCTGATTCGGGCTTCGTTCCCTTTTGTTCCAGTTAGGGCTTCGGCTCTTTGTTCCAATTAGTGCTTCGGTTTCTTCAATTGATCTGTGATTTGTTGCCCTAGCTCGCTGCTTCTCTGATGGTTTACTATTGCTCGTTTTGCAGTTGCTCGATCGAGTTCGTTGCTTGTGAATTCGGTATGTACTGTCTCCTTTTGCTTTTCTAAATTGATACTTGAACTCGATGAACTTGCCGATGATGATTTTGGGTATTATATAGGATTTGATTTCCTAGAATTACGTTCGTATATGTTGATTTGAATTTGTCAAATTCTTCATCTCTGCCACTTGATGATGCTTGAATGATTGAGATCGATTCTGACTTTTTCATATGCGTATAATTTTATTTCTTGCGTCCCACGGCTTTGATGTTGACTTGTTCATATTTCTTGCTTGGTTGGTCACGGCTTTAATTCATTTTCGTGATGACCACGATGTTGATTTCTACTGCTTCGGCCTTGACTCGTTCATCTTGTAGTCTTCGACCTTTTTCTCTGGTACTTAAATTTTCAATCATGATGTTGTTTGGTTATTTGTTCATGTGATTCCCTGTTGCTCGGTTACTGATGCATTAGTTGTTGGCATATTTGCTTTGTACTTCATTTGAGGTTGTAGCTTTGGTCTTTGTTGCTCTGGTCCTGTTGCCTTCAGTTGCTTGTTGAAGATATTGCACTGCATCACCACTGTTCTTTGCATTTGTACATATGAATGTGCTCACTGTTGTATTACAGTACACTGCATATTAGTCTTCTCATGTTTGAGGCTGTGCTTTCATTGACATTTGTTCACTTTGATTCTGCATAACTTGTAGCTTGCTGTACATATGAACTTGCAGTTTTCTGTCCACCTGTATCATGCTTGGCTTTGTGTAGTTGATGTTGTACACTGTCTTGTGCATTGCCCCATTCACTGTTGCTGTGCAGTTGCAATGCCTTGCTTGGTCTCTGTTACATGCTTGCTGTTGCATGCTTATGATATTCATGTTGATTTGATGATGCTGGTATTTGCTGATATATTACTTTGAATTGCATACACTTTATGTTGACATTTTCTTTGACACAGATGTTACACTTGTTCATTGTTGTTCAAGTGTACTTGTCTTCATAAAATTGTCACTGTGCTTCTGACCTTTCTGGTCTCTGATCATTGCTTGGTCATCTTGGTGGCTTGAGCATTTGGTCTGTGTTGCATTGTTCCATGTGTCTTTCCTTTGACTGTTTGCATACACTTTTGGTCATGTTGTACTCATTTGCCACTGAGTTGCATTGAATAGCTGGTCTTTGTAGTTGTTTATTTGAGTCAGTGCTTCACCATACTTGTTGTTGCAGTATTCATGTTGTTGTTGGTGGCAATCTTGTATGCTGCTGTTTGCATTTGGTCTTGATCATACTTGATGTCATGATTTTCCTGGTTTCACTTGTGTACATTTTCGAGTTGCACACTGCTGCTTGTACTTGTAGTCTTGGCCAGTTGACTGTTGCTTTGAGTTGTTCATTGCTTGGTCTCTGTTGCCTTGAATTTCTGGTTGGAGCTGTGTACACGAGTTGGCGAGGCAATGCACACGTGTATGAATGTACACGTGTGTATTGCAGCCACTTATGATTACCTGTCCCTGTAATATCTATGTGCACGACTTTGTGATGAATTCAAGTGTGAATGATGACGAACAACCCAAATAACTGAGGCAAACGATATTTTCAAAAATCGTATTTCATTTTATATTGCAAAAATATTTCTTTTTCAATTTTACTGCGTTAGTGAATATTTTTGCAGATTTCTCAGATGCTGGATTCAAACTGGCATGCAGTTGAAGACAAAAAACGAGTGTGAGTGATATGTAGTGAGGTTATCAATGTAAAAATATTTGTGATGTAATCGTGATGTAATCAAAAATATATATGTATAGTGAGAGCATGAATTTGTACTATTCAAGATTGTAATAAATATTTGTTTGAATAAAATTTTTGTTTGAATTCAAAATCTATGTAACTTATTCTGTTCGAATTCAAATTCAAATTCTGTGTAATTTATTTTATTCAACAAATATTTATTTAATCTATGAAAAACAAAATAGTACATTACCAAATACATACTATTCAAAATTGTAATAAATATTTGTTTGAATAAAATTTCTGTTTGAATTCAAAATCTGTTTAACTTGTTTTGTTTGAATTCAAATTCAAATTCTGTGTAATTTATTTTATTCAACAAATATTTATTTATTCTATGAAAAATAGTACATTAACAAATACATTTAAATGAATGTATATATGTTTATTATCATCAAACAAAAATCATATAGCGCAAAGCGCATATTCAACAATCTCCCCCTTTTGATGATAACAAACATATATTTAAGATTTTGAATATATTAAATGTATTTGATAATTTCATTTGCTCCCCCTATTTGAATGCTTTCTTTTTATGTGATACTCCCCCTACATATATGGCTCCCCCTACATATATGCGTACAAATAAAAATATGTAAATGAGCCTATATGCAAAGTGAAAATTATTTGACCTTTGCTTGATTCTATTTGACAAAATCTTAACTTTTCTCTCCCCCTTTTGTTAGCAGCAAAAGAATAACAGTGTTATAAAAATAGGGATGAAGTGATAGACATGAATCAAACATTTAACTCAATTAAATATAAATATCAAATTTCCATAAAACTCAAACAAAAATCATAATTACCCTTGTCAAGCGCATATTCCACTTTCAAAAGTGATGGAGATAGAATCATCAAAAAATTCATATAGATATGTCTATTTGTGGTATATTTATTTCTGGAAATTTGAATATCTACTAACCATGCATAACCGTTAGGACTTTTAAATGAGATTAGTAGTATTCCAATTTAATTTAAAAATGAAATCAAGTATCTTCTAACCACGCATGACCGTGAGGACTTTTAAATGGGATTAGAATCAACTTGTCTATTAAATCAATTATTTTTAATATGCGTTCCATACATGCATAACCGTGAGGACTTTTAAATGAGCATGGAAGCACATAATCAAAAATCCAAGTAATTCACCCATGCATAACCGTGAGGACTTTTAAATGAGAGTGAATACTTTGGATATTTATTTTTATTGCTAAATATAATAAGTTGAAGCACAAATAATTTCCTTCATAGATTTAAGATATTGAAGAACAAATGATTTCCTTTGTAAACTACCACAAATTTACATACTAAATATGATCTTGATGAGTGATGGTCGATAGAAAGATGATAGAAATAGAAATGGTCATGGAATTATTACCCAACAAAAAGTTTTTATAACTCTTGTTATGAAATTCTAAAGAAATTTTCTAATTATACTTTCTCGAGTTATAATATATGATAAATATCAACACTCGTCTCTTTTTCAATCACTATTCATCTTTTCGATAATCAAAGAGAGTTAGATTAGTCAAAAATTTGTCATTTAAAATCAAATTAAACATTATAAAATCAATTTTTCAAAAATGATTAATCTGTAAATATGGTCAAACATGATTTTCTCGAGGGGGTTTTATAAGAAAATTTTCTGCTAATTGAAAATTATTTCAAATGAAAAAAATATGCAGATATT
The DNA here is from genome assembly GCA_030765085.1 of Allium cepa. Taxonomy (NCBI): domain Eukaryota; kingdom Viridiplantae; phylum Streptophyta; class Magnoliopsida; order Asparagales; family Amaryllidaceae; genus Allium; species Allium cepa. The sequence goes on from CM060946.1 coordinate 198,063,907, forward strand.
TTCTTTAAAAAAAACGATGCAGCAAATGAATGTTTCAAAAATTAATCACGTTACACTAATAATTTTTCTATCAACTATATTACCAGTGTAATCCGCATCTGAATTTAAATTTCACTCAATATTCATTTGTTGAATGAAACCATGAGATGTGCACCAAAAAATTTCAAAACATCATTCTTTTGAATTTGAATTTAAGCCGTGTTAACACTCAAACAAATATCATGATGTTAATTTCAGAAACCAGAGGATAAACAATTATTTTCATGAGTAATCAACAGTCAATCAACATCAAAAACAATTTCTTAAAATCCTTTTTCTCATGAATTTGAAATCGTGCAAATTTACAAGCAGTGATCAAAATGTCAGAACCAATATATCTACGTGTAGCATGAGTAACCAGCATTTGACCGAACAAATTTATATAAATTAGTTCAAAATTGAAAATCTGATTGGTCATTAATTAAGCACAAATTAATGTCATAAATAAGAACAAGTCAAAAAATCATATCAATTAAGTCCGAATCAGTCAACCATCATAATTACTCCAAGTAATTCTCTTTAAAGATGGTTAGTCAATATTTTTAAAAAAAATCATAGCATCAAAATCATCATCTTTTGTTCATCTCAATATTGGCTGATTTTAATTTAGAGTATGGTGCAGATAATCACATTTAAAAACAATTACCTGTTTTACCTTTACGATAATTTTTCGTGATTGCCCATTGTGATTCTGACACCTTTATACTAGGCTAAGGAACTTTGCTTTGTCGCCCGTTGTGTTTCTGGAACAGCCGAAATCCAGAGAACACTGTTGTTGTTCCTTAGCCTGCCACCACACCTACACGATAAAAGATTTGTGTGACCTATTTTTTTTATAGGTCCATTGTTGTTAGTGGCAGAATATGAAAAATATGTTTTAGGAGACTCAAAACTGTTTATATATGTTCCTTTTGGCACCCAAATTTGTTTGACTTTCAAAGATTTTATATTTGTGCCTTTTGGAATCCAAATTGGTATAGTTTTCACGTGTTTGGGTCTATACCAACAATTATTTAGATTATGTCCAAATTCTCTACAAAACGTGCACATTAAATTGACTTGATTAAATTTTGTGTTTCTACGACTACGATTTTCAACATGATTTCCAATTATTTCAGATCGAGCAAAAACACTTTCACTTTTTGCATTATCATTATTTTGTGATTTCCCAAAGCCTAGTCCTTTTCTATTGTTAGCAAAAATTTGATTTCCAAATAACATTTTGAAAGATTTTTCGCCTCTTGAAAAGTTATTCAAAGATTTCTCAAGATTTTGGACTTTGGTTTTTAATGTTGAATTTTCAGTGACAAGTGAGGTGCATCGATTAATAAAATCCTTTCTCCTAGTGTCGATGGTTTCCTTAAGATTCAAGTTTTCATTTTCAAGACTTTCAAAGTTATTCCTCAGTTTTGATAATTCTGAATCTAAAATCTTACATTTTTTACATTCTAGGTTTTGAATATTTTCAAGTTCAGTTTTTAACCTAAAATTTTCACGAGCAAATTCTCTCCTGTCAGATTTCAGTTTTTCAATTTTAGATTCAAGAGTATCCACTACCTTAGTAAGATCAGAACACATAAAAACAATTTCTTTATAAGAAAACTCACCTGCCTCACTAGATTCGTCGGAGGTTGCTTCTGATTCTGATTTTGCCATGCAACACAAGTTAGCCTCCTCTGGGCTGCTATCCGAAGCTTCCTCTCCTTCTTCATCATCCCAAGTCGCTGCAAATACCTTCTTCGCCTTTTTCTTTTCTTTGTTGTTTTTGAGAAGTGGGCATTTTGGTTTGACGTGGCCAGGCTTGTTGCAGTTATAACATGTCAGTTCATTATCGGAATTTTCGGAATCTTTTGACCTATTGCCCTTTGTTTTCTTCTTGCGTGGCTTGAATCTAGACCATCTTCTAAGATTATTGACAGCCATTGCAAGCTCTTCAATTGGATCTTCTTCATCGCTTTCTTCTTTACTTTTTAAGGCAATCGTCTTCTTCTTTGGTTCGGAGATGTTGCGTTCTTCCTTTTCTTTTAACTCAAGCTCATATGTCATCAAGTTGCCAATCAACTCCTCCATGCTTAGTTTGCTCAGATCTTTCGATTCTTGGATTGCTGTGACTTTTGCCTCAAAGTTCATTGGTAAAACTCGTAGTATCTTCCGCACAAGCTCTACCTCAGTGAATACCTTCCCAAGCGCTCTAGCATTGTATACCAAGGTTGAAAAGCGTCCAAACATATCCTTTATGCTCTCGCCTTTGTCCATCACAAAGTTTTCGTATTCATTGCTGAATAGGGCTAGCCGAGACTCCTTGACTTGAGAAGTTCCTTCATGTGTCACCTCCAAAGTATGTCATATTTCCTGTGCTGTTGTACAATGAGAAATTCTATTAAATTCATTTTTATCAAGAGCACATATCAAAGCATTCATGGCTTTAGCATTTGTCGTTTTCAATTTCTTATCGTTAGCATCCCACCTATCCTTAGGTTTAGGAATCTCAGTACCACCAACGATTATAGTGGGAGGTTTATAGCCAGTTTCAATAATATCCCAAATATCATAATCAACGGAACTAAGATAAATACTCATCCTAACTTTCCAATAAGCATAATCGTTCCCGTTAAACATGGGTGGCCTAGCAATAGATTGCCCCTCAGAAAAAGCATTATTTTGTAGACTCATGACTCTAGAGTTAAATAAAAAATATATCGGGCTCTGATACCACTTGTAGGATCTAGATTAACCCTAGAGGGGGGGGGGTGAATAGGGTTATAGCAAATTTTCTCGAATTAAACACAGAAATATAATAGCAGAAATAAATATGCTGAAAAGTAAATCACACACAAAATTTACCCAGCTTCGGCAACCCCTGCCTACTGCTGCATTCACAGATTTCTATTAGAATTAAATAGTATCACGCTTACAAACACTCTACTAGACTCGCAGATCCTTTTGCTCCCGCTCACAAACACTCTACTAGACTCGCACACCCTGCTCCCGCCTATAGAGTTTCGCTCACTCGCAAACACTGCTCCCGCCTATAGAGCTTTGCAAACTCGCACACCCTGCTCACTGAACTAATTCAAAATAGACAATCTGACACTACCTAAACCTAGGTGGTGATTTACTAACTCTTTGATTCGTAAAATAAAAAACAATAATTTAAAAACAATAGACAATAACCCTAAAACTAATTAACAATATAAAGAAGCTTAAATTTAAAAGTACAAAAACCCCCTTTTATTTTTAAGACCGGCCCACTTCCTTATTTCACCCAATCCTCTTTTGTCTCGTTCGTGAGAAATAATGGCGGCTTCGTTCTGATTAGGGCTTCGTTCCCTTTTGTTCCAGTTAGGGCTTCGGCTCTTTGTTCCAATTAGTGCTTCGGTTTCTTCAATTGATCTGTGATTTGTTGCCCTAGCTCGCTGCTTCTCTGATGGTTTACTATTGCTCGTTTTGCAGTTGCTCGATCGAGTTCGTTGCTTGTGAATTCGGTATGTACTGTCTCCTTTTGCTTTTCTAAATTGATACTTGAACTCGATGAACTTGCCGATGATGATTTTGGGTATTATATAGGATTTGATTTCCTAGAATTACGTTCGTATATGTTGATTTGAATTTGTCAAATTCTTCATCTCTGCCACTTGATGATGCTTGAATGATTGAGATCGATTCTGACTTTTTCATATGCGTATAATTTTATTTCTTGCGTCCCACGGCTTTGATGTTGACTTGTTCATATTTCTTGCTTGGTTGGTCACGGCTTTAATTCATTTTCGTGATGACCACGATGTTGATTTCTACTGCTTCGGCCTTGACTCGTTCATCTTGTAGTCTTCGACCTTTTTCTCTGGTACTTAAATTTTCAATCATGATGTTGTTTGGTTATTTGTTCATGTGATTCCCTGTTGCTCGGTTACTGATGCATTAGTTGTTGGCATATTTGCTTTGTACTTCATTTGAGGTTGTAGCTTTGGTCTTTGTTGCTCTGGTCCTGTTGCCTTCAGTTGCTTGTTGAAGATATTGCACTGCATCACCACTGTTCTTTGCATTTGTACATATGAATGTGCTCACTGTTGTATTACAGTACACTGCATATTAGTCTTCTCATGTTTGAGGCTGTGCTTTCATTGACATTTGTTCACTTTGATTCTGCATAACTTGTAGCTTGCTGTACATATGAACTTGCAGTTTTCTGTCCACCTGTATCATGCTTGGCTTTGTATAGTTGATGTTGTACACTGTCTTGTGCATTACCCCATTCACTGTTGCTGTGCAGTTGCAATGCCTTGCTTGGTCTCTGTTACATGCTTGCTGTTGCATGCTTGTGATATTCATGTTGATTTGATGATGCTGGTATTTGCTGATATATTACTTCGAATTGCATACACTTTATGTTGACATTTTCTTTGACACAGATGTTACACTTGTTCATTGTTGTTCAAGTGTACTTGTCTTCATAAAATTGTCACTGTGCTTCTGACCTTTCTGGTCTCTGATCATTGCTTGGTCATCTTGGTGGCTTGAGCATTTGGTCTGTGTTGCATTGTTCCATGTGTCTTTCCTTTGACTGTTTGCATACACTTTTGGTCATGTTGTACTCATTTGCCACTGAGTTGCATTGAATAGCTGGTCTTTGTAGTTGTTTATTTGATTCAGTGCTTCACCATACTTGTTGTTGCAGTATTCATGTTGTTGTTGGTGGCAATCTTGTACGCTGCTGTTTGCATTTGGTCTTGATCATACTTGATGTCATGATTTTCCTGGTTTCACTTGTGTACATTTTCGAGTTGCACACTGCTGCTTGTACTTGTAGTCTTGGCCAGTTGACTGTTGCTTTGAGTTGTTCATTGCTTGGTCTCTGTTGCCTTGAATTTCTGGTTGGAGCTGTGCACACGAGTTGGCGAGGCAATGCACACGTGTATGAATGTACACGTGTGTATTGCAGCCACTTATGATTACCTGTCCCTGTAATATCTATGTGCACGACTTTGTGATGAATTCAAGTGTGAATGATGACAACAACCCAAATAACTGAGGCAAACGATATTTTCAAAACTCGTATTTCATTTTATATTGCAAAAATATTTCTTTTTCAATTTTACTGCGTTAGTGAATATTTTTGCAGATTTCTCAGATGCTGGATTCAAACTGGCATGCAGTTGAAGACAAAAAACGAGTGTGAGTGATATGTAGTGAGGTTATCAATGTAAAAATATTTGTGATGTAATCGTGATGTAATCAAAAATGTATATGTATAGTGAGAGCATGAATTTGTACTATTCAAGATTGTAATAAATATTTGTTTGAATAAAATTTCTGTTTGAATTCAAAATCTGTGTAACTTATTCTGTTCGAATTCAAATTCAAATTCTGTGTAATTTTGTTTATTCAACATATATTTATTTAATCTATGAAAAACAAAATAGTACATTACCAAATACATACTATTCAAAATTGTAATAAATATTTGTTTGAATAAAATTTCTGTTTGAATTCAAAATCTGTTTAACTTGTTTTGTTTGAATTCAAATTCAAATTCTGTGTAATTTATTTATTCAACAAATATTTATTTATTCTATGAAAAATAGTACATTAACAAATACATTTAAATGAATGTATATATGTTTATTATCATCAAACAAAAATCATATAGCGCAAAGCGCATATTCAACAATCTCCCCCTTTTGATGATAACAAACATATATTTAAGATTTTGAATATATTAAATGTATTTGATAATTTCATTTGCTCCCCCTATTTGAATGCTTCCTTTTTATGTGATACTCCCCCTACATATATGGCTCCCCCTACATATATGCATACAAATAAAAATATGTAAATGAGCCTATATGCAAAGTGAAAATTATTTGACCTTTGCTTGATTCTATTTGACAAAATCTTAACTTTTCTCTCCCCCTTTTGTTATCAGCAAAAGAATAACAGTGTTATAAAAATAGGGATGAAGTGATAGACATGAATCAAACATTTAACTCAATTAAATATAAATATCAAATTTCAATAAAACTCAAACAAAAATCATAATTACCCTTGTCAAGCGCATATTCCACTTTCAGAAGTGATGGAGATAGAATCATCAAAAAATTCATATAGATATGTCTATTTGTGGTATATTTATTTCTGAAAATTTGAATATCTACTAACCATGCATAACCGTTAGGACTTTTAAATGAGATTAGTAGTATTCCAATTTAATTTAAAAATGAAATCAAGTATCTTCTAACCACGCATGACCGTGAGGACTTTTAAATGGGATTAGAATCAACTTGTCTATTAAATCAATTATTTTTAATATGCGTTCCATACATGCATAACCGTGAGGACTTTTAAATGAGCATGGAAGCACATAATCAAAAATCCAAGTAATTCACCCATGCATAACCGTGAGGACTTTTAAATGAGAGTGAATACTTTGGATATTTATTTTTATTGCTAAATATAATAAGTTGAAGCACAAATAATTTCCTTCACAGATTTAAGATATTGAAGAACAAATGATTTCCTTTGTAAACTACCACAAATTTACATACTAAATATGATCTTGATGAGTGATGGTCGATAGAAAGATGATAGAAATAGAAATGGTCATGAAATTATTACCCAACAAAAAGTTTTTATAACTCTTGTTATGAAATTCTAAAGAAATTTTCTAATTATACTTTCTCGAGTTATAATATATGATAAATATCAACACTCGTCTCTTTTTCAATCACTATTCATCTTTTCGATAATCAAAGAGAGTTAGATTAGTCAAAAATTTGTCATTTAAAATCAAATTAAACATTATAAAATCAATTTTTCAAAAATGATTAATCTGTTAATATGGTCAAACATGATTTTCTCGAGGGGGTTTTATAAGAAAATTTTCTGCTAATTGAAAATTATTTCAAATGAAAAAAATATGCAGATATTTTCTTTAAAAAAAACGATGCAGCAAATGAATGTTTCAAAAATTAATCACGTTACACTAATAATTTTTCTATCAACTATATTACCAGTGTAATCCGCATCTGATTTTAAATTTCACTCAATATTCATTTGTTGAATCAAACCATGAGATGTGCACCAAAAAATTTCAAAACATCATTCTTTTGAATTTGAATTTAAGCCGTGTTAACACTCAAACAAATATCATGATGTTAATTTCAGAAACCAGAGGATAAACAATTATTTTCATGAGTAATCAACAGTCAATCAACATCATAATTATTTCAAAAACAATTTCTTAAAATCCTTTTTCTCATGAATTTGAAATCGTGCAAATTTACAAGCAGTGATCAAAATGTCAGAACCAATATATCTACGTGTAGCATGAGTAACCAGCATTTGACCGAACAAATTTATATAAATTAGTTCAAAATTGAAAATCTGATTGGTCATTAATTAAGCACAAATTAATGTCATAAATAAGAACAAGTCAAAAAATCATATCAATTAAGTCCGAATTAGTCAACCATCATAATTACTCCAAGTAATTCTCTTTAAAGATGGTTAGTCAATATTTTAAAAAAAAATCATAGCATCAAAATCATCATCTTTTGTTCATCTCAATATTGGCTGATTTTAATTTAGAGTATGGTGCAGATAATCACATTTAAAAACAATTACCTGTTTTACCTTTACGATAATTTTTCGTGATTGCCCATTGTGATTCTGTCACCTTTATACTAGGCTAAGGAACTTTGCTTTGTCGCCCGTTGTGTTTCTGGAACAGCCGAAATCCAGAGAACACTGTTGTTGTTCCTTAGCCTGCCACCACACCTACACGATAAAAGATTTGTGTGACCTATTTTTTTTATAGGTCCATTGTTGTTAGTGGCAGAATATGAAAAATATGTTTTAGGAGACTCAAAACTGTTTATATATGTTCCTTTTGGCACCCAAATTTGTTTGACTTTCAAAGATTTTATATTTGTGCCTTTTGGAACCCAAATTGGTATAGTTTTCACGTGTTTGGGTCTATACCAACAATTATTTAGATTATGTCCAAATTCTCTACAAAACGTGCACATTAAATTGACTTGATTAAATTTTGTGTTTCTACGACTACGATTTTCAACATGATTTCCAATTATTTCAGATCGAGCAAAAACACTTTCACTTTTTGCATTATCATTATTTTGTGATTTCCCAAAGCCTAGTCCTTTTCTATTGTTAGCAAAAATTTGATTTCCAAATAACATTTTGAAAGATTTTTCGCCTCTTGAAAAGTTATTCAAAGATTTCTCAAGATTTTGGACTTTGGTTTTTAATGTTGAATTTTCAGTGACAAGTGAGGTGCATCAATTAATAAAGTCCTTTCTCCTAGTGTCGATGGTTTCCTTAAGATTCAAGTTTTCATTTTCAAGACTTTCAAAGTTATTCCTCAGTTTTGATAATTCTGAATCTAAAATCTTACATTTTTTACATTCTAGGTTTTGAATATTTTCAAGTTCAGTTTTTAACCTAAAATTTTCACGAGCAAATTCTCTCCTATCAGATTTTAGTTTTTCAATTTTAGATTCAAGAGTATCCACTACCTTAGTAAGATCAGAACACATAAAAACAATTTCTTTATAAGAAAACTCACCTGCCTCACTAGATTCGTCGGAGGTTGCTTCTGATTCTGATTTTGCCATGCAACACAAGTTAGCCTCCTCTGGGCTGCTATCCGAAGCTTCCTCTCCTTCTTCATCATCCCAAGTCGCTGCAAATACCTTCTTCGCCTTTTTCTTTTCTTTGTTGTTTTTGAGAAGTGGGCATTTTGGTTTGATGTGGCCAGGCTTGTTGCAGTTATAACATGTCAGTTCATTATCGGAATTTTCGGAATCTTTTGACCTATTGCCCTTTGTTTTCTTCTTGCGTGGCTTGAATCTAGACCATCTTCTAAGATTATTGACAGCCATTGCAAGCTCTTCAATTGGATCTTCTTCATCGCTTTCTTCTTTACTTTTTAAGGCAATCGTCTTCTTCTTTGGTTCGGAGTTGTTGCGTTCTTCCTTTTCTTTTAACTCAAGCTCATATGTCATCAAGTTGCCAATCAACTCCTCCATGCTTAGTTTGCTCAGATCTTTCGATTCTTGGATTGCTGTGACTTTTGCCTCAAAGTTCATTGGTAAAACTCGTAGTATCTTCCGCACAAGCTCTACCTCAGTGAATACCTTCCCAAGCGCTCTAGCATTGTATACCAAGGTTGAAAAGCGTCCAAATATATCCTTTATGCTCTCGCCTTTGTCCATCACAAAGTTTTCGTATTCATTGCTGAATAGGGCTAGCCGAGACTCCTTGACTTGAGAAGTTCCTTCGTGTGTCACCTCCAAAGTATGCCATATTTCCTGTGCTGTTGTACAATGAGAAATTCTATTAAATTCATTTTTATCAAGAGCACATATCAAAGCATTCATGGCTTTAGCATTTGTCGTTTTCAATTTCTTATCGTTAGCATCCCACCTATCCTTAGGTTTAGGAATCTCAGTACCACCAATGATTATAGTGGGAGGTTTATAGCCAGTTTCAATAATATCCCAAACATCATAATCAACGGAACTAAGATAAATACTCATCCTAACTTTCCAATAAGCATAATCGTTCCCGTTAAACATGGGTGGCCTAGCAATAGATTGCCCCTCAGAAAAAGCATTATTTTGTAGACTCATGACTCTAGAGTTAAATAAAAAATATACCGGGCTCTGATACCACTTGTAGGATCTAGATTAACCCTAGAGGGGGGGTGAATAGGGTTATAGCAAATTTTCTCGAATTAAACACAGAAATATAATAGCAGAAACAAATATGCTGAAAAGTAAATCACACACAAAATTTACCCAGCTTCGGCAACCCCTGCCTACTGCTGCATTCACAGATTTCTATTAGAATTAAACAGTATCACGCTTACAAACACTCTACTAGACTCGAGATCCTTTTGCTCCCGCTCACAAACACTCTACTAGACTCGCACACCCTGCTCCCACCTATAGAGTTTCGCTCACTCGCAAACACTGCTCCCGCCTATAGAGCTTTGCAAACTCGCACACCCTGCTCACTGAACTAATTCAAAATAGACAATCTGACACTACCTAAACCTAGGTGGTGATTTACTAACTCTTTGATTCGTAAAATAAAAAACAATAATTTAAAACCAATAGACAATAACCCTAAAACTAATTAACAATATAAAGAAGCTTAAATTTAAAAGTAAACAAAAACCCCCTTTTATTTTTAAGACCGGCCCACTTCCTTATTTCACCCGATCCTCTTTTGTCTCGTTCGTGAGAAATAATGGCGGCTTCGTTCTGATTAGGGCTTCGTTCCCTTTTGTTCCAGTTATGGCTTCGGCTCTTTGTTCCAATTAGTGCTTCGGTTTCTTCAATTGATCTGTGATTTGTTGCCCTAGCTCGCTGCTTCTCTGATGGTTGACTATTGCTCGTTTTGCAGTTGCTCGATCGAGTTCGTTGCTTGTGAATTCGGTATGTACTGTCTCCTTTTGCTTTTCTAAATTGATACTTGAACTCGATGAACTTGCCGATGATGATTTTGGGTATTATATAGGATTTGATTTCCTAGAATTACGTTCGTATATGTTGATTTGAATTTGTCAAATTCTTCATCTCTGCCACTTGATGATGCTTGAATGATTGAGATCGATTCTGACTTTTTCATATGCGTATAATTTTATTTCTTGCGTCCCACGGCTTTGATGTTGACTTGTTCATATTTCTTGCTTGGTTGGTCACGGCTTTAATTCATTTTCGTGATGACCACGATGTTGATTTCTACTGCTTTGGCCTTGACTCGTTCATCTTGTAGTCTTCGACCTTTTTCTCTGGTACTTAAATTTTCAATCATGATGTTGTTTGGTTATTTGTTCATGTGATTCCCTGTTGCTCGGTTACTGATGCATTAGTTGTTGGCATATTTGCTTTGTACTTCATTTGAGGTTGTAGCTTTGGTCTTTGTTGCTCTGGTCCTGTTGCCTTCAGTTGCTTGTTGAAGATATTGCACTGCATCACCACTGTTCTTTGCATTTGTACATATGAATGTGCTCACTGTTGTATTACAGTACACTGCATATTAGTCTTCTCATGTTTGAGGCTGTGCTTTCATTGACATTTGTTCACTTTGATTCTGCATAACTTGTAGCTTGCTGTACATATGAACTTGCAGTTTTCTGTCCACCTGTATCATGCTTGGCTTTGTGTAGTTGATGTTGTACACTGTCTTGTGCATTGCCCCATTCACTGTTGCTGTGCAGTTGCAATGCCTTGCTTGGTCTCTGTTACATGCTTGCTGTTGCATGCTTGTGATATTCATGTTGATTTGATGATGCTGGTATTTACTGATATATTACTTTGAATTGCATACACTTTATGTTGACATTTTCTTTGACACAGATGTTACACTTGTTCATTGTTATTTAAGTGTACTTGTCTTCATAAAATTGTCACTGTGCTTCTGACCTTTCTGGTCTCTGATCATTGCTTGGTCATCTTGGTGGCTTGAGCATTTGGTCTGTGTTGCATTGTTCCATGTGTCTTGCCTTTGACTATTTGCATACACTTTTGGTCATGTTTTACTCATTTGCCACTGAGTTGCATTGAATAGCTGGTCTTTGTAGTTGTTTATTTGAGTCAGTGCTTCACCATACTTGTTGTTGTAGTATTCATGTTGTTGTTGGTGGCAATCTTGTATGCTGCTGTTTGCATTTGGTCTTGATCATACTTGATGTCATGATTTTCCTGGTTTCACTTGTGTACATTTTCGAGTTGCACACTGCTGCTTGTACTTGTAGTCTTGGCCAGTTGACTGTTGCTTTGAGTTGTTCATTGCTTGGTCTCTGTTGCCTTGAATTTCTGGTTGGAGCTGTGCACACGAGTTGGCGAGGCAATGCACACGTGTATGAATGTACACGTGTGTATTGCAGCCACTTATGATTACCTGTCCCTGTAATATCTATGTGCACGACTTTGTGATGAATTCAAGTGTGAATGATGACGAACAACCCAAATAACTGAGGCAAACGATATTTTCAAAAATTGTATTTCATTTTATATTGCAAAAATATTTCTTTTTCAATTTTACTGCGTTAGTGAATATTTTTGCAGATTTCTCAGATGCTGGATTCAAACTGGCATGCAGTTGAAGACAAAAAACGAGTGTGAGTGATATGTAGTGAGGTTATCAATGTAAAAATATTTGTGATGTAATCGTGATGTAATCAAAAATGTATATGTATAGTGAGAGCATGAATTTGTACTATTCAAGATTGTAATAAATATTTGTTTGAATAAAATTTCTGTTTGAATTCAAAATCTGTGTAACTTATTCTGTTCGAATTCAAATTCAAATTCTGTGTAATTTATTTTATTCAACAAATATTTATTTAATCTATGAAAAACAAAATAGTACATTACCAAATACATACTATTCAAAATTGTAATAAATATTTGTTTGAATAAAATTTCTGTTTGAATTCAAAATCTGTTTAACTTGTTTTGTTTGAATTCAAATTCAAATTCTGTGTAATTTATTTTATTCAACAAATATTTATTTATTCTATGAAAAATAGTACATTAACAAATACATTTAAATGAATGTATATATGTTTATTATCATCAAACAAAAATCATATAGCGCAAAGCGCATATTCAACAAACCTGATATTAAGAAGCCAATTAATTAAAATTAACAATAGAGATTTAAATAATTGAATGAGTTTTAAATAATAAATTATGAATGATTTAGGATTAAATAATATAAATACTTGAACTTGTATATTGAGAAAGTATAGAGATTTATATGAAAAAATTAAATAACAAAGTATTTCTAAGAAAATTGAGAATTTAATAATAAATATTTTAGATGGAAAAGAAATGTAGAAGAAAAATTAATTTGGTAGAATTAAAATTATATGGTAGAAAATTATTCGATAAAAATGGTTGTTAAATAAATTATTTCGATGGTAAATATTCGGAAGTAATAAATTATTAATAAGAGTGATTGAATATTTTAATGTGATGGTTTATTTTAGTATTAAATATTTTAAACTAATATTGATATTTTAAACTTGAATGAATTTTATTAAATTAAAAAAGTGTAGTCCTAATTTATAAAGTTTAATGGTAATAAATAAAAGGAGTTTATAATTTACAATGATATAGTAAGGGTTTTATTTAATTAGTTAGGTTAATAAAGAATTTTACTGTAACAAACCAAAATATTGTAAATGGAGTTAATTAATTAAATATAGAATAAATTGTGGAAACAATACACACACATACATTCTACAATAAATCCTGATGGCAAATAGATTTTCAAGTTAAGTTTAAAGTTAATATTGGACAAAATATGAATTGTTTTATACTGTAACACCCTAGAAATTTGATAGAAAATTTAAGTAAAACTCTAATAAGAAAAGTAAATTTAATTAAAAAAAGGACTAAAAATAAAATTTCTAAAAATGTTCTAATTTGGCTATGAATCTTGTACCGTTGCAGTCATAGTGATTTTCTGTACTATTCTCATATGAACCACTTTGAAATCAGAGTTCGTTCGAAGAAGTTACGGTAACTTTAAAAAAAACAAAGAAAAAAGTCTACGGGTCGACCCCCGGGATAGCATGCTTGACCAATATAGGTCGACCATGAGCCTAATTGGATCGATCATGCAACCTGAAAGAGTAGTAACCTAGTGCATTGTGTAAGCGTTATGTGAACGGCTTCGATTGTTCCTTCCTGGCAAGTTTTTGATAAGCGTGCCGATTAAAGTAATGATTCTCTAACCTAAATCTAACTCCTAAATTACTTTCCAAACCCTATAAATTCTAGCCTAACCTAACCCTAATCTCAAATAACAATTTACAGTAATGAAAATTTGTCAAAATTTTTCCTCTCCTCTAAACCCTAAAATTTCTTAAAATCAAAATAAAATTAACCTAGAAGAATACAAGAAATTTGAAGTAAATGAAGCAAGTAGAGCTAGCATTAAGAGGGACAAATCTTAAGCAATCAGACAGGGAGCTCTTGGGCTTGAGGTGAGTGGGAACAATTTTAACTAGATGATTATTTACAGTTAAAATTGATATATTCTCTATGATCTAGGATGATGTTAGAAACCCTAAATTGAAACTTGTAACCTTGATAGAAATTGAAATTACTATAAATTGCTAAAACTAATTTGATGCTAGCATACCCCTCTTGTGATTAAATTGAAAATCCTAAATTGGTAAACGCAAAATATGCAAAAACCCTATATTAGACAATTTAACATTGGTATTGAAACATTGATTGTTCAAACTGGAAATTAGGGATCACCGAGGACCACTAAAACATGAATTAAACAATTGTCGACAATTAAATTAAATGGAAACCCTAATTTTAGTATATGACTAGTTGACCCCGCCCCAGGACGGTCGACAGGTTAGGATTAACGGTCGACCGCTAGACGTATAAACTATGCAGTTTGAAACTTAGGCTAAGTCCAAGTATATTAATAAAACTATATACAAACTTTAGCTCTTTGGAGGCCTATTTAAGGGCAGTTGGATGCATATTAGGATTTGTAGGGAAGCTAGTACCTTAGGAACAGACGCTAGGTCATTACGGTGTTGGGGCAATATTGTTTACCCAATTTAGGACCGAGTAATTGACCGGTAGCGATGTATTTTCGTAAATGGCACTCTTAGGAGGTTCACAATGGACGTGCAGTACTGACGAGAATGCTTGGCGGAGTGGGTCAAACACAACTGGTCCAAGTATGCATGATTTCTAACGCACGTGATATGGTTAGGGGATCCCAAAGCATGCAATAAGAGGCCAATACTACGGTCGAGAGGTGGTAGCGAATATAGACGATTAGACATACCGATGAGTCGGCGTCTTAGGTTCTTCCTCTCCAAGTGTAGTGAGAGGGAATCAGTTCCCAGTAGCCTAGTGGCGGTGATAGCAGTTGGAATTTCGTCCTATAGTAACATAGTGGCCATGCTTTTATGGTTAGTAGCCAAGGGAGCGATGTTTCTACATTTAGTAGTGTTGTGCCGGTGTTTCCATGTTTTGGTAGCCAAGTGGCATTGTTTGTATTGAGTAGCTATAGGAGCCATGGTTGATTGTTAGACGTGAAGTTCGATCCTTACTTTGATCTATTGCAATAAGCTTACACATATTGTACTGTAAGAATGTAGTAGAAATGAACCCTTAGGTAAAAGACCTTTGAAATTAATGAACACTTGCAACACACCCTATGTCCTCTAGAGTAGAGTCAAAGTTGATTACAAATGAACATCACGTATTAAAATTGTACTCATTCACTAGACTTTATCCTGACCCATGCCCTACTTTTCATTTTTCCTCACCACCAAATGACATGATAGAAGTTGATTGGGCATAGTACGTGGAGAAAAAGAGCTTCAGTTCTAGTTATCATATTCTTTGTTGTTCATCATATAGTTACTTACTGTATTAAAATTCTATAAAACACGTATTGTACTTTGAAATAGTGACAAATAAAGTAACTTGGAGACTATTTTTTGAAATGTCTATTTTTCAGTACTTATATTTTAATTATTTTCGCCGTGAGATCTGAAAATGTAGAATGTCTTAGAACTTATCATCATAATTATGCTCTATAATGTTTTAGAAACCCAACAACTCATATTTCTTAGCATGATGTGAGTCCGAAAGTCACACTAGGTTTTGGATCATTACGCCGAGAGGTGCGGGTTTTTACATATATAAAAAGGCATATGGAGAAAAAGAAGGTAAGTTAATTCGGTAATTTCTTTTAAGCTTAAAACTTTAATTTCGGTAAAAGATTAAAACCCTAACTTCATCATATAAAAACCAAGATAACACGAAATAAAATCCCACAAATTCCCAAATTAATATATATGCTTCTCAGTGAAAAGTTACATCAATAGAGTAGAGTAGTTGAAATTTTGATAATCATAGCTCTGGATTTTGCAAAATTGTAAGTGAAGAAGAGAAGAAATAAGGAACATCGTGTTGTCTACTACTATGGTAAGAGATTCTTCATCATTTACGTATCTATGCTTGAAATAAATGTGTGACATTGATTACAATGCTTGATTATATGATCAATCTTTAGGATGCTTGTCTTCTTCTTTTGTAAACCAAATTAATTCAATCATTATCACTTTTCTACTTCAGCCTTCTTTAATCCTGTGATGTTTGTGTGAGTGTATGGATGACAAATTGATGCTTGAATGTATGCATAAAGTAGGGAATTGAATTGATGAAGAAATCATCGAGAAGGAACGATGAATGAGGGAACTGTTTAGATCTTAAGCTCCAGACTATGCAGGGTTGGCCGACCCCCTATGACTTAACCGGTCAACCAGTTAGGTAAGAGCGGTCGACTGGACCCCTTAGCCTAAAGCTTAAGCTTCAACAATATTGCTCATTAAAAAACATTTAAAAATTAATTTAAAATTTACATTTAATAGAAATTTTTACATACTTTAAATATATGAAATTATTTTTAAGAAAAAGCTTTATTTAAATTAAAATTTAATCATATTATTATAGATGTTGATCTCAAAAGGAAAATTGATTTTTTACTTTAAATAATTATTTAAAATCCTATTTAATATTAGAAAAATATGAAATAGTTCCTAACTAATATTTTATAGATTTTAAAGTTTATTCCATGATTTTTGAGTATAAGAAGAGTTTTTTTAAAATATGTTATATGGGATTAAAATAAACAAAATTGGGTTTGGAATTTATAAATTTATTTAAAAGTCATACTTAATTATAATAAATTATGTGGTGATTTTTATGAACAATATGTGATTATAGAAGAGATTTCTATGAAATTTAAATATAGAAAAGAGATTTAGAAATGTATTATATGGATTAAAATTTCTTATATTTGATGTTGAAGGAGAAAGAAAAATTATATTTTCACTCTACATACATACATACATACATACATACATACATACATACATACATACATACATACATACATACATACATACATACATGTTAACAGCTTTGAAATAAATATAATTTTCCTATATAATGAAATCTCTTTCCTATATAAGTTGTGTTCTTTTTGTTTATTATATCTTGGAACAAGAATATTCAATAAACGGAGTTATAATACCGATTGATGTGAGACTTTCAATAAAATTTATTCAGTTATTCACTGGACTTGCTACATAGAATATTATTGCATGAAATTGTATATAGTGAGAATTTTGAGTAAACGGATTAGTAATACCATTTGTATAAGACATTAAATAATATTATTTTGATTACTTCTTCGACTAATGATATAGAATATTATGGTTGAGCGATTTTGATTTATAGACACTGAATACACAAGTAAGTGTCGTAGGTGGTATTGGACGCTTGAGTTGATATTAGTTCGGTCGTTCATTGTAAGTAGATGACACTCATAGGGATAAGGGACATTCATATACAAGGTGACGCTCACTGTGGTGAGCATAGCTATCTGCCTACACACATATACATATATATTAATATGTGTGTGTTTGTATATATATAAATGTATATCACTTTGTGATCTCCTATTATACATGCATGAGTGAACCATATTAGGCTAGTATCCATCTTAGTAGCCTGATTGTGGGGTCGTGCCCCGTATACGTGACACGTTATGAGTAGTGTGTAGCAGCGTGATGTTATTTTCCCTAGTGTTACATAGACCAATAGTCTTTACCATAAGGCACTTGTAGGGAAGTCACCAATTCTTACCTTTGTCTAGCACCTGATGGATATTAAGTCATGATGACCATCGTGGTAACTAAAGACTGTAGGAGCAGTGTCAGGCGGGCACATGTTTAGACTCCTGGAGTAGGCTAGTGGCTATAAGTCTCTTATCTGGTTCTATATCGTGTGTGTAGTAGATAAATGTATGTTATTTATCTATACACCCTACTCAAGACAATGAGTTGTGATTGTACCTGCGATTGTGTGTCCTGTGTCAATCCCCTTATTTTATACAGCCAAGTGGCCCATTTTGTGTAGGCAATTGCTATTATGTACATAGTTTTTGACATGTGTTACTATTCTATGAATGGGTGTATGGACGCCTTACTTGTCATATGAGATATGCTGTTTATTTTGATGGTAGTGATTATCTAATCCTTATGTTCTACTGTGTGCTGGTCCATCTTTTTAGTCACCTTTGTATGCATATATATATATATATATATATATATATATATATATATATATATATAGACAGACAAAAGGGTGAACAAAATTTACTATATGCTTGTTCATTATATGTTGCATGTTATGTGACTGTTTATATAATTATTCTTGAGTTCACATATACATTATTTGTGGTGTGTATGATTAAAGGTAAGATTAGGAATGTGCTCATTTACCTTATATCATATACCATATTCTTCATATGCTAGTTGCAATTATATATTAATGTCCACATTCTAGACATTGTCTAACTTGCATGTTATTTTATAATACTCAGGTCAGTTCGAGACATTACAGGTTCAAGGATGAAGTAAACAACTTGTGATTGTTGGGCATAGTTGAGGCTAGGTTATTTGTTGCTTAGAGTATCATTATGTATAATTGTAGCCACGTATGTACATGTGTTTTTCAGATCTATATATTGGACTTATGTTGTATGTATATATGAGAGAGAGTAGGCATTGACTTTTTATATTGACCCATTTAGACTCATATATATCTTCTAATATATTTATTATCACGTTTGATGACTTTGTGTTTTCCGTTATTTACTTTGTATTATGTATTGTTCTATGCTGGAAATGCATGTGTTTATTGCTTTATGCCAAAACTGAGTACATATACGTGAGTTATTTATATGATCTTAAAATGTGTATCAGTGTAAGCCTAAAGGAATATACATGTGTATCGCCCATATCACCTCATTCTTTGTATTATCAGATAGTATTACCTAGTAATATTCTTTAGTAATATAAGTATAGAGTTGGGATTTTATCATGGGCACTCATTCGAGTATGTTTAGTTTATGGATTAGACATGTTACCATTGGAGGACGAATAAAGTAGCCGAAGATGAAGCATGAGGCTTTTAGCCAATAAAAGTTTTTTTTGTATTTTGCTATTATAAAGTAAGAGTTTATAACTGGTTAAGTGTTCATATCGACATCTTTGTATATCGGGCATGACACTCATATTTAAGTTTTATTATATTTTACCCAAATAAGGGCATGTTTTAGGACTTATAAAATGCAATGACAATTACGTGTTTACTTAATGTTGTAAAAAATACCGATCTCACTTTGTAAGTTTAAAATAATTCTTCTGATGACTACAACATCACTGACAATCATTTTTGGGTCTTAAAGTGGGCATCACAACATGGTAACGGAGCCAGGCTAATGGACATTTAAGTAAAACTTAGCCAAGTAGATATCTGGACACAGACTGGATAGTTGAAAATTAACAACTTCAGAAAGGTATATGCTATATATATAACATATTTCTATTTTGATATAGATATATAGGTGGACTTTGTTGGAATTGGACCGGCACACGGCGGGTTAAATAAATGATTTTAAATAAATATCCATTTTAAGTTTTAACGCATTAGTGAAGTCTAAATTAATTTAGATCTAATCTAAATAAATTCAAATAAAATATTTATTTTATTGAATTAATTAATATAAACATTTTATTTATTATATATAGTATATATTGTATATATGCATCAATTACACATATATATGTAAAGTGTATGTGTAACATATAGATGTGTACATAGCTAAATATGACCGTATATAATAGGGGTGGGTGCGGTTCGGTTAGGTGCGGTTTGGAGTCTAAACCGCTTTTGCACCGCATCAAACGGTTAATCAAAAATACAATCCATTATACTATTATTTTAAACGGTTTGGTTTCAGTTTGGTTTGAATGTATCACAGCTCGGTTTCGGTCCGGTTCAGTTTGAAACCACATTAAAATAAGAGAATTAATTCCATGAACAATCAATTTACGAAGGCAACTATGTGAAGCTTGTTATACTGAAATGAAAGATTAGTTCTTAACTGCTTGAATTTTTCAATTTGACATTTAGTTACAAGTGAGATTTTTTTTGGTAGATTAACCAAACATCAACATTAATCGCTACATAATCATCAAGGAAAATGACTAGAATAAGATTACATTTAGCATTTACCCAAAAAATGAGATGAAACTATTATACCAAAACTATAACTTCTTCCTTTATGGCAACGAATTTTATAAATAAAACAACAAAAGCTAAAAATAGAATATACATCATTAGACTCTAAAATAAGATAGGAGTTGCTTATATTTTTATCATAAGATTACTAGTGTAAATTTTCGGTTCGGTCCAATTTAATATGGTTGGTTCAATCGTCTGAACCGCAATCGAACCGTATCGATGTGGGTTGGTTCGATTTGAGGTATTTGCTTTGGTTAGAAGATTCGGTACGGGTTTTCGCATCGTTTATCCCATTTGATTCGGTCGGTTTTCGTATAACGGTGCGGTTTATGCCCACCCCTAGTATATACATTTCGGGATTTACACTACAAAAGGCATTTGTTCTATTAAATACATATTTGCTATCTGTAATTATTTATTATAATATAAACATATATAAACATATACATGTATTTAAAAAAACCATATACATATAATAATGTTTATTTAAAATATATTGACCAACTCAAAATAATTCAAATTAATAACTAAAATATCAAAAGATAGATTTAAATTTAAAAATAGATCCAGATCCAAAAAATCATCCATTTCAAACTAAAATTCAAATTTCAAATGTTGATATTTTAAATATGTATATGTATACATACATATGTATATGTATACATACATATGTACATACACATATATGTTTGTGTGTTTAGCTTCCAAAACTATACCCATGTATAATTTTAAAATTCATTTATAAAATATCAATATGTAAATATATAAATAATAATATGATAACAATTAACTTTTAACTTTTGGTTTTAAGCATTTTGAACAACATTAATTTTTTTAATTTTAAATCCGTGTAGATTTAAAAATACTATTTTTTAAATTATAAAATTTGTATAGATTATAAAGTAAAAAATTTAAACAATAACTTCAATATGAAGTTTATATTTATAAAATTATATGTGTATATATAGTGCATAATAATTCAAAAAAGTTTATATATATATTTGGATTTTATTATAAATGTATATAATTTTTAATAAAATACATATGTATAAATGTATATATGAATAACAATGAATATATTAATTTGTATGTATATATGTATATATCTAAAAATTAACATTTTAAATTTAAGTTTAAAATTAATTTTACTTTCAATTTTTTTTAAGTGGCAAAAAGTAATCATATACATAAGCATATAATTTTCTTTTTATTTTAAATGCGTTGAAAATGTATGAATATTTAATAGCAATAAAAATATAAATTCGTGATAAAGTAAGGTTCTAATCTACACACATGTATTGACATATATAAGCATGTCTATAATAGAATATTGATAAATATTACTAATATTATGGCCTTGATTTTGTAACTTGAATGTTGAATTCAATTAGTACTTAGATCAAACCAGTACTCTTCTAGTAAAGCAATTAATTGAATAGATCACCACACCTTTGCATTAGATTTAATTTGATTTGAATTTTATTTAGGAATGAAGGAGGGTTATATTACTTGAGACCATGGGGTATGAGGAAGGAAAAGTAAAATGCAAATGAATGGGATGGTTGGTTTAAATAGTCAATGAGTAAAAAGAGAGGACCTAGATCTCCTTGTTTACCTCCTTCCCTCACTAATTCAAACCATATATTTCTAACAAATATCTTCATCCCATGTGATAACCCGGATTTTGAACATCTGTCAATTGATAATTAATCGGAGTGAGTAAGTAGAATACTAATTTATAGTATGAACAAATAGTATTCTGATGGTTTAAAAAATAGCGGGACGTTATAAATGGATTTTAAATTAATAAATTTTATTGTGAATTAATAAATCCTATGGTGTTAAACTTTTAAATGTATACATATATAAATATATAAGTGTGTATATATTATATATATCTATATATAATATATATTGTGATTTGGAATTTATATTTTGAATTGAAAATATAATATGAAAACAAGATTAAATAGGAAGCTTAACATATACATTAATAAAACATAGAAATAAATCATAAAGAATATATGTATGAACCTAAGGAGACAAGCATTTAATGCACATTTCAACTCAAGCATACCATATATCATTTGAAGTTTTAAAAAAAAAAAATCAAATCAGGTCAGCTGGTGTTAAAGAAAAAAAATCAAAAGTGATCTTTGACCAAAGACAAGATAAAAAAATAATAATAAAGAAGCTTATTGTGTAAGCTGCAGCCTATATTTCCTTGTGTATTTACCTCCTCACTGTTTCATTTTCTTGGATTCGAACCAAGTTAAAACAGCAACCATATCACCATTTCACAACAAAATAAACAGAATACCTTGATCAAAGGAAGCATGATTAAAATCAAAGCAGAGAAAGCTAGCAACAGTGCATAAGCTAGTGTTTCCTGTTCAAAAACATTTCTGTGAGTAAACCTCTAAATTAAAAGTTTAAGTAGATGATTTATTTTGCTTGTGAAATCTCTGTGTTGATGATGCCTGCATGTGTAATAAAAGTATAGAATCTGTATTTATGAAGGTATTCATGCGTGCATGTCAGGTTGGATTTGTGTCTTCTCTGTTTCCATATTACAGAGTTTTAAATTAGTTCAAATTCCCATTTTCTCATCCTCTATCATCTATAATGACTTAGTTTGCAAACAATAAATGTTTTCTTAGTCGTAATCTAAAACTAAAAAAAAGAATTTGAGCTAAACATTTGAAATTTAACTGGGAAAAATGGAAGGTCAGTGGAAGTCTTTAAATCTTTAAAAAAATTAAACTTTGCAAATTAATATTCCAGGATTATAACTCGAATTCATTTAGAAAGATAGGATTTTTAAGACTAAAATCAAAATTTTTAATCAAGTCTTGAGTATGAAATCTTGTAATGTCTGGAACATGGTTTTCGAGGAATTTCTAGCGGCCGGAGGGATTTTGGTAGCCGGGGTTTTGACTGGAGGTGGAGGATGGTTCGACGAGGTTGGGAAAAATGGGTGATGGGTCGTCTGATGGTCGTGGCGACGGTGATGAGATGATTTGGGTTCTAAACCTAGTTTTGGACAAGCTGGGTAATTTAATCATTGTTTTCCCTCTAATGATTCGAGTTCTACAAGACTCTGGGAAATGGAGACGTGGTGGGTCAGCAAGCCATTGTCGGAGTTGTTGCATTTTTCATGATCGAAATCGAGTGTTCGAAGGGATTTTTCTGGAGATGTCGAGTTCCAGGTTTGTACTGGGAAGCTCGATTTCGATTTTGGTTATGTGTTTTGGAATCGATTATTGGAATCGATAGTCGTGTTGATTTGTGGCTTGTCGGAGGTGGTGAGGTACGCCGGAGCATCGACAAATGTTGGTGCACATACACGGCGATCGTCTCGTGTGTCTAGTGATGGGTTCGTGAATGACCCGGAGTGGCTCTCCTGCAGGAAGTTGTTTGACATGGGGAGGAAATCGTGTCCGTATGGAGTGGAACAGCAGTTTTTAAAATCTAACTAAGTTAAAAGAAAATGTGTAGAAGAAGTGTAGAAACTCGAAGCAAGTCTCGAGTAAGAGTCGGGTTGAACCCGAAGTAGGCGATAAACAGATTTTGATTGTGTTTTAAAAGTTTTACAATGCAATGTTTTGAAATTTTAAATGAAGTTGTTTTTTTACTTTTCTTAAGTAATTTTCTTTCCATTTGAAATGTTTTCTTAAACCTTTAATTAAGGAATTATATGTCGGTTAAATTTAAAGTTCGTTAGGTTAAAACTGGAAGATAGATTAAACTTTATGTTATAAATGAAAATTTAGTGTTAATCAATTAAAAGATAAATGTTTTTAAATTTGTGTGATTAGATAATTAATAAAGATGATGATTTATCTTCAAGGTAATTAAGATTTTGATAATTAAATGAAGTGACTAAAGTGTTATTAATTAATTAAACTTAATTAAGATCTTTTTTAAATATAAGGATTTAAGAAACTATTAAATTAATGATTAGTTAGAATAACTAACTAAAGAAATAAATTAGTGTTTAATTAAAGTTAATCACTTATGGATTAATTAAGTGAAATTACTTGGTGAAGTAATTAATGAAGAATTATAGAATGTAATTAAGTAAAAGGGGTGAAGTAATTAACGATTTAAGGTTAATTAATTGAGGATAATTAACCCATGGGATAATTATTTGATGAAAGTAATTAAAAGTAAATTACTTAAGGGAAGTAATTAAAAATTAATTACTTAGGGTAAATAATTAAAGGGTTGATTAATTAAGGAAGTTAATTAAGTGTTAGTTAATAAATGAGTGTGATTAATTAAAGTATAATTAATCAATTGTAAGTGATTATAAGATAATTAATTTGAGTAATTAATTAAGGATAAATGTAATTAATGTGAATAGGTGAAAGTTAATTGATTTATGATATTAATTAAAGGCTAATTTCTTAATGTACTTAAAGAGGATAATTTAGGGATGATTAATTAATCGATTTGTAATCAATCAATGTTAAGTAAAGGTAAACTAAGTGATTAAGATTAGTAATTAATTTAATTAGAGATAAATTAAATTAATTTTGGAAGTGATCAATCTTGCTTATGAATGATTGAGTACTTATTTTGGAAGTGATCAATCTAAATTAAAAGTTTAAGTAGATGATTTATTTTGCTTATGAAATCTCTGTGTTGATGATGCATGCATGTGTAATAAAAGTATAGAATCTGTATGTATGAAGGTATTCATGTGTGCATGTCAGGTTGGATTTGTGTCTTCTCTGTTTCCATATTACAGAGTTTTAAATTAGTTCAAATTCCCATTTTCTCATCCTCTATCATCTATAGTGACTTAGTTTGCAAACAATAAATGTTTTCTTAGTCATAATCTAAAACTAAAAAAAAGAATTTGAGCTAAACATTTGAAATTTAATTGGGAAAAATGGAAGGTCAGTGGAAGTCTTCAAATCTATAAAAAACTAAACTTTGCAAATTACTGTTCCAGGATTATAACTCGAATTCATTTAGAAAGACAAGATTTTTAAGACTAAAATCAAAATTTTTAATCAAGTCTTGAGTATGAAATCTTGTAATGTCTGAAACATGGTTTTCGAGGAATTTCTAGCGGCCGGAGGGATTTTGGAAGTCGGGGTTTCGACTGGAGGTGGAGGATGGTTCGACGAGGTCGAAAAAAATGGGTGATGGGTCGTCTGATGGTCGTGGTGACGGTGATGAGAAGATTTGGGTTCTAAACCTAGTTTTGGACAAGATGGGTAATTTAATCATTGTTTTCCCTCTGATGATTCGAGTTGTACAAGACTCTGGGAAATGGAGACGTGGTGGGTCGGCAAGCCATTGCCAGAGTTGTAGCAGTTTTCGTCATCGGAATCGAGTGTTCGAAGGGATTCTTCTGGTGATGTCGAGTTCCAGGTTTGTACAGGAAAGCTTGATTTCGATTTTGGTTATGTGTTTTGGAATCGATTATTGGAATCGATAGTCGTGCTGATTTGTGGCTTGCCGTAGGTGGTGAGGTACGCCGGAGCGTTGGCGAACGTTAGTGCACGTACACAGCGATGGTTTCGTGTGTCTGGTGATGGGTTCGTGAATGACCCGGAGTGGCTCTCGTGCAGGAAGTTGTTTGACACAGGGAGGAACTCGTGTTCGTGTGGAGTGGAACAACATATTTTAAAATCTAACTAAGTTAAATGAAAATGTGTAGAAGAAGTGTAGAAACTCGAAGCAAGTCTCGAGTAAGATTCGGGTTGAACCCGAAGTAGGCGATAAACAGATTGTAATCGTGTTTTAAAAGTTTTACAATGCAAAGTTTTAAAATTTTAAATGAAGTTGTTTTTTTTAAACTTTTCTTAAGTAATTTTCTTTCCATTTGAAATGTTTTCTTAAACCTTTGATTATGGAATTATATGTCGGTTAAATTTAAAGATCGTTAAGTTAAAACTGGAAGATAGATTAACTTAATGTTATAAATGAAAATTTAGTGTTAATCAATTAAAAGATAAATGTTTTTAAATTTATGTGATTAGATAATTAATAAAGATGATGATTTATCTTAAAGGTAATTAAGATTTTGATAATTAAATGAAGTTACTAAAGTGTTATTATTAATTAAACTTAATTAAGATCTTTTTTAAATATAAGGATTTAAGAAATTATTAAATTAATGATTAGTTAAAATAATGAACTAAAGAAATAAATTAGTGATTAATTAAAGTTAATCACTTATGGATTAATTAAATGAAATTACTTGGTGAAGTAATTAATGAAGAATTATATAATGTAATTAAGTAAAAGGGGTGAAGTAATTAATGATTTAAGGTTAACTAATTGAGGATAATTAACCCATGGGATGATTATTTGATGAAGCAATTAAAAGTAAATTACTTAAGGGAAGTAATTAAAAATTAATTACTTAGGGTAATTAATTAAAGGGTTGATTAATTAAGAAAATTATTAAGTGTTAGTTAATAAATGAATGTGATTAATTAAATATAATTAATCGATTGTAAGTGATTATAAGATAATTAATTTGAGTAATTAATTAAGGATAAATGTAATTAATGTGAATAGGTGGAAGTTAATTAATTTATGATATTAATTAAAGGCTAATTTCTTAATGTAATTAAAGAGGATAATTTAGGGATGATTAATTAATCGGGTTTGTAATTAATGAATGTTAAGTAAAGGTAAACTAAGTGATTAAGATTAGTAATTAATTTAATTAGAGATAAATTAAATTAATTTTGGAAGTGATCAATCTTGCTTATGAATGATTGAATACTATTGTATGCCTTAGATTGATTGTTATCTCAGATATGTGTTTGTGATGCTATGTGATATGATAATATGTGTTTGTGATGCTATGTGTTATGATATGTTGGGTGTAAACTGAAATAATTTGGTTACCTATCGGTGTTGTTAATGTGTATAGGTGACACCCTGTATTTGAAGTTTGAATTGTGTTTCACTTAAATGATTTGGGATAAAACGGTATTGAATTCGAAGAGGCCGGAGTCGGGTATTAGTAAATACCCGAAACCACTTCGATTTGTAATCTCTATAAAATTCTAAATAGATTTGATATGTGAAATTAATAGGCTTGAATATAATGTTTTAAGTAAATTGGACTAATAAATCTGAGTTTTAGAACATAGAAATTGATGTGTGAAATAAATGTTGTCAATAACAAATTTTATTAACTGATAGAAAATTATCAAGTGAGTCATTCCATAATTATCCAATAACTAATAGACCCCTTAGAGCCCCCGATACCAATGAGTAATACATTGCCTAACATTTAGAGAGTGTTATGTACTCTAGTCTCAATAGATGAATCGATATAACATCTCAAAACATCTTGACTACGAATATTTTAAAAATATGCTATTCTTATTGCTACGAATTTCTCATGATTACTACATAATATATCATTTTCCAATTTTCTATTATATATACTTAAATTGAATAGATAATTAACTTAACACATTTTGACGTATATATATTAGAAAGAAAATACCTTTTATTTCAAACAAGAGTTTATTATAGAGTTAATCATTTGCAATAAAGTACAAAATTACCCGTAGAGCATACCCTTAACTATAATTATCTCCCATTTGCACTTAGGGGCTAATTTTGGAATTTCAATCCCAACCCTTCGATCAGTTTGCTGGGAGCTGATTGAGCCAGGCCTTTTATTAATGGATTGGCAATGTATTCCATTGTATCTAATCCTCAAATCATTACTTCTTTCTTCTCAATAAGTTCTTGAACGAGGTGGAACTTTCGAAGAATTTGTCCCGATTTCTTATGTGCTCTAGATTCATATGCGATCTCAATTGCAACGTTATGGTCACAAAGCAATGTCATTGGAACTTATATGTTGGGAATCACCCCTAGCTCATTCATAAATTTTCACATCCATATAGCTTCTTTCACTGGTTTGTTGAGAGAGATGTACTCGGGATTCATGATGGAATCAAATGTTATTTTATGTTTGGAACTATTCCAAATAAAAGCCCTTTCATTTAATGTAAAATTATAGCCTGATACAGGCTTACTATCATCGATATCATTTTAAAACCCAAAGCTTGTATACCCCTTCATAAGGAGGTTTTCGTTCATATATATAAGTAATAAGTCCTTTGTATTTCTCAAATGTAAAAGTACACATTTCGCACCAGTCTAATGTTTTTCTCTAGGATTAGGTTGGTATTGGCTTATGCATCCTAATGCATAAGCCACATCCAATCTAGTACATAGCATGGCGTATATTATGGAACTGATTAGTATGACCGTACGTTATAGAACTGATTAGTATTGGCATACATAGTATTTTCTTCACTTGCTCTTTCTCCTCATCAGTATAACGAGCATCCTTCTCAGAAAGAAGGATTCCAAATTACGTCAAAACATTTCTTCACTTGGAATTCTTTATACCGAACCTTTTCAATGTGGTATCTATGCACAACGATCTAGACAATCCAAACAGCCTCTTAGATCTATCTTTATAGATTTTTATACCAAGTACATAGGCCGCTTCTCCTGAATCTTTCATGAAGAAATTCATGGATAACCAAGATTTTACTGATTGCAACAATGTAATGTCTTTGCTAGTTAGTAATAAATAATCAACACACGAAACTAAGAACACTATAGCGCTTCTTTTTTCTTTTCGATATACATATGCTTTCTCTTTATTTGGATAAAAACCAAACTATTTGATTACTTTATCAAAACACTTAATTCAACTTCTTAAAGACAATAAATGGATCTTAGCAACTTACAAGCTTTGCCCTCATGTTAGTTTTTCATATTTCGTAGTCATATAAGTAGCAATGCTAGAATTGTATGAATGGACTTAAACATTGTTATGAGTAAAAATGTTTCATCAAATCAAAACCTTGAATTTGACAAAATCCTTTCACAACTAGCTTTTCATAGCATTTAATCGATGTTAGGTTTGCCACTATTTTGAAATTTGGTCATCTTCTGGAACTTCTTGAATTTGTTGTTGTTCTTGGTAATAAAGACAATCTCATCTTTTTCTAAGTCTGAATCTTCGTTACTTGCTTCGAATGCTATGTTTTTCTTTTCATGATTTTGATTCTTTCTAGCCTACAAGTTAGCTTCATACGACATTAGATTTCCTATTAGCTCTTCGACTTTAAATTGAGAAAGATCATTAGCTTCTTCGTCGGCTAAAACTTTTTCCCCATTCATTTGCCAAAGAGTTTAAAAATTCGCGTGACGAAATCAAAATCTATGAATTTGACTCCAAGTGCCATAAGATCGTGTTGAATGGTTTGAAATCTTTCATATATATCAATAATTAGTTCACTTGTTTTCATTTCGAACGATGAAAATATGTTTTGTTAAATCAAAATTTTAGTTTGTTGGACTTAATTTATGCCTCCATATGTGATTTACAAAGCGTGCCATATATCATATGTAGTCATATAGAGCATGACACGTGAAAATCATTTTTTCCAAGTGAGCAAAACAATACATGCATAGCTTTAGCATTGTTAGATACCTCTGCTTTTGAGCATCAGTCCATGTGCCAATATTGGTGTTAGGTGCTTCATATTTTTTTTGAGCTACTAGCCATATTTCTTAACCATTGGCTTCCATAAAAATTCGCATATGTGTTGACAAATAAGCATAATTAGAACTAATAAATAGTGGAGGATGAGCATTTATTGACCTTCTTGAAATGTGCTTGCCATTTTAATGGCTTTTCAATTACATTTTACTGTAGATTGGAATGACCTAGCTCTGATACCAAATAAAAGTCCATAGGATCTTTTTAAGTAATGCAACTTATACACACACACACACATACACATGAGAGTGCATATTACTAACTATATTAAGTAGAGAACAATTATTGAATATAAACAAGATAAATAACAAAATTGATCACACCCGATATTTTGTACTGGTTCGTACTTCTCATCCTACGTCAAGTCCCAAAGCTCCTCTTGGTATTTTTTTTAACCAACTAACCTTCACTTCGCCAGGAGGAATACGCTAATACAAAATTATATCTTTGACAATCTTATGTTCCAAATAACAAGGATTTTGACTAATAATCAAAATCTTCCTATGATCACCTTTCAGTATGTGAATGTGAGGCTTTGGGTTGTAGGAAGTGATTTAACCAAAATTATATTTTGGATATGATAGATTGGGAGTATGCAAGCAATGTATGCACAAGAGAGTAAGAAATTAAGAGAGAATGGATTCAATTAATTCAATTTAGTTAATTTGTAAATCTCAATCATGGTAGTATCTATAGATTCAAAAAGATGCAGATGAAGAGTTTTACTATTAGATAAGTTCTATTCATTTTATTGGCCCCAACCTTGCGATGAAGAGTTGATTTCTATTCATTGAAAGAAGTTTCTATTCAGAATTTTACGGTTTTACAAATGATAGACGTCTACGGGGAAGCCTTATATGTCTATGCCTTCAGGAAACAATTTCTCGAGTATTATCACAGACGTCAATGGTTTCCTTTGATGTTTGTAGATGATAAATCCAGTTTTCCAATTTATGTTAGTGTATATACAACCGTGTATGCATATGTATACTTAAGGAGACCATATAATGTTTTATCTAAGACTCTTTATACACTAGAATAACCTTAATAATCATAGCATGGTCCATAGATCTTTGTTTATCTTCGAGTCCCAATATCTTTTAGCATGTTGTTCTCTTGTAGTATATACTTGTAAGCTTGATAAGATGTATAATATATATGATTGTCTGTTGTTGTCATTGAAACATAAAATGTAGGTTGTAACATTCTCACCTTATGTATATGCATAAATATCTCCCCTTTTGTCATTATAAAAATAGAAGAAAATACAGTATGTATGCATTCTCATAGTATGTGTAAGGTTCTAGTATGCTATAGATGTGAGTACGAATAATTGAATGTAAATAAGGACAAGTGAGGCTAAGAAAAAAATAGACACATAAGTATTATAGCAAGAGTTAAAAGTTAAACACCAGGGTTCAGTAAAAAGAAACAAGCATAAACATAAATGCTAAATAGTTAAAAAAAAGGTGCTAAACATAAACATAAACAAGTATAAACATAAAATAGTTGAAAGAAGAGATGCTAGTTGTACTGATAAGAAGGATAAGGAAACCCGCCATAATTTTCATAATATTCCCAATAAGACGAAGGATCTTGGTCGTATGCTCCTGGCCAATTGGTTTGATCATTGTACTCCTCATTTTCTTGAATGGAAAGTTCTTGAAAAGCCATGTACGGTTGATGCTGAAATTATCAAGGGTTGGACAAGGATATATCATCGCTATCTTCTTCCTCCTCCTCATGTTGTTCTTGCATAGTCTTCGCTCTGTCGTGAGAAGTTCCTTCAGGAGACGTATGAGATCGATAAATTGGTATTTGTGCTCGAGGAGGTGGTGTAGGTAATGGCGAAGAAGAAGAGTGAGAAGACAATCTGCCGTGGACTTGTTTCATAATTTCCTAAAGTGGAAACTACTTTTTCTAAAGTATTTTCCATTTTAGTCATCCTCATCGAAAAAGAACATTCCAAACCTATCATCTTTTTGTTCAAAGCCCGTTGGTTGACCGTGATTAGCTTTTGAATTTTAAGTGCTAAATCATGAAGTGATTTGTTTTGCAATAGTTCATTATGAACTTCTTGGATTTTCGAATCCAAATAATATTTGGTAGCATGACCGGAGAAGGAAGATCATTGTGAAGGATGAGGTAAATAAGTATGTTGAGGAGCAGGAGTGGGTGGAGGACCATAATGCACTTGTTGTTGCTGCTATTATTCTAGGGATACAATTGGGGATGGTAGTTGGGGAAGGTGCATTAAAGATAAAAAAAACTTATTCCTCTCCTTTATAGGGATTTCTTCAAAGTGAGATGTATAAGAGGGTACCCCAAGAGCATTTAAGGGATGCATAATATACAGAGCATATATAATCATGCATCGATGATGAGACTAAAATCTTTTTATTTCATCATGAATGAACTTAGCCTAATTTATCTGTATCCCACAATTTGGTATAAAGGTCTTTGTGGTCGTTCTCGTAAATTTTCTTATGACTTCTTAGGCGTGGAATTATCATATTGATAAACGTACGGTTTAATAACCTAGCCTTTGGACGTAAGTAAACTGATTTTCACTGTGGCATCCTATCTTCCCAAATTTGATGATTTATTTCATCTCGCAGTAAATTCCTGTGGTCGGGAACTTCTTCTAAATTGATTCCGGATGAAGAACAATTAAGTGTGTTTGTGCTAATCTTTAAAACACTTCCGTAAACACTCGTATATAACCAACCATCGTCATTGTTAGGGTCCAAATATCACTTCTACAAAAATTGCCATAAAAAATATTGCCAATTGATTGATTTGTACCTCATTTTCGTTGAAATTGATTAAATCCCAACATTCGGAGGCGATAGTAAGTTCTTGAATGCCATATTCACCAAACTTGCATAGTTTGTAGAATGGCCTAAAATGAAGCTTCTTTTTTTGAGCTCTTCAAACTGCTTGTTAACAATCGTGCTATTGCGATGTCATTCTTGAATGAGAACATTAGTGACTAAGGGGTTGTGAGAAGAAGATGATTGACCATTCGTGGAGCGTTTGTTAACTGAGTGCTTGGTTTATGAGCATTAGTGAGCAATTTGAGATTTCAGAAACTAGGGTTCGTGTATAAATTGAGAATAGACTGGTGAAAAGTAGAGAAATGGATACAATTATATATATAGAGGACTCTTGAAAAAGTAAGTTCGGAGCAGCGATAGACGTTTGTAGAGTGCCAAAAACATCTATGTTTTCAGCAAAAATTAATCTGAAACATATGACAAAGTTTGTGAGTTTCCATAGGCATTTGTGATTTTAGGAATAAGTTTTTTGACACACATGGCATACGCTTGTGGAATATCACAGACTCTGAGGTTTCAGAAAAACGTTTTCCCAAAACCTTTGACAGACGTCTGTGATATTGACACAGACGTCTGTGGTTTGTTTTCTCGAAAATTTTGTCATAAAATTTAAATAACAATCTTTATTTATTGGAATATCAGAGTGAATATATATATATATATATATTAAAGATTACAAAAGAGACTTATTTTGACAAAATGGCTAGCATAGATTTAATTTTTGTTAGAGAGGTCAGAGTTTTTAATTTATTGTATATCCTATGAATTTGCTCAAATTTTGTGTCGTCAATTAATGGCTTCAATGTAGACTAACTTGGACGAGCTGGTGTGTTAATCCAACCTTGGTTTGATGGTCCTTGCATGCATAGATTTATTGGAGTAATGTTATATCTTTTATAGGAGTTTCTTGTAATCGAGGAGATTTCTGATGTATGTACTTTTTTGTTGTTAATGACCACAAATTTCTTGAATACATTTTCGAGAAAATTTAGATGAGATCCTTGACGCCGTTGCTCGTAATACATTTCACGTTGAATTCCCATCATTTCTTGTTGATAGTGATACATTTCTTCAACTTTGACGGTGAGAGATGTTGATTGTAGATCAATTGACCATTTACTTTCTTTTCCTTAGGAGAAAAGCCAGTTGTTACCCAGCACTTTAGCCCGGCTACATGGCGGTGGTCGTAGAGACTATGGTTGGACTCAGACGAGACTCAAGCTAAGAAAGAGATGGAAGAATAAGAGATCAGCGTAACTAGAATTCGGGTTGGCCTATACATGGCTTGGTATATTTAGCACTGGCTCGACCAAGGTAGCTCAGCTTGGAGTGAAACCAGGGTAGATCGGCTAAGATTGGCAAGAGCAAGTGGTTCGGTCGAGATGATTTCGAACACGGTGGGTCGGAGTGGTTCGGCCTTGGTTGTTCAACTGACTTCGGTTCGGTCTAGATGAGTCAACAGTTATCGCTCGAACAAGGAAGGAAAGACGGGATGGATTGGCCTAGCCGGTTTAGCATATGTCGTTCGGTCAGAAATCTCTATTGCACTTAATCTTTTCCTTTCACATTTTAGTAGTAGTTGTTTCCAGTGTATGTTCCTTTTGTTGATATTTGTTTCCAACATGTAATAAGACAATTCAATTTGCCCTTATTTTTATGTAATCAAT
Organism: Allium cepa; assembly: GCA_030765085.1. Taxonomy (NCBI): domain Eukaryota; kingdom Viridiplantae; phylum Streptophyta; class Magnoliopsida; order Asparagales; family Amaryllidaceae; genus Allium; species Allium cepa. The sequence goes on from CM060946.1 coordinate 198,098,192, forward strand.
TAAGACTTGAAGTTGTTTTCTATGAACATTTGATGTTCCGTGTGTTACAATTTCATGGAAAAGTCAAATTATGTTAATCTATCTGGCGTATAAATGTGGGCTTAAAACTAAAAGTTGATCAATAAACGATTCAAAAATCTCTAAGTCCCTGGAGCGCAGACTAGTATAAACGATTCAAAATCTCTAAGTCCTCGGAGCACGTACTAGAGTACTCTGAGTCCCCGGAGTGTGGACTAGAGTATAAACTATTCAAAAATCTCTAAGTCCCCGGAATGCGAACTCGAGTATAAACGATTCAAAAAGCTATAAGTCCTCGGAGCGCAGACTAGAGTGCTCTTAGTCCTTAGAGTGTGGACTAGAGTGTAAACGATTCAAAAATCTCTAAGTCCCCAAAGCGCGGACTAGAGTACTCTAAGTCCCCGGAGTGCGGACTCAAGTATAAATGATTCAGAAATCTCTAAGTCCCAGGAGCGTGGACTAGAGTACTCTAAATCCTCGGAGTGTGGACTCGATTATAAACGGTTAAAAAATCTCTAAGTCCCCGGAGCGCGGACTAGAGTACTCTGAGACCCTGGAGTGCGGACTAGAATATAAACATTCAAAAATCTCTAAGTCCTCGGAGCGCGGACTAGAGTACTGTAAGTCTCCGGAGTGCGGACTAGAGTATAAATGATTAAAAAGTCTCTAAGTCCTCGGAGAGCGGTCTCGAGTACAAATGATTCAAAAATCTCTAAGTCCTCGGAGCACGGACTAGAGTGCTCTGAGTTCCCAGAGTGCAAACTAGAGTATAAACATTCAAAAATCTCTAAGTCCCCCGTGTGCAGACTAGAGTACTTTTAGTCCCCGTAGTGCGGACTAGAGTACAAACGATTCAAAAATCTCTAAGTCCCCGAAATGCGGACTCGAGTATAAACGATTCAAAAATCTCTAAGTCCTCGGAGCACGGACGAGAGTGCTCTGAGTCTCTAGAGTGCAGACTAGAGTATAAACGAATCAAAAATCTCTAAGTCTTCGAAGCGTGGACTAGAGTACTTTGAGTCCCCGGAGCACGGACTAGAGTACTCTGAGTCCCTGGAGTGCGGACTAGAGTATAAACGATTTAAAAAACTCTAAGTTCTCGAAGCGCGGATTAGAGTACTCCAAGTCCCCAGAGTGCGGACTAGAGTATAAATGATTCAAGAAAAACTCTAAGTCCCCGAAGCGAAGACTAGAGTACTCTATGCCCATGAAGTGTGGACTAGAGTATAAATAATTCAAAAATCTCCAAGTCATTTGGAAGCGGACCGGAGCATATGTAACCCACAAGTTTTCGAATTTCAACTACAAGTTAGACAATAAGCTAAATAATGAAATCGTGGAAGACAAACAAAATTTTATTTGCTAATACAAAATTAAGTTCCATTACAACTTTTCTGGAGTTTGGAGCAAAAGTCTATTCACAACAACTATAAAAATAAATATGAACAACTACATGATTCAGGTTTATTCGGGCTGAACGAGGCATGACCGGATAGCTACCTATTTGACTTTTTCTCCTTCTTTAGTTTCTCTAAAGGCTTCTCACCTGAGTGTTTTCTCTTGGACACCTTGCTTTCTAGTGAGGTGGTGTCCGGGGGAGGAAGAGGGACCTCAAAAGGTGTGGTCCCACCGGGAAGAATTACCTTCAAGGGCCTATTTAGAGGACATCAAGTTCCACCACCTAAGGTTCAAACTTAATTTTGGCTTTCTTTTTCTCCTCTTCCATAATTCGCTCCCCCATGCTAAGTTTTGAAGTAGGTCCAGAGGTGCCTGTGATTTTAACCTCGTCATGTTCATCCATAGGCGAGGGATTCTCGAGTTTGTCCTCATTGAGTGCTTCGATCGCTTGGGCATCGGGTCTAGGAGTATCCCTAGTGTGAAGTTCTTCTACTATTTTCTCTTCCTCCTCCATGGCGACATCGCTCCTTGGAGTTGATTCAGGATCAAAATGGCCTACATGAAGTCATTAAAGATAAATGTTAGAATACATCTATTATTCGCCAAAAACAAAGGTTTCTTGAACCCTTGAAGGGAAAGCTACATGCCGGTTCCTATTGACTCTCAGCTGTCTTGGGGATCTCACCCTCTAGAATATGGGATAGAATATGAACACCAAGCCCGAGATTATTCGGGTCATAACCAACATGCTTCTTAGGAGGATTGGGTGACGAGCTATCGACTGGGAAAACAGGGGAAGGCACCAGAGGCTCAGTTCCGGATGGGCCAACAATGTTGTCCTTCCCCTTTGATGAGGAGGAGTCTTTTTCGAAGAGAGCTTTCGCCGCAGATAATTCGGAAGGCTTGTTTCCTCGAAGCACTTCCTTCACAAGAGCTTCTTCATCAACCTCTTCGGTGCCCAGCTCAACTCTTTTAATTTTTATTAAAGTATCCCATGCTTTGGCTAATGACTCGAGGTAACCCTTGCCTAGAAAAGACAGATCCCGATGCATGAGAACTCGAGCATTATACTCTGTAATAAGTGGATCAAATAAGCACTTAATTTCTTCTCTGCCAACTTCAGCGGCTGCCTCAAGGCGAGAGTCGACTACTGTCAGCACCATTCACTTACCCTCCTCACAAGCTTCCTCCTTTAGCACTTCAGCCTTAGTAATTTCCTCATCAAGCTTCATCTTTAGGAGTTGTGTTGCAACAATTTCATCACAATATCGTTGTGACTCTTCCTCTGCAGCAATTTTCTCTTCTTTCTCTTTAAGGAGCAGTTCCTTCAGTTCTTTAACTCATCAAGTGAGGATATCTTTTTCTTACTAGATGGAGTCTTTCTCTAAAGCTAGAGCACCACTACATTGGACGTCCAAATCAAGTTCTTTTTTGTGAGTGGCTTTCAAACGACTAACTGTCTCGGTTGTATCCTTGGCCTTTTTCTGTTCCACCTCAAGTTAAGATTTGTACAAGGATAGTTCTTCATCTTGGGCTTTAAAGATATCTTTGTCGTGAATGGCTTCAAGTTTCAGGTGATCGATTTTGTGTTGACGTTCCATAGAAACCTTTGAAACTTTCTCCGCCAAATGAACGAATGTGTCACGTTGCATATAGACGTCATTGTTGCAGGCGATGGCGCTTTGTTTGACATGCCCTGGAATAGGATGAATAATAGGAAGAAATTTCAATCCATCGAAGCATATCTTTGGAAATGTGGCCTTAAGCTCGACTAATTTTTCTACTGTCAATGGATTGTGTATGGAGACTGGGGGATTTTTCTTGGCCGAAGTCATAGACTGCTTATGAGGCTCATGAGATTGCTTATTGCTTGATGAGCCAGAATGTTGATCATAGGAAGCTTCAAATTGGGATCCCTTCCGAGAAGATTTTTCCTACTGTTCTTTGACTGTGGGGGAGGGTCGTTTGGATATAAGGAATGACTGTAAGTGATTCTTTTGGAAGATGATGACTCTTTGTGATGATAATCTTTATCACCATTGTCGTCCCTATCTCGTCGTCTACCTGATCTTGAATACCGACTGGAATGATGGAAGATAGAGGACCTGCGAAGGCGGTCGAAGCCATGTGTACACCCCATTTCACCTGCACAGAGTACCAAGTGAGGACGAGTTAGTGGAAATCATATGATGACTAAAATTCAAGTGTAGGGTGAAGCGTAAGTGTTAGTGTGTGTCCTAGTGCTTCCCCCAGACGACTAGTGTTTTTCGATTTACTTAATGGAGTTTTCACTCCTTGATGGTGAGCTTGATTGCCTTTACCACTTTTCATGGGAGAATCGAGTCCCATGTCCCTTGGGTCATTGAAGCTGTAATTTAATAAGTCTTTCGGGATGTTCAGGTCTGATAAACCTTTTAATGAACCCTCGAAATTTTGGGGAGACGACTCTTTCTTAACTGGAGTAATTGTAAGTTTAGAAGTTCTGCCTACTGCGTTTTCAACTTATACAATAGGCTCTTTTTCCTCTTCGAAGGGGGAGGCGGTTTGTCGATGCTAGGTGCGTCAGTTGCTGGTGCAAAATCAGAACGTATGTTCTCATCGGTCGCTTCTGGCACCTCCTCCTCTTTAATTTTACCTTCCCCAAATATATCGGGGCCCCTCCTATAGAGGGCACCGAAGGCTTGGCCTACTCTTTGCCTTTTTTCGCAGCGGATCCGGTTGTAGTGGCACCAGTTTGGAGGCTAGTTTGATGATCCTTAACCAATAATCCAAACTTTGAAAGCAACTCGTTGGAGATAACAGATTTAATCTCCCGGTCTCTCATGGGAATAGCTTGAATTGCCTCGACGGCCTCAGAATACCTAGCGCCTTCAGGTCGTGGGCGATACCTATAAAAGTTGAAGGAAGTTTATAAAGGATGCACTTCGAGCCTTAGACAAATATTAGTCTAGGATTGAAACTTACTCCCTTCCAGCCATCTTCTCGCAAAACTAAGGGGGCAGCGTATGTAGAACCACTCTTTCCTGTACTGGGAAAATTTACTCCACGCCCACGTCAGGATTTGACATTTGGAATATGGCTCAAGAAATATGAAAGATGGTCTTTCAGACCATCTTTTGAATCGGTAAATATAGCGGATGTCCTTGGGAGTAGGAAGTCTGGATAAGGTGCTCATAAAGACGACATAAGTGCCACGAATAAATGCATGACTATTCGGGTGTAGTTGTGCCGAAGCAATCCCGATATACCGTAACACTTCACAGATAAAAGAGTTGAAAGGTGGCACACTTCCGACCTAGCACATAAATTTTTTGTACGCTGTATACCCGGTTGGGGGCAGATGAGGCCCATCTTGTCCTGATGGAACTAAAACATCGTATAAAGGGATTCCATGAATTGAGCACAACCGACGAAGAGCGGCTTCGTTGATTTTTGAAGCTTTTGAATCAATTGGAATATCCAGAATAACAGCTCCGTCTAACATCAGGAGCCTGGCCTATAATTACAGTAGATGGATTCGAAATAGCGCGTGTATAGGTTGATGGTGGATTCGAAGTTCCGACCACCTCCTGCCGAGAACTTGGCTTAGGCTTTCAGAAACTGTAGCAGAGCTTGATCGTTTGGACATCTTCAACGAGCATTTAATATGGGTACGTACCTGTTTAAACAATACTTGAAAGATAATAAATATCTGTTAACACAAGATATTCCCCCCGTTTAGTGTGTAGACTAGTGCAACCATTCAAGAGTGAGTGTAAGGAATTAAAGATCTAAAGACCGGTGATGCATGACTGAATTTTATGCTATCATCTTCAAAGACCGTCATCGCTGACCGTCTCCTACAGTTTGTTATATGACTGACAGTAATAGTCTTGGAATCGAACATTGGCATCATAAAGTGTAAGGGTATGTTGTTTGCTTTTGTTGAGTTAAGTTTGCGTTTAAGATCGTTCAAGCTATGAGGGAGTAGGTTCAAATTAGGTCCTTGGCCTTATATGTTTTGTTGTTTGTCATGCTTTGTCCAATATGCTATGGTTGATTATGGAGGTAAGTTACTCAAATATGTCTTATGTTCGGGTTGAAATGCTTTTGATTGCCAATGTCGACCCACTCGCTCACTATCTCCCCTAAACTACCGAACGACCTCACTCGAACTTCTACCGAACTACATCACTTCATCAGGTGCCGAGCCATACTCACCAATACTTCTCTCCTCCACCTACCTCAATCTATGCCGAACGATTACCCTAGACTCCTACCAATCCATAGCCAATGCCCAATACCAGCCACCAATACAAACCTAGACACCGAGCTGCACTATACCGTCCAGTATCGAACCACTCTCCTTCGAATTACTAACCGACCCCCTCACTTTCTATCTCCCTTTCTAATTACCGAGCGCCTTACCTAACCTATTCCCACTACTCTTACAAACTCCGACTGAATCACAACACCTCGAAGGATAACGACTCTTTCTCTCTCGAAATGGCGACCCCCTCACTAAGGCAAAACAACCAATTGCCTACTCCTACACTTTGCTGACCTCGCTTCCTAAAGTCATCCATGGCTGCTCCCTCCAAATCAAAGTCTACTCATACCAAAAGCATTTCATTATCGATGCCCGAACACTTATTAATTGCGCTCCTCTCCTCTCATGCTTACCATGCTGGGCCATATTCCTATGTGGTACGACCCCCTAGTTATAGTTCTAAAGGATATGGTTTAGGAATTTACAGTAATTCACGGAACCTCACCTATAAGATAATTTAAGAACGATACGAATGCTTCTTGAAACTTGAAGTCGAGAATGGTTAGGGAACGTGTTGGAGAGGATGATTGAACGGAGGGGTATGGCAGTTCGGTAGAGAAATGGTACTCGGGTTCTGATTAAAAAACCGATAGGAAGAGAATAATGAAGTAAAAGTGGGAAGAAAAAGTAGGGGCCTGAGCTTTTATATGGAGAGGGGAAGGCAAATTGGTGTTTTCTTAAAGACCTGATCATCATGTTTCACGGGATCGGCAAGGCAACATGCCGATCTAGCCCAGGTAGGCCGACCAAGTGGATCGGCCCTCATATGCCGACCCCTTCCCTGAAAATAATAATATATAAATAATAATAATAATAATAATAATAAATAATGATAGTAAAGGATATATCTATGTATATACGCATAAATAAGCTCATGTACATTGATGATTGAACATCATATGTGATAAAAAGACATATATTATCTGATAAATAAAGGAGCATAGATTTGTAAAGTCCACCATGATTCAGTCTTCATGAGGTCATATACACTCAGCTGTTGAAAAATGAAAAACGAGGTTTAAACAACAGATGATTGTCATTTTAGATGAGCTAACTTCTGAAAGCGAGGACTGGTTGCTAATTCAAAGTACGTCATGTTGATTCACACGACGCGCTTTGGGGGGAAAATGTTACCCGGCACTTTAGCTCGGATACATGGCAATGGTCACAGAGCCTATGGTTGGACTTAGCCGAGACTCAAGCTAAGAAAGAGGTCGAAGTATAAGAGACCATTGTAACTAAAATTCGGGTCGGCTTGTAGATGGCTCGGTATATTTAGCACTAGCTCGGCCAAGGCATCTTAACGTTGGAGTGAAACTAAGGTAGATCGGCCAAGGTTGGAAAGAGCAAGTGGTTCAGCTGAGATGATTTCAGACATGGTGGGTCAGAGTGGTTTGTCCTTGGTCATTCGGCTGACTTCAGTTTGGCCTAGATGAGTCAACAGCTATCGCTCGGTCAAGGAAGGAGAGGCGGGATGGATTGGCCTATCTGGTTTAGCATTTTTCGTTCGGTCAGGAGTAACCAACACGTATGGGCCGGCGTATTTGGTTCGGTTCATAACAAGGGAGTTTGTAGCTATCAGTTCTACCCTAAAGCGAGGCGATCGACATGTCATTGCTTCGAGCCATGCCACTATTTGCTTCGAGGAACTTGAGAAGTTGCTTCGAGTCGTTTGTTAAGACACCCCGGTTCGGCACTTGTTGCTTGGCCAAAGTCAATCGGCTTACCTGTTTCGGCTGACTCAAGATTACCATATGTGGGCCGAACTATCTCACCGTTAGGACTGCACAAGGGACCAACTTATCTTCATCTATAAATAGAGGGGCAAAGGTACAATTGAAGGGTCCTTTTTTGGGGAACTCCAAGGACATTTTGCCATTTTTTGCATTCATCTCTTTTCTTTGAAACCTTGTATTCAAGTTGTTTTTTTACGGATTGTATCTGTACTCAATTAGTTGGAAAAGTAATAAATATAATACTTGAAGTGGACGTAGACAGCTACGTCGAACACTATAAATCTAGTGTTTCCTTTTCTGCTACTCTTTTTGCATTCGATTGCGTTATTTCTCTTTTTAATTTACTTTCTTCATTAATCTCTCTACAACAACTCAATTCAAGGGTGTTAGTGACCAATTTTGGTACTAACACCAGTATGATATGTAGGTGATGCAATAATGTTTAAAGAGGCTGAGCGAATTGATGGGGATGTCGATTTAGTTGGTTAAATAAAGGTGCTATTTGATGAGGGTGATTTATATAGTCCATGGTTGAAAACGGGAGTTGTAATCGAAAGAAATTTCGAATAAAAATGGTCTTAAAAAATTATTTGTATTTAGTTAGGAGAAGAAATGATTTATTTGTAAGTGGGTATTACTAAACATAGAAATTTGTTAGAATAATAAGTTTAACGATATAAAATGAATAGAAGTTATTCGATTTTTATGTGGTTAAAAATTATTTTGTAATTAAGTGTACAAATCTTAATCTGTGTAGTTCATATGAGTTAAAAAATTTAAGTGCACAAATCTAATCTTACAAATTTAGTTTACCAATTCATTGTAAGAACATATTCCTATATCTCATCTTAATTTAATAAAAGTTAGTGCGCTTAATGGTTAAGTATAAATATCAGCTATTTGATTTTCAGTATTTACAAATTCTAGTGATGTAATTCCTTTTTCCACATTATCTTGTAGAAAATGGTGACGAATATCAATATTTTTTGTTCGAGAATGGTTAATAGGATTTTTTAATAAATTTATGGCACTACTATTATCATAGTTATAGAAGATTTTGTTATGATTTTATTGAAATCTAGAAGAGTTTGTTGCATATAGATTACTTGTGCATATGCTAAAGCCACTGATATTTATTCGACTGCACTAGTCGAGAGCGAAACACGGTTTTGCTTTTTACTAAACCATGAAACTAAACGCTGACCAATAAAATGACGTGTGCTACTTGTGCTTTTTCGATCCATTTTACATCTCCCGAAATCAGCATCACTATATGGCACATGTTCAAATGAGCTTCCTTTTGGGTAGTAAAGTCCATAATCTTTAGTGTTTATTAAATATCTTAAGATTTGTTTTACCGCTCGATGATGTGATTCTTGTGGTTGTGCCTAAAACCGAGCACATAAGCGTACAGTCATCATAATATCTGGACTACTAGCTGTTAAGTATAATAGAGATCCTATCATACTTGATATAATTTTTAGTTGAATCTTTTCCATTTTCATCTTTATCCAAATGTAGAGCAGTACTCATTGGAGTCGGATTACTTGAAGTATTTTTCATTCTAAAACATTTTAATAAATCTCGATAGTATTTTTCTTGTTTTATAAAAATTCCATTTTCTAGTTGTCTTATTAGCAATCCCAAGAAATAGTTTAATTCACCCATATGTGACATTTCAAATTCATTTATAATTATGTTAGAAATTTAGTGCATAATTTTTCATCAGTAGATCCAAATATAATATCGTCAACATACATTTGTACGGCTAAAATATTATTATTTTCTTGTTTTATGAATAAAGTAGAGTCAATTTTACCAATTTGAAAATCGGAATTTTGTAAATGAGTTTTTAGTCTTTCATACCAAGCACAAGGTACTCGTTTTAATAAATATAAAGCCTTTTTTAGTTTAAATACAAGATCATGATATTTCTCGCGAACAAATAAAGGAGATGTTTAATATACACTTTTCCTTTTATAAATCCATTTAAAATTCACTTTTTACGTCCACTTGGAAAAGTTTAAAATTATGATGACATGCAAAAGCCAGTGATGTTTGTTTTGTTTCGAGATGTGCTACAGGAGCAAATGTTTCGTCATAATCAATTCCTTCTTCTTGATTACATCCTTGAGCTATTAACCTTGCTTTATTTCATACAATATCTCCATTTTCGCCAGCTTTATTTTTAAAGACCCATTTCGTTCCAATTACAGATCGAACATTTGGACTTAGCACAAGTTCCCAAACATCATTTCTTTCAAATTAATTAAGTTCTTCTTGCATTGCAATAGTCCAAAAATCTTCTTTTGATGCTTCTTTATAATTTTTTGGTTCAAAATTTGATATAAATGCAACATGACTTATTTGATTTAACTATTTTCTGGTTAATACTCTTGTATTTAAATCGCCGATAATATTATTAATATGATGGTCTCTTAATATTCTAGGTGATGTCGTTATCATATTATCATTATTGTTATTGACATTATTATTATTATCTTCATGTATGGTTATACTAGTTTTATTTATAATTACTTCACCATCTTCATTTTTCTTATCATTAAATTTTTCATCAAAAGAGACATAACGACTTTCTTCTATTATATTTATTCATTCATTAAAGATTCTATATGCTTTACTTCGATCCGAATAACCAACAAAAGTTCCTTCATCTGCTTTAGAATCAATTTTCCCTAGATAATATTTAGTGTTTAAAATGAAGCATTTTGATCCAAATACGCGAAAATTTGATACTTTCGGTTTTTGTTAAAAAATATTTCAAAGAATGTATTTTAGTCATTGGCCTAAGTATTACATGATTTAATACATAACAGGCAATAGCAATGGCTTCGACCCAAAAAAATTTTGGTAGGTTACTACTATCTAGTAGAGTTCTTGCACATTTTTGTAAAGTTCGATTTTTCCTTTCTACAACACCGTTTTATTGTGATGTTTGAGAAAATGAAAAATTATGACAAATTCCCTTTTTGTTACAAAAGTTTGTAAATATTTCGTTTTCAATTCACCTCCATGATCACTTTGAATACTTTTAATTTTTAAATCCATTAAATTTTTTATTCGTTTAGAAAAAAAATTGAACATTTCAAAAGTGTCACTTTTATGTTTTAAAAATAATGTCCAAGTATATCTTGAAAAATCATCAATAATTACATAAATGTATTAGTTATAATTTATTGAAGGTACTTAAGTTATCCGAATAAATCAAGATGGAGTAATTCGAGCAGTTGCTTTGTGGAAATTTCCTTCTTAGATTTAAGCTTTTCTTTAATTTACCAAATTGATAAGTGTCATAAAGGTTTTTAACCTTATAGTTGATTTTTGGTAATCCTCTAACTAATTCATTTTTAGCTAGTTTGTTGATATTCTTAAAATTTATATGACAGAAACATTTATGTCATAACCATTGATCATCATAATTCGGGGCTAAGCATAAATTAGTATTGTTTTTGAATTCATGTCCAAACATATATGCTTAATTACTAAATCCTTCAAAAGTTAAAATTTTATTTTGATAAAAATATTGCATTTATTTTTCTCGAAATCAATTTTAAATCCTTTATAACATAATTGACTTATACTTAATTAGTTATGTTTCAAATTTTCTACCAATAAAACACTAGTAATTATAGAAGAGTTAGACATATCGATATTGATGACTTCTCCAATGTCGATGATAAATCCTTTCGAGTTATCTCCGAATGTCACACTGCCACCATCGCTATATGTTGTATTTGATAACATATTAGCATTTCTAGTAATGTGTTTACAGCAACAGCTATTGAATATCCATTTCTCTTTATTTTTTATTTTAATTTTGGGTACCTGCAAAATAAATAAAAAATTAGTTGGTACCCACATTCTTTGATTAGGTTCCTACGTGTTAGTGGAAGAAAGTAGCCAGATCCACGAGGATTTATGTAACAACCCGCCAATTTATCACTTTGATAAATTATATTTATTTTTACATTTATGCAAATAAATGGTTGAAAATATAAATAATATTGTTCTAAGTGATAATAAATAATATTAATATTTTTTTAAATAAATATTACAAAAATATTTTCCTCGACATTTATATCGATAAAATGGCATCATATATATATATAGATTTATGAATTTAAATTGAGATTTAATTATTAAATAATTATTTTAATTATTCAAATAGTTATTTTAAATAATGATAATTCGTTTTAAATAGTTATAATGTGATAATAAATCATTTATAATAGCTTTATAAAGAGATATGTTTGATTTGAAAATATAAGAAAAATTCGATAATGCTTTATCGGTATAATAGCAATTACTGTAAATAATTATTAATATTTATTTATATGGTTTTGTAAATGAAATGCGATCATTTTAATTAACCAAAAATGATAAGAAATTTATTTTTAAATTTTGTTTAAAATGTTTGTACGTTAATTAATAAGTAAAAATGCGACCGATGATCGGTTCCTCAGATTTCAATGATTTAACAAATAAAAGTTGTTCGAAGAATGTTGACGTGTTATGCACCTACATGTACATGCACACGATAACATATAAATGTGTACATGAACACTTATATACATACATACACACACACACACATATATATATTTGTGTGCGTGTGTATGTATCTATGTATATTACAAAAATAATTAAACATTCCTGAAGCTTAACCTTTAAGTAACCAAAAAGCAAACATCAACTCGTTGTACCACACCATCACTTCGAATCACCATCACATGGCTTGGGGGGACCATGCCTGTAGAAGGGTAGGAGGGGTGTGGGCTAGGGGTGTTTTGGTAATTTTTCTTTTAAAAATTTATTCCAAGTTTTTCTATAAATACCACACCTCTTCTCATGAATTCCTTATACCATTCCACTTCTTCTTCCTCTTCTTTTCAAGATTTCTAAGAGCCTGTCTATGGCTTCTTATTCATAGAAAAATATATAGAAAAGTTAGGGAAAAAATTATCTCAAATAAAAGAGAAAAATATATACGCTAGTTTAGATTATCAATCCACTTCAAAACTAGTTCAAAACTCCTCCTATACCCTTCCATAATCCATGGCCACCACCCCACATCACCAAGGTGATGAGACATGATTTTGATTCATGACACAAAGCTATCACTATGACATACTAATTTGACGACTGCTATGACAAAAAGAGAATATATACTACAAGGAGACAAGACTTCAAAATCGGTGCATCAATTTTTTTTTGAGTCTTAGGTCAATTTTGTTAAAATCTCTCCTTGTTTAAGTATATATTAGCTTATATATTTAACCGTCTTATTTCCAAATATACATATATAATATATATTATATATTATATTATAAAAGTATTTAAAGTTATATATATTATTATAAATGTGTAAACTGTGCAAATTGCATAGATATTACCAGGTCAGTCGATTGACCCAGAGGCTCAGTCGACTAACCCAGAAATTTCTGTGCAACATGCATAGGTGCACAGATATATACAATCATATATTTAAAAATTCATTTGAATATTCAGCTGTGTGACGCCCCACCTCTATACCCACGCTAGACAAGAACATTACTGTGAATGCTGTCAACTAGCACGGAGAATAAGGCTGTTGAGGAGCGACCATCTGTATAATTGCTTTGTGCGAGTACCGATATACCGGATAAAAATATAACTTTTCATCTCAAGAGGAAATCCGACATACCGACACAAACTCAAAGCTACTACACAGTGGCTATAATTTCTTCGGAAACAAATATAGAATAAACATAACATAAATCAGTCATAGACAATTCATATCACAAAGGCGGAAATAGATATGAATATTACACATGAAAGTGTACATCAGAGTAGTGGTCTAAAAAGATCCACATATCACAAAAGAAATAGTTACTTGAACTACACAAAAGAATAAGTATACATTATGGAGTCTATCTCTCAAATGTATACAACAAAAACTACTAATCTAAGTAGTTAGCCAAAAGTCAGAGGGATCAATCCCAAGAGAGAAGTCAAGCAGAAGCACCTATAACATCTCGGTCTGACCCGAGTATTATTTAATAAGAAAATAATAAACGGATCAGTCTAGCTATAAATATCAGATGAAGTGATATATAATAAGAGATATGACATAAACATATAATAATCACAATGCCAAGCTGTGATAAATAAGTAAGTGAAAATTAACAAGAGATAAATCAATTTCACAATAATCTACTCAAGATAAAAAGGAATGTCATACTCCTAATTTCATTCACCAAGCCACAATAAATGACATATATCAGTGCCCATCGTAAAAGTTGGTGAAACATAAATTCCAGAAATCAGCACACGAGATCCAGAAATCACAAGGAAAGGATCAACGACGTCGTACAGCGGGACATCCGATGAACCAAATCACAATCAAAGGGAACAACGACGTCGTACAGCGGGACGTCCGATGAACCAAATCACAAAGACATAGCACGATGCTAGTCTAAAACCTAAAATGATCGTCATGATCAAAGAGAAGTGTCGATTACACTAAGCTAGTAAATATATGAGCTTAGCTTCATGTCCCATAACCACTAGCTTAACTTAAATATTTACGAACAAATTGTAGATCTCCACTAGAAAATTGTCACAAGAGATTCAACCGAACAAGTCCAAGAATTAACCGACGAAGTAAACGCAAGCGTTTCATACCACTCGTTTTACTAAGTCGTTTAATTAGATTTCTCATACGAGTGAGGTAAAGGTTTGTATATACTAATAGATTGGAAAACGGTTTTATAAACGAATTTGGTATTAAAATAGTATTGAAATCGTTTGAGGAAAGAGTTTTGATATTTACTACTAGTATAGAAAACCTTTATATTTTTAAAGTGACAAAGCAAAAGGGGGATTGTAGAAACAATCAATCACAAAGATCACATTCGAAGATGTGAATAAAAATCCAATGAAATCGATAAAGGATCCATCGAAGTGGATATATCTAAAATTCCCAAAGAAAATAAGTCATCCAAGATGATAATAAATGATGACAATAAATAGGATCATCACGAATCGATTTAAATTGGAAATTCAATCCAAAAAGGCAAATTGGACTAAAACAGCAGGTTCAGTCGACTGAACAGAGTTTTCAGTCGACTGACCCTGTGCCTGGAAATTTTCCAGGTTCAGGAAACTTTCTGTTTCCAGTTTCAGTCGACTGTGCAGAGTTTTTCAGTCGACTGAATCATGCCTGGAAACTCTCGGGTTTCAGGTTCAGTCGACTGAACAGAGTTTTCAGTCGACTGAATCACGCCTGGAAACTCTCGGGTTTCAGGTTCAGTCGACTGAACAGAGTTTTCAGTCGACTGAATCATGCCTGGGCTGTTTTTCAGCCCCATTCAAATGAAGAGCAAACTCTTCCAAAATGCAACCGGACGAACATTGGCTCTAAGGGTTTATGCCAATTGGCAACCCGGCCCTATATGCTCCTCGGTGCATCACCAAAAACATGATCGAACTTCCATAAAAGGATTTCACACAAATTTGACTTAAAAACCCAAAAATTGGAGTATTCACAAAATCAATCCAAAACAAAAGCAAATGCACATGAAGAAGTGCTAGGAATTCATACCCAACAACCAAAGATAGTTATAGTCATAGATGTGAGATAAAAATCTCACCTTTGAACTAAGTTTATGAAGATGAAGCTTGAAAGCAATGGCAAGAACAAGCACTCTTCAATCTCAACACTAGAAGCTTGAATCTAAGCTTAAAAGAGAAACATTCCCTAAATTAGGTTTAGGAAATTTCTGAAATTGAATGGAGAAAGAGTTGGAGAAGGTGAAGGAGATGCTTACCAAGGGGTTCTCTTTGATTTTGGAGCAAGAACTTGGATTTGCAAAGGAAGCTAGGGCTTGGAGTTTTAATTTCCTCTTCCACCCTCCATTAACATAAAAGCTTGAGTATTAGGAAAATAGAAGAGAAGTGAATGAAGAGGAGAGGGTTGGAACTGAGTTAGTAAGTGGTTAATTGGCTCAGCCCAAACCAAAACCCTAAGCAAAAAGTAGAAAAATTCAACTTTCTCCAAACACATCGAAGCTTATACTCAAAAAGGTCGCAAACGTCATTTTGAACTCAATGGAGGTGGTCTCGAGTCCTAATTCGACCGTATGCAAAAAGTAGGTTTTCGGACTAATCCGACGAACGATAAAATATTTAAATATAAAATCGATAAATATGCGGGTTGTTACAAGCTGACTGACCCAGAGGTTTAGTTGACTGAATTTCTACAACAGCTACTTTTTGAAAAGATACGACTATTGGTGAAGAGTTACGAATCTTTACGAAAAGATTTGGATGCAACACTTCAATCGAAATTCTTCATCAACAATCATTAATTTCTAACCTCTATAAATACATACACTAACTTGATTCCAAATCACTGAATTTTCTTATCTAAATCTCTTGAATCTATTTGCAATTATACTTTCAATTATTCCGCATTAAAGCAATATTTACCTTTCTATTCTTTATAAACTTCAAATATATATATTTATACTCGAGGAGAATATTATAGAATGGGTGTACTGTAAGTGACTAATTCGTGTTATTAGAATACACAAAGTCAAAAACCTTTGTATTTGTTGAAGTCTTGTTCTCTGCTCAGGCATGTGAAATCCTCTTCGGTTGCTGAGGCGAAATCCTATTCTGCTGCTCAGGTCCTTGTTCGGGTGCTCAGGGATTTTGTAGACCTATTCCTCCGGGTTAAGTAAGGGTTGTTGTTTTAGTGAAATTCCAGAAGTAGTCTGGGACTGGACGTAGGACAGTGCCCCGAACTAGTATAAAAATCTCTGGTGTCATTTTATTATACTACTTTTATATTCAGCACTATTTACTATATTACTATCATCATTATACTCTGTATTATCATTTATCCACATTATACGATCCATAACACATTTTTACTTGGTATCAAAGCCTGGTCATTATATAAACGTAACATAGTTATTTGATAATCTAATAATATGGAAACTAACACTAGCACTAGCATTAACACTAGCTTCATTGAAGGACAATCCACTACATGTCCACCACTATTTAATGGCATGAATTAGAACTATTGGGCCACACGAATGAGAATATATATATATATATATATATATATATATATATATATATATATATATATATATGTATGTATGTATGTATGCAAGAAATGGTTTTGATTCATGGAATATAACTCAGATAGAATATATTATTCCTACTGAAGAGTATTCTACTTGGTCAAATACATAGAAACTAGATGCCAAAACTAATGCAAAAGCCATGAATATGTTGTTTTGTGCCTAAGATAAAAATGAGTTTAACCGTGTTAGCATGTGCAATACTACATATGAAACATGGCGTACACTCAAAGCTACACACGAAGGAACTAACAAGGTCTAACAAAGCAAAATATCCATGCTCAAAAGTCAGTTTCAAAACTTTAGGATGAAAGAAAATGAATCTATAAATGAAATGTATTCAAGATTTCAGGATATCAACCATTCATTAGTAGGACTAGCAGAAAATATTCAGACTTTGGTATTGTATCCAAAATCCTTAACTCTTTAACGGAAGAATGGGAAAGAAAAGTTCTCGTTATTGAAGAAGCGAAAGATATTTCCAAAATAACTCTAGAAGAGTTATAAAATCTAATGTCCTATGAAGTAAATTTGCAAGCTAAACATTCAAGCCCAAGATAAAAGGAATATAGTATTCCATGCAGAGCAAGAAGAATCAGATTCAGACAAAGACGACGTAGCCTTTATTGCCAAAAACTTCAAGAAAATTTTGAAATATAGAAAAGGAAATAGAAATAATGGCAAGAGAAGCTCAAATAGCAATAAACCACCGTCTTCATTAGTTATGGAGTGCTTTTACTGTCACAAAAATAGGCATATAAAGAAGGGCTATCCAGATCAAAAGAAAGAATATCAAAATAAAAGAAAGGACAAATTCAGAAGAAAATCCTTTTCAGTTACATGGGATGATTCAAATTCCTCTTCTTCTTCTGGAAGTGAGAGTGACAGTGATAATGAACAAGACAAAGTATGCTTTATGGCCAAAGATAATGAGGTTAATGATTTAACTTTTGATGATATGATAGAGATAAATTCTGATTTATTAAGTACTTTAAAAAATCTCAAAGGAAAATATATAGAGGATGTAGAAAATAAAAAAATAAAAAGAATTCGAAAGAGATATGCTTAAAGACGAGAAGAAAATATTGGAAGAAAAACTTGAGAAAACTCAAGATCTCTTTCAAATGTCAATTCTCAACTTATATTATTGAGTCAAGAAATTGAAACTCAAAAAGAAAAGATGATGTTCTTGTTTCTGAAAATCATGTTTTAAAAACTAATGTTAAAATGGTAGAACTAGAAAATTCAAGTCTAAAGACCAAACAAGAAAGAATCACTAAAAACGTTTCAAATTTTAATAAAGGAAGAGAAAATTTAACTAGAATTATTGAGAATTCACAACCTATTAACAATAAAAATGGTTTAGGTTATAAGAAGAAAGTCAAGAATTCACAATCTAGTAATTAAAACAAAGTTAAGTGTGATAAAACACCCATATCTTCAAAAACACTAATTTCTAAAACTATATATATGGGTACCTAAAACTAATAACAAGTTAAAAAGGAAAAAGTATATTAGTTCATTCATTAAAAATGTTCATAATAATAAAAATTATATTTATAAAAGTGATACTAAACCCACTTGGGTTTGGTTTACTAAGACCTAACTCTCAGGGCCCTATTAAAAAAGTGGGTACCAACATTATCTCATATTTTTTGCAGGTCCCACTCAAGAAAAGAGGAAAACGGATACTCGACAGTGGTTGCTCAAAACATATGACAGGAGACAAAGATATACTGATAAATATTACATACTCAGATGGAGGTTCTATCACTTTTGTAGATAATTCCAAGGGATATATCATCGGCAAAGGCGATATGAGCAATTACGCTACATCTAATTTACCTCTTATTACAAACGTTTTATTAGTTAAGAATCTAAAACATAATCTATTAAGTATAAGTCAATTATGCGATAAAGGTTTTAAAATATCCTTCTTTGAAAATAAATGTAGTATCTTTGATCAAAATCAAAATCTTATTTTCGAAGGAAATAGAGAAAAAAAAAATTACGTTTTGAATATGAAAATTAGTCATAACTCTGACATGTGTTTAATAGCCAAAGAAAATGATCCCTGGATATGGCACAAACGATTCTGTCATATCAATCTCAAAAATATAAATAAAATTTCTAAAAATAATTTCGTAAAAGGATTACCAAAGATGAATTTTAAAATTAATAATATATGTGACTCTTGTCAATTAGGTAAATTAACTAAATCCTCGTTTAAATCTAAGAAAGTCATTTCGATATACAACCGCTTGAATTACTTCATGTGGATTTATTTGGATGCACCCAAATTCAATCCATAAATCACAATAAATACGTATTTGCAATAGTTGATGATTTTTCAAGATATATATGGACTATCTATATGAAAAATAAAAGTGTACCTTTGAAAATTTCAAAACATTTGTTAAACGAATTTAAAATTTGAAAGGTACTAGAATTAAAAATATTAGAAGTGATCACGGAGGTGAATTTGAAAATGAACAGTTTGATAATTATTGTAAAAAGAAAGGAATAGTTCATAATTTTTCATTTTCTAGAACTCCATAACAAAATAGAGTGGTAGAATGAAAGAATCGAACTCTACAAGAATGTGCAAGAACTTTACTAAAGTAAAGCACATTACCAAAACATTTTTGGGCGGAAGCTGTTGCAACTGCCTGTTATGTATTGAATCGTGTTTCTATTAGACCTCTCACCATGTAACATCCCGCCTTTTTGTATGCTTTAAATCGACGATAACCCACACATATCAGACTCAAACCATACAAAAGAGCGGACTATTATTAGGGTGAATAAGAAAAGCAGAGAAAGAAATAAAACAAAATAGAATCTCACGGCGGAATGACAAAATATAATAATCAAATAACAGTTCATGAAGCTATTTTACAAAACATTTGATTATACTTATACAACACATATCAAAGTTACCCATACCAGAGAATGCTAAATAATGTAGCAGAATACATGATGCAATGGAACAATATAGTATATAATAACAATAATATCTTCGTCTTTGTCCTCCAAAATAAAGTCTTCAAATCCTATTATGCTCAGACTGACCCGAGTGAATTGAAAAGGCAAAACATTCGAGTCAGAACTAAAAGATCTAATGTAGGTTAAATCAACGATAAATAAATATGAGTGTAAATGGCATCGGAGATGTTATGGGGTTTGACATCTCCTGTCCAGTGTCTAACGTGAGTGCAGTAACTTAAGAGATGTTCAAGATTCACATCTCCTAAGGATCCGTTAAACAATTTATAATATAGTAATATTTGCTATTATAATAATGTCTACAGTAAAATAAACTTACTTTTAAATAGAATTAAGGCTTTACATTTTCCACCTTAACACATAACTGTCCCAGTAGGCCATCCGGTATCAGCGTATCTCTAGATCGAGAGACTACCCTATATACTCCACGGGCTGCGAGAGAAAACCAAACTCATACAAGGCGCGCTAGGGTAGGTGACATGGCACACAAGGCAATTCCAATGTAGATATACCAATTACGCACACGGGCTGGTGGCAATGCGTAGCAGCTACTACCGCGCACCTCAAGCCACACCCCCATGTCAAAAATCAAAAGTGGCCACCAAATCAATCTCAACATCATAATATAATATCGAAGAAGTGTGTCCGATAATTGGGGCTACCTCCTTGGGCCGAGTTCGCTCCTGTATTAGCCACCTTATGCCAACTCATGGGAGTCGGGTCCACGTATATACCTCAAAGGAACGCCACAACCATCCTACTTCATTCTGGAATCTCCACCGCATACATGGTTGTTAAAGCGGTTTTTGGTATCGACAGAGAGTATGCCCATATTCGATCCCGGTCTCTTTAACAACCAACTATTATTATAACACCACGGTCAATTTCAAAATAGTTTATACTTTAAAACCCCAAGTATCATTTCCCTTTTCAAAAACCAAATCAATATGATATCATTTTCATTTCAAATATATACTTTTCTAAAATCATAACACTTTCAAAGTTATAACATTTCGAAATAAAAACCCTTGAATATAACACTTTCAAATTTTACTACCTTGAAACTCATAACTTTGAAACATAACTTCCACTACTTAAATGGATTAAAAATTTAAAAGTACTTTATATAATAAAATAGCTTCTTCAATTTCACAAATCAAATTCAACACAACTCGAATTTCTTCATTTTATATTTAACCAAATCCCAAATCATAAATTTCAATTCAACTCAGTTTCCAAATAAACTATTCCAAATTTATCAATTTCAAAACAAATTTGATCCATGAGATAAACCATTTCAATTTCAATATATTTCAAACTTTTAACTATTCAACAATTTCAAAACTAAGTTTGGTAATTCTGATTCAACAATTCAATTTTCTATTATTTAGTTTTGAAATACTTTACATAATAAATCCATTATCATTTAAATAAAGCTCAAATTACAAATAACCAAATATTTCCTTCAATTTATTTACTTGAAATATTCATTTAATTCACCTTAGACCAAATTCAAGTTATAAAAATCATACCCTCTAAAACTTCAAATTTAATAAATTTCACATCAAGCTTATTTGAGTTTAATTCTTAAATAAATTCAATTTCAAATAAATCTCAAATTTATCTTCCAACCTAAATTCGATTTAAATCATTTTAAACTATATATTAAAATATAATTTAAATACTTAACCATATTATCTTCAATAAAAAACCAAACTTATTATCAAGCTTATTCTACATTAAAACAAATTATACATAGCTAAAAATCAAGGATAGAATAACATTTATATAATAACTAAAATCAATATTTATCTAAAACCATATATTTCTTTACAAAACCATAGAATCATTTCAAAATATTTTTATATATAGGCCACGGTGTCTGTATAAAATTTTCTATCCTATTTGTCAAGTGATACAGATATTTATCATTTCAATCCGTAATTTAAAATATAAATACAGTTATTTATCATTTCTAACCTCAATCCCAAATGAAATAAAATCCACAATAACTTGCAGTTTATAACAGTATAAAATACAACATCCATTCATCCAATATTAATTATCAAACATTTATCACAATCATCATCCAATTCAATCAATAACATCAATATAGAACATATAATAAATGACAGGTGGTTATTGGCAGTTTATAGTCAATAATAAATTAAATAACTATTTATTCCAAATAAATTAAAATAAACTGAGTTGATGATTCAAAATATGCCAAACAATCATAAATAAATTTCTAATCACATCATAAATCAATTTAACGAACATAAGAAAATTTAGAAGTTGTGAGTGGGTTAAAACACTCACCTTTTGAATTTAAATTGAATTTAAATCCAATTTAAACCCAAAATTCAAACAGCCCAAACCAACATCAAAATGTCCGAAATTTTAACACGATCCCAGCGGATCAAACCGCGTGTGAAACAGACCTCGTATGTAAAAGTAATTTAGGTTAGAAGATTGACCGATTTAAATATGAAGATAATTAAAAATTAAATTAGCAACCCTACCTTTCCACCTTACTCTCTCTTATCATCCAGAAAAAATCAAAATACACGCACGAACCCGATTGTGCTGCCTCGAGATCACGGACGCCATGGCCAATTCTGGCACATCGCGACCCACCACACGTGCTCCGCCTGTCAGAGAGCCCCACCACAAGAACTTCGGTCGATCATCTCGGCCAAACCCTAGGGTAGCCGCCGTAAAAAAAGAAACTAATCGAATTTTATCACCAAATCCAGCCGTTGATTCGACGCATAAACCATATAGATGAAGTCCCCTCGGTCCACTCTACAATACTCACAAATTGATTCGAAGATCGGACAAGTTTGGTCGAGACGCGATGAACGGCCGTGAATAGTTCATCGATTTCCGGCCACACCGAAACCCATATTGAAAAACAAATTATATACTTGCGCTCGTTGAGAGCTTCAAATAACAGTTCATGAAGCTTTTTTTCAAAATATTTGATTATACTTATACAATACAGACTAGAGTTACCCATACCATAGAATACTAAATAACGCAGCGAAATACATGATGCAGTGGAACAATATAGTATATAATAACAATAATATCTTCGTCTTCGTCCTCCAAAATAAAGTCTTCAAATCCTGTAACGCTCATACTGACCCGAGCAAATTGAAAAGACAAAACACTTGAGTCAGAACTAAAAGATCTTATGTAGGCTAAATCAACGATAAATAAATATGAGTGTAAACGGCGTCGGAGATGTTTATGGGGTTTGACATCTCCTGTCTAGTGTTTAATGTGAGTGCAGTAACTTAAGAGATGTTCGAGATTCACATCTCCTAAAGATCCATTAAACTATTTACTATATAGTAATATTTCGCTATTATAATAATGTTTATAGTAAAATAAACTTACTTTTCAATAGCATTAAGGCTTTATATTTTCCACCTAACACATAATAGTCGCATTAGTCCTTTCAATATCAGCGTATCTCCAGATTGGGAGACTACCCTAAATACTCCACGGGCTACGGGAAAAAACCAAATTCGTACAAGGCGCGCTAAGGTAGGTGACACGGCACACAAGACAATGCCAGGGTAGATATACCAATTACGCACACGGGTTGGAGGTAATGCATAACAACTACTACCGCCCACCTCGAGCCACGCCCCTAAATCAAAAATCAAAAGTGACAACCAAATCAATCTAAAAATCATAATATAATATCGAAGGAGTGTGTCCGATAATAGGAGCTACCTCCTTGGCCGGAGATCGCTCCTGTTTTAGCCACCTTATGCCAACTCAAGGGAGTCGGGTCCACGTATATACCTCAAAGGAACGCCGCCCACCATCCTACTTCATTCTGGAATCACCACCGCATACACGGTTGTTAAAGTGGTTTTTGGTATCGACAGAGAGTATGCCCATATCCGATCCCGGTCTCTTTAACAACCAACCGTTATTATAACACCGCGATCAATTTCAAAATAGTTTATACTTTAAAACCCAAATATCATTGCCCTTTTCAAAAAACCAAATCAATACGATATCATTTTCATTTCAAATATATACTTTTCTAAAATCATAACACTTTCAAAGATATAATATTTCGATATCAAAACCCTTGAACATAACACTTTCAAATTTTATTACCTTGAAACTCACAACTTTGAAACATAACTTCCACCACTTAAATGGTTTAAATATTTAAAAATACTTTATATAATAAAATAGCTTCTTCAATTTCATAAATAAATCCAACACAACTTGAATTTCTACATTTTATATTTAACCAAATCCCAAATCATAAATTTCAATTCAACTCAGTTTCCAAATAAACTATTCCAAATTTATCGATTTCAAAACAGATTTGATCCACAGAATAAACCATTTCAATTTCAATATATTTCTAACTTTTAACTATTCAACAATTTCAAAACTAAGTTTGGTAATTCCGATTCAACAATTCAATTTTCTATTATTTAGTTTTAAAACACTTTACACAATAAATCCATTAACATTTAAATAAAGCTCAAATTACAAATAAAAAATTATTTCCTTCAATTTATTTACTTGAAATATTCATTTAATTCACCTTAAACCAAAATCAAGTTATAAAAATCATACCCTCCAAAACTTCAAATTTAATAAATTTCAATCAAGCTTATTTGAGTTTAATTCTTAAATAAATTCAATTTCAAATAAATCTCAAATTTATCTTCCAACCTAAATTCGATTTAAATCATTTTAAACTATATATTAAAATATAATTTAAATACTTAACCATATTATCTTCAATAAAAAATCAAACTTATTATCAAGCTTATTCTACATTAAAACAAATTATACATAGCTAAAAATCAAGGATAGAATAACATTTATATAATAACTAAAATCAATATTTATCTAAAACCATATATTTCTTTACAAAACCATAAAATCATTTCAAAATATTTTTATATATAGGCCACGGTGTCTGTATAGAATTTTCTATCCTATTTGTCAAGTGATACAGATATTTATCATTTCAATCCGTAATTTAATATATAAATACGGTTATTTATCATTTCAAACCTCAATCCCAAATGAAATAAAATCCACAATAACTTGCAGTTTATAACAGTATAAAATACAACATCCATTCATCCAATATCAATTATCAAACATTTATCACAATTATCATCCAATTCAATCAATAACATCAATAAAGAATATATAATAAATAATAAGTATTTACTAGCAGTTTATGTCCAATAGTAAATTAAATAACTATTTTATCCAAATAAACTGAGATGATGATTCAAAATATGTCAAACAGTCATAAATAAATTTCTAATCATATTATAAATCAATTTAACAAACATAAGAAAAATTTAGAAGTTGTGAGTGGGTCAAAACGCTCACCTTTTGAATTTAAATTGAATTTAAATCCAATTTAAATCCAAAATTCAAATAGTCTCCAAATTCACCCAAACCAGCGTCAAAATGCCCGAAATTTTTATACGATCGCAGCGCATCAAACCGCGCATGAAACAAACATTGTATGTAAAAGTAATTTAGGTTAAAAGATTGACCGATTTAAATTAGACGATAAGTAAAAATTAAATTAACAACCCTACCTTTCCACATTACTCTCTCTCATCTTCCAGAAGAACCCAAAATACACGCACGAACCCGATCGTGTTGCCTCGATATCACAGACGCCACGGCCAATTCTGGCACCCTATGACCCACTACATGAGCTCCGCTTGTCTGAGAGCCCCACCACAAGAACTCCGGTCGACCATCTCGGCCAAACCCTAGGGTAGCCACCGCAAAATAATGAAACCTAATAAAATTTTATTGCTAAATCTAGCCGTTGATTCGACGCATAAACCATATGATGAAGTTGCATCGGTCCACTCTACAATGCCTATAAATTGATTCGAAGATCAGACAAGTTTGGTCGAGACGCGATGAACAATCGTGAACAGTTCATCGATTTTCGGCCACACCGAAACCCATATTAAAAATGAATCATATATTTGACTTGCGCTCGTCGAGAGCTTCAAATCCATATATAATGGAGCTTTATTTCTGGAGTTGTATTTTGAATTGAAATTAGATTGGGAAGATTAAGGTTTTCAGCCATTGAGGAAGAGGAGCAACAGAAGTTTCTGTACGTATAGAAATGAGAAATAGAATAGCTGCTAGGGTTATTAACTAGATATATATAGTTGGAGCTGAAAATAGAGGAACGTATACGATTGGTTCACACGTTGAACGACAAATGGTCTGAAAAGCCCGTTCTGACTTCGGAACGAAATTGGGTCAACCCAAATATCAAAATAGATGTTTTTAAATATCTTAAACGCAATGGAATAGGTTTCAAGTCCAATTTCCATTATATGAAGAAGTTATGCTAAAATTAACATATTTCAAATTGATTTTAATTGATTTCAATTAAATTGATTTTTAGGCGTTTCGAGTCCGTATAATCAAATGACAAGTCCGATCGCTACAAAACTTGAAATCCTACAATAGTTCACTGTTACAGATCCGATGTAATTGGTTTCGTCGAAATCCGAGTCAGTGGCCAAAATGGCTATTTTCCAATTTATCAATAAATTAATATTAAATTAATTAAATCAAATTTTCAATTCCAATTCCATAATTAGTAATCATTATCATTTTTGATTTCATGAATAATTTCAATAATTTAAACAAATTTAGATGTCAATTTAAAGTTGACTAATCCATCAATTTTCAGTGTTTGATTCCAATTTCATTAAATTCAGAAATTAAAAATTAAAAATTCCAAAATCCATTTATCAAATTTTTAAACCTTGTTATTCAGGTCTTTCATTATAATAAGGGTATAACTAACATTGGTTATATTTATTACATTGATATTACCCAATTCATTCTAATATCAATTGTCATGGTATTTAACTTCATTTATTATGTATCGAACACTATTTAATTATAATTAATCCCAATAACTGATTTGATTCAATTCTAATCCTTTTAATTAAGTCTATTATTACTCTATGGTCTAGTTAATATTTGTTTGTCTTTCCTTACATTAAAATTCTCCAAATTTCCATCCCTATTTGTATTAATTACCAAAATTCATTTAATTGCAAATTTGAATACTATTTTATTTAATAGGCTAAATAAATGATAGCCCATATTAATTGTCACCGTTAACTATTAATCATATTTATAGGTTTGTTATTTACAAACCATTATTACCCTTAGTTTCCTAACACAAATTCCATTCAATTACTATTAATCAACATATTATTTCCTTGATTAATTCAATACTTACTTTTATTTTCTTATATTTAATTGATAACCAAGCATATCATTTAACTGACAATGAATTAGAATTTCATTAAGATTTTCAGCAGTTAACTTAAATTAACATTGTTTCATTTTAATTTAGTTATTATTTCTTATGAAATTACAAATTTTTATTTCATTAAATATCAAAATACCAAAATCTTATTAAGTTAACAATTTTGAATTATAGAAAATCTATGGCTCGTTACACACCAAGAATACACCTTACGAACTTTTTAACGGTAGAAAACCAAACATATCTTATTTTGAAATATTTGGATCAAAATGTTTTATATTAAATACCAAAGATCGGCTTGGAAAATTCAATTCAAAATGTGACAAAGGTATATTTCTTGGATATTCAAATCGAAGCAAAGCTTATCGAATCTTTAATAAACGAACTAATACTATCGAAGAGTCACTTCATATATCTTTTGATGAGAACTCTAAACTTATTTCAAAAATATAATGACCATGATTTACTTAATAATAAAACGAATATAATAATAAACAGTTCAAGAGAAGATGAAGATATTGTTGATAATTCTAGAGAATATGAATACATTGTTAATAATTTAGAATCTAGAAATATTACTGATATAATAAGATCTCCTCGAAGAATCTTACGAAATCATCCTACAGAAAATAATATTGGAGAAATAATTTCAATTTTTCGGACTAGAAATCAGCTAAATCAAATGGGTAATGTAGCTTTTCTCTCTACTATAGAACCTAAAACATAAGGAAGCATCATCGGATGAAAACTGGATTATTTCTATGCAAGAAGAACTAAATCAATTTGAACGAAATGAAGTTTGGTAACTAGTACCCAGACCGACCGGTCAGACTATTATAGGAACTAAATGGGTTTATAAAAATAAAGCAGACGAATTAGGAAATATAACTAGAAACAAAGCAAGACTAGTAGCACAAAGATATAACCAGGAAGAAGGAATAGACTATGAAGAAATGTTTGCTCCGGTCGCTAGACTAGAAGCAATAGGAATCTTATTGGCTTACGCATGTTTCAGTAACTTTAAACTCTATCAAATGGATGTTAAAAGTGCATTTTTAAATGGTTATGTTAAAGAAAATGTTTTTGTCGAACAACCTCCTTTATTTATTCATGAAAAATCTTCAAAAAATGTCTATAAACTTAAGAAAGCTTTATATGTTTTAAAACAAGCACTACGTGCTTGGTATGAACGCCTTAAAGCTATTTAATTGAATCAGGATTCGAAATAGAAAAGTAGATCAAACTTTATTTATAAAACATTCTGAAAATGATATTTTGATAGTTTAAATATATGTAGACGATATTATATTTGGTTCGACTAATAATAAGTTATGCAAAGAATTTTCTGAAATAATGATTAGAGAATTAGAAATGTCCCATATAGGAGAACTATCGTATTTTCTAGGTCTTCAAATAAAACAGTTTCAAATGGAATATTTATTAATCAAGAAAAATACTGTAATAATCTTATCAAACATTTTGGAATGGAAAACATTTTTGCCAAACCATCTATGAGCACAACAGCACATCATGATAAAGATGAAAATGGCAAGAGTGTAGACCAAAAATTATATCGTACCTATCATACTTTATCTAACAACAAGTAGACCAGATATAATGATGAGTGTGTGTCTATGTGCACGATTTCAATCCGACCCGAAAGAATCACATTTACGAGTCGTAAAACGAGTACTAGGTTATCTTAATAACACTACAGATTTCAGACTTTTCTTTTCAAAGGAGTGCTTATTTTAGTTAGTATCATACATCGATGTTGATTTCAGAGGATCACGAACAGCTAGAAAAAGTACAAGTGGTATGTGTCACTTCATTATTAAATCATTAATATCATAGTTTAGCAAGAAACGAAACTGTATCTCACTATCAAATTGTGAAGCAGAATATATTTCCGCGGCACTAGCTTGCGTACAAGCAATTTATATGCAACAGACACTTGAAGATTTCGGAGTCAATCTATCAAAATCAACAATTTACTGTGATAATTCTAGTGCAATAAATCTATCCAAAAATCCACTAAACCACTCAAGAACTAAACACATGGATATTAGACATCACTTTCTATGCGAGAATATAGAAAAAGAAGTGATAAATCTAGACTATGTTCCATCAAAAAATCAATTAGCTGATATTTTTACTAAACCATTGTTAGAAAATACTTTCATAAAATTACATAGAGAACTCGGTATAATGTCAATTAAAGATATATAAATAATAAAATATGAAATTTCGATTAAAAACTCAAAATAATTTTTTTTTTACAAAAATTCGTATTTCTGACCATGCTAAGAGTCAAACTTATGACCTGTTGTGAATAGTCCAGATGTCTTAACCACCTGGCTATTGATTATTTCTATTACAGTCTAGGTCGTAACTTTATTTTGTGGTGACAACTATACACTAAATTATGTATAATACTCATCTTTATAAATATACTTTACTGCTTTTATGAATATTACATTTACATAAGATAAATCAAATAACAGAATACCAACGAAATAGCACGCTTTTAATAACTAAAAATCCTTTTATATAGAAAAATTCAAGACAAGCCATTCACTTCAACCTTCTTTTTCTCAACATTAGGCTATAAGTAGATGTGTCTATTCTATGTTATTCATACAATCGAACTGAAATACAAACTAGCTATCAAGATGTCAACTTCTTCATCAACTGACACCATTGAAATTCTAGCCTCTACCAAATCATCAAAAACTTCCGTCCATCATACTACACCATCTTCCACCTATCATGATCATACTTGATATACTCCGGAGAAAAAGAAAGGGAAAAAGACGATGTTGGACGTCTCTCCAAACACTAAACAAAAAATAGATGATTTGCATCACTATCAACAAGAATCGCTGATGCTTCAACGTGAAATATATTACAAGGAAAAGATCAACTCGAGATGTCTAGGAATTATTGAGCACATTGCTATGAAATTTTGTGGTGCTTCATCACATCCAATAGACGAACACGCCGTTTCGCCTATTCGACGACCTTCTACTTCATCCCCGTCGCGACCACCGGTCTCACCAAATTCATGGGATCGAAATGAAGCATCGAATGTTCGTCTCAAACAACTAGAGGACTCTAAACTCCTAGCCCTTCAAAATAAAAGTAGTTATTATTGTTTGTTTATTTTTT
Source organism: Allium cepa (assembly GCA_030765085.1). Lineage (NCBI taxonomy): Eukaryota > Viridiplantae > Streptophyta > Magnoliopsida > Asparagales > Amaryllidaceae > Allium > Allium cepa. The sequence continues at coordinate 198,128,309 of CM060946.1, forward strand.
TTCGAATAATTCTACTACAGTATGTACAATTTGTTTTTGGAATAATTCATTTCTTCTTCCTCATATTATCAACACATATACTAGTTCTAATATTCAAAAATAAACTTACAATGTTCATAAGTATGAAAATATATAAAAATTTACTCAAGAAAAATTGATTGTAGAAATTCACCCAGGTTAATCGACTGAACCAGGGGCCAATCGAGTGACACTGAAGTAATTTTTTTTAATAATGCAGGTTCAGTCGAATGGACTAGACGACAATATATATATATAAATATATATACACATACATACATATATATATATATATATATGTGTGTGTGTGTAACCCAGATTCAATCAACTGAATCAGGCATTCAGTTGACTAAACCAGAATTTCGAAAATTTTGAATTTCTGGTTCAGTCGAACCACTAATTCAGTCGACTGATTCGTGAATCTGAGTAAAATTACTGCTACTACCGACTCACTTTCCACCTTTGAACCTTCACTTTCCCCTTCTCTCGCCATTCTCATTTCATATTTTCAACTTTTCCAAAACCCTAGCTCTTCAAAAACTCAATTTTTAACCTCCAAATAATCAAATTAATGGCTCCCAAGAGAAAAGGAAAAGCATCTTCATCCTCTCAATCTCCTTCAAACGAGCAAATCCAACAATGGCTATTCGATGATACCGCAATTAGAAGATGGAGGAGAATGCAAGATTCTTGCATCTTTGAAGGTTCATTTGTAAATTTTGCCGATTTTTCTCCATACCATGTACAAGAATTGGCTCGTAGGAGCAATTTGGAATCTTTAATCAATATTGACGACAATAACCACAAAATTAATCAAATTATGGTCAAACTATTCTATGCTAATCTTAACTTGGGTCACCAAACCGTTCAAAACCAAGAAGATTGTGCATGGAGTCTAGTTTGTGGAAAACCCTTCTTTTCTCCTTAGATCGAATGCTTACATTTTAAGATCTAAAAATGATGGTATATAATTGAGCAATGTTGATTATGATATGGTCTTTCGTGACCGTATAAGTCATTTAATTTTAGAAGATGATATGAACCAACTCAAGTCCATGTTCTTAAGACCAAAAGTAAGATTATACACCATGTGTTAATGAAAACCATAACTCCGCGAACCGGGAGTTATGAACTTGTTTATGAACATAACTTTAAAGCCTTGTATGCTATCTTCGGAAACATTAAAGTCAATTGGCTATGATTAATTCTTGATGAATTCTTAAGCTTCAACAATGGTCAAATGAATGTCATCTACTATGGCGAGTATATTATGTGACTGCTAAAGGCATGTGAGATTCCGAAACCTGACCCGTCGGTTTCTACCGTTGGGTATTTAAACTCTTGTACTTTAGCATTAATGAGCTACCGGTTGCTCAATCACCTCCTATCATTACTTTCGAAGAATGGACTCAACAACAATTATCTCAAGATCAACCACAACAGCATGGGGAAGCATCTCATGGTCCATCTCGCCAAAGATCAACTAGTCGTCAACAAGATGAAATTTTGATTCCTAATCCGGGCCTTCATCTACATGAGTCAATTTCTATGATATGCCATAAACAACAAATTCTTCAATCCTATATCACTAAAGTTGACAAAAAGCTTGATAAGTTAAAGGAATTTTTACGAAGTTATGGCAAACTATCTCATGTTCATCTGGCATTCCCACGGCTACACTCGGTGATCCGGATAAGAAACTCGTCTTCACTTGGTCTTCCTCTTATGATGATCAAGTAAGTAGTAGCCACGATGGTGGAGATGGAGGTGATACTAGTGGTCAAACATTGCATGATGATAGCGGTAAACAAAGAATGGCATAAGTTGTTATTTTATGTTATGCAAACATTAGTCTTTAATTTATAGCTTGTATTCAATAACAACCCTTATTTATGGTATTTTAATGTATGAATGATTGTTTCCTTCATAATATCTATGACATTATGGCTTCATACTTTTATATTCCTTACTCCTTTTTGTCGATGGCAAAAGGGGAGAAATATTATGTAACAACCCACATATTTATCGATTTTATATTTAAATATTTTATTTAAATATTTTGTCGTTAATCAGATATTGGTCCGAAAAGCTACTTTTTGCAAACGGTCAAATTAGGACTCGAGACCACTTCCATTGAGTTCGAAATGCCGTTTACAATTTTTTTAAGTATAAACATTGATATGATTGGAGATAGTAGAATTTCACTACTTTTTCACTTGAGACTTTGGGTTGGGCTTTTAGCCTATTAGACCCAACCTTCACCCCTCCTCTTCATAACTTCATTTCTATTTTCCTAAGTCTTCAAGCTTCTTCAAAAATGGTGGAGGGAATGGGAAATTAAAATTCCAAAACTCAAATTCAATTGCAATCCATCTTTCTACTCCAAATTCAAGAAGAAGACATTGGATTCAAGCTTTTTGTGCTTAGATAGAAGAGGGATTGATTCTTGCTTGCTTAAAACTTCATTTTTCATTGAATTTTTGCAAAGGTGAGATTTTTATCTCACAAATCTAGTCTATAACTATATTGGACTGTTGGGAATGATTCCCTATCACTTTTGCATGCACATTTGCCTTTGGTTTGGATTGGATTGGCGAAAAACTCCAATTTTTAGCATTTTTGGAAATTTCCTGCACTTAGCTCATTCTGGCCACTTGACTCGTTCGGTGATAGGTCGCAAGGTCACTGGGTCGTAGGTCGCAGGGCTTTAGGTCATTCTGGAAGAATTGGCACTTCGGAATTAGGTCGCTCACGAGTTAAGTCGTTAGGTCGCTCACAAGTTAGTACCATAGGTTGCAGGGCTTCAGGTCATTCTGGAAGTATTGGCACTTCGGAGTTAGGTCGCTCGCGAGTTAAGCCTTAAGCCATAGGTCGCTCACGAGTTAGGCCTTAAGCCGTAGGTCGCTCGCGAGTTAAGACTTAAGTCGTAGGTCGCTCACGAGTTAGGCCTTAAGCCGTAGGTCGCTCACGAGTTAGGCCTTAAGTCGTAGGTCGCTCGCGAGTTAAGCCTTAAGTCGTAGGTCGTTCACGAGTTAAGCCTTAAGTCGTAGGTCGCTCACGAGTTAGGCCTTAAGCTGTAGGTCGCTCGCGAGTTAAGCCTTAAGTCGTAGGTCGCTCACGAGTTAAGCCTTAAGCAGTAGGACGTTCGCGAATACCTTAGGTCGTGAACCCTGTTAGGTCGTTAGGCCTATAACCCGTTAAGTCGCGAATACCTTAGGTCGTGAACCCTGTTAGGTCGTTAGGCCTATAACCCGTTAAGTCGCGAATACCTTAGGTCGTTAGACCGTTGAGTCGTTAGGTCGAACCCCGTAAGTGGTGGCGTTGCCCCCGCACCCCCACCTTGGGGGGTTGCCACCCCCCTGGACCCCCCCCCCCTCCGTAGGGGATCTTATCTGAAAAACATTGAGCTGTTTTCCTTGGATTTTATTCACATCTCCGTATGCGATCTTTGTGATTGATTGTTTCTACAATTGCTTCTGTGTTTTGTCATTTTATAATATAAAGGTTTCAATACTAGTAGTAAATATCAAAACTCTTTTAACAAACAATTTCAACTCTATTTTTAATAACAAAGCTCTTTTCTTAAACCATTTTCCAATCTATTAGTATATACAAACCTTTACCTCACTCGGATGAGAAATCTAATTAAACGACTTAGTAAAACAAGTGGTATGAAACGCTTGCGTTCACTTCGTCGGTTAATTCTTGGACTTGTTCGATTGAACCTCTTGTGACAATTTTATTAGTGAAGATTACAGTTTGTTCGTAAATATTTAAGTTAAGCAAGTGGTTATGGGACATGAAGCTAAACTTCTATATTTGCTAGCTTAGTGTAATTGACACTTCTCGTTGATCATGACGATCATTCTGATGCTTTAGACTAGCAACTGTGCGATGTCTCTTGTTGCGAGGTTAGACTAGACACCACTTGTGTGATTCCACTCACACATACTTTTTTGCTTTTTGGTTAGTCTGCACCTTAATCTGTGTGATTCCATTCACACATGTGGGGTAGCTCCCCTTGGTCTTCGGACCGTCATGTGATAGGCCTCTTTCTCTTTTCTATGATTTCTGGACTTCTTGCATTGATTTCTAGAATTTATGTCATTGACTTGTTATGAGTACAAGTTTGGGGTATGATGCCCTTTCCGAATCTTTGAGAAGATTCTTGTGATATTGATTATCTCTTATTGATTGATCTTCTGTTGATCATTATTTACATACTTATAGTGGTATGTCATTATGGATATTTTATGTTTATGCCATATCTTTTATGTTATATCATGGCATCTGATATTTATAGCTAGACTGACCCGTTTATTATTTTCTTAAATAATACTCGGGTCAGACCGAGATGTTACAGGTGCTTCTGCTTGACTTCTTCCCAGGGATTCATCACTCTGACTTTTGGCTAACTGTTTAGCTTAGCAATTTTTGTTGTATACACTTGAGATATAGACTCATAGTTGTATTCTTTGTATAGCACGTGTTGCTATTCTTTTGTATTATTGTGGATCTTTTGAGCACTACTCTGATGTACACTTTCATGTGTTAGTTGTATATTCATATCTTCTTCCGCCTTTGTGATATGGATGTCTGTGACAGATTTGCGATATGCTTCTTTCTATGTTTGTTTCCGAGGATTATTTATAGCCACCGTGTGATAAGCAATTACATGGATGGTCGCTCCTCAACAGCCTTATTCTCCGTGCTAGTTGACAGCACTACTCCGTAGTGTTCTTGGCTAGCGTGGGTATAGAGGTGGGGCGTAACATATTATTACTAACGTTGAGAATGCAGGATATAGAGTGTCAAAGATTCATGGGGAGTAAGTATTTATATTATATATATAGCTGAAATCTATATCTACTTACAGGTTGTCATCAATCAAAAAGGGAGAGAATGTTGAGACTTGGTTTTGATTCATAACACAAATCTATCACCACGGCATACAAATTTAACGACTGCTACGACAAAAGGAGAATATATACAACAAGGAGACAAGACTTCAAAATCTGTAACGACCCGTAAATTTTCGATAATTAAAATAGTTAATTTAATAAGATTTCGTGATTTAATGTTAGAAAAAAAATTTGTAATTCGTTTGGAATAATAATAACTGGAATGAATTACGACAATAATTATCCAAGTAATGAAAAATAAAAGCTACTTAGTGAATGCCTTTGCAATCAAAAGTTGAATAGGATAATAAATGTTGAATTCATTGGGTATAATAGAGTAATTGATTGATAAGTAAAATCTATTTAAATCAAATATTGAATATTGAACAGGTAAATTTTTTAAATTAAATATTTGGAATTTATTGAATAATTTAATAATGGGAATTGAATAACCGTATAATGGAAATGGTTGTTCTATAAATTTTAATTCGTTCAAAAGTTAAATTTTTAAGTTCGTTTTGAATATCCCAAAAGATAGTGATTCAAGAATAATAAAATTTGTTTAAAATTAATAATACAAATGTTTGGATAATTAAATGCCGAATTTGATATGATTAATATAATATTTAAATTTAATATATGGAAATAGAGTGAATAATTGAAATTTGTTTTAATATGATTCAAATTGGTTTCCAAAGTAAATGTAAGTTATATTGGGATTATAATCGAGTTAACAAGGTTTTAAAAATTGGAATTTATTGGATAAATTGAATAACGGGTTTAATATGATTAAAAATGATTTGTAATATTTTATTTTATCATATTAAAGTTAGAATGATGTTGTAGAACTTTTAAAATCGAATTAAAAGTAAATTTGTGAAAATTGAATATTTTAATATTTAATTGACGAGTTAAAATACTCATTTTCAATCATTCTCGGATTTCGACGAAACCAGTTTCATCGGATCCGTAATGTGATATTATTGTAAGGTTTCAAATTTCGTGTCAATCGGATTTATCGTTTGTCCGGGGCAAGCCAATACGCCTAGAAATTCGTTTAATCGGTTTAATTTAAATTTGATCGTTTATTTCCGTAACTCGTGCATACGATCGAATTAGCCTCCGAAACCTTTTCCATTGCGTCCGGAATAGGGGTATAGCATTATGAATGCCTAGCAGCACGCCTCGTTAGGGGGTTTGAGATTTTGAATTGCGTATTCGAGACGGTTTGATAGTGTGTGTGTGTGTGTGTGTGTGTGTGTGTGTGTGTGTATTGACTTGACCTTTTTTTCACATCAACACCTTTATCTCACTTCAAATCACTGTAGTCTTTCCCACTTCAGCACGCAAGGCCACTCCCTTCCTTTTATTATGCTCGGCACGCACAGACAGTAAAGTGATATTAAAACAAAATTTCAAAAATCTATATCTAAAAATCTACTCAAGAGAAAAATGCGAAATCAATTTTAAAAATCAAGTTTTTCCCTTAGCTTCGATCTGGTATGACTTTCGATGGGTGCGACACACGTTGGTGTAGGTCAACAGTGGACGAACTGTGCAAGGATAGCTAAGGTTTGGAAATTTTATCCATTCGATAATCGATTCGTCGATTTGAGTTTATACTTGAACTCGACATGGAAGAGGGCATCATCGGCGTGATTTTTATAGAGCTCGACGGCTTATAGGGGGTCGCGACCTGGTCGCGTGCGAAGGTAGGGGCAGTTGTCGCGTTTTTCATGGTGGCTTCGGAGATCAGGTCGTGGGGGCCAGCGTGTCGAGGTGGAGATGGCGGTCGTGTTGGCGTGCTCGGTTTCGTCTTCTTCGCCTTGTGTCGTGTATCAGTGGTGAGGGTGCACGGCTTGCGTTGGGTTTTTTTTTTCGTGCACAGGCTATTGTTTCAGAGCTTTGGGAAGAAGAGGTGAAATTGGTGGGCCGGGCTTCTTTTGTCCTGGGTGAGTTTAAAATAAAAACCAAAAAGAAGATTTGGTTTTAAATTATATATATATATATATATATATATATATATATATACACACACACAAATCTTTAAACATTTATATCTTCGTCGTACGAGGTCGGAAAATGACGAAACAGGATGCGTTGGAATCGTATGGTCGAGCACTAAGCTATGAGCTGGATTGGAGTCATTTGGAGCTAGAGAAAATTTTGGGTTAAATCGAACGTCGTTCGATTTGATTTAAAATCGTAAAAAAATCAAGGTGAGTGTTTTATAATGCTCACAACGTACTAAATATCTTTATGCTAGTTAAATTTGATATTATGAAGTGTTATGATTTTATTTGTCGTTGTTTGATAAAAATTTAATTGTCATATAGCTTGTCATTTGAATTAACCATCGAAAAATTTAATTGACAGTTAAATTGGAAATTTAAAATTGAAATTGAATTGCAATTTAATTACCTGACATTGATAACTATGAAACTGCCATGAATTGTATTGTTTATTGGATGATGTATTTTGATGGATGCTATTGGTTGATAATTGAATGTTTGGATGTTTATTTGCTTATATATATCCTGTTATGCATACATATGATACCGTGATTTAATTTAAGTGATATATATTCATCCCTGACATTTAATTGAAATACCTAATCACTTGGCCATAGGATAGAAGATTATATACGGACACCGGATTGGCTAAATTAATAAATTTTTAAGATCGTCGATTTAAAATTTATTTAAATGCTTTGATTTAAAAGTTATAAATAGAAATCAATTTATAGAAATCGAATTTATCGCATAATTGAGTTTGGAATGTTGAAATAGATTTTGGTTAAAAGAAATTGTTAGATGATTTAAGTTGAGACTTTGAAATTTAAAATTGGGTTATGATTGAATTTCGAAAATTTATTCGTTTTAAAAGATTGAACCTTAATTCGAGCTTGAGTATTACTAAGTAAAAGCGATATAGAATGATATTTGAAATTGAGCTGGAAATTGAATCATATTTGTAATGGGGTTTCAAATTTGAATATTGAAAGATAATTTTGTTAAGTATTATAAATTGATATTTTGGAAAAATCAAGCTAAAAATCGATATAAATTGAAATTGAGTAAATTGAAGGTGAATGTAAAATTGAATTAATTTGAGGTCAAAGTTGACATTGATTTGAATTGAAATCGAAATTGAAGCGGTAAAACGGAAATTGAAATGTGTTTGAATTGGGAAGTTATAATTGAAATGGTTTGGTTTTGAAACTATTTATTTTGTTTTCCAAATTACTCTGTTTAAATACTTAACTATTTTAATCTATTTAAATCTACATAACCCAATTTGAATTATTTTAAACTAATTTGTCTATTTCAAATCCATTTTAAGATCTTAAGTATTGTAACTATTTCAATTATTTAAAACCACTTTTTAAACCACTTAAAACTATTTTCTAAAATTCCAAACTGGTTAATAAGGTGAAATGTTTATGTTTAAATCTTGAATTTGAATACGAATTGGAATAAACGAAGTTGCAACCTAAATTGAAATTCGAAATGATTATGAAACCGAAATGAGATATTGATGCGAAATGTTTTGAAACGGAATCTTACAGTTGAAGAGATACGATGATATTTTGAAATGGATTTGATTTTTGAAGCGAACATGATATTTTGATATCAATTATGATCGATTTGAAATGTAAAGAGCCAACGGTGTAATAATACGTAGTTATTAGAGAGACCGGGATCGGATATGGACATACTCTCTGTCGATACCGAAAACCACTTTAATAACTATTATAGGCGGAGTGTTGATCCAGAATGAAGTGGATGGTTTGGTGAACGCGTTGACTGAAGAAAGAGAACGATATTGGATGACCCCTGACATGACTAAAACAGGAGCCGCGTCGGGCCATTGAGGTTCGCCACCTCTAGCGGACACACTTCTTCGATACCATATCTATTACATTTGTGATGCGATTTGGGTGCACCCCTTGATTTCGGAGTGTTGTTTCGCGGTGTTGGGGTAGCTGCTGGCTATGCCCAACATCAGTCCGGATCACGCAACTACTAGTATCCTAGTTGGTATCGCCTCATGTACCTTGTCATACTGATTATCCTATTCGCGACCACTACGTTTTGATTTGTACCTTGAGTATATGGATTGCCCTCTGGTGACTTCCGGTTTTGGGGAAACTACGGTCTTGTATATGCTTTTGGGAATATAAAATGTGTTAAGGGGGATTATGGTAACGCCTTAACGCTATTTTGATACTTTATATTACTGATAGGCATTATCTACTTAGCGTATATTACTACATAGTAGATAGTTTAACGGATCCTTGAGAGATGGAAAATCCCGTGACATCTCTTAAGTTATTGCACGCACGTTGACACTGGATAGGAGATGTCAAACCCCGTAAATAGCTCCGACGCCGTTGCACTCATATTTATTTACGATTGATTTAACTTTCATAAGGGTATTTAGTCCTGACTCGAGTGTTTTGTCTTTTCATTACGCTCGGGTCAGTCCTGAGTTTTCAGATTTTGAAGATCTATTCTGGAGGACGAAGACGAAGATTTGGTACACTGTTACTATTATTACCCTTGCATTATGCTATCTGCTGCATTATTTAATTGTTCTGTTGTATATGTATAAACTCTGATAAATGTTGTATAAATAATTGTCAAAGTATAGTAGACAGCTTCATGAACTGTTTATTTGACTATTATATTTTATCGTTCCGCTGCGAGATTCTATGTTGTTTCATTTCCTTTATTTCTTTCTTTTCTTTTCTTATTTACCCCAATAACCATCTGCCCTTTTGAACGGTTTGGAATCGACATGTGGATTTGATCGTCGGTTTAAACTGTCCCAAAAGGTGGGTCGTTACAGTTGGTATCAGAGCTTTGGTTTAGCGATAAACCTTGGCTCTAGTGGGGAATAACTCATTGAAATAGAGGTAAACTATATGAATGAGTTGAGTGTATATGAGAGAGCGTATTTGTTATTGATATAAAATGTTTTATATTGTGTCGGTTGATTTGTTGAGTGGCTTATGGATTCTGGTCAATACGAGTAATTAACATCATTGACAGGGATCTCTAAACACTTAAACAGAACAACTCGACATAGTATTGTTTTGAAATTGGGTAAATGAAATAATTTTACCCTAATTATATTTTGTATATAAAGAATTTATTTCAAAATTTATTGTGATCAATCTAGCTTATTTGGTTGTTGGAAATGAAATATTGGCTATTAGCATTAATCGGATATTGTAATTTAAATAAATAAGGTGAATTACAAAATGAACGATGATAAAACACTTGTGGGATGTTTTAAGAAAGAAAATCCTATAAGAATATTTTATAAAGGTGACTTATGAATTAAAAATAGGATTAAATTGGGAGAAAAAAATTGAATTTAAGACCCGGAGATTTTGAAAATGGTTCTCAAAGTTTGAAGAAATATATGGTAATATTAGTTGGAAATTGTTTAAGGAAATATTTTGAAAGGATTTTTAAGAAAGGAATCAATTCAGTACTCCTCTCTTATGTCGCTGGAAAATAATTTCGGTGATGACTGCGCCGCATCATCGACGTTCATTTTCAAGTCTCAAAGTGGGGGAGGCTTCTAAGAAGCTTTTCTTTTCTTCAAAAATTATTTTGGGTAAATGGGTTTTGGTTTCAACTCCAAAGGTATGATTTGATATATTAAAGATATAAGTATATGTGTTTATTTCAAACGATTTGAAAAGAACCGGGCATTTAAAATTCTAAGTTATGTTAATTAGTGATTTTCAAATTATTTGAATGAAATGCGAATAACCAGAATTTATAAAATAAGAGGATCAAGATATCTAAGCTATTGTTTGGGAAAACTTTAAAGTTGAAGGGTAAAGAGGATTTAAACAAATTAAATTATGAACATTCTAAATTAGTAAAATGAAATTCTATAAATTTGTATATTACCAAAATTACATTCTGATAACATATAACAAGACTTACCAAATGTTAAAAGTTAAAATAATGTTTTGGATATGTAATGAGATATTGTATAGATGAACAGAACCTGAAAGTAATTGAAATATACAAGTAAGGAAAACTCAAAACGAATTAAAATGTATATAAATGAAATTTTGGTTGTGAAAAATGTTATATGCTTAAATATAGCATGAAATGATGAATGGATAAATGGAACAAGTAAGTGAACTTAAGAAATGAATCGTATTATATCTTTGTAAATTGGTTATAGAAAATAAATATAAATTGCAAAGGGATTGTAAAATAATTGAATTTGTAACCTTTAAGATATCTGTAAACTAAGACAAGTCATATATGAGAAGTTAGACTTTTATGAAATGACTATTAACTAAAGTGTTGATTAATAAAATGTTCCACAAATGAATTCGTAATTAACTGAAATTATGAAAATGAAATAAATGTAAACAAAGGAATTTCTTATAGCTAAGAATAATTTGGAAAATGAAATTGAATTTAATTAAATTATATAGAATGTTTAAAACGAACTTGAGTAAGCAAATTCTTTGGTATGATGTTTAAGAAAAGATAATGTTAAAGAGTATGCTATGTAAAGAAATGAATATGTTAACTAAATAATGGGTTGTGAATAATTAATTGCAAATAAAATGAAAGTCAATAAAATAATTTAACATAGATAAATTGGATAGAAATCCATTGGAAGGTAATACGTGAGATTGTACGTATATTATTTTATTCGCATAACGATTTGATCCAAATTCGAGCACAAAATTTCGAGATGATTTATATCGTTCCAAGTTAGGATTTTTCACTCGATTTTCGACGGCGAACCCTGGATATGGATTTTAATTTGATTCTGGAATTCTCTATCATAGTATATGACTATGCAAGGAGAGTAACAGTTTCCAATCAAGGAACCAAATCTGAGTCCTCACTAGAGAGTCGTGTGAACGATACTAGTTTGGAAGTGAAATTGTGTGATCGAATAAGCGATTAGATTGATATTGCTCACGGATGATATATGTACGGCTTACGGACTTAACTAAAGTTAATATTGGAAATTTAAGATGCCAAATATAAAATGATTCTTTTAAAGTTATATAACAGGATATATATATAAAAGAGATAAACCAAATTGAACGTAAAATGTATAATTTGGTTATGTTGGGTATGATTTTGGTTGTTATATGATTGTTAGTTGATTGTACATATAATTCACTAAGTGTTAATGAAATTGAAGCTATAAGTTATTGAAATCAAATTGGAAGTTAAATGAATTTAAATAGAATTTAATTTGATTTAAATTGGAAGTGAACTAATATAAATATAAATTAGTGAATGCTAACTAATTGAATTGTGAATGAATGTTAGTAAAATCCAACGTTAATGAATCAACTGTGATTAAAATTGAAACCCAAGTGAATAAATATTAATGAGAAGTGAATTTATATTGATTGATTATGGATTTGTTGGATGATAGTTGGATGATGATTGATTGATGGTTGCATTTGTTGTTTTGTTGCATTTGCTATGTTGGCACATGTAGTTGTTAGGTTGCTATATTATGTATATTGATATTATTTTCATATATGCATGTTTCTCATGGTTTGTTGAGTGTTTAGTAGGTGCGAATTGCGCTTGCTTCGCATTTGGAGCTCGCTTTCGCGCTATATTAGTCGTATATGTTCGCTAATAAAATAGAAGGTACATGTTTATTTTGTCATTGGATTTGGTGATTTTTGATGAGCCACTTGGCTTTTGATTTTCTTTTGTTGGTTTGGAGCCCGTAGGGGCGTTTTGTAGTTGTACCGATCGAGCCGCGCAAAGTAGACTCTGCCGAAATTTTCCGTAAAATCCGGGTGTTAGAAATTTTTTCAAGTTTTAAAATTTTTTATAACTTGTTTTGATAACTAAATTTTAAAGTTAGAAAGCCGTTTGGAATAACTTAGTGAAAGTGTAGTAAAGACTTTATAAATGGAATTTCATTGTTTATAAGTTGGTAACTTTGAGATAAATATACCTAATGTTGAATTCTATACTTAGTTCCTTTTCCCTTCTTTTTCCTTTTCGGGGACGAAAAGTTTTGAGGGGGGGAGAGTGTAACAACCCGTAAATTTTCGATAATAAAAATAGTTAATTTAATAAGATTTCGTGATTTAATGTTAGAAAAAAATTTGTAATTCGTTTGGAATAATAATAACCGGAATGAATTGCGACAATAATTATCCAAGTAATGAAAAATAAAAGCTACTTAGTGAATGCCTTTGCAATCAAAAGTTGAATAGGATAATAAATGTTGAATTCATTGGGTATAATAGAGTAATTGATTGATAAGTAAAATCTATTTAAATCAAATATTGAATATTGAACAGGTAAATTGTTTAAATTAAATATTTGGAATTTATTGAATAATTTAATAATGGGAATTGAATAACCGTATAATGGAAATGGTTGTTCTATAAATTTTAATTCGTTCAAAAGTTAAATTTTTAAGTTCGTTTTGAATATCCCAAAAGATAGTGATTCAAGAATAATAAAATTTGTTTAAAATTAATAATACAAATGTTTGGATAATTAAATTCCGAATTTGATATGATTAATATAATATTTAAATTTAATATATGGAAATAGAGTGAATAATTGAAATTTGTTTTAATATGATTCAAATTGGTTTCCAAAGTAAATGTAAGTTATATTGGGATTATAATCGAGTTAATAAGATTTTAAAAATTGGAATTTATTGGATAAATTGAATAACGGGTTTAATATGATTAAAAATGATTTGTAATATTTTATTTTATCATATTAAAGTTAGAATGATGTTGTAGAACTTTTAAAATCGAATTAAAAGTAAATTTGTGAAAATTGAATATTTTAATATTTAATTGACGAGTTAAAATACTCATTTTCAATCATTCTCGGATTTCGACGAAACCAGTTTCATCGGATCCGTAATGTGATATTATTGTAAGGTTTCAAATTTCGTGTCAATCGGATTTATCGTTTGTCCGGGGCAAGCCAATACGCCTAGAAATTCGTTTAATCGGTTTAATTTAAATTTGATCGTTTATTTCCGTAACTCGTTCATACGATCGAATTAGCCTCCGAAACCTTTTCCATTGCGTCCGGAATAGGGGTATAGCATTATGAATGCCTAGCAGCACGCCTCGTTAGGGGGTTCGAGATTTTGAATTGCGTATTCGAGACGGTTTGATAGTGTGTGTGTGTGTGTGTGTGTGTGTGTGTGTGTGTATTGACTTGACCTTTTTTTCACATCAACACCTTTATCTCACTTCAAATCACTGTAGTCTTTCCCACTTCAGCACGCAAGGCCACTCCCTTCCTTTTATTATGCTCGGCACGCACAGACAGTAAAGTGATATTAAAAAAAAATTCAAAAATCTATATCTAAAAATCTACTCAAGAGAAAAATGCGAAATCAATTTTAAAAATCAAGTTTTTCCCTTAGCTTCGATCTGGTATGACTTTCGATGGGTGCGACACACGTTGATGTAGGTCGATAGTGGACGAACTGTGCAAGGATGGCTAGGGTTTGGAAATTTTATCCATTCGATAATCGATTCGTCGATTTGAGTTTATACTTGAACTCGACATGGAAGAGGGCATCATCGGCGTGATTTTTATGGAGCTCGGCGGCTTATAGGGGGTCGCGACCTGGTCGCGTGCGAAGGCAGGGGCAGTTGTCTGGTTTTTCATGGTGGCTTCGGAGATCGGGTCGTGGGGGCCAGCGTGTCGAGGTGGAGATGGCGGTCGTGTTGGCGTGCTCGGTTTCGTCTTCTTCGCCTTGTGTCGTGTATCAGTGGTGAGGGTGCACGGCTTGAGTTGGGTTTTTTTTTTCGTGCACAGGCTATTGTTTCAGAGCTTTGGGAAGAAGAGGTGAAATTGGTGGGCCGGGCTTCTTTTGTCCTGGGTGAGTTTAAAATAAAAACCAAAAAGAAGATTTGGTATTAAATTATAAATATATATATATATACAAATCTTTAAACATTTATATCTTCGTCGTACGAGGTCAGAAAATGACGAAACAGGATGCGTTGGAATCGTATGGTCGAGCACTACGCTATGGAGCTGGATTGGAGTCGTTTGGAGCTAGAGAAAATTTTGGGTTAAATCGAACGTCGTTCGATTTGATTTAAAATCGTAAAAAAATCAAGGTGAGTGTTTTATAACGCTCACAACGTACTAAATATCTTTATGCTAGTTAAATTTGATATTATGAAGTGTTATGATTTTATTTGTCGTTGTTTGATAAAAATTTAATTGTCATATAGCTTGTCATTTGAATTAACCATTGAAAAATTTAATTGACAGTTAAATTGGAAATTTAAAATTGAAATTGAATTGCGATTTAATTACCTGACATTGATAACTATGAAACTGCCATGAATTGTATTGTTTATTGGATGATGTATTTTTATGGATGCTATTGGTTGATAATTGAATGTTTGGATGTTTATTTGCTTATATATATATCCTGTTATGCATACATATGATACCGTGATTTAATTTAAGTGATATATATTCATCCCTGACATTTAATTGAAATACCTAATCACTTGGCCATAGGATAGAAAATTATATACGGACACCGGATTGGCTAAATTAATAAATTTTTAAGATCGTCGATTTGAAATTTATTTAAATGCTTTGATTTAAAAGTTATAAATAGAAATCAATTTATAGAAATCGAATTTATCGCATAATTGAGTTTGGAATGTTGAAATAGATTTTGGTTAAAAGAAATTGTTAGACGATTTAAGTTGAGACTTTGAAATTTAAAATTGGGTTATGATTGAATTTCGAAAATTTATTCGTCTTAAAAGATTGAACCTTAATTCGAGCTTGAGTATTACTAAGTAAAAGCGATATAGAATGATATTTGAAATTGAGCTGGAAATTGAATCATATTTGTAATTGGGTTTCAAATTTGAATATTGAAAGATAATTTTGTTAAGTATTATAAACTGATATTTTGGAAAAATCAAGCTAAAAATCGATATAAATTGAAATTGAGTAAATTTAAGGTGAATGTAAAATTGAATTAATTTGAGGTCAAAGTTGACATTGATTTGAATTGAAATCGAAATTGAAGCGGTAAAACGGAAATTGAAATTTGTTTGAATTGGGAAGTTATAATTGAAATGGTTTGGTTTTGAAACTATTTATTTTGTTTTCCAAATTACTCTGTTTAAATACTTAACTATTTTAATCTATTTAAATCTACTTAACCCAATTTGAATTATTTTAAACTAATTTGTCTATTTCAAATCCATTTTAAGATCTTAAGTATTGTAACTATTTTAATTATTTAAAACTACTTTTTAAACCACTTAAACTATTTTCTAAAATTCCAAATGGTTAATAAGGTGAAATGTTTATGTTTAAATCTTGAATTTGAATACGAATTGGAATAAATGAAGTTGCAATCTAAATTGAAATTCGAAATGATTATGAAACCGAAATGAGATATTGATGCGAAATGTTTTGAAACGGAATCTTACAGTTGAAGAGATACGATGATATTTTGAAATGGATTTGATTTTTGAAGCGAACATGATATTTTGATATCAATTATGATCGATTTGAAATGTAAAGAGCCAACGGTGTAATAATACGTAGTTATTAAAGAGACTGGGATCGGATATGGACATACTCTCTGTTGATACCGAAAACCACTTTAATAACTATTATATGCGGAGTGTTGATCCAGAATGAAATGGATGGTTTGGTGAACGCGTTGACTGAAGAAAGAGAACGATATTGGATGACCCCTGACATGACTAAAAAAGGAGCCGCGCCGGGCCATTGAGGTTCGCCACCTCTAGCGGACACACTTCTTCGATACCATATCTATTACATTTGTGATGCGATTTGGGTGCACCCCTTGATTTCGGAGTGTTGTTTCACGGTGTTGGGGTAGCTGCTGGCTATGCCCAACATCAGTCCGGATCACGCAACTACTAGTATCCTAGTTGGTATCGCCTCATGTACCTTGTCATACTGATTATCCTATTCGCGACCACTACGTTTTGATTTGTACCTTGAGTATATGGATTGCCCTCTGGTGACTTCCGGTTTTGGGGAAACTACGGTCTTGTATATGCTTTTGGGAATATAAAATGTGTTAAGAGGGATTATGGTAACACCTTAACGCTATTTTGATACTTTATATTATTGATAGGCATTATCTACTTAGCGTATATTACTGCATAGTAGATAGTTTAGTGGATCCTTGAGAGATGGAAAATCCCGTAACATCTCTTAAGTTATTGCACGCACGTTGACACTGGATAGGAGATGCCAAACCCCGTAGACAGCTCCGACGCCTTTGCACTCATATTTATTTACGATCGATTTAACTTTCATAAGGGTATTTAGTCCTGACTCGAGTGTTTTGTCTTTTCATTACGCTCGGGTCAGTCCTGAGTTTTCAGATTTTGAAGATCTATTCTGGAGGACGAAGACGAAGATTTGGTACACTATTACTATTATTACCGTTGCATCATGCTATCTGCTGCATTATTTAATTGTTCTGTTGTATATGTATAAACTCTGATAAATGTTGTATAAATAATTGTCAAAGTATAGTAGACAGCTTCATGAACTGTTTATTTGACTATTATATTTTATCGTTCCGCTGCGAGATTCTGTGTTGTTTCATTTCCTTTATTTCTTTCTTTTCTTTTCTTATTTACCCCAATAACCATCTGCCCTTTTGAACGGTTTGGAATCGACATGTGGATTTGATCGTCGGTTTAAACTGTCCCAAAAGGTGGGTCGTTACAAAATCGGTGCATCAATTATATTATTTTGTTTTTGAGTCTTAGGTCAATTTTGTTAAAATCTCTCCTCGTTTAAGTATATATTAGCTTATATATTTAACCTTCTTATTTTCAAATAATTTATACATATATAATATATATATTATATTATAAAAGTGTTTAAAGTTATATATATTATTATACCTGTGTAAACTATGCAAATTGCACAAATATTACCAGTTCAGTCGACTGACACTGAGGCTCAGTCGACTGACCCAAAAATTTCTGTGCAACATGCACTGGTGCACAGATATACAAATATATATTTAAAATTTGTTTGAATATTCAGTCGACTAACCCAGAAGTTCAGTTGACTGAATTTCTACAACAGCTACTTTTTGAAAAGACACGACTATTTGTGAAGAGTTACGAATCTCTACGAAAAGATTTGGACGCAACACGTCAATCGAAACTCTTCATCAACAATCACTGCTTTCTAACCTCTATAAATACATACTCTAACTTAATTCCAAATCATCTAATTTTCTTATCTAAATCTCTTGAATCTTTTTGCAATTATACTTTCAATTATTCTACATTAAAGTAATATTATACCTTTCTATTCTTCATAAACTTCAAATATATATATATATAGACACACACACATATATACACACACACTCGAGGAGAAGATTTGTAACATCTCACCTTTTTGTACGTTTTAAATTGACGATAAGCCACACCTGTCAGACTTAAACCATACAGAAGGGTGGATTGTTATTGGGGTGAATAAGAAAAGGCAGAGAAAGAAAAAAAACGAAATAGAATCTCACGGCGGAATGACAAAACATAATAATCAAATAACAGTTCATGAAGCTGTTTTACAAAACATTTGATTATACTTATACAACACATATCAGAGTTACACATACCAGAGAATAATAAATAATGTAGCGGAACAGTATGAACGTAGTGGAATGGTATAATAAATAATAGTAATGAAATATCCGTCTTCGTTCTCCAGAAATAAAGTCTTTGAATCCTGAAATGCTTAGACTGACCCAAGCGAATTGAAAAGATAAAACACTCGAGTCAGAACTAAAAGATCTTATGTAAGCTAAATCAATGGTAAATAATACGAGTGGAACGACGTCAGAGATGTTTACGGGATTTGACATCTCCTATCCAGTGTCTAACGTAAGTGCAGCGACTTAAGAGATGCTCGGGATTCACATCTCCCAAGGATCCGTTGAACTATTTACTATGTAGTAATATTTCGATATTATAATAATGTCTAATAGTTTAATAAACTTACTTTTAAATAGCATTAAGGCTTTACATTTTCCACTTTAACACGTAATAGTGCCAATAGTCTATACAGTACCGTAATACCTTCTGATCGGGAGGCTACCAGAGGATACTCCATAGGTACGACACAAATCAAACTCGTACAAGGCTCGCTAGGGTAAGTGACACGGCACAACAAGGCAATGCCACGGTAGGTATACCAATTACGCATCAAGGCTGGTGGTAACGCGTAGCAGCTACTACCGCCCACCTCGAGCCACACCCTCAAAATCAAAAATCAAAAATCAAAAGTGGTCACCGAATCAATCCAAAAGTAAGAGTATAATATCGAAGCAGTGTGTCCGATAAGAGGGGATGCCTCCTTTGCCCGAGAATCGCTCCTGTTTTAGCCACCTTATGCCAACTCACAGGAGTCTGGTCCATGTATATACCTTAATAGAACGTCGCCACCATCCTTCTTCATTCTGAAATTTCCACCGCGTACACGGTTGTTAAAGTGGTTTTCGGAGTTGGCAGAGAGTATGACAACTTCCGATCCCGGTCTCTTTAACAACCAAACATTATTATAACACCGCGGTCATTTCAAAATAATTTATACTCTAAAACCAAATATCATTGACTTTCAAAACCAAATCAATGCGATATCATTTTCATTTCAAATATATCCGTTTCTAATCATAACACTTTCAAAGTTATAATATTTCAAAGTCAAAATATTTGAATATTACCTTGAAACTCATGACTTTGAACATAACTTCCACCACTTAAATGGTATAAATATTTAAAATACTTCATATAAAATATCCTCTTCAATTTCCAAATCAATTCCCAAATCATAAACTTCAATTCAATCCCATTTCCAAATAAATTATTCCAAACTATATCGATTTCAAAACAGATTTGATCCACAAAATAAACCATTCCAAATTCAATATATTTCCAACTTTAAATATTCAACAATTTCACAACTGAGTTTGGAAATTTCATATATACGTATCAAATTCAATTTTCTATTATTTAGTTTTGAAATATTTTTACTTAACAAATCCATTATCATTTAAATAAATCCCAAATTACAAATAACTAAATATTTCCTTAAATTTATTTATACTTGAAATACTCCTTTGATTCACCTTAACTCAAAAATCAAGTGATAATAATCATACTTTTTTAAAATTTCCAATTTAATAAATTTCAGATCAACTTGTTTGAGTTAGTTCTAAAATAAATTCAATTTCAGATAAATTTCCGATTTATCTTCCAATCTTAATTTATTTAAATCATTATAAACTCTGTATATTAACATATGATTTAGATACTTAACCATTTTATCTTCCATAAAATCAAACTTTATTATTAAACTTATTTTATATTAAACAAATCATACATAGTTCAAAATCAAGAATAAAATAACATTATATAATATCAGAAATCAATATTTATATAAAACCATATATTTCTTTACAAAACCATAGAAATCAGTTCAA
Source organism: Allium cepa (assembly GCA_030765085.1). Taxonomy (NCBI): domain Eukaryota; kingdom Viridiplantae; phylum Streptophyta; class Magnoliopsida; order Asparagales; family Amaryllidaceae; genus Allium; species Allium cepa. The sequence goes on from CM060946.1 coordinate 198,148,765, forward strand.
AATATTTTATATATATAGTCCACAGTGTCTGTATAAAATTTTCTATCCTATGGTCAAGTGATACGGATTTTTATCATTTCAAACCGTAATTTAAAATATAAATACGGTTATATATCATTTCAAACCACAATCTCGAATGAAATAAAATCCATAACAACTTGCAGTTTATAACAATATAAAATACAACATCCATTCATCCAATATCAATCATCAACATTTATCACAATCATCATCCAATTCAAACAATAACATCAATATAGAACAGATAATGAATAACAGGTATTTACTGGCAGTTTATATTCAATAATAAATTAAATAACAATTTAACTGACAGTTTATATGCAATAATAATTTAAATAACAGTTTAATTCAAATAAATTCAGTTTAACCGAGATGATGATTAAAATATGCCAAACAGTCATAAATAAATTTCTAATCACATCATAAATCAATTTAACAAACATAAGAAATTTTAGAAGTTGCGAGTGGGTTAAAACACTCACCTTTTGAATTTAAATCCAATTTAAACGCAAAATTCAAACGACCTTAGAATTCATCCAAACCAGCGTCAAACTGTCCGGAATTTCAACACGATCCTAACAAAAGAAACGCATGTAAATCAGACATCATATGCAATAGTCATTGCGATTAGAACAATTTGAATTTTAAATATAATACAATAAAATAAAATAAAAAGAGACCACTCACGCTCAGACATGTCACCACGTTGTTCGCGATCGTCATGCGCGAGAGCTTCAGCTGCTCAAAACCGGAACCCTAGCCCGCCACCGATACTCCACGAATTATTTCGCCAACCCCAGCCAAAAGCACGTCGATCTGAATTCGCCACCAGCTTCCTCACCTCCGGCCGCCACTATCATAGCCGCGCGCACGAGCCTAGCCCCCCTAGAACGTCACGCTGCCGCTAATTAGGGTTAGCATTCATGGCCACTTCGTGCCCTCCTGATACACACAAACCCCACTGTTGCAAGCTACTCGACGACAGCAACACCCCCATGCCCTCTGATCGGCCTAAAAATACAGATCCACCATCCACTCCATCGACATCTCGTGGGCGGCCGAAAATTATTGACTATTTTCTGATCAAACAGTGGCTCGAATCGAGAAACAAATTGTAGATCTGAGATGCGCTCGTCGAGAGCTTCAGATCAATATATAATTTGATAGTATTTAAGGAGTTTGAAATTTTGGCTTTGAATTTGATTTGAAATTGCAATTGGAAATTCCTGTTCTGTCTTCCATTGGAAATAAAGAGGAGCAAATGGAATTGTACACACAGAAATGAGGAATAGAAAGGCTACTAGGGTTTATAACGAGGTATATATAGGTAGATTAGAAATAGAGATGAACGGACACGATTTGATTTGGACCGTTGAACGATAAACGGACCAAAAAGCTCGTTCCGACTCCCGAATGAAATTGGGTCAACCTATATATCAAAATAGATGTATTAAAATATTTTAAACGCAATGGAACAGTTTTCAAGTTCAAATTCCATCGTATGAAGAAGTTACGCTAAAATCAAGTTATTTCAAATTGATTTCAATTGATTTCAATTAATTGATTTCTAGGCGTTTTGAGCCCGTACGATCAAACGACAAGTCTGATCGCTACGAAACTTGAAATCCTATGATAATTCACTGTTATGGATCCGATGAAACTGATTTCGTCGAAATCCGAGTCAGTGACAAAAATGGCTATTTTTACATTAATTAAATTAAATTTATACTTAATTAATTAAATCAATTTTTCAATTCAAATTTTATAATTAGCAATCTTTATCATTTTTGATTTCTTGAACAATTTCAATAAATTAAATAAATTTAGATGTCAAATTAAAGTTGATAAACCCATAAATTTCAGTGTTTGATTTCAATTTCACTAAATTCAGAAATTAAAATTTAAAATTCCAAAAATCCATTTATTAAAGTCCAAACTTTCTTATCCAAGTCTTTCATTATAATAAGAATATAATTAACATTTGGTTATATCTTGGTACATTAATATTTCCCAATTTCATCTCAATTCCTATTTACGTAATATTTAAATATTAAATTTCATTTAATTTCACTTAATCCAATTTATTAAATTTAAATTTAAAATCTTGATTTCCATTCTTACTTTATTATCAAACGACAACTTTTATAATTACTTTCTAGCATTGATCCTATCAAATTATAATTTATTACGTATTATTTTATCAATCAATATAGCCTTGAATCTATTTCCCAATTTACTAATTACAATCAATTAAAACCTTACAATTGTTTCAATTAGTCAGGATTGCACTAAATTTGTAATTTATTAACTTGCATCAACATTCTTACATTTCATTCCCGTTATAAATTCAATAACAAATTACAAATTTTTAATTATTCTAGATTTAATTGCTAAAATCTTATTAAATTCACAAATTTTAAACATCGAAAATTACGGGTCGTTACACTCTCCCCCACTCAAAACTTTTTGTCTCCGAAAAGGAAAAAGAAGGGACAAGAAAGAATTAAGAAAACAATATATCTTACTTAAAATATTAATTTTATAAACACATAAATTTACAAAATCAATTAATTTTAAATAAAATATACCAGTTTATAACCATTAAATCCTTTTTATACTCAAATTAATAAAGTATGGAAAACATTTTCAAAAATTTTCTAAGTCCAAAATTCACGGAAAATTTCGGCAGAGTTTCCTTTGTACGGAGAAGCTCGGGAGAAAATATAATATCAATACATAACAATATATAACAATATTTCAAAATAATATATCCCAACAACGGGAAATATATATATATATATATATATATATATATATATATATATAATAGCGCTATAAAACCATAATCCGAGAACCTACCTATTTGTCGGGCATTTAACACCTAATTATGAAACCAAAAGCAATAGCAATTGCTTCCATAACCTATATTTCACTTATATAATCCAAGGAAGTTAATAATTATATAAAGCAAAATATTTAAAGTTGTTTCAACCACCAACGAACAAATCAATATAACAACAATCAATTTCAACCAACAGCATACACATCAAATACTATTCAAACATCCAAGCAAGACAAACAATTGGTTTGTTCGTGTTAAGACACTTTAAATCACATAGAATGACAAATAATTATGAATATTCCACTTACTCAATAGTCTTAGGTAAACTCAATAGATTATTCATACATCTAAGCAATTAAATGTATCCTTTACCCAAACAACTCATAAACCAAAACAAACAACGATTCCAAATAATAAATCAAGTTCATTCTTGTCAATTTAATTTCATAACATTTGTTGTTTGATTTCCTTTTCATTCATATATTGATTTATCTTTTTAATTTACATTTATTTCTTGCAAATTTTCTTTTTATTGCATTACATTCATTCATTTCTCAATTTCATTTATTTTCATTCATTTATCCATAGTATTCAACAGTTCCAAAGTTCAAAATCATTTTTACTTACAATATTCATCTTTCTACTTATTTTTATTATAAATAACTTCAACCTTTACTTAAGTTTATTATCATTTATTTATAAATTTTATATTATATTTAATTAGTAGCATTTCAGTCATAACTTAAGTTATAACAATTGTAATGATTAATTCTTATTTATAAAAGAAAATTCATTGAATACTTTCATTACTTCAAGTTTTACTTGTAAAATTTTTCATTACATTTTTTTTACATCTTAACTTTTTATAATTGGTAAGTTATATATATGCTTTAAGAATGTAATTGAAAATTATACAAGTTTATCTCCATTCTTTTTCAATTAATTTAATGTCCAATAATCCTATCTTGTCTTATAGGTTACACATTTCAAATTTTCTTGTACTTTCATTCATAAGCTAGAATTTAATCTCTAATTTCAATTAAAGGTTCCAATTATTAATTAGTTACATTCCGTTTCACTACAATAACTGAAAATATTAATTAACGAAAACTTAAGAACTAAATACCTGGTTAAATTTCAAATCATTTTAAAAATAGTAGATAAACGTATATATTTACAATTTATATGTCCAATTATATTTAAACAATTTAAAATTTATATTTGTTTTCAAAACAAATCTGCAGTAAAACTACTAAAGTGGCCTTCCCACTTTGAAACTCGAAATGAATATCGATGATGCGTGCACTCATTACCGAAATTATTTTCCAACGACAGAGAAGGGAGTACAGAACTTATTTCTTTCAAAGTTTCTTTAAAGCAATTTTTTCAAACCATATTGAAACATTTATATCAGAAAATAATTCTAAATAATATTATTATTATATCCCAAAATCATTCAAAGGAAATTTTCAAAAATCCCAGAAATTAAGTTCTAAAATTTTCAATTTTCATTTATTTTTTTCTTCAAATCTTGTTTCAAATCAATATTTATAAATTTCACTATCTAACAACCAATATATTACAACCAAATATAACCCTTATAAGAATTTTGTTATATATATATATATATATAGAAAATATAATAGGCAAAATTATTTCATTCAGCTATATTCAAAAAAATATTGTGTCGGTCTGTCCTATTAAGTGTTTAGAAATCCCTATTGATGTCATAGCGTCCTATGCACCAACCAGAATTTATAAATACAAAACGGAACAAATTAACACAGTATTAAAACCTTTTATAACACTAACAAATATGCTCTCTCACACACACGCGCGCACACACACACACACACACACTCTCATTGACTCATGACAGAGTATTACTACCCTATCGATAAAGAGTCAGACCCCATAAAGCTAAGGTTTATCGCTAAACCAATGCTCTGATACCAGATGTAACATCCCGCCTTTTTGTATATTTTAAATCGACGATAAACCACACATGTCAGACTTAAAGCATACAGAAGGGCGGATTGTTATTGGGGTGAATAAGAAAAGGCAGAGAAAGAAAAATACAAAACAGAATCTCACAGCGGAATGACAAAATATAATAATCAAATAACAGTTCATGAAGCTGTTTTACAAAACATTTGATTATACTTATACAACACATATCAGAGTTACATATACCAAACAATAATAAATAATGCAGAAGAACAGTATGAATGTAGTGGAATGGTATAATAAATAATAGTAATGAAATCTCCATCTTCATCCTTCAGAAATAAAGTCTTCGAATCCTGAAATGCTCAGACTGACCCGAGTGAATTGAAAAGACAAAACACCCGAGTCAGAACTAAAAGATCTTACGTAAGCTAAATCAATGGTAAATAATATGAGTGGAATAGCGTTAGAGATGTTCACGGGATTTGACATCTCCTATCCAATGTCTAACGTGAGTGCAGGAACTTAAGAGATGCTCAAGATTCACATCTCCCAAGGATCCGTTAAACTATTTACTATGTTGTAATATTTCGCTGTTATAATAATGTCTAATAGTAAAATAAGCTTACTTTTAAATAGCATTAAGGCTTTATATTTTCCACCTTAACACGTAATAGTGCCAGTAGTCTATACAGTACCGTAATACCTCTTGATTGGGAGGCCACTAGAGGATACTCCATAGGTACGACACAAATCAAACTCGTACAAGGCTCACTAGGGTAAGTGACACGGCATACAAAGGCAATGCCAGGGTAGATATACCAATTACACATCCGGGCTGGTGGTAACGCGTAGCAGCTACGCCCACCTCGAGCCACACCTCCAAAATCAAAAATCAAAAGTGGCCACCAAATCAATCCAAAAGTCAGAGTATAATATCGAAGGAGTGTGTCCGATAAGAGGGGCTATGGCCTTGGCCCGAGAATCGCTCTTGTTTTAGTCACCTTATGCAAACTCACGGAAGTCGGGTCCACGTATATACCTTAATAGAACGTTGCCACAATCCTATTTCATTCTGTAATCTCAACCGTGTACACGGTTGTTAAAATGGTTTTCGGAGTTGACAGAGAGTATGACAACTTTCGATTCCGGTCTCTTTAACAACCAAACGTTATTATAACACCGCTGTCATTTCAGAATAATTTATACTCTAAAACCAAATATCATTGCCTTTCAAAACCAAATCAACGTGACATCATTTTCATTTCAGATATATCCTTTTCTAAAATCATAACACTTTCAAAGTTATAACATTTCGAAATCAAAACATTTGAATATTACCATGGAACTCAAAACTTTGAACATAACTTCCACCACTTAAATGGTTTAAATATTTAAAATACTTTATATAAAATAGCCTCTTCAATTTCCAAATCAATTCCCAAATCATAAATTTCAATATAATCCCATACCCAAATAAATTATTCCAAATTATATCGATTTCAAAACAGATTTGATCCACAAAATAAACCATTCCAAATTCAATATATTTCCAACTTTAAATATTCAAAAATTTCACAACTGAGTTTGGAAATTTCATATATACATATCAAATTCAATTTTCTATTATTTAGTTTTGAAATATTTTTACTTAATAAATCCCTTATGATTTAAATAAATCCCAAATTACAAATAACTAAATATTTCCTTAAATTTATTTATACTTGAAATACTCCTTTAATTAACCTTAACTCCAAAATCAAGTATAATAATCATACTTTTTCAAAATTTCCAATTTAATAAATTTCACATAAACTTGTTTGAGTTAATTCTAAAATAAATTCAATTTCAAATAAATTTCCGATTTATCTTCCAACCTTAATTTATTTAAATAATTATAAACTCTATATATTACATATGATTTAGATACTTAACCATATTATCTTCCATAAAATCAAACTTTATTATTAAATTTATTTTATATTAAAAAAATCATACATAGTTCAAAATCAAGAATAAAATAACATTATATAATATAGGAAATCAATATTTATAGAAAACCACATCATTCTTTACAAAACCATAGAAATCAGTTCAAAATATTTTATGTACATTGATCACAGTGTTTGTATAAGATTTTCTATCCTATGGTCAAGTGATACAGATATTAATCATTTCAATCCGTAATTTAAAATATAAATACGGTTATATATCATTTCAAACTGCAATCCCGAATGAAATAAAATCCATAACAACTTGCAGTTTATAACAATATAAAATACAACATCCATTCATCCAATATCAGTCATCAACATTTATCACAATCAACATCCAATTCAAACAATAACATCAATATAGAACAGATAATAAATAACAGGTATTTACTGGCCGTTTATATTCAATAATAAATTAAATAACAATTTAACTGACAGTTTATATGCAATAATAATTTAAATAACAATTTAATTCAAATAAATTCAATTTAACCGAGATAATGATTAAAATATGAGAAACGGTCATAAATAAATATCTAATCACATAATAAATCAATTTAACAAACATAAGAAATTTTAGAAGTTCTGAGTGCGTTAAAACTCACCTTTTGAATTTCAATTGAATTTAAATCCAATTTAAATCCAAAATTCAAATGGCCTCAGAATTCATCCAAACCAGCGTCAAACTGTCCGGAATTCCAACACTATCCTAGCAAAAGAAAACGCCTATAAAGCAGACATCATATGCAATAGTTTTTGCGATTAGAAAAATTTGAATTTTAAATATAATACAATAAAATAAAACGAGACCACTCATGCTTAGACACGTCACCACGTTGTTCGCGATCGTCACACGCGAGAGCTTCAGCTGCTCAAAACAGAAACCCTAGCCCGCCGCCGATACTCCACGAATTGTTTCGCCAACCCCAACAAAAAACACGTCGTTCTGACCTCGCCACCGGCTTCCTCACCTCTGGCCGCCCCTACCATAGCCGCGCGCACGAGCCTAGCCCTCCTAGAACGTCACACCGCTGCTAACTAGGGTTAGCATTCACGGCCACTTCGTGCCCTCTTGATACACACAATCCCCACCGATGCAAGCTACTCGACGACCGCAACAATCCCATGCCCTCTGATCAGCCTAAAAACATAGATCCATCGTCCACTACATCGACATCTCACGAACGGCCGAAAATAATTGGTCATTTTTTGATCAAACTATGGCTCGAATCGAGAAACAAATTGAAGATATGAGATGCACTTGTCGAGAGCTTCAGATCAACATATAATTTGATAGTATTTGAGGAGTTTGAAGTTTTGGTTTTGAATTTGATTTGAAATTGCAATTGGAAATTCCTGTTCTGTCTGCCATTGGAAATAAAGAGGAGCACCTGGAATTGTACGCACAGAAATAAGGAATAGAAAGGCTGCTAGGGTTTATAACGAGGCTTATATAGGTAGATCAGAAATAGAGATGAATGAGCACGATTTGATTGGACCGTTGAACGATAAATGGATCGAAAAGCCCGTTCTGACTCCAGAATGAAATTGGATCAACCCATATATCGAAATAGATGTTTTAAAATATTTTAAATGCAATGGAAAAGATTTTAAGTCTAAATTTCATTATATGAAGAAGTTATTCTAAAATCAAGTTATTTCAAATTGGTTCCAATTGATTTCAATTAATTGATTTCTAGGCGTTTCGAGCTCGTACGATTAAACGACAAGTCTGATCGCTACGACTTAAAATCCTATAATAATCAACCGTTACGGATCTGATGAAATGGGTTTTGTCAAAATCCGAGTCAGTGGCAAAAATGGCAATTTTTACATTAATTAAATTAAATTAATATACAATTAATTAAACCAAAATTTCAATTCAAATTTTATAATTAGAAATCTTTATCATTTTTGATTTCCTGAACAATTTCAATAATTTAAACAAATTTAGATGTCAGATTAAAGTTGATAAACCCTTAAATTTCAGTGTTTGATTTCAATTTCATAAAATTCAGAAATTAAAATTTAAAATTCCAAAAAATCCATTTATTAAAGTTCAAATTTCGTTATCCAAGTCCATTACAATAAGAATATAATTAACATTTGGTTATAGCTTGGTACATTAATATTTCCCAGTTTCATCTTAATTCCTATTTACGTAATATTTAAATATTAAACTTCATTTAATTTCACTTAATCCAATTTATTAAATTTAAATTAAAAATCTTGATTCCCATTCTTACTTTATTATCAAACAACAACTTTTATAATTACTTTCTAGCAATGATCCTATCAAATTATAATTTATTACATATTATTTTATCAGTTAATATAACTTTGAATCTATTTCTCAATTTACTAATTACAATCATTTAAACCTTACAATTGTTTCAATTAATTGGGATTGCACTAAATTTGTTATTTATTAACTTGCATCAACATTCTTACATTTTATTTCCATTATAAATTCATTAACAAATTAAAATTTTTTATGTAACAACCCGGAGTTTAGTAACAGTTAATTATCGTCAAACGACGATTAAATGAGTTGTTAATTGATATTGGGAGTTTTCATCAGGTTTAAATTCATTTGAAAGTTCATTGTATGTTAAGTGGGCTTTAATAATCTCGGCCCACGATTCCTTTAAAATTTTGATCCCGATTATATTGAAGCAGACCCGCCCCTTTCATTCTCACGCATTCGAAACCCTAACGAAAAAAAATGGCGGCTTGGTTTCTCGTCCGTCCCTCCTCCTTTCAAATATTTTTCACATCGCAAGCCCCAATCTATGCGTGAAAAAGCGAAATAATGGATGCTAGAGTATGATCGTCTTCGTGGCCGCCGCAGCTTGATTTGGTGTGGCGATAATTTCTGGATACCACTGCTTCGAAATTGAGACTGTCGAGCTTTGATTCGAGCTATGGGAAACATAAGTGAGTAATTCTTATTACTCACATCTAATTCAAGTGTGTTTCAATGTTGTTGCTTTCTCTGATATTTTCAATTCGCTCGGTTTTGTACATTTGATTTGATTTTGTTCGATGTTGATATTTTTCTGACTTGAGTTGGTTTTGAGACAGTTGATTTAAGTTGCATTATAAGGTGACTTCGGCTTTGAATTACTTTGTTCACCTCAGCAGTTATGCCCTGTTCAAAGTTGATACTTGCATTTGACATTGGTCGCTTGATTTTGTGAAAGTATGAACTTATTTAATTTTTGCTATATATCATTGTTTTGAAATTTCTACGATGCTTCTGAGTCTGTTTGCATTTCCTGTTCTGTTTATATTGACTTCGGCATTTAACTATCTTGGTTCAAAACTGCTGCTTTGATTTTCAGTTGCACTTAGTATCACTTGTTGTGCGTCTCCTTGCAGTCAAGTGTGTTTATCCCTTTCGTGTGTTCAACCTGACTTGATTTTGCAGTTGCCTTCCCTGTCCACTCTAATTCACTGTTGTAGTCAGGTGTTCATTACCCTGATTGGTTGGGCACTGACTTAAGTTGAGCCTTTTTCATACTACTGGTCCATAGTTGTTGCCATTTGACATTGTGTACATTGTTGGTATCTGCATTCGAACTTGACATTTTTGACTCGTCCATTTGTGAGTTTGGTGCTTTGTTCATTTGAGTCATGTTAGCTCTATATTAAACCTGGTTTCAGGGATCACCTCTATTTTATGTACATGAGGTTGTAGCATCATATGCACACATATGTTGTTCACTGAGTTGTTGCTTTTCACCGTTTGAATTTGGTCTTTGGTTGATGTTAATCACTTCGTAATTGCTGGGTATCGAGCATGGTCCATGTAACAATTGAGTCATTCGAGTCAGGGGAATTTTTGTGCAGTTAGGCTTGCTGACTGGACATCATTGTATGAGGTTACTGCCCTTGTATTCTTTTACATGCGGTGCAGTTGTAGTTGAAGTATCCTTCTGTTAATAGTGGTGCACTTGGGTTATGATTCGTTGTCGTGGTCTGTTTCACCGGTGCTCTCATTGATGTTGCACTTGCTGGAGTCTAGTTTTGTAGTTGCATGAATGCGGTGCACTAATCATGTCATTTCCATAGTACTCAACCACTTGATCACTTGTGTACATATGCTATTTGTGCATTGACTTCATGAAGTTTCTACCACTACCCTAGTTCTGTTTGCATTTGACCTTGAGTTTGTGTGTGAATTTTCATTGTGCACATATCACCGTAGTGGCAAGGCAGTGCACGCAAGCGTGAACTGCAGCCACACGGTATGGCTTTTATGATATTCTATTTTGTTTTGATTTATTGATCTTTTGCATATTCTATATGCTGTAGTGGCGAGGCAGTACACGCGTGCGTGTACTGCAGCCCTACCAGAGTTGTTGTTTTAAATTAGATTTTGTTGTTAATTGCCGTTTAGGCAATTCTGATGTTTTCTAAATTATCTTCATCGACATTCTTTTCTTTTATCTTTGTTGATGATTTAAATCTGCTGATTTGTTGTTTAACACTGTTACGTGTTGTATTTATCGTTATCCGATTTCTTTATTTAAGGATCGGATAGACGCGATTTATTGTGTTTGTCGTCTATTCATTATTTAATTATTATTGCTTCTATGCACTAATGACTGAGTTTGAATTAGACTGACCCGTGTATTATTTTCTTTTGAATTTAATACTCGGGTCAGACCGAGTATTTACCGGTTGTTGATATCTTACTTTGGATTGCTGCTAGAGCTATGAAGTCTCTTCATATCTTATGGAGTAGTCGTCGTCATGTTTAGTAGTCAGTGTATTTGTATAGGTTGTTGTATATCCATGTATATTATTCACGATAATGTACTTGTATATGTAACTTCCAGAGTCGACAGTGTAGTCGTATCATATGTATTGTATCACGTGTATATCAACTGACATCAGTTATATGTGTATATATATATATATATGAGACTTTCTGTTATATTTGTGTTCCGTATTTACTTTATCTGTGTTATTATTATATATATTGTCCTAAACTATTATGAACCATCGTAGTTCGTTTTATACTAGAATTGAGTATGTCGATGGGAGTAAATAAATATGAGATGAGAATTAAAAATATATACCACTCCTATCGAGATAACCAATACTAGTGTAAGGCCTAACTACGGATGGCCGCTCCTATCCAGCCTTATTCTTCGTAATAACAGACAGTATTTCTTTTAATACTCTTTGTTATTGTGAGCATAGAGGTTGGGCGTCACATTTTATTTATTCTAGATTTAATTACTAAAATCTTATTAAATTCACAAATTTCAAACATCGAAAATTATGGGCCGTTACAAGATTATAGGAAGGGTGTACTACAAGTGACAAATTCGTGTTATTAGAACACACAAAGTCAAAGCAAACCTTTGTATTTGTTGAAGTCCTGTTCTGCTGCACAAGCATCTGAAGTCCTCTTTGGCTGTTGAGGCTAATTCATGGTATGCTGCTCAGGTCCCTGTTCGGCTACTCAGGGATTGTATAGACCTGTTTCTCTGGGTTAAATGAGGGTTATTGTTTTAGTGAAATTCTAGAAGGAGTCTGGGACTGGAAGTAGGACGGTGCTCCGAACCAGTATAAAAATCTCTAATGTCATTTTATTATACTGCTTTTATATTCCGCACTATTTACTGTATTACTATCATCACTGTACTTTGTATTATCATATATCCATATTACACGATCCATAGCACACTTTCACAAGGCCATGAGTACTAAGCTTGGCCGTGTACATCTAAGGGTCTTGGACTCGATTCCATAAGCTCTGGTGCGTCGATATCGGAGCTGTAGCTAATTTTGTATTAGCTCGAAGGGAAAATGAAGTTGAGAACTATAGTATTATATGCTATTGGATGTTTCATATGTTTGATTATGATTGTTGATGATGATTTTTTAACATGAACGTTGAATACGTATGCAAGTCATGGAAATACACGGTGATAAGCACAAAGGAAATCACTTTCTTTTATTTAATGAATAGATATATATGGAATGTTAAACCTCTTTAAAAAGGGTTTATAATGAGTTTGAAATGTTTTGTAAACATTTAGAAGTGTTTTGGTGAAGTTTGAATGAGAATGGAAAATTTAGTTAAAAAAAGGTGCGTCATGTAACGACCACGTGACGGCAGTTCGCTATTTCGTGCTATAAAAGCCAAATGAGCATATAAAATGGAATATAGCTCTAAATTCTTTGAGATAAGTATTTTCCAAACTAGTATATCCATTGTTTTCCAAAAAATAAAGAAAATCGAGACTTCGATAATCAAATTTTGAGATATGAGTAAAACAAGCTTTTTGAAAAATCGTGGTTTGTAGTTCGGAATCCAAAATTGGATTTCTTTGAAAAAGATATTTTAAAATTGTTTAAAATTATGAAATAAATTCTAAAAATCTTTAATAAGTTTTATAAGTGATTTGCGTTATGAAAATAAATTTTCAAATGATAAAAAGTCGTTTTGATCAATATAGCTTAAAAAAATCACTTTCTAAAGCACTTTTTTGTAGTAATTTTCTATAACTTTTAAATTCAAGTTTTAAACTTAACGATTCTTTTCCAAATCTTTTATAAAAATTTTCAAATGGAAAGTTAAGTCTTTTAATAATGATTTGAGGTTTTTATAACTTTTTTAAAAGAGTTTAAATAAACAATTTAAAGAAAAGCTATTACAAATTTAGTGGTTTAATCTTTGCTCTAAAAGCCAATGAGTAAACTGGATTTTTCAAATCATGAAATCTGGATGTGAGATGCATAAACTAAGGAATTTTTTAGGATCAACCAATGCACTGGCTCAACTGGCCTCTTTCTTGGACGAGGGATAGATAAGGTCGAAATGTCGAAAACGAGTTAAGTAAAGATTAAAATTTTCAAATGTAAATTAAATACAACTTTGATTTTTACAAAGATGAACTTTTTATACTTAGTGTTAAAGCTCGAAGAGGGAATCTGTACTATTTACGGAATTTAAAGGGTGATTTCGCCGTTATTCCATCCATAGTATTTGTTGAATATGAGAATTGATATCGAGTAGAATTAAATGATTTCTATAGATTCTATTCACTAACTATTTACTGGTTTTGGATTAACATCCTAAATAACATGGTTTTATCTAAATAAAATTTTGAGTTTTGAATTAGGGAATCTTTGTTAAGATTTAAATGAAATAATTTGAAAAAAATTTCCTAAGTGTAAAACGAAACGATTTCTAATTATTCCAAGTTTTAAAAAAAATGGTTATAAGAAATCAAAGGATTTGATAAGAGAGGTTTAATGATTCTGCATATATCGACAAGAATATTTTCAAAATATATATCTTCAAAGGAGATTTTTGCTAAAAAGAACTTAATCAACTAAAGAATGATTCTCTATTCACAAAAATATCTTTTTATCGATGATTGGTTTGAAGGGACCGGGGTCGGATTTGAGATAATCCCTATCTGAAACTACTTTGAACTAATGTATGTGTTCGAAAATTGAAGACCTAATAAAGAAAATGAAGGACGAAGATCGAAGATTTTAGGGTTGAAAAGGCTGCTTGTTGATAATTCTGGTTAGCTCCTAAATACTAAAGTAGCAGTGGTCCCTTCATTTCTAAAACTCTTTGGGTTGCAAGGACTACTTGCTACTGATCCTAGGGTTAGTCCTCGATAGGATGTGGTAGGCGAGTGCCTTCGGTTTTGTTCATTCCCAAAAGGAACTTGTATGGACGAATGTCTGACATTGCATTTCTAGTTACATAAGTGATCTCTACGAACGTATGATCTGCTTGCTGGCAGAGAAGGCAATTTCTGTTAGCTTAACACCCTATCCTAAGACGTATGAGCTCAGGAGTTATACATTAGTAGAAATCAATTGTGTGACCATGGAATAGCAGTATGGCATTCAAAGGAAGATGACGTGCTACGTGAAAGTTAATCATTACCTCAAGCCTCACACCCGGAAATGACCGAAACATGGTAGATGCGGTAAGGCTTTATGGTTCGTAACCATTAGGGTATGATCATCCCCTTCTATATATATTTCTACATGCTATAATGTTCAGGTTTAAATCATTGTAGAGGTATGTTGTAATGGCCCTTGTATATGTTGGTAACGGTCGGAGTTATGACATATTCGGTAATATCTAGGAAGAGGTTGGTCGGTCTTGTTTTGGTAGAAGGCCATCAGTTAGGCCTTGGTATATTCTTCTAGAGATGCATTGTTATAATGTAGTCCCTTCGCTTGGTCGTTAGTATGGAAATCCATTCTGCGATAAGAGCCTTCCATTTGTTTGTAAAACCTAGTATGCCGGAATTCAATAATGGTAACAATTTCGGCTAAGATTAATAAGTTTACTTGCAATTTTTTTGAAGTATATCATTAAAAACAATATTAAGTGATTTTATATAATAGTGATTTGGTTATCATAAGATAAAAACCCGTTTTGTATTTATGTGCGGCGTGGTCTTATGAGATACCTTTTAGGTTTTCAAAATGCATATTTTGAGTTCTCACACCAATCCCATGACTGACCCGAAGTTTATTTTTCCCTTTCCTTAAACTCTAGGCCCACAAATTTTCTTAGTCAGCCTAGTAGTCAGGTTTAGTTTAGAAGAAATATGGATGGAGCTTGAAGAATGGAGTCAAAAGATTTTTCTAAAGATTTTTGTCTATTTCCACCACACTCTTGTGTTATAGTATTCCGCATTTGTAAGAATGGGAATTTATGACTGTCCATATTTTGAACTCTAATAAATGTATATTAATTTCCACTGTAATTTTTTTATTGAAATAACATATGTGAGATTCTATTCTGCCTTTATTTTTCTTTCTTACCCTTGAGAATCTGCTTCTCCGGCACTTAGATTTATGGCACATGAATACCGAGAATGTATTAATATCGATTTTCAAAATTCGGAGAAACGGGTCCTCATAGCGTGGTATCAAAGCTTAGGTTGAGCAAATACCTGAGCCTGATATGAGTAAAAGACTCATCAGAGATAGGGTTAGTAATACCCGAGGATGAGTAACTCATTAGAGATAGGATTAGTAATAGCCTAGAATGAATTTGAGCATATATGAGTGTGTATTTGTTAATATCGTATACAAATGAATTTGGTTTTATATGAAATCATTTTACCTAAAAATATATACATATATACTTGAGGAAAAAGATGTATTTTGGTAAAATCTTCAAAAGAATTTTTGAAAGAACAAAACATTTTGGTACAAAGAATTTTAAAAGCTAGCTCCAGGAATGAATCTCAAGTGTTAAACAAACTTCTCTACCTAAAAATATCCTAGCAATTACCTACTACTTAGGTCTAAAAGAATAATTGTTTACCTTGTAGAAACTGCATGGGGGAAATTACACGAAATACGAGTCCTCTAAAGCAAATTGGGTCGAGAATCATTGTTCTCCCTAGCAACAAAAAGGAGCAACCAAAATATCCATCTAGCAATGGTGGATTCCCAATTGAGGAAGAATATGCCCCATACAATCTAAGGGGTGAACATGGATATCCTATGGCCGAAATGCTTGTACCGCCTCCAGCTCCAGAAGTAATTATGATTTCTAGCGATGACGAACCCGAGCATGCATTGGAGGGAAATTGGATAGCAGATCTCGCTAGCTCCATTTTGGAACTAATAGAAGAAATTGAGCTAATGGAAGAAGAATCAAAACCCATAGAAGGGGAAATAGAACCCATAGAGGAGGAATCAGAGCTGATAGAAGACCCTGATGTTATCATATCGAGTGAGTGTAGCAACGTAGTATGGGATATGAACAGGGAGCTTGTTTTATGGCAGGGCGGATCATCTAGTTCGTATATAAACTAGAACAAGATAGAAAGCAATAATGAAGAAACAACAAGAGAAGAAGAGGAGGAGGGTCGAAGAATTCGAAAACTCTTAGGAGGAAAATGTGCAAAGTTTGGAAGAATTAGAAAAGGGCGAGGTCATTCTTGGAATACTAGTTGGCATGGGACATGTCCCATGGAACCAACCATGGTTACCTCAGGTTATAGGAGAGGTGTCGGAGGAAGACGACAATGAGGCTGACGATGAGCTTGAAAGTGATAAAGAAGGAGAAGTTGAAGTGATGATGGACCTTGGTAATTAGAGTCCACCGTCAGGGGAGTTGGGAATAGTTCTAGTATCTATAAGTTGGATAAGATATTTATTTTTATTTAGTGTTTTGTATTGTATTAGTGTAAGGTAGGAAGAGGAATTTTTCTTTTTGGACCCAAGCTTTAAAAATTTTAAATGATGTAAGCATGTGAGAGTTTATAATATGATGTTGTTCTAACTTCTCATGAGTATGGATCTTTAAAATAAATCTTTAAAGTTATAAATGAATGGTTTCGGGGGTTTGTAGTAAATGATGTTTTAGCAACATTTGTTTTTAAATCCTTGAATGACCCTTTGGAAGAAATCTTATGGGTATATTTAGATCTTTAATAATGGGATTTTAAAGATGATAACAAGTATCATGATCTTCTACATAAAAATAGAAAACATTATAAGTTCAAATTTATAAGAGAAAAGGAGTTTATTATAACAATATTTCGGTATATTTTAATCTCTTTGATTATATTTTAAAGTAAGTAAAACTTATTAAGAAAATTATGAATATACTTAAAAAATTGGGTAAGTATATGAATACTTTCATCAATTGAATCTGCAAAAGTAAAGAGTGTGTGTGTGTGTGTGTGTAAAGGAAGTTTTAATTAGTAAATTAAAGAGTATTAATTAATAAAGCAAGTTTAACTACTAAAGAATGTTTTCACATTTGATGTTAGCTAAAGGAAGTTTATGGTGATTTATCAATTTAATGAATTATTTTGAAAGTGAGTTTTTCAAAAACCATTAATATATGTTTAGAGATGTATTATAATAAAAAGATATTTATCTTTTGAAAGGAAATGTGTTTTTAAGTAGAAATATTTGGAAATAAAAATGTAAAATGCTTATGTATAAAGAAGTATCGTTATTAAAGTTTGAATGAAAGATGAATGTTTTATGATGTATTTTCATAAAAACATTTGGAAAAGTTAATTAATTCATACGAAGTATATGTACTATTTCGTTGCACGATTTAATCTAAGATTCAAGTGCAGAACTTTGACATGTTTGACACTTATCTGAAAGAGGATTTATTACTCAATTATCGACAAAAAACATTGATGAGGGTTTATGGTCAGATGCTCGAGTTTTCAATCATAGTTGAGAGCTATGCAAGGAAAACTAAAGTTCTAATCAGGAAGCCTGGTTAGAGTCCGCACTAATGGATCGTGGATCAATACTAGTTTAGAAATAAAGTTATGAATTCAAATAATAGATTGGATCAGATATTGCATATGGATGATCTATATACATCGTATGGGTGTAAGTTTAAAGATAAATATTTTAGGCAAACCTTTGGGTTTTTGTTTGGGTAATTTCAGGGACGAAATTCTTTCAAGGGTGGAGTCTGTAGCGACCCACCAATTTATCGCTTTGATAAATTGTACTTGTTTTTAAATTTATGCAAATAAATGGTTCATAATACAAATAATATTGTTTAAGTGATAATAAATAATAGTAGTCTTGTTTTGAATAAATATTTACAAAATATTTTCCTTGAAATTTATATCGATAAAAAGGATATTTATAAATAAAGATTTATAAATCTAAACTGAGATTTAATGACTAAATAATTATTTTAATTATTCAAATAGTTATTTTAAATAATGATAATTCATTTTGAATAGTTATAAAGTGATAATAAATCATTTATAATAGCTTTATAAAGAGATATGTTTGATTTGAAAATATAAGAAAAAATCGATAACGCTTTATCAGTATAATAGCAGTTACTGTAAATAATTGCGATATTTATTTATATGGTTTTGTAAACGAAATGTGATCATTTTAATTAACTAAAAATGATAAGAAATTTAAAAATTTTACAAATATATGTACGTTAATTAATAAATAAAAATGTGACCGATAATCAATTCCCTAGATTTCAACGATTTAACAAACAAAAGTTGTTCGAAGAAGGTTGAAGTGTTATGCACCTATGTGTACATGCATATATATGATACATGCACAAGATAACGTATACATGTGTACATGAGCATTTTTATACATATATATGTGTGTGTGTGTGTGTGCGCGTGTGTGTGTGCGCGCGCAAATTACAAAAATAATTAAAAAAATTCCTAAAGCTTAACCTTTAAGTAACCAAAAAGCAAACATCAACTCATTGTACCATAACATCACCTCACATAGCTTGGGGAAGCCGTGGGAGGGGTAGGAGGGGTGTGTGCTAGGGGTGTTTTGTTAATTTTGCTTTTATTTTATTCAAAGTTTTTTTCTATAAATACCACCCCTCTATTCTTCTTTCTCTTCTTTTCTTTCTAAGAGTCTCTCTAATGGCTTCTTATTCATAAAAAACATAGAAATGTTAGGAAAAAATATCTTAACTAAATGAGGAAAATATATACACTAGTTTATAATGTCAATCCACTTAAAAACTAGTTTAAAACTCATCCTCTACCCTTCCAAAATCCACGCCCACCACCCCACACCACCAAGGATGTGAGTTCCAAGCTAGGTCGTGCACATCTAAGGGTCTTGGACTTGATTCCATAAGCTCCGGTGCATCGATAGCGGAGCTATAACCAATTTTGTATTAGCTCGAAGGGAAAATTAATCCGAGAACTCCTAAACTATTTATTATATGCTATTGGATGTTACATATGTTTCATTATGATTGTTGATGATGATTGTTAAATATGAATGTAGAATATATATGCAAGTCAAGGAAATACACGGCGATAAGCACAAAGAAAATCATTTTCCTTTATTTAATGAATTGGTATATATGGAATGTTAAACCTCTTTAAAAAAAGGTTTGAGTTTGAACTTTTTTGTAAACATTTAAAGTGTTTTGGTGAAGTTTGAATGAGAATGGAAAATTTAGTCAAAAATATGCGCGTAATGTAGTGATAGTTCGCAATTTCGCGATGTAAAAGTTAATCGAGCATACAAAATGAAATATAGCATGGAATTCTTCTAGATAAGAACTTTTCAAACTATTATACTCATATTTTTCCAACGAAGAAAGTAAATTAAGATTTCGGTAAGTAGATTTTGAGATATGAGTAAAATAAACTTTTTGAAAAATCGCGGTTTTGCAGTTCAGAATTCAAAACTGGATTTCTTAGAAAATGATATTTTAAAATTGTTTAAAAATATGAAACAAATTCTAAAAATCTTTTAAAATCTTTTAAAAGTGATTTGAGTTATAAAAATGAATTTCTAAATGATACAAAGTCTTTTTGGTTAATATAGCTTAAAAAATCCACCTTCCACAGAATTTAAATTTTTGTTTTAAACTTAATGATTCTTTTTCAAATCTTTTATAAATGTTTTCAAATGGATAACTAAGTGTTTTAATAATGATTTATGCTTTTTATAACCTGTTTAAAAGAGTTTAAATAAACAATTTAAAGAAAAGCTATTATGAATTTAGTGGTTTAATTTTGGATCTAAAAGTTGACGAGTAAAATGGATTTTCCTATTTGTGAGATTTGAATGTGAGGTGACTAAATTAAGGAGATTCTCGGAAGCAACCGGTGCGCTGGCTCATCTGGCCTCTTTCCTGGGCAAGGGTTAGATTTGGTCGAAATGTCGGAAACGAGTTAAATAAATATTAAATTTTCCAAATTTAAATTAAATACAATATTGATTTTATAGAGATGATCTTCTTATACTTAGTGTTAAAGCCAGAAGAGGGAACTCGTACTATTCATGAAATTTAAAAGGTGATTTAGCTGTTATTCCGCCTATAATATTTTTTGAATACGTGAATTGATATTGAGTAGAATTAAATGATTTTTATACATTCTATTCACTAAATATTTATTGGTTTTGGATTAACATCTTAGATAACATAGTATTAACTAATTAAAATTTCAAGTTTTGAATCAGAGAATCTTTGTTAAGATTTAAATGAAATAATTTAGAAATGTTTTCCTAAGTGCAAGTTGAAATGATTTAGAAATATTCCAAGTTTATAAAAAAGGGTTTTAAGTGACCAAGGGATTTGATAAGAGAGGTTTAATGATTCTGCATATATGAAAAGAATATTTTAGACACCAAAAGAGATTTTTGATAAAAAGAACTTAATCAATCAAAAAATGATTCTCTATTCATAAAAAATCTTTTTATTGATGATAGGTTCGAAGGAACCGGGATCGGATTTAGAGTAATTCCTAACCGAAAACCACTTCGAACAAATATGCGTTCAAAAATTGAAGACCTGACAAAGAAAATGAAGGATGAAGGCCGAGGATTTTTGGGGTGAAAGGACTACTTATTGATGATTCCGGTTAGCTCCCAAATAATAAAGTAGCAGTGGTCCCTTCATTTTTGAAACTCTTTGGTTGCAAGGACTTCTAGCCACTAATCTTAGGGATAATCCCTGACAGGATGTGGTAGGAGAGTGCCTTCAATTTTATTAAGTCCCAGAATGAACTTATATAAACTTTTATTAAGTCCTAGAATGAACTTGTATGAATGAATGTCCGACGTTGCGTTACTAGTTACATAAGTGATCTCTACGAACTTATTATCTGCTTGGTGACGGAGAAGACAACTTCTCTTAGCTTAATACCCTTTCTTGAGACGTATGAGCTCAGGAGTTATACGTGGATAGAAATCAGTTGTCTGACCATGGAATGGCAGTGTGGCATTCAAAGGAAGATGATGCGCTATGTGTACGGTAATCATTACCTCAAGCCTCACACACGAAAATGACCAAAACATGGTAGATGCAGCAAGGCTATGTGGTTTGCAACCATTAGGGTATGATCATCCCCTTCTAGATATATTTCTACCTGTTATAACATTTGGCTCTAAATTATTGTGGATGTATGCTATAAGGGCCCTCGGATAGATCAGTAACGACCAGGGTGATGATATATTCGGTACTATTTAGGAAGAGGTAGGCCAGTTTTGTGTTGGTAGAGGACCATCAGTTAGGTCTCGGTACATTCTTCTAGAGATGTATTGTCGGAATGTAGTCCCTTCACCATGTTATTGGCATGGAAATCCATTCTCCGATAAGAGCCTGCAATTTTGTTTGTAGAACTTAGTATGCTGGAATTTAGTAATGGTAATAATTTCAGCTAAGGTTAATAATTTACTTGTAAATGTTTTGAAAGATATATCATTAAAAATAATATCAAGTGATTTTACGTAATAATATTTTGGTTATCATAAGGTAAAAACTCACTCCGTGTTTATGTGTGTTGTAGTCTTATGAGATACCTTTTTGGTTTTCAAAATGCGTATTTTGAGTTCTCACACCAGTCGCATGACTGACCCGGAGTTTATTTTTCCATTTCCTTAAACTTTGGGTGCCCTAATTTTGCCGAGCAGCGTAGTAGTCAGCTTTAGTTTAGAGAAAATCTAGGTGGAGCTCGAAGCATGGAGTCGGAAGATTTCTAAATATTTTGGTCTATTTCCATCGCACTCTTGTGCTATAGTATTCTAGATTTGTAAGGACAAAAATTTATAATTGTCCAGGTTTTTTACTCTGATAAATGTATTTTAATTTCCGCTGTAAAGTTTTTATTAAAATAACAATTGTGTGACTCTATTCTGTCTTTATTTTCTTTCATACCCTTGAGAATCTGCTTCTTCGGCAGTTGGATTTACAACACATGAATACCGAGGATGTATTAGTGTCGATCCTTAAGAGTTGAAGAAACGAGTCCTCACAATTTGGTTCCTTTAGAAATGTAATTATTGTTATATACAATCTTATTTAAATATTCATCAATATATTTTTGTCTAATTAGGTTATTATTTGTTTTTGGAATCCATATTTGGACCATATTTGTACATGAATTTTTAAACTTAGTTTTTAACTTTGGCTTTTTGAATTTTGTGTATAATGTGCTATATTTCTTTGACTTTTGTTTGTTTTTAAAACTTAATCCATTTGATTTTCAGATGGTTTAGATATCATAATCAAATGTTATAAATTTTGTTTTCTTTTGTTGAATTTTGTCACATTATTTGTTATTTTATCTAACTTACTTTTATGATCATAAATTCCAATATTTCTAGAATCCACTTTTGCTTCTAATTCTAGTTTTTCTTTTTCCAGATTAAATTTTTCTAACTTATAATTTTCTAAATTGTTAAATATTTGTCATTTTGACATAATAATGTCGCATTTTTTTGAGCAATTTCTAATTCTTCTTCTAAGATAATTTTTCAACTTTCAATAATCTGGTTTCTAATTCTGATCTAGTGAACTTTCCTACATATTTCTTATTTAATTTTTTTGATTCTCTATAATTATCATTTAATTCAATGCTTATTTCCATTATTTCATCATTAGTATGTTCAGGAAATACCTCGTTAGTGTTAGTTATAAAACACACAATTGCTTATTTCGAGTTGCTTTTACAATCAATATCTTAAGAAGAAAATGAATCCAAATCATCCCATGTTACTTGAAAAGCTCTTTTTTTCTTGAATTTTTCAAATTTGCTTTTATATTTATCATTATTGAGCCGTAGACAATCTTTCTTCATGTGGCCAAAATTTTCACACTCATAGCATAATCGATGTTTGATTTGAGGAGTTTGGTTTGCCACCATTTTGAAATTTGGTCATCCTTTCGAATTTCTTGAATTTGTTATAGTTATTGGCAATAAAGACAATCTCATCTTTGCCTAAGTTTGAATCTTCGTTACTTGCTTGGAATGTTATGTTTTCTTTTCATGATGTTGATCCTTTCTAGCCTGCAAGTTAGCTTCATATAACATCAGATTTCCTATTAGCTTTTCGACTTTAAGTTGAAAAAGATCATTAGTTTCTTCGATGGCTAAAATTTTTCTTTCCCATTCATTTTTCAAAAAGTTTAAAATTCGAATGACTAAATCAAAATCCGTGAATTTAACTCCAAGTGCCATGAGAACATGTTGAAAGCTTTGAATTCTTACATACATATCAATAATGATTCACTTCTTTTCATTTTGAAAGTTTAAAATTGCTTTTGTATGATCAAAATTTTAGTTTGCTTGACTTTATTTGTGCCTTTATGTGTGATTTGTAAAGTGTGCCACATATCTATGCATTCTTGCAGAGCATGACACGTGAAAACTCATTTTTTGTCAAATGAACAAAATAATATGTTTAGCTACCTTTGGCATTGTAAGATGCCTCTGCTTTTTGTGCATCAATCCATGTGCTAATATCGGTATTAGGTGCTTCATTTTTATTTATTTTTTGATCCGCTAACCATAATTTTGTAAACCAATGGCTTCCATAAAAATTCGCATACGTGTTGACCAATAAACATATTTAGAACCAGTAAATAGTGGAGGATGAGCAGTTTATTGACCTTCTTGAAATGTGCTTGCCATTTTAATAATTTTTCAATCACGTGTTACTGTAGATTGAAATGGCCTAGCTCTGATACAAAATGAAAGTCTATTGGATCTTTTTTAAGTAATGCAACTTATATCTATATTAAGCAGAGTGTATATTACTAATTATATTAAGCAAAGAACAATAATTGAATATAAATAAGATAAATAATAAAAGCGATCACATCAGATATTTTATACTAGTTCGGACTTTCCATCCTACGCCAAGTCCCCAAGCTCCCCTTTGGTATTTCCTTTAACCAACTAACTCTCGCTTCACCCGGAGAAATAAGTTAATGTAAAAGTATATCTTTGACAATCTTGTGTTCCAAATAACATGGATTTTGATTGATGGTGCAGATCTTCCTATGATCACCTTTGAGTATGTGAATGTGAGTGCTTTGGATTGTAGGAAGTGATTTAATCAAACTAGTTATGATAGATTGAGAGTATGTAAGCAATGTATGCACAAGAGAATATGAAATTAAAAGCGAATAGATTCAATTAATTCAATTTAGTTAACTTTTAAATCTCAATCGTGGAAGTATTTATAGATTCAAAAAGATGCAGATGAAGAGTTGTTACTGTCAAATATGTTCTATTCATTTTAATGGCTTCAACCTTTCGATGAAGAGTTGATTTCTATTTATTTTAAGAAGTGTCTATTTAGAGTTTCGCAGTTTTTCAAATGACAGACGTGTATGGGGAAACCTCAGACATCTGTACGTTCAGGAAATAATTTTCCTGAGCATTGTCATAGACGTCTGTGGTTTTTCCTTAGACGTATGTGGATGATAAATCCAGTTTTCCAATTTATGTTAGTGCAAATGAAATCGCTTGCGCGCGCGCGCACACACACTCAATGAGACCTTAGCATGATTTATCCAAGGCTCTTAGTACATTAGAATAACCTTACTAATCCTGATTACATATTTTACGATTTATAAGGTTGATATCTTCTTTCCAAAACAGCATGCAACCGTTTAGACATATATCTATTTTATGATACGGTAAACCAAAAGCTGACATCATTTTTTTACTTCATAATGATTTTCGCACATTAAATTATTGGAAGGCATATGCTGTTTCGCAGCTTGTACAACAGCTGTAAATCCAGCTTCTGTGAAATTGTATTTAGATTTCATCGTAATATATTCAGCAGTTACTGATAATGGGGTTCCGCTTGTGCAGCCTTCCCAAAGGGGTTTCTTTGCGGCATCTAATAAATCATATATATTTTTTGCCCCAATATTTGGTTCTTCTTCAGCATTACCATCGTCATCAATTAACTGAGTAACATGAAACATTGGCCGTGCAACATCTTCAACCATATGTTCTACGAGATTCGTCGTATCAATTTCAGTACACACTACCTCCTCATCTTGTACATGATTAGATGCTAACGATTCTCCATGACGATCCCAAACCAAATAGTTCGGCACGAAACCGTATTGACGCAAATGAATTCTAACCATTTCTGGTATCAAATGCTTCAACATTTTGCATTTAGTACATGGACAACGGATTTCTTCGTCGTTTCTGTTATTACTTAAAGCGAAATCAATAAATACGCGAACACCGTTATTAAACTGTTCACTTATTGAGCCTCCGTTTTCGACCCTTCTTTTTTTGTACACCCAGTTTCGATCAGTAAAATAATTGTCCATTTACCTATGTATATAATTAAAAAGTACAATATAAATTTAAAAAATTGACATTTTATTAAAACAATATTATTGGTTAATTTTATATTAGTAGATCATTGACACTTTGTCGATGGGTCATCCTACCTCCCATTACAAATACAATAACGTAATTAAATCGCGTAAATCATTTCAATTTAAACGATTCAACAAAATTTCGGCAGCACTTCGCTTTAGTTCCCCGAACAGTACACATTTGCGTGTACACAGGGAACATAAAGGAAGCGCTGTCGAAATTCTATGAACCATTTAAAATGAAATATTTTACGAGATTTAATTACATTATTGTGTTCGTAACTTGTCCAATACAGGGACAAATCCAACAAATATTGCATAGGATGAATATAAATGTCCGTTCTGTTAAAAAACGAATATCCACATAACGGTCATATACAATACTTATCAGATGGGGACGAAAGACACTCTAAGGGTTTCATGAATATAAAAAATCTTTTCGAAATTTTCTAAAATACATAAACTAATTGTATGGTCACTAACAACTAACGTTTCCAAACAAACCTAAAACTAATTGTATGCGCACATTATTCTATTGTTAACACAAACTTAAATACATATAATCTTGCAATACATAAGTTAATAACATAAATTGTGCCTCAATAAACTAGATTATACATACAATAAGGCAATACAAACATTTAATACACTAATGTAACAAATTTAATCAAATATAGGAATTAGGGTTTATACCTTTTCTTGAGAGATTAGAGAGTTAGAGTGGACGAGAGGGAGGCTTGGAGTCGGAGGAGGAGCTGTTGATCGTCGGAGCAGCTTGGGGGCGGAATTGGAGCTAGCTTGGGAATTTGGGGGCATAATATGGGTTCAGCCGAATGAAACGAAGAGGAAGAAGGGTTTCAGTTTTGCTCGCGACTTTCCAACGTCTATCAACGGCCGCCAACGTCCACATTCCAACGTCTACCAACGTCCTATAGTTTTTAACTAATAAAATATACGATAAAACACTGGACGTTGGAAGACGTTGGAAGCCGTTGGTCAATGACGTTGGAGGCCGTTGGAAGGCTCCGTTGGAATATACTGTGTGTCTTGTAGTGTAAGGCTCTTAGTACATTAGAAAAACCTTACTAATCATAGCATGATCCATAGATCTTTATTTGTCTTCGAGTTCCAATATCTTTGCATGGTGTTCTTTTAAAGTATATACCTATAAGCTTGATAAGATGTATAATATACATGATTGTATGTTATAACTGAAACATAGAATGGAAGTTCTAACAGTCTGCTGATTGAACCATCCAAGAACATTGTTAAAGATTGTTTGCCTTGAAAAAATTGCATGTAAGCGTTTTGTCTAGTCTCAGTAGGTAAATCCAGTATATGGAAACTATGGAGGACTAGTAACACTAGCAACTATGGAAATACATAATCAACGATGATTTTGCACTAAATATAGCAAGGAAACAAGGCTACACTCAGATTCTCAAAAGGATATTTGTTTTTAATTTTTTTGGAAAGTCGTCTATCAACTCACCATGAGAAGATTTTGTCGCTTCATATTCAGTCAGTGCATGCTATGAGGCTACTCGTTTAAAGAAAGCTTTTCGATCTCTTTCTTCTCACGTTTCAGCCGAGCAGACAATGTATGCATTAAATAAAAGTATGAGTTAAAATACGCATTCAAATATGATGCAACAAATATAGAAGCTAAAATTTAATTATATGTGGCATAACATTGCCCAGGACGGGCGCAAGTGCTTCCTTTTACAGGCAGTGCGGCCAGGCACTGCCTTTACAGACAGTGCTCAAATCACCTGCGCTATAAAATGATGCCACCATCATAAAACTTATCAAAATCAATTAATATATTTAATTTATTGATTTGAATAATATATACAAAGTTAATGAGTAGGATCGACAAATACACTAGGAATATGATACAAAGAGGATCTTTAGGCTTGATTTAGAAAACAATCTTATATAGCAAAAATATTTCAAAACCAAAGAAGCATGATCTCATATTCAAGAACCATAACCTTATATACAGGAAAAACAATAAAATGTGAATATACCAAAGTTAAGTGTTCACTTTCTATTGCAAACAAAGTCTGTATTATTTTAAAAAAGATCAGGATTCTGGTTAAGTGCGTGCGTGCCTCCATGCATATAGAGAGAGAAAAAACTTTCTATACATTTCAGAAATGTACAATGAACGCTCCTGATAGTATGCAACAACAACATCCTATATAAATGCACATATATTTACCACCAAAGTATATTTCCTCCAAAAATAATCTGTTTATATATATGCTGATTGACTAGAAGGATTGATTGCTTCATGGCAACAATTTATATTCTTGCCTTAAACTAAAACATGGTCTAGTCTGAAACATAGTGTAGTCATTTTATATATAATGTTGCCTTGAATTCAAAAGGTCCGGAAAAGGAACATGCTAAAGCAAATATACTTTGTAGGATTATATTAGAAACCCTTTCATCGCTTGAACCAATCAAAGGATTGAAGAATGTTTTATCAAGAAAACGAGATTCATTGAAATTGAAAAGGAGAAAAATAAACCGAGCATGTCGCCAATGGAATCAAGTTTGGTCTACTTGCTAACAATGACTACAAAGCGGAGCTATTGAACTAAACATGATGTGTTACTCATTTAATTTCTGCAATACATTTTTTATTTTAGTTCTAAGATTAAATAATTTTATTAAATCACATCATCCACAAAATTGTATTTGAATGACAATGGTCTCCATTTAACTTTCATCTCACGGTAGATACACTGAGATAGAGAAACAAATTAAAAGGGAAGGAATGAAAAAAATTTAAGTTGCCGGAGAGAGAACGAAGAAAAGTCGTAGAAAATAGTCAACTTGATTTCACAGAGGAAAGGATTCGAGAAGATGTCATTAGTGGAGCCTTGGATATTAATATGGGATCTCCATAATTTGCACTTTTTAGTACGGACCGTACTAAACTACCACCAACGCAGCAGCAATTTCTACTTAAAAAATGCAGGAAGTTACCACCCGTCATCTAGTAACTAGTCTTACTACATTGGTTTTTATGTGCATTTCCTATACCTACGATTATCTATATCCTCAAAATTTAGTAGTTTATCCATGGTTATCTTTATATATTATCTTTGTTTAGTTGCAAGAAATCGCCTGTTATGGATTGTCTATTGTTATTAACATCTTTAGTATAAAACAAACATAACGTAGCCAACATAATCACCATTCACACGAACATGCATAAGGTAGCGAACATAAAAGAAATATAGTTATATATAAACATGCATAAGGCGGGTATATGTTTCATTTTACATTTTTCTTTCTTAAAATAACATAGTCAGTTTACATTTTTGATAGAAATCTATTTAAAAATCAATTTGCTTAGCCATTGTATTCAACTTCCAATAATATACATCGTTACAAGAGTCAAGATAGACTACAAATTAGCCAACTGATTTGCTAAAACAAAGATAACTAAATAAATACTTCCCAAATAAAGATATCGTCATATCAACTAATTTGCTAAAACAAAGGTAACTAAATAAATATTTCCCAAATAAAGATATCGTCAAATCAGAGAATAAATACAGAAAATATTCTAACGCCTAAAATATATGTAAAATATATTATATCACACTCCCTCAGTCGAAGCGGGAGCTTCTCGTATGCTTAGATTGTCCCTGAAATCATTAAATAATACGCGTGGAAGTCATTTTGTAAAAATATCAGCAATTTGGTAACGGGACGGTATATGAAGCACACGCACTTCACCACGAGCTACTTTCTCATAGACGAAATGAATATCCATCTCAATGTGTTTAGTGCGTTGATGCTGAACAGGATTGCCGGATAAGTATATAGCACTCACATTATCACAATAAACTAGAGTAGCCTTTTGAATAGCACAATGCAACTCTAGAAGCAAATTTCTGATCCAGCACGAATCAGAAACAACATTAGCAACACCCATGTACTCCGCCCCAGCACTACTACGGAAAAGAGTAGGTTGTCGTTTCGAAGACCAAGAAATCAAATTATCTTCAAGGAATACACAATAACCAGAGGTAGAACGATGGGTTTCAGGACAACCACCAAAATCTGCATCTGTACATGAGATAATACGATTAATATTGGATTTGTACAAGTGGAGACCAAAAGAAAGAGTACAATAGAGATAGCGTATGATATGCTTAAGAGCTTTCATATGCTCATTAGTCGGGGCATGCATATGAAGGAAGATCTGCTGCACAGCATAGGAAATGTTTGGCCGAGTGAATGTAAGATACTGAAGAGCACCTACAAGACTACGATACTTAGTCGGATCATCAAAGGAGTGTCTGCGGTGGCACTTAGTTTGGACTTAGTGTCAATAGGAGTAGGACATGAACTGCAGCTAGACATTCCGGCACGTTCAATAATTTTTGCAGCATACTGTGTTTGAGATAAGAAAAGGCCATGGGCATGACGAGTTGCAGCAATACCAAAAAGAAACTCAAAGGGCCTAGATCCTTCATAGCAAATTCAGAAGCCAAGAGAGTCGTAATATACTTACGAAGACGATCAGAAGAAGCTGTAAGTATAATGTCATCCATATATAACAAAATATAAGCAATATCGGAACCATTCTTGAAGATGAATAAAGAGTGATCTGACGTACTATGAGAGAACCCAATGGTAGCAACAAAATCAGAAAATCTTTGGTACCAAGCTCGAGTAGCCTGTTTTAATCCGTACAAAGATTTCTTTAAAAGGCAAACATGATTCGAATAATTTTTGTTACGAAAACCCATAGGTTGATGCATATAAACTACTTCATTAAGATGACCATGCAAGAAAGCATTCTTGACATCCATTTGATGAATGGGCCAAGATTTAGAAAGAGGAATGCTGAGAATCTCTCTAATGGTGACCGGTTTAACCACGGGCTAAAGGTTTTATCACAATCAACGCCCTGTTGCTGTGTATTTCCATCACCTATAAAACGAGCTTTATAACGCTTAAAAGAGCCGTCAGATTTATATTTATGACGAAAAATCCACATAGAATGAATAACATTAACATTAGGCGGCCTAGCCACTAATTCCCTAGTCTTATTGTCAATTAAAGCATTAAATTCATCCAACAATGCACTTTTTCAATTATGGTCACTAAGCGCACTAACAGGATTTTTCGGAACAGGAGAAATATCTGTAGTGGTGGTAGTGTGGTAATTAGAAGAGTATTTGGGGTTGGGTTTAAAAATGCTATTTGATGCACGAGTGGTCATGCGAGTTGAAATGGGGTTGGGAGGCATAGGGGTGGTGTGAGGAATGGTCAAAGTGGGGGAGCTCATAGATGGGGTTGGACTGTGGAGAAGAGAGGATGGGTCAGAGGAGGAAATAAAGGACCGAGTGTGGGCAGCAGTGGGAGGTGTGGAATCTGGGCCTGTGTGAGACTGTGGCCCAGATTGAGGAAGAGAGGATGATTCGTTGGGCCGCATTGTTGGGTCAAGCTGCATATTTTGTGGTGTGGTATTTTGAGATAAATGATGTATTAATTGAGCATTAATATTGTCACTTAAAAAAATCATAATTCGAAGGTTTTGTTTTGTGGAGTTTAGAGAATGGAAATTCTGTTTCAACAAAACGAACATGACGACAAATTATGATTTTACCACTAGACATGTCATAGCATTTGGAGCCACGATGATTACGAGCTGGACCTAAATAAGCACAAGGAGTTGACCTTTCTTGTAATTTATGAATAGTAGAAAAGGGGAATAATGGGAAACATAAGCAACCAAAAACACGCAAACCCGAATAATCTGGATCACTTTGATAGAGAATTTGAGTGGGAGATTGGTAATTCAATACCTTGGAAGGAAGGATATTGAGAAGATATGTAGCCATGGAGAGAGCATGATGCCACAAGAAGAGTGGCATAGATGCATGAGCAAGAATAGTTCGGATGGTATAATTTATGGATTTTATGTGTCTTTCGGCCTTCCCGATTTGAGGAGATGTATAAGGACATGAGAGACGAAAAAGAATGCCATGTTGCTAAAAAAAATCCTTAAAAGTGCCATTAATGTATTCCATACCATTGTCACACTAAAAAGTCTTAATATTACGTTCAAATTGTGTCTTGACTAAAGCATGAAATGCTAAGAAAAGTTTTTTGACCTGTGATTTTTTTGCAATAGGAAAGGTCCACAAAAATTTGCTATAGTCATCAAGAAAAAGAACATAATAACAATAGCCATAATACTAACAATAGGAGAAATCCAAAGATCACTATGAATAATATCGAATGGAAGAAAAGTATATGACACTGAATCATAAAAATATAGCTTAGAATGTTTCCCAAGAGGACAAGAAGAACAAAAAGTTTTACAAGCCTTATTACAATCAACAAACTTTTTACTACAAAGAGACTTAAGAATAGCATCGCCAGGATGACCTAAATGATTGTGCCAAATATTTGAAGGCAAGGCAGTAAAAGTAGAATGATTGTTGGAAGAAATGGCTTGAGAGTTGGAGAAAAGTGGATATAAGCCCTCAGTGCTATCACATCTCATTAGTCTGTTTCCCGTCTGTAAGTCATTAACAGATAAACTAAAAGGGACAAAAGAGATAGAAACCATATTATCTGTGGTAAATTTACGAACAGAGACCAGATTTTTAATGAGCCAGAAAGCATGTAACACATTGTTTAGGGTAAATGATGGATAAGGTGGAGGCAATGTAGTGCGATCGTGACCAATAGTTGGAATTAAATGACCACTACCAACAACAATGTTATGATGCTTATTGCTTGAATTGAAATAAGAAGACAGAATACCTGCATCCGCCGTCATGTGAGATGTAACACCAGTATCCATGTAGTAGTTCCCATCTAGTTGAGAGAACGAAAGAGCATGCATAGCGGCCTCAATGTCGGTGGACATGTAGGTAGGAGCAGGAGGAACAACGACATTGAAAGCTTGAGGTCTGGACCCAAGTAGGCCTGACCCAGAAGAGGAGGGACGTTGGGCCGCTGGATTGGGCCTTGGCTGCCAAGAGTATGCAGGAAATGGGCAAGGAGGAATAGTCCACCCTCTCCAACCAGGCTGCTGCCATTATGGCGGTGGGACCCGTTGACGTGGCTGACACTGGTGCTGTTGATATGGCGGCTGACTAGGACTGGACCCATTAGTACTTTGGTGGACCTTTTTCTTTCTATTGTTTTTTAAATTGTTCCTCCCTTTATTATTGTTGTTGCGTTTGATGCTTGAAGATGAATCAGTGGCAACCATGGTAACACTACTGGATCGACTCCTAGAATACCAGTTTCACGAGCTTGACGAGCCTTGATAGTACGCTCGGCCATTTTCAACCTTGAACGACAACTCTTAAAGGATGGCAAAGGCTCTTGAATTTGTATATAGTCCACCGTACCCCTATACGCTTCTGGTAAGGACCGGTGAGACGTAAAACCAGATGACCATTTGTCACCGGAGCATCAACATCAGCCAACCTATCCGCCAGAGATTGTAGATAATTACAATAATTTTCGATCGAGTTGAAAGCCTCAAAAGCAGCATTTGTAAAGTCCTCCTCGAGATGGGTAGCCCGAGAGAATTTGTTGTCCTGAAAAAGAGCTTCAAGACGGTTTCATTCCCCCTCTGTCGTGTCATTACGTCTGAGGATAGCGAGGAGAAGACCAAAAGAAATGGTTCTGTAAATCCATTGCAAAACAATGGCATCTAAACGCCTCCAAAGTGCTAGATCAGCGGACTTAGCCTGGACATAGGCAGCCATAGCCTTCTCCTCCGTTGGTGGAGCCAAGTGATCGTAAAGATCATGAACCCTAGCAAGATTGGTAAACAGAGTAGCCCAAGAATGATACATGGTTTGCTCATTGTCTAATGTTATGGGAATAAGAGATTTAACATTGGTGATGGTGAGTGCGAGATGAAACTTGGACGAGTCTGCCATGGAAAAGAATTAAAGATAGAAGAAGAAGAACGGAGAAGAAGATAGGTGAGGCTAGGGTAAGGAAAATAGCTCTGATACCATGATAGAAATCTATTTAGAAATCAATTTGTTTTCCCATTGTATTCAACTTCCAATAATATATATGGTTACAAGAGTCAAGATAGGCTACAATTAGCCAACTGATTTGCTAAAACAAAGGTAACTAAATAAATACTTCCCAAATAAAGATATCGTCAAATCAACTGATTTGCTAAAACAAAGGCAACTAAATAAATATTTTACAAATAAAGATATCGTCGAATCAGAGAATAAATGCAGGAAATATTATAACGCCTAGAATATATGTAAAATATATTTTATCAATTTTTCATAAATAACAAATCTGTTGCATAAGTTTTAAATGCTTGATCTGTTTTATATATTTCTCAATATCTTCCCAATATCCTCACAAACCCCCACTTGCTAAAAGATTGATGTTGCCCCCTAGCCGTGATGCGTATTCCCTACTGAACAACTACATTTCTACACTTGACCAGCACGCAAATAAGCCAAAATGACCATGATAATATGAATTTTAATCTCGTGATGCTTTGCTTCATTCAAATAAACTATAATCACAGAAACTAAACTTATACAGTAGTTAAAAAGTTATACCTAAACAATTACCAAAGTTTGCCAAAATGAATACTTTATATGTACTATGGAAAATTTATATGCTTGTTACATAAACTATACATTTAGTTCAGAGTCTTCGGACAAGGAGTTAATGGCATGAAATTAAAAAAAATGAAAAAATGCATACCATAATGCTGTTTCTTAAATGTGAAATGAATCATATGAGTTCTTTTGCCTTAATGGAGACCAACTATACATCTAGAACCTTCAATATATAACTCCTTCACAATTCTAAGAAACCTTTTCTCACAAGTAACAAGCAATATATTTTTTTACCCCAATTTATTTTCTAAAAAGAATTACAATAGTTATATTTATATAAAATATAACCAAGATAAAATAACAAGTATTAACAAGAAAAAAAATTAACTTCAAAAAATGATGGTAAATAACTACAAACATTTTATTAGCAAAAGAAAAATTAATTGTTAACAAAAAATAAGCATCATAACTAATCAAGTATTATCCAAGTTAGCTATTAGTAATTATTAGGCATCAACTTGTTTTCCATTTTTTCCAATCGAAACCTCCTGAATGCATGAACTTATAGTAATTAATTAAAGCAATTAATTGCATACTGATTAATAACAAAGAATAATTTACTATGAAATTAACTAACAGAAATTCACAATGAAAATGAATACACCGTTTAGTAGTTAGTTTTCTCCCTAACGTGATCTAGAAATAAGCAGTAACTCAATATATTCGACAATTCATAGCCACTCACAAACATTAGTCATTGATAATCGACGATTCAATGCAATTTCAAATTCATAGGCCAAGCAAGTTGTAAAACCTAAATAAACACCATACATTAGTTTTAGATTTTCATCACATTTTAACAAATTATGTAACTAAAAGTTATAAATTGTTAATCAAAAAAGACTTACATTTCAATTACTGATTAATATAGACTTAGCACATAGCTCATTGGGGCGACGGCGTAATAGGAAGTCAAAATTAGAGCAAGGTGGGAGGCTATCAGAGGTGGTAATTGGCGGCAAGGTATAGGACAGTGCGCCATTGATGGGAGGTAGCGACGTAGGCTAGTTAGTACTCAAGGGATTGGCATAGGTGATGATAATGGATCGGTATAGACACATATGGAATAAGAAGGATCGGCATAGCCATATGAGATAGAAGGGATCGGCAGATGATTGAGATAGAAGGGATCGACAGTGCCTTGTGAAGCAGGAGGGATCATCTGGAATAGAAGGCATCAGCGTAGCATTATGGAAATGGAGGGATCGACATTATATAATGGAATTCAGGGGATAAGCATGAATGAGTATGCATGGACCGACATGAATGTATAAGTAGTTGGATCACAATAGCACGTCATAGGGATCGGCATAGAAAGTATGGAACCAAATAGAAGGGATCGGCATGAATAACTTCAAAATGGATCTGAACCAAAGATCAAATAGAAACATGAGCTCCTCTTGTTAAATCAACATGATATTTGAAACACGAACATGTCTAAACATAAAGGAGCCAACATAGGGAACACTGCCCCAAAATCAACCAATGGAGTGATCGGTTTTGATCCCTATTCATTGGAATTTGGGCTAGCAACCCTTATAGTGGGCCCATATAGATAAGAAGGTCTTATAGTTGAAGTTTCAAAGATATTGGCGCATGGCTTCCCCTATAAATATAGCAATGCATGGCATCAGAAAAAGGATCTTGATTCTGCTCATCTTCGTTTTTGACCTAGTCGACGCTCTACCATTTTTATTCTAGAATCTCATGAATTTATAACTGTAATCAACAGTATAAACTAATAAAAGGAAAATCTTTGGAGTGGACGTAGGCCGGAGTTAGTCGAACCACTATAAATCTGTGTCTCTATTTACTTTCTTCCTAATTGTTTTAATATTGTTCTTCATTTGTTTCTCTTTATATTTTTGTGACTGGATTGGATATTGGTGCTTTCACATAATTGGGTGTTGGTGGCCAATTTTGACGCCAACGTTTTGATACGTTCACTAAGAAGGACTTACATAAGCGGATTTGGAATCTAGGAGCTCTGATTTTAAAGCATGTATACTTGGAGATAGAAAGTAATGGCTAGGCAATCAACAAGGAGAGTGCTACCACAAAGGAGCCATCATGGAGGGAGTCAGGAGGCTTACTCAGGAACTAAAGCTAATCAAGCATCTATCTACATCACCAGAGATGAAATGGAAATGATGATGGATGCTATGAAAGAGAGGATGCTGAAAAGGGAGGAGGAGGTGATGCAGAATCTACTCCAAGAAATCAGATAGGCTGTAGCAATAGGAGCCGCAGAAAGGCAAAACCAAAGAGTTTAAGCGACATGAATCGCTAGAAATCAAAACCAAGAACATGAAAATGGAGCCAATAGGCAAAGGACTGGAACAGAGTAGCCGGGGGCAGTCCCCCACCGTCCTAAAAGATCGACACTGATCCCGAAAGGCTATGGGGCATGCCCTCGGTCTTATTGATCGTGATACTGGAGGACCTGCAATGGATCCCATGGGGATTGGTGCTAATCGGAATTTGGATGCTCGTCCGAGGGAGTACGTTTTGGAATTCCCTAGTAGATTCGGGGGCAGCTTGGGTATGATGGTAGAAGACAACCATTGGAAAACAACGACAGGTTTGCAGAGATGATAAGGCAAGCTATGTGTGGAGGATTAGTGAACAAGATTTTGGAGGATGTAAATAGAAATCCATTCACTCCAAATATCCGGCAAGCTAGGAATCCACTAGAGTTCAAACTACCGACGCTTGAGACATATGATGGGAAAACGGATCTCGTTGTTCATCTGATAAGATACATGAGACACATGGAAGTATGAGGGCATCAGAGGAAGTCATGGCACGGTGTTTCCACTTATACTTAATGGATATAGCTACAATATGGCTCAGGCAGTTGAAAAGCGGCTCTATTAACACATGGAAGAAGTTGACCGGAAGATTTATAAGGCAGTTTAGGGTTCACATCACAAGACCCAAAAATGTGTTGATTTTGGCAATACTGAAATAGAGGACCGGAGAGTCCCTGGCGAGTTTCCTAACATGGTTTAATATCATGGCAGTATCGGTGGATCGTTTGGGACCATCCATAGTTTTGATGGTAGCTGTACCTGGAATTGCTGATGGCACGGAGTTCAAGGATTCATTGGCATAGGATCTACTTATGAATCTTAGGGACTTTTATCATGAAGCAGAAAGGTGAGAAAACAAATTGGAGGTGAATGATGTGCAAAGTGGAGGATCTTAGAGGATGTAAGCAAGCATGGTAAAGGAAAACGAAAAATGAATGATGGCATTAAGGTGTCAAAGAGGCAATGAAGAGAACCAAAATTCCTTTCTTATATAGATTTGACCAAATCTCTAGAAAGAATTTATTTGGATACTCGAGGACATCTTTAGTATCGAAAGCCGGCGAGAAAGAAACCCTCCAAACGCGAGCAAGAATCAGGAAAACATTGCCTATTCCATGAGCTAGATTGGCACAATACAAATGACTGCAAATATTTGAAGGATATTATTAAGGAACATGTGAGGAATGTTCGGTTACAATAATACATAAGGACTCGGGCTGTGGTGGTGGAACAAGAGCAGCCATCATCCACCTCAAACAAAAATGGCACTAGATCAAGGCATCATCGCCAACTTGTCATCGATTGATTGGGATGGCATGGAATAAGTGATAAACTCCGCAGCAATACGACTAGGTCACTTACACATGTACGGGATCAAGGATAGTCCCTACGCATGCTCTGAGATGATGTGAACCTAAAAGTGACTACTATGTGGCTAGTTATCACATAGGATCGTGTAATATGGAATGTATTATAATCTAAATGCAAAAACAGATAATAATGATAAAGTAAATAAGAATAAGCACACCAAGAGTTTTTATACTAGTTCGAACTTCCCATTCTACATCTAGTTCCAGACTTCCCTCTGGAATTTCACTCAATAACCCCTCACTCAACCCGAAGGAATAGGTAAACAACACCATAGCAATAGATCTGGATTTTTCTGCCTCTAACAACCGAAAGTGGACTTTTACCGCCTGAAAAACTAATAGGACTTCAATAGTTTCAATAAAATTGTTTTGACACCTTGTTTTCTTGACAACACTGATTTGTCTTTGATAGTACACCCTTCCTATAATCTTTTCCTCAAGTATACATTTTGTGTGTGTAAAGATTTAGAAAGGAAAATATTTCTTTGAATCAAAGAATAAGTTAGTTGATTCAAAGATTCAAGAAATATATATAAATTTTGATTGCTTGTAGAATGCAGAGATAGTAGAGAGTATGATCAGAAAATAAAATAAAATTCGGTGATTTGAGAAGTGAATCTCATGTGTTTATATAGTATATGAACAAATACAACTATTCACGAAGAGTTTTGACCAAAAGATGCAGCCACAACTCTTGAAATTGGATCGTATCTCTTGGCAAATGAAAGTGTCTGTTCAGAAAAAATTGTTGTTGGAATCGTTCAGTCGACTGACCCAAAATGGCCAGTCAACTGAATATTCAAAGTTGGTGTAAAACAGAGCGTATCTATGCAGCTGAACAGGTTCAGTCGACTGGCCATTTTTGGTCAGTCGACTGACCTAGTTATCAATGCACAATTTGCACATTTTTTGAAGAATTTGAATTTTAAAATAACTTTGATTTTGTGTAAACTAGTTGAGGATATATTTTAACGATTCTATGACTAAAAACTTCAATATATAAACATGATATTCTCAGTTCTGAAGTCTTGCCTCCTTTGTAGTTTTATGTCATATCTCTCTCTCTCTTTTTGTCGCTTGATCATATAGTCTCATCACTGAATTGTTTAAGCTCCTGGTCATGAATCAAAACATATGATTCAACATTCTCCCCCTTTTTGCTTGATGACAACCTGTTTTGGACGATACTATATTTTAAGAAATATATAACTGAAGTTACGTATATCTCCCCCTGAATATCTGACGACATATCTAATCCTGCAAGAAATGATTAGTCATACAAATTTCTACCCCTTTGTCATCGACAAAAAGGAAATAAAAAATAATTTCATCATTGAACATAACAATTGCAAAAAAATGTTTCGAATTGTACTGAGCTACATATACAAGCTCATAAAAGTAAATTGTAGTAGAATGTTTGTGAAATAAATAAAAAATAACTTATTACCACCAAGAAATATCAATATCACTCATCAGAGTCAGACTCTGTTTCTTCTTCCACTTGCATTGGTCCTTTGCCTCTTGAAGAACTTTCCAAAAATTGTCTGCCACGTCCATTTCCGCTTGTGTCAGAGCTTGTGTGTTCTTCGGATGTAGACTAAGTAAATCGAGGAGTTGGATGTTTACCCAGATCATGATGTGAAGTGTCTGTAGTTGTGGAAGAGGAACAAGAGATTGCATCCCATAAAATCCTAAAAAAGCTTTTACTTTGTCGAATTTTCTTGTCGATCTTCTTGTCAAGATTTTTGATGCGAGAATCTAAAACGACATGATTTCACACAATTAGATCAATGGATTCTCGGGTGCTTTGGGACGGGGTTGGTGTACGAATGTCATCTCTTTGTTGCCGTGGAGTAGCAGTTTGTTGACGAGGTTGTGATTTCCAGTCTTGGAAAGACATGATAGTGAGAGGTCTAGGAGGCAATTTCATTAGACAAATTGTGCGGCTATTTAGAGTTTTAGGAATGGAGTGTTGGATTCTGGAATTGGAACTTGTAGGTACATAAATAGCTGCATAATATACTCGCCATAATAGATGATGTTCATTCGACGTTGGTTAAAAGACAAGAACTCATCAAGAATAAGCTTCGGCCAATTGATTTGGACATCTCCCTAGATAGCATATAATGCCCCAAAATTTTCTGGACATACAAGCTCATAAGAACTAGTACAAGGAAGAATTGCATGCATTAAGGCTCAATGCATAATTCGATCTGTAGGGTGTTAAGCGATAGATTTTAGTTCAGTCATATCATCTTCCAAAAACCTATGACTTACTTCATCTCTTTCGCCTATAGGAACATTTAAATCTTCCAATGGAATACCGTTAGTTGGTGCGTGGAGAATGTGCCCAATTCTATCTAATGACAAGAATATTCGTTGACCACAAACTAAACTCCACATGCAATTGTCACGATTTCGTGGATTTTGATGACCAACATTTTGCATAAAAGAGTTTTACCATATATGATTAATTTTAAGATTATTTTGATTGTGGTCAAGAAGAGATTCTAGACGACTTCTCCTTGCAAGCTCTTGAATTCGATATGAAGAGAAGTCAGGAAACACGACAAAAGATCCTTCGAGAAAGCATACTTCCTTAATTTTGTTCCATCTTTGGACAGCAGTAGCATCATAAAGCCATTGAGAAATTTGGGTGTCAATTGGCTCAGAAGAAGAGGTACAAGCTTATCTAGATCTTTTAGGTTGTCTTGGAGCCACTTGAGATTATAATTGAGTAAAGGAATTTGAAAATTTTGATAGCTAGGGTTTTGAAAATCTGAAGAGGGATAGTAAAAGTGAATAGTGAAAAAAGAAGAAGGTAAGTTAAAGGGGTAAAAAGGAAGGTGAAATAGTGTTAGAATGCTCAGATTTGACATTCAATTGACTGGTCGTATATGGTCAGTTGACTAACTAATATCCTAAAACTCTCTGTTTCCAGGTTCAGTCGACTAGCCAAATTTGTTGAGTCGATTGAACATTATCGAAAACACTCTATTTTCATATTACGTCGACTGACCCAAAACATTCAGTCAACTGAATTCTTATTTGCAACATTTGAATAGTATATTTTGCAAGAAAAATAAATATATTCAATATATTAAATGCATAATGCATGCAACTAAGCATGAAATCAAAAAGTACAGAACAAAAATTATTTTGATGAAGAAGTGGATGACTTTGGAGACTTGGAGTTTTTTGGTTCAACCTCAGTCTTCTCTTCATATGGTTTTAATGGAGACCAACGATTTCCACGCTTCCATGAATTTGGAGAAATAGTTGGAGGTTGTGGTGACTGATCCCATGGATTTCGAGAAAAAGAGGTTGTAGGTTGATGAACAATAGATGAGGATGACCCGTAGAATTTCCATCCAAGTTTCTCCAAAAAGCTAAGTCGTCTTGAATTCATCTTCCGTTCATACTACATTTCACGTTGAATCGCTATTGATTCCCTTTGATAATAATGTAAATCATCAATCTTTTGCTTTATTTGTGGAGAACCAAAGAACAGAAAATGACGTGCCTTCTTTTTTTTTTATGGAGTATGGCCAATATGATAGTTTGATGGTCTGGCCGGTTCATGATATGGTGTAGGTGTAGGTATTTGATGATCCGGAGGTAAGTGTCGAGAAATCGATAGAGGATTATGCAGAACCATTTGAGGAGTTTTCTT
Organism: Allium cepa; assembly: GCA_030765085.1. NCBI lineage: Eukaryota > Viridiplantae > Streptophyta > Magnoliopsida > Asparagales > Amaryllidaceae > Allium > Allium cepa. The sequence goes on from CM060946.1 coordinate 198,190,719, forward strand.
GTGAAGACATTATTGTAGAAATAATTAATATAGGATTAAAGCAAATTAGATGGAAGGATAAACAGAAAACTTTTGAGGTATATATAAGTGAAAAAATAGTTAAAGATGGATGGATTAACAGATAACCTGAAAATTAATTATAGGATGAAAACAAAACACAATTTTCATGGCTGAGAATTGTTCATGAAAAGAGTGAAAATAGATAAGGAAAAAATTTATAATAGGATCAATTGTGAAACAACAAATGGTGAAATGACAGAGACATAGGATTTCCAAACTAGAGGTGCTGAGTTCAAGTACCAGCAAAGTAAAGAAAAAAATTATTATAGAAATTTTAAATTTCTTTTAAGGAAATTATACCAAATTCTCTTCTTAGTTTTCAAAAACAATTTTCATTGAGTGGTTTAGCGAAAATATCAGCTAACTGATTTTCAAAATTTAAATTCTAAATTTATTATATCTTTCTCGATATTATCATGAAGAAAATGGTGACGAATGTCAATGTGTTTAGTTCGTGAGTGGTTGACAGGATTTTTAGACAAATTTATTGCATTGGTGTTATCACAATAGATTTATTTAATTTTATATCAAAATCTTGCAATGTTTGTTGTATGTAGATTACTTAAGCACATACTAAAGCTGCAGATATATATTCTGCTTCACATGTCGATAGTGAAACGTAGTTTTGTTTCTTGCTAAACCAAGATACTAAGGATCGCCCAATGAAATAACAAGTTCCACTTGTACTTTTTCTGTCTATCCGACTTCCTCCAAAATCAGCATCACTATGGGATACTAATTCAAAAGGACATTCTTTTGGATAAAACAGTCCTAAATCCTTGGTTTTGCTAAGATAACGAATTATACGTTTTACTGCTCACATATGTGATTCTTTAGGATTTGCTTGAAATCGAGCACATAAACATACACTCATCATAATGTCAGGTCGACTAGCAATTCAGTAAAGTAATGATCCAATCATGCTACGATATAGTTTTTGGTCGACACTCTCACCATTTTCATCTCTGTCGAGATGTATATTTGTACTCATAGGAGTTGGCTTGGCAGAAGTGTTTTCCATACCAAAACATTTAATTAGATTATTACAATACTTTTCTTGATTAATAAAAATGCCATTTTGCAATCGCTTGATTTGTAGTCTAAGAAAATATGATAGTTCTGCCGTATGTGACATTTCAAATTCATTTGTCATGATAGTCGAAAATTCCTAACATGATTTTTCATTTGTTGAACCAAATATAATATCATCAACATATATTTGTATAATTAAAATATATTGTTTAGATTTCTTAATAAATAAGTTTGATCAACTTTTCCAATTTCAGAACTAGATTCTATTAGATAGCTTTTAAGTCGGTCGTACCAAGCACGAGGTGCCTATTTTGAACCATATAAAGCTTTCTTAAGTTTATAGATGTGATCTGAAAATTTTTCATGAGTAAAAAGAGGAAGCTTTTCAACATAGACATTTTCTTTTATATATCCATTTAGAAAAGAACTTTTAACATCCATTTGACATAATTTAAAGTTATGAAAACATGCAAAAGCCAATAGAATACGTATAGCTTCTAATCTTGTGACAGGAGCAAATGTTTCTTCATAGTTTATTCCCTCTTCTTGATTATATCCTTTTGCTATTAATCTAGCTTTATTTCTAGTTATGTTATCTTGTTCATCAGCTTTGTTTATGAAAACCCATTTTGTACCAATGACGGATTGATCACTTGGTCTAGGAACTAATTCCCAAACTTCGTTTCTTTCAATTGATTTAGCTCTTCTTGCATAGCTATAATCCAATAGTCATCAGTGGAGGCTTTCTTAATATTTTAGGTTCTATATTAGAGAGAAAAGCTACATTTGATTTAATTGATGCCTTGTTCTTACATTTGAATTTACTTCTCCAATTATATTTTGAACAGGGTGATCTCTAAGAATTCTTAGAGGAGATCTTACTACATTTTCAATATGAACAATTTTTTCATTTTCTCTAGTATTTTTAGTATTATTATTTTGAAAAATAATAACATCATCTTCTGAATTATTTGTTAGAATTTGATTTGAATTATTTTCCAAGTTTGTATTTTTAAAAGAAATTTTTACATTTTCATCGAATGAAACATGAAGAGTTTCTTCAATTACTTTAATTCTTGTATTAAAAACTCGATAAGATTTGCTTCTTTCCAAATATCCTATGAATATTCCTTCATCAGATTTTGGATCAAAACTTGCCAAGCTGATCTTTAGTGTTAAGTACAAAATGCTTTGAACCAATAACATTAAAATATGATATATTAGGTTTTCTTCCATTTAAAAGTTCATATGTGGTATGTTTTGTTAATGATCGAAGAAACACGATTCAAAACATAATAGGCAGTTGCAACAGCTTCTGCCCAGAAATGCTTAGGTAAAGTGCTTCCATTTAATAAAGTTCTTGCACATTCTTGTAATGTTCTGTTTTTCCTTTCTACAACTCCATTTTGTTGTGGTGTTCTAGGAAAGGAGAAATTATGATTAGTTCCTTTCTTATTACAAAAATGTTCAAAAGCTTCATTTTCAAATTCACCTCTATGATCACTTCTAATATTTTTAACTTTTAAATTCTTTATATTTTGAATTCTTTTTACAAAAATTTTAAAATTCTCAAAAGTATCACTTTTATGTTTCATAAAAATAGTCTATGTATATCTTGAAAAATCATTTACAATAACAAACACATATCTATTATAATTAATAGATTGAACTTGAGTAGGTCCAAAAAGGTCCATATGTAGTAGTTCAAGTGGTTGTGTTGTAGATATGATTTTCTTAGATTTAAAAGAAGATTTTGTTAATTATCCTAAGCGACATGCATCACAAATATTATCAACTCTGAATTTCATATCAGGCAGTCCTTTAACAAGTTTATTTTTAGCTATTTTATTAATAGTATTAATATTTATATGACAAAATCTTTTGTGCCATAGCCAAGAATCATTCTCTGTAGCTACTAAACACATGTTTGTGTTATAATTTGTATTCATATTTAGAATATAAATATTTCTATCTCTTATACCTTCAAAAATTAAATTTTGATTTTTATCAGAAATATTACATTTATTTTCTGAAAAGGATATATTAAAACCTTTATCACATAATTGACTTATGCTTAATAAATTATATTTTTAAGTTTTTACCTAATAAAACATTAGTAATGAGAGGTGAGTTAGAGATACCATTATTTCTCATATCACCTTTGCCGATGATATAACCTTTTGAATTATCTCCAAAAGCGACTGATCCATCATTTGAGTAGACAATATTTGTTAACATGTCCTTATTACCAATCATGTGTTTCGAGCAACCGCTGTCTAAAATCCATTTTCCTCTCTTTTTAAGTGGTACCTGCAAAAAATAAAGATTAAGATGGTACATACTTTACTTTTTATGGTCCTAAGAGTAAGGTCATAGGAAACCAAACCCAAGAAGGTTCAGAATTCCCTTTATAAATATAATTCTTATTTTTATGAACAGTTTCCATAAATGTTTTGATATGCTTATTCCTAGTTAAGTTATTATTTGTTTTAGGAATCCATATTTTAATAGTTTAAAATCTTTAGAAACTATTTTCTTAATATCTTTCTTAATTTATTTTTAATCTTATTTTTAAACTTTCCATATCTCTTTGGATTTTCAATTTTCTTACATCCTAGTCCCATTTTATTTGAAGTAGACTGAGAATTTTTTATTATTTTAGAAAGATTTTCTCGTCCTTTATTAAAATTAGAAATATTTTTATTAATATCTTCTAACTTAGTTTTGAGACTAGATTTTTCTAACTCTAATACTTTAGTGTTAGATTTTAAATCATTAATTTCAAATGATAATTCATCATTTTTATTTTTCTGAATTTCTAATTCCTGAGTTACTATAGAAAGTTGAGATGTTAAATTAGAATTAGATTCTTGAGATTTTTCAAGTTCTTCTTCCAGAATTTTCTTTTCATCTCTTGGCATACTAATTTCTAATTCAGATCTATCTAGTTTTCTTTGTAACTCCTTATTTTGCTTTTTAGTTTGTTTTACAAAATCCACTGGTTCTGAATTAAGTTCAACCAGATCATCAAAATCTAATTCACTTACATCATCACTTGTAGCCATGGCATACATTAGCTTGCTCTGTGTCACTGTCACTGTCACTGTCACTCTTTGATGATGAAGAAGAATCTGAATCATCTCATGTTACTAAAAATACTTTCTTCTTGAATTTATTCTTCTTGAATTTATTTTTCTATTTCTTTGGACAATCTTTCTTTATATGACCCTTTTTATGACATTCATAACACTCCATGACAGAAGATGATGGTTTATTGCTATTATTGTTGCTGTTAGAGTTATTTTTGTAACTCCTGAACTTGTTATTCTTTTTAACTTTCAAAAACTTTTTGAAATTTTAGCAATAAGTGCCATATCCTCTTCATCTGAGTTAGAATCATCTTTTTCTGCTTGAAATGCTAGATTCTTATTATCCTGCGCTTGAGCTTTCTTTGCCTGCAAATTCACTTCATATGACATTATATTTCCTATTAACTCTTCTGGTACCATAGTGGAAAGTTTGTTTGCTTCTTCAATAGCTAGAACATTTCTTTCCCATTCATCCATTAAAGAGTTTAGGATTTTTTATACTATATCAAAGTTAGAAAATTTTTCTCCTAATGCCAATAGTGAGTGATATATCTTGAAATCTATAGTACTTGTCATTTATACTTTCGTTTGATTTCATTTTGAAATTCTGGAACTGATTTTTCAACATAGAAATTTTGCTTTGTTTGACTTTGTTGGTTTCTTCATGAGTTACTTTTATAGTTCTCCATATCTCATAAGCAGTTGTACACATACCGACTCTATTAAACTCATTTTTATCTAATGCACAAAATAACATGTTCATAGCTTTAGCATTTGAAGTAGCATCAGTTTTTTGTGCAGTAGTCCAAGTTGAAAAATCTTCTGTTGGCATGGCATATACCTTTTGGGTAATATTCCAGGTTTCAAAACCATTAGCTTGCATATATATTCTCATTCTAGTTGACCAGTAATTATAATTCATGCCATTGAATAGTGGAGGTCATGCAGTAGATTGACCTTCAATAAAACTAGTGTTAGTGACAATGCTTGTGCTGGTGTTGTTTTCCATATTAGTAAAAATAAATTATCAAATAACTGTGTTACGGCTATAGGATGTCTTGCTCAGATACCAAATGAAAGTGACTACTGTGTGGCTAGTTATCACTTAGGATCGTGTATTATGGAATGTATTATAATCTAAATGCGGAAACAGATAATAGTGGTAAAGAAAATAAGATTAAGCACACTAGGAGTTTTTATACTGGTTCGAACTTCCCGTTCTACGTCCAGTCCCAAACTTCCCTCTGGAATTTCACTCAATAACCCCTCATTTAACTCAGAGGAATAGGTAAACAACACCTGAGTAACAGATCATGATTTTTCCTCCTCTAACAACCAAAAGAGGACTTTTACCGCATGAACAACCGAACAGGACTTCAACAGTTTCAATAAAATTGTTTTGACACTTTGTGTTCTTGATAACACTGATTTGTCTTTGATAGTACACCCTTCCTATAATCTTTTTCTTAAGTGTATATTTTGTATTTGTAAAGATTTAGAAAGGAAAAATATTGCTTTGAATCGAAGAATATGTTAATTGATTCAGAGATTCAAGCAATATATATAAATTGTGATTGCTTGTAGAATGCATAGATAGTAGAGAGTATGATCAGAAAACAAAATAAAATTCGATGATTTGAGAAGTGAATCTCATGTGTTTATATAGTAGACAAATAGCTACAACTATTCACGAAGAGTTTTGACCAAAAGATGCAGCCACAACTCTTCCAATTAGATCGTATCTCTTGGCAAATGAAAGTGTCTTTTAAGAAAAAATAGCTATTGGAATCATTCAGTCGACTGATCCAAAATGACCAGTCAAATGAATATTCAAAGTTGGTGTAAAACTGAGCGTATCTGTGCAACTGAACAGGTTCAGTCGACTGGCCATTTTTGGTCAGTCGATTGACCTAGTTGTCAGTGCACAATTTACACATTTTTTAAAGAATTTGAATTTTAAATTAACTTTGATTTTGTGTAAACTACTAAATATACTATACTCAGTTTTGAAGTCTTGCCTACTTTGTAGTTTTAGTATCATATCTCTTTCTCTTTTTGCCGCTTGATCATATAGTCTCGTCACTGAATTTTTTAAGCTCTTGGTCATGAATCAAAACTTATGATTCAACAGAAACATAGTGCTTAGGTTTGTGAAATTTTATTTTTTCTTATTATCTTCAAACTTTGATTTATTAGTTGACGGAATTTTATTTTATGATGCTTAAGTCTGGACTAATGTAATAAATAACACGAGTCACATTTATATCCCCGACCGGAGAGACGAGGCAATAACCAGAGTCATGAGTCCCTTCGCCGGAGAGCAACATGATGGATTTGTACATGGATTAAGTCCTCGATTGGGACTTGAGGCCAGAGAAGGATACCCCATGGATTAGGTCCTCGATTTGGAACGGAGGCCATAGAAGTATATCCCACCGATTAAGCCCTCGACCTAATAGTCAAGGCCAGGGAATAAAACCCAATTGGTTGTCAAGTATGGATTGTGCTCAGCAAGGATCGATGAGATCAAGGATTTGGATTAGGCTAACGATTGAGAGAGGTCTATGGACTTAGTTATGGACCCCAAGAGGTCTCGGATTTGGATAAAACGACCCGAAGAGGTCTATGGATTTGGATATGGACCCAGAGCGGCCCTGGATTTGGATAAAATAATCCAAAGAGATCATGGACATGGTTAATGAATTTGGAAAGGACTTGGAATTGGATATCGACATAGAACAGTCATGGAATCGCTAATATTTCGGGGATCTCATGGGGTTGGATTGGCAAGGAATTGGATTATGGATTGGATAATATGACAATCAATAGATTATGGACTTTGGTTTTTGGATTTATGGAAATTCAAAACATGCCTTCCTATCGCAAGGCATGTTTTGGGGGGAAAAGTGTTAACACGCCTTTTGACAAGGCAGCACATAAGCGGATGTAACCCAATAGATTTCACGATTCAAGTGCGATAGGTACAGAGTGAATGTTATATGGCCTAGAAATCAAGTACAGATAGTAACAGGAACTCAGAATTGAATGAAACTGGTAGATAAACAAGGCAGAATATTCAAAGTATGGATTTGGTTAAAAGGATGGAAAGGTTCGACATATATGGCAAATTAGAGGGTTTGACAATATTGACAAAGAGGGTTTTGCATGTTTCATCTCATAGAGGATGGATCGGCATAGCTTGGTAGTACTAAAGGGATTGGCATGGTCAGTTGGATGAAGGGTCAACATGGAAGAAGTAATGGAGGGATCGGCATAGGTAATGATGCATGGATCAGCATAGCCATGTGGAATAAGAGGGATCGACATAGCCTTATGAGATAGAAGGGATCGATAGAGCATTGTGAGATAGAAGGGATCGAAAGAGCCTTGCGAAATAGAAGGGGTCGGCATAGCCTTGTGAAGTAGGAGGGATCAGTTGGAATAGAAGGTATTGGCATAGCATTATGGAAACGGAGGGACCGACATTATATAATGGAATTCATGGGATAAACATGAATGAGTATGCACGGATCAACATGATTGTATAAGTAGTGGATCACAATAGCACGTCATAGGGATCGACATAGGAAGTATGGAGCCAAATAGATGGGATCGGTATGAATAACTTTAAAATGGATCTGAACCAAAGATCAAATAGAAATATGAGCTTCCTTTGTTCAATCAACATGATATTTGAAATATGAATATGTCTAAACATAAAGGAACCACCATAGGGATCTCTGCCCCAAAATCAACCAACGGAGGTATCCATACTGATTCCTCTTCAATGGGATTTGATCCTAACAACCCTTTTGGTGGGCCTATATGGATTAGAAGGTCTTATAGACGAAGTTTCAGAGAGATTGGTGCACGTCTTCCCCTATAGATACAATATGCATGGCATCAGGAAAGAGATCTTGATTCTGCTCTTCTTCATCTTCGACCTACGCTATACTCTGCCATTTTTATTATTAAATTTCATGAGTTTGTAACCGTAATCAACAATTTAAACTAATAAAATGATAATCTTTGGAGTGGACATAGGCCAAAATTAGCCGAACCACTATAAATCTACGTCTTTATTTACTTTCTTTCTAATTGTTTTATTATTGTTCTTCATTTATTTCTCTTTATATCTCTGTGACTCGATTGGATATTAGTGCTTTCACATAATTGGATGTTGGTGACCAATTTTGATGCCAACTATCACCACTCACAAACATTAATCATTATTCAATGCAATTTCAAATTCATATGCCAAATAAGTTGTAAAACATAAATAAACACTACACATAAGTTTTAGATTTTCATCGCATTTTAAAAAATTATGTAACTTAAAGTTATAATTGTTAATCAAAAAAGACTTACATTTTAATTACTCATTAATAGAGCATTTAGCACATAGCACTTAGCCCATTGGGGCACCAGGGTAATAGGAAGTCAAAATTAGAGCAAGGTAGGAGGCCATTAGAGGTGGTGATTGGGGACAAGGTATATGATAGTGCACCATTGATGACGAAAAGGTGTGAATTGGAAGACGAAGGCAAGGGATTTTGTGATAAATTATAAGACGAAGAGGGGGATTTGGAAGACGATAGAGAAAGGCGACATGAGTAGCCATAGAACTTGAGCGAGGAGGATAAATTTTTTAATGTTTAAAAGAGATAAGGAGCGACCACTGAAAGTTTAAGGAAACTTTCTTGAATTGTTGACCGGAAGCATTGGCTGCGTTTATTTGTCCATTTTTTTAGGTTAACTTGACCAACAATTGAATATAGCCTGAAACACTACTAATTAATGCAACTAAAATCAAGTTTTGTTGTAGTGATTACAATTAGAGTCGGACTTTTTCCTTTGGAGTTTTGGTACTTAGAAGCATTTCTTTCTTCTTCTTCCCTAAACCTTATGAAATCCGAGATATACTATATTGTGGTCAGATTTGGGTTAGAATCTTTGTATTTTGGAGAGGAAATAGAAGATAATAAGATTAAAGTGGACGTAGGCTAGAGTATTTACTGAACCACTATAAAAATCATTTTATTCCCTTTGTTTATTCTGACAGATTTATTTTGTTGGTGCTTTATTTGATATTGGGGTGTCATGCAACTTTTGAGGCAACGGGTTCGATTCCTCCGAAACACCATTGTGTTGCAGATTACAGGATGGAGTTACATGAGAGATAATCTCATTATCTTTTAAGTATTGTTGGAGCCCTTATCCAACATACTCACCGTGTAACAACTCTAATTCTAAAAAAAAGTGAAAATTGAAATTTCGGTATTTTTTTTTCAAATAGGTAAAAATGAAATTTTCACAAATGGTACAGTTTATTGACGAGAATTATATCAGTTCGTTTGTCTTGTTAAGTTGATTGATTTTCATTTTATGTTGGTCTCAATTCATGTCTGTACAAAAGAGTTATCCATGAAATAAGGAATTTAAACGAAAATAATTCGCTAGCCTAAATAATATAAAATAATAAGTTTTTAAATAATTGAATAAGATCCCACATGGCTAACATGGTCAACCTTAACAGTGTGCAGTTACTTGTACGAGTCGACTAGTCCTGATACCACCAGTCAATTGGTCGTGAGTGGTTTATGCGTATGAATGGGATTTCTGGTGCACATATGAACATGTGCCGTATGATAAAATTGTAACCGATTACATGGATTAAAGTAAGATTTGAAATGATATGTTAATACATTGTTTATATTTAATTCATGTTAGTTGAAGAGAAATAATGTATAAGTATGTTAAGAAGATAGAATCTTTATTTTTACATGTTAAAAGAAGAATTTACGAAATGTAAATTAATAACATATGATTTTGTACAAACAATGGTAAATGAATTCTAATAATTAAAAATAACATAAATTAGCATATTTCGAATAAGAGAGATTATCTCTTCGGTCAATGAATTTAGCGGTCTACCTTTAAATGTATACAAATCTATGCTAAACTAAGTAGTGTGAGCAAAAAGAAACTTATGCAATGAGATTATTAAAAGGAGAATTTAACATGTGTAAATGAAAATGTACTCTAGTGTGAAAACAAAAATTTGCAAATAATAATGAAAAAATAAATTTCATTGATTAAGCAAAAATGTACGTGTTTGGGAAATTATGTTTGAAAATTAGAATTTAAAGCTAATTAATGTTGTTAATGAAAATAAATAGGAGTGAATGTAAATTTAACCATAACTTAATATAAATTTAATGCATTAAACATCATAAATTTGTAAGGAAAAAATAAAATAAATTATTTGATTCCATATATGTGTGTAATTGTTCACAATAGAAGCCTGCCCATCATGAGTGGCTACCAGCGTTTGTGAAAAATCCTTTTTGATGTGGCATGTATATATAGAACCTACTGAAATAACAAAGATTCTTCCATTTAAAAATAAAACAAATTCATGAATGTAATTACTGAGAATTATGTGAATTAATGCATTCTTAAATTGGTTTTCATTTAAGTGATATGAATACATTAAATGCAAATTAGTGCAAATAAAATGAACATTTAAAAAGAAAAAGACTTAATGTTATTTAGTAACATTAAATTCATTGAAAATAAACTGATTCCAATTAATACCATTAATGATATTAAAGTATAATTTATATAAAAGATGGAACTAATGCGAATCATTTACATTCAAGTCTTATCTAATAATACAAATAAATTATATTGAATATTGTAAATAACAACAATAAAAGATAAAGTTAAGGAACAAACTTAATGTTGATCGGTAACATTAGATTCTTTTCCATTAACGCAATTATTGCAACTAATGCAGTGAGGTTCGGACTTGCCTCTGCTTATGTTCGAGGATACATACATACATATATATATATATAGTAAGTAGCTAATTATGAAAGATTAACAAGCATTGTTTATGGAGTTTTTGTTTTAAAAATAAAAAATTCAATAGGAAAAGGATGGAAAACCGATCAATGCATTTATTTGTAAATGATTAATTTTACCCTAATGAATATGACTTGTTTGCAAATGGTCACTGAAGATTTTTAGAGGCCTATTTTGTTTCTACTACATATAAGGTGAGTGGAGTATGATCTCTATTTTTGTAATGAAATATGTTCATATAGAATGATTAGACATTAAGTGAGGGCAAGATGGATTCATGAGAGAAGCTAATTAATTAACTTAATCCATTGATAAACCGACCTTATAAGATACTCCATTTCTTTATTTACTATTATGCTAATGCATGTATATTGTCTCATTGTTGATCTCTTAGTACTATATAAATTATTAAGGAATGTAGCTATATTCATGTATCATGATGTAGTTATTAATGTTTAATAATTTATTTATGATTTTTTGCTTTGTTTTCGATTAATGGTGGCTAATGGTTGCATGTTTGTTAAGTAATGAATAGTTCCTATATTTGTGTTGGCTCCCTTTCATTAAACTTAATAAGGTTCATCTACAACTTTAACTTAAAACGACTTAAACAACTACTAAGCATAAACCATAATTAATGTGATAATGTTAAGATTGAAGTTGACATAAAATGTAGAGGTTACTTATCCAAACACCTATGGTATCAGGGTGTTAAAACAAGACAAGTTTCCTAAATAGGCAAGACGCATTGTTATTTCCGTTAAATATCATCCCAAGGTACCGAGATATATCAGCAAAAGGTAATTAGTTGAGTTTTCTCAACTAATTACCTATTTGACCCTTTTCAAATGACTTAAACTATGTAGATCGGTATTGTTAAGCTATGGAGGTAAGCACAAATCCCTTTATGGGTAACCAACCTAAATTAAAAGCTTCGGTATAATTACATGTATGTTGTGTTCCTTTGAGATTTCCATGTATGTAATGTTGCTCCAATCAAATGGATGTTTTTTACTTTGACTAAAACCCATGTTTAATAAATCTTTTGGCCATTGGCTATAAAACCTTTTCGAAATGAAACATAATTTTAAAATGGTGATCCAATCAAAGGAGAATGTTATTTAGGAATTGGCATATTTGGGTCAAGAGACTACATGGCATGCATAAGTCCTTCCCATATTCTTTACTTAAACCACGCATGACTAATAATTAAATGTATGCATCCTAGACCTTCCACTTATGTAGCACTTGCTCTTTTAGCAATCATCATGGATGCTGTTATATTGTTTTAGTTTATATTTAGATTGATTTAGATGTAGATGCTTTATGATGAGTAAGGACTTATATTCCATGATTGGCGTTGTAGCTATTGTGCTGACATGTGGAACTTTTTCCTCATAGGGATAAGTTGGCGTGTTCCTATAGACGTCAGCATTTATCATCGTCCTGGAAACTATGTCACGACTACGATTATTTCCACTGACAAAGCTAGGTTCACTTTTCATTTCTTTTGTTGATTAACCTTCCAGGGTTAGTATCAATTCTTCTATACATCCACTCGTGTCATATATCTTCATATTATCGTTCTAACTCATTCTATGCAGTTGATGAGAAGGAAGTTATGTATTACCTTGCTTTAATGCAATCATGATTCATTTACATGTTCTATTATATATTATGATGACTGCCCTACACCTTGGGTAACTAGTGACCTGTATAATGCACTATGGGATACCCAATCGATGTAGGACAACAGCCAAGAGTGAAAAGAAATTAAAAAATCTAAGCATAGAACATATAGAGCGTCTCACAATGCGCAGAAAAAATATAATATAATAATATAGATGTAAAATAGGAGAGATACATGTATAATCATATGAAATGTAAATAATGACATCAAAGTGCAATTGGATAAAAAATTATACAAAAACTGAAAAGGTTGAGTTTATACATCCCAAAACTCCAAAACTGTCTCCAAAGTAATCAGGTTATGGTATAGCTCCACAGTACTGCATGGTGGAATATGAGCAATAGTAAACTCCAAGTATATATATATGAAGGCCTTGCCTCTTGCTCATTATCCTTACCGCTTGATGTGCTATCCAAATCTGTTATCCCCAATCTGCTCATTAAAGAGTACCCGAGATAATAAGAAGCAAAGCATAAAACCTCGTGTCATACAATAGTCTGATGTGAGCGATACATCATATCAAAAATACTATTAAAACCATATAATAGCAAATAAGGGTATAAGGTTTGAAAAACCATACCTGACATGTCCCTACATCCAAAGAGTTAGCACATAAGAGTTAACATATGCTAATATAGTATCATTTTCATATAAGTGTACTACTATCGAAGTTCAATCTCTAGTGTCTAGGCATATGGTTGAAAATATCTATGTCATGTGACACTCTAGAGTGATAAATAAATATAACATAAGTGAAAAATTCCTCACCATCATAATTTTGTATTGGATTATGATAACTTGTAAGGTGCAATTGCAAACTAGGGACTCAATCGAAATAGCGGCTTAATTGTTGCTTGAATCCATGCTACTTCGTAAGGCTAGGAACCAGGCTCATAATCGCAAAAGCCTAAGGTAATCCACTATCGCAAGATCTAGACACGATCGCAAATCTAGGTGAGGACTACCAATATACCCCTTCTTTATGAGCACACTAGAAACCTCCGAGTTATCAACGATTCTTTTGCATGCATCTCCGTAATGGAACTCAATCGCTATTCCATCTCGGCAATCTCCAAAGTTAAACACATCGGGAAATTCTACTCGCAAGTCCCCATCGTTGAACTTGCCCATGTGGATCACCATCATGACTCCTATAGTTAAGTCGTCATCTTCAAAATACCTCTTAAAACCCATCATAAGTCGTAGAGTCATCGTACAAAGCTTCTGAAGCCATCATATCGAAACGTCATGCTATCGCCTTTTATTGCTATACAGAATCCAATGTCATCCCGAGTCATATGGGACTATCTACCTTAGCCCCAAGTCACCCACAAGAGCCCTGAAATAAGTCATGAACAGCCTCGAAGCACTGCCTCTCCAAACTCGAAGTTCCCTAACATTCCATCTTTATCTGGTCCAACCATGCAACCGATCTGAAGTCGCTTCCCCAAAATCTCAAAGCCAACCCCAAAGTGTTACACAACTACTCCTCGAGCCAACTCCTACATCCGACCATCGAACAGACGACATCAACAGACCTTTTGTTGTCCCATTCTTATAATGCCAAACAACACCACTTCGAACAGGAATTCCTGTCCAACCCCCGAACTTAGCACAAGCGAACAACATTTGTTGTCCGATTCTCCTTTGTAGCCAAGCCAAAGAGTGACCCGAGCCAATCTCCCCCGAATCCGAAGTTCAACCCAAGTCAACTAATACCGAGCCAAGCATCACTGAACCAAAATGTTATAGCATCTCCAATTCCCAATCTCGCACCGATTTCACAACTACATTCCATTATACGACTCTTCTACATTCCATATGCAACGATACAACTCCTAACGGCAATGAGTCCATCCGTTGAAGCCCGATTTCCTAGCTTCTGCATATAAATAGCTCCAATGAGAATTTTCAACCATTCAAACTTACATACAAACATCAAACATGGATAAATCAATAACCAAGCATCCAAACATACAATACATGTTGACAAATTATCCTATAATGCATTCTAACATAATCTAACACACATCAAGGCAACCATACATTAAATTAATGTGATTAAAACACTTAAAAACACTTTAAATTCGTTTTTTGCTTCAGGTTTCGCTTTAAAAACGGTCCAAAACATGATTTTGACTTTTAAAATGAGTTAAAACCATTCCAAAACCTATATATACATATATAATAATGTGGGAGATAATAAATTACTCACTACACACCTAAAAATCCAAGTTTTGCATGCAAATCGATGTAAATCCAAAAATCAACATCTAAGATCTGATTTTCCTTCCCTAAAAATGTAGATATGAAGATCTCCATTCATTCCTTGCTAATCTACCTTTAATCTATGCTTTATACTTGATTTAGAGGAGAAAAGAGAATGTTTAGGTAAAGAATGGATTAATGGGAGCTTAGATCTATTTTAGAAGTGGTAAAATGATTTAGGGATGATTGTTCGACCTAAAATAGCCTAAAAACTTGAAATGGGTTAGTTAGCTTTCCTCCAAACCTCACCGATTATCCACTAAGCTGTCAAAAACTACTAAAATTCATACAACCATATCTCTTAACGAAAAAGTTCAAATCGCTATTATGACTACTCCACGG
Organism: Allium cepa; assembly: GCA_030765085.1. Lineage (NCBI taxonomy): Eukaryota > Viridiplantae > Streptophyta > Magnoliopsida > Asparagales > Amaryllidaceae > Allium > Allium cepa. The sequence continues at coordinate 198,206,067 of CM060946.1, forward strand.
AAAGGGAGAGCATCATACCTTTCCAATGGAAGTTGTCTCGAGTGCTAATTCGGCTTTTATCAAAAGTTATAGCCGTTACAAGTTTTCAGGAGTAAAGTTCGAAAAACAATTCTAACATAGGAAGTGTCACCCGTAGGCATTTTCCAAAGTTAGAGTCATACGACCTCATATGAATCTAAAATTAACATTTTATGATTCCCCTATATGTAAAATAAGGGTCGTTACACTCTCCTCCCGTTTAGGAATTTTGCCTTTGAAATCCCAAACACAACCAAGGTAAAATCAAACATAAATACCTGGCATGCCTAACATCCATGAGTAGACACATCAAGCATGCAATTAGAAGCATGTAATGATATCTACGCCTAGCCTAACATGTGGGATATTAAAATACCCTTTGTGATATTGAAAGTGCAGTTAAATCTGATAAACAAAAGTCTCACTAAGTAAAGTGCTCCATATAAGCAGTTCTCATGCTCTCCTTGGTCTCTCAGGTACCTATGCCTTCGGTCTCGCTCCACTAAACCTTCACCAACTCTATTGTCTTCCTCCTAAGCTACTTCATATCATGTCCAACGATACTAGACATTATGAATAGGCCTACAAGGTCTTGAAGCTCCATGTTTAATCTCGATATCATTAAGTGATTCGATTCAAATATCATGCCTGAATAGTGCACAAACTTCCATAAGTGAGACACGTGGAACACATTATGCATGCCCTCCATCTTCTGAGGTAAATCAACTTTGTATCCTGGGTTCCAAATCCTCTCAAGTATCGAAAAAGTACCAACGAATCTCAAAGCCAACTTCCCCTTAGTACCAGATCAAACAACATTCTTCAGTGGAGAGATCTTGACAAATACCATATCACCGATGGAGAACTCTAATAGCTCTTCTATCTATCCTAAGAAGCTTTCATTCATTGCCGAATGATCTCGATCTTCTTTGAAGACACTCTATGTAACGACCCAGAATTTATATTAATTAAAATTTGTATATTTAATTGTATTAATAAGTGAAATTTATAAGTCGAAATTTTTTTATTTCGAATAATTGAATTTAATTGGATAATTAAATCAATAATTTAATATGTGAAATTCCAGAAATAATTGAAAATTGAGTTTAATATGATTGAAAATGATTTGTAAAATTTTATTTAATCATACTGGAGTTATAGTGATGTTATAGAACTTTTAAAATCGAATTAAAAGTTAATTTGATATTTTAATATTTAATCGACTAGTGAAATTAGCCATTTTTCGAACACTCTCAGAATTGGACGAAACTAGTTCCATTGGATCCGTAATAGTTTGTTATTATCGGATTTCAATTTTCGTAGCAATCGGAGTTGTCGTTTGACCGTGGCAGCTCGAAATGCATCGAAATTATTTTAATATTAATTTGGCGAGTTAAAATAGCCATTTTTCAAACAGTCTCGGATTTCAACGAAACTAGTTTCATCGGATCCGTAATGTGATATTATTGTAAGGTTTCAAATTTCGTGTCAATCGGATTTACCGTCCGATGCAAGCTAAAACGCCTAGAAAATCGTTTAATCGGTTTAATTTTAAATTGAACGTTTATTGCCATAACTCGCACAGATGACCGAATTAGCTCCCGAAACATGTTCCATTGTGTTCGGAACGCGGGGTAAACCTGAGGAACGCCAACCGGCACGCTTCGTTTGGAGTTCGGAAAATCCGGGATGAATAGTGTCGCGTATTTTTTCTATAAAAGCCCCTCAACTTGTTCATTTGCAAAAGAAAAATATAACCCTAGGGTTTCTTTTCAGTGGCCGCCGCTGTTTACAATGAATGGCCGAAACTTAGTCTTCTTCTTCCTCAATTATCTCTTCATCCATCAACAATTAGCGAAATCTTTCAACATGAAAGTTGTAGACGACAATGAGATCTAGTAATTCAACGGTTGAGATCGTGTTTGGAGCTTTGGATCAACGGGAATTTGGGCTCAAAGGCCTGCAGTTGCGCATGAATTTCAATGGATTATACAAGGCCGAGCTCCACCCCATGGCAGCCGAAGGTAGCTCTTGTCACGAGCTTCGATATGGCGCTTGCTGATCGAGTTGAAGTTGCTTGGGGTGGTTGCATAATTTAACCCTAGTTTAAATTGAATGGGTTCTTTGTTGCGTTCGGCTACTAGAGAGGATACGCGTGAGATGGAAGAAGAAGGGAGCGGTGTTGATTGCAGGGGTCAAGGATCTCACGGCCAATATTGACTAGGTTTAGAAATATAAAATAATAAATGTTGTAAATTTAGTTTATAAAAATCGGGTAACTTTAAAAATTCGTATCTTTTTCATACGAGGTCGAAAACGCGTGAAACCAGTTGCGTTGGAATCGTATGGACGAGCACTACGCTATGGAATTGGATTGGAGTCGTTTGGAGTTAGTGAGAATTTCGGATAAAATTAAACGTCCGTTTAATTTTATTCGAAATAAATCGCTAAAACGAAATTGAAATCAAGGTGAGAACTTCTAACTCAATAGAATCGGTTTCGATTTTAATTTTAAATAGTTAGATTTAAAATTGTTGATTGAATGATGATTGTTATCTATTGATTGTTAAAATAGACATTATGCGCCGTTAGTAAGCGGAGGTTATTTATTAAAAACATATACCGCGAATATTTCACCGTATAGTGAAATTGGTATTATTGTTGTACTTGGAGTTGATTTTCCTGCATTATATAGCGGATGAGACCCTATTGCGTCGTCTATTAAGCGGATAATATTTTATAAATCCTATATACTGCAATAATTCCGTACTGGAACGGAATTGGTATTCTGCTAACATCTTTGGATGCAGGGAAACAGGTTGGAGGGATCCAACTGGATTCCTCAACTGTATTGATTTATTTACATATATTGTGATATTTGTTGATTATCATATTGATATATGATGTTTGGATGTCGTGATTGACTATTTGGTGATGTTGCATCATCGAATCTATTTTTGAAGTTTTAAAAGAATGATTTTGATTTATTTTTTTTTTAAATTTTAAAGTGATTTTTGAAAGTATATGTTTTATTAAAATTTTGAATTGATTTATTTTAAATAAATTAACGTTATAAGTTAATGTTATAAAAGTTATGATTTTTGTAAAAAATAACCAAATTAAGATTTTTGAAATAAATAGCGATTAATTTATAAAATGGTTTAATTGGGAATTTTGAATTATTATAAACGGTTTGTATAAAAGATTTATAAAATTGATATTTATAAATTAAAAATACTGAAATTATAAAACGAGTTTTTATAAGTAATAAAGTGAAATAAAAATGGATTTCATAAGTGAATTGAGATTTATAAATTTATGAAATATGAATATATAAAATGGATAGATTTTGTAAAATATAAGATTTATAAGTAATCAACTTATAAATCGGATTTTGGCATTTAAAATGAGATATAAAAAGGATTTTTATAAATAAAAGTTTATAAAAATATAAATGGAGTTTATAAACGTTGTTTATAAATCCGAAATCAATTGAATTTGATAAGTTGGATATAGGAATATATGAAAGGAAGTATATTCACTATTTTGGACAGTGAATATATTATTAAATGAAATGGATATGTTTTTGGGGAAGGAACATTATGAAGTGAAGTTAATGATTTTAAAGACATTTTAAAATGCATTAAGTATCGAATACAGAGATTTCAACATTCATTGTTGAAATAGACGTTTTCGAGAAATAGAAGGAAATGGTGGACTATAACACTGTTGTTATAGTAAATGATTTCTGAAAGAAAATGTTTTATATAGCATTGGGATTTATATATCTATTTTAATTTCAAATCCCTATACTAGTTATTTTGGGTCGTCGTAACGATGTTTTACGCAACATTCGTTTTGTCCCAAATAAATGTGTTTAAGTGAATGTTTTCCTTAAAGAATGAAATATATACTTAATTTCGATATTAAGTATATTGAATATTTTCTAAGTATTGAAAATAAATGGATTTGTGAATTACTTATTGATAAATAAGTATGGAAATGTTTTTCCAATGTGAAATGAAACGTTTTGAGAATTTATCTTTTTGAAGACAAATTGAAAATGAATATTAGAAATCGGTTTGGGAAATCGTATATTCATAGATATTTAGGAAGTGTAAATTCACTATGGAATTCATAAAAGGAAGGGGAATTTGATTAAAAATAAACGTTGATTTATTTTTGAAGTGTGGAAAGATATATCTAGTAAAGATATTTTGGAAAGTAAATAATTTAGGAAATTATTTGGATTTGGTGATGTTGAACACGCCTATTGATAGTTAAATAATCCGACTATCAATATTTACCTTTAAATAGGTATTTGTTGTGATTGCTTGAATTTGAATGCTACACTTTTTTTTGAATTAGCGCTCACTATTCGGGTTAGCCGAGAAAGGACCTTGGGGTCGTATAACCCATTCCAAATATGTGATACGTCGTAATGGATTGCATTTGATGACCGGTGTTGAAGACCGGATATTTTTGAAAACAGAAGGATTACCGTTGAGTTACTCTGCATCAGCTGATCTCCGATATAGAGGTTTTAACACCCTTAGTGACGGGAAGTCCGGTCGTGATTAGTGAATATCCGGATTGCAAGGACTTCTTTGGAAGTGCCTTCGATTCTGTTCGAGCCCGGAACAAACTTGTATGGATTGTATGTCTGACATTACAAATTGAGATATAAAGCTGATTTCTTTCAAATATATTTCTGTTGGTGGTGGAGAATTTATTCTCTTAGCTTAACACCCTTCTCTGAGACGTACGAGCTCAGAGGTTATGTAGTTGAAGGTTATTAGTGATATGCTCCCAATTTGGTAGTGTGGCATGCTGAGTGTTGCTGTGAAATGATCATTGTTTGATCATTTGTGATATGATCATTTGTTTGATCATTTATCTTTGTGATCATTACTTTGATCATTTGTTGACCCAAAGCACAGCTTTTGTATAAAGCGTGGCTTTGTGGACGAGACTTCGTCGGACCTCACACCCCGGAAATGGTCAAAACAGGAAGGATGCGGCAAGGTTATTAGGGGGTAGCGCCCCTTTAGTGTATGTCATTCCTTCTGGATAGGGGTGGTATCATGGTATGGAGCCCAGATACTTAACCTATGTTGTTGCTGCAAAATTTATTGCTTTGTGGTTGTTGGAAATCGAGGATCCTCGGATAGATCGGTTACGATCGGGGGATGACATATTCATGTCAGTAGTTACCCAGTTAGGGGTAACCCGGCCTTGTGTTGGCAGAGATCCGGTTAGGTTCTCGGGACGTCATTCCAGATGCGTTTCCATGTGGCAATGGGAAGTTCCTTGGCCTGACCATTTGTTGGAAATCCAAAGAAACAATACGATCTTGTACGGTTTTAGTTGTATAACCTACCATGGAATGTGGCGGTAACCTGCTATTGAACATGGTAGCTATAGTAGGCATAAGTGCGAAATGTCTATGCTGGCTAAGATTTATATCTTTACTTTCGAAATGAATTTTTCCTACACTATGCACTAGTAATAATATCAAATGTTTCTTTTTAATGCGTATCAAGCATCTTTGACTATCATAAGGAGAAATCTCCTTCGATTATGCGTTTGCATTGTATGTGTGTGCGGGAGGCCTTATGGTAGTCTCATTTTTAAAAAGCATTGCGAATTGACATTAAAAATATTCCTCTATTTTGATTTTAAAGAAAAATAAACTGTTTTAGTTCACACACCAGTCACATGACTGACTTGGAGTTTATTGTTTTCCTTCCTAAACTCTGGGTGCCCACCAATTTCTATACGGGCAGTCAAGAGTAAAGGTTTATCAGGATATTCTGGAATTCAGGAGTTGCTGGAGGTAAGCTGGATGGCATGGCGTATTACTAGTATATAATATATTTTTTCCGCTGTTGATGTTGTTTGTTGTTGTACACCCTGAATGATGTAATGAAATGTAATGTAATGTAATAACTGATATAGTTCTTTGTTTAAAGATTATTCATTTATGTATTATATGTTGTTCCGCTGCGAATTGTGAGATTCTGTTGTAGTTCTGTTATTTCTTTCTGCTCTGTTTTATCTTTTTCTCTCTTCTTCTACCTCTTTCTTCTTCTTTAACCCTAACTATTCGGTTTTTCGGGAACGAAAATCGCAAACGTTACATTTGGTATCAGAGCGTATGGTTAAGCGACAACCATGGCTCTTTTGGGTATTACTCATTAGAGATAGAGTCAGTAGCACTCTAGAATGAGTTTGAGTGTAATAATAGGTATGAGCGCGTATTTGTTAGTGAATATAAATTTTTTTTACATTGTGATGATTGGTTTGTTGAGTGGTATATGGATTTTGGTCAACACGAGTAATTAACGTTGTTGATAGGGATCTCTAAACACTTGAATAGAACAATTCGACACAATATTGTTTAAATTGGGTAAATGAAATAATTTTACCTTGATTATATTTTATATATGAAAGAATAATTTTTCAGAATTATTAAAGTATATAATTGATTGTTTGGTTGTTAAATAAGTTAAATAAAAACAACAGCTGTAAAAGAATGAATTGTATAAGCAAATGAATTATAAGTATGGAACTATAATTAATGTGATTTACAATTTTGAAATAATCTTATATATAAGAAGTGAAATTATATAAGTAAAAGATTTATAAATGTGATTTATAATCTGAGAACAAAATTCCAGAGAAGTGTTTTGAAAGGATTTGATATTTTGGAAAATTGTTTTGGAGAAATTAAAGCTCTAAACTCTTTTCGGTCGCTGGAAAATAATTCCGATGATGATTGCAACATCATCGGTGTTCATTTTCGGGTTTCCAAAAGAGGGATTGCTGCCAAATTATTTTAAATAAAAATTATTTGGATTTGGTTTTGGAAATTCAAAAGATAAATTGAATTGGTTTCAAAAATGGTTTTGAAAGATTGAAAGGACTCTGGAATCCTATTTAAAATATTTATGAGAATGATAAATGAGATGATAACTTATACAATTTGAGTTTTAATAGAATAAATTTAACTTAAAGGATGGAGTTAAATTAAAGGAAGTATAAGCAAATCAATAAAATTCAAGTTGAAATAAATTTGAGTTGTCATCAAAGACATGTGATTTGAAATTTAACTAAAGAAAAGTTAAATAGGATTGGAATTTGAATTGGATTTATAAGTGAAAACTTAAGTTAAGTCAAACAAAAGGTGGTTGAAAAGGAATATAACTTAAGTGATGTTGAATAAAGTTGATTTTGGTATCGAAGTAAATTAATAAGTGAATTAATGAAGTGAAGTCATTAAGAATTTGAACTTGAGTTATATAAATGAAATTCAACTTTAAATTGTTAAAGCAATTAGCAATTGAATTGATAAATGGATTGAATGTTAATTAATCGAATGTAAAAGAATTGATATGGGATAATGAATATGGGTGTTAATTCATTAAAAGCTAATTGAATAAATTGAACGAGAGTCAATTTAATATGATCCAATTGGAATTAAAAGTGTTGAACCAAATTGAATGTAAAGTGGATAAATTTGGTTGTATTGAATAAACATTGGTTGTCATGTGATTGTTGATGGATTGTATATAATTCATTAAGTGTTAATGAAATTGAATTAGCGAAATTGCAAGCTATGTAATTGAATTCAAATGGATAATATGTAAACTTGAATAGAATTGAATTTGATTTGGAAGTGGACTAATGAAAATGTAAATTAGTAAATGCAAACTAATTGAAATTGGATATGAAAAAATGTTACTAAAATCCAATGTTAATGAATCAATTGGAAAACCAATTCATTAAATGTTAATGAGAAATAAATTTATATTGATCTGGTAGTTGCATTTAGTGCTATTGAATGCATCGCTATGTTGGCACATGTAGTTATTATGTTGCTATATGATGTATATTGAGATTACTTTCATATATGCATGTTCTCAAGTTGTTTGTTGAGTGTTTAGTAGGTGCGGATCGCGTTTGCTTCGCATTTGGAGCTCGCTTTCGCGCTATATTAGCCGTATATGCTCGCTAATAAAACAATAAGGTACATATCTCGGATTAAATATCGTACTTTTACACTTTTCCCTGCGTGATGCCTCATCACTTGATGAGATGTATATTTGTGATATATATACTGTCATTTTTTTCGGATCGAGCCGCGCAAAGGAGACTATGGCAAATTTTTCCGAAAATTTAAGGCGTTAGAATATTTTTGAGAAAATTGAGAAATTTTTGAAAACTAAAGTTTGGATTTGGAAACTTAGTAAAGATTTTGTAAGAAGTTTAACTATGGATTTTGAGAAAGTTAAACACTCAAGTGATTGAAAAAAATCTAATTTGAATGATTTGTTTTGGAAAGTTAATGAATTCTGTAACTTTTTCTTACTTGGTAATTTCGAGGACGAAATTCTTTTAAGGGGGGAAGTCTGTAACGACCCAGAATTTATATTAATTAATTTTTTTTATATTTAATTGAATTTAAATATTAATAAGTGAAATTTATAAGTCCAAATTTTTTTTTATTTCGAATAATTGAATTTAATTGGATAATTAAATCAATAATTTAATATGTGAAATTCCAGAAATAATTGAAAATTGAGTTTAATATGATTGAAAATGATTTGTAAAATTTTGTTTAATCATACTGGAGTTATAGTGATATTATAGAACTTTTAAAATCGAATTAAAAGTTAATTTGTGAAAATTGAATATTTTAATATTTAATCGACTAGTGAAATTAGCCATTTTTCGAACAATCTCAGAATTGGACGAAACTTGTTCCATTGGATCCGTAATAGTTTGTTATTATCGGATTTCAATTTTCGTAGCAATCGGAGTTGTCGTTTGACCGTGGCAGCTCGAAACGCATCGAAATTGTTTTAGTATTAATTTGGCGAGTTAAAATAGACATTTTTCAAACAGTCTCGGATTTCGACGAAACTAGTTTTATCGGATCCGTAATGTGATATTATTGTAAGGTTTCAAATTTCGTGTCAATCGGATTTACCGTTTGTCCGGTGCAAGCTAAAACGCTTAGAAAATTGTTTAATCGGTTTAATTTTAAATTGAACGTTTATTGCCATAACTCGCATAGATGACCGAATTAGCTCCCGAAACATGTTCCATTGTGTTCGGAACACGGGGAAAACCTTTGGAACGCCAACCGACACGCTTCGTTTTGGAGTTCGGAAAATCCGGGATGAATAGTGTCGCGTATTTTTTCTATAAAAGCCCCTCAACTTGTTCATTTGCAAAAGAAAAATATAACCCTAGGGTTTCTTTTCAGTGGTCGCCGCTGTTTATAATGAATGGCCGAAGTTTAGTCTTCTTCTCCCTCAATTATCTCTTCATCCATCAACAATTAGCGAAATCTTTCAACATGAAAGTTGTAGACGACAATGGGATCTAGTAATTCAACGGTTGAGATCGTGTTTGGAGCTTTGTATCAACGGGAATTTGGGCTCAAAGGCCTGCAGTTGCACACGACTTTCAAGGGATTATACAAGGCCGAGCTCCACCCCATGGCAGCCGAAGGTAACTCTTGTCACGAGCTTCGATATGGCGCTTGCTGATCGAGTTGAAGTTGCTTGTGGTGGTTGCATAATTTAACCCTAGTTTAAATTGAATGGGTTCTTTGTTGCGTTCGGCTACTGGAGAGGATACGTGTGAGATGGAAGAAGAAGGGAGCGGTGGTGATTGCAGGGGTCAAGGATCTCACGGCCAATACTGACTAGGTTTAGAAATATAAAAAAATACATGTTGTAAATTTAGTTTATAAAAATCGGGTAACTTTAAAAATTCGTATCTTTTTCATACGAGGTCGAAAACGCACGAAACCAGTTGCATTGGAATCGTATGGACGAGCACTACGCTATGGAATTAGATTGGATTCGTTTGGAGTTAGTGAGAATTTCGGGTAAAATTAGACGTCCGTTTAATTTTATTTGAAATAAATCGCTAAAACGAAATTGAAATCAAGGTGAGAACTTCTCACTCAATCGAATCGGTTTCGATTTTATTTTTAATAGTTAGATTTAAAATTGTTGATTGAATGTTGAATGATGATTGTTATCTATTGATTGTTAAAATAGACATTATGCGCCGTTAGTAAGCGGAGGTTATTTATTAAAAACATATACCGCGAATATTTCACCGTATAGTGAAATTGGTATTATTATTGTACTTGGAGTTGATTTTCCCACATTATATAGCAGATGAGACCCTATTGCGCCGTCTATTAAGCGGATAATATTTTATAAATCCTATATACCGCGATAATTCCGTACTGGAACGAAATTGGTATTGTGCTAACATCTTTGGATGCAGGGAAACAGGTTGGAGGGATCCAACTGGATTCCTCAACTGTATTGATTTATTTACAGATATTGTGATATTTGTTGATTATCATATTGATATATGATGTTTGGATGTCGTGATTGACTATTTGGTGATGTTGCATCATCGGATCCATTTTTGAAGTTTTAAAAGAATGATTTTGATTTTCTAAAAAAAAATAAAAAAATTTAAAGTGATTTTTGAAAGTATATGTTTTATTAAAATTTTGAATTGATTTATTTTAAATAAATTAACGTTATAAGTTAATGTTATAAAAGTTATGATTTTTGTAAAATATAACCAAATTAAGATTTTTGAAATAAATAGTGATTAATTTATAAAATGGTTTAATTGGGAATTTTGAATTATTATAAACGGTTTATATAAAAGATTTATAAAATTGATATTTATAAATTAAAAATACTGGAATTATAAAACGAGTTTTTATAAGTAATAAAGTGAAATAAAAATGGATTTCATAAGTGAATTGAGATTTATAAATTTATGAAATATGAATATATAAAATGGATAGATTTTGTAAAATATAAGATTTATAAGTAATCAACTTATAAATTGGAATTTGGCATTTAAAATGAGATACAAAAAGGATTTTTATAAATAGAAGTTTATAAAAATATAAATGGAGTTTATAAACGTTGTTTATAAATCCGAAATCAATTGAATTTGATAAGTTGGTTATAGGAATATATGAAAGGAAGTATATTCACGATTTTGGACAGTGAATATATTATTAAAAGAAATGGATATGTTTTTGGGGAAGGAACATTATGAAATGAAGTTAATGATTTTAAAGAGGTTTTAAAATGCATTAAGTATCGAATACATAGATTTCAACATTCATTGTTGAAATAGACGTTTTCGAGAAATAGAAGGAAATGGTGGACTATAACACTGTTGTTATAGTAAATGATTTCTGAAAGAAAATGTTTTATATAGCATTGGGATTTATATATCTATTTTAATTTCAAATCCCTATACTGGTGATTTTGGGTCGTCGTAACGATGTTTTACGCAACATTCGTTTTGGCCCAAATAAATGTGTTTAAGTGAATGTTTTCCTTAAAGAATGAAATATATACTTAATTTCGATATTAAGTATATTGAATATTTTCTAAGTATTGAAAATAAATGGATTTGTGAATTACTTATTAATAAATAAGAATGGAAATGTTTTTCCAATGTGAAATGAAACGTTTTGAGAATTTATCTTTTTGAAGACAAATTGAAAATGAATATTAGAAATCGGTTTGGGAAATCGTATATTCATAGATATTTAGGAAGTGTAAATTCACTATGGAATTCATAAAAGGAAGGGGAATTTGATTAAAAATAAACGTTGATTTATTTTTGAAGTGTGGAAAGACATATCTAGTAAAGATATTTTGGAAAGTAAATAATTTGGGAAATTATTTGGATTTGGTGATGTTGAACACGCCTATTGATAGTTAAATAATCCGACTATCAATATTTACCTTTAAATAGGTATTTGTTGTGATTGCTTGAATTTGAATGCTACACTTATTTTTGAATAAGCGCTCACTATTCGGGTTAGCCGAGAAAGGACCTTGGGGTCGTATAACCCATTCCAAATATGTGATACGTCGTAATGGATTGCATTTGATGACCGGTGTTGAAGACCGGACATTTTTGAAAACGGAAGAATTACCGTTGAGTTACTCTGCATCGGCTGATCTCCGATATAGAGGTTTTATCACCCTTAGTGACGGGAAGTCCGGTCGTGATTATTGAATATCCGGATTGCAAGGACTTCTTTGGAAGTGCCTTCGGTTCTGTTCGAGCCCGGAACAGACTTGTATGGATTGTATGTCTGACATTACAAATTGAGATATAAAGCTGATTTCTTTCAAATATATTTCTGTTGGTGGCGGAGAATTTATTCTCTTAGCTTAACACCCTTCTCTGAGACGTACGAGCTCAGAGGTTATGTAGTTGAAGGTTATTAGTGATATACTCCCAATTTGGTAGTGTGGCATGCTAAGTGTTGCTGTGAAATGATCATTGTTTGATCATTTGTGATATGATCATTTGTTTGATCATTTATCTTTGTGATCATTACTTTGATCATTTGTTGACCCAAAGCACAGCTTTTGTATAAAGAGTGGCTTTGTGGATGAGACTTCGTCGGACCTCACACCCCGGAAATGGTCAAAACAGGAAGGATGCGGCAAGGTTATTAGGGGGTAGCGCCCTTTTAGTGTATGTCATTCCTTCTGGATAGAGGTGGTATCATGGTATGGAACCCAGATACATAATCTATGTTGTTGCTGCAAAATTTATTGCTTTGTGGTTGTTGGAAATCGAGGATTCTCGGATAGATCGGTTACGATCGGGGGATGACATATTCGTGTCAGTAGTTACCCAGTTACGGGTAACCCATCCTTGTGTTGGCAGAGATCCGGTTAGGTTCTCGGGACGTCATTCCAGAGGCGTTTCCATGTGGCAATGGGAAGTTCCTTGGCCTGACCATTTGTTGGAAATCCAAAGAAACAATACGATCTTGTTCGGTTTTAGTTGTATAACCTGCCATGGAATGTGGCGGTAACCTGCTATTGAAAATGGTAGCTATAGTAGGCATAAGTGCGAAATGTCTATGCTGGCTAAGATTTATATCTTTACTTTCGAAATGAATTTTTCCTACACTATGCACTAGTAATAATATCAAATGTTTCTTTTTAATGTGTATCAAGCATCTTTGACTATCATAAGGAGAAATCTCCTCCGATTCTGCGTTTGCATTGTGTGTGTGTGCGGGAGGCCTTATGGTAGTCTCATTTTTAAAAAGCATTGCGAATTGACATTAAAAATATTCCTCTATTTTGATTTTAAAGAAAAATAAACTGTTTTAGTTCTCACACCAGTCACATGACTGACTCGGAGTTTATTGTTTTCCTTCCTAAACTCTGGGTGCCCACCAATTTCCACACGGGCAGTCAAGAGTAAAGGTTTATAAGGATATTCTGGAATTCAGGAGTTGCTGGAGGCAAGTTGGATGGCATGGCGTATTGCTAGTATATAATATATTTTTTCCGCTGTTGATGTTGTTTGTTGTTGTACACTCTGAATGATGTAATGAAATGTAATGTAATGTATGATATAGTTCTTTGTTTAAAGATTATTCATTTATGTATCATATGTTGTTCTGCTGTGAATTGTGAGATTATGTTGTAGTTCTGTTATTTCTTTCTACTCTGTTCTATCTTTTTCCCTCTTCTTCTACCTCTTTCTTCTTCTTTAACCCTAACTATTCGGTTTTTCGGGAACGAAAAATCGCAAACATTACATTCTAATCATATATGGCCTAAGTACTAGTTTCTCTTCTGTTTCCTACCAATATGAAGGAGCATTACACAGTCGGCCATATAACGCCTCAAATGGTACCATACCAATGCAAGACTGATAACTTTTATTGTATGCAAATTCTACAAAATGTAAATGATCGTCTCATGAGCCATCAAAATCGAGAATGCAAGCTCATAAGAGATGCTCCAATATAAGGTTCACTTTCTCGATCTACCCATCGGTTTATGGGTGATAAGCAGTACTAAGATGCTGCCATGTCCCCAATGCCTCTTATACGTCCTTTCAAAACTTGATAGTGAACAAAAGGTCCCGGTCGCTCCCAATGCTCTTTGGCATACCATGGAATCGCACGACCCACATTACATGCAACTCGATCAATTTGGATGTCGTCCTGCTACACTTGATGGGTATGAATTGGGCACTCTTCATCAATCCATTGACTATGAACCAAATGCTATCATACCCTCCTTTGATCCTCGGTAATTTATCAATGAAGTCCATTGAAACTTGTTTCCATTTCCACATAGGAATCTCAAGTGGTTGCAGCAAACCACTCGGCTTCTTCTGCTCTACCTTTACCAACAGATAGTTCATTTACTTTGAGATGAATGCCCCAACATCCTCCTTCATCCCTTCTCAATAAAATATCTGCCTCGTATCATGGTACATTTTACTACCACTGGGATGTATAATCAATCTTGAATGATGGCACTCTCGTAGCACCTAATCCCTCTATCCATCGACATCAGGAACAAACAATCTCGAGTCTTTACCAAGCCAACCATCACGGTCAAGCCCTACCTATTTCATCTCCTCAAACTCTACTCCTTCTCTATCTCTGCCATGATCACTGCTAGTCCAACATCTTTCCTCTGACTAGCATAGATCTGATTAGTCACAGTCGGTTTGATCGTCAAGCTAGCCAACGCTTTCAGTTCTAGCTCACATCGAGGTCTAAAATCATAGCCAACGATAAATTCCACCTGCTTCCACTCTAAGTATACTGCTCCTAAGCTGGTATGTCTCCTACTCAAAGCATCAGCAACCGCATTTCCTTTATCGGTCGTATAGGAAATGTCAAAGTTATAGGAGGCTAGGAACTCTAACCATCACTGTTGACGAAGGTTAGAATCCTTTTAGGAGAAGAAATACTTCAATAATTTATAGTCTATATACCACTCGAACATGTATCTAAATAAGTAGTGCCTCTATGTCTTCAAAGTAAATACTATCACCGCCAACTCCAAATTGACTGTTGACTAGCGCAGGCGACAACCATTCCTCTCTGCATCAATACCGCACTTAGTCCAATCCCACAAGCATCTATATTTACTATCAACTCTGCATTCCCACTTGGAATGACTAACACTGGTTCTCTTGTCAGCCTCTCCTTCAGACTCAAGAACGCGTTCTTACACCTCGCATCACATATAAAAGTCCGACCCTTCTTTGTTAAGATGGTTAATGGTGCTGCTACCATAGAGAAGTCTTGGATAAAACATCTATAGTATCCTACTAGTCCAAGAAAATTTCACATGTCTGTAGCAATTATGGTTTGACCTTAATCCCATATTATTTCCACCTTCACAGGATGTACAGCAATACCCTGCTCAAAAACAACATGACCCAAAAATCGCACTTCCTTCCTCTAGAAGTGACACTTTGAAAACTTCACCTTTAATCAGTGTCTTCTCAACACCTCAAGCACAATCCTCAAATGCCCCTTATGTTCTTCCTCCATCCTCAAATAAACATGGATATCGTCTATGGACACAAGTATAAACTTATATAGCTGACCCTTGAAAACATGGTTCATAAGATCAACAAAGTGTTAACCCGCCTTTTTACCAGGCCATGGACATGGGGTTTAACTTAATCGGTTGCACGTTCGTCAAGGCTGGTGTACGATGGATTCAGTCGACTGGATGGATGGATGACGCAACGTGCTTAGGAGATGGAAATATGACTGGATAAAGATGGATCAACTATAGTTTGGGTCTAGGAAATATGGTTCGGCATTGACGATCATTCGGCACGTTGGATCGTTCGGCATTGGTAGGTTGCTCGGCATCAGGGATCGTTCGGCATGGTAGGTCGTTCGGCAGGATGGATCGTTCGGCATCAGGGATCGATCGGCATTAGATATATCGCTCGGCATCCTAGCAGCTTTCGGCATGAAGAGTTGTACTCGGCATAAGTGGATGCTCGGCATAAGGCCATTCAGCTCTTTACACGGCATTGAAGTACGCTCGGCCTTCCAAGGCTGTGCTCGGCATCGAAGGGGGTTTGGCAGACCAAAACTGTACGCGGCATTGAAGTACGTCCGGCATTCCTCCACTCGGCATTTGTACTCGGCATTGAAGTACGTCCGGCATTCTTTCACTTGGCATCTTCCACTCGGCATTTGAACTCAGCATTAAAGTGCGCTCGGCATACCTCACCCCAGTATCGATCGGCATGCATCACTCAAATGCCTCGACCGGAATTATTCTATCAGGCTTTGTTCGGCATTCTTCCTCCAGACGCTTCGTTCGGCATTGATGGCTCGGCATTGATGGCTCGACATATGTGGACCGGCCAAAAATTCGGTGGGCCTGAATCACGCAAAGGCCCAACAACTCAGGATTTGCCTATAAATACAGCATGTGGGGGTTCAGAAAAGGGATCCTGATTCTCTCTCCCGCTCTCTAACTTTCTATCCCCTATGGCTAAGGCTAGCCTATCACTTTATAACTGTAATCGATTGTTACAGCAATAAAAAAGAAATTACTGGAGTGGACGTAGGCCAGAGTTAGCCGAACCACTATAAATTCCGTGTCTTTACCGCTTTCATTTTAATTTCTGTTATTCTTCATATTAAATATCCTCTACATACATCCTACCCGTGAACTGTGAGTGTTGTTTGGTACTTTCACTTGGACTTGGGTGTTAGTGACCAATTTTAGCGCTAACATTTTGGTGCTTTCATTGAGAGGGACTAGCACCCGCTGCATCGGGTAGAAATTTGGATTTGGAAGATAATGACTAGGCAAAACAGTAGAAGGCTAAGGGCTGAGAGAAGCCAACAGGAAGGAAGTCAAAAAGCATCCTCCGGTGGTGAGGAAGTACCAGCTTCGATCTACATAACCCGGGATGAAATGGAAGCCATAACAAATTCACTGCAAGAAAGGTTGTTGAAGAGTCAACAGGAGATGATGCAGACTTTCTTGGAGCAAATGAGAGCTGCAGGGACCCAGAACTTAGGAACGGCTATAGCAGCCGTGGATGCAGGACAAGAAGCTAGGGTTATGGAACCCAATGGAGGACAGGATGCAGAGCCAGAGGGCAATCGACAAGGACTTGGGGGCAGGCCCGCAGGATCCAACACAGGAGGACCTTTGGAAGGAGGCTAGAACTAACATTGCTGCTAGCGAGCCACATGAAGAGTATGTACCGGAATTCCCTCGGAGGCAACCCCCGACAGACAACGCTGGATTGGTGGATATAATCAGGAAGACTATGAGAGGTGGTTTGATCAATAAAGACTTGGAGGATGTAAATAGGAGTCCCTTTACTCCTACTATCAGGCAAGCTAGGAACCCACCCGAATTTAAGCTACCAAATGTGGAAATGTATAATGGGAAGGCGGATCCAACGGTTCATCTAACGAAATACATAAGGCATATGGAGGTACTGGGGGCATCGGATGAGGTCATGGCTCGATGCTTCCCATTGTATTTGACAGATATCACAGCTATGTGGTTTAGGCAACTGGAGAATGGTTCTATCGGCACATGGACGGAGCTAATTGAGAGGTTTATGAGACAGTTTCGGGTCCACATAGTTAGACCCAAGAATGTGATGACTCTGACATCTATGAAACAATGGAAAGGGGAATCGCTCAGGGACTTCTTAACTAGATTCAACGCAGCGGTAGCCTCAGTGTATCGACCCGATCCGTCAATGGTTTTGATGGCAGCCGTCTCGGGAATTGCGGATAACTCAGATTTCAAAATATCATTGGAACGGGACCCACCGAGGGATCTCAGGGAGTTCTATCATGAGGCGGAAAGGTTCTTGAGATAGGAGGATGCGCAGGCTAAGAGAGTAGGGAGAGAGGCTGAAGCTTATGCAGTGAGGGGTGGAGGTCCATCCAGGGAGGATCTATGTAAAGATGATAAAGGAAAAAGGAAAACGAATGGAAATGGTGGCACTTCGAAGAAACCTCGGAGGGAGTCAAAGTTTTATTCTTACACAGATTTAACTGAGGCTCTAGAAAGGATTTACTTGGACACTCGAGGGCGGCTCCAATACCGAAGGCCAGCAAAGAGAGAGCCTTCAGAATACGAACGGACATCGGGAAAGCATTGCCTATCCCATGAGCTGGATGGGCACAACACAAACGACTGTAGGCATTTGAGGGATATCATTGAGGAGCATGTAAGGAATGGTCACGTGCAGCAATATGTCAGGAATCGAACTACGGTAGGGGAGCAAGAGCAGCCACCACCTACCTCTAGCAATGGCGACATTGGGTCTGGTCAACGCCGGTTCACTATCAACTAAAAAGGTTCATGGTTTTGAATAAGTAATAGAACTCAAAGTAATACGGCTAGGTCACTTACACACGTACGGGATTGAGGTCGGTCTCTAGGCGTGCTCTGAGATAACTGAAAACCGTACTACTTGAGTCTATGAAATTCTGCTTTCTTTCTAGTTTTCTGCAAACTTTGGTTTTCTCTTTCGTATTTCGGACATTTACTTTTCTTTGGTATGGTTTTGGAGTTTGGATTGAACTCCCGGTGTGGTTGGTTTTTTCTTGGTTTCCCATTCTGGTTTGGATGTTTGATTTTTGATATGGATTTCTGGTTTTATATTTGGTTTTGGATCAATGTAATAAACAGTTCAGGTTTTATAATTACTGTCCCGACCGGAGAGACGGGGCAATGATCACAAGTTACGAGTCCCTTCGCCGGAGAGCGAAGAAATGGACTCGGGCAGAATATCAAAGTCCTTGACTGGAGAGTCAAGACCGGAGAATATAAAAAGTCCTTGACCGGAGAGTCAAGGGCGGAGAATATAAAAAGTTCTTGACCGGAGAGTCAAGGCCGGAGAATATAAAAAGTCCTTGACCGGAGAGTCGAGGCCGGAGAATATAAAAAGTCCTTGACTGGAGAGTCGAGGCCGGAGAATATAAAAAGTCCTTGACCGGAGAGTCAAGGCCGGAGAATATAAAAAGTCCTTGACCGGAGAGTCGAGGCCGGATAATAACAAAATCCTTAGCCGGTTTGCTGAGGCCGGTGAATATCAAAGTCTTTGACCGAAGAGTCGAGGCCGGAGAACATACAAGCCCGTGGTGGAAAAGTCAAGGCTGGAACAGGATAACACGACCCGGCGAGGTCTACAAAATCAAGATTAAGCCCGGAGAGGTCATGGATTTGATGATATGGTTACAAAAAGGACGTGGACTTTGGATATCAGATTTGAGGCTATTCAAAACACACCTTCCAATAGCAAGGCATGTTTTGGGGGGCAAGTGTTAACCCGCCTTTTAACCAGGCCATGGACATGCGGGTTTAACTTAATCGGTTGCACGTTCGTCAAGGCTGGTGTACGATGGATTCAGTCGACTGGATGGATGGATGATGCAACGTGCTTAGGAGATGGAAATATGACTGGATAAAGATGGATCAACTATATTTTGGGTCTAGGAAATATAGTTCGGCATTGGCGATCATTCGGCACGTTGGATCGTTCGGCATTGGTAGGTCGCTCGGCATCAGGGATCGTTTGGCATGGTAGGTCATTCGGCAGGATGGATCATTCGGCATCAGGGATCGATCGGCATTAGACATATCGCTCGACATCCTAGCAGCTTTCGGCATGAAGAGTTGTACTCGGCATAAGTGGATGCTCGGAATAAGGCCATTCAGCTCTTTACACGGCATTGAAGTACGCTCGGCCTTCCAAGGCTGTGCTCGGCATCGAAGGGGGTTCGGCAGACCAAAACTGCACGCGGCATTGAAGTACGTCCGGCATTCCTCCACTCGGCATTTGTACTCGGCATTGAAGTACGTCCGACATTCTTTCACTCGGCATCTTCCACTCGGCATTTGAACTCAGCATTAAAGTGCGCTCGGCACACCTCACCCCAGCATCGATCGGCATGCATCACTCAAATGCCTCGACCGGCATTATTCTATCAGGCTTTGTTTGGCATTCTTCCTCCAGATGCTTCGTTCGGCATTGATGGCTCGGCATATATGGACCGGCCAAAAACTCGGTGGGCCTAAATCACACAAAGGCCCAACAACTCAGGATTTGCCTATTAATACAGCATGTGGGGGTTCAGAAATGGGATCCTGATTCTCTCTCCTGCTCTGTAACTTTATATCCCCTAAGGCTAAGGTTAGCCTATCACTTTGTAACTGTAATCGATTGTTACAGCAATAAAAAAGAAATTACTGGAGTGGACGTAGGCCAGAGTTAGCCGAACCACTATAAATTCCGTGTCTTTACCGCTTTCGTTTTAATTTCTGTTATTCTTCATATTAAATATCCTCTACATACATCCTACCCGTGAACTGTGAGTGTTGTTTGGTACTTTCACTTGGATTTGGGTGTTAGTGACCAATTTTGGCGCTAACACAAAGTATGCCGATGCATTAATTAGCCCGAACGGCATAACCAACCAATTAAGAATCCAAACGGTGTACGAAATGTTATAATCGGCGGACTCTCCTTCACCGCCCTTAGTTGATGAAACCCTATTGTAAGGTCCAGTTGAGAGAACACCCTAACACCATGGAGCTGATCAAACAAGTCATTACTACATAGAAGTGGATACTTGTTCTTTCTTGTTACCTTATTTAGCTTATTGTAATCTACAGACATTCTACAAGAGCCGTTCGCTTTAGTGGTAAATACTGCAGGTGCTCCCCACTCGGATATACTCTGTCGAATCTACCATCATCGCAATAGGTCATTCGCTTATACCTCTAGTTCCTTCTACTCTTTCGATGCCATAAGCCTTAATGGCATAATAATCGGTTTGGCATCCCTCATTAAATCAATACAAAAATCTATCTATTTATGTGGTGGTAACCTAATCGCCTCCTCGAATATGTCAGATACTCACACACTATAGGCGTAAACGAAAACTCATCGTTCTAGATTTCGAGCAAGTATAGAAAGCTAACCATCACCTCATCATTGGGTAGTCATCCTATCTCCAAGCTACGCCTATCATCCATCCCTTTTATGACCAACGGCTTCTCATAATCCACCATTACCACATACTTTTGCATTTAGTCCATCCCCAAAATAAAGAC
The DNA here is from genome assembly GCA_030765085.1 of Allium cepa. Lineage (NCBI taxonomy): Eukaryota > Viridiplantae > Streptophyta > Magnoliopsida > Asparagales > Amaryllidaceae > Allium > Allium cepa. The sequence goes on from CM060946.1 coordinate 198,227,057, forward strand.
GAACCCCACAAAACCCAAAAAAAAGCAATTACAAGCAGAAAAACGTCCATGACTCGATAAGACTAAGTCTTGACAAACCATGCAAAGGCTAGTCGATCATCAAATAAGGATTGTGATAATCAAAGGTCGGTCAACTATCTCAGCTCCCAATCCCAATCTATCTAGAAAATCACTATATATAAAGGAATATGAAGCCTGGCATTAAATAAAATACATACACATGTATCAGAAATAGAAAGCATACCCTATATAACGATGCTACTCCCCTTCTCTTTCCCCGAATGGAGCACTTAACGAAGCTAGAACAACATTCAAAGCTTAAGTAGACACAACTTGCTTATTCGTCTACTAGTCTGAATGATCCTTCTTGATATGTCCTAGCTCATTACAATTGTAGCATTCGTTGCCTTCCACCTTCCAATCTTTAATAAGATCACCATTTTCTCCACAAATGTAGCAAGTAAGCTCCCACATTCCCTTCTTCTGACCACCCTTCTGACCGCTTCTTCTTCTTGTTGTTGTTGTCCTACTTCCTCTTGCCTCCTCTGCCAACTTGTGACTTTGGCTTATTCTTGGGTGCAATAATCGACTTAGGCTTAGGATACAGTCTCTCATGTCGAATAGCCTTCTAGGTCAGCCTTTCAAAGGCATCATTGATATGACTTATGAGTTTTCCTTGAAGATAATCATCCAACCCCGTAAACTAATTCTTATTCTTCTTGAGCGGAGTATCGATAAAAGGTAGACCATACTTCGACAGCATGTGTCCGCTACATATTTCGACAGTGTGTGCCAGCCACATACTTCGACATAAATATATCCCCATGTCTTAAGTCAGCAAATCTTTGGAAGAGCACTAACTTCTGAGCTGTCGGTATATACTTTTGTTCGAATCTTGCCTTAACCTACTCCCAAGTAATCTGGTCCTCGAGAGTAGTAATCTTGATGGAGTTCCACCACCCATAGCTCGTCCATAAAGCCATCTAGAGGCTAGCTTCCTCTTTGTTGCATCTTCCAATTTTATATCCACAAAGATGTGTACGTAGGTGTCCAACCAAACCTGCACTTTGATAAATGATTCGGTTGCAAGGTTGCCTCCCAAAGTGGAGTAATCCTGCCTCAATTTGGCAAAGACAGCCCTTGGCGCTTGCACAAGAGCACCACTACCAACAGCCGCCGAAAGTGCAACTTGGGCATTTTGAAAAATTATTTACACCACTCACCAAATATGGTTTGCAAGTCGGGTTTAGCAACCCCTGAATTTGCCCTTTCCTCAACTCGAAAGATGGAGTTCCTGGAAACATTCTTTATTATCCGGTTCATTCTTATAAGTTGTAATAAGAATGACCAGTCTCTCTAAAAGGAATAAGTGGTGTCTGTGAATGTAATGAGACTCATCTACATATACTTACTATATAGTTTTAAAAACCAAAATATAACAAATACGCTCTTTCATATATTGCTCGATTCATTCTATGGTGATAGCTCATTCCTTATCTCTATTGATCCAATTATAAAATTAGGTCACCTATGCACCTAAACTCTGGTACCAAATGTGATGACCGCCCCTACACCTCCAATATCTAATATACTTATATAATGCACCATTTATTTTATTGTTAAGCACGTCCCTATATATATATTGCCAATATATCAATCTCCTTATCATCATTATTTTATTCAATTTATCTAATTAAATCTTCTAAAAAATGTCATAAAAATTTAGGGATGTTACAAATTCCTGTTTGGATCCGACCGTAGCACCACTGGACAGTGTTTCCTATCTAGTTCTCCTCCATACCCAAGTCAAAGTGAGTCCCAAGCCAATCTCCCTTGATCCCAAAGTCCAACCCAAGCCAACCAATGCCGGACCAAGCACCACCGAAACAAAATTCTATAGTATCTCCAATTTCCAATCTCGCATCGATTTCACCAATACGCTTCGTTCTTTAACCCATGTGCATTCCATATGCAACGATACAACTCTTAACACCCTTGAGTCTGTTTGTCGAAGTCGGGATTCACGACTCCTGCGTCTATATTGCTTCGATGAGCATTTTCAACTATTCAAGCATACAATAAACATCATACATCCAGAATTCATCAACCAAACATGCAAATATACAATAAATCATGACAAATCATCCTATAATCTATCTCTAACATAGCCTAACACACATTAATGCAATCATACATCAAATTAACATGATTATATCGCTTTAAAATAGTTTAAATTTGTTTTTACTTCAGGTTTCACTTTAAAACTGTCCCAAAATATCATGTGAATTTAAAAATGAGTGTAAAATATGCCAAAATAGACACACACATATATATTAAGTGAGAAATGATAAAACTCACAAAACACCTAGAAATCCAAGTTTTGCACTCAAATAGATGCAAATCCAAAAATCAACAGCCAGGACCTGATTTCTTTCCTTAAAAATGTATATATAAAGATCTCTAATCTATCCCCTTGCTAATATAACCTTAGTATATGATGTCGACTTGATTTGGAAGGGAAAAGGGAAGGTTCTAGGTGAAGAATGGGTTAACTGGAGCTTAAATCTATTTGATAAGTAGTAATAATGATTTAGGGATAATGGTTCAGCCTAAAATAGCCCAAAAACCCAAAATGGGTTAGTGGACTTGCCCTAAAACCTCATTAATTACACATTAAGTTGCTTTAAAAAATGCTAAACTTCAAACATACAAATCCCTTAACAAGAAAGTCTAAATCGCTATTATGACCACTATATAAAAAGGGAAACCATCGCTAATAAAAGTGGCCTCAGATGCTAATTCGGTTTCTATCAATGTTATAGCCATTACAGTTTTTCAGGGGTAAAGTCATTTGGAAAAATTCTAAAGATTGGAAATATCGCTAGTAGGTATTTTTTAAAGTTAATAGATTCATACAACCTCATATGAAATTAAAAATAACATTTTACGAGCCTCCGATATGTGAGATACAAGTAGTTACATATATTATGAAGTTGACCCTATATCACTCAGGCTTTTGTCTGACTCCTCTCCTTTCCTTTCCACATAACAGGATAGTGAGAATTTAGGGATGGCATTTCTAGATAGAGTCATTACGTATCTTTGGAGGTTATTATTATTTAGTAGTTATTTCTATCCATGTTTTTATCATTCAAGTCGTTCGTTCCAGCTTATGTGTTGTTGGCACATGTGTTACCCAGTTCAGATGTTTTGTCAAAATATATTTTTTTTGGCTATGTACTCTGTTATTTTATATTATATTTCAATCATTTCGTCGTGTATGAAAATGAAGATTACTCTATAAGTTTTGTTTTATTTTATAACCGTACCACAACAGTTAATGGTGCTTGTTGAAATCAGTTGTTGTTCCAGTTCTAGGTTTCCAATTACTATAGGGGTGGGTCATTATAGTTGGTATCAGAGCTTTGACTGTACATTATTGGACCATTGTTTCAAATATTTTTCCCTATATATATACACACATATTTGTATATATGCAAATAAGATTTTGGAATGGAAGAGCGTACTTGCATATTGACATATAAAAGTATTTTCGAAAATCATCCTCATATTAATAAATAGGTACGACGACTCCTATTCTAGCTAGCTAATTTTTATCCCTTGTTGCAGATTTAGCAATGGCTAGAAGAAGAAAAATCCTCATTTTACCCAGTTACTTCTTAGACTAGAACTTCTACACCTAGGATGAATCTAAGATTCTCTGGTCATTTTCCTAACAATGAGCTTCCTGCTTCACAAGTAAACAATAAAACACAATTCAAACAAATTAGTTTCATATTCTTCCTACAACCCGATAGCTCCTCCAGAAGTTGTTGCGTAGTTAATGGCTTATAGTTTTCAGTTTACTAGTATAACCTTTACACAAATTCTGAACCTATTATCCCTCCCGTAGCCTCAAATACTCCTCCAACTCCTACATCTACTAATCCTCCTGTTTTCCAAGCCATCTCTGTAGCTAATACCATATGCTTGGCTGTGAAACCTATGAAGGCACGAAGAATTTTATGTAGATAGGAAGATGGCTTAGAACTTATGAGAGAGTCTTCTCTTATGGAATTGGTTACCATCAAAAAGAGACAACTGGCGGCCTAGAGCTTGAAAGGTGAAGCCCTATCTTGGGGGGATTTTGTTTTAATTAAGACCGCCGAGGCAAGGATAATATGGAATACTTTGAGCTGAGATTTGGGAATAAGTTCATTTATATTACCAAAAGGAAAGCTCAATTGGAGAAATTTGTCTACCTCAAGTAGAGGAATATGTCTATGAAAGAATACGCTGCTAAATTTAATGCACTAGCAAAGTATGGCATGAATCGTGTTACTTCAAAATTGCAAAGTCTACTTAATTCGTCAAAGGTCTAAATGACCGTATATACGAATATGTTGGTGATCATGTTCCTACTTGAAACTCTTTTGAGAAAATCATTGAAATCTTTATCATTCAAGAAGCTCCTTGAAAGAACCAATAAAAGAATAACTCATAGTCAAATAACAATAAGAAGAAGAACTGAAAAGATCAAGGGAAGTTAAAGAATAACAATGGAAACGAAATATCCAAACTATCTTGTTTTAGATATGGCTATACTGGTCATAAAACCAAAGACTACGAAGTCAATCTCATGAAGAAGAAATGAGAATATTATGGGAAATAAGGCATACTTGTCAAAGCTTATGCTCTTAATGCTATTCCAAAGGCTATTTCTCCTCCTCCTATGCCTCGACTTTAGAAAGGAAAAGCAGTAGTCATGGAAGGTCTAATTTTTATATTTAATTTATCTACACATGTTGTATTTCATATTGATGTATCTCATTTATTTATTTCCAGTCATCTTCTTGATTCATTACCACTTACCACACTTTTTGTTAATGACCCTTTGGTTGTATCAAATTCCATTGGTGGATCGATATACTTATCTATGATGCATAGAGACATCCTACACTCTTATGGATATATTTATTTCTATTATGATTCTTTTGTTCTTGGTTTATCTAGTTATGGTACTATTCTTGGAATAGATTGGATGTCTAAATATGGCACCGTACATGATGGTGAAAGAGGAATTATCATTTATAGGATTGGCGACATGCATTTGGTTATCCCTTGCAAACCAAGTCCCAAAGCTATATTAAACTATCTTTATTCTCTCGATCTTGCTAAAGAGGAACTCACTTGAGTTTCTATGATAACTCGAAATTTTTAGATATTTGAAATTGAAATATTTAATTGATTTTAAATATTTGAAAAGTTAGTTTAACTTGAATTTCAAAATCACTGTTTATTTGGAAATTAAAGTTATTGAATTTAATAATTGGAAATGGGTTAAAATAGTGAATCTTGTTTTTAAGCTGGTTAAAAATATTTCAAAGATCTGGAAAATTTATATTTACAATACTGAAGGTAATAGAACTTTTAAAATCGAATTTAAGGGCGGTTTGTTCAGTTTTTAAAAAATATATAGTTTAAGTTGACATTTAGAAATGGCCTTCCGAGGCACGGTCTTGGATTTCGACGAAACCAGTTCTATTGGATCCGTAATATTGTATTATTATCGGATTTCAAATTTTGTAGTATTTGAAGTTTTCGGGTGGTCGTACGATATATAAACGTGCTAGAATTTATATCGAAAATTAAATATTATAACTGGGTCCAAAAAGTTATCTTCTCCATATGACGGAATTAGGACTTGCAACCTTTTCCATTGTGTTCGGGATAGGGTTTAACATTATATATGCCTAGCAGCACTCCTCGATAGGAGGTCGAGATTTTGAGTCCGTATCGAGACGATTTAAATTTAAGTACAATATTTTTTAAAAGACAAATTATATTTAACGTTCTTCTCTTCTAACACTTGTCCTTCAATTTTTAACATGTGTTCATTGATTTTACATGCGTTAGTAATAAAATATATCGACGGCCATGCTTTTTTTTAAAAAAATATAACAAACAAATAGGGCCGAGAAAAATAAATCGTATCTCTCTTCAATTATAATTCACAATTCAATTTACTTCCTCTCTTCCTAGATCTAATCGAGCAGTGCTCGTTCTTTCTTAAATCAATGACTGAAGTCGATAACGTCCTTAAGACAGAACCCAAAATTGACCTCGAACCCCAAGCATTCCTATCGATTCGTGTATCAGTTCGATGAGGTTTCATTGATTTTCTCTCGAGTCTAGCTTCCGGAGATCGCGAATCGTATTGAACCAAATCAGAGAAAGTAAAATCAAACGAGACAATAAATGGCCGAAGACCAATAATTTCAATTCGAAATGAATTGAACTAATAGTTTCCTTCTTTCTCGAATTGGATTCGAGTATCTCTACTTGTAAGTAGAGCCCAGCTCGATTGGGATCGCATCGATTTTCGGTGAGGCTCGTTCGTAGAGCATGATGATTTGGGCGAGCTTGTGATGGCAGCGAAGCATAGGGTTTTGCACATAGAGAGGTAGGAAATGGATTCGTGGAAGGCAACAGCTAGGAGGGCCTCGATCGAGACCGAGAGGAGGCTGCTGGGCGTGCGCACTCGTGCGAAGATGTGGTGGTTAGTGGTCGTTGTCGAGGATGCTCTGTACATTGAGGGTCGACGAGATTGAGGTTTGGTTCCTTCAGTTTTGTCTGTTCTCTGATAATTTAGTTAACCTTAAGTATGGTTACTTAATTGAATTTCTATTTTAAAATATATATAAATATATATATATGGCAGTAGGATATATTAACATTTATTTTAAATGTTGATTTTTCTTGAAAGCAATGGATTTTAAAAAAAAAATGTTGATTTAAAAATAAAAAATAAAAGCAAGTTCTGTTTTTATCTATGTATATAGGTTGGAAGAAATTATATCTTATTAAAAATTAATGTATATGCACATATATAGGTGAAACGGGAATATATATTATATATATGATTTTGGAAATATATAGGAATGTTAAAAATGTTGAAGAATTTATTTAAAAATCTATAAAGGTTATTTTATTAGTATATATGTAGTTTCAAACAGAAATTAAAGAAATTGGTGTAATTTGATTATTAGTTTAAAAAGAAATTAATAAACGGCAATTTATTTTTCGATTAGTCCAAATGTTAATAAACTATATAATATTTATACACGGTTAAAGGTCGTGAAGAAAAACAAGTTGGATTGGGTCGGATTGCAAAACAAAAATCAAAGGTGAGTTAATCTCACTCATTTGGATTGCCTTTTAAGTTTAAATAGCTAAAGATTAAATTATTGATTGGTTGTTTAAATTGATAATTTATTATCAGCATGGATATGATGTATTATATATAGTATATATATACTGAAGTGATTGATTTCCCGCATTATATAGCAGACGGACTCTATGCACCCCGCATAATAGCGGATGACCCCATATACTGCGATATTCCACCTCGAAGATGCAGGGAAACAGGTTGGAGGGATCCAACTGGATTCCCCAAAATATTTAGATTTGTTTTAATATTCTGTGATATGATTTATTTGATAATATGAGATAGATTATATTGGTGATTGAAAATATTGAATGCTATCTTTGATTTAATAATATTTGGCTATACTAAGTTATCAAAAATGTATAGATTGAATTTTTGAAAAGAAAATAAAAGAGAGAATTTTTAAGTAAAATAATCATAGAGAATTTGGATAAATTAAAAATGATTTATAAAAAGATAAAAGTTGATTTTTAAATTCTAATAAATAAGTTCTAAGTATGGAAAATGAGATTTTTTGAATAAATAGGAATAAATGAATTCTTAAACTTAATTTATAATATTTAAAGGAATAAAATATTTATTTTTTTAAAATTCAAAACATAAATAGTTTAGGAAGGAATAAAAGAAGAATTTTGAAATAAATATGGAATTGGTATTTTCAGTTAAAAAAAGATTTTAAATCATAGTAAAGAAGTTAAATCTGAAATTTAGTGGGCTTGAAATAAAAATAAGTAAGTAAAGGAATTTATTTTAAAATGGAGTAAAATCTAAAAATCAATTTGGAAATTGATTTAGAGTTTGAAATTGTGTTTTAAAAGAAGATGATACAATGGAATTTATAAACTGGGTTTATAAAGTGAAATAAGACATCAATGGATATTTGAAAGTATAAATTCATGATGGGAATTTATAAAGAAATGGGTAATTTATTTTAAAAATAAATAGTGGTTTATTTTTAAAAGGTGTGGAAGAGAAGTGTATTTCCCTGAAAAGCCAAGTACGTTTTCAAAGCAGATCTTTAAGTATAAGTTAAAAGTTTTAAAGTTGTTTAAAGAAATGTCTTTAAGAAATTATTATTTAAGTCGTTAAAATTTTAGAGGTAAATATTTATCAAATTAGTTATAGTAGTAACTATTTTAAAATTTTAATTGGTATTACGTTTTAAAAAGATAATTAATAATATTTATATTTTATAAAATAGTTTTATTTTAAAAATAGTTTTATGTAAAAACTTGTATAGAATTTCGTTACTCTTATTTTAAAATTTAGTTTGGCTTAAATTTTATTTTAAAAATTACTTTTCTATTTTATAAAGTAGTTTTATTTTAAATATTTTTAAAGTATATATTTTGGAATAAAGTGTTAACGTAGTTTTAATTTAAATATTTTAAATTATATTTTAGAATAAAGTGTTTTAAATTATTTTTAAATCTAAAGTATTTGGATTTGGTGATTTTCAGTGGAAAAAAACAATATTTGGGAAATTTATTCCGTGAGAGAAAGGTGGTGTGAAACTGTTTCCAAAGGGTTGAAGTATGGATAATAGCTTGCGAAGTTATTTTGAAATAAGTAATTTGGAAATTATTTAAAGTCTGATGGTTGTTTGTGAATGCTATTTGATAGTTAAATTCCGACTATCAATATTGGCCAATGCGCTGATCGTTTTGAAGAGACCGGGATCGGGATTTAATTTTCGAAAACCACTTCGATCTGGTTTGAACGTTGCGTGAGGAAGACAAGAGCTGGGAGTCGAAGATGGAGTATTGAAGTGCAAGGGCTAATCGCTACAATGTTGAGGGTGATTTCAAAATGGATGTAGTAGGCGTAGTGCTTTCGGTTCCGTTCGAACCCGGAACGAACTTGTATGGACGAATGGTATCAGAACATCGTCAGGAGGATGCTGAGCATTCTAAATGAATTGTTCTAAAAGGTAACACATAGCCACAAGCCTCATCAACCGAGAATGGCTAAAACAAGGGAGTTGCACACAAGGCTAAGTGGCTAGCAACCAATTAGGGTAAGGTCACCCCTATCTAGAGGTCCCTTTTTATTCGGCTGTGTGGGCGGTTACTGATCCCAACCACGGGGTGAACTTATTCGGACTATCCAGTAAGGGGTAGCACCGGTCTTGTGATGCAAGGGATCAGGGTGGATCCTCAATACGGTGATCTAGACCACGTACTATGACAGGCGGTACCCCAGTAGCCCTTCCATTGATGGAAATCCATTCTCCCTACGTACCTTTATGGTTTTGCTTATATACCTATTAGCCGGAATTTAATAATGCAACAATTTTGGCTATTTGAATAATTTTTTGTATATAGACACTACTATAATATCAGAGGATTTTATATGAAATGTTTTGATTATCCTAAGGTAAAAACCCGACATGTTTATTTATGGCATGATCTTACGAGATACCTTTGATTTCAAAGGATTTTTAAAACTTTAATAATGCAATTGAGTGTGTTTTCTCACGCTGGTTTTTCAGACTGACTCGGGTGTTATTTAACTATAATGTTTGGGTCAGATCGAGTATTATAGGGTACATATTCTGGATGGACTGCTATGGAGCTCGGGAGACGAGCTGGATGACGAGGCGTATTTCCATAGATGTGTATTCCGTTGTACCGTAAGCTGTGTATTCAGTTTTGGGAGGACAAGTTATCATAACTGTCCTGAATTTGGTTGTTGATTCGTGATGAACTCTGATGATATAATGTATAACGGATATAATTCCTTTGTATTAAAGATTAGTCATTTATCTACAATATATTGTTCTGCTGCGTTTGTGAGATTATGATATTATTTCTACTTCTTCTTCTACCTTCTTCTTCTTTAACCCTAATGGTTCGGTTTTCCGGCATCCGATTGCTCGGCATTTGATACAGTGGAAGTATTGATGTCGATTTTCAGGCATCGAAAAATTGAATCATTACAGTTGGTATCAGAGCTGAAGGTTAAGTGAGAACCTTGGCTCTGGTGGGGATTACTCATTTAAAATAGAGTCCGTAGTACTCTAGAATGAGTTTTAGTGTATTAATAGATATGAGCGCGTATTTGTTAGTGAATATAAAATCGCTTTTATATTGTGTTGATTTATCGGTTGAGTGTTTATAGATTCTGGTTGATATGTGGGACATCGATAGGGATTTCTAAACTCTTAAACAAAATAAACCGGCATAATATTGTTTTTAAATAGGGAAAATGAAATAATTTTACCCAAATTATTTTTTATATAAAATAAATAATTTTTGTAAATTATTATAGTATATGGTGGCTTGGTTGTTAGGGAATGATAATATCAAATTATTATCATTATTGTGTACAAATTGAATAAGGAATTGAAAATCATAACCAAAGTTAAGAAATTTATTTCATATAATAGGATGTGAATTGTAAATGTGATTTGTAATTGAAAATGAAATAAAAAAATTTCAGAGTAATGTTTGAATATGAATTGAAAGAATTTGGAATTATGGGAAATGTTTAAATTCCTTTGGGTTTGAAAATGGTTTTCAAAGGTTTTGAAGAAACTATAGTGATATTATTTCAAAAATATTTTTGAATTTGATTTGAAATCTAGAGATATTTGAAATTTAGAAATATTTGGAAGGGTTTTTAAAGAGATAAAAGCATTGAACTCTTTTCGGTCGATGGAAAATAACTTCGGTGATGACTGCAACATCATCAATGTTAATTTTCGAGTTTCCAAGAGAGGAATTGCTGCTAAATTGTTTCAAATTGGAATTGTTTGTAAAACTGGGTTTCGTTTTAAAATTCAAAGGATGATTTTATTTGCAAATGAATTATGTATATATAATTGATTTTAAAAATGCTTTTGAAATATGAGTACTTGTTTAAAATACTCTAGAGTTGGTTTGAATTTTTTTAGAATATAAATAGGTTTGATAACTGTTAAAATTAGAAATTCTTTAAAATGAAATTTAACTGGAAAAAGAGTTATTTACATAGGTATGGAAACAAAATAAACCAGTAAAGTAAATTTAAGAGATTTAGGAATGCAATGTAAATAAGTTAGAAGGTAAGCCAATCAAATGAAGTAAATTTATAGAAGTTAGTAAATGGAATGGAAATAAATAAAAAAACTTATAGAAATTTAAAATTTAAATTGAATTGGAGTGTAACTAAATATAGTTAAGTAAAAGTGAATTTAAAGAAAGTCTAAGGAAACTAAGAGAAATAGTTACTTAAATAAAAAGATATAAGTTGGAAATAAAATTGTGGATAGGCAAATGAATTTGCATTTGTAAATAAAACAGATTGAAACTGAATATTGGGGATTAATTTGAATTGTGTGTAATGGAAGTTAGTCAAGTTTTGACTAAATAAATAATGGACTGAAATAAAATTAGTGAGTAAACTAATTGATTCAAGTGGGTAAGCAAATGAATTGGAATTGTAAAGTTAGATGATATTTAGTTTCAAATGTGTAAAATAAAGTGAAGTTATAGAACTAATTCGAAGTGAACCAAAATAATAAATGTTTGGAAATAAAAAATTGTTTGAGATTTAAAATAAATTAGTAAGTGGAACTAATTTAAAATAATAATATGAACCAGTTGTGAATGGAAGATAGTTGATAAAATTCAATATTCAGAGTTTGAAGATGAATTGAATTCAAGTAGAACTGAAAATGAAAATCTGAATGAAAATTGGAAAAAAGTATTCAGATTTGAAATTAATTAGTTAATTGAAGAAAATTGAATCTATATGGAATTGGAATCCAAATTGATTAAATGTAGATAAAAACCAAGTGGTAAAGTGAAAGTAATAATATAAGAGTATATAAAATGCTTATATTAAACTTAAGAAAAGTTAAGGGTGAAAGTTCATAAGTAAATTTGGTATTGAAATATACTAGTTAATAAGTGGATGAAATTTAAACCGGAAGTTGTGAAATGGGATTGTTGTAAATAAGTGAATAGAAATCAAAATGAATGTGAATAAAAGAGAAATGATATAGCTAATAATCAAATGGGATAAAGACGTAGGATGTACGTATATTATTTTATTCGCATAATGATTTGATCTAGATTCAAGCACAGAATTTCAAGGTAGTTATACCAATCCGAGTTGGGATTTTTTCACTCGATTTTCGACGGCGCACTCTGGATATGGATTTTGATTGATTCTGGAATTCCCTATCATAGTTTGCGGCTATGAAAGGAGAATGATGGTTTCTGATCAAGAAACCAGATCTGAGTCCGCACTAGAAAGTCGGGTAGACGATACTAGTTCGGAAATGAAATTGTGTGATCGAGCGAGCGATCGGATTTGGTATTGCATACAGATGATATATGTGCATCGTACGGGCTTAAGTGAGGCAAATGTCGAAAATTTTGAAAAGAAATGAATAAAGTGAATTTGGATTCTAGGATTTGGTATGATTGCTAAGTAGGATACTGGTGTTTTTAAGGCAAGGGATAAATTGGGATTTTTGATTTCAGAAGATAAATGTGAATTAACCGACAAAAGGTATGTATTTAATTTTCTGTAAGAAATTAGATGGTTTTCTGGTCTAGCCACTTCGCATTTTGTTTTCTTATGAAATTTGGGAGCCCGTAGAGGCATTTTGTAGTTGTACCGAGCTAGCCGCGCAAAGGAGATGCTGGCAAAAAATTTCAAAATTTTAGGGAGTTAGAAAATTGTTGAGAAATTTTGAAATTTTAAAACTTGGTTTTGCATTATAATTTGAAATGATTGAGTCAATAATATGGATCGTAGTCTATGATTGAGTTTGGAAAGTTAGTAAGAATGATAATGGGTCTTTAATAAAAAGATGGTTGGTAAGTTGTTAAAACTATTTGGATTGGGAGATTAGTTAACGGGTATTGGAACATTCCTCTTAACTAATAATTTTAGGGACGAAATTCTTTTAAGGGGGGAGGAATATGACAACCCAAAATTTTTAGATATTTGAAATTGAAATATTTAATTGATTTTAAATATTGGGAAAGCTAGTTTAACTTGAATTTCAAAAATCACTATTTATTTGGCAATTAAATGTATTGAATTCAACAATTGAAAATGGTTTAAAATAGTGAATCTTGTTTTTTAAGCTGGTTAAAAATATTTCAAAGATTTGAAAATTTTATATTTACAACATTGAATGTAATAGAACTTTTAAAATCGAATTTAAGGGTGGTTTTGTTCAGTTTTTAAAAAATATATAGTTTAAGTTGACGTTTAGAAATGGCCTTCCGTGGCACGATCTCGGATTTCGACGAAACCAGTTCCATTGGATCCGTAATATTGTATTATTATCGGATTTCAAATTTCGTAGTATTTGGAGTTGTCGTGTGGTCGTACGATATATAAACGCGTTAGAATTTATGTCGAAAATTAAATATTATAACTGGGTCCAAAAAGCTATCTTCTCCATACGACCGAATTAAGACTCGAAACCTTTTCCATTGTGTTCAGAATAGGGGTTTAACATTATAAACGGCTAGCGACACGCCATGATAGGAGATCGATATTTTGAGTTGCGGTATCGAGACGATTTAAATTTATATATAATATTTTTTACAAGACAAATTATATTTAACGTTCTTCTCTTCTAACACTTGTCCTTCAATTTTTAACACGAATTAGTTGATTTTACATGTGTTAGTAATAAAATATATTGACAACCGTGCTTTTTCTTAAAAAAAAGTATAAAAAACAAATAGGGCCGAGAAATATAAATCGTATCTCCCTTCAATTTGAATTTACGATTCAATTTACTTCCTCTCTTCCTAGATAATCGAGCAATACTCATTCTTCCTTAAATCAATAGTCGAAGTCGATAACATCCTTAAGTCAGAACCCTAAATCGATCTTGAACCCCAAGCATTCCTATCGACTCGTGTAATAGTTCGATGAGGTTGCTTTGATTTTCACTCGAGTCCAGCTTTCGGAGATCGCGAATCGTATCAAACCAAATCAGAGAAAGTAAAATCAAATGAGATATTAAATGGCCGAACACAACTAATTTCAATTTGAAATGAATGTGTAGCTTCCTTCTTTCTCGAATTGAATTCGAGTATCTCTGCTCGTAAGCAGATTCCATCTCGATTGGGATCGCATCGATTTTGGGTGAGGCTCGTTCGTAGAGCACGGCGATTTGCGCGAGCTCGTGATGGCAGTGAAGCATAGGGTTTTGCACGCAAAGAGGTAGGACATGGATTCGTGGAAGGCAATGACTAGGAGGGCCTCGATCGAGACCAAGAGGAAGCTATTGGGCGTGCGCTCTCGCGTGAAGATGAGGTGGTTAGTGGTCGTTATCGAGGATTCTCTGTAGTGTGAGGATCGATGAGATTGAGGTTTGGTTCCTTCACTTTTGTCTGTTCTCTGATAATTTAGTTAACCTTTTGAATTTCTATTTAAAAAAAATACATATGGCAGTAGAATATATTAACATTTATTTTAAATGTTGATTTTTCTTGAAAGCAATGGATTTAAAAAAATAATGTTGATTTCGAAAAATCAAAATAAAAGCAAGTTCTGTTTTTATATATGCATATAGGTTGGAAGAAATTCTATCTTATTAAAAATTAATGTATATATACATATATAGGTGAAACGGGAATATATATTATATATATGATTTTGGAAATATATAGGAATGTTAAAAAATGTTGAAGAATTTATTTAAAAATCTATATAGGTTATTTTATTAGTACATATGTAGTTTCAAATAGAAATTAAAGAAATTGGAATAATTTAATTATTAGTTTAAAAAGAAATTAATGAACAGTAATTTATTTTTCGATTAGTCCAAATGTTAATAAACTGTATAATATTTATACAAGGTTAAAGGTCATGAAGAAAAACAAGCTGGATTGGGTCGGATTGCAAAACAAAAATTAAAGGTGAGTTAATCTCACTCATTTGGATTGCCTTTTAAATTAAGATAGTTAAACTTTAAATTATTGATTGGTTGCTTAAATTGATAATTTATTATCAGCTTGGATATGATATATTATACATAGTATATATATGTGTGTGTGTGTATATATATATATATATATTGGAGTGATTGATTTCCCACATTATATAGCGGATGAGACCCTATGCGCCCCGCATAATAGCAGATGACCCCATATACTATGATATTCCACCTCGAAGTGTAATTGGTATTTTATATTGTGCTAACATCTGTGGATGCAGGGAAACAAGTTAGAGGGATCCAACTGGATTCCTCAAAATATTTAGATTTGTTTTAATATCCTGTGATATGATTTATTTGATAATATAAGATAGATTATATTCGTAATTGAAAATATTGAATGTTATATTTGATTTAATAATATTTGGGTATACTGAGTTATAAAAAATGTATAGATTAGATATTTGAAAAGAAAATAAAAGAGAGAGTTTTAAGTAAAATAATCATAGAGAATTCGGATAAATTAAAGAATGATTTAGAAAAAGATAAAAGTTGATTTTTAAATTCTAATAAATAAATTCCAAGTGTGGGAAAGGAGATTTTCGAATAAATAGGAATAAAAGAATTCTTAAACTTAAGTGATAATATTTAAAGGAATAAAAGATTTATTATTTTTAAATTCAGAACTTAAATGGTTTAGGATGGAATAAAAGGAGAATTTTGAAATAAGTATGGAATTGGTATTTTCCGTTAATTCTTTTTTAAATCATAGTAAAGAAGTTAAATCTGAAATTAATGGGTTTAAAATAAAATTGAGTATGTAAAGGAATTTATTTTAAAATGGAGTAAAATCTAAAAATCAATTTGGAAATTGATTTAGTGTTTGAAATTGTGTTTTAAAAGAAGATAAGACCATGGAATTTATAAAATGGGTTTATAAAGTGAAATAAGATATCAGTGGATATTTGGAAGTATAAATTCACGATGGGAATTTATAAAGGAATGGGTAATTTATTTTAAAAACAAATAGTGGTTTGTTTTTAAAAGGTGTGGAAGAGAAGTGTATTTCCCTAAAAGCCAAGTACATTTTCAAAGCAGATTTTTAAGTATAAGTTAAAAGTTTAAAAGTTGTTTAAAGGAATGATTTTAAGAAATTATTATTTAAGTTGTTAAAATTTTAGAGGTAAATATTTATTAAATTAGTTATAGTAGTAATTATTTTAAAAGGTTAATTGGTATTTTGTTCTGAAAAGATAATTAATAATATTTATATTTTATAAAATAGTTTTATTTTAGAGATAGTTGGTTAAAGTTTCATTTGAAAACTTGTATAGAATTTCATAACTCTTATTTTAAAATTTAGTTTGGCTTAACTTTATTTTAAAAATTACTTTTATTTTATAAAGTAGTTTTATTTTAGATATTTTTAAAGTATATATTTTTGAATAAAGTGTTAAAGTAGTTTTAGTTTAAATGTTTTAAAGTATATTTTAGAATAAAGTGGTTTAAATTATTTTAAAATCTAAAGTATTTGGACTTACTGATTTTCAGTGGAAATAAAAAATATTTGGGAAATTTATTCCGTGAGAAAGGTGGTTTGAAATTGTTTCCAAAGGGTTAAAGTATGGATAATAGCTTGCGAAGTTATTTTGAAATAAATAATTTGGAAAATTATTTAAAGTCTGATGGTTGTTTGTGAATGCTATTTGATAGTTAAATAACCGACTATCAATATTGGCTAATGTGCTGATCGTTTTGAAGAGACCGGGATCAGGATTTATTTTCCGAAAACCACTTCGATCCGGTTTGAACGTTTCGTGAGGAAGACAATAGCTGGGAGTCGAACATGGAGCAGTGAAGTGCAAGGGCTAATCGCTACTAATCCCGAGGGTGATTCCAAAATGGAAGTTGTAGGCGTAGTGCTTTCGGTTGCGTTCGAACCTAGAACGTACTTGTATGGACGTATGCTATCATAACATCGTCAAGAGGGCGGTGAGCATTCTAAGTGAATTGTGTTAAAAGGTAACGCATAGCCTCGAGCCTCGTCAACCGGGAATGGCTAAAACAGAGGAGGTGCACACAAGGCTAAGTGGATAGCAACCAATTAGGGTAAGGTCACCCCTGTCTAGAGTTCCCTTTTTATTTGGCTGTGTGGGCGGTTTCTGATCCTAACCATGGGGTGAACTTATTCGGACTATCCAGTAAGGGGTAGCTCCGGTCTTGTGATTCAGGGGATCAGGGTGGATCCTCGGTACGGTGATCTGGACCACGTACTATGATGGGCGGTACCCCAATAGCCCTGCCATTGATGGAAATCCGTTCTCCCTACGTAACTTTATGGTTTTGTTTTTATACCTATTAGCTGGAATTTAATAATGTAACAATTTCGGCTATTTGAATAAGTATTTGTCTATAGACACTACTATAATATCAGAGGATTTTATAAGAAATGTTTTGGTTATCGCAAGGTAAAAACCCGACAAGTTTACTTGTGGCGTGGTCTTACGAGATACCTTTGATTTCAAAGGATTTTGAAAACTTTAATATTCCAATTGAGTGTGTTTTCTCACGATTGTTTATCCAGACTGACTCGGGTGTTAGTTAACTATAATGCTCGGGTCAGACCGAGTATTATAGGGTACAGATTCTGGATGGACTGCTATGGAGCTCAGGAGACGAGCTGTATGATGAGGCGTATTTCCGTAGATGTATATTCCGCTGTACCGTAAGCTATGTATTTAGTTTTGGGAGGACAAGTTATCATAACTGTCCTGAATTAGGTTTTTGATTTGTGATGAACTCTAATGATGTAATGTATAAACAGATATAATTCCTTTGTTTTAAAGATTAGTCATTTATCTATTATATATTGTTCCGCTATGTCTATGAAATTCTGATATTGTTTCTACTTCTTCTTCTACCTTCTTCTACCTTCTTCTTCTTTAACCTTAATGGTTCAGTTTTCCAGCATCCGATTGCTCGGCATTTGACACAGTGGACGTATTGATGTTGATTTTCGAGCATCGAAAAATCAGGTCATTACAGTTTCCATCATTTTCGATTATCCTAATGTATTTAATGAAGTCAAAGGTCCCCTTCCATAAAGAGAAATCAAATTCCAAATTGATCTATTGAAGGTGTTAGGACTGTTGTTTTGCCTATTCGACGAATGGCACCAAAAGAAAGTAGAGAGTTAGACTCTCGAGTCTCCAATTTATTGAGCAAAGGTTTTATCCGTCTCAGCACATCTGAATAGAGGAATGCATTGTTTTTGCTACTAAATGCAGATGGCACTCTTAGGTTGTATGCTAATTATTATGAACTAAAAAAATTGACTCGAAAAAACAAGTATTTGTTACCCAGAATCGATGACCACTTTGATCAGTTCAGTGGTACAAAGATTTTCTCTTAGCTTGATTTAGCGATCGGTTTCCATCAATTATGAGTTGCTGAAGATAGTATTCTAAAACTGCCTTTTGAACTCCTAATGCTTCTTATATGTGACTAGTGATGCCTTTTGGGCTTATTAGTGCACCTGCTTACTATGTTGATTGGATAAGTGTAGTCTTTTGGAAATAGTTAAACAAATTCGTTATAGTTTTCATTAATGATATTCTTATTTATTCTTATAGCAAAGAAGAACGTAAATTTCACCTTGGAATTATTCTAGATGTTCTGAGATGGAACCAGTTAAAGGCAAAGTTCACCAAAATCCTACTTCGATGGGAGGAAGTGAAGTTTCTCGGCCATGTTGTATCGGCTGAAGGTATTGCAATAGACGTTGACAAAGTTATTGTGGTGCAAGATTGGAAGGCACCAAAAAATATTTCTGAAGTTTGTAGTTTTCTTGATTTGGTTTGGTATTATCAACAATTTATCAAAGATTTTTCTAAATTTGCAGCTCCACTAATGTAACAACCTGCCTTTGCAACCCTCAAAAGTCGACACTATCCACTGTATTCACGTGCTGAGAGTCCCAATGTCGGATAGACAGATTGTCACGGTAAAAAAAAAAGACAGAACCGAATCTCACATTGCGACGACTAATATATACAATCCAAATGATCTTTATAAAAGAAAATTTTAATATTCATAGAACAATCAGAGTCTAACCTATCATCAGCCTGGATAGTTATAACAGCCTATCCTTACAAATGATAACAAATACAAACAAGTAATGCAATAGAAAATAAAGTATCAGAATATGTCTTGGAGATATGCAGCTCGTCTCCTGAAGCACCAAAACATCAAACCTAACTCTAAAAATACTCGGGTGTTACCCAAGTATTATAAGAAAATAACACTTGGATCAATCTGGTAAACTAGTATGAGAAATTCAAATCATATGGATTGTTTTATTTACAAAACCTTTCAAAAATAAAGGTATCTCGTAAGACCATGCTACACATAAACACTGATATGTTTTTACCTTACGATAAACAAAATATTTTATAAGAAATCCAGTGATATTACAATAATGTCTATGGTTTAAAATGAATATATAACATATCTGAAATGGTTACCATAATTACATTCAATGGTACTAGGTTCTGCAACTAAATCGTAAGTTACATATTGAAAGATGGATTTCATACAATGAAAAAGCACAGGGCTACCACCGAAAACGATACATTTCTAGCTAAAATGTGCCGAGGTTACAAACATTGCGACCCCTGCTAACATAGAACTGGCCTACCCCTTCCTGGATAATACAGAATATGATATCAATTATCACCTTGGTTGCTTTACAACCTTTCCTCGTGAGCTCACTATCACATACCAAATCCATAAATAGTGATCCAGAAAGGTGATGATCATACCTTAATGGGTGCGACCCACATAGCCCAGTCGCATCTCCCTTGATTTTAGTCATTATCGAGTTATAAGGCTTATGAGGCCATGATTACCTTTTCCTCTTATTAAATATGTAACAACCCTGGTATTGGTGATTACTTGTAATATTAAATTATAACAGTGGTTATAATTTAATATTTGAAATAAATAAATTAGAAATGAAAATTTTGTTAAAATTGTTTATTTTAAATAAACAATGAGTTATTTTTGAAACAAATTGGATTTAGGAATATTTGGGTGAGATTTAAGTTGAATAAATTATGAATATTGGAATTTGTTAATTTTGAGTTAATAAATTAATAAAGAGATTCTTTTCAACATTATTTTGTTGTAATAAATATAAAAGATGAAATATTGTTTAAAAATAATATTCTGATGTAAAAATAAAGTTAGAATGGTTTGCTGTATTTTATTTGACAAGAAAACAATTTTTGCATAAATTCTTATGTTAAAAATGGTGTTCTATGTGATAAAAAGTGTAAATTTCATTATTTATGTAAATTATGATTTTAATGATAGAAACTAATTTTTATAGTTGAAATAATTCTTATTATGTTGTGAAAATAATTTTGTTTACAAAAAAATCTTGTTCTATAAATTCATTTGGTTTTTTAAATAAGTAAATGTGTGCATATATTGAAAATAAGTGAAATATGTACATTACATTGTGAATTTTCACTAAGTATGGAAAAAGGCCATTTGGGTATAGGGTTTGAATCACTATCCTAATCTAGAAGCCTCGGGAGAAGAAAAAAATACTATATGTAGTTATTCCTCTCTCTCATTTTTCTCCTTCTCCTGGAAAGCTTATAGTAGATGAAAAATGGCCACCCTCTCTCAAAATTGAACATATTGCTTCCAAATTAATTAAAATCAAGAGAAAATATTCTAAACAAAGAAAAGAAAAAGCAATTAAATCCAATACTTAGCTTATTTCATAAAAATCTTGAGTTTGATTTAGAATTGTCTGTAACTTATCTTCCTATTGTCTGCATGTTCCATTTCTTAGCTCCTATAGGTTTTTGAAGGCTCCATTGCTGCAAAAGCCATCATCTTGCTCTTTATATCGCTCAAACATTTTTCCAAGGTGAGTAAAAAGCTCACAAATGCTAGCTAGAACTCATTGCTTGCTGAAATTATTGTATATATTGTGGTCTTCGAACCACTTATGATGTATCATTTTGTACCGTGCCGGGGAAGTATCTGTATATATATATATATATATGTTTATCTACTATTCCAGTGATGTGTTGTGCATTTGGTTGTTGTATTTTGTTCTGATAGATCCATTAGCCACATATAGTTTTGTGTTAAGCATTTATTGAATATGTCAATCCACTTGAGATGAAAAAAATTAGAGCAGTAATCGACGTATTCAGTAAATGTTTAAGACAAAGCTATAGATGGTTGCTCCTAACCAACCCTATTCTCTGCATTAACATACAGTATTACTAGGTAATACTCTTTGTTAATGTGAGTCTCGAGGTAGGGCGTCACGGCTTGGTATTAGAGCTGAGTTCAAAATAAAATATGATAAATACTGAACAGGAACATTTATTGCGATACATCCAAGTATAGTGTACGTATTATGGATCCCATAATCATTATGTCCTTGACCTTTTTGTGTCCTTTGGGGTAGATATAATTTGGGAATATGTCTAGGAATGCATTTTAATTCCGTAGTATTCCATAATTGAATTAATGATATATACCCTCTGAATAATCTTTATCTTATCTTAACTTTCAGGTAATGGCTGGAAGAGGCAGAGGTCGTCGCTCTGTTGTTGGACAATCTAGCGGCTCGCATCCGGATGGCGTATATATGTATACTGATCAGTTTATGGAGTTATTTAGGAGTACTCAGCCTCCAGCTCCTACTCCACCGTCTCCTCCGCACAAGTCTGCTTTTGCATGCATGTGTAAAGATTTCTCCCATCTCTGAGGCAAGCCATTCAAAGGCTCCGAGTCTGCATTAGAGGCCCAGGCTTAGAATCACACGAGCGAGCACATCATCTCTTGCATGGATCTTTTTAACCACCATAGAGTTCTTGTAGCATCTAGTATGTTGCAAGAACGTGCTCTTGGTTGGTATGAGCTTCTCATTGCCGAGCTTGATGAGTCCACTCTCACTTGGGTCCAGTTTAGAGAATGATTCAAGCTTACGTTTGTCCCCTAATCAGAGAAAGCCTTATTAGCCCGTCGCTTCCTCCAGTTGTAGCAAGGGAAGTCTTTCGTTTCTAATTATGTATCTTCATACTAAGCCTTATCCTAATATGATCTCGAATATATCAGCACCTCATACAAGAAGAATTTGAATTTTGTATCTGGTTTGAGGAAGTATCTGAAGAAGTCTTTGATGCTTTAGCTCTAGCTTTCTTTTGAGGAGTTAGTTGACTCTGCACTTTGCTTCGAAATCTTTGAGAAAGAGAGGGATAGCGGTAATGAGACTGAGGTTCTTAAGAACCCCAATAAGAAGAAGTTCCCATTTCAAAAGTCCAAGTCTTTTCCTCAAAAGAAGAAGAAATTTGTTGGTTCTAGTTCTCAGCCTCGTGGAGCATCTCTTACTCAGAAGGGGTGTTTCAACTGTGGCTCTTCTGATCATATGATCCATGACTGTCCTAATCCTTTGATTTTCCGCTATTGTAAGAAGGAGGGTCATCGAGTTGCCACTTGTCCTATTGCTTCGAATAATACCTAGTCTGACAGGATGAATGTAGCGGATGCTTCTGGAGAGTCTTCTCTGCGCAGAGGTACATCTCCTTCAATCCTTGAAGGTTCTTTGTTGTTTCGTGACCCATCTATTCGAATTCTCTTTGATACGGGTGTGTCACATCCATTTGTATCGAAGGTGCTCTTCGATGCTATTCCTTTGGATGATTCATGCTTAGTTACTACATTAAGGATTATGAATTCTATTGGGGGATCTACAACCCTTAGCATGCTTTGTGAGGATGTTAAGATTATTTTCTTTCCATGTGGATCTGCACGTTATTTCTTTTCTTGGTTTTGATATGATTTTGGGTATGGACTGGCTAGTTCAATACGATGCCAGAATTATTTTATTCTAAGAGAGTTTTATATCTTCGACATCCTGATTCATTATCTCAGCGTTCACTTGTTCTTCGTAATGTTGATAGAGATTTCGAAGCATATTTTGTTCTCTCGACTCATGAGATGATGATGATGACATATCTCGTATTCCTGTTGTTTGTGATTTCTCTAATGTATTTGAGCCTGTTTTGGGTTCGCCACCTAAGCGGGCGATTGAGTTCCATATTGATCTCATTCCAAGCACGCAGCCAGTTATTCATCCTCCCATGAGGATGTCTATAAAGGAAAATAAGGAACTCAAGAAGCAACTTTTGGAGATTGAAGCTAAGCAGTTGATCCAGTCTAGTTCTTCATCATGAGTTGTCACGGTCGTCTTCTTAAAGAAGTCTGATGGCACTCTTAGGCTCTGCATCGATTATCGCAAGCTTAATGAGGTAACCAGAACAAGTATTCGTTGCCTAGGATCGACGATATGTTCAATAAATTAAGTGGTGCTAAAGTTTTTTCTCAGCTCGACCTTGCCATTAGTTTTCATCAACTACGAGTTGCGGAGGATAGCATACCCCTCCTAGCTTTTTGCACTCATTATGGATCTTATGAGTGGCTCGTTATGTCATTCGGTTTAACGAATGCTCCTGCTTTGTTTATCAATCTTATGAATCGAGTATTCAGGTAATATCTCGATAAGTTCGTCCTTGTGTTTATTGATGACATCCTTATCTATTCGAAGTCTAAAGCCGATCATGCTCACCATTTGAGAATTGTTTTGAGTACTCTTCATCAACATTAACTCAAAGCCAAATTCTCCAAGTGCCATTTTTGGGAGAATAAGGTAAATTTCTTAGGGTACGTTGTTTCTTCCAAGGGCATTTCAGTCAATCCATCGAAGATCGAAGCCATCCAAAATTGGATGAGGCCTGAGAATGTTTTGAGATCAGTAGTTTCCTCGGATTGGCGGGTTATTACCGTCGATTCATTAATGACTTTCCCGCATCGTGCTTCCTCTTACTAGCCTTACTAGAAAAGATGTTCGATTTATTTGGTCTGATAAGTATGAAGCTTCTTTTCAGCGTTGAAGGAGCTTCTCACTAATTCTCCTATCCTTGTGGTTCTCGAAGGGAATCATGATCTCGTTGTCCACACCGATGCTAGTCGATGTAGCATCGGTGCTGTGTTTATGCAGAGAGAACGGGTAGTTTCCTACGCTTCTAGGCCACTGGGACCGAATGAAGTTCGCTATGCCACCCATGACCTAGAGTTAGCCGCCATTGTCTTCACCTTGAAGATTTGGCAACATTATCTTTTAGGTGAGCACTTCATTCTCTATACCGATCATAAATCTTTGAAGTATCTGTTCACCCAGAAGGAGCTTAATATGCGGCAACAACGTTGGCTCGAGTTCCTTGCCTCTTATGATTTCGATGTCCAATACACTACTGGAAAAGAGAACCGAGTTGCAGATTGCTAAGTCGTAAACACTCGGCTGTTGTTTCCTTGATGTTAGTCATGTTAGTCGAGTGGGATTTTTAGAGTGTAACGACCCATAAATTTCGATAATTAAAAATTGTTAATTTAATAAATTTTTTAATTTAGCGTCGGAAGAAATAAAAATTTGTGAGTTAATAAAAAGAAGATAACTGGAATAAAGTGTAATAGTAACAATTTAAGGTAATTTATAATTGCTTTGAATGAAATTCTAACCGATTGAAATGATTTAAAAACTTATAATTGGTATAGATTGTAAATTTATTTGACATGACGTGTGTATTTATTTGATCGTTGGATTTAAAGAGTAATTAATAATATAAATGTTGATTAATTAATGAAATAATGTGTAATAGATTGGATTGGATTGGATAAAATTTGTGTAATGTGATAGTTGTAACTATTATTTGTAAATAATAAACTTAGAAATGTTATTAAGTGTAGAAATGGTTACAGTTGTTATTTGTTACCAATTTAAACAAATCAATTACAAATAAATGTAAATAATGTTACAGTAAGGTGAGTTAAGACAATAACTGCCAATTGACAATAATAAAATGAATAGTAATGTTAATTATGTTCATAAGGTAAATAAATAAATTTAATGAAAGAGTGAACCAAAGATAAATAAATTTATTGGTATTTAAATCATGATAAATTCTACAAATATTCAATGTAATTGAAATTTTGCAACCAATAGGGTAAAAGATGAATTGGAGAATATTAATGTAATAAGTAGTGAACCAACGTTAATTATACCCATAAGATTGACAATTGATTTAAGAACAAGAATGGAAATCAAATAAATGGACTTATTGGAATTTTAATTTTAATTTATGAATTTTATTGAAATTGAAATTAAATACTGTAATTTGTGAAATATTGAATATTAAATTGATATGAAAATTTGTTTTAAAGGATTAAAAATTATTAAGTAACCTAAAGTGATAGAAACTTTAAATTATTAAATTTGAATGAAAAAAATGTGATTTAATTAATATAATTAATGTAATTAATTTAATTAATTTAATTAATGTGAAAATAGCCATTTTGGCCACTGTCTCGGATTTTGACGATACCAATTTCATCGGATCCGTAATAGTGAATTATTGTAGGATTTCAAGTTCCGTAATGATCGGACTTGTCGTTTGATTGTATGGACTCGAAACGCCTAGAAATCAATTTAATTGAAATCAATCGAAATCAATTTGAAATAAGGTGATTCTAAGCTAACTTCTTTATACGATGGAATTTGGACTTGAAACCTGTTCCATTGAATTTAAATATATCAAAAACATCTATTTCGATATATGGGATGACCCAATTTCATTTCGGAGGCGAAACGGGCTTTTCGGGTCATATTCGTCGTATCAAATCAATTCGGGTATTGTTTATATTTCTTATCGGTCTTCATTAGTATATATTGTTTTGTTCAAACCCTAGCAGCCTTTCTACTTCATATTCCATTTGTCTGTACATACAATTCTCTCTTGCTTCTACTTCTCAATGGTAAACAAACCAAACAAACCCCAAATTCAATTGCAAATCAAAATCAAATAAAAAATTCAAATTCCTCCAATCCGAAAAAAATTTATATCAATTCGAAGCTCTCGATGAGCGTAACCCAAACTGAGATTCGTTTTTTCAATCAGACCAATCGTTTGCCCAGAATTCGGGGATCAATTTCGGTCGTTCATATTGGATTTTTGACGATCCAACGGTGGATGGTCGTCCGATCGACGATCGGGAAGAGGCGTTTGGAAGAGGGAGTCGAGCAGTGCCTATCTGCAGTGATCGTTCGTCCCAATTAGGTCAAAGTTCACCACGATTGGCGCTTTAGGGTTAGCGGTGGCGTTCATCCCCTGGCAGCATAGGGGGCGCACGTGGGCAAGGTAGGGTCTGCCTAAGGTGGGTGATATGGCGCTGTGCTCCGATCGTGGTGGTTAGGCTTCACTGCGGCAACATTTTTAAGTTTAGTTGGCGATCGGCTCGAGTTTTTTATGTAGGGTTTCATGCCTTGGTTGCTTACAAGTCTGAGCAGGCAACGTGGCTTTATTTTATTATTATTATTTTATTTCATTCGATTTCGATTTAAATGGTATAACTTCTTATATCAATATCTTCTGCATACGAATTCGGATTTGGACGCGGTTTGCTTTGGCGGGATCGATTGAGATTTTGGACATTTTGGCATTGGTTTGGTCAAATTTCGGGATCGTTTGTATTTGCGCCCTAAATTGGATTTTAAATCGATTTAAATTCAAAGGTGAGTGTTTTGACCTGCTCTCAACTTCTAAAATTTCTTATGTTAGTTAAATTAAATTTGTGATGTGATTAGGAATTTATTGGTTGTTGTTTGTTATATTTAAATCGTCAGCTCAGTTAATTTGAAATATTTGAATTAAATTGTCATTTAATTTATCATTCAATTCAAATTTCCTATTATATACCTGTGATATTTATTCGTTGAATTGAATGATGATTATAATCAATGTTTGATTGTTGATATTGGATGATAGGATGTTATGTTTAATTTATATAATTTATCACATTGCAAGTTCCCTATGGGTTGAAAAGATACATACCCAAATGTTCTATAGATTAGGAAAAATAGTTATGGGTTGAAATGATAGACTCGAGCGATTTTATGGATTTTTATATTTAATTCGGGATTATGGTTTGAAATGATATATAACCGTAAAATTTTAAATTGCGGATCGAAATGATAAATATCCATATCACTTGACCCTAGGGTAGAGAATTATATACGGACACCGAATTGGTTAAATTAAATGATTTTAAAAATTATTAAATTTTAAATTTAATTAAATGATATTTTGAAATAAATTTGATTTATATAAATTGAATTATTATTGAAAATCAGGTTTTATGTTGAATTGTGAAGTAGTTTAAAGGAATTGCTTTAAGGAACTAAATTGAGATTTGAAAGTTGAATTGGGAATGTAAGTGAAGTTTATCAGAATTGAGTTATGAAATTGTTTGAAATATAACTATAAAACACAATAAAATTGGATTTATTTTAATTGATATTTCAGACATGGATTGGAAACAATATTGAATTAAATATTTGCTGAGAATTTGAATTGAAAGATATGAAATTGGGTTTTGGAGGTTGAAAATAGTCCAAATGCGTTGAAAGGAAATAAATAGATTGAATTTTATTCCAAATCCATATTTTAATATAAATTGTTTAAAATATATTATTTTAAAATTTCTACTTATTAAGATTTTCAAACTATTTAAACTAAATTAACCTATAATTATTATATTAAATCATTTTACCCATTTTTAAACCATTAAATTTATCTTAAACAACTTAACCCATTTTAACTTATTTTAGATCTAATTTATCTATTTTAAAGCTATCTAATCTATTTTGATTATATTTAATCTATTTTAAATCTATTTAACTATCTTAAATCAATTCAACAGGTACCTTTAATCTGTAATTAAACTATTTTAGAGTATTTTCACTACTTAAAATTATTTAAACTATTTTCTAAATCTTCAGACTAAGTAGAGGGAAGTATTTATATTCAAATTCACTAGTTTAAAGCAAATACAGTTAAATGATGTTATAACCTAAGTTGGGATTTAAATCTTATAAATAATTGAACATGACGATTTTGAAGTAAGAATTTAACCTATTTGGAAATATGATTTTTGAAAGAAATTAAGACTTTGAAAATGATGTGATTTCAAACGAGATAAGAATTTGAAAGTGAATATAATTTCGAAGGTAATATGGTTTTGAGAATATGATATTTTGGATATAAATTGTGAATTGAATTTTGAAAAGTAAAAGAACCATCCGGTGTGAAATAAGTGTTTGATTGTTAAAGAGACTAGGATCAGATATTGTCATTCTCTCTGCCAATACCGAAAACCACTTTAACAATTGTGTACGTGGTGGAGATTCCAAAATTGAAGTAGGATGGTTTGGTGAACGATTTCTGTATGAGGTATGACATGACACTGACTCCCATGAGTTAGCTTAGATGTGACTAAAATGGGAGCTATATTGAGCAAAGTGAGGCCATTCCTCCTATCGGGCACATTTCTTCGATACTATACTTTGACTTTGTGATTGATTTGGTGGCCACCCTTGATTTGATTTGAGAGTGAGTCTGAGGTGGGCGATAGTAGCTGCTATGCGTTTCCACCAGTCCAGGAGTGCAATTGGTATATCTACCCTGAAATTCCCTCGAGTGCCGTATTCACATGCCCTAGCGCGCCTTCTACGAGTTTGTTTTATACCTAAACCTATGGGGTGCCCTCTATGTAAACCTCCAGTTTACGGAGGGGCGTACGGTACTATATATACTATGGGAATATATAAAATGTGTTAAAGGGGATATGGGTAACGCCTTAACTCTATTTTATTACTTTTATTTTACCGTAACCATATTGTAATAGTGTATTATACTATAGTAGATAGTTTAACGGATCCTTAGGAGATGTAAATCTCGAACATCTCTTAAGTTATCGCACCCACGTTAGACACTAGATATGAGATGTCAAACCCCGTAAACATCTCTGACGCCTCACATGCATATTTACCGTTGATTTAACCAAGATCTTTTAGTTCTAACTCGAGTGTTTTGTCTTTTCAATTCACTCGGGTCAGCCTAAGCATTCTAGGGTTGAAGACCTTATTTCTGGAGGTCAAAGACGAAGATTTATACTAGTATTATTTATTATATTGTGCTCATTTTTCCGCTGCATTTATTATTTATTTATTCCTGTTTCTGTAACTCTGATTTTGTGTTGTAATAGAATAGTCAAATTAGCTTCATGAACTGTTATTTGATTATTATATTTTATCATTCCATTGCGAGATTCGGTATTTGTTTTATTTCTTTCTCTTTTTATTATTTACCCCATAACAATCTGCCCTTTTGAATGGTTTAAGTCTGGCACGTTTGTCTGCTTAAACGTCCAAAAAGGCAGGTCGTTACATAGAGACTCTATCTCTTTGTGATATTCGCTATCGTGCTATAGCTTTTGATTCTCCCATCATATTATTCAGTTTGGAAGCTTGACCCAGCTTATTGGATCATATGTCGTAGCTCGATGGCAAGATCCAGATCTTATGAATCTCATTCAGATATGTAAGTTTGAATCCTGTGACGAGGAGTTGAAATATTTCAGCATTGATACTCATGGTTGTCTTAGTATGAAGAACCGATTAGTCATGCCTAGTGATTTTGATCTTTGACGGGACATTCTTGATGATTGTCACCATTCTAAGTATACCATTCATCCTGACAATAGAAAGATGTATGCCGACATGAGACGCCTTTATTATTGGGAAGGCATGAAGCATGATGTGGCAAGTTATGTAAGTAATTGTATGACTTATCAACTTGTCAAAACTGAGCATCAACGCCCTAGTGGTCTTCTTCTGCTTCTTATGGTCCCGTTGTGGAAATGGGATCAGATTTCTGTGGACTTTATTGATGGCCTACATCGTTCGAGATCGGACCATTGCAGTATTTAGGTTATCGTGGATCGCTTGACTAAGTCTTCTCACTTCATTCCTATTAACTCTAATGGGATATCTACTCTCTTGGCCAAGCTATATATTAAGGAAATCATTAGAATTCACAGTATTCCTAGTTCGATTGTTTATGACCGTAATCCACTCTTCACGAGTCATTTCTGGCAGAGTCTTCAGGAAGCTTTGGAAACAAAGCTTAATTTCAACACAGCATATCATCTGCAGCCTGATGGACAGACTAAAGGGTAAACCGTATTCTTGAGGATCTTCTTCATGTTTGCATTCTGGGTATTGGTGATAGTTGGGAGGACCACCTACCGCTTGTACAGTTCTCCTACAAAAACAGCTTTCGATCTAGTATCGATATGGCTCCTTTCGAAGCCTTATATGGAAGGCCATGTCGATCATCTTCTTGTTGGTTGGAATCTGAGGAGAAGCTTATTTTAGGCCCTAATTCTATTTGTGATTCTTCTGAGAAGATTATTCTTATCCATCAGAGAATGAAATAGGCACAGAGCTGTCAAAAATCCTATGCGAGCAACTGTAGGAAGCCTCTTGAATCCTCTATTGGTGATCTTGTGTATATCTGGGTATCTACTTTGAAGGGGGTTATGTGTTCCAGTAGGACTGGGAAATTGGCTCCTCGCTTTGTAGGACCATTTCCTATTAATAAACACATTGGCCTAGTGGCTTATAGAGTTTCACTTCCAGCTCATCTATCTGGCGTTCATGACGTATTTTCGTCTCTCGGCTTCATAAGTGTCTTCGAGAGTTTGATTTTATTATCGATTCTTCTGATCTGCAAGAGCTTGAGATCTCACAAGACCTATGCATTATGTAGGATCCTATTCACGTTCTTGCTTCAGAGGTGAGACGCCTTCGAAACAAGGACGTGCCGCTCGTTAAAGTTCAATGGTCCGCAAATCCCAACGACTGCACTTAGAAAACCAGAGAATTTATCAAGTGATACTACTATGGTTTTCTTTCTTCTTATAGCAATGGTGAGAATATTTAAACTCAAGCTTATCTTTTTCTTTTGATTAATGAAATAATTGTTTTGAATACAGCTTTTTTTTAGAAATTGCGAGGACGTAATTTTTATAAAGGAGGAGTCTGTAATAACCTTGGTATTGGTGATTACTTGTAATATTAAATTATAACAGTGGTTATAATTTAATATTTGAAATAAAATAAACTGGAAATGAAAATTTTGTTAAAATTGTTTATTTTAAATAAACAATGAGTTATTTTGGAAATAAATTGGATTTAGGAATATTTGGTGAGATTTAAGTTAAATAAATTGTGAATATTGGAATTTATTGATTTTGAGTTAATAAATTAATAAAGAGATTCTTTTCAACATTATTTTGTTGTAATAAATATAAAATATGAAATGTTGTTTAAAATAATATTTTGATGTAAAAATAAAGTTAGAATGGTTTGTTGTATTTTATTTGACAAGAAAACAATTTTTGTATAAATTCTTATGTTAAAAATGGTGTTCTATGAGATAAAAAGTGTAAATTTTGTTATTTATGTAAAAATATGATTTTAATGATAGAAACTAATTTTTATAGCTAAAATAATCTTTATTTTTTTGTGAAAATAATTTTTTTTACACAAAAATCTTGTTGTATAATTTCATTTGGTTTTTATAAATAAGAAAATGTGTGCATATATTGAAATAAGTGAAATATTAACATTACATAGTGAACGTTCACTAAGTATGGAAATGGGCCATTTGGGTATATTGTTTGAATCACTATCATAATCTAGAAGCCTCAACAAAAGGAAAAAAATACCGTATGTAGTTTTTCCTCTCTCTCTCATTTCTCTCTTTCTCTTGAAAAGCTTACATTAGATGAAAAATGGCCACTCTCTCTCAATATTGAAAATATTGCTTCCAGATTAATTGAAATCAAGAAAAAATCTTCTAAACAAAGAAAAGAACAGGATATAAAATCCAATACTTAGCTTATTTCATAAAAATCTTGAGTATGATTTAGAATTGTCTGTAAATTATCTTCCTATTGTCTGCATGTTCCATTTCATAACTCCTACAGGTTATTGAAGGCTCCATTGTTGCAAAAGCCATCATCTTGCACTTTAAATCGCTTAAATATTTTGCCAAGGTGAGTAAAAAGCTCACAAATGCTAGCTAGACCTTGTTGCTTGTTGAAATCGTTGTATATATTGTGGTCTTCGAACCACTTATGATGTATCATTTTGTACGGTACTAGAGAAGTATCTGTATATATGTATGTGTGTGTGTGTGTATGTTTATCTGCTGTTCTATGATGTGCTGTGCATTTGATTGCTGTATTTTGTTCCAATCGATCTATTAGTCACCTATAGCTTTGTGTTAAGAATTCATTGAATATGTCAATCCACTTGAGATGAAAAAAAATTAGAGCATTGGTCGATATATTCAGTAGATGTTTAAGGAGAAGCTATAGATGGTTGCTCCTAACCAGCCCTATTCTTCGTATTAGCAGACAATATTACCTAGTAATACTCTTTGTTAATGTGGGTCTCAGGGTAGGGCGTCACAAAATCCCTCTTGGAATGCTAACACCGCCCTTCAAGCAATAATCCAATGCCAGCGTTCATCCACACAATTTGTTTAGGATATAAACAAACTTAAGGCACTACTTCTACTATATCCTTTTTGGAATCACCCTAAGGATTAGTAGCAAGTAGCCTTTTCACTTCAATGTACTCCATCTTTGATTCCAGCATCCTCAAGATGTCTACAATTCGAATGCATATGCCAGTTCGTAGTGGTTTTTGAATAACTCATGCTTATCTGATCTCAGTCTCTCCGAGCCTACAATTGATAGCTCCGGCTGACTTAATTCTAGTACTTTCAGAAGTAAGCTAACCATATAAGAGTCCAAAGGAGATCTTGAATATCTACCCTTAAAGCGAGAGATAATTCATTGTAATGAATTCACCCAAGTAAATGTCAAATCATATGAAATCGCGAAGCTTTCATATACCTCCCAGTCAAAATAGGTCATGTTATCGATAGAGGAAAAAACACTATTTGGTGTAAGTATATAGTTTGCATATGGAAAAATCGAACATCATATACTTATCACTGCTTTTCGATTTCAACCCCATACCATCCATCGATTAACAATGAAGTCGAACAAGTTAGAGAACTATCCTTGCCTCGACATATATTCTTAAAGTCTCCCAGATAGAAATGGGCTTCCATGCCTTAAATTTTAGTGTCGAGTATAAGATGAAGTACTTTCTATATACTTAATTAATTATGACCTATTTATAGAAATTAACCCTCTTATACTTCTCACACTTCCGACATTTTGACTTATTTATCCCTCGCCCAGAATCGAAGCCAGGTAAGTCAGGGCACTGGTTGCACATGTCTCTGCCTTAGTCAAAGCACTCCAATTCTATATGTCACAGTTAGAGGAAAGTCAACTCATCGGGTTTTAGTGCTAAATATAAGATGACTTACTTTCCATAAACATGTCAACATTTTTGCACTACTTATCATATTTGTTTTATGTTACTTAATAACACAGATAAAGAAGTACCTTGCACAAAACAAAGTCTTCTTAAAACAATCTGAAAACCGACCCCATAAATTTATTACTAGTCTTTGATTTCAAACTAGTTATTAAAAACATTTTCCAAACACATCTATTTAAACAAAGATTGAATTCAAAAGACAAAATCCTTTCTTCATATAAAGTAAACAACTTATTCAATAATAACCAAGTATTATAAAGAAAACTTTCTTTCCAATTTCCTGAAACCATTTACTATAACAAAAAATGTTATAGTCCACGATCTCTTTCCTTTCTCAAATACATCTATACAATAATAATGTCATAATTTATGCTTCCTTCCTCTTTTAAAATTAATTTTTAAAATTATTTAAAACATAGCTTGAAACTTTTATTTAAAACGTCCCCTTAAAGATGGCCACTTTTAAATAAAACTTGACTTTCGAGACAAAGGAGCTTCCTTTATAAAATTTAAACCTCTTGTTTAAATAACTCAAATAAATTGTTGAAAATATATTTAAGACTTCAATCTCCTTTTTAAATACTTATACTACTTTTATAAAACACGTTCGAAAAGAATTTAAAAAATATCTAAATTAGATAAATGTTACTAAAATCAAAGATTTCCAAAGTGCATCTGTAGCGACTATCGCTATATAGATCACAACATTTAAAAACTTGTTTTGTAAATCAAATAGTTTTTAACCTCCATTCTCTTCTATATTTTAAACCACTTTAATACTATTGCAAAAAGATTTGAAAACAAAAGTCAAGTTTGGAAACCATTTCAAAACACTCTAGGAAACATAGTAGTAGACCATTAAAAAGAAGTCATGGGATTTCAATATCGCATAAAAACAAATCATCAAGGGAAATCGACTAGCACAACATTCACTTCATTACATCATGCATAGAAAGTAATAATGAAAAGTAAGATAAACATGGCGAGGAACTCCTTGGTGTCCCTTTATAATATTGTCACCTGTAAATCCTCATTAGTATGCACTTCGAAATGTATCATTGTGATTATTCGCTACGACCACTTCGACTTCCATACATTTTGCTTATTCCATTTCTAAACCCTACGTATCATCCATTTTCAAGTGGAACCAGTCCAAATGAACCAATATACATGTTACATACGTATGTAAATACAACATAAGTAAAATAATGAATAATTATTACAACAAATTAATTCATTTTAAAGTTGCTTTAAAGTAACTCGCTTTAAATTCGACCAAGCCTTGCCAAAAAGGCCACTACTACCTCCTACTAACCAACAAACATCACTTGACAACACAACCCTTTGCCTAGCCCCTCAAAACTCCTCCTCTCCTCCTTTATACTCATGCACATGGCATTTTCCTCCTAAAATGTACACGGCCTAAGGCCAAGAACCCCCTTACGCCTCCTTTCTTCGAGCTTTGACTTGCTGTACCATTTTACAATGTTTTTCTATGGTCTTTATTCTAAGTTATATGGGTGTATTCCATGTT
The DNA here is from genome assembly GCA_030765085.1 of Allium cepa. Lineage (NCBI taxonomy): Eukaryota > Viridiplantae > Streptophyta > Magnoliopsida > Asparagales > Amaryllidaceae > Allium > Allium cepa. The sequence goes on from CM060946.1 coordinate 198,262,122, forward strand.
GATATCCTCTGGTTGTCTTGGGTAGAATGGTCTGTGCTTCCTGACTGGCCTGGTTGTGTATGTATCATCATATGTGTCAGTTTCTTTAGAGGCGGATTGTTATGTGTCATTAGTTGACTTCATCTTTCGACCCTAATGTGCACCTTGCCTTTCTTTTGTTATTTTTTTGCATTTGACAGTTTGATGTCCATACTATTGACAATGTACACATATGTAGGGTTTGAATTCGTAATCAATATAAACCACATATTCATCACCCTTGGTAGTTTTTACACTAACCGAATCTGGATATGATGTAGTAGTAATATTAACAAGAACCTGAGCGTAATTTGTATGTTTTCTCATTGCAGTGACAATATTAGTCCGTATTGGCACTCCAACTGCATTTGCAATTCTATTCAAGGCCTCAATATCCTAGTGCTCCAGTCTTAAGTTGCACAGTTTAATCCAAATAGGGATTTGTTGTAACCTTTCTAATGTTAAATTTATTCCAATAGTCGATTTCTTTATACTGGTGTAACGTGATTACTAAGTGTAAGGCCCATTTTCTAGAATTTTTTAGATCTATGTTATTTGTAAAATGTGATAGAAAATTGCTTGAATGGACTTCCAGTTCATAATATCCCTTCGGTTTCCATATGAGCTGAATGTAGTTTCTAAATTGATTGTAAGTAGGTTTGTAGCTATAAACTAAATAGAACAATGTGTTTATCCATTTATATTCAGATCTCTTTAAAACATCATTAAGAAAAAAGTTATATTCCGACTCTTTCCTTTCTCTAGTGTGAAATAATTCATTATAATTACATTATATTGAATTCATTTGTAGCATCATCTTTGTATGTCTTCATTATCTTCTTTTTAGTCGAATTCTTTTGTGTTGAATTGCCGAAGTCTTCGGAGTCTACTTGTTTTCCTGAATCGTCATTAACCCTTGTAAGCACTTCCGCCATGTTTCCATACACACACACACATATAAGCTTACACCAAATATATATTTGATTTCTTTGATAAGTTTACACTATATACATATTTAAATTCATTATTTTATAATAAGTTATAATGCCAAAATCATAAAGTAATATTAAAGAGAATATATCATTAGATTATAGATGAATTACCTAACTTCTTTTCTTTCTTAACACCTTGAAATTGATTGTGTTTCCTTCATAGAGATCTTCTCCTTCAAAGTAAAATTAAAATAATTTCTTCCTACCAAGCAAACCTTATTGGATATCTTACTTTTGAGGAAGAGAGAGAGAAATGCTTATGGTGGCTATGGTATCCTGAAGAAACAATAATATATAGTAGTGGAGAGTCCATTTAATTGGGCCTAAATCTAATCCATCTCTTCAGAAATAAAACTAAACGTTAAATAAATAAACATATCAAATGTATTCTACAAAATGTGGTACAACATATGTTAACAAAAACTTAATATCTATTCATGATTAAAATCATTTAAAAAAATTTAGATGCCCATTCTATTTATTTAAATGTTATTTAGTTATATTAATTAATTAAAAATTATATATATATATATATATATATATATATGTATGTATTATTCAATTAATATACAACCCTCTAGTAATACCAATTCTCTTAAATAAATTAATAACATATGTATTGATTTCTCCATTTAATTTATAACATTTGGAAGTTGGTCAATCTTAGAATTTTCTCAATCAAATTATGCTATGTGAATCACAAGTGGGAATGGCTAGAACCTAGATTTTAGTGCTTTGATGATAGCAGCCGTATGTAGTCACACTAATAGTTTATCAAGCATTTTACAAAAAGCAACAACACAAAGAGACCACAAACACTTAAATAAAGGAAATATCAGAGCATTCAAGGATAAGGAGCGCAGTACAAGCATTCAAGCAATAAATATCATGTTAACAAAGCAACCGCACTTCAAAGAATCACTCGGATATAGACTACAGAGCTTTCAATGAGTATGGTACTTATTTAGTCCCTATCGAGCCAGTTTAGAAATTATTCGATAAAACACCCACAATGATGTTCAAATAAATCTAAATTTATAGATAACACCTAAAATTCTATTGAGCATTTTTCTAAAAAATTCAGATTTTTTAAAGCAAGCTTTGTTATGGAAACTTTGACGTATATATTGTTATGTGTGGTAGACAAAGAAGGTCTAGAGGGTTGACCATTTGTACCTATGGCTAAGATACAATAGGATGACCTTTTGTGAGTGCATACATTTAACATTATTTTGAATTCTTGAATGGATATTACTTTCCTCTTCTTTCTCTTTAAGTTTTTTGACCTTCGAATCATCATGACCTCTCAAACGGTATCCTTACGTCCCTATAAAAGGCCTATATCACCCCTAAAACAAAAACAATCTATTCCTGTGCTAACTCTATTCTAATTGCTCTTTTATTGCTTTCTAAGCCCTAAATTATTATTCAATCCAAAACGCTAACATTAGAACAATGATTTCTCACTCCATATCATTTGAATTGTGTCTTTATTCACATCCTAACCTATGCACATTCATTCTCTACCATTTGTGAGGTTATAGGAATTTGTACATTAAGTTGGCTAATTACTATACTGAAGACACAATCTACACCCAAGTTATTTCTCTATAGAAGGAACGAAGTCCTGTTGGAGATCTTCTCTAAAAAATTAACTAGAAATATGTTCCACCGAGGAAGTGGGGTAAGTTAATGGCATTCTAGAATGAGTTTTGGGAGTAGATGTAGGATGTGATTCTCGAACTAATATAAAAATCTTAGTGTGCGTGTTCTTTTACTTTACATTTATTATTATTCTGCTGCATTATATTTAGCTAGTATTTGCTATTATATTTTTATAAATTTGATTTCAGCACACTACTTATTAACCACCTAGGCCATATTTATACAACGCACTTGGACATTCAATTGGTATCAGAGTCTGGTCACTTAAAAACTATAAAAAAAAGATATCAGTATGGCATGATTCACTACATTTCAAGAGGAATAATCTATTGCACGACCCCACTATCACAAATTACACATACTAGCCTACATGTATGCGTATATATGCAGACTAATAGATTTGAAATTTGGAAAGCTACTCAACTCAGATATGTGGAACCCACTACCGAATTTGGTACAAAGACTAATGCTCAAATCGTACTAGCTAAAAATGATGCAAAAGCTATGAATAATTTTTTTTTCCAGATAAAAACGAATTTAATCGTGTTATATTTGTAAATTAGAAAACAAGATTTGGAAAACTTGACAACTAAGTTATGAAGGGACTAACAAGGTAAAATGGACCAAAATCCCAATGTTGAAAAATCAACTCTCAAATTTCAAAATGAAACTGAAGAAACTATTTATGACATGTATGCATGTAACAACCTTGGGTTAGATTAATAGAAGTTAAATAAATAATTTAATATAATGATAATTAAATTATTAAGAGATTTGGAGATTTCTATTTTTTAAATTAAAATTTTTTTTTTGGGAAATTAATGAAAGAGCACATGTAAATGATTTTCTACTGGAAACTAAATATTTGGAAATTTGGAGAAATAATAACTACGATATGGATAATTATTTTATTTATAATAAAAGATAATGAGAAATTAAATTTTTTGCAATAATGAAGTATGAGACCATTGTATTTTTAAGTGAAATTATATAATTTATTTTTATCACTATTAAAAACATGGAAATGGAACTAATTTAGAATAGTTAAGATTTGGTGTTTAAATAGTGAAATTTAGCATAATAAGCTATTTTATACAATTTAATTAAGAATGTTAAATATAACTTTATTATTCAAAGACAGATTGTGAATTATTTCTTCTTGTTGAAAAAAATGTAGTAATGGTCTAGTACTGATTCTACAAAATAGCGATAATTTATTAAATTAAATAATAGTTTAAAACATTGTTTATAAAGTACATTTACATAGAAGAAAATAAGCTTTTATTTATTTTATTGGATTTAATCTATTCTTAGCCTATTTAGAGTTAGTGAATATGTTATACTTGAGAAAGATAGTCTGCAAGTTTAGTTTACTTCTTCTCGTACTTCTGTTTATACTTTTTGATTATTACTAAGAACTTATAGTAAATCAGTTCTTCCGTAAATTCACAATCCCTAAGCAAATACTCCAAATCAATTAATTAAAGAAGGAAATCCCTAAATTTTGGTGACAATAATCGTAGGTAATCTATGCTAACTCTTGATACATCTTATAGGTCTTTATTTCAATTTTCACTTTGCAAATTGGCTTGAGTTTTGGGTCAAATTTTGAGTTTTTTAGGAACTGCTGCTGAATGGAGATAAAAAATAGCTTAAAATAGTAAGCCAGTTCTTTTCTTTGCCAATAAGTGATTTATTCTCACTCTTCCGGTCTTGATTCATGTGCAAGTAGTTGAATGGTAAGGATAATTAGTTTGGTTGATCTTAGTTCAGGTTTACTGTCTATTGTTTCCAAGATTCATTCTCTGTTATTCTCTATCAGTGTTTGATATTCCTTGTGAGTGAAAACTAAACCCTTTGAAACTCATTTCATTGCATCAATTATTGTTGTTTGTGTACATGTTATGGTTTTAGACAAACTCAGAGTTGAAAAACAAGTTTCGGGAAATAAAAATTTAATGAACAAGCAGTGAGAGCGGAACAAACACTTTGGAGAGAGTTGCAGGAATGCGTCCAGTGGTCGGTCGGTGGACTTAGATCGATCAACTGGTCGAACTGCCTGAAGCTTGCTCCAAGCATTGTCCTATCCCTTCGGTTACTCCCCATTCGCTGCTTGTTTGCCCAATCAAATCTCATTGTTTTGCCATTATTTTGAACACTATTTTCTATTGTTTTCTAATGCGCACTTTTGAGTTTTGATATCTACGTTGAATATTTTCATTTCATTGCTTTTGGTTCTATAGAAGCTATTCTAGAGAAGTGGTTCAACATACTAATTTTATTGCATTATTTCCAAACTTATTTGTGCGAAAATATTTTTAGAAATCAAAATATTTTCTAGGAAATATATTTTAGTGAAAATAATGGGTTTTGGAAATATAACTATATATATAAATATATCAATATTTATCGATGGTTTTAAATAAATTGAAAAGTATATATAAAGATATTTTCGTTAATAAATTTATAAAATGAATCATATTTCCTAAAGTTATCATTAGTTTTATAAACCTATATTTTTCCAAAGTATGATATCAAAGTAACTAGTTTTTAGTATAAAATTGCACATTCTCAGTTGAACGAGACATTAAATTAAATTAAATGGTCTAATAAAACAACTGATATAAAACACTTGCGTTCTCGGATTTATTTAATTGAACCTCTTTTATAAATTAATGGAGTTTATTAACTAACACTAAACATTTGAGTAAACTTGGGTGGTATGGGATAGGATGTTATTTGAATGGTCACATGTGAGTATATGACACTTATTCTTGAGTTATGGGATTTTAAATCTATTTGGTGATTTATGGGTATTATATCTATCTGGTGTATCTATAGATTTCATATCCATCTGGTGATTTATGAATTTTATGTCCTTCTAGTGATTTATGAATTTTATATCCATCTAGTGCATTTATGGATTTCATATCTATTAGGTTATTTATGGATTTTATACCCATCTAGTGATAACATATGTGTTCGATGAGCTTTTATGCTTATCAATCTGGTGAATTTAGGTACCTCCCCTTGTGATTTCTAGATTTCCATATTTGTATGTGATTTGAATTTTCACCAAAATTACCTTGAGAATTACTTTTAAAGTTAAAGGTACAATATTTGGGATTTTGGCGAATGAAATCTGGTGTATGGTGTTATTCCTTGGAGATTGAACTTTATGTGGTTAAATGTTATTCCTTGAGGTTTATGTTACCTTCATTATCATTTATCTCACATTTACTTGAATTAGACTAGATTGGCCCGTTTACTATTAAATAATATTCGGGTATACTGGGATGTTTCAGATGCTTCTACGGGATGACTTCTAGAGTTGAACCTTTCAGGAGTTAGCTAGTCTTTTATATCATCTTGTATATATTCTCATTCTATCTATTTTTTTCTTAGAGAAAGGGACTCGTTTTGTGTACTGTCTTGTTTTATTTAGGTTGTCGGTCATGTTTATTTTATAGTCTGTCATGTATATGCTCCTATTCGCTTTAGCATTGTATCTTATGTGTACTCCGCTATTTATTCTATGATCCGAGCCTGTAATGTTTTATATTGTTCTGAATCATAATAAGCCATCATATTATCATTTTGCACCTGGATCGTATATGTTGAATTCCTCTTTATAAGATGTAGGAAAAAATTATAGTCATGTAATTCGATGTATTCTATACTCATAAAAGTAATATTATGGATTATCGCTTCTAAACAGCCTTATTCTCCACGTTAGCGGACGATATTACTTACTAATATCTTTTGTTAATGAGGGCATAATGGTGGGGCATTACAGTTGGTATAAGAACAAGGTTTAGAATAATATATGATATTAAGATAAGAATCATGTCCTAGGTGTGTCTTAGAGATCGTCCATTAGGATCTATTTCAAACATGGGCAATCCATCTTATAAGAAATATCTTGTGATCAAGCTTATTTGAATCTATCTTTGAGAATAATCTTTTATCTAATTCTATCTTTAGCAGAAGTGCGATGGCCGGTGGTACAGCTACGCATTATGATGTTAGACTGTCTAGTGTCCAAGCGAGGATGGTGTAGTTATGTATATCCAGTAGCTTATGGATCTTGTGAAGAATGCCCAAACTTCCGGCCCCGCTTTTGATCCTACTTCCCGCAAGTCAAGATTCACATGTTTGTTCATTGACTTTGCTCATTTAGTTGGAAAAACATTCAAAGGCATCGAAGGAGTTCTGGAGGTCTAGGCTTAGCTTAGGACATATGAGAGCATTTTTTCTCACATGGATCTTCTAGATGTGCATCAGGTTCAGGTAGCATCTAGTTAGCTCCAAGAGCAAGCATTGGATTGGTATGAGTTGCTTAATCATTGAGGCGATGGAAGCAAATCTTACCTGGGGACAAGTCTGTGCAAGGTTTGTATTGAATTTTGTGGCCAAAATCGAGAAGGTATCTTGGCTTGGCTTTTCATTGATCTTAAGCAAGAGGCATCTTTGGTATCAAAGTATGTAGCCTCTTTTGAGGCACTATCTAAGTATGGGGTCGAGCACATTAACACCCATTAAAGAAAAATTATAAGTTTTTTTATGGATTGAAGAAGATTCTTAAGAAGGCTTTGTTTTTGAAGCTAGAGGTATCTTTTGAGCAGCTTGTCGACACCACGCTCAGACATGAAGAGGTAGAGAAAGATAGTGGTGATGAGGCTGGAGTTGCAAAGAAGAATTTCAACCATAAGAAGAAGCATCCTTTCGACAAGTCCAAATCTTTCAACTCCAACAAGAAAGCTAAGAAGCAAGGTATAATATTTTTTGGAACTCAACCGAACCTTGGAGAGTGTTTCAATTGTAGTTCGAAGGAGCATTATGCTAAGAATAGTCTAAATCCTCCTATGTGCCAATATTATAAAAAGGACAGTAATGCCATTGCTAATTGCCCTAAAGCAGCTCAGGGGAAGAGGAGAGGGAAGTTGAGTGCAGTAGGATCTTTTGGTGGTTCTAGTTAGCGTAGAAGTGTCTTTCCTTCTATCTTGGATAGTAATATTTTATCCCAGAATCTTCTCATTCGTGTCCTTTTGGATACGGGTGCTTCTCGCTCATTCATATCGAAAGAGCTTATTGATGCATCATCTTTGGATGTTTTGTGCTTGGTTACTTGACTAAGGATTGTGAACCCTATTGGCGGGTCTAGAACTCTTAGTATGCTTTGTAGAAATTTTAAGCTTATCTTAGGCGGATAATCTTTCTTCATTGATTTGCATATGATTCAATATCTTAGCTTTGGAACTATTTTGGGAATGGATTGGCTTAGTAAGTATGAAGCTCATATCTTATGTCCCGAAAGAATTATCTATCTTAAGCATCATGATTTGGAAGAGTGAATTTTTGTAACTCTTTAAAATTTCATTTTTGATCCAAAAGCATCTATATTTTTTCTCTTGAATCTCGGGAAGAAGAAGATATAGCCCGAATTCCTGCCGTGTGTTATTTCCTTGACATATTTGAACCCATTTTGGGACTTCCTCCCAAGTGGGCCCTTGAGTTCAAAATTGACTTAGTTCTAGTTGTCTATCCGATGAGCTGCCTTCCCATGCAGATGTCAATTATAGAGAATGAATAGTTGAGGAACCAGTTGTTGGAGTTGGAGGCGAAGCAGTTTATTCAATCCAGTTCTTCTTTGTGGTGTGCAGTTGTTGTGTTTATTAAGAAAGCAGATGGAACTCTTTGACTTTGTATAAATTATCATAAGATTAATGAGCTTAGAATAAAGAATAACTAACCATTGCCCAGGATCGACGATTTGTTGATCGGCTATGTGGTGCTAAGATCTTTTCTCAGTTAGATTTAGCGACTGGTTTTCATCGGCTTAGAGTTGTAGAGGATAGCATTCCTCTAACGGCTTTTTGTACTAGATATGGTCCTTATGAGTGGCTTAAGATGCCCTTTGGGCTAGCGAATGCTCCAGCTTATTCAGTCTACCTTATTAGTAGAATTTTTTGAGGATATTAGGATAAGTTTGTTCTTGTTTTCATCGACGACATCTTGATTTGTTCTAAGTTTGAGGAGGAGCATGATAAACAACTTGGAATTTTTTCGGAGACATTTCAGAAAATTCAGTCGAAAACAAAATTTTCTAAATGTCATTTCTGGTGGGGTCGAGTGAAGTTTTTAGGGCATATGATTTCTGAAGCTGGAATTTCTGTGGTCCTTCTAAGATCGAGGCTGTTCAAAATTGGAAAGGACCGGAGAATGTATCAAAGATCCATAGCTATCTTGGATTTGTGGGTTACTACCGCCGATTCGTAAAAGATTTTTTTAAATTGTTTTACCTCTCATTACTTTGACTAGAAAAGGAGTTAAGTATATTTGGTCTGATAAGTGTGAAGCTTCTCTTTTAAAAATTAAAGGAACTCTTTGCCCACACTTCTATTCTTGCGGATCCAGAAGGGAACCAAGACCTTGTGGTTTATACGAATGCTAGCAGATTTTGATTAGGAGCAGTTCTCATGTAAAGAGATCAAGTTGTTGCTTTTACTTCGAGGCAATTGAAGCCGGATGGGGTTAGATGCGCTTCTTATGATCTAGAGCTTGCAGCTATTATTTTTTCCATTAAGATTTGGTGCCATTATTTGTTAGGCAAGAGTTTTGTGCTTTATACCGACTATAAGTCATTGAATTAATTATTTTCCTAGAAAGAGCTTAATATGTGTTAGCAGAGATGGCACAAATTCCTTACATCCTATGATTTTGATATCCAGTATACGCCGGGAAAAGGGAATCGAGTGGCTGATGCACTTAGTCGTAAGCAACATGCGGTAGTTTCTTTGTTGTTAGCCAAATGGAATGATCTTAAGGTTTTAGCTTCTTGTGTGATTGGAAGTCATGTTCCGGGTTCTTGTTTCTTTATGCTATTTAGTTTGGAAGCTTGTCCTACTCTTTTGGATCGTATAGTTAAAGCTCAGAAGCAAGATCTCGATCTTATTCATCTTATTTAAAATTGTAAATAGGATAGTGTAGTGGATACGGTAAAGGAGTTTAAGGTTGATGTTGATGGTTATGTTCAGGGACATGGTAGACTTTTTGTGCCTGATGTTGATAATCTCCGAAAAGACATTTTAGAGGATTGTCATCGCTCTAAAATCACCATCCACCTTGGTAGTAGTAAGATGTATGCAGATATGAAGTGGCTTTACTATTAGGAAGGGATGAAGTGAGTTGTGGCTAGCTTAGTAAAGAGGTGTATGACTTGTCAGCTTGTTGAGGCAGAGCATCAAAGACCCAGTGCTTTGTTGTAACCACCGGATATCCCAGTTTGGAAGTAGGATTAGGTAATTTGGACTTAAGAGTTGATTTCATATTCGAATTTTCTTATGTCGATCCAGTAGTGATCATATCTTATCTAATCCTTTTCTTATCAGATATCTATGGGTTTTATTTATGGTCTTCCATGTTCTTGTTCTGGTCATGATAGCTTGTGGGTGATTGTTGATAAACTGACAAAATGCGCACATTTCATCCCTGCCAGGTCCAATTGGACTGCTCTTAGTTGGCTAAGCTTTATATCAAAGAAGTAGTTAGATTTCATTGTGTTCCTCATTCCATTGTCAATGACTGGGATCCATTATTTACTAGTGGATTCTGGAAGAGCCTTCAGAAAAGCTTTGGGTACAAGTTTCAATCTTAGTACAGGTTATCATCCTCGGTCAGATGGACAAACAAAGCGTGTGAACCAAATTTTAGAGGATATACTTCGTGCTTGCATTCTTGATTTCGGTGGAATTTGGGAAGATCATATTCATCTTGTTGAGTTTGCTTATAATAACAGCTTTTAATCTAGTAGTGGAATGGAACCTTTCGAATCCATTTACGGAAGGCCATGCCGATCATCATCTTATTGGCTTTAAACCAGTGAGAAATTGATTTTAGCTCCTGATTCTATTCGAGAAGCTTCAAGGAAGATTGATCTTATTCAGCTAAGCATGAAAGAGGCATAGAGTAGGTAGAAATCTTATGCTGATAACAGGAGAAAGGATTTGGAATTTTATATGGAAAACTCTATTTTTATTCATGTTTCACCTTTAAAGGGGTTATGCATTTTAGTCGATTAGGAAAGTTAGCTCCTCGCTACATTGGACCCTATCAAATCACTAAATGCATCTGTCTAGTTGCTTATTAGATTTCTCTTCCAACTCAGTTTTTCGGTATTCATGATGTATTCTATGTATCTCAACTTTGGAGTTGTCTTAGAGATTTTAATTCTATCCTTGAGCCTAGAGTTCTTGAAGAGCTTGAGATCTCACCAGATTTGACTTTTGAGCAGAATCATATTCGCATTGTTACTTTGGTGCTTAAATGCCTTTGAAATGAAGATGTTCCGCTTATCAAAGTTCAATGCTCGACTAATCCTAAAGATTACTCTTGGGAAACAAAAAGTTTACTAAGCGAATGCATCTCGAGTAGTTCTCTAGTACTAATGAGTGGTGAGTTTTCAATTTGAATTATCTTTTGAAAGATGTATCGTCGGTGAATTGTTATTGATTTTCCTCTATAGAGAATTGCAGGGATGCAATTCGCAAGGGGTGTCTGTAACAATCCTGGGTTAGGTTACTAGACAATAAATTAAAAGAATAAACTAATGTGGCGATAATTAAATAATTAATAGATTTGGGGGATTTTTTAAGATAAAACGAGTTTGGGAAATTAATGAAAGAGTGCATGTAAATGATTTTCTAATGGCAAATAAATATTTGGAAATTTGGAGATGATAATAATTTCGACATGGATAATTCTCTTATTTATAATAAAAGATAATGAGAAATTAAAATTTATGCAACAATGAAGTATGTGACCATTGTAATTTCAAGTGAAATTATATAGTTTTTTATCACTAATAAAAACATGAAACGAAACTAATTAGAATAGTTAAGATTTGGTATTTAAATAGCGAATTTTGGCATAATAGGCTATTTTATACAATTTAATTAAGAATGTTAAATATAACTTTATTATTAAAAGATAGACTGTGAATTATTTATCCTTATTGAAAATAAAAATGTAATAATGGTCTAATATTGATTTTATAAAATAGTGGTAATTTATGAAATGAAATAATGGTTTAAAACATTTTTTATAAAGTAAATTTCTTATTATATAGAAGAATATAAGCTTTTATTTCTTTTGTTAGGTTTAATCTATTCTTGGCCGATTTAGAGTTAGTGAATATGTTATACTTGAGAAAGATAGTCTGTACGTTCAGTTTACTTCTTCTCATGTTTCTATTTTCACTTTCTGACCGTAACTAAGAACTTATAGTGAATCAGTTTTTCCCAAATTCACAAACCCTAAGCAAGTACTCCCAAATCAATTAATTAAAGAAGAAATCCTTAAATTTTGGTGACTATAATCTCATATATTCTATACTCACTCTTGATACATCTTGTATTTCTCTATCTCAGTTTTCACTTTGCAAATTAGTTTGAGTTCTGGGTCAAATTATGAGTTTTTAGGGATTGCTGCTGAAAGGAGATAAACAACAGCTCAAAATAGTAAACCAGTTCCTTTTTTTGCCAATAAGTGAGTTATTCTCACACGTCTAGTTTTGATTCATGTGCATGTAGTTAAATGGTAAAGAAAATTGTTTTGGTTAATCTCAGTTTGGGTTTAGTGCTTATTGTTTCCCAAATTCATTCTTTGTTGTTCTCTGTCAGTGTTTGTTATTCCCTATGAGTGAAAACCAAACCCTTTGAATCTCATTTCTTGTCATGAACTCTGGTTGTTTGTGTACATTCTATGATTTTATACAAACTCAGTGTTGAAAAACAATTATTGAGAAATTAAAATTTAATGAATAAGTAGTGAGAAGGGGACGATAACACATGGAGCAAGCTCTAGGCATGCATCCATGGGTCGACCAGTGGACTTAGACCGGTCGACTGGTCGAACTACCTGGAGCTTGCTCTAAGAAATGCCCTGTCCTACCGGTTGCTCCTCATTCAATGCTTGTTTGCTCGATCGAATTGCATTATTTGCCTTATTGTTTGATCGATGGTTTTTGATGTGAACAAAATCCATGATTTTATTCAACCACAAGTGCACGGCGTCTATTGTAGTGTTGTGCGAATACTGACCAAATCCATAGGGTGTTATTCATTAGTGATGATTATCTAACTTCTAGGAGAGTTAGATGATTTGGGAAGTTAAATCTGCTAAATTTCAAATAGGAAATTGCAAGAAAGGAAAGAAAAACGCTCTAACAAAAATAAGAAAACAAGGAAATATAAATAAGAACTTGGCTTAATTTATTAGTTCATGATCAAAGAATTTGAAAAGATGTAATCTATTGATCTCTTAACAAATCAATAGATCTCAAATAGAATAAAAAATATGAAGCAAAAACTAAAAAAATTGAAAGAGAATAAAATAGAATAAGAACAAATAACAAGTAAGTTTTGATTAATTTATTTATTAAATAGAAAATTTCAAACAGATTACAAGAGTTGAAAGTCCTAAATACAAAACCATAGAAATTGAATTGATAGTAATTGCCAAGAAGATCTAAAATATTTGTAGGTGGAGGCATTTATAATGATCTCTACATCCAAATCTAAAAACATGAATGTTCTAGAACTTTTTGAGTTGGTCCATCTCTAGAAACTTCTATACTACGCGCTTTCCATATTATTTTAGAAACCTTTTTCTCCAACATATCCAGAAGCCTCTTAATTTGGTGTGGTCTAGAAGTGTCTTTTTAGGGGATGTGAATGGCTAAAAAATGTATGCTATGTGGGATTTGAACCAATGAGCTCCTAGTAAATGCAAATCCTCAAACCAATTGAGCTATAATACTTTTTATGCAAACAAAGAAAAACATTTTTTCCTTACCTAGAGTCTTGAAGTTGAACCCCTGTTTTTGAACCGTCTCTACGATAATTTGTTCTTCTTCTAGCAATCAAGAACTTGCAATAAAACACAATAAAAGGACCATGTAATATTGCTATGGATATTAAAATCTGTAACTATGTAGTTTAAAATATTTAATATTTGATATTCCTCAAATAACCCCACACTAAAACCAATATTCGTCCTCGAATAACATCTAACTAAATTTATTAACCACACTTTCATAGGGAAACACAATTGAATTTAGCGTATGTAAAAACCCTTTAAACCCCTATGTGTTCCTAATAGAACGAATAGTGTCTCATGAGGGTTTTCAGTAGATAATACCCACAAAATCCAAATGTTGGATGTTATGATTCTAATGCTGCAATATGAACGCAAAAGGTTATAAAAATGGCAAATCGATTTATTTTTGAATTGTCACAACATTGCAGTGTACACACATTTTTAGTCAAAATCTTGAAATCTAAGTTCATCACCTAGTCACAAACCTTAACAAAAATCAAGTTCTCATCACACTCAACTCTAGCTTGCTAGTTGTTTCAAATTAAAACAGTGTAACTATAAAATTAGTTTTTAATTTGATTCTTAAAGTTTACAAAGTGATATTTCTATTCTGCTTGTATAACCACTTCAAATCAATATAACCATAGAGAATGCCTTAAATTCAATTACTCATCCTCTTTTTATTTCTTTATTATTGTTATCATTATTATTTTATATGCATACACCTAACCCATGGACCAAGATATACAACCCATACACCGCCTTTTGGGATTATGTGAGAATGGAACAGAGCTTGGTGGATTATGCAAACAGATTCTAACAATGTCAGTATAGGTCGGTGATCTTTAGGTGTCCAACTCATAAAATGAGACCAAGGTATACCACCCATGCACTGCCTTTCGAGCTTATGAGAGAGTGGGACAGAGCTTGGCGGGTGTGCACACCAATACTAGATGTACTAGCAATGTTGGATACCCTTGGTTTGTATTTTATTATTATTATTTTTCTTTTTTTTAAGAGAGAGAGTAATGCAAAATCATCTTAGCACCTCTTGATGACGGAGATTAGAAAATCATTAACGCGTGTACTTTAGACATCCCACTTATAAATAAGGACAACAAATTCCAACAAACTTCATAGCACCGCCTATGAGTCGACCTATAAACTAGCTTACTATTATTGTTTGTAATTTAAACTTTTCATTTTATTTTCTATTTCAAACTAGTGATTCGCAAAAAAAAATTCTTCAAATGACTAATACAGTGCACCCACTCTATTGTTCCTATTCAAAATAAACCGATTTCAGCTAATTTAAAAAATGTTATGTCCTAAATGCATATACCTAAAATAAATGTGATTCTAATTTTAATTTAATACCAATAATTTTTTATATAAATGGTCCTAATATAGGATGTATATGAATTTCATTTTTAAAAATGATGCAAAAACATGAAAGTATATGAAATCATATGCAATGTCACAAAAATAAAAAAATGCGACAGAGATAAAAATATGAATGTAAGGCAAAAATCATGAAAAATATGGATACAAATGCAGTAATTAAATGCATTTTTTATGAAAGTTATAACATGAAATCATGAATGCAACTACTCTCCCCCACACTTAAATTTAACAGTGTTCTCGATGTTTAACACGTTTCCTAAATGTAAAAGAAAGTACCCATAAATGGATGCAATGCAAAATGATTTGCAATATAAAATGCAATTTAATGATATGCAGAATGGATAATAGATATGTTTACAATGAATGCAATGCAAATAAAACCACCACCTCCTTTTTCTTCTCTTTGTTTTAATTTTGTGTGTTACCCCTACATTATGTTTGGGTGTGTTATCTAATAGGCAAATTCTTTTTACCAACACTTCATCTTTATACCTAGATTTATAGTCAATTAAGTTGATATACAGGTTTCTTGAAAGTAGAAGTTTTCCATCCAAGCTTTGCACACAACGTGACTCATGTACTCAACAAAATTATCGGTGTAATCCTTAAAAAATAAGTGATCGTGCACAAGTATACTTGTAACAGTATGTTGAGTGTCTACTAACAATTTATATGGCATGGTTTCTTGCTTATAAGAGGTAGTTCAATATCAAGGGTCTCATTAGTTGATACTTCAACATTTTCATTAAGTTCTACATTAAACTTGGGCTCACTTTTGTTAGTTGAACTTTCAATTTCACGCACAAAAGTGTAAGACCTAGAATTTTGGGTTATATGAAATTGTTTATTTAATTGAATTTAAATATCGAAAAGTAAAATTTTATCGATTAAACAAGTTGAATTTCAAATATAATGATTTATTGATAATTTAATTGTTGAATTAAATAATTGAAATCATGAAAATAATATAAATCTTGGATTTTTATTTGGAAAAAATATATTTTAAAGGCTTATTAAATTTATATCCATAAGAATAAAGGTAATAGAACTTTTAAATTGAATTTAAAAGTAATTTACTCGATTTAAAAATAACTCGTTTAAATTAGCATATAAAATAATAGTCTTCCAGGGCATAGTCTCGATTTCGACGAAACTAGTTCCAATGGATCCATAATAGTCTGCTATTATTGGATTTTAATTTTCGTAGCGTTTGGAGTTATCATTTGGTCGTACGGGATAAATACACGTTGAATTTAATATCGAAAATTTAACATAACAATTGGGTTCAAAAAGTTATTATCTCCATAAGATTGAATCGGATTCGGGACTTGTTCCATTGTGTTTGGAATAGGGGTAGAACATTATGAACGCCTAGCGGCATGCCTCGATAGAAGTTCGAAATAAATTTCTAGATGTCTGAATTTAAAATAATAATAATAATATATACGTTGATTTGACCCTACCTTCACATCAGCCCAATTTTTACTGTACCAGCTCACCCTATTCCTGTACAACCCACCCTATACCCACCATCTACATCTCTTTTCTCTTATTTAAACACAGCATGCAATAAACCATAATGAAAAACATTAAAGACGAAAATCTCTGAAAAAATATTTCTCGATCTACACTCAATTAAAAATTCCCAAACAAGTTTTAAAATTCATATTTTGCATCGAGCTTCCCTCTGGTATCCATGGAGCAAGGTACGACTGTCGTTTGGGTTAGTCGACTGTAAGAGGTGTATGTTTTCAAATTTTGGTTTCGACTTTTGTGGATTTAAGGGCGAACTCGTCGAATTGGATATTGGATTCGGGATTGTGGGGATGTAGCGCGCCTTGGGGATAAATTTCATGGGTTGCGGTGGAGGTTCGTGAGTTGCAACCTGGGGAAGTCGAACGGATGCTCTGCAATGTTGCATTTTGGTCAAGGAAGCTAGGGCCATGGCGGTGGTGCCAAATTGATAAGGACGGCGAGACGAATTCGTGGGTGAAGTTGAAGTGATCATTTGGGCACCGGTAATTTGTGCACGTGCACGCTTCAAGGATGTCGGCATGTGTTCTTTTTCATATATAGGGAGAAGAGTAAGGTTGGGGAAGAAGCATTATATTTAGGTCGGGTCAGAACTTTGGGTAATGAGTTTAATTTTAAAAAAATTAATTAGTGTTTTAAAATTTAATTATATTTGCCGATGAAGTAAAAATTTAATAACTCCCACATACGAGGTCGAATCGAGGCATGGATTTTTGCATTGCGATCGCCATAATAAGAGCTTAGAAATAAAACTTGTTTGGACAGATATGGGGAATGTCAAATTTTAGGCTAAAATCGGACGTTGTTTGGTTTTAATTGCCAAACGGAATGTCTCAGCGACAACAGAAAATAAAGATGAGTGTTTTATGACGCTCATAAGTACTAGAATATTTTTATGTTAGTTAAATTTGAAATTATGAAGTGATAAATTTATTGATCGTTGTTTGATAAATTTAATTGTCGTCTAAATTGTCCTTATATTAACTATTAAAAATTAAAATTGACAACTAAATTTGAAAATGGAATTTAATTGCTAGTAGAATACTCGATATTATTAACAATGAAACTATTTTGAATTATTTTGACTATTTGATGATTGATTGTGATGAAAGCCAGTTGATTGATATTTAGATGATTGGATGCTTATGTATTTTTATATGTATATCCAGTTATCACCTGGTAAATTATTTACAGTATAAAAACTGTAAATTGAACTATTTCGAATAATTTAAGAAATAGATTGAAATGATATATACCTATGGCACTATGATTGGGGTTGAAATGATATATATCCATCCCTGAAATTAACTTGAAATAACTGATCATTTGGCCAAAGGGTAGAAAATTATATATGAACAACGGATTGGTTAAATTAAATGATTTTAAAATTTTAGATTTGAAATTTATTTAAATGATTAAATTGAAATGATTCAAAATTTGAAATGATTTGATGGGAAATTTGAAAATTGAATTAGGAAATTCGGAATTGATAAAAATTGAAATGATTCAAAATTTGAAATTGAAATATTTTGGAATTGTAATTGAAATCGGTTTGAAATTGGAATTGAAATTAATTTGAAATTGACTTCGAAATTAATTTAGAATTGAAGGAAAATCCGAATTGAAATCCGAATTGAATCGATTAAATCGAAATGGAAATTTAAAATGATTTGAATTAGGAAATTTGAAAATTGAATTAGTTTAACTTGGAAATTATTTTTAAATAAATTATTTGGATATAAACTATTTAAATCTACCTTTATAAATATTCAAATTATTTTGCACTTTCCAAACGATTTTGCTATATAAACCATTTTAATACTTAAACTATTTTATATTAAACTATTTTAACCATTTAAACTATTTTTAACTATTTTAACCATTTTAATACTTAAACTATTTTATATTAAACTATTTTAACCATTTAAACTATTTTTAACTATTTTAACCATTTGAACTATTTGAACTATTTTAATTATTTAAAACTAAAAAAACCATTTAAACTATTTCTAAAAATTCAAACCGGTCAAGGGTGAAATGTTTTTAATTAAATCTTGGTTTTAAGTATGTATTGGGTTAAAATGAAGTTATAACCTAAAATGAAATTCGAAACGATTTCGGGAAGCGAAATCGAAATATTGAGGTGAAAATGATTCTGAATTGAAATGGTATATTTTGAGTCAATGTGATGATTTTGAAATGGATTTGATTTTGAAGCGAATATGATATTTTGGTATCAAGAATTGTAAAAGTACCAACTGGTTTGTAAAACGACGTTTGGTTGCTAAAGAGACCGGGGCTGGATATGTGCATACTCTTTATCGATTCTGGAACCACTTTTACAACTATGTATATGGAGTGATGATCCAGAATGAAGTGGTTGGATTTGGCGTCATTTGCTGGATTTGACAAAAAAGAATGATGATGGATAGACCCCGGCAGTTGTGCAAATTTGAAACGACTAAAATAGGACGGCTTGATAGGGCCAAGTGGGCTAATTACCCTGAGCGGACATCCATCCTTTGATTTTCTTAGGTTATTTGAAACTGTTTATTTAATTGATTTTAAATATTGGAAAGTAAAATTTTATCGATTTAATAGGTTGAATTTCAAATATAATGATTTATTGATAATTTAATTTTTGAATTAAATAATTGAAATCGTGAAAATAATTTAAATTTTGGATTTTTATTTGGGAAAAAAATAGTTTAAAGGCTTATTAAATTTCTATCTTTAATAATAAAGGTAATAGAAATTTTAAATTGAATTTAAAAGTGATTTACTTGATTTTAAAAATAACTCTTTTAATTAGCATGCAAAATAATAGCCTTCCGGGGCACAGTCTCGGATTTTGACAAAACTGGTTCCATTGGATCCATAATAGTGTGTTATTATCAAGTTTCATATTTCACAGCATTTGGAGTTATCATTTGTTCGTACGGGATAAAAATGCGTTGAATTTAATATCGAAAATTTAATATAATAATTAGGTTCAAAAAGTTATCATCTCCATACGATCGAAGTGGGACTTGGGACCTGTTCCATTGCATTCGGAATAGGGGTATAATATTATGAACGCCTAGCGGCACTCCTAGCGGCATGCCTCGATAGAGGTTTGAAATAAATATCTAGATATCTGAAATTAAAATAATAATAACGTATACATTGATTTGACCCTGCCTTCACATCAGCCCAATTTTTATTGTACCAGCACACCCTATTCCTGTGCAAGCCACCCAACAGCCACCATCTACTTCTCTTTTCTCTTATATAAACACATCACACAACATACAGTAAAAAAAATGAAGTCAAAAAACTTTGAAAGATTATTTCTCGATCAACACTCAATTAAAAATTCCCAAATAAGTTTTAAAACTCATATTTTGCATCAAGCTTTCCTCTGATATGCATAGAGCAAGGTGTGGTCATCATCTGGGTTGCTTGACTATAAGAGGCATATGGTTTTCGAATTAGGGTTTCGATTTTTGTGGATTTAAGGGAAAACTCGTCGAATTGGATATTAGATTCGGGATCGTGGGGATGTAGCGCACCTTGGGGATAAATTTCATGGGTCATGGCGGTGGTTGGTGAGTTGTGACTTGGGGATGTCGAAGGAATACTCTGCAGTGTCGCGTTATGGTCGAGGAAGCTAGGGGCCATGGCGATGGTGCAAGATTGATGAGGACGGTGAGGCGAATTCATGGGCGAAGTCGAAGTGATCGTTTGGGCACCGGTAGTTCGTGCACGTGCATGTTTCAAGGATGTCGGCATAGATTATTTTTCTCGTACATGGAGAAGAGTAAGGTTGGGGAAGAAGCATTGTATTTGGACCGGGTCAGAACTTTGGGTAAGGAGTTTAATTTAAAAAAAAATTAGTGTTTTAAAATATAATTATATTTGCTGATGAACTAAAAATTTTGATAACTCTCACATATGAGGTTGAATCGAGGCATGAATTTTTGCGTTACGATCGTGATAACGAGAGCTTCAAAATGAAATTGGTTTGGATGGATTTAGGAACTATCGAAATTTGGGCTAAAATCAGACATTGTTCGGTTTTAGTTCCAAAATGGAATGTCTCAGTGACAACAGAAAATAAAGGTGAGTATATTATAATGCTCCAAAGTACAAGAATATTTTTATGCTAGTTAAGTTTGAAATTATGAAATGATATAAATGTATTGATCGTTGTTTGATAAATTTAATCGCCGTATAAATTGTCCTTGTATTAACTGTTGAAAAATTAAATTCACAGTTAAATGTGAAATTAGAATTTAATTGTTAGTGAAATACCTGATACTATTAACTATGAAACTCGAAATTAACTTGAAATAACTGATCACTTGGCCATAGGATAGAAAATTATATACGAACACCAGATTGGTTAAACTAAATGATTTTAAAATTTTTGATATGATATTTATTTAAATGATTTGATTTTGAGAAAATGAAAAATCGAATTTATGAAAATCGAACTATTTCGAAATTGAGTTCGGAACTGAATTATATTTGAGGATTTGGATTTCAAATTGGGTATTGAAAGTAAATTGATTTAAGTGTTTTGAATCGATGTTTTGAAAATCAAACTCGAAATTGTTTCAAAATGGTTCAAAAATTAAAATTGACAGTATTTTGGAATTGTAATTGAAATAGTTTGAAATTGGAATTGAAATTAATTTAAAATTGACTTCAAAATTAATTTAGAATCGAAGGAAAATTCGACTCTAAATCAGAATTGAATCGGTTAAATCAAAATGGAAATATAAAAGTGATTTGTATTGGAAAATTTAAAAATTGGATCAGTTTGATTTCGCAACTATTTTCAAATAAATCATTTTGGTACTAACTATTTAAATCTATTTTTTAAATATTCATATTATTTTGGATTTTCTAAATGATTTTTCTATATAAACCATTTTAATACTTAAACTATTTTAACCATTTAAACTATTTTTAACTATTTTAACCATTTAAACTATTTTTAACTATTTTAACCATTTAAACTATTTTAATTATTTAAACTAAAAAAACTATTCAAACTATTTTCTAAAAATTCAACAAGGGTGAAATGTTTATAATTAAACCTTGGATTTAAGTACATATTGGGTTAAAATGAATTTATAACCAAAATTGAAATTTGAAACGATTTTGGGAAGCGAAATCGAAATATTGAGGCGAAAACGATTTTGTATTGAAATGGTATATTTTGGGTAAATGTGATGATTTCGAAATGAATTTGATTTTGAAGCGAATATGATATTTAGATATTAAGTACGAATTGTTTTCGAAATGTAAAGTACCAACCAGTATGTAAAACAACATTTGGTTGTTAAAGAGACCGGGGCCAGATATGGACATACCCTCTATTGTTACCGGAACCACTTTAATAGCTGTGTACGTGGAGTGATGGTTCAGAACGACGTGGTTGGATTTAAAGAAATAGAATGTTGATGGATAGATCCTAGCACTTGTGCCAATTTGAAATGACTAAAACATGACGACTTGACATTGCAAAGTGGGCTAATTACCTCGAGCGAACATCCGTTCTGCGATTTTCTTAGCCTCGATCCATATTATTACTCTTGTTGTTGGTTTTGATTGGTGCACCTTGATTTGGGATAGCCTCCCGTTGACTCAATATGCGATGGATTGATGCGGTGGGCGGTTATGGCTATGACGCGTTACCACCAGCCCTGCAACCCGAACTGGTAGTATCCTACATTGGGCATTGCCTCACGTGCCTTGTCATGCTTTTATCCCTATACGAGACCCATATGATTTTGGTTTTGTGTTTTCGTATCACGATGCATCCCTATCCACCGATGGTTTATTTCTGTTTTATATGCAAAATATACGACAATAATTAAAAATGCATTAAGAGGGATTAATGTAAGCCTTAACGCTAAGAAAAATATTTATTTTATTGATTAGACATTATATATGTAGCGTATTCTACTACATATAATATTTTTGATGAATCCTTAAGAGATGGAAAATCCCGTAACATCTCTTGAGTTATTGCACGTGTGCCATACACTGGACAGGAGATGTGAAAACCCATAAACATCTCTGATGCCATGACGCTCATGTTGTATGCGATATCGATTTGACTCACATAAGAATATTTTAGTTCTGACTCAAGTGTTTTGTCTTTTCATTATGCTCGGGTTAGTCATGAGTTTTTCAGCTTATTGAAGATTTATTTTGGAGGACGAAGATGAAGATCTGGTATAATACTACTATTATTATCCCTGCGCCATGTTGTCTGCTGCATTCCTTTATTTATTCATAATGTATATATAATTCTAATAAATGTTGTATAGATTATAATCAAATGTATTGTATAAACACCTTCTTGAACTGTTTATTTGATTATTATATTTTGTCATTCTGCTGCGAGATTCTATGTTTGTTCCTTCTTCTTTTCTTACTATCTTAATTAACCCCATTGATTATCTATATTCCGGATTGTTTAAGTTAGACATGTGTGGATTATTGTCGATTTAAACCTTCCAAAATGTGGGTCGTCACAAAAAGTTTCATGTTTTTCCTTGACCGTGATTTCTTCAAAAATAAATTTCTCAAATAAAGAATGGTAATTTAAATTCAACTCATCCTCATGTGACAATTCATTCCCGAACAGTCCAAAAAAATAGTGTTCGCTATATACGTCTTCTTTAACTAATCAACAGTAACTTTATTCTCTTCGAAATTTTCAACGTCAAAAATAATTGTTTCTATCTTATTCATGTCAGGCAAATGGAGATTGAAATTTAAACTTAAATCATTTACGTTAAAAGAATAGAAATCCAAACTAGTATGTGAATTTTGAACTATTTCATTAGGGTTATCATCTTCATTTTCAAAAGTTTTTATTTGGAAAATATCATTGAGAGTAAGATTTGAATTATCATCTGATTCTTTGCTTTTTTGGGTATATTTTTTTCATCGTGTTGTTTTAAGAGACTTTCAAGTAAATTCATAATTTCCTCATATTTTTCTTGGGAAGAGTTAGTTTCAGAACTATAATCCAAATCATATTCATGATCAAAATTATTCTCAAATTCATTTCCATTTTCACCTTCTTACATGTTATTTTCTTGAAATGAGCTACTTTCAAATTATAATCAAAGTCATTTTCATTGTCAAAATTATTTTCAAATTTGTTTTCGATTTTATTTCATGAAAAATATGTCGGTCGGGAGAAACATTTTGACAATGGAAATTTGTTTGAAAATTATTTTAATATTGATAGTCGGGTTTGTAACAAAAATCATTAAAGTTAGAAGAGAAATTATGATTCTGATTATTTACAAAATCTTGACTTGAGTTATTTTGAAAATATTGTTCACACTGGGAATCACTTTCAAAATTAATTTTGTAGTCATATTTGTCTTGAGAATTTTTTTTCTAATTCATTCGATATGATAGCTTTCTCTCCTGCTTTCTTTCTTTTCTCAATAAATTCGTGATAAGTTTTGACCAAGAGTTTTATATAATTTTTTTCATCATACTCCAAATTTTCTAGTTGAAATCTTTCTGAGGGCTTTTTATAAAAAAACTTATTATAATCCAAATCATCCCACCTAAAAAGATTATTTCTATATTGATTTTCATTTCTATTTTCATAAAAATTATGTTGACATTGAAAATCATTTTGAAAACGAAAATTATTGTTCTGGTTATGGAAATCATTTTGACGTTTGAAATCAGTTTCGTAAACAAAATTGTTAAAACAAGAAGAAAAATTATAATTTTGGTCATTTTCAAAATTTTGATTTGATTATTATGAAAATTTAATGTGCTTTGAAAACTGTTTGTGTTATAACCAAAGCCTCTTCCACTATCAAAATTATTTTCAAAGAGATTTTCATACTCGCCTAAATTTTTTCAAAGAGATTTTCATACTCGTATTGATTTTGGAAAAATTTAGTTTCAAACTCAAAAATACTTTGACATGGATTTGGCGCATAAAAGTTATTAAATTTTTTGATTGGATCGGTGATTTCAATTATTTTTCAAATTTCGACTTTGACTATTATTGCCGTAAAGTAACTCTCTTAAAGTTTTTTTATTTTTTTGGATAATCGTCCGATAAAAGTTCCATACATTGATCTCCAGAAATATTTTGATGCTTTAAACAATAATGTAACATGAACCTAGAAATATAAATATAATCAGAATAAAAGTAAATACTTACAGAGTTAGCATGCTACCAATTTACCTTAACTGTTCGATCGTGAAGTTTGTTGATGCTGCTCTTATTTCTAATGCTTACGATGTTCTTCAATATTCATCCTCCTTCCTCCCTTTTTTCTTTCTTGTTTTTTTGTAAACAAAATAATGTAAATGAAAAACTTAGTAATAGCAATGTTTTTTTTGACAGATACTATGTAAATATGAAAAAAAAAATGTTTTTTTGGGGTTGGTGGGTTTGCTTGGCGTTAACTGAGATGCAGTCGGTGGTGGAGGGAGGTGGTTGGCAGTGGTGGTTGAGAGAGATGGAACAGAGATAAAAATAGAGAAGAGGAAAAAATATGCAATTTTTTTAGGAGTGTAAATAGGAAAAAGAAACTGATTTTTTATATATGTAAATTGAAAAGTAAAAAATAAAAATCTTTTTCCTTTTTTGTTTATATTTAAACAATGCAAGCACAAAAAGGAAAAAAACTTTTTTTTCTAAAAAATGTAAACTAAAGAAAGGAAGAACAAAAACCTACAAATTTGAATTAAATAAGAGAACAAAGTAAAATGAGGAACCAAATTAAAGAAAAAAAACTCTTTTTTTTGTTGAAAAAGAAAACGAAAAGAAAACAAGCAAAATAAAAAAACTAACACGAATCGAATATTAAATAAACAATAGAAATTAATTAATTCCCTGGTTATGGCACGAAAAATTGATCGATGATTTTTTATGTGAAAAGAAACCACGATTTTATTTTACCGCAAGCACACAGCTATTGTAGTATTGTGCAAATATGGTTCGAATCCATAGGGAGTTACTAATTACTAATGCTTATCTAACTTTTAGGCGAATTAGATGATTTGAGAAGTTAAATCTGCTAAATTCAAACAGGAAATTGCAATAAAGGAAAGAAAAGTGCTCTAACAAAAATAAGAAAATAAAGAAATATAAATAATAACTTACCTTAATTTAATAGATCATGTAGAGGAATTGAAAAGAGGAAATTTATTGATCTCTTGGAAAATCAGTAGATCTCAGATAGAATAAAAACTATGAAGTAGAAACTAAACAAAAATTGAAAGTGGATAAAATAGAATAAGAACAAGTAATGTAACGATCCGTAATGGGATTTTTGTAATAAAATTTAGTGAGAAATAAAAACTTTATAATTTATAATGGAGTGAATGTTAAAAATGAACGTAGCAATGGTAATTAAAACTAATTTTTGACCACTGGAGTGAAATCTCAATATTGAAGTATGTAATTAAAGGTAAATAGGTGACAATTAATATATGTTGTTTAATTATTTAGTATATTAAATAAAATTCGGGAAACAATTGCAATAAATCCAAATTGAATATTATGTCAATGTAATCTAGATAATAAATGTGAATAATGTCAATTTTATTCATAGTATGACAGTGGGTTAGATAAAAAGAATGGAAATCAAAATTTATCAATTTATTGGAATTTAAACTTAATGATTGGATTAATTACAACTAAATGAAATTTAATATTTAATTATTACGTTAATTGAAATTAAGATGGAATGTGAGAATATTAATGTAATAGATTATGAATCCAATGTTAATTTCATCCATTTGATAATAATGAATTGAATAATAGAATGAAAAGTATATTAAATAGAATTATCGGAAATTAAAATTTATAATTTCTGATTTTAATGAAATTGAGGTTAACACTGAAATTGATAAATTAATCAACTCTAAATCGACATCTAAATTTTTATAAATTAGTGTAAATAATTAAGAAATTTAGAAATGATAAAATTTGTCAATTATAGAATTGAAACTGAAAATTTGATTTAATTAATTAATCATTAATTTATTTAATTAACTAGAAAATAGGCATTTTGGCCACTGACTCGAATTTCGACGAAACCAGTTTCATCGGATCCGTAATGGTGAATTATTGTAGTATTTCAAGTTTCGTAGCGATCGGGCTTGTCGTTTGATTGTACGGACTCGAAACGCCCATAAATCAATTTAATTGAAATCAATTTGAAATAACTTGATTTTAGCATAACTTCTTCATATGATGGAATTTGGACTTGAAACCTATTCCATTGCACTTAAAATATCTACAAACATCTATTTTGATATATGGGTTGACTCAATTCCGTTCCGGAGTCAGAACGGGCTTTTCGGGCCATTTAGCATTCAACGGTCCAAATCAATCGTATCTAATCCTCTATTTTTCAGCTCTACCAATATATATCGTTATAAAGCCTAACAGCCTTTTTATTTCTCATTTCTATATGTATAGAAATTTTTATTCCTCCTCTTTCAAATGGCTGAAAACCCTAAAACTACTCAGTCCAATTTCAATTCAAAATTCAACTTCAAAATTAAAACTCTCCAAACTATGTCATATTTTATATCGTCGGAAAGCTCTCGATCAGCGCATCATAGATCTGTAATTCTTTTTTCAATTGGAACCACTGTTTTTCCAGAAATCGTAGCACAATCTGCGGTCTTTCATCACGCGTCGATCGACTTCATCAGATCATCGAATTGATTTAGGGGTTTTGCAGAGAGGACCAAGAGGATTGCGGCGATCGAAAGGGGTGTCTCGTGGCCGTGGGGTCCTAGGAGATGTCGGCGGAGCTCTGGCGGAGGAGGGAGCACGGCCGCAATGGCCTGTGATGGCGCGTTGTTCGTGTGGTGGGCGGCTCGTTCATTCGAGCACGAGGATCTATACATGAGAGTGGCGGGTGAGTCTTCTGTCAACGTGGAGGCTTCGTATTGGTACCCTTTTTTTATGTATTTAGATTTCTATTTCAACTCGTTCTAATACGCATAACTTTTGCATACGAGGTCCGTTTCACGTGCGGTTTTCTCCGCAGGTTCGTATCGAAATTCTAGACATTTTGGCGTAAGTTTGGATGGATTCTGAGACTGTTCGAATTTTGGATTTAAATTGGAATTAAATTCAATTTAAATTCAAAAGTTGAGTATTTTAACCCACTCACGGCTTTTAAAATTTCTTATGTGCGTTAAATTAATTTTTGATGTGATTAGAAATTATTTATGACTGTTAGGCATATTTTTAATCATCATCTCGGTTAAATTGAATTTATTGAATTAAATTGTTATTTAATTTATTATTACATATAAACTGCTAGTTAAGTTATTATTTAATTTATTATTGCATATAAACTGCCAGTTAAATTTTTACTTAATTTATTATTGCATATAAACTGCCAGTTAAATTGTTATTTAATTTATTATTGAATATGAACTACCAGTAAATACCTGTTATTTATTATCTGTTCTTTATTGATGTTATTGGTTAAATTGGATGAAGATTGTGATAAATGTTTGATGATTGATATTGGATGAATGGATGTTGTATTTTATATTGTTATAAACTGCAAGTTGTTATGGATTTTTATTTCATTTGGGATAGTGGTTTGAAATGATATATAACCGTTTTTATATTTTAAATTGTAGATTTAAATGATAAATATCTGTATCACTTGACCATAGGACAGAAAATTATATACAGACACCACTGTCTATATATATAAATATTTTGAAATGATTTCTGTGGTTTTGTAAAGAAATATATGGTTTTATAGAAATATTGATTTCAAGTGTTATATAAATGTTAAATACGGTTAAATTCTTGATTTTTAGCTATGTATAAATTTGTTTGGTATAAAACAAATTTAAAAATAAAGATTGATTTTATTAAAAATGTAATATGGTTAAGTATTTATATAAATTATATTTTATATAGAGTTTATAATGATTTTTAATAAAATTTAGGCTGAGAAGATAGATTTGAAATTGATTTGAAATTGTATTAAATGTAGAAATTTATTAAATGAAACCGATTTGAAATCTTTGAAATCCATTGAAATGGTTTATTTGAAGGTTCGAATCTATATTTGAAAACGATATAAATTAAAATTGTTTATTGAAAAATGAAAGTGATTTGAAAGTTATGAATTTAGATTTAATAAGTGGAGGAAATTATTTTACTTTGTAAAATAATTTTAAACTCAAAACGTTTTATTTTATATACTGTTTGAATATCCAAACCGTTTAAATAGTGGAAGTTATGGTTTAGAAGCTATGAAATTTAAAGTATTATGTTTTAAAAGGTTACATTTCAAGCGTTTGGTTTCGAAATATTATAATGTTGAAAGTGCTATGATTTTGGAAAGGATATATTTGAAATAAAAATGATATTATATTGATTTATGTTTTAATAAAATGATATCATATTGTTTTGGTTTTGGAACGGAAATGATATCGTATTTATATGGTTTTGAAATGGATATGATATTCTGGTTTTGAAATGGATATGATATTCTAGTTTTGAAGTATAATTAATTTGAAAGGACCGCGGTGTTATAATAACGTTTGGTTGTTAAAGAGACCAGGATCGGAAGTTGTCATACTCTCTACCAACTCCGAAAACTACTTTGACAAATATGTATGCAGTGGAGATTCCAGAATGAAGTAGGATGGTGGCGTCGTTCCATTGAGGTATATACATGGACCCGACTCCCGTGAGTTGGCATGAGGTGGCTAAAACAGAAGCGATTTCGGGCCAGTGAGGTAGCTCCTCTTATCGGACACACTCCTTCGATACCATTCCATTATATTCGACTTTGAGATTGATTCAGTGGCCACTTCTAATTTTTGATTTGGGGTTGTGGCTCGGGATGGGCGGTAGCTGCGCGCTATCCGTCACCATCAGTCCGGATAGTAATTGGTATATTTACCCTGGCATTGCTTTATGTGTCGTGTCACCTACCCTAGCGTGCCTTGTACGAGTTTGATTTGCATCGTACCTATGGAGTATCCTCTGTTAGCCTCTAGATCAGGAGGTATTACGGTACTGTATAGACTATTGGCACTATTACGTGTTAAGGGCCGCATGGGTAACCCCTTAACGCTATTTAAAATAAGTTTATTTTACTATAGACACTATTATAATAGCGAAATATTACTACATAGTAAATAGTTTAACGGATCCTTAATAGATGTAAATCCCGAGCATCTCTTAAGTTACTACACTCACGTTAGACAATGGATAGTAGATGTCAAATCCCGTGAACATCTCTGACGTCGTTCCACTCATATTTATTTCTGTTGATTTAACTTACATAAGATCTTTTAGTTCTGACTGGAGTGTTTTGTCCTTTCAATTCGCTCGGGTCAGTCTGAGCATTTCAGGATTCGAAGACTTTATTTCTGGAGGACGAAGACGAAGATTGCATTACTATTATTTATTATATTATTCCACTGCATTCATACTGTTCCGCTGCATTATTTATCATTCTCTGGTCTGTGTAACTCTGATATGTGTTGTATAAGTATAATCGAATTGTTTTGTAAAACAGCTTCATGAACTTTTATTTGATTATTATATTTTGTCATTCTGCTGTGAGATTTTGTTTTGTTTATTTCTTCCTCTGCTTTTCTTATTCACCCCAATAACAATTCGCCCTTTTGTATGGTTTGAGTCTGACGTGTGTGGTTTATCGTCGATTTAAAATGTACAAAAATGTGGGATGTTACATCTGGTATCAGAGCTTTGGTTTAGCGAAAAACCTTAGCTTTGTGGGGTTTGACTCTTTATTAATAGGGTAGTAATACCCTATGATGAGTCGTTGAGTGTATATATATGAGAGAGCATATTTGTTAGTGTTATAAAAAGGTTTTAATATTGTGTTAGTTTGTTTCGTTTTGTATTTATAAATTCTGTTTGGTGCATATGACGCTATGACATCAATAGGGATTTCTAAACACTTAATAGGACAAACCGACACAATATTTGTTTTGAAATATAGGTGAATGAAATAATTTTGCCTATTATATTTTCTATATATAAAATAATAAATTTATAAAGGTTATATTTGGTTGTGATATATTGGCTGTTAGGTAGTGAAATTTATAAATATTGTTTGAAAACAAAATTCGAAGAAATAAAATAAATGAAAATTGAAAATTTTAGAACTTAAGTTCCGGGGTTTTGAAAATTTCTTTCAAATGATTTTGGAATATAATAATAATATTATTTAAAAGTATTTTCTGATATAAATATTTCAATACGAT
The DNA here is from genome assembly GCA_030765085.1 of Allium cepa. NCBI lineage: Eukaryota > Viridiplantae > Streptophyta > Magnoliopsida > Asparagales > Amaryllidaceae > Allium > Allium cepa. The sequence continues at coordinate 198,292,889 of CM060946.1, forward strand.
TTGAAAGAACTGTTTTAAAGAAATTTTAAAAGAAAATAAGTTCTGTACTCCCCTCTCTATCGCTGGAAAATAATTTCGGTAATGAGTGCACACATCATCGATATTCATTTTCGAGTTTCTAAGTGGGAAGGCCACTGTAGTAGTTTTACTACAGATTTATTTTGATAAACAAATGTAAGTTTTAAATTGTTTTAAATATAATTGGATATATAAGTTGTAAGTATATATTTATCTATTATTTTAAAATAATTTGAAATTAAACCCGGTATTTAGTTCTTAAGTTCTGTTAATAAATAGTTTCAATTATGGTTGTTAAATGGAATGTAACTAATTAATAATTGAAACCTTTAATTAAATTAAGAGATTAAATGCTAGGTTATCAATGAAATAACAAGAAAGTTGAAATTTAGAATTTATAAAAAAAACAAAAGATATGATTATTGAACATCTAATTTATTAAAAGAAATAAGATGAACTTGTATAATTTTCAATTGCATTCTTAAAAAGCATGTATAACTTACCAAAATATGTAAAAAGTTAGAATGTTAATAAGAAAATATAATAGATATTGTACAAGGAATACTTAAATAATGAAAGTGTTCAATAAAATTTACTTTATAAATAAGAAATTTGACATGAAAGTAGTTATAAACTTGAGTCAAAATTTTAATGTTACTAATTAAATGAAATAGGAAATGAGAAATGTAAGTAAAGATTTTGAACTTAAGCTAATGTTGAAACTATTTGTAACTAAAGTAAATAAATGAAATTAAGTAGTGAATAAATGAATATAATGCAATAAAAAGAAACTGACTTGATATGAATAAATGAAAATGAGATTTTGTAAGAAATGTATAATAGTAAATGAAACTGTAAGAGATAAAATGTAAATTAAAAAGATAAATTATTATGTGAATGAAAAGGAAATCAAACAAAAAATGTATGAAATGAAATTAATAAGAAGGAACTTGATCTATTGTTTGAAATTGTTGGTTGTTTGGTTTTTGGTTGCTTGGGCAAGGATACTTTAAAATTGTTTGGATGTATGAATAATATATTTAGTTTCATCTAAGACTGTTGAGTAAATGGTGCACTTAATAGTTTATTTTCCATTTTGTAAAATTTAAAGTTTTGAACCCGAACAACTTTTTTTTGTTTGATATGAATGGATGATTAATTCGTGTTGATTTTATATGATGATTGTATTTTTGGTTGCAAGTGATTGTTGTTTATATTGATTAGTTTATTAATGGTTGAAACAACTTTAAATATTTCATTTTATATAATTATTAACTTATTTTGGATTATATAGGTGAAATATAGGTTATGGAAGCAATCGATACTGCTTTTGGTTTCATAATTAAATGTTGTTTGCCCAACAAATAGGTACGTTCTCATATTACAGTTTTATAGCGTTATTATATTGTTTTTTCCGTGTTGAGATATATTATTTGGAAAATATATGTTATATATTGTTATATTTGATATTATAATTTCTCCCAAGCCTCTCCATACAAAGGAGACTTTCCGAATTTTTTTGTAAATTTTGGACTTAGAAAATTTTTGAAAATGTTTTTAAAACTTTATTAATTTAAGTATAAAAAGATTTAATGGTTATAAATTGGTATATTTTATTTAAATTGATTAATTTTTTAAATTTATTTGTTTATAAATTTAATATTTTAAGTAAGATATATTGATTTCTAAACTCTTCTTTTCCCTTCTTTTTCCTTTTCGGGGACGAAAAGTTTTGAGTGGGCGAGAGTGTAACAACCCGTAAATTTCGATAATTAAATTGGTTAGTTTAATAAGATGTTTGTAATAAAATTTAGTAAGAAATAAAAACTTTATAACTTATGATGGAGTGAATGTTAAAAATGAATGTAGTAATGGTAATTAAAACTAATTTTTGACAACTGGAGTGAAATCTCAACATTGAAGTATGTAATTAAAGGTAAATAGGTGACAATTAATATATGTTGTTTAATTATTTAGTGTACTAAATGAAATTTGGGAAACAATTGCAATAAATCCAAATTGAATATTATGTTAATGTAAATCTAGATAATAAATGGGAATAATGTCAACTTTATTCATAGTATGATAGTGGGTTGGATAAAAGGAATGGAAATCAAGATTTATCATTTTATTGGAATTTAAGATTAATGATTGGATTAGTTGCAATTAAATGAAATTTAATATTTAATTATTACGTTAATTGAAGTTAAGATGGAATGTGAGAATATTAATGTAATAGATTATGAATCCAATGTTAATTTCATCCATTTGATAACAATGAATTGAATAATAGAATGAAAAGTAAATTAAATAGAATTATTGGAAATTAAAATTTATAATTTCTGAATTTGATGAAATTGAGGTTAACACTGAAATTGATAAATTAGTCAACTCTAAATCGACATCTAAATTTGTGTAAATAATTAAGAAATTTAGAAATGATAAAATTTATCAATTATAGAATTGAAACTGAAAATTTCATTTAATTAATTAATCATTAATTTTTTTAATTAACTAGAAAATAGCCATCTTGGCCACTGAATCGGATTTCGACGAAACTAGTTTCATCGCATCTGTAAAGGTGAATTATTGTAGGATTTCAAGTTTCGTAGCGATCGGGCTTGTCGTTTAATCTTACGGACTCGAAACGCCCAGAAATCAATTTAATTGGAATCAATTTGAAATAACTTGATTTTAGCATAACTTCTTCATACGATAGAATTTGGACTTGAAACATATTCCATTCCGTTTAAAATATCTAAAAACATCTATTTTGATATATGGGTTGACCCAATTTCGTTCCGGAGTCAGAACGGGCTTTTCAGACCATTTATCGTTCAACGGTCCAAACCAATCGTATCCATTCCTCTATCTTTCAGCTCTACCTATATATATCGTTATAAACCCCAGCAGCCTTTCTATTTCTCATTTCTGTACGTACAGGAATTTCTTTTCCTCCTCTTTCCAATGGCTAAAAATCCTAAAACTCCTCAGTCCAATTTCAATTCAAATTTCAACTTCAAAACTAAAACTCTTCAAACTATATCATATTTTATATCATCGGAATGTTCTCGACGAGCGCATCTCAGATCTATAATTCGGTTTCCAATTGGAACCACTAGTTGTCTAGAAATTGTAGAACAATCTACGGCCGTTCATCATGCGTCGATCGACTTCATCAGATCGTCGAATTGATTTAGGGGTTTCGCAGAGAGGACAAAGAGGATTGCATCGGTATGGTTTGTTCGACGATTTGACGACTGGATCATCATGAAAATTTAACATAGGGTTTCGTATGGTGGCGGCTATTGTTCATTGCATGGTCGATTGCGGCGATCGAAAGGGGTGTCTCGTGGTCGTGGGGTCCTAGGCGATGTCGGTGGAGCTTTGGCAGAGAGGGAAGCACGGTCGCTGTAACGACCCTGAAAATTCAGACCCAGTTTAAAATTTTAAAACCGCTTATTTTATGTAGAAATTCGAATTTTCACAAACAACTTCCGTTGCTATCCAAACTTCACATTTGGAATGCGTCTAGATAGACATAGGCGTGCGCCAAATTTCGTCGAAAAATATTGAAGTAAATTACGCTCGTCGCATTTACATTTTAGTTCAAATCTCATGCGTAAATTTCCTATCGTCCGAACTCAAATATTTTTCACAAAGTTACATAAGAAAAATATTCTGAACTTGACGGCGCATTTCGTTTCGTCAAATTTCACTTTTAATTGCTAGTTAAAATGTTGTTCGAGCAAATGGTTAAATAAGATCACCACTTCGCAAACAGTGTCAAACCATAAATATTTTCATATCGTTGTGTCTGCCTCGTCGCGCTGATCAAAACGGTATATTTGTTTGTGTCAATCGGAGTTCGGCGTTGCAAATTTTAAATTGGTTAACGGAGTACAAACTGGTCCGTTACGCAGCACAAACCGGTACCCAATTTTCCAACGCTCAAAATTCTAGAAGCCTTGACCCTTCAGAAACCAAACAGCCGTCACCTTTACAGAGAACATCATTGCTTGGCCTGGGGACTCTAAACCCCTCTGTATATATATCTCTGCAATCCTCTCCCTGCATTAATTACTCAGCTCATTTATTGCTCACTGCATTTCCTGCTTCTCTCTGGTATGTGATAGCTCTGCACTCCCTTTCTTCTTTCTCTTCATTTTTTTTACTTCAACGTGAAACTTCCCATGCACTGCTTGACAGCCCCTCCTCCTTGTCCACCCTCCACCCCATTCGCACCAACTCCCCATGCACGACCACCGCTTGCATGCATCCCCACCCGGCCTCCGTGCCCACTTTCCCATCAACCGCCCACTCGGCCACCCCCCCCCCCCACTACCATCAGCCACCACACGGCCCACTCGGCCACCTCCTCCACCAAAAACCCACAGACCCGCGTCCCACAGTTCGCACGCCCCTACCAGCTCCGCCCTACCACTGCCACCCCACACCAGAAAACCCACTACCGGCCCCCAGCCCACATGGCCCGCTCGTCTCCCCACTACCCTGCTGCACTCGAGTCCCACTGCCCACCCACGCCATGACCACAGCCCGCCTCCCCTCCACTGCAAATCCCCCCTGCAGCCACCTCCAAGTGCACGTCCTTCCCCCCTGCACCGCCTCCACCAGCCTCCCGCTCCACTGTCACTACCCACGCACACCGACCCCATCAGCCCCCCTATGCAGCCACGACCTGCTCGGCCACCCCATGTGGCCTCAAACCCCTCCACGCCCAGCCCAGACCATGCAAGAATAAGAAGTATAAACATGTTATATAGTTATATTAAGATATATACAAGAGTTCTGTTGAAAAAAAATATAAGTGTACATGTTTTAGTTTTGGTATATACAAGCTTCGTATGTTGATTAGTTTAGTTTCCAGGTTGCATATAAAGTTTAAACATAAAAAAAATTATATATCTCTATTTTGTTATTTTGTGAGGTACAGTATAAAACTTTATATATGAGTTGTTATTATATAAACTTTAGTTTGTTTAGTAAAGTTATGTAGTTTTATACGGCAGTTGTTTTATAAATTTTGGGTACAGAACTGTTTGCATAAACATTGTTCATAATTTTGTACCAGCGGTTTCTGACTTTGTTTTAGAAATTTTGTTTTACGTAATAGTTTATAAATATACAGTGGTTTTCTGTTAGTTTAAGATTAGCAGTATATATATATATATATATTAGAAACTTTGTGTGTTGTTTATGAACAGCAAGTGTTTTAATAAACTTTGCGTGTTGTTTCAGCCACCGCTCCGGATTCTTAAGGCATCGCTTCGGCTCATTCGCTCTCATCCCGACTTGTTTTGGTACGTTTTATATATACAAGTGTTATATATACATATACGTCAATCGATTGTCGAATAACTTCCTTGTTTGAATTTCAGTTGTAGTTCGTGCTTATCTTCGTTAGTGTCTTCCGTCTGTGTGCCCTCTTCTCATCAATTCTCGCCGCAACAAAAAGGTGAATATTTCATTCACGACTCAATCTATTATGCTATGATAATCAAGTGATAATTTTTGTTAATATTAATTTGGTTATTAAATTATTGATTGTTAAAATTGTTGAAATAAAATTTTAAATCGCTATGCAAGTTAAATTTGAATATTGTTAGTTTACGACAAATAGTTGCGACACTAAAATTGTTATGTGATGTTGAATTTGGTTGTTAATATAAGTGAAACTTAATATGAACATTGAAATTTATATAGGATAGTCAACAATTTAAAATGGATTATATATGTTGAACGTGACCCCTTTAAATGTTAAATAAATCGTCGCGTAGAAATAGCGTTAACTACACTTTGAACCATTGAATGTATGATTGATGTAGTAATTCGATAATAGACACCAAGTGAAAACCATAATGTAATAATCTTTAATCTGCACAAAAATCGATAGTGTGGATTCTAGGAATAATTATATTAATTTCCATAAATAACAAATGTAAGTTAATACGATTATTTCGGGATTATTTAATAAATTGTTAAATTGTTATGTATGGTTGCTATTGCTTGTTTATTTACTTTGACACCATCCCAGTTATCACACTGCAAGTTCCCTTTTCTATGCTTTGTTTTATATTGAATGATATTGGGTTGAAATGATAAATACCCAATTAAACAACTTGGCCTAGGATAGAAAATAAAAATAAGGAACCCGATTGGTCAACAAAACCATTTTCGAAATTCAAATATATTTTAAATTAAGGAATGAACTTAACAATTTGTTTGGGAATTTGGTAACGATTTTAATGGATGTAATTGAAATAAATTTCATGAATCTAATTGAGATAAATTTTATGGATTAGATTGAAGTAATTTAATGGATTACAGTGAAACGGATTGATAAACCTATTTAATTGAATGAAAATGAATTGGCAAATTAATTGAAATGAGATTTAGAAACAAGTAAGTTTTAGAATTTGATAATTTAAAAATTTATTTTTGTTAGGTCTGGATTAAAACTCGGTTTTAATTAAATAGATTTGGAACATGTTTTAAATTTAATTTGAAATTTAGAAAATTTGACTTAAGAGGAATACAAAAACTAACCAAAGTTTTATGGATATAACTTAGTGATTATTTAAATGTAAAATGATTTTAAATTTAACGAATTAATCAAATCAGGACATTGTAAATGGAAATGGACTTCTTTGATTAGAAATTTAATTGAATTGGTAAATAAATCAAATGAAGTTTGATAAAAGGAATTTAGTTAATGAAATTGATTTAATCGAATTTATGATAACAGTGGATGTAAACATGAAGTGAAATGAATAGAATTTGATTTAATAACTTAAACTAAGTTTACCATTAAATTGAATTCGTTGATATGAACTAAATTTAATAAGCGACATTTAGACCTTATTAAATTGAACCGGAATACTTAATTTTAAATTGTCAACTCAAATGTTTGAACTAAAAAAATTGCATTTGGAAATATGTTTTAAAATGTCTAAAATAAATTGAATCGTGAAATGTCAAATTTTGGAAGTCAAATTTGCACCTTGACTTTTGGACTTTGATTTGTTTAAACGTTAATTTAACCAACCATCGGGTAATAAATACGTAGTTATTAAAGAGATCGGGATCGGGAATGGACATACTCTCTGTCGATGCCGAAAACCACTTTAATAACTATTATACGCGAAGTGTTGATCCAGAATGAAGTGGATGGTTTGGTGAACACGTTGATTGAAGAAAGAGAACGATATTGGATGACCCCCGACATGACTAAAACAGGAGCCACGCCGGGCCATTGAGGATCGCCACCTCTAGCGGACACGCTTCTTTGATACCATATCTATTACGTTTGTGATTCGATTTGGGTGCACCCCTTGATTTGGGAGTGTTGTTTCGCGGTGTTGAGATAGTAGCTACTATGCTCAACATCAGTCCGGATCACGCAACTACTAGTATCATAGTTGGTATCGCCTCATGTACCTTGTCATACTGATTATCCTATTCGCGACCACTACGTTTTGTTTTGTGTTATACCTATGGGGTACCCTCTGATAACCACTAGTTTACGGTGGGGTTTACGGTGCTGTATAGACTATGGTATTATAAAATGTGTTAAGCGGAAATATGGTAACGCCTTAACGCTATTTTAATATCGTACTTTACTGATTAGACATTATCTACATACCGTATTCTATTGTATATATAGATAGTTTATCGGATCCTTAGAGATGTTATTTATTCATCTTTGAGTTATGGACTTTATTCCTTGCACTTGATTATCCTGTATAAGATTTTGAGTCCTGACTCGAGTGTTTCTTTTTGTATATGCTCGGGTCAGTCTGAAGCTATCCAGTTTGCTGATCAAGGTTGGTTGAAGATGCTGAAGACTTAGCATTTATCTTTATCAGTCTATTTCTATTCCAGTATTGATGTCCTTGTCTGTTGGACATTTATGTATTTCCTTTCAGTCACCTTTTGCTTAGACATTGTTGTACTTTATGTAGTAGCTTCATGAACTGCTATTATGACGATGTATTTTCCGCTGCATTATTCTGTGACTGTTCTGTGACTGTGATGTTGTATTGATTCTCATTTACATTTATGTATTTATAATCCCATAATGATTCGTGTTTTGCATTATTTGAGTTGACATGTGTGGATTATTGTCAATTTAAATGGTCCAAATATACGGGTTGTTACAGTTGGTATCAGAGCTTTGGTTTCCCTAAAAACCTTAGTTTGGGGTTATATAAACTCATTAGAGAAAGGGTAGCAATACCCTAGAATGAGGAGAATCAATTCAATATCCAGATCCTTAAATTCAAACTTCTTCTGATTCGTTAATTAGAGTTTATTTAAGCTTCATGATTTTCTATCCATGGTTCTAAATCTCTTTCGATATTTCAGTATGAGTACCGGAAGAAGCAATAGGGGAGGAAGAGGCCATGGTCCCGCCCAGGCTGCACCTGCCGCCCCAGCTCCAGTCAAGTTCACCACTCTTAGTAAAGAGTATATCCAACTTGGGGGTGTTAAGTTTTCCGGATCCGAGGGCATTATCGGAGCTTAGCAATGGCTCAAAGGCTTAGAGAAGATATTTTCTGGATTGGAGATCACTGATGCTCAGAAGCGTCAGCTTTCTGCTTGGCAACTTAGGGATGCTGCACAAGATTGGTGGGAATCGGTTACTTCTCGTATCGAGGAGAACACCATTACTTGGGCCCAGTTTAGGTATAAATTTGTTCGGATTTCGTAGTCTAAATTCTTCCTTCTGATTTTGAAATATTATTCATCTAGTCTATCTTTTGATAGGGATACTTTCATGGCACAATGGATGCCGGCTGCTGGGAAAACCCAACTTTATAGAGCTTTTATGGATCTTAAGCAAGGCAGTATGACTTTTTCTGAGTACGAGAGGAAATTCAACGAACTGTCCAAGTTTGGCCCGGGATTGATCGACACACCACTTCTAAAGAACGAGAAGTTCATTTTGGGAGCTAGACCAGAGTATTATGACTTGCTTACTGGCCACACTCACTGCACCTTCACAGAGCTTGTTGATTATGCCCTTAGATATGAGGCAAAGCCTAGGGGACCAACTGCTAAGGCGACTCCTACTCAGCCCTCTTCTAGCCAGCTCGGAAAGAGGAAGATGAACTTTGATCAACAAAAGAAAGCTTGGCAAAAGACTACAGGATTGGGATATGCCCAGAAAAGCCCAATCGACCATGCCAACATCACTTGCTTCAAATGCGATAAGAATGGCCATTATGCTAATAGCTGTCCATCCACCGGAGCTTCTATTCCACCACCTTCTTAGATGAGGAATGATTTATGCCATGTCTGCCTCCAGCCAAGTCACTTCAAGAGAGACTGCCCATTACGGAAGAAAGGCACACCATCTGGAGTATATGCTATCACCACTCCTGCACCACTTCCACCACCTGCTCAGGATGACCGAGGTACCTTACGAAGTACTTTTTCATTTCATGATTTACCTGTTAGGGTATTATTCGATACCGGTGCATCTCATAGCTTCATATCTATTGATCTTCGTAATAAGCTCAAATTAGAACCTACTCTAGCTACTACTTCCTTATGTGTCTCCAACCCTATTGGAGGACTTGCCAACCTCAGTAGAATTTGTAAAGAGGTTGTGCTTCTATATGGAAGATATCGATTCACTTGGGATTTTTATGTGCTTGGCTTCGTAGCATTTGACATTTTGTTGGGTGCTGATTGGTTAAGAAAATTAGATGATGTTATTTCTTGCAAAGCTCGATCTGTTTCTCTAGTCAATGACAAGGGTCTACCGCTTGTCATCGAATGCAAATCACCTCAGAAATATGCCGGAAGCTTCATATTCTCTCTTGATGCTCACCCGGATGACCTTAGTACCACTCCTATTGTTCAAAAGTTTCCTGATGTATTTGGAGAGGTCAAATCTCTACCGCCAAAGCGAGAGATCGATTTTCGCATTGACCTTATCCCTGGAGCTACTCCCGTAGTACTCCCTCACAGAAGGATGGCTCCTAAAGAAAAAGCTGAACTTAAAACCCAAATTGATGATCTATTTGCTAAGGGTTTGATCCGGAGAAGTTGTTCTGAATGGGGCGCCGTAGTCGTATTTGTCACCAAATCTGATGGATCTCTTCGCATGTGTGTTGATTACCGAGAATTAAACAAGCGCACTCTCAAGAACCGCTATCCGATGCCTCGCATCAATGATTTATTCGATCAGCTCCATGGAGCTAAAGTTTTCTCACAACTTGATCTAGCCACTGGGTTCCACCAACTCAGAGTAGCAGAAGATAGTATTCATAAGACAGCTTTCCGTACCGAGAATGGATTCTATGAATGGTTGGTTATGCCATTCGGTTTGACCAACGCACCTGCTTATTTTATTGACTTAATGAATCGAGTCTTCCGTGATGTCCTTAATAAGTTTGTGCTTGTCTTCATTGATGATATTCTCGTCTTCTCCAAAGATGAGAAAGAGCATGAAACACATCTTGCTTATGTTCTGGAAACTCTCCGAAATCATCAGCGTAAAGCCAAGTTCTCGAAATGCCACTTCTGGCGAGATGAAGTACGATTCCTTGGCCATATTGTTTCTGAAAACGGGATTTTGGTCGACCCAGCTAAGATCGCCGTAATCAATGTAAGTTCTATCCTATTCATTATTTCTATTCGATCCATCTTATTCCTTTCTAGTTTGAAAATTTATCTACAGGATTGGGAGACTCCCAAAACTCCTACTGATATCCGTAGCTTCTTGGGCCTAGCCGGTTATTATCGCAGATTTATTGAGCGCTTTGCCCGGATTTCTGCCCCACTTACTGCTTTAACTCGAAAGGATGTCAAGTTTATTCGGAGTGAGAAGTGCGAATCAGCTTTTAATGAGTTGAAACGTAAGTTAACTTCAGCCCCAGTTCTTGCGGTAATTGACGGGAGTGAAGGATTAACTGTCTATACCGATGCTTGTCGGGAAGGTTTAGGCGCTGTCTTGATGCAAAATGGTAAGGTTGTTGCTTATGCTGGTCGTCAATTGAAGATCCATGAAGTAAACTATGCAACTCATGATCTAGAGCTTCTTGCAGTTGTGTTTGCTTTGAAACTATGGAGGCATCATCTTTTGGGAACAAAATTTGAGTTATTCACAGATCATAAGCCCTTGCGGTATATTTTCTCTTAGAAGGATTTGAACCAGAGACAAGTCCGATGGCTCGAATTCTTAGCTGCATATGATCTCGACATCAATTATACTCCTGGAAAAGCAAATGTTGTAGCTGATGCTTTGAGCCGTAGCAAAGCATTGTCATGTTGTAACCTTGTAGAAGGCATGCTATTTCAGCTGGTGATTTCTCCATCTCTTTTGGATCAAATCAAAGCTAAGCAATATGAGGACACCTTGCTCTATCGCATGAAGGAGTTAGTTCTTGGTAGAGTGGGAAATGCTGACAGTAAAGTGGGAGCACAGATAGATAGTAATGGAGTTCTGAAGATTGATAACCGTATTTGTGTTCCTAATGTCGATGTATTGAGACAAGAAGTACTTAAAGAGAACCATCAGACATCACTTTCATTTCATCCTGGTGTAACCAAGATTTGTCGAAATATGAAGCGTTTATATTGGTGGAGTGGGATGAAGAGAGATATTTCCATATATGTCAGTAGATGCACCACTTGCCAGCAAGTCAAGGCCGATCACCGGAAGACGGCAGGATTACCTCAACCCCTACAGATTCCGTGTTGGAAATGGGATCAGATTTCTATGGACTTCGTTGATGGGTTACCGAGGACCAGAAATGGTAACGAGAGTATATGGGTGATTGTTGATAGGTTGACAAAATCTGCTCACTTTATTCCTGTTAAGACCACTCGTACTGCTTCGAGTTTGGCCGAGATTTATATGAGAGAGATTGTTAGACTTCATGGAGTTCCATCCAGTATTGTATGCGATAGAGATCCCTTGTTCACTAGTAAATTTTGGAAGGCATTTCAGGACGTCTTGGGCATTAAACTGAATCTGAGCACGGCTTATCATCCTCAAACAGATGGCCAAACTGAGAGGGTAAATTAGATTTTGGAAGATCTGCTCCGAGCTTGCATTATTGATTTCGGTGGATCTTGGGAAGACCATCTCCATTTGGTTGAATTCACTTATAACAACAGTTATCAGGTAATCAGAAATTTTCAATTTGAATAAATAAAATTGAATTGAAATTTAACTATCTTTATAATCAGGCGAGTATCGATATGGCACCGTTCGAAGCTTTCTATGGGCGGCCATGCAAATCGCCAGCTTGTTGGATTGAGCCTGGTGACCGATTAGTTCTTGGCCCGGATATGATTATGGAAGCATCCGAGAAGGTTAGTCAGAAGGAAGATAAAAACCGCACAGGATAGGTAGAAGAGCTATGCAGATAGGCGTAGAAGAGATTTAAAATTCCAGGATGGGGATGAGTTATTTCTTAACGTATCACCTTTGAAGAATGTTATTCGATTTGGTCGTAGAGGGAAGCTCGCTCCTAGATTTGTTGGACCATTCACTATCACTGAGAGGATTGGTACACTAGCCTACAGAGTTGCACTGCCGGAGAAATTTGAGGGCGTGCACAACGTATTTCATGTTTCACATCTTCGGAAGGTTGTACATGATCCGTCCGTGACCATTCCTATTGCTCAGTTAGATGAGGTTGATATTGAGCCGGATTTGACTATAGAGAGGAGACCACTTCGTATTATTGATAGGGATACGAAGCAGCTTAGAAGGAAATCAGTTAGCCTGGACAAAGTCCAATGGAGTCCCGATGATCGTGATTGTACTTGGGAAATGGAGGAGAGTATCCGAGATTCTAATCCAGAATTGTTTGTTGAAGGTAAACCATACTTTATTCGATAATCTATTCTATACCCATCGTATCTCTTTTATTGTTCTTCCACTCTTTACTTTGTTCCTTTTCGAGGATGAAAAGTTTTGAGTGGGGGAGAATGTAACGACCCTGAAAATTCAGACCCAGTTTAAAATTTTAAAACTGATTATTTTATGTAGAAATTCGAATTTTCACAAACAACTTCCGTTGCTATCCAAACTTCACATTTGGGATGCGTCTAGATAAACATAGGCGTGCGCCAAATTTCGTCGAAAAATATTGAAGTAAATTACGCTCGTCGCATTTACACTTTAGTTCAAATCTATTGCGTAAATTTCCTATCGTCCGAACTCAAATATTTTTCACAAAGTTGCATAAGAAAAATATTCTGAACTTGACGGCGCATTTCGTTTCGTCAAATTTCGCTTTTAATTGCTAGTTAAAATGTTGTTCGAGCAAATGGTTAAATAAGATCACCACTTCGCAAACAGTGTCAAACCATAAATATTTTCATATCGTTGTGTCCGCCTCGTCGCGCTGATCAAAACGGTATATTTGTTTGTGTCAATCGGAGTTCGGCGTTGCAAATTTTAAATTGGTTAACGGAGTACAAACTGGTCCGTTGCGCAGCACAAACCGGTACCCAATTTTCCAACGCTCAAAATTCTAGAAGCCTTGACCCTTCAGAAACCAAACAGCCGTCACTTTTAAAGAGAACATCATTGCTTGGCCTGGGGACTCTAAACCCCTCTGTATATATATCTCTGCAATCTTCTCCCTACATTAATTACTCGGCTCATTTATTGCTCACTGCATTTCCTGCTTCTCTCCGGTACGTGATAGCTCTGCACTCCCTTTCTTCTTTCTCTTCATATTTTTTTTTACTTTAACGTGAAACTTCCCATGCACTGCTTGACAGCCCCTCCTCCTTGTCCACCCTCCACCCCGTTCGCACCAACTCCCCATGCACGACCACCGCCTTCATGCGTACCCACCCGGCCTCCGTGCCCACTTTCCCACCAACCACCCACACAGCCCACTCGGCCACCCCCCCCCACTACCATCAGCCACCACACGTCCCACTCGGCCACCTCCTCCACCAAAAACCCACAGACCCACGTCCCACAGTTCGCACGCCCCTACCAGCTCCGCCCTACCATTGCCGCCCCGCACCAGAAAACCCACTACCGACCCCCAGTCCACACGGCCCACTCGTCTCCCCACTACCTTGCTGCACTCGAGTCCCACTGCCCACCCACGCCATGACCACAGCCCGCCTCCCCTCCACTGCAAACCCCCCCTGCAGCCACCTCCACGTGCACGTCCTTCCCCCCTGCACCGCCTCCACTAGCCTCCCCCTCCACTGCTACTACCCACGCACACCGACCCCATCAGCCCTCCCCATGCAGCCACGACCTGCTCGGCTACCCAATGCGGCCTCAAACCCCTCCACGCCCAGCCCAGACCATGCAAGAATAAGAAGTATAAGCATGTTATATAGTTATATTAAGATATATAAAAGAGTTCTGTTGAAAAAAATATAAGTGTACATGTTTTAGTTTTGGTATATACAAGCTTCGACTGTTGATTAGTTTAGTTTCCAGGTTGCATATAAAGTTTAAACATAAAAAAAATTATATATCTCTGTTTTGTTATTTTATGAGGTACAGTATAAAACTTTATATATGAGTTGTTATTATATAAACTTTAGTTTGTTTAGTAAAGTTATGTAGTTTTATACGGCAGTTGTTTTATAAATTTTGGGTACAGAACTGTTTGCATAAACTTTGTTCATAATTTTGTACCAGCGGTTTCTGACTTTGTTTTAGAAATTTTTTTTTACGTAATAGTTTATAAATATACAGTGGTTTTCCGTTAGTTTAAGATTAGCAGTATACATATATATTTTAGAAACTTTGCACGTTGTTTATGAACAACAAGTGTTTTAATAAACTTTGCGTGTTGTTTCAGCCACCGCTCCGGATTCTTAGGGTATCGCTTCGGCTCATTCGCTCTCATCCCGACTTGTTTTGGTACGTTTTATATATACAAATGTTATATATATATACGTCAATCGATTGTCGAATAACTTCCTTGTTTGAATTTCAGTTGTAGTTCGTGCTTATCTTCGTTAGTGTCTTCCGTCTGTGTGCCCTATTCTCATCAATTCTCGCCGCAACAAAAAGGTGAATATTTCATTCACGACTCAATCTATTATGCTATGATAATCAAGTGATAATTGTTGTTAATATTAATTTGGTTATTAAATTGTTGATTGTTAAAATTGTTGAAATAAAATTTTAAATCGTTATGCAAGTTAAATTTGAATATTGTTAGTTTACGACAAATAGTTGCGACACTAAAATGTTATGTGATGTTGAATTTGGTTGTTAATATAAGTGAAACTTAATATGAGCATTGAAATTTATATAGGATAGTCAACAATTTAAAATAGATTATATATGTTGAACGTGACCCCTTTAAATGTTAAATAAATCATCGCGTAGAAATAGCGTTAACTACACTTTGAACCATTGAATGTATGATTGATGTAGTAATTTGATAATAGACACCAAGTGAAAACCATAATGTAATAATCTTTAATCTGCATAAAAAATCGATAGTGTGGATTCTAGGAATAATTATATTAATTTCCATAAATAACAAATGTAAGTTAATACGATTATTTCGGGATTATTTAATAAATTGTTAAATTGTTATGTATGGTTGCTATTGCTTGTTTATTTACTTTGACACCATCCCAGTTATCACACTGCAAGTTCCCTTTTCTATGCTTTGTTTTATATTGAATGATATTGGGTTGAAATGATAAATACCCAATTAAACAACTTGGCCTAGGATAGAAAATTAAAATAAGGAACCCGATTGGTCAACAAAACCATTTTCGAAATTCAAATATATTTTAAATTAAGGAATGAACTTAACAATTTGTTTGGGAATTTGGTAACGATTTTAATGGATGTAATTGAAATAAATTTCATGAATCTAATTGAGATAAATTTTATGGATTAGATTGAAGTAATTTAATGGATTACAGTGAAACGGATTGATAAACCTATTTAATTGAATGAAAATGAATTGGCAAATTAATTGAAATGAGATTTAGAAAAAAGTAAGTTTTAGAATTTGATAATTTAAAATTTTATTTTTGTTAGGTCTAAATTAAAACTCGGTTTTAATTAAATAGATTTGGAACATGTTATAAATTTAATTTGAAATTTAGAAAATTTGACTTAAGAGGAATACAAAAACTAACCAAAGTTTTATGGATATAACTTAGTGATTATTTAAATTTAAAATGATTTTAAATTTAACGAATTAATCAAATTTGGACATTGTAAATGGAAATGGACTTCTTTGATTAGAAATTTGAATTGGTAAATAAATCAAATGAAGTTTGATAAAAGGAATTTAGTTAATGAAATTGATTTAATCGAATTTATGATAACAGTGGATGTAAACATGAAGTGAAATGGATAGAATTTGATTTAATAATTTAAACTAAGTTTACCATTAAATTGAATTCGTTGATATGAACTAAATTTAATAAGCGACATTTAGACCTTATTAAATTGAACCGGAATACTTAATTTTAAATTGTCAACTCAAATTTTGAACTAAAAAAATTGCATTTGGAAATATGTTTTAAAATGTCTAAAATAAATTGAATCGTGAAATGTCAAATTTTGGAAGTCAAATTTGCACCTTGACTTTTGGACTTTGATTTGTTTAAACGTTAATTTAACCAACCATTGGGTAAAAAATAAGTAGTTATTAAAGAGACCGGGATCGGGAATGGACATACTCTCTGTCGATGCCGAAAACCACTTTAATACCTATTATACGCGAAGTGTTGATCCAGAATGAAGTGGATGGTTTAGTGAACGCGTTGACTGAAGAAAGAGAACGATATTGGATGACCCCTGACATGACTAAAACAGGAGCCGCGCCGGGCCATTGAGAATCGCCACCTCTAGCGGACACGCTTCTTCGATACCATATCTATTACTTTTGTGATTCGATTTGGGTGCACCCCTTGATTTGGGAGTGTTGTTTCGCGGTGTTGATATAGTAGCTACTATGCTCAACATCAGTCCGGATCACGCAACTACTAGTATCCTAGTTGGTATCGCCTCATGTACCTTGTCATACTGATTATCCTATTCGCAACCACTACGTTTTGTTTTGTGTTATACCTATGGGGTACCCTCTGATAACCACTAGTTTACGGTGGGGTTTACGGTGCTGTATAGACTATGGTATTATAAAATGTGTTAAGGGGGATTATGTTAACGCCTTAACGCTATTTTAATATCGTACTTTACTGATTAGACATTATCTACATACCGTATTCTATTGTATATATAGATAGTTTATCGGATCCTTAGAGATGTTATTTATTCATCTTTGAGTTATGGACTTTATTCCCTGCACTTGATTATCCTGTATAAGATTTTGAGTCCTGACTCGAGTGTTTCTTTTTGTATATGCTCGGGTCAATCTGAAGCTATCCAGTTTGCTGATCAAGGTTGGTTGAAGATGCTGAAGACTTAGAATTTATCTTTATCAGTCTATTTCTATTCCAGTATTGATGTCCTTGTCTGTTGGACATTTATGTATTTCCTTTCAGTCACCTTTTGCTCAGACATTGTTGTACTTTATGTAGTAGCTTCATGAACTGCTATTATGACGATGTATTTTCCGCTGCATTATTCTGTGACTGTTCTATGACTGTGATGTTGTATTGATTCTCATTTACATTTATGTATTTCTAATACCATAATGGTTCGTGTTTTGTATTACTTAAGTTGACATGTGTGGATTATTGTCAATTTAAATGGTCCAAATATACGGGTTGTTACAGTCGCAATGGCCTACGGTGGCGCGTCGTTCATGTGGTGGGCGGCTCGTTCATTCGAGCACGAGGATATGTACACGAGAGTGGCGGGTGAGTCTTCTATCAACGTAATGGCTTCGTATTGGTACCCTTTTTTATCTATTTAAATTTCTATTTCAACTCATTCTAATACGCATAACTTTTGCATAAAAGGTCTGTTTCACATGCGGTTTTCTTTGCTAGGTTCGTTCCGAAATTCCGGACATTTTAGCACTAGGATGGATGGATTCTGAGACAGCTCAAATTTTGGGTTTAAATTGGATTTAAATTCAATTTAAATTCAAAAGGTGAGTGTTTTAAGCCACTCACAACTTCTAAAATTTCTTTTGTGTGTTAAATTAATTTTTGAAGTGATTAGAAATTTATTGGCATATATTTAATCATCATCGGAGTTAAATTGAATTTATTGAATTAAATTGTTATTTAATTTATTATTGCATATAAACTGCCAGTTAAATTATTATTTAATTTATTATTGCACATAAACTGCCAGTTAAATTGTTATTTAATTTATTATTGCATATAAACTGCCATTTAAATTATTATATAATTTATTATTGAATATAAACTGCCAGTAAATGCCTGTTATTTATTATATGTTCTTTATTGATGTTATTGGCTGAATTGGATGATGATTGTGATAAATGTTTGATGATTGATATTGGATGAATGGATGTTGTATTTTATATTGTTATAAACTGCAAGTTGATATGGATTTTATTTCATTCGGGACTGCTGTTTGAAATGATATATAACTGTATTTATATTTTAAATTGCGGATTGAAATGATAAATATCTGTATCACTTGACCATAGGATAGAAAATTATATACAGACACCACGGTCTATACATATAAATATTTTGAAATGATTTCTTTGGTTTTGTAAAGAAATATATGGTTTTAAAGAAATGTTGATTTCAGGTGTTATATAAATGTTACTTTATATATATACTTAAATTTTTGATTTTTAGCTATGTATAAATTTGTTTGGTATAAAACAAGTTTAAAAATAAAGATTGATTTTATTAAAAATGTAATACGGTTAAGCATTTTTATAAATTATATTTTATATAGAGTTTATAATGATTTTTAATAAAATTTAGGCTGAGAAGATAGATTTGAAATTGATTTGAAATGGTATTAAATGTAGAAATTTATTTAATGAAACCGATTTGAAATCTATTGAAATGGTTTATTTGGAGGTTCGAATCTATATTTGAAAATGATAGAAATTGAAATGGTTTATTGAAAACTGAAAGTGAATTGAAAGTTATGAATTGAGATTTAATTTTAAGTGAATAAAGTTGAGAAGTCGAGGAAATTATTTTACTTTATAAAGTAATTTTAAACTCAAACTATTTTATTTTATATACTGTTTGAATATCCAAACCGTTTAAGTGGTGGAAGTTATGGTTTAGAAGCTATGAAATTCAAACTATTATGTTTAGAAATGTTATATTTCAAGCGTTTGGTTTCGAAATATTATAATTTTGAAAGTGCTATGATTTTGGAAAGGATATATTTGAAATAAAAATGATATTATATTGATTTGGGTTTTAATAAAATGACATCATATAGTTTTCGTTTTGGAACAGAAATGATATCGTATTTATATGGTTTTCAAACGGATATGATATTTTGGTTTTGAAGTATAATTAATTTGAAAGGACCGCAATGTTATAATAACATTTGGTTGTTAAAGAGACCGGGATCGGAAGTTGTCATACTCTCTGCCAACTCTGAAAACCACTTTAACAATTGTGTACGCGGTGGAGATTCTAGAATAAAGTACGATGGTGGCGACATTCTTTTGATGTATATACGTGGACCCGACTCCCATGAGTTGGCATAAGGTGGCTAAAACAGGAGCGATTCCGGGCCAGTGAGGTAGCTCCTCTTATCAGACACATTCCTTCGATACCATTCCATTATATTCTGACTTTGAGATTGATTCGGTGGCCACTTTTGATTTTTGATTTGGGGGTGTGGCTTGAGGTGGGCAGTAGCTGCGCGCTATGCGTCACCACCAGTCCGAATAGTAATTGGTATATCTACCATGGCATTGCCTTGTGTGCCGTGTCACCTACCCTAGCGTGCCTTGTACGAGTTTGATTTGTGTCGTACCTATGGAGTATCCTCTGGTAGCCTTCCGATCATGAGGTATTACGGTACTGTATAGACTATTAGCACTATTACGTGTTAAGGGATATATGGGTAATCCCTTAACGCTATTTAAAAGTAAGTTTATTTTACTATAGACACTATTATAATAGCGAAATATTACTACATAGTAAATAGTTTAACGGATCCTTAGGAGATGTAAATCCCAAGCATCTCTTAAGTTACTGCACTCACATTAGACACTGGATAGGAGATCTCAAATCCCGTAAACATCTCTGACGCCGTTGCACTCATATTTATTTCTATTGATTTAACTTACATAAGATCTTTTAGTTCTGACTTGAGTGTTTTGTCCTTTCAATTCACTTGGGTCAGTCTGAGCATTTCAGGATTCGAAGACTTTATTTCTGGAGGACGAAGACGAAGATTGCATTACTATTATTTATTATATTTCTCCACTGCATTCATACTGTTCCGCTGCATTATTTATTATTCTCTGGTATGTGTAACTCTGATATGTGTTGTATAAGTATAATCAAATGGTTTTGTAAAACAGCTTCATGAACTGTTATTTGATTATTATATTTTGTCATTCCGCTGTAAGATTATGTTTTGTTTATTTCTTCCTCTGCTTTTCTTATTCACCCCAATAACAATTCTCCTTTTTGTATGGTTTGAGTCTGACATGTGTAGTTTATCGTCGATTTAAAACGTACAAAAAGGCGTGACGTTACAAATAACAAGTAATTTTTGATTAATTTATTTATTAAATAGAAGAGTTCAAAGAGATTACAAGAGTTGGAAGTCCTAAATACAAAACCCTAGAATTAGAATTGAAAGTAATTGCAAAGTTGATCTAAAATATTTCTAGTTGGAGGTATTTATAGAGATCTCTACATCCAAATTTAAAACGTAAATGTTCTAGTACCTTTTGACTTGGTCCATCTCTAAAAACTTCTGTATTGTGTGCATTCCATATTATTTTAGAAACCTCTTTCTCCAACATGCTCTAGAAGCCTCTTGATTTGTTGTGTTCTAGAAGTGTTTTTCTAGGAGATGTGAATGGCTAAAAAAATATGTGTTACGTGGAATTTGAACCTATGACCGCCTAATAAATGCAGATCCTCAAACTAGTTGAGCTATAATAGTTTGTGCGCAAACAAAAAAACATTTTTTTTCTTATCATAGAGTCCTGAAGTTAAACTAGTGTTTTTGAACCATCTTTCCATAATTACCTCATTTTCTAACGATCAAGAACCTACAATAAAGTGTAACAAAAGGACCAAGTAATATTGCCTTATGGATATTAAAATGTGTAACTATGTAGTTTAAAATATTCAATATTTGATATTCATCGGTGTTGAACACTATTTTATGATGTACTTTTCTAAATTTTGTTATCAATGGTGAATATTTGCATTTTGACGCTTTTTGTTATGTAGGAGCTATTCTAGAGAAGTGGTTCGATACACTAATTTTATTGCACTATTTCCAAACAAATTTGTGAATGAATATTTTTATGAATCAAAATATTTTCTGGGAAATATATTTTAGTGAAAAAATAAGTTTCGAAATATAATTATATAAATATATATCAATACTTATTAGTGGTTTTAAATAAATTGAAAATTATACATAAAGATATCTGTGTTAATAAGTTTATAAAATGACTTATATTTTCTAAAACTATCATTAGTTTTATAAACCTATAATTTTCTGAAATATGATTTCAAAGTGACTAGTTTTTAATATAAAATTGCACATTCCAAGTTGAATGAGAACTTGAATTGAACGGTCTAATAAAAACAAGTGGTATGGAACACTTGTGTTTATTTCATCGGTTAGTTCCCGACTTGTTTAATTAAGCCTTTTTTGCACATTAGTGGAGTTTACAAACTAATGATAAACATTTGAGTAAACTTGGATGGTACGGGACACAAGGATGTTATTTGAATGGTCACTATTTGTGAGTATATGACACTTAATCTTGAGTTAAAGGATTTTATATCCATCTGGTGATTTATGGATTTTATATCCATCTAGTGTATTTATGCATTTCGTATCCATCTGTTGATTTGTGGATTTTATGTCCGTCTGGTGATTTATGGATTTTATATCCATCCAGTGCATTTATGGATTTCATACCCATCTGGTGATTTATAGGTTTTATATCCATCTAGTGATAACATATGAGTTCAATGAGCTTTTATGCTTATCGGTCTGGTGTATTTTTGGTGCCATCTCCATTGAGATTTCTAGATTTGATTTTTGGATTTTATATTATTTGAATTTTCACCAAAATGACCTTAAGGTTTACTTTTAAAGTGAATGGTACAATATTTGGCATTTTGGTGAATGAAATCTGGTGTATGGTGATATTCCTTGGAGATTGAACTTTATATGGTTAAATTTTATTCCTTGAGATTTATGTTATCTTCATTATCACTATATCTCACATTTATTTAATTAGACTAGACTGACCCGTTTGTTATAAAATAATACTTGGTTCAAACCACGATGTTTCAGGTGCTTCTATGGGATGACTTCTAGAATTAGACTTTTTAGGTGCTAGGTACTCTTTTATATCATCTTGTATATATTTTCATTGTATCTATTTTGTCTTAGAGATAGAGACTCATTTTGTGTACTATCTATGTTTTATTTGGGTTGTCAGGCATGTATATTTTGTAGTCTATCCTGTATATGCTCCTATCGCTTTAGCTGTGTATCTTATGTATACTGTGCTATTTATTCTGTGATTCTATGTCTATAATCTTTTATATTATTCTGAATCATAATAAGCCATCGTATTATTGTTTTGCGCCTAGATCGTATACGTTTAATTCCTCTTTATATGATAGAGGAAAAAATTACATTCATATAATTCAACGTATTCGATACTCGACCAATGTAATATTATGGATTGTCGCTCCTAAATAGCTTTATTCTCCATATTATAATGCCTGATT
This sequence comes from Allium cepa, assembly GCA_030765085.1. Lineage (NCBI taxonomy): Eukaryota > Viridiplantae > Streptophyta > Magnoliopsida > Asparagales > Amaryllidaceae > Allium > Allium cepa. Next base: position 198,315,767 of record CM060946.1, read on the forward strand.
TCAGGATATTACACCATCACTTAATCAACTAGGATTTAAAATTTCTGAGTTTTACATAGTTTAAAAGATTTAAAATTCGTTAACCGATGAATGGGAGATGATTGTCCTAGTGATAAGCCAAATATCTCATTCAACTCAAGGTTGAAAAATTAACTATAAATGTAATGTCCTATGAAGTAATTTGCATGTTAAATGCAGAATTAAATAGGAGAAAAGGACAATAGATTTCCATGCCAACTTTGATAATGAATCCAGCATCGATCAAGAAGATCTTGTTGTGTTAGCCAAAGAACATACAAATACATCTATTTGCAAGTTTAATCTTCAGTTCTTGAGATGTGGAAATAGTGGACACTTATAAAGAGACTACCAAAGTGCTAATAAGAGTTGAAGCACCCAAAAAAGGTCCAAACATGATAATAAAAGGAAATAAGCATTAAAATTACATAGTATGATATGTCTACATGCAACGATTGCGAATACAATGAGGAATAAGAAAATTCGTGCTTTACAGCAAACTGATGGGGACACTATAAGATGGGATGACCTAGAAAAATCTTCATATAGTAACACTGGTGGTATGCTGAGCAAACAAACATTTGCATCATGGCTAATGAAGAAGAGGCATGATTTAAACCCTCTTATAATGATTTGTTGGAAATTTGTATGGTGTTAGATGATAAATTTAAAGGTCCTAGAAAAACACATGAAAATACTATAGGAAGATTAAAATGGGTTAAACTATAAATCGACATGCTTAAAGATGAAAAGTGATTCTCGAGGAAGAATTATGAATACTATAGAATTCTTATAAAAATCTAACTTCTCAAATCTCAAGGCTTAAAGATTGTTATCCAACCATTTGGCCAGGCTATTTTGGAACGGATTGAACCGATCATGCAGGAATCCAAAATGATAGCTGCTAAACTTGGATACCAAATAGAGTCAAGAGATAAGGTTGCCAACATGCAAAAGACCTTCCAAAGTGGTCCACGCACCATACTGCTCCAAGGACCAGAACCGAAGTCCACCATTCAAGCATTGTTATGGATTGGTACCAACCCATACTATGGATCGGTATTATTCCATGGTTTTGTCTAACACCACTTTAAATCTATAAAAACAAGCCTAAGAACTAATTTCAACCTAGGTCATAAGGTGAAACCTAAGGAATTATGAACATTCAACATTGAGATCCATCAAAGTGATTGGTCGGTACTGATCTATAACACTTATCCAAAATTCCCTACTTTCTCTTTATTCCAAAGTGTTGATGTAAGCAAGCTATTCCAAGCTTTAAAGAACTAGTAGCACTTAATTCATCATCGATCTCCTCAAGCATCTAAAATCTACAACTCTATTCCACCACCGATCCGTCACTTTGACCAAGAAACAAGCTCATAGCAGTGCAAACAAGATGGAAAACATGAAGCTAACTGTAAGTCACTATAAGACAAAGTAGTATAACGATCTATAAGGCAATCTAGTGGATCAGTACCAATCAATAGCCAACGCTGATATGACCAAGTTTCTTTGAGTTAGAAAACTATTATGATGTAAGGAACGTGGTGGAGATTATGGAGAAGAAAATCTCGACAACCTACAACTATAAATGAAGGCTGGAGGCTCATTTTCAGGGATCTTTTTGGTTCCTTGCAATTATTACATATTTCTTTGTAATCACTTATGGAGTGGTAACGATCCATAAGAATTGTACTCGTAAACAACTACCAAGTCAACAAATAAGCTAAGTGGATGTAGGCATTGATTAGCCAAACCGCTATAAAGCATTTATGTCTTGCATTTTCTTGTTTTTATTTAGTTTCCTCACTCTTTTCTCTGCTATACTCATTTGGATGTTTGTTCCACTTTTTGGTACAAACATTTTGGTGCTTTCACTAAGAAATACTTGAATTCGATGGCTTGAAATTTGAACAAGCTCAAAATGACAAGACAATCTGTTAGGATGACTATTGCTGGAGGAAATCGACAGGGGGTAGTCAGGAGGTGTCCTCAGGATCCAACCCCTTCCATCTACATAATAGGTACGAGACAAAGACCATGATTAATGAAATGCAAGAAAGGATGATAACCTACCTGGAAGAGATGATGGAAGGATTTATCAGGAGAATGGGGCAGATAGAAACAACCGAAGTAGCTACAAACCAGAATCAAAGGTCTGAAGCTGGAGAAAAAACAACTGGGAGTAGAATTGAACTGACTGGAGTAAACCCCGAAAGAGTTGTATGGATCAGTACTGATCCCCAAGCATGGATCGGTATCGATCCCTAAGAATATAGAGGCAACGATAACTTTTACTTGGGTGGAAATGAAGCACGTCCAAGAAATAATGCTAGGCAACTAAACTTGAATCAGAATGTAGAGGCACAACCAGAGGACCCTCATGGAAAATTGGGAAAGATGAAAATGCAAACCTGAGAGTTCCTTTGGATAACAATGATAGACTAGCTGAGATGGTGACACGAGCAACGAGAGGTGGACTGACGTAACCGAAGCTTGGAGGATGTGAACAGGAATCCATTCACTTCGAACATTCAATTTGCTAGGAATCCGTCTGATTTTAAGCTGCCAACATTGGAAAAGTATGATGGAAACCCGAATCCAATAGTTCATTTGATGAGGTTCATCCTACAAATAGAGGTGTTGGGTGCATCTGAAGAAGTGATGGGACGATGTTTCCCTTTATATCGGCATTATGGTTTAGACGATTGGAAAACGGTTCTGTCGGCACATGGGACGAGTTAGTGGATAAGTCCATGAAACAGTTCTAGGTCCATATTTCATGACCCGAAAACGCAATGACACTATCAAGCTTGAAGTAGAGGGCCGGAGAGTCCCTTATAATTTTGTTGAAAAGGTTTAGTGCGACAGCTACCGCGATTGATAGGCCGGACCCATGTAACGCCCCACTCCGAGACCCACTCTAGTAAAGAGTATTACGGAGTAATACCGTCTACTAGAACGGAGAATAGAGTATAATGGAAGCGACCATATGTAATCAAGCTATAACTAACTACCGAATACGTCGAATAGGTGGTTTTCTTTTCTCAAGTGGTTCGACGTATCCAATAGATATTTATAACGAAATTACAATGGCTAAGGAAAATAGGTTCAGAACAAACATAATACTAAATGATAACATCATCATCACAGAACAGTCACATAACAGTCACAGAACATAAGTACAATATATCGTCAATACAGATCCAAATATCAAAAGGTGGGTATAAAGCCACTACTCACACATGTGAGTCAAAATATGCACATAAGAGACTGAATAATCAGAGTATCAAAATAGTGGACAAATATAAAGAGCTATCTATCAGCATAGCAGATAATGTCCAAGCGGAAGCACAGAAAGCTAAGTCCAGAGGCCTAACCTGAAACAACTCGGTCTGACCCGAGCGAAAAATACTCGGGTCAGGCTAGCTAAACAATCGGTTAATAAACTGAGATAAACGTAATAACGCGGTACATAAATAAAACAGTACTTCTCCAAAGGGAAGAGTATTATGATCTACATGAATATAATGAAGATCCCTAACCATCAATAAACAGTAAAAATCTCCAAAGAGAATATCAACATTAAAGTGTTAAATAAATAAAATCGCCTCATATCATCGGCATAGCCAAAGCTATATAAAGTTGCCCATGGGCAATAATCCCAAGAGTGACCAGAGTCTGTAATCAATGCCCAAGCAAAGATCGGTGCTCCAAAGAGCAATAGGGATGTACTGAAAAGTCAATGAAATCGAATACTGAAAAGCAGTGTCCAGAGGCACTGTGAATCCACTAGGTAATCGCACATACATCGTATGGTTCCATAGAACCAACACCGAATGGCGGTACTCGAATGGATATAAAAATCATCAGATAATACAAGTATAGCACGTGCACCGACCAGAGTCGTTATTGCCAGGTACTATAGAATTGTGATCGATCACTCGCACAAATGCAAAACGCGCGAGACGGCGAGATCCTTCCCAGAAGGATATAGGCCCAGAGGCACATGCCGAAAAACTGCTCCATAGAGCAGGTGCCAGAGACGGTTGCCCAAAGGAGTGGTGACCCAGAGGTCCAGTACTGGCCGCCCGTAGGCTAATGTGTCACAAACTTCTTGGAGAGGAACCCGTAAAGTGTTAACAATGAGTCTCATACCCCACGTTCGCACTAAACGGTTTACTATCCAATAGCAAGCTCACACTTCAAACAATAAAAAGTCCACCTCGTATCATCGGTAAACTAGACCCAAAGGTCAAAACGATCAATCGAATAGGTCGGGGATTAACCGGAAAGAAAATATACACGGTTCCATAGGCTGGAGATTTCCTAACCGTTTAAGCACCTTTCCACTTCGCTCGACGTGCTAAAAGTGAGTGTGAGATTTTTATTATAGAAAATAATGGTGCGAAATGGATTTATAACCGATCTTGAAATCACTTTAAAATGGCTTTTGAAAACTCTCTATTATGGAGTAATTAATTTAATAATTAAAAATAATATTATATAATAATTTTGAAAGCCATTTAGGAGAAAAATCCTTTTAAAATAGTTCATAAAAACCCGTGTACGAAATCAAGAGACAAATCTCAAAGAAATCGATAAATCAGAAAATCATTGAAAACCAATATTCGTGTTGGAAAATATTCCGAATGGTTGTGAATCAAGGTTCGACAATTTCTGATTAGCAATTGAAGCCCAAAGGTTCATTGCAGAAACAAACAATTTGAAGCGGTTACACCAAAATAGGACAACTCGGACTCGGTTGCACCAAAAATGGTGCAACCGGTGGGTCGGAACCCGGCTGCACCAAGTGGGTGCAGCCCATTTTTTTTTAGAACCAGCTGCACCGCATGGTGCAGCCGGGTTCGGCCCAGCCCCAGCCCACATGGGCTGGGTGAATTAACGAGCCCCCCCCAGCCCGCGTGGGCTGGGGGAAATAGCAGGCCCCACCAGCCCTCGCGGGCTGGGGGAGAAGGCAGGCCCCCTGTAACAGCCCGCAAATCCGTACCCCTTGAATCAACACTATTCTACCTAAATCAATTCAAGTTGTACAGAAATACGAACCATTTGGGTTAAAGAAGAAGAGGTAGGAGAAGAGAATAGAAAACAACAATAGAATCTAACCATCGCAGCGGAATAAAATATAATAAGTAAATATCTTTACTCAAAATCAAATATATCTGTTTACATATATTACATCATCAAAGTACATCAATCACAGTTCACATCAATAACATACAATGAATACATAACAACTCAACACAGCGGAAATATATATGTATAAGTACGAGAGTACGTATCGCCATCCAGCTCGTCTCCTGAGCCCACAGCACCAAATCCTGTATCCTATAATACTCGGTCTGACCCGAGCATTACAGTTAAATAACACCCGAGTCAGTCTGGAATACCAGCGTGAGAAAATCACACCCAATTGATTATTAAAGTTCAAAAATCCTTTGAAAACAAAAGCATCTCGTAAGACCACGCCACAAATAAACATGTCGGGTTTTTACCTTACGATAGCTAAAACAATTTTTATAGAAATCCTCTGATATTATAATAGGGTCTATATACAAATACTTATAAAATAGCCGAAATTGTTACATTCATTAAATTCCAGCTACTAGCCACAAAAGTGGGTAATACAAACAAAACTCGTACAAGGCTCGTAGGGAGAATGGATTTCCAACAATGACTAGGCACTGGGGTACCACCTATCACAGTACGGGGCCTAGATCACCGTACCGAGGATTACTCCCTTCATCCCCTGCAACACAAGGCCGGAACCATTCCTTACTGAACAGTCCCGAACAAGATAAACCCCGTGGTTGGCGCGACCAACCACCCACTAAGCCGAAATATATAAGGGACATCTAGACAGGGGAATTATCTTGTCCTGCTTGGGCATGACCCACCTAACCTTGCTACATATCCCCTGATTTTCAATCATTCCCGGTTGATGAGGCTTGAGGCTAAGCGTTACCTTTAGAACGTTTTCACTTAGAATGCCCATCGTCCACCTGATGATGTTTCGCAAGCATTCATCCATACAAGTCCGTCCCGGGTTCGAACGGAACCGAAGGCACTACTCCTACTACATCCATATTGGAAATATCCTCAGGATTAGTAGCGACTAGCCCTTGCACTTCACTGCTCCATCTTCGAATCCAAAATCGTTTACACGAAACGTACAAACCGGATCGAAGTGGTTTTCGAGAAATAAATCTCGATCCCGGTCTCTTCGAAACGATCAACGCATTTGGCCAATATTGATAGTCGGTTATTTAACTATCAATTAATATGCACAAACAACCATCAACCAATAGATAATTTCCCAAATTATTTATTAATCTCCAAAAATATCTTCACAAGATATATTTCTATTTTCAATCCTTTGAAAACAGTTTTCAAAACCATCTTTCTTTTCAGAATCAACTTTCCCAAATATTTTCTATCTCCTCTGAAATCACCAAGCACACAAAAATAGATTTTTAAATAATTTAAAACACTTTACTTTGAAAATATACTTTAAACATTTAAGTTAAATTACTTCAATAATTTGTTACAAATACATACTATAGGAATATTTGAAAATAAGGTTACTTAATGAAACATAAAACCAGATTTGAACCTTTTAAAACAAATACTAAATCACTCTGTAAATAATTATTGCTATAATATATTAAAAGGAAATACTTGCTTTAGAAATTAAATATTAGAAATAATAAATTTTACAAAACATACTTCTTAAAACAACTTTAAACATTCAATTTATATTTAAAAATTTACTCTGAAAGCGTACTCGGTTATTCAGAGAGAGATTTCCAATCTCAATCACTTAAATCAATTTTCCAAGTTGATTTCCAATTTATTCCATTTGAAGTAAATTTCTTCACTTAACAGTTCAATTCAAAATTCATTAATTATGGACTTTATTATTATTTTCAGTTTGATTTTTTTAACTCCTTTAGCTGAAATATACAAATCTCAGGTTATTCCCAATTTCTTCTTTATTCTTCTTAAATAAATTTAAATCCTCAATTTAAAATAAATGTTTTGTTCTTTTAAACAATAACATCGAGATTTAAGTTTCATGAACTCTCTGTTTAATTAAATTCTCCTTCCCATACTCAGATTTATTTATTAAAATGTTAAAGTTACTTTATTTCCTTTCCAGTTCATTTATAACTTTATTCAACTTTTCTATAATTATTTTACTTACAATTTTACTTCTTTTATTTCCATTCCCAAACCCAAATTATATATTTGGGTAATTCATTATTTCCCGATTATAACAATCGAGCCATAGCATTCAATATTTCCACATAATTCATTACAGAATATCAAATATTCAGAACAGAGAATATTAAATAATTAAATAAAGTTGAGGGGTCCAGTTGGATCCCTCCAACCTATTTTCCCTGCATCCACAGACGTTAGCATCACATATTATGCCAAGTTCAAATTATACTATACTACATCACATCAATCAATTCAACCACAATCAATTATTTAAATTTAATCATTTAAATTTAAATTTAAACTGAGTGAGATTAACTCACCTTTGACTTTTAATTTGCAATCCAATCCCAAACAGCCTGTTTCCTTCAGATGTTGACCTTGAATAAATAATTATATAATTTTTTATAAATATTCAAAAGTATCAGACAATTAATGACCATTTGTTGATTTAATTTACCAATGAGGTTGTTTTAAACTAATTGCTTAATTTTAAACTAACTTTCCTTTTAACAAAATATGAAATTGTTAAATAATTTGACTGAATAAATTAAACATCTCTATATATATATATATTATTCCAATTTTACAGTAAGTTACACACGAGCATATACCTATCTATCATTATTATTATTTTTATACACATTAACACTTCATTGTAATATGAAACAAGCTGTAAATTTCAAATCTATATACGCCCAGATTTAAATTGTTGTGGGAAAAACGTTTATACCTTACTGACGTGCTCGCTTCACCACTGCATCACTGACGTCGCCGCTTCCAGGCATGCTTCCATCGAATACGATCGCGAGCATGGGTTCGCTGCAGCCCAAACGCGACGCAAAAACTCTAACCCTCAATCATGACCAAGGTTCAAGGAAGCGGCCGCCACTCGAACCCCCTTGAACTCAAGCTCGACGTCGAAGCTCAGCCCTCTGCCCTAGAGTGGAACAACTTGCGCGACCTCATCACGATTCAGACATCGCTTGAGAGCATATGAATCGCGCTCTGAGGAATCAATCGGTTGCAAACTCGGTCCTAAGAAATGAGAAGGGGTCTGATTTTGAATGAGGAGTTATCGCAATTGATTTCGGCCATTATTATTTGAACGATAGATTTTTTTTATTTAAGGGAAGGGATTTGGGTTTCGGTATTAGAGAAGAAGACATGGTTTTGATTTAGGGGGAAAGGAAGAATGGCTTGCTCGAACGAGGGAGAGCAATATTTTATTCGGCCATTACCTTGGATTTAAAACGAAGAAAGAAAGAGAAGCTTCGTTGTTTTTCCTGAACGAAGAAAATTTCTACCCCCTTTTAATTATTAAACGGAGAAGCGTATTAGAGAAGCTTGACCATTTAAATTAAATATCATTAGATTATTATCAATAAATTATCAGCGCGTTTCTATATCGTACACTCTCACTCTAACTCCGATCAACACGGAATTTGAAATCCAGTATTAATTCAATATTACGGATCCAATGGAACTGGATTCGTCGAATTCCGAGACTGTCCTTCGGAAGGCTATTTTCAAATTCAGTTTAAACGATATAAAGTTCGAAACTGAACAAACAACTTCCAAATTCAATTTTAACACTTTTACTGCCTTCACTACCATCAATATAAATTTATAAGCCTTCAAATTATTTTTAATTGGATTAAAATTCCAGATTCAACGTTTTATTCAAATTCAAGTTATTTAATTCAACAATTTAATTGTCAATTAAATTATGATATTTGTAATTTAAGTTGATAATTAACCTTTAAATAATTAAAATCAATTAAATATTCCGATTTTAAATGCTTGAAAATTCCGGGTCGTCACATTCCTCCCCCCTTAAAAGAATTTCGTCCCCGAAATTACTAATCAGGAAGAATGGTCCCAAAACCCGTTACTTTTCCAAAACCAAACAGCTTCTAATAATTCAACAACTTACCAACTATTTGTTATAAAAGATCCATTATCATCCTTATTAACTTCCCACCTTTCCCTAGTTCCAAATCATACCATTTGTTTAACCATTCAAGTTTCAGTTTAAAACCAAATGTTGAATTATCAAAATTTTCTCAAAAAATTTCTAACACCCTAAATTCCCGAAAAATTTCACCAGCGTCTCCTTTGCGCGGCTAGCTCGGTACAACTACAAAATGGCTCTACGGCCTCCCAAATCAAAAAAGAAAACAAAATGCCAAGTGGCTCAATCCAAATCCAAATCCAGATCAAATTCCATACCAAATTTAAATACATACCTTTTTTTTCGAGCATTTCAAATTTATCTCTTGAAATCCATCCAATTCTATTTTTTCTTTTAGATTACCTGCATATCCTGCTTAATACTACTATCCAATCACAATATCCTAAAACAATTCATCGACTCTTCACAAAATGCCAATATCTATTTATCCAAATATAAACTTGGAATATATTTATATTATCAACTTCCAATTAATAACATAAGCATTTTATACGTTTCTTATATTTCTTTTCATCTTACCATCTTAGTTTATATCTAATTCTCTAGTTCTATTCAAGTTGATTCCTCATTTACATATGAGTTCAATTCATCTTAAACTCTAAATTTTAAAACTTTATTTCCTATTAATAACTAATTCATATCATCACTTTAAGTTGGCTTCCTTTACTAATTTATTTTAGTTTCCAATTTGAATTTGTTTGTCGATAACAAAATTTTCCAAAATTTTCAAAAATTTTCTAACTCCCAAAATTTCTGAAAATTTTTGGCAGAGTCCCCTTTGTACGGAGGAGCTTTTGCAATTTGACAAAAGAGATAAATATATATACATCGACCCACGCGGTCGAAAAAACCAAAAACAGTTCATATTTCCTATTTTTATTGCGTATGCGTACCTTATTTAGCATTTTAAGCAAGCAGCTTATTATTTTTAGCAAATAGCCCAACCCAAATCCAGCCATACGGCTTCCAGGTACCTGTACTTACTCAGTTTAAACTTGTAAGTGCCAAATATAAGAAGTTTAACACATTTCACTTACTTGCAATAGTCAAAACATATGAATTCTAAAAGAAATTCACACCCAACATTTTCCGCAAGCAATTTATTACAACTTTCATAGTATTTCAACTATTTCAATTAATTTACAAACCATTTTCATTCGATTTGAATGGTTTTCAATCCATTCATATACAACTTCACCAATTTGAATAATTTATAACTCAATTGCTTATATTTAATTTATTCTTAAGCAAACTGGACTCATATTTAATTCAATTGCTTTCAAATTCGATTTATTTCACTCCTACTAATTCAGAGAATTTTAATTACCTCCATTTACATCCAATGATATTTATTCTATGCAAATTTGACAAGATCTATGTGAATAAACAAGTATTTATGTTTTATAACCAATTTAAATGGATTTTAACTCAATTTATTCTTAATTCTATTCCATTAGGAAATTTATTCACAATCCATATATTCTCAGTTCCATTGCATTTCAATTTTATTAACCAAATTAGTTCATTCAAAAAAAAAAAACATTAACAACTTAGGTTCCACCTCCCTTACCAATTAAATTTCCCTTTTATTTTAATCCATTCACAATCATTTATTTAGCTCGACACATTCCATTTAAATTTCCATTTACAATCCATTCATTTACATTTCATTCCATATTTGTTTATTCCACACTATTTTATTTAGCTCGAAGACAATCCAAGCTATTTCATTCAATAACCATTTCTCAACTTATTTAAACCACATTTCATTTGATACTTATTTACTTCATCATTTATTTATTCAATATAATTAGTTTATCCACATTCAATTTATTTTAAATTTTTCATTTCCTTAAATATTATTTACAACCCACCAAATTTTATTCCGATCCAAATTTATTTTTCTTGGTCTAAATTCCATCCAATATCTTTAAACTTGGTTTTAAGTTGAATTCAATTCAACTTTCCTTCATTCATTTAGCCTAAGTCCATTAACCTCAATTTATTCAAATTTTACACTTAAGCTCATTTTTATTTCACAAGTAAAATTTTCTCTTTTATACTCAGCTTACTCAATTGATTACAAGGCCATATCCAATTATTTCCACATATTTGGATTTTATTCACAATACAAACCATTACTATCTTAATCCATTTACATTTTTATCCGATACATTTCCATTATATTTAATTTGTTAACACTTAAGTCAAATTACTCAAATTCTGATTCTATCATTCACTTTCAATTTACCATCCAATTTTATTGACTTACAATGCAATTTCATTCTCAACTCATTTAATTAATTGCAAGGCCACTTTCAATTATATTTTCTTCATCAACGATTTATAACTTGGGTTTTATTTCCAGTCTTCATTATTAGCTTACAATTCAGCCTCTATTTAATTACATTAAACTCCATTTACACATTTCATTAACTAATTTTATTACCACTTAGTTCTTTATTTATTTAAAATCCAACACTTGAATTTTAATTCCAAACATCACTTCATTTAATTTCTTAGTTCAATTTCGTTTATAATTCAAGTTTTGATTTTTTTTTTAATATTATTCTCCAATTCATCATTAATATTTATTTTGGATTTTCATTTCCACTTTCAATCTATAAGTCATAACTTATTATTTTACACATTTCCATTCATTATAGGCTTGAATATATTCTTCTTTTATTTTTAACTCAAGCCTATGTCTATTTATAACCCAAGCATATTTTATTTCCATAGATTTTGATTCCTTCACAAGATATTCTACTTTATTCACTTCAATCCAATCCTTAACCAATTTTAATTTCCATTTATCCAGGTAAGTATTTAATTCCATTCAATTATTCAATTGAATTCTTATTCCAACTCAATTTTATTTTAACTCGATTCTATTTTACTCAATTCGATTTCAACTTAATTCGAAAAACGACTGGATATTATTTTTCAGCCTAATTAATTAATTTCAATCCAGTTAAGTTTTTATTTTCCAATCCAAATTAACCTCATTTTATCCTTTTAAATTTAAATTCCATTATCCAAAGCTTATATTTCCTTCAGGATTTAAAATCATCTCAATTTATAAGCTTACAACTATCTCATCAGGATTTTTAAACACCCGGCTTTGGTTTAGGATCATCTTGAAATCTCCAACATCTCAAATCACATTTCCCAAAAGTCAAAGCAATCCCGGTTTTATTTCCAACAAATTTCCTTTAAAATTTTCAAAAACAACTAGCTTTCTGAACAAGTCAATTCGGTAGCAATCCGTCACTTAGGAATTCGAAAATGAATACTGATGATGCGGCCGTCATCATCAGAATTATTTTCCAATAATCCAGGTGATTTCAATGCTATATCACTTTCAAAATCCATTTCAAACAAATTTCCTTTCAGAAATACCTCCAAACAATGATGCCATCATTTATCTTTAAAAATACTTCCAAATCCCCAGGATTTTAAATTTCCAAATCTTGCTTAAATAAGTTTTAACTATATTTCTTTTGTACAGTTTATGCTTATACAAATTCTCACTTGATTACATTTCAATTTTATAATTACATTTATAATTCATATTTATACATTTCATTTCATTATGAATTTATTTTCTTCAAACTTTGGTTATTTTTTCAATTTCTAGTTAAATTTTCATTTAACAATGATAATACTTTAATATTATCATTTCTAACATCCAAGCAACCATATATTAGCTAAATAACTTACAAAAACTTTCTTTATATCGAAAATATATTTTTGGGTAAAATTATTTCATTTACCCATATTTAAAACAATACCGTGTCGATTGCTCTATTCAAATGTTTAGAAACCCCTTCGATACAGTTGCGCAGACTGTGTCGACGAAGGTTCATATGCCACTCAATAAACCAATCAACATAATATAAAATCTTTTTATATTTACTAACAAATACGCGCTCATATCTATTAATACGCTCAAACTCATTGTAGAGTACCATAGACTCTATTTTAAATGAGTAATTCCCACCAGAGCCAAGGTTATCACCAACCTAAGCTCTGATACCAAGTGTAACAGCCCGCAAATCCGTACCCCTTGAATCAACACTATTCTACCTAAATCAACTCAAGTTGTACAGAAATACGAACCATTTGGGTTAAAGAAGAAGAGGTAGGAGAAGAGAATAGAAAACAACAATTGAATCTAACCATCGCAGCGGAATAAAATATAATAAGTAAATATCTTTACTCAAAATCAAATATATCTGTTTACATATATTACATCATCAGAGTACATCAGTCACAGTTCACATCAATAACATACAATGAATACATAACAACTCAACACAGCGGAAATATATATATAAGTACGAGAGTACGTATCGCCATCCAGCTCGTCTCCTGAGCCCACAGCACCAAATCCTGTATCCTATAATACTCGGTCTGACCCGAGCATTACAGTTAAATAACACCCGAGTCAGTCTGGAATACCAGCGTGAGAAAATCACACCCAATTGATTATTAAAGTTCAAAAATTCTTTGAAAACAAAAGCATCTCGTAAGACCACGCCACAAATAAACATGTCGGGTTTTTACCTTACGATAGATAAAACAATTTTTATAGAAATCCTCTGATATTATAATAGGGTCTATATACAAATACTTATAAAATAGCCGAAATTGTTACATTCATTAAATTCCAGCTACTAGCCACAAAAGTGGGTAATACAAACAAAACTCGTACAAGGCTCGTAGGGAGAATGGATTTCCAACAATGACTAGGCACTGGGGTACCACCTGTCACAGTACGGGGCCTAGATCACCGTACCGAGGATTACTCCCTTCATCCCCTGCAACACAAGGCCGGAACCATTCCTTACTGAACAGTCCCGCACAAGATAAACCCCGTGGTTGGCGCGACCAACCATCCACTAAGCCGAAATATATAAGGGACATCTAGACAGGGGAATTATCTTGTCCTGCTTGGGCATGACCCACCTAACCTTGCTGCATATCCCCTGATTTTCAGTCATTCCCGGTTGATGAGGCTTGAGGCGAAGCGTTACCTTTAGAACGTTTTCACTTAGAATGCCCATCGTCCACCTAACGATGTTTCGCAAGCATTCATCCATACAAGTCCGTCCCGGGTTCGAACGGAACCGAAGGCACTACTCCTATTACATCCATATTGGAAATATCCTCAGGATTAGTAGCGACTAGCCCTTGCACTTCACTGCTCCATCTTCGAATCCAAAATCGTTTACACGAAACGTACAAACCGGATCGAAGTGGTTTTCAAGAAATAAATCTCGATCCCGGTCTCTTCGAAACGATCAACGCATTTGGCCAATATTGATAGTCGGTTATTTAACTATCAATTAATATGCACAAACAACCATCAACTAATAGATAATTTCCCAAATTATTTATTAATCTCCAAAAATGTCTTCACGAGATATATTTCTATTTTCAATCCTTTGAAAACAGTTTTCAAAACCATCTTTCTTTTCAGAATCAACTTTCCCAAATATTTTCTATCTCCTCTGAAATCACCAAGCACACAAAAATAGATTTTTAAATAATTTAAAACACTTTACTTTGAAAATATACTTTAAACATTTAAGTTAAATTACTTCAATAATTTGTTACAAATACATACTATAGGAATATTTGAAAATAAGGTAACTTAATAAAACATAAAACCAGATTTGAACCTTTTAAAACAAATACTAAATCACTCTGTAAATAATTATTGCTATAATATATTAAAAGGAAATACTTGCTTTAGAAATTAAATATTGGAAATAATAAATTTTACAAAACATACTTCTTAAAACAACTTTAAACATTCAATTTATATTTAAAATTTTACTCTGAAAGCGTACTCGGTTATTCAGAGAGAGATTTCCAATCTCAATCACTTAAATCAATTTTCCAAGTTGATTTCCAATTTATTCCATTTGAAATAAATTTCTTCACTTAACAGTTCAATTCAAAATTCATTAATTATGGACTTTATTATTATTTTCAGTTTGATTTTTTTAACTCCTTTGGCTGAAATATACAAATCTCAGGTTATTCCCAATTTCTTCTTTATTCTTCTTAAATAAATTTAAATCCTCAATTTAAAATAAATGTTTTGTTCTTTTAAACAATAACATTGAGATTTAAGTTTCATGAACTCTCTGTTTAATTAAATTCTCCTTCCCATACTCAGATTTATTTATTAAAATGTTAAAGTTACTTTATTTCCTTTCCAGTTCATTTATAACTTTATTCAACTTTTCTATAATTATTTTACTTACAATTTTACTTCTTTTATTTCCATTCCCAAACCCAAATTATATATTTGGGTAATTCATTATTTCCCGATTATAACAATCGAGCCATAGCATTCAATATTTCCACATAATTCATTACAGAATATCAAATATTCAGAACAGAGAATATTAAATAATTAAATAAAGTTGAGGGGTCCAGTTGGATCCCTCCAACCTGTTTTCCCTACATCCACAGACGTTAGCATCACATAATATGCCAAGTTCAAATTATACTATACTACATCACATCAATCAATTCAACCACAATCAATTATTTAAATTTAATCATTTAAATTTAAATTTAAACTGAGTGAGATTAACTCACCTTTGACTTTTAATTTGCAATCCAATCCCAAACAGCCTGTTTGCTTCAGATGTTGACCTTGAATAAATAATTATATAATTTTTTATAAATATTCAAAAGTATCAGACAATTAATTACCATTTGTTTATTTAATTTACCAATGAGGTTGTTTTAAACTAATTGCTTAATTTTAAACTAACTTTCCGTATAACAAAACATGAAATTGTTAAATAATTTGACTGAATAAATTAAACACCTATATATATATATATATATATATATACATATATTATTCCAATTTTACAGTAAGTTACACACGGGCATATACCTATCTATCATTCTTATTATTTTTATACACACTAACACTTCATTGTAATTTGAAACAGGCTGTAAATTTCAAATCTATATACGCCCAGATTTAAATTGTTGTGGGAAAAACGTTTATACCTTACTAACGTGCTCGCTTCACCACTGCATCACTGACGTCCCCGCTTCCAAGCATGCTTCCATCGAATACGATCGCGAGCGTGGGTTTGCTGCAGCCCAAACGTGACGCAAAAACTCTAACCCTTAATCGTGACCAAAGTTCAAGCAAGCGGCCGCCACTCGAACCCCCTTGAACTCGAGCTCGACGTCGAAGCTCAGCCCTCTGCCCTAGAGTGGAACAACTTGCACGACCTCATCATGATTCAGACATCGCTTGAGAGCATATGAATCGCGCTCTGAGGAATCAATCGGTTGCAAACTCGGTCCTAAGAAATGAGAAGGGGTCTGATTTTGAATGAGGAGTTATCGCAATTGATTTCGGCCATTATTATTTGAACGATAGATTTTTTTTAATTTAAGGGAAGGGATTTGGTTTTCGGTATTAGAGAAGAAGACATGTTTTTGATTTAGGGGGAAAGGAAGAATGGCTTGTTCGAACGAGAGAGAGCAATATTTTATTCGGCCATTACCTTGGATTTAAAATGAAGAAAGAAAGAGAAGCTTCGTTGTTTTTCCTGAACGAAGAAAATATCTACCCCCTTTTAATTATTAAACGGAGAAGCGTATTTGAGAAGCTTGACCATTTAAATTAAATATCATTAGATTATTATCAATAAATTATCAGCGCGTTTCTATATCGTACACTCTCACTCTAACTCTGATCAACACGGAATTTGAAATCCAGTATTAATTCAATATTACGAATCCAATGGAACTGGATTCGTCGAATTCCGAGACTGTCTTTCGGAAGGCTATTTTCAAATTCAATTTAAACGATATAAAGTTCGAAACTGAACAAACAACTTCCAAATTCAATTTTAACACTTTTACTGCCTTCACTACCATCAATATAAATTTTATAAGCCTTCAAATTATTTTTAATTGCATTAAAATTCCAGATTCAACGTTTTATTCAAATTCAAGTTATTTAATTCAACAATTTAATTGTCAATTAAATTATGATATTTGTAATTTAAGTTGATAATTAACCTTTAAATAATTAAAATCAATTAAATATTCTGATTTTAAATGCTTGAAAATTCCGAGTCGTCACACCCCCCCAGCCCGTGCGGGCTGGGGGAGAAGGCAGCCCCCCCAGCCCGCGCGGGCTGGGGGACAAAGCAGGCCCCCCAGCCCGCGCGGGCTGGGGGAAATAGCAGCCCCCCCAGCCGCATGGGCTGGGGACGTGCGGGACATGCGCGCCAGCCCGTGTGGGCTGGCCTGGTACCCGGCTAGCCCAACTGGGCTAGCCTGCTGTGCCCGGGCAGCAGCCTGGGTGCAGCCCAGGCCTGCCCTGGTGCACTCAAACCACTGTTTCAGCCTGTTTTCAGGCTGAAACATTCCAGCCTGCTGAAATTGCTCATTTTAGTGATTTTTGGGGTGTTTTTTTCAAGTTTTTGGCGTCAAATTTCACCAATATCAATCACTAACTACCATATAATGATTACTACGCTATATTAAAGGAAACAAAAGGCCAAAGCTTAGCATTACCTTATGAAGCAATATCACAAACACCTTATGTGCACACCTAAAATGAAAGCAAAGATGATCAAAGAGCTATGATTCACATGTTACATAATAAAACATGTGTTACTAAATGATTACTGAAATCAAAAGAGGATTAAACACATATTAGAAGAGGTTTTTAGCAATATACCTCTCTAGAAAGCAACAAAGACCACTATAGCATCAACCCAAATTAGCAAAAGATGATTAGGAGGCTATAAGATCAAAAAAAACACATAAAACATGTGTTACCAAATAAATGTCAGAAATTAGAAAGATATAAAAACGGATTTGAGGTGGGTATTTGCATTACCTTTGCATAAAATGACTTGCATAAGCTAAAACTAGAAGGAGATGAAGATAGAGGCCATTTTTGTTAAGAAAGCTTTAGGAAATGATTAGGGTTTTAATTAGGGATGCATGAATGAGGTTAGGAGAGTTTGAGATAATTTATAGAGGAGGTTTAGGGTGGGTTATTGGGTTAAGTTTAGTAACCCAATAAAAAGAGGGTTATTTACATGTTTCCAAAAATTAGTCTAAGTGTTCATGTATGTTTATAAAACTCATTTTTCTTACCCAAACCCGTTTTAAAATCTCTCCTAAAATATTTAACTTTCCAAAAATAACATTTTATCCTCATTTTAAAATCTCATATTTCCCATTCAATTAAAATAGCCTTTTTCAAATAAATTTTGTTATTCCAAATCCTTTTACGCTTCATTAAAATAAATAAAAATCCTAACTTTTATTTATTAATTGGTAATGCAAATCCCGGGTTGTTACAGACTCCCCCTTAAGAAAATTGCGTCCCCGCAATTCCTTAAGATAGATGTCGTCTATAACGTCAATTCCACAAAAGAAGTGATAGAGATAAAATAGAGAATTCTTACCCGCAGAAGAAGATGGGAGAAAGCCAGGATAAGAGCACTCGATAAATTCTCTGGTCTCCCAAGTGCAATCCTTAGGATTCGGTGACCATTGAATCTTCACGAGTAGAACCTCTTTGTTGCGAAGGCGTCTAACCTCCGAATCAAGCACACGGAGAGGTTGTTGCTCCAAAGATAAGTCAGATAAGATCTCTAAATCAGGCATGACATGCGGCTCAATGATAGAATCAGGATCGCAAACACACTTGCAAAGCTGAGAAACATGGAACACGTCATGCATTCCGGAAAAATGAGCAGGTAGAGCCACACGATAAGCAACGGGGCCGATGCGTTCCGTAATAGGAAATGGTCCAACATAGCGAGGAGCCAACTTCAATGTAGAGCTGAAACGCACAACCCCCTTCATGGGAGAAATCCGAATGAAGACAAAATCACCAATGGAGAACTCAAGAGGCTTCCTACGGTTGTCCGTGTAGGATTTCTGGCGGTCCTGTGCCTCTTTCATTCTCTGACGGATAAGAATAATCTTTTCAGAGGATTCTCGAACTGAATCTGGACCAAGAATAAGCTTCTCGCCAGATTCTAACCAACAAGCAGGAGAGCAACATGGCCTTCCGTAGAGAGCCTCGAAAGGTGCCATGCCGATACTAGACTGAAAGCTGTTGTTGTAGGAGAACTCTACAAGCGGTAAGTGATCCTCCCTACTACCTCCGAAATCCAGAATACAACAGCGCAAAAGATCCTTTAAAACACGATTCACCCTCTCCGTCTGACCGTCGTTTTGAGGATGATAAGCAGTCGAGAGATTCAGCTTTGTGCCCAAAGCTGACTGTAGGCACTTCCAGAAGTGACTAGTAAAGATAGTGTCTCGATCACAGACGATAGAGCTAGGAATGCCATGAAGTCGAACGACTTCCTTCACATAGAGCTTGGCCAACTGAGGTGCAGTCCGAGTGGACTTAATCGGAATGAAATGGGCCGATTTGGTCAAGTGATCAACAATAACCCAGATAGAAGTGTGGCCTGACCTCGATCGAGGCAGACCGTCAATAAAATCCATGGATATCTGATTCCATTTCCATAATGGAATCTCTAGAGACTGAAGAAGACCAGATGGACCCTGGTGCTCGGCCTTGATCTGTTGACAAGTCATGCAACCACTCACATAACTTGCCACATCTCCCTTCAAACCCTCCCAATAATATAGCCGGCACATATCGGCGTACATCTTACTCGAACCGGGATGTATAGTGTACTTAGTGCGATGGCACTCGTCCAGAATGTCGCACCTAAGTGATAAATCAGATGGTACAACAATACGGTTCTTCCTACGAAGACACCGATGAAAATCAAGAGAATAATCCAGCAATGTCTCATCACTGGATCCCGACTCGAGAAGGTGAATAAGATGCAATAAGTCTGGATCCTGCCGCTGAGCATGGGCAATGCGATCCAATAAGATAGGACGAGCTTCTAAGCTGAGTAGTAAGACCGGAGAATGAGAAGATGGAGCTCGATCTCTAATATCACACAAAGATAGGGTCTCAAGAATATCCCACTCGACAATCATCATAGAAACTACCGCCGAGTGCTTGCGACTGAGCGCATCTGCAACACGATTACCCTTGCCAGGGATATACTGAATATCTAAATCATATGAGGCGAGAAACTCAAGCCATCGCTGCTGCCTCATGTTGAGATCTCTCTGGCTGAAAAGATACTTCAGAGACTTATGATCGGTGTAAAGAATGAAGCGTTCGCCTAATAGAAAGTGACGCCACGTCTTCAAGGCAAAGACGATAGCTGCCAACTCAAGATCATGAGTCGGATAGAGAACCTCATTCGGACGTAGCTGCCTAGAAGCATAAGCAACTACCCGATCCTTCTGCATAAGCACAGCACCGAGGCCGCTACCACAAGCGTCGGTGTAAACAACAAGATCCTGGTTACTCTCAAGAACCACAAGGATAGGAGCATGAGTGAGAAGTTCCTTCAATCGCTGAAAAGAAGCTTCACACTTATCAGACCAAATAAAGCGAACACCCTTACGAGTCAGCGTCGTAAGGGAAAGTGCAACTCGAGAGAAATCCTTGACAAACCGACGGTAATAACCCGCCAGACCAAGGAAGCTGCGAATATCATGAACGTTCTCGGGCTGCTTCCAATTCTGAATAGCTTCGATCTTGGCAGGATCGATAGAAATACCCTCAGATGATACAATATGGCCCAAGAACTTGACCTTGCTCTCCCAAAAAGGGCACTTAGAGAGCTTGGCCTTAAGCTGATGCTGACGAAGAGTATCCAAGACGATCTGCAAATGATGAGCATGCTCTGCCTCGGATCTAGAATAAATAAGAATATTGTCGATGAAAACCAGAACGAATCTATCGATGTATTCCCGGAATACTCGATTCATAAGATCGACGAAGAAAGCCGGTGCGTTCGTCAAGCCGAATGGCACGACCAACCACTCAAAAGAACCATAACGAGTGCGGAAAGCGGTAAGAGGAACGCTATCTTCCGCAACTCGGAGCTGATGAAATCCGGTGGCAAGGTCGAGCTGGGAAAAGACCTTCGTACCGCTCAACTGATCAAACATATCGTCTATCCGTGGCAATGGATAACGATTTCTGATGGTCAACTCATTAAGCTTGCGGTAGTCAATGCAAAGCCTAAGAGAGCCATCGGGCTTCTTAACGAAGACCACAGCAGCACCCCATGGCGAAGAACTGGACCGAATGAACTGCTTCGCCTCAAGTTCAACTAACTGCTTCCTGAGTTCCTCAGTCTCCTTAATAGACATTCTCGTTGGAGGACGCCCAACTGGGTGGGAGCCTGGAATGAGATCGATGTGGAACTTAATGGCTCGCTTTGGCGGCAGTCCGGATACTGGCTCGAATACGTCGGGGAAATCACGAACAACAGGAATACGAGATAAGTCCAAATCCTCATCTCTTGAATCAAGAGAAAATAAAGTAACATCAGAAATCCCAACATCCTGAAGAGAAATAGCTAACGGAGCAGACGAGTCAGGATGACGAAGAAATAATATCCGCTCCGAACAAATGATTTTTGCGTCGTACTGAGCGAGCCAATCCATGCCAAGAATCATGTCAAATCCCAAATACTCCATAACGTGCATATTTGCACGGAAAGAAAATCCACAAAGATCAATATCTATATCCTCACAAAGCAAGCTAAGGGTCGTGGATCCGCCGATGGGATTCACAATCCTTAGTGAAGAAACCAAACAAGTAACATCCAAAGATAAAGTATCAACTAGTTCCTTTGATACGAATGAGTGAGAGGCACCCATATCAAAGAGAACTCTACAAGTTCTACCATGAAATAAAATAGAACCTTCGATAACGGAAGGATGCATACCTCGAGGCTGAGCTGAAGATGTAGGAGCCTTGGCAGCATTAAGCTTGCCAGATCTAGGAGGTGCAGTAGGACAAGTGGAGATCCTGTGTCCCTCCTTCTTGCAGAAGGTGCAATAGAGAGGTTTGGGACACTCTCGAATAAAGTGATCAGGAGAACCACAGTTGAAGCATTTCTTCGGAGGACGTGTCCCACTAGGCTGAGCAGGAGTCTGGGACTGAGAACAGGTCTGAGGCTGAGTCTGCAAAGTAGAACTGCCAGTCTTCTTCTTCTTGTTCCAAGGCTTGGTCTTCTGAAATGGACCCCGCTTCTGATTGGGGTTTTTAGAACCCTCACCATCCCCATCGCTGTCTCTCTCACGCTCCACCGCTTCAAGGTGAAGCGCTGCGTCAACTAGCTCATCAAAAGGGAGCTTAAGCTAGATCATAAGCTGTTTCTTCAAATCTTTCTTCAGGCCTTCAACAAATTTGAGATTCTTCTTATAAGGAGTGCTGATGAACTCGAGGCCATACTTGGACAGGGCCTCAAAAGATGATGAATAGTCAGCAACAGAGGTCTTCCCTTGCTTAAGGTCAATAAAGCGGCGTGCAAGGGCTATCTTCTCGGACTCGGGAGCAAACTTGAGCAAGAAGCGCTCTCGGAACTGATCCCAAGTGAGAGTGGCCTCATCGGTCTCAGAAATAAGGAGCTCGTACCAATCCAAGGCATGGCCCTCAAGATGGCTAGAAGCAACAAGAACTCTGTCATGGTCAGGAAGGGTCATGCGAGTAAAATTACGCTCGCAAACTCTGATCCAAGCCTAGACCTCAAGAACAGTCTCGGAGCCATTGAACGGCTTCCCTCCAAGATGAATAAAGTCACTACAGAGACGCGCAAAAGCAGACTTGCGCGGTGCATCAGAAACTGGTGCAGGAGACTGAGAGTGCGACTGAGAGTTACGAACCAGCTCCATGATCTGGTACGTGGTCATGTATACGCCCTCTGGGTGAGGGTTGCTGGACTGTCCAGCATCAGCAGAACGGAGGTTCCTACTTCTCCCAGCCATACTGAAAGATAAGGTAAGAAGGAGTTAAGCACGATTCAAAGATAGATAATTCAAAGTAGAATACTACGGAATATAAATGTATTCCTAAACATATTGCTAACTTATCTATCCAATGTCATAAGAAAGGGCAATGTAATATTTGAACCATACTAAGATGTATTGTACTAAGTGTTACTGTTCTGTGTTTATTATACTTAGCTCTGAACCAAGCTCTGATACCAAGATGTAACGCCCCACTCCGAGACCCACTCTAGTAAAGAGTATTACGGAGTAATACCGTCTACTAGAACGGAGAATAGAGTATAATGGAAGCGACCATATGTAATCAAGCTATAACTAACTACCGAATACGTCGAATAGGTGGTTTTCTTTTCTCAAGTGGTTCGACGTATCCAATAGATATTTATAACGAAATTACAATGGCTAAGGAAAATAGGTTCAGAACTAACATAATACTAAATGATAACATCATCATCACAGAACAGTCACAGAACATAGGTACAATATATCGTCAATACAGATCCAAATATCAAAAGGTGGGTACAAAGCCACCGCTCACACATGTGAGTCAAAATATGTACATAAGAGACTGAATAATCAGAGTATCAAAATAGTGGACAAATATAAAGAGCTATCTATCAGCATAGCAGATAATGTCCAAGCGGAAGCTAAGTCCAGAGGCCTAACCTGAAACAACTCGGTCTGACCCGAGCGAAAAATACTCGGGTCAGGCTAGCTAAACAATCAGTTAATAAACTGAGATAAACATAATAATGCGGTACATAAATAAAACAGTACTTCTCCAAAGGGAAGAGTATTATAGTCTACATGAATATAATGAAGATCCCTAACCATCAATAAACAGTAAAAATCTCCAAAGAGAATATCAACACCAAAGTGTTAAATAAATAAAATCGCCTCATATCATCGGCGTAGCCAAAGCTATATAAAGTTGCCCATAGGCAATAATCTCAAGAGTGACCAGAGTCTGTAATCAATGCCCAAGCAAAGATCGGTGCTCCAAAGAGCAATAGCGATGTACTGAAAAGTCAATGAAATCGAATACTGAAAAGCAGTGTCCAGAGACACTGTGAATCCACTAGGTAATCGCACTTACATCGTATGGTTCCATAGAACCAACACCGAATGGCGGTACTCGAATGGATATAAAAATCATCAGATAATACAAGTATAGCACGTGCACCAACCAGAGTCGTTATTGCCAAGTACTGTAGAGTTGTGATCGATCACTCGCACAGATGCGAAACGCGCGAGACGGCGAGATCCTTCCCAGAAGGATATAGGCCCAGAGGCACATGCCGAAAAACTGCTCCATAGAGCAGGTGTCCAGAGACGGTTGCCCAGAGGCGTGGTGGCCCAGAGGTCCAGTACTGGCCGCCCGTAGGCTAATGTGTCACAAACTTCTTGGAGAGGAACCCGTAAAGTGTTAACAATGAGTCCCATACCCCACGTTCGCACTAAACGGTTTACTATCCAATAGCAAGCTCACACTTCAAACAATAAAAAGTCCACCTCGTATCATCGGTAAACTAGACCCAAAGGTCAAAACGATCAATCGAATAGGTCGGGGATTAACCGGAAAGAAAATACACACGGTTCCATAGGCCGGAGATTTCCTAACCGTTTAAGCACCTTTCCACTTCGCTCGACGTGCTAAAAGTGAGTGTGAGATTTTTATTATAGAAAATAATGGTGTGAAACGGATTTATATTTGATCTTGAAATCACTTTAAAACGGCTTTTGAAAACTCTCCTATTATGGAGTAATTAATTTAATAATTAAAAATAATATTATATAATAATTTCGAAAGCCATTTAAGAGTGAAAAATCCTTTTAAAATAGTTCATAAAAACCCGTGTACGAAATCTAGAGACAAATCTCAAAGAAATCGATAAATCAAAAAAATCATTGAAAACAAATATTCATGTTGGAAAATATTCCGAATGGTTGTGAATCAAAGTTCGACAATTTCTGATTAGCAATTAAAGCCCAAAGGTTCATTGCAGAAACAAACAATTTGAAGCGGTTGCACCAAAATAGGGCAACTCGGACTCGGTTGCACCAAAAATGGTGCAACCGGTGGGTCGGAACCCGTCTGCACCAAGTGGGTGCAGCCCATTTTTTTTTTTAGAACCAGCTGCACCACATGGTGAAGCCTGATTCGGCCCAGCCCCAGCCTGCATGGGCTGGGTGAATTAACGAGCCCCCCCAGCCCGCGTGGGCTGGGGGAAAAGGCAGGCCCCCCCCCCCCAGCCCGCGCGGGCTGGGGGAAAAATCAAGCCCCCTAGCCCGCGCGGGTTGGGGGAAATAGCAGGCCCCCCCCCGGCCGCATGGGCTAGGGACGTGCGGGCCATGCGCGCCAGCTCGTGTGGGCTGGCCTGGTACCGGCTAGCCCAACCGGGCTAGCCTACTGCGCCCGGGCAGCAGCCTGGGTGCAGCCCAGGCCTGCCCTGGTGCACTCAGACCACTGTTTCAGCCTGTTTTCAGGCTGAAACATTCCAGCCTGCTGAAATTGCTCATTTTAGTGATTTTGGGGTGTTTTTTTCAAGTTTTTGGCATCAAATTTCACCAATATCAATCACTAACTACCATATAATGATTACTACACTATATTAAAGGAAACAAAGGGCCAAAGCTTAGCATTACCTTATGAAGCAATATCACAAACACCTTTTGTGCACACCCAAAATGAAAGCAAAGATGATCAAAGAGCTATGATTCACATGTTACATAATAAAACATGTGTTACTAAATGATTACTGAAATCAAAAGAGGATTAAACACATATTAGAAGAGGTTTTTAGCAATATACCTCTCTAAAAAGCAACAAAGACCACTATAGCATCAACCCAAATTAGAAAAAGATGATTAGGAGGCTATAAGATCAAAAAAACACATAAAACATGTGTTACCAAATAAATTTCAGAAATTAGAAAGATATAAAAACGGATTTGAGGTGGGTATTTGCATTACCTTTGCATAGAATGACTTGCATAAGCTAAAACTAGAAGGAGATGAAGATAGAGGCCATTTTTGTTAAGAAAGCTTTAGGAAATGATTACGGTTTTGATTGGGGATGCATGAATGAGGTTAGGAGAGTTTGAGATAATTTATAGAGGAGGTTTAGCGTGGGTTATTGGGTTAAGTTTAGTAACCCAATAAGAAGAGGGTTATTTACATGTTTCCAAAAATTAGTCTAAGTGTTCATGTATGTTTATAAAACTCATTTTTCTTACCCAAACCCGTTTTAAAATCTCTCCTAAAATATTTAACTTTCCAAAAATAACATTTTATCCTCATTTTATAATCCCATATTTCCCATTTAATTAAAATAGGCTTTTTCAAATAAATTTTGTTATTCCAAATCCTTTTAACGCTTCATTAAAATAAATAAAAATCCTAACTTTTATTTATTAATTGGTAATGCAAATCCCGAGTTGTTACAGACCCATCAATGATTTCGATGGTGGTAGTTTCAATAGTTCTAGTAAAATGGATTTCAAGATTGCTTTGGAACACGATAGATCTCATGAATTTTATCATGAGGTTGAGAGATACCTATGTTAGAAGGACGCTGAAGTTGAGAGAACAAAGTCAATGTTGTGGATGACGAAGGACCGTCCGAAGAAGGATCCAATAAAGATAGATGAAAATGAAAGACGGACGATGGCTTTGGAAGATCAAGGCGGTAGAGAAAGGAATGGAAATTCTCTTCTTATATGGATTTGAATGAAATCCTGAAGTAGATTTACCTAGATACTAGGGAACATATCCTCTGTCAAAAACCAACAAAGAGAGAGCATTCTGACCATGAAAGGATGTCCATAAAGCATTGCCAATTCCATAAGCTAGATGGACATAACACAAATGATTGCAGGCACTTATGTAATCTGATCGAGGAATGGGTTAGAAACAACAATTGGAACAGTATGTGAGAAACCGAGCTGCGGTGGTGGAATAAGAGCAGCTATCATCTCCGATGAATGAAAACGGCCTTGGATTAAGGTCGAGGATAGTCATCTCTTGATTGGGATGGAAGGGAATTAGGTTCGATTCTCATACTCTATCTTCACTTTCAATAAACAATGCAATATTATAGTCGAGCCACTTAGTCGTGTATGGGATCATAATCGGTCCCTAGGCACGCTCTGAGTTGTGTGCTAGATTGTAATGCCCAGTGAGGACCAAAGAGATGGGGTGATGACCATAAGGTACAAGTTCCCTTACTAGAGAAAAAATGGATAGACCTGTAGAATATTGATTGCATTAATCCTGATCAGAGACTCGAGACCAGTGTGCATGGTACAGGTTCCTTTGTCGGGGAGCAAATAGATGAACTTGTATGATATTGATCGCATTGAGTCGAGTCAGGACCAAAGTGTAAGGTGCAATTTCCCTTGTCGGAGGGCAAGTTGATTGGACTTGTATGAAAAGTAAGTCACCTCATCAAAGCATGAGCAAATGGGCTTGCTTAGTCGTTGAGTCCCTTCGCCAGAGAGCGAGTGGATTCGGCTCAGGTCTGGAAAGACCATGGATTTAACTATCGGTCATGAATTCAATTAACGATCTAGAGAGATCATGGACTCAACTATCTGCCCTGAATAGCCACGAGTTCAATTAAGGATCTGGAGAGATTGCATATTTGACCATCGACTTGTGCATGCCACAGATTTCAACTAACGATCCAGAGAGATCAAAATTTCAACTATCGATCCAGAGAGATCGAGCTTTCAACTAATGATCCGGAGCAATCAGGAATTGAATTGGTCATCGAATGCATGACCTAAATAAATTGAGTTCTAAATCTTGGCTTTGAATGCCAGTTGACCTTAAAGCAATTCGGTAGCGATTATTGGACTGGGCCATGGATTTTACCATGTGTATGTTAACCTTCGGATGAACATGAAATAAACCTAATTCATGACACGCCCAATGACTTACGGATTCTGAGAGAACACAGAATCATTTTTTATAACTGACACTCAAGTAAGGACCCGAACCCTTAAACTATCACAGTTTGGAACAGTCTTTGATTTACAAGTGAATCCAAAGAAACAGGATGATTCACCACAGATCAATCGGCTGATAACAAGAAACTCAACTATTGACGGTCTATTGACTTCGACATTTGTTCTCGATTTAAAGCATATTTTGAAGGGCAAGTGTTATCCAACCTATTGGCCAGGCCATATTCGAACGGATTGAACTGATCATGCATGAGTCTAAAATGATAACTACTAAATTTGGATACCAAACAGAGTCGAGAGATAAGGTTTCCAACATGCAAACGACCTTTCAAAGTAGTCCATGCACCATACTTCTTCAAGCACCAGAACCGAAGTCCAACATTCAAGCAAAGTTATGGATCGATACCAACCCATGCCTATAAATCAATACCAATCCATGACTATGGATCGGTACCAATCCCCACTTTTTGTCCAACACCACTTCAAATCCACAAAAACAAGCCTAAGAACCAAGTTCAACGAAGCTCACAAGATGGAACCTATGGTATCATGAAAATTCAACATCAAGATAGATCAAAGTGATGGAACGGTACCGATCCATCCCGTGGATCGGTATAGATCCATAACACTTCATCCAAAATGCCCCACTTTCTCTTTATTCCTAAGTGTTGATGAAAGAAAGCCATTCCAAGCTTCAAAGAACTATTCACTTGCAATTCACCATCGATCTCCTCAAGCACCTAAAATCTACAACACCATTCCACCACTGATATATCGCTTTAAACAAGAAATAAGCTCTTAGCAGTGCAAACAAGATGGAAAACATGAAGCTAACAGTAAGTCGCTACGAGATAAAGCGGTAGTATCGATCCATAAGGCGATCTTATGGATCGGTACCGATCCATGACTACGGATCTGTACCGATCCATAGCCAATGCTGACATGGCCATGTATTTTTTAGTTGGACGGTTGCTAGGACGTAGGGAACATAGTGGAGATCATGAAGGAGCAAATCCCGACAACCTACAGCTATAATGATGAGGCTAAGGGGATCATTTTCAAGGATCTTTTTGCTTCCTTATAGTTAACATACTTATTTGTAATCACCCATGGACTGGTATCGATCCACAAAAATTGTACTTGTATACCAAATCAACAACAAAGCTAAGTGGACATAGACAATGACTAGCTGAATCACTAAAAAACTTTCATGTCTTACCTTTTCTAGTTTTTATTTAGTTTCTTCACTCTTTCTCTACTCTACTCATTTGGGTATTTGTGCCACTTTATAGAACAAACAACATTGAAATAAAAATCTTGTGGATGAGAATGTTAGGTTAGAAAAAGCAAAATATTAATTTTAATACAATACTAAATGACTTTAAAATGACATTTGTGACCTTAGGACTAAATTACAGAAGTTATTAAATAATGTCATAAAAATTTAATCAGGAGAAAGAGAACTTAACTTTTCTGGTAAATACTTCTAATATTGTAAATAATAAAAATGATCTAGGATTTGATAGAAAATTCATTAAAAAGGACAAAACTACCTTCAAAATTTACAGCACCTTGAATATTAAGTTTAGAAGATCTAATAACGTTGCTAAACTCATAGTAAAAGATAAATTGTCAAAAATATTAGAATATGTGTTTCTATCAAATATAGCGAGCAAGATAAACAAACATATATTAATGATTTTACGATTAATATAGTCAAAAATGAGGGTTATACCTTTAAATGCTTCGGTACCACACCATTTTGAGTATGTTTTATTGAATCTTAACTCTTAGGAACCTAAATAGGGAATCGATGTGCTTAATAATTTAAATTATAATCAGCACCCTTAATATATTAGTGTTATTTATGTATTATATATTTAATTTCATCTAAATTGTATAACTCGACCTATACTCATCGTTGGCTAAACCTTGGACCCTAATGTAGGAAGTGGGTAGAAAAAATATTATATTAAGTGCCTGAAGAATAACAAGAAGAGATAGATTCTGAAATGTGGATGTTCCATATATTTGAGTGAAACATGAGTTTCTCTATGGAATAAAGGGGCGTCACCAAATTTAGTAAATCTAAATCATTTTAGTTACTTAATTAAATTATTGAGTTAATTTTTAAATATTAGTTGGGTACCACTAAACTTTAATGGTAAAACTCATAAATGCTCATGGATCAAGAAAATAATAAAAATATTTTAAATGACCAAAATTTAGAAAATTGTAATGCTTTGTAGAATCGATAATAAATACATATATTCTCTACGTCTTTTATTTTGTTGAAAGCTAAGGTAGAGAAAAAATGGGCATATTGGTAGAGGGAATACATAGATATAAGAGGATTAATAATTAAGGAGGTGTAATATTTAATTTATTTTGTTGAAAAACGAGTGATCTTTTATTCGAGGATGAGAGCACTCATGTAATTTTATTCTATACTAAAAATGGAACTATCAACATGATTGGTAGATAGTAGAACCCCCGTACAATGTAAAATAAAAATCATCCCAATCCTAATAACTAAGGTACGCTATAAAAATAAAAAAACAATAATCATAAGCTAAACCAAATATATTAGAGTGCAATAAAAATGATAAATGTCCAATAACTATAAAATGAAGACCAAGTAAACTCCTCCAAAACATTACAAAGACGACAAAAGGCCAAAAGATCATTAATAGCAAAACATAGCAATCTAGTCACTCAAAAGAACCAATCGCAAAAGAACCACGGTAGAACTTCAATAGCCTAACAAAAACAATAATCCAACAACTTCAACTTAACCAAAAAATTAAAATGACAATAACAGCTAATATTGGAAAAAGCTCGACAACAACATAAGACCAGCACAGATATATTTATAAATAAATATTTATATGCACATTTATATGCATATTTATGCAATAAAATAAATAAATAAATAGTAAAACTAGCAATAATCTAATTAAACTAGGTGAGAGACAACATAAAATAAGTAATTCATAAGGAAAAAGGAATAAAATAAAGGACTATGGATGGATAAATCAAGACTACAACATCGATAAACAGAACAAACGAATGAAAGTAAAGGAACAGAAATAAGCATCGTGACTAAATACAGTTAAACTAAATGGTTCTAGGTAAAAATGAAATGGAAAATAAGGATCGAAATATATAGCATTACTAAACCTAGTAAAGAATAACAAATTAAATAAAAGCGTGTAAGAAAAGTAAAGAGCTAAAAGGCGTATCAAGAAGAAAACATCCGCTATAGCATTACTAATTTTCCTTTTTTAAGAAGTTGCTTTAAAAATGCAGTACAGGAATTTAATTTTTTAAGAAATTCATTAAAACAAACATTATTAGCTAAATTTATAACTAGGGCTTGAAATCCAATTAAAACTAAATAAAGCAATTGCAAAATTCAAATTTTCCAAAAGAATACCAATCTTAGGTTTCTTCCAAACCAAATATACCACCATGTGATAGTGAAAATAATGTCTAGTAAAAAATGATTACTTTAGAATAGTAAAAATCTATAGCTACACTAGTAGAACTCTTAAATTAAATCATTATCGGTTACATTAAAATGGAAAATATATTTAAGAGAGTAAGTAGTATTTACTTTTATATTTTATGCAGTTGTGTGGTTATCATCATCAAAAGGGAGAGAATGTTAGAATCTAAATTATGGTGTTTTGATGATAACAACCATACAACAATGCTACTAGTAGTTTACCATGTTTTTTTACAAAAGCTTGCAACACAAAGAGATCAAAAACACTAAAATAAAGGAAGAATTAGAGCATTCAAACATATAGACTAGCGTATAAGCATCCATGTGATAGAGACCATGTTAACAAATCGACCGCACTCCAAAGAATCACACGGAGATGGTCTATATGTTTTAAATGAGTATGGTTTATTGAGACCTAATCGAGTATGGTTAGAAACGATTTGTTAAAACCCTACAAATGATCTCCAAGTCACTTTAATTTTCTACATATATCTAAAATTACATCTAGTATGTTTATGAATTTTTTAGATTTTTCTAAAGAAAGTTTGTTATAAAAATGTTGATGTACAAGTTATTGTCTGTAGCTGACAATAACAAGTACAAAGGGTCGAACGTTTGTACCTAAGGCTAAGGTATAAAAGGTTGGTTGTTTGTACCTACTCAGAACCAATAGTATTTCAAATTTCTAAAAAGACACGACTTTACTTTTCTTCCTTTTCAAGTTTTTTATCTTTTGAATCACCGTTACCTCTCAAACGACATATCCTTAAATTCTTATTAAAGGACCTTACCATCCCCAAATCCAAAAATAATCAAGTCCCATGCAAATTCTATTCTAGTTTCTCTCTCATTACTTTTTAAGCCTAAGTTCTTTTTCAATCATAAAGGTAAAATTAAACCAGTGTTTTCTCACTCCATGCCATTTGAATCTGTTCTTATTCACTTCATAACCTTTGCACATTCATTATCCATCATTTGTGAGATTTAGAGGAATTTGAACTTCAAGTTGACTAATCAGTTTATTGAAAATACAATCTACCGTTAAGTTATTTCTTTGTAAAAAGAATAAAGCCCGTTGAAGACTTCAGGCAAGCTGTTGAAGTCATATTCAGTTGGTTAAGCAGGGTTTGTAGAAACTTGTTCCTTCGGGCATGGTGAGGGAAGTTAGTAAACTACAAAAAAGGAATTTTTGGACTGGACATAGGACTAGAGGTCCGAACCCATATAATTTTTTTGGTGTGCATGTTCCTGTACTTTACATTTTTTATTATTCCACTGCATTATATCTGGCCAGTATTATACTATGATATTTTTATAAATTAGAGTTTACCACACTACATATTGATCATTTAGGTCATATATACACGATAAATCAAGACTTTCAAGAACTCGATCATCTAATAATATTATGTAATTTGTTATCAAAGTCCATACAAGTTTTGGCATTATTGATGTGGCATTATGATGTAAGTTCTATTACTTATAGATAGTCTGGCAAAATCATATTTTGATCTAATTAAGCATGCAACCTTAATTACGATGTCTACATGTATTTTCTTTTCATCGTCGCTATATCACTTAGATATTTAGAGTTTGATCGATGGTCAAAACTCTAATAACATCCATAGTTAATTTTGAAGACAGCTTTATAGTCCTTGGTTCAAACAATAATACTGATCAATTAAAGGAAAGTATCGCAACCATATATTTTTTACTTTGATTTGACTTTCTATTACGATGATACTAACATCCTATAACAAAGGAGACAAATTCGCTACTAAATAGTGTCTCGCTCTAAATAATTTGGCAAACACCCAAAAGGAGCAATGACATGGTCAAGATGCCATGAGTTTTAAAATCAGAGCTTAACCCGATCGTTTTATCTATGCAATGTACTCAAGTCTAACTACTAGCACATATCATCACGTTGAGATCCTATGTTTTGGTTTAGATATATTTAAACTACATAGAATTCTCGATTAAGTTACTTTAAAACCGTCCAATGATCACAAGTACTGTAACAACCCGCATATTTGTCGATTTTATATTTAAATATTTTATTTAGATATTTTATCGATACTCGGAATTTAGTACGAAAAGCTACTTTTTGCATACGGTCGAATTAGGACTCGGGACCACTCCCATTGAGTTTAAAATGTCGTTTGCAACCTTTTTGAGTGTAAACTTTGATATGTTTGGAGATAGTAGAATTTTGCTACTTTTTCACTTAGGGCTTTGGTTTGGGCTGAGCCCATTAACCCCACTTATGTATTCAGTCCCAACCCCTTCTCCTCTTCATTACTTCATTCCTCATTTCCTTATACTCAAGCTTTATGTTAATGGAGAGTGGAAGAGGAAATTAAAACTCCAAACCCTAGTTTTCTTTTGCAAATCAAGCTCTAGCTCCAAACTAATAGAAGAACCCATTACTTAGAATCAAGGTTCTTGAGTTAGATTTGAAGAGTGGTTGATTCTCCTTTGCTTTCGAGCTTCTTCTTCAATCGTTTGGGTTCAAAGGTGAGATTTTTATCTCACATCTTTTTCTATATCTATCTTTGTGGTTAGGTATGAATTCCTAACATTTGTGCATATTCATTTGCTTTTGATTTGAATTGATTTGGTGAATTTTCCTAATTTAGTTGTTTTGGTCCAAGTTTATGAAAATTCTATTATGAATATTTAGACAATGATATTCGGGGTGTATTAAGGAGCCGTTAAGGCTGGGTTGTCGCTAGGCATAAATCCTTAGTCGTCGTTGCTCGTCTGATCGCTCCCGATACGTTTTGGCCACTCTAGCCTAGGCAAATTGTTGCCCAGACCAGGTGACCAGACGTATGGTGACCAAGTCCAGACGTCTGGTTTGGACCTGGAAAGAAAAAATATAACCACGCAGAATATAAAAAAAGGCAGAGACTAATTCCAGACGTCTGAAATTTAGGATCAGACGTCTGGATAGGTCTCAGACGTCTGACTTGAAGTTTCAGACGTCTGGGTGTTCTCTGGATTATTCCCAGAGAACAAATCCAGACGTCTGAATTCTAAACCAGACGTCTGATTAGTTTTCAGACGCCTGAATTAGACCTCCAGACGCCTAGAATTGTGCATAGTGCCTATTTGCTTATGTTTTTGCGTGGATTCACCATTTTAATTGATTTTTGTGGATTCGAATAGTGGTTATCACTTTCTATCGACTTTGATGACTACTTTTTATGGATTTTTGGAAATATCCATTTGGATGGATTTGGTATCGATTTCTTTGGATTTGATTCACGTCTTCATATGTGAATTTTGGTGATTGATTGTTCTACAATCATTTTTGTGATTTGTCACTTTAAAAATATAAAGGTTTCAATACTAGTAGTAAATATCAAAACTCTTTCATCAAAACGATTTCTACACTATTTTATTTACAAAGCTCGTTTTTCTCAAACCGTTTTCCAATCTACTAGTATATACAAACCTTTACCTCACTCGCATGAGAAATCTAATTAAACGACTTAGTAAAACAAGTGGTATGAAACGCTTGCGTTTACTTCGTCGGTTAATTCTTGGACTTGTTCGATTGAATCTCTTGTGACAATTTTCTAATGGAGATCTACAGTTTGTTCGTAAATATTTAAGTTAAGCAAGTGGTTATGGGACATGAAGCTAAACTCATATATTTACTAGCTTAGTGTAATTGACACTTCTTGTTGATCATGACGATCATCTTTGTGATTTAGACTAGCAATGTGCGATGTCTCTTTGTCTGCGAGGGAGACTAAACCCTGTTTTGTGGAGTTTCGACTCAAATTGGTGGGGTAGCAACCCATGGTCTTCGGGCCGTTTGTGGAGCTTCGGCTCAATTTGTGATGGTTAGAAACCATGGAATTAGCGTTCCGTTTGTGATACACGTGTTGGTGAGCTTTATGCTCCCGTTTGTGATAGGCCTTCCCCCTTTTTGTGATTTCTGGATTTCTTGAGATGATTTCTAGAATTTGTGTTTCACCAATTTTCGTGATTTCCATTGATAAGTTTTATCAATATTTGTGCATTGGTGAATTTGTATGTCATTGACTTTTGTGATTGACATTGATATAATCGTCAATATTTATGGTTTGGTGAACGAAATAAGGAGTATGACCTTTTTTGATTCTTGTATAGATTTTGTGATATTGATTAATCTCTTGTTGATTTTCAATTACTTATATATATCACAGCTTGGCATTGTGATTATTATGTGTTTTGTCATATCTCTTATTCTATATCGTTTCATCTGATATTTATAGTTAGACTGATCCGTTTATTATTTTCTTATTAAATAATACTCGGGTCAGACCGAGATGTTACAGGTGCTTCAGCTTGACTTCTCACTTGGGATTGATTTCTCTGACTTTTGGCTAACTACTTAGATTAGTAGTTTATTTCGTTGTATACACTTGAGGTATGGACTCATAGGTGTATTCTTTTGTATAGCACATGTTGCTATTCTTTTGTATTATTGTGGATCTTTTTGACCACTACTCTGATATACACTTTCATGTGTTCATATCTTCTTCCGCCTTTGTGATATGAATTATCTGTGACTGATTTGTGTTATGCTTATTCCTATATTTGTTTCCGAAGATTATTATAGCCACTGTGTAGTAGCTCTGTGTTTGTATCGGTATGTCGGATTTACCTCTTGACATAAAATGCATGTTATACTATCTGACATATCGATGCTCGCGCAAAGCAATTACACGGATGATCGCTCCTCAACTGCCTTATTCTCCGTGCTATTTGACAGCATTACACCGTAGTGTTCTTGGCTAGCGTGGGTATAGAGGTGGGGCGTCACAGCTTGGTATTAGAGCCAAACTTCGAGAACAATATGGAATATTATAACAAGGATCATTGTCCTAAGTCTTTCTTAGGAGTCGTGCTTTAGGATTTAATTCGAGTCTCCGTACCGATTCATCCTATTTTCTTTATGATTCCTTGTTTTATCTATCAAGATTTGCTTGATATTTATCTTGAGAATAACTTTTTCTTCTTCTTTCTTAAAGAAGAGAAATGGTTAGACCTGGTCGCCCCAGAGCTGGACCATCTGGTGCTTCACCCCAAGATGGAGTTTTTATGACTACCCAGCAACTTCTTGACCTTGTCACGAATGCTCAAGCAGCTGGTTCTAATCCGGAACCTACTCACCTTAAATCTGGGTTTGCACGTTTGTGCAATGATTTCACCAACCTGGGCGGGAAGCCATTTAAAGGTTCTGAAACTATTATTGAAGTCCAGGCTTGGTTAACGACATGCGATCGAATCTTTTCTCGCATGAACCTCATTGATCTTCACCGCGTTCGGGTGGCTTCTAGTATGCTCCAAGAAAGAGCATTGGACTGGTACGAACTTCTTATTTCTGAGATTAATGAAGCGGATCTCACCTGGGAGAAATTCCGAGAGCGCTTCAAGTTAAAATTCGTACCAGAAGCTGAGAAGGTGACTTTGGCTCGCCGTTTCATAGACCTTGTTCAAGGTGAATCTTCCATGGCAGATTATGTCGCGTCTTTTGAATCTCTCTCCAAATATGGGGTTGAATACATCAACACCCCATTGAAGAAAAATCATAGATTTGTCTATGGCTTAAACAAAAATTTTAAGAATCCATTACTTCTAAAATTAGAAGTTCCCTTCGACCAACTCATTGATATCGCTCTTCGTCTTGAAGAGGCAGATAGGGAAAATGATGTTGAAGTGGTGGGTTCCAAGCCAAGATTCAACAACAAGAAGAAAAGGCCCAGTAAATTCAAAGGCCCTTATCCCAATAAGAAAGGGAAGCAAGCAACCCCAGTGGCAAAGACTTCTTCCTTTGGTCGTGGGGAATGCTATAATTGTGGTTTGAAGGACCATTATGCGAACAAGTGCCCAAAGTCTCTCTCTTGTCGTTACTGCAAAGTTCCCAGACATGTTATATCTTCATGCCCCAAGCTTCGGGGTAGGAAGGAGGGAAAGCTTAATGTTGCTCAAGCCCCTGGCAACACATCTCGTGGTCAAGGTATTTCTCATTCTATCCTTGATGGTATTATTATATTTCGTGATCAACCTATTCGAGTTCTTTTCGATACGGGTGCATCCCATTCTTTTATATCAAAAGAACTTGTTGATACTTTTTCTTTAAGTGTTGTTTCTTTAATGACTTCTTTGAGAATTGCGAATCTGGTTGGTGGGTCCGCAACAATCAGTTTATTGTGTAATGATGTCGAGATTAATTTGGGTGATTTTTCTTTCCGAGCCGATTTGCATGTCATGCGTTATTTAGGCTTTGGAATGATTTTGGGAATGGATTGGCTTAACCGTTATGAAGCTCATATCCTATGTCCTGAGCGGACTATTCATCTTCGACATCCTCAATCTGTTAAGCAGATTTCTATTAATCTTAAAGATTCGGATTCCAGCTTGGTTGCATCTTTATATTCTTTAAATCCTCGTGATGACGATAATGATGATGAAGAAGATATTATTTCTCTTATTCACGTTGTTCGTGAATTTTCCGACATATTTGAACCCGTTTTAGGATTACCACCTAAGCAAGCAATTGAGTTCAGAATTAATCTCATTCCTGGAGCTCAACCTATCACTCGTCCTCCTTATCGTATGTCCAATAAAGAAAACGAGGAGATGCGTAAACAATTATCCGAATTGGAGACGAAGCAATTTATTCGCTCTAGTTCCTCACCTTGGGGAGCTTCAGCTATTTTTGTGAAGAATCCGATGGTACACTTAGGCTTTGTGTTGACTACCGCAAGCTTAATGATCTTACTATCAAAAATAAATATCCTTTACCTCGGATTGATGATCTATTCAATCAGCTTAGTGGTGCTAGAGTCTTTTCACAATTAGACTTAGCTACTGGATTCCATCAGCTTCATATTGCAGAGGATAGCATTCCTTTGACATCGTTCCGTACTGGTTATGTATCTTATGAATGGCTTGTTATGCCATTTGGGTTGACGAATGCCCCAGCTTATTTCGTTGACCTTATGAATAGAGTTTTCAAAGATTTTCTCGATCGATTTGTTCTCATCTTTATTGATGATATTCTTGTGTATTCAAAAACCGAGGAGGAGCATGAAAAGCATCTTCGGATTGTATTGGAAACTCTTAGGAGTAATCAATTAAAAGCAAAGTTTTCTAAATGCCATTTTTGGCAATCTCGTGTGAAGTTTCTCGGTCATATTATTTCCGAATCCGGAATTTCCGTGGATCCTTCAAAGATTGAAGCGATTCAAGATTGGAAGAGACCGGAGAGTGTGACGGAGATTCGTAGTTTTCTTGGATTGGCGGGTTATTACCGCCGTTTTATCAAAGGCTTTTCTAAGATTGCCGTTCCTCTCACTAGCTTAACGAAGAAAGGTGTTAAATACATTTGGTCAGACAAATGTGAAACTTCTTTTCCGAAATTAAAAGAACTCCTTTCTGATGCTCCTATTCTTGTTATTCCCGAGGGGAATCGAGATTTTGTTGTTTTTACCGATGCTAGTCGCATTGGTTTGGGTGCCGTTCTTATGCAAAGAGAACGTGTTATTGCTTATGCTTCTAGGCAATTAAAGCCAACCGAGACAAGATATGCCACTCATGATGTAGAGCTCATGGCTATTGTTTTTGCTCTTCG
Source organism: Allium cepa (assembly GCA_030765085.1). Classification (NCBI taxonomy): domain Eukaryota; kingdom Viridiplantae; phylum Streptophyta; class Magnoliopsida; order Asparagales; family Amaryllidaceae; genus Allium; species Allium cepa. Next base: position 198,355,036 of record CM060946.1, read on the forward strand.
GATTTGGCGTCATTATCTTTTAGGAGAGAAATTTGTTCTTTATACCGATCGTAAGTCTTTGAAGTATTTATTCTCTCAAAAGAAACTTAATTTGCGTCAACAGCGTTGGCTCGAATTTTTTGCACCTTATGATCTTGATATCCTTTATACTCCCGGTAAGGGTAATCGTGTCGCCGATGCTCTTAGCCGTAAACAACAAGCAGTTGTTTCTATGATGATATCCGAATGGAACGATCTCGAGATTTTATCCACTTGTGAGATTCGAGAGCGCGTATCCTATTTATGCTCATCACTTGTTTTGTGTAGCCTTGAGGCTCATCCTTCTCTTTTAGACTGCATTCTTGAAGCTCAAGGGCTAGATCCTGAATTGGCTCTTCTTGGCCAAAATATTAAGGATAAGATTGATATTGAAAGTTTGAAAGACTTTGATATCGATTCTCGTGGCGGCATTCGAAAATTTGGTAGACTTATCGTGCCAAATATTGGTGATCTTCACAAAGATATTTTAGAAGATTCCCATCATTCTAAATTCACCATTCATCCCGATAGTAGCAAAATGTACGCGGATATGAAGTGACTTTATTATTGGGAGGGAATGAAACTTGACATCGCTAACTTCGTCAAACATTGCATGACTTGCCAACTCGTTAAGGCCGAGCATCAAAGGCCCGGTGGGTTATTGCAACCTTTAGAAATTCCAATTTGGAAGTGGGATCAGATTTCCATGGATTTTATTGACGGCCTTCCCCGTTCTCGTTCGGGTCATGATAGCTTATTGGTGATCGTTGATAGGCTTACTAAATCCGCCCATTTTATTCCCGTTCTATCTAATCGAACCGTTCCGCTTTTGGACAAACTCTTTATTAAAGAGATTGTTAAATTACATGGAGTTTCTACTTCTATTGTTAGCGACCGTGATCCATTGTTTACTAGTGGATTTTGGAAGATTCTTCAAAAAGCTTTGGGAACGAAGCTTAATTTTAGCACCGCTTATCATCCCCAGTCCGATGGACAAACCGAACGTGTGAATCAAACTCTTGAAGATCTTCTTCGTGCTTGTGTGCTCGATTTCGGTGGAAGTTGGGAAGATCATATTTCCCTTGTTGAATTTTCCTATAATAATAGCTTCCAATCTAGTATTGGTATGGCACCTTTCGAGGCACTCTATGGAAGGCGATGCCGATCTCCTTCTTGTTGGCTTGAGGCCGGTGAGAAGCTGGTTTTAGGTCCAGATTTTATTCATGATTCCACAGAAAAGATTGATCTTATTCGTCATAGAATGAAAGAAGCCCAGAGTAGACAAAAATCCTATGCCGATAACCGTAGAAGGAAATTAGAATTTTCTGTTGGAGATCTTGTTTTTATTCGTGTTTCACCCATGAAAGGTGTTGTGCGTTTCAGTCAATCGGGAAAGTTAGCGCCTTGATATATTGGGCATTTCCTATCACTGAACGTATTGGTTCCATGGCTTATCGCCTTTTATTACCGGCTCAATTTTCTGCTATCCATGACATGTTTCACGTTTCTCAACTTCGGAAATGTCTTCGAGATTCCGATTCTATTCTTGAGCCCGGTGTTGTGGAAGAGATTGAAGTTTCTCCTAATTTAACTTATGAGTAACATCCTATTCGTATCATTGCTTCGGAAGTCAAACGACTTCGAAATAAAGATGTTCCGCTTGTTAAAGTTCAATGGTCTTCAAATCCTAAGGATTGTTCTTGGGAATCTAGAGAGTTCATCGAGCGAACACATCCGAACTTACTTTCTCCGGCTCTTTGAGGTGAACTTCTTATTTCAAACTTCTTTTGTGTTGAATATGCTTTTATGGTTGTTACTATATATCTTCTTCTTAAATATTGCGAGGACGCAATTTCTTTAAGGAGGGGAGTCTGTGACAACCCGCATATTTGTCGATTTTATATTTAAATATTTTATCGATACTCGGAATTTAGTCCGAAAAACTACTTTTGGCATATGGGAATTAGGACTCGGGACCACTCCCATTGAGTTTAAAATGCCGTTTGCGACCTTTTTGAGTGTAAACTTTGATATGTTTGGACATAGTAGAATTTTGATACTTTTTCACTTAGGGCTTTGGTTTGGGCTGAGCCCATTAACCCCACATATGTATTCAGTCCCAACCCTTTCTCCTCTTCATTACTTCATTCCTCATTTCCAGATACTCAAGCTTTATGTTAATGGAGAGTGGAAGAGGAAATTAAAACTCCAAACCCTAGTTTTCTTTTGCAAATCAAGCTCTAGCTCCAAACTAATAGAAGAACCCACTGCTTAGAATCAAGGTTCTTGAGTTGGATTTGAAGATTGGTTGATTCTCCTTTGCTTTCGAGCTTCTTCTTCAATCGTTTGGGTTCAAAGGTTAGATTTTTATCTCACATCTTTTTCTATATCTATCTTTGTGGTTAGGTATGAATTCCTAACATTTGTGCATATTCATTTGCTTTTGATTTGAATTGATTTGGTGAATTTTCCTAATTTGGGTGTTTTGGTCCAAGTTTATGAAAATTCTATTATGAATATTTGGACAATGATATTCGGGGTGTATTGAGGAGCCGTTAAGGCTGGGTTGTCGCTAGGCATAAATCCTTGGTCGTCGTTGCTCGTCCGATCGCTCCCGATACGTTTTGGCCACTTTGGCCTAGGCAAATTGTTGCCCAGACCAGGTGACTAGACGTCTGGTGACCAAGTCCAGACGTCTGGTTTGGACCTGGAAAAAAAAATATAACCACGCAGAATATAAAAAAAAGGCAGAGACTAATTCCAGACGTCTGAAATTTAGGATCAGACGTCTGGATAGGTCTCAGACGTCTGACTTGAAGTTTCAGACGTCTGGGCGTTCTTTGGATTATTCCCAGAGAACAAATACAGACGTCTGATTAGTTTTCAAACGCCTGGATTGGACCTCCAGACGCCTAGAATTGTTCATAGTGCCTATTTGCTTATGTTTTTGCATGGATTCACCATTTTAATCGATTTTTGTGGATCCGAATAGTGGTTATCACTTTCTATCGACTTTGATGACTTCTTTTTATGGATTTTTGGAAATATCCATTTGGATGGATTTGGTATCAATTTATTTGGATTTGATTCACGTCTTCATATGTGAATTTTGGTGATTGATTGTTCTACAATCATTTTTGTGATTTGTCACTTTAAAAATATAAAGGTTTCAATACTAGTAGTAAATATCAAAACTCTTTCATCAAAACGATTTCAACACTATTTTATTTACAAAGCTCGTTTTTCTCAAACCGTTTTCCAATCTACTAGTATATACAAACCTTTATCTCACTCGTATGAGAAATCTAATTAAACGACTTAGTAAAACAAGTGGTATGAAACGCTTGCGTTTACTTCGTCGGTTAATTCTTGGACTTATTCGATTGAATCTCTTGTGACAATTTTCTAGTGGAGATCTACAGTTTGTTCGTAAATATTTAAGTTAAGCAAGTGGTTATGGGACATGAAGCTAAACTCATATATTTACTAGCTTAGTGTAATTGACACTTCTTGTTGATCATGACGATCATCTTTGTGATTTAGACTAGCAATATGCGATGCCTCTTTGTCTGCGAGGGAGACTAAACTCCGTTTTGTGGAGTTTCGACTCAAATTGGTGGGGTAGCAACCCATGGTCTTCGGGCCATTTGTGGAGCTTCGGCTCAATTTGTGATGGTTAGCAACCATGGAATTAGCGTTCCGTTTGTGATACACGTGTTGGTGAGCTTTATGCTCTCGTTTGTGATAGGCCTTCCCCCTTTTTGTGATTTCTGGATTTCTTGAGATGATTTCTAGAATTTGTGTTTCACCAATTTTCGTGATTTCCATTGATAAGTTTTATCAATATTTGTGCATTGGTGAATTTGTGTGTCATTGACTTTTGTGATTGACATTGATATAATCGTCAATATTTATGGTTTGGTGAATGAAATAAGGAGTATGACCTTTTTTGATTCTTGTGTAGATTTTGTGATATTGATTAATCTCTTGTTGATTTTCAATTACTTATATATATCACAGCTTGGCTTTGTGATTATTATGTGTTTAGTCATATCTCTTATTCTATATCGTTTCATCTGATATTTATAGTTAGACTAATCTGTTTATTATTTTATTATTAAATAATACTCGGGTCAGACCGAGATGTTACAGGTGCTTCAGCTTGACTTCTCACTTGGTATTGATTTCTCTGACTTTTGGCTAACTACTTAGATTAGTAGTTTATTTCGTTGTATACACTTGAGATATGGACTCATAGTTGTATTCTTTTGTATAGCACATGTTGCTATTCTTTTGTATTATTGTGGATCTTTTTGACCACTACTCTGATATACACTTTCATGTGTTAGTTATATATTCATATCTTCTTCCGCCTTTGTGATATGAATTATCTGTGACTGATTTGTGTTATGCTTATTCCTATATTTGTTTCCGAAGATTATTATAGCCCGTGTGTAGTAGCTTTGTGTTTGTATCGGTATGTCGGATTTTCCTCTTGAAATAAAATGCATGTTATACTATCTGACATATCGATGCTCGCGCAAAGCAATTACACGGATGGTCGCTCCTCAACAGCCTTATTCTCCGTGCTAGTTGACAGCATTACACCGTAGTGTTCTTGGCTAGCGTGGGTATAGAGGTGGGGCGTCACAAGTACCTAACCCTTGGTTTCCCCATAATCATAAGTAACTTACAATCCAACATTTAAAGAGCACCGCGTACACTAGTCTCTGTGGATGCATCAATATTCAATTATCAATGCATCTTAACTAGGAACCATTAATGTTGAGTGTTATTAATAGATTGATCCAGTACTCATGGTTACAACTGATTTGTAACTAATCGGTATAATACTATACGCATGATTTTTCTATTTACATGTTATCTAATGCTAGTAATCATTATTTATGTAAAAAATAACGTACATAATATTAAGAAAACCAAAAGACATACTTGTATCTCAAATAAGATATGTGACAATATTAAGATTGTATAACAAAGTACAAAATTGCCCATAGAGAATATCCTTAAATGTTTCACTTTCTTGTCCACTTTATTTTGTTGTAAACATACAGACTTTTGAAAAAAGCTACTAGTCGCCCCTGCAAAAAGAGGAGATGGTCTCATACTATTCCTTTGACAAAAGCACCTTATCTGCACCATTTAAGTATCGTTGTTCCACAACCACTCTTTGTACTATATTTCCATCTGGACATGGCACCACAGTGTATTAACCACTCTCTTTTCCATACTACTTCTCTAACACAAGCATGTCGCAATATGGCTCGCCTATTAGCATGCATCTGAACTACTTCATCTATGTGGAGTCTGAGCTGTTCGCTACCAGATTGCAAATCCCAATGAATGACTCCAGGGAAACTTAGCATCTAAAGCATCAATTCTACACCTTCATGATGTAATCTCCATAACTATAAATAGGGATCTCATGCACTTCTACAATGATCAAATTCTCTACATTCACGATACATATTTTGCTAGATTTTATGCTTTTATAATAGCCGTTAAATCTCTCTTTCATAATTGAATATTCAAGCAATAAAACAAGAAGACATAGTGGATGCAGATCCCTTTTAGATCGAACTCAAGCAAAAAGATAAGGAGATTTTGTGTCATTTATTTGCACTACATTTTACTTCTCATTTTATATTTCTAATAACATTTTTAGTGAGTAACCTTCATTAGAAATCAACACTTAGTTAGTAATTCGAGGTTGGATAGAAACCAAAACAACCAGCATTAAAGGTTGTAAATTAGAAACTTGAGACCCACACTATGCACTATGCATTATTACTACGTTTTAATAGTAAATAGGGACCCTTACCAACTCCCACATCAAATATAGCAAATAATATAAATAAGCAAACTTTAGGTACTTAATTTTAATATAGCTATATATTGAAGAAATAAATTATTTTAGGCTTTTAATGGAATATTATGAAAGATAAAAGAAAAATGAATTAAATTTTAATACACAACGCAAGGATTAAAATGAGTGTTTAGAAATAAAAAAGTTGAACATGCTTAACAAATGTCAACAGGTTATTTGTTTCAAAGTTCAAACTCATACCTTTGACCTTAAAATCTAAATCATCAACCAATTAAGACAACTTTGCTTGTGATATTTAGAAAAAATAAACTATGCAAATTTTATTTCATGTATAATATCATTTACTATTTATATCTCTGTGGTAGCTAATATAATGTGTAATATACATATATTTAATATGAGTAAAGTAAAAGAATTTTAAAACCTTCATTTATTTTAAGAACCTCCAAAGTTAGTAAAATTTCTCTAACTATCATACATTTAATTCCCTATAATTTATAACTCTAATTGTTATAAGTTTCTCTTAATTCTTTCATACTATTTCGTATATAAGTACCTACAATTTAGAGTTTCAATAATAACTTACAAAGTTCTACATAATTCTTTCGTACCATTTTTACATTTAGATCTATTTAGTTATATAAATTAACTAAATAAATTTAATTTTAATTAATCAAGTTGGATTCGGTTATATGGTATTTGTTTGCACACCTTATAGTCGTATAAGCAAGATTAATTTTTCGTTCAAATATAAAATAATAACTGTTGGCTGGGCTTTCTAGTAAAGGTAGATAAGGATAGAGGAAGCAGAATTACCGGACCAAATGCTTGATTTGGCATTTGCCAAAATACCGAACCAAACATATGGCCACCATACCGGACCAGATATTTTGTCCGGCGCCTTATGGTATACCAAACCAAATATCTGGTCCGGTATCCTTAGGAATGCCAAACCAAACATTTGGTCTAGCCTTCTTTGATATGCCTAACTAAGTACTTGGTTCGACATGACACATCAATTGCCAGACCAAACATTTGGTCCGGTGTGATGAAAATGCCGAATCAAATGGCCCAACAAGTAAGGATCACCGAACCAAAGCATACCTCCTAACCTAAATGTCGATCCAACTGTCCCAGCCCAAATGCCAAACCAAACTCAGGAAGCAATAACTTCTCCTCCATACTTCACAAGTCCACTCTATAAATACGGGAGCTTCTCAACAACAATGGCGACATATTTTTGGAGAAAAAGAGAGAAAACTCTACTGAAAAGCCATCATTTAGGCTACTTAAAGTTTTTACTCTTTTTGAATATATCTTGTACTTGCAATCAAATCAAAGAGAGAATAATAAGATGGAAAGTGGATGTAGGTACATTTGGGCTGAACCACTATAAAAACTCTGTGTTATTTACTTTCCTTATCCGCTTTTCAAATTTTGCACTCGTGAACTGTCTCTACACTTGCTGAAATTCATTCTGTTACATGCTGGAACATAAAAAAACCCCAAGCCAATCAAATTAAATGAAACTTAACTAAAAAAATCAGATTTAGAGGTGTTTGTCCAACCTTTGAGAAAACAATAACTTAGATGACAAAAGTTATACACTTAAACAATAGTAATAAATTTAGATTAAGATTCATTCATCCTAACAACATCACCAAACATTCCATATATATTTTAAATATATACAATTTTTCGACATTAGCGCAACATATGAGTTATTAGTTTAAAAGTAAACAATAACGACCCAGAATTTTAGTCATTTGAATTTAAAATATTTAATTGATTTTAAATATTAAATTATTAGTTTAATAAGTCAAATAGCTTAAATTTCAAATATAGGAATTTGTCTAAATAATGAATTTAAATAACTAGAATATTTAAATAATTTACCCTTGGATTTAATATGAATTAAAATGATTTGAAGATTTCATTTGAATTCAGGATATATAAGATCGATCATTATAGACTTTTATATTATAATTTAAAGGTAAGTAATAGTGGTTGAAATCGTTTTATAATAATTGTTTTAATTAATGTGCAAAAATAGCTTTTTGGGGCACTGTCTTGGATTTCGATGAAACCAGTTTCATTTAATCCGTGATAATGAATTATTGTATGCTAACGAATTCGTGATGAGTTGGCGTACAAGTTCGAAATGCTTAGAAACTAATTACAGAAACTAATATAATATAACTGGGATTAAAAAGCTATCTTTTGCATATGATTGAATTAGGTCTCCAAACTAGTTCCATTGTGTTCGAAGTAGTAGTATTTAGTAAAAAAGCCAGTGAGCATGCCTCGATAGAAGTTCGAGATTTTTCGGGCATATAATATCAAATTTCAATTAATAAAATAATTAGGTCATTCCCTACCTATATTTTGTTCACTATTCGTAGCTATACTTGCCATACCATCCACGTCTAGCCCATACATTTTCTCCCCTATATAAAATCGCATTGGCAGAGAATTTTATTTGTTTTTCAAATTTTTGTTCTCCCCATCAACCGTCCCTAAATCATTGGGACCACTACATGTCGTTTGAGGCTAAATCACCAACTACGAAGTTGTAGACGACGTTGAGCTTGACCTATTAGATAGCTGGATCACCTTAGATCGTAGCATGGCAGTGGGAATAGCATATGGACGGAGAATGAAAAGGTTAGCCTCGGCATGGCAATTGCGGAGGAGATAAGGGCAATAACTGATGCCGTCAGAACGGCAATGAAGTAGGGAAGCTCCAGTGAAGCACGGCGCCGTAAAGTGGATGGTGGGGGAGGGAATTTGTAGTTGAACATCATTTAGTTTTCGGCAAAATTCTCGGCAGAGGCGGCAACATGTAGACTATCATTGCTAGCATTGGGGAGCTTAGGGTCGGAGCGATCTCTGGTGGTGAAGCGGCGGCGAGACGTTGAAGTCGCGACCATATTGTCTTGCCCAGAAATCACATGCCTCATTTTTTAAGAGGTGATTAGGCACAGTTAATTACAATAATTATGGCTTAATGGCGTTTGTAATATCCCGCCATTTCGCACGCTTTAAATTGACACACGTGCCAATTCAAACCATACGGAAAGGCGGATTGTTATGGAGTAAATAAGAAAAAGAAGGGAAAGAAAAAAACAAAACAGAATCTTACAACGGAAAGATAAAATATATTAATCAAATATACAGTTCATGAAGCTATTTTATAAACATTTGATTATATTTATACAATACATATCAGAGTTGCACATACCATCGAATAATAATCAATGCAGCGGAACAGATGTGATGCAGTGGACTAATATAATATATAATCGTAATAAAATCTTCGCCTTCATCCTCCTGAGCTAAAGTCTTTGAATCCTGAAATGCTCAGGCTGACCAGAGCGAATTTGAAAAGACAAAACACTCGAGTTAGAACTAAAAGGTCTTATGTAAGTTAAATCAACAACAAATAATATGAGTGGAACGGCGTCAGAGATGTTTACGGGATTTGACATCTCCTATCCAGTGTCAACGTGAGTGTAGTAACTCAAGAGATGCTCGGGATTCACATCTCCTAAGGATCCGTTAAACTATCTACTATGTAGTGATATACGCTATTATAATAGTGTCTAAAGTAAAGTATAATATACTGAAAATAGCGTTAAGGGGTTACCCATATAGCCCTTAACACACTTTTACATTCCCATAGTCTATACAGTACCGTAATCTCCCTTGTACTGGGCGTCGTCAGAGGGCACTACATAGGTATGGTACAAAACAAAATCGTATAAGGCGCGGTAGGGTAGGTGACATGGCACAACTAGGCAATGCCAGGGTAGATATACCAATTACGCATTCGGGCTGGTGGTAACGCATAGCCGCAGCTAACGCCCACCTCGAGACACACCTCCAAATCAAAAATCAAAAGTGGCCACCGAATCAATCCAAAAGCCAGAGTATAATATCGAAGGGATGTGCCCGATAAGATGGGCTACCTCCTTGGCCCGAGAATCGCTCCTGTTTTAGCCACCTTATGCCAACTCACGGGTGTCGGGTCCACGTATATACCTTAATAAAACGTCGCCACCATCCTACTTCATTCTGGAATCTCCACCGCGTATACGGTTGTCAAAGTGGTTTTCGAAGTTGGCAGAGAGTGTGACAACTTCCGATCCCGGTCTCTTTAAAGACCAAAGTTATTATAACACCGCGGTCATTTCAAAATAATTATACTTCAAACCAGGATATAATATTCAGTCAAAACCATATAAATACAATATCATACCTATTTTAAAACCCAAATCAAAATGATATCATTTTTATTTCAAATATATCCTCTTTCCAAAATCATAGCACTTTCAATTTATACACTTCGAAACCAAACATTTGGAATTATAATACTTTTAAAACATAATACTTTGAAATTCATAACTTCGAAACCTTTCAATTTTGATAAAACATTTCAATTCCGATATATTTCAAGGCTTTAAATATTCCAAAATTCCAAAAACTAAATTTGGTAATTTAGATTCAAAAATAAAATCTTCTATTATTTAGTTTTGAAATAACTTACATAATAAATCCATTTTCATTTAAATAAAACCCAAATTTCAAATAACCAAATATTCTCTTCAATTCATCTATACTTGAAATAATCATTTAATTCACCCAGACCCAAAATCAAGTTATAATAATTATACCCTTTTATTTTTGCAATTTAATAAATTTCACATCAACCTTTAGAGTTTAATTCTTAAATAACTTCAATTTCAAATGAATCTCCAATTTATCTCCCAACCTTAATTTATTTAAATTATTATACACTCTATATTAAAATAAAATTTAAATATTTACTCATATTTATTTTAATAAAAATCAAACTCTATTATTAAACTTAATTTTTATTAACAACTTATACATATCTTAAATTCAAGCATTTAACTATATATAAAATATTATTTATACAATATCAAAAATCAATATTCATTAACCATATTATATAAAATAATCAAACTTTATTATTGAACTTAATTTATATTTCAAAGCATATATAGGTAAAATCAATAATAATAAATTTTACTTTTATATAACATCTAAAATAAAATTTTATATACCCCGTATATTTCTTTACAAAACCATAGAAATCATTTCAAAATATTTTTATATGTATCTAGACCGATGGTGTCTATATATAATTTTCTATCCTATGGTCAAGTGATACGGATATTTATCATTTCAATCCGTAAATTAAAATAAAAATACAGTTATATATCATTTCAAACCGCAATCCCGAATAAAATAAAGTGCATAACAAATTTGCAGTTTAAACAGTATATAATACAACATCTATTCATCCAATATCAATCATCAACCATTAATCACAATCATCATCCAATTCAATCAATAGCATCAATATATAACGAATAATAAACAACAGGTATCAACTAGCAGTTTATATTCAATAATAAATTAAATGAAAATTTAATTGGTAGTTTATATGCAATAAATAAATTAAAAAACAATTTAATTCAATTATATTAAATTTAACTGGGATGATGATTAAAATACGCCAAACAGTCATAAATAAATTTCTATTCACATCCTAAATAAATTTAACAAGCATAAGAAATTTTAGAAGTTGTGAATGGGTTAAAACACTCACCTTTCGAATTTAAATTGAATTTAAATCCAATTTAAACCCAAAAATTTGACAGTTTCAGAATTCGTCCAAACTTACGCCAAAATGTCCGAAATTTTAATACGATCCTAACAAAAAAACCACGCGTCAATCGGAGCTCGTATGAAAAAGTTATTTAAGTTACAATAAATATTATTAAAATATTCATTGGTACACATTTTATATTAAAAAAATAAACATATAACACTCACGCACTTACGTACCCATCACGCACAGCACGCTTTAACCGACGATATCTCCTAGCTCCAACCACCTGAAACCATGCCGCCACTTGCAATTGGAAGATCATCATCTCCTCCACTAACGTCTACCAACGCTGCCACCTAATTCGATGTCGGTCGTCGGAATTTGTGCCCCAAAGTTGACACAGCCATGACCTTTCGGGGCCAATTCCCACTGCATCGCTGCTCCGATCGTCAAATCGAAACTAGATCTGGAATCCACTCATCGAGCTCTACAATACCCAGAAGTCAATTTCGCCAATTGCTGCTCCGATCAAAAACCCCCAAATTACCCCCTTTGACTTCGCCGCCAGCGCCTTTGACCACGATTTCCGGTTGATATGAGCGTTGTTTCCCAAAACGAACACCATACGCTGACTTCATTCGTCGAGAGCTTCGAAATGGTATATTATATGATATGATTTGAAGAGTTTGAATTTTACACACTTTATTTGATTTGCTAATTGCCATTAGAATGCAATTAGGGTTGATTTCGGGATTAGGGATAAAAAAAATGAAGAGGTGGTTGCTGCTAGGGTTTATAATGATATATAAATAGGCAAAACAGAATAGAAAGAATAGGCTAGATTGGATTTGGGCTTTGAACGATAATTGACCCGAAAAGCCCGTTTCTATTTCGGATCGGAAATGGGTCAACCTATATATATGTTTTAGAACATTATAAAATCAATGGAACAGGTTTCAAGTCCAAATTCCATCGTATGAAGAAGTTATGCTAAAATCAAATTATTCCAAATTGATTTCAATTTAATTTATTTTAAGGCGTTTCGAGTCCATACGATCAAACGACAAGCCCGATCGCTACAAAACTTGAAATCCTACAATAATTCACCGATACGGATCCGATGAAACTGGTTTTGTCAAAATCCAAGCCAGTAGCCAAAATGGCTATTTTTACATTAATTAAATAAATTAATAATTAATTAGTTAAATCAGATTTTCAATTTCAATTCGATAATTGACAAATTTCACCATTTTTTATTCCTCGATCATTTGCAATGATTTAGACAAATTTAATTGTCAATTTAGAGTCAATTAATTTATATTTTTCCGTTTTCACCTAAATTTCATTAATTCAAAAATTATAAATTTAATTTCCAATATTTCGGTTGAATTAAATCAATCAATAATTATTCCATTTATTATTGTCAAATAGATGGATTTAACATTGGATTCAAAACTATTACATTAATATTCACATTCCATCTTCATTTCAATTAACTTAATATTTAGATAATTAATTTCATTTATTTGTAATTAAATTCAATTTCTATATTCAAATCTCATTACTTCATTTCCATTCTTTTAAATTCAAAAAATTGCCATATTATGGATAGTATTAACACTATTGAATCAATTATCATTTTATGGGAAGAATTATTATTGGCTTACTCTTATTACATTAATAATTACCATTTTATTCAAATTTCCAATTAATATAGTAATTAATTTCATTCTCTTACCAATAAATTCATTTATTATAGATTTCCTTCAAATTAATTAAAATTGATTCATATAAATTGATTTGATTTAATTGCCATCTTACTGGGTCCATTTTTACTTAATATACCTAATTACATTAGTTTTATCCCATTACACTAATTTACGCCTATTTACATCTTAATTTGAATAAATATTACATTCCTAAATGTGTAATTCTATCAATTGTACACATTAATTAAGGATTAAAACCAATTAATGCATTTACCTTAATTCCATTCTTATACCAATTTATTACCTTATACATACATTACGTTTCTATGAAATTTATACATTCACACTTTCCGTTATTATATTAATTGTCATTAAAGAAATGTTCATTATTAGTCACTAATGATTATACCAACTCATATCACACTAATCCTATTCAATTCCCATTTATTTCACAGATTCATATTAATTAATCAACATTTACATTTGTTACTTACATTCAACTTATAACCAAGTTATACCATTTTACATTATTTCATTTATTGCAATTTCATTCAAGTTATACAAATTCAGCTTTAATTGACTTCGTTGTTACATTTCATCCTAGTTATTATTTCATTATTCAATATTTAATACCAAGATTCATTTAATTAACAATTTAAATAGTCGGAAATTTTATGGGTCATTACACTCTCCCCCACTCAAAACTTTTTGTCCCGAAAAAGAAAAGAAGGAAAAATAGGAACTTATAAATCAATATATATAATTCAAAACATAATATCAAATATAACAATATACAACATATATTATCCAAAATAATATATCCCAACACAGGAAAACAATATAATAGCGCTATAAATCCGTAATCCGAAAACGTACCTATTTGTCGGGCAAATAATGCTTAAATTATGAAACCAAAAGCAGTAGCAATTGCTTCCATAACCTGTATTTCACTTATATAATCCAAAAGAGTTAACAATTATATAAAATAAAATATTTAAAGTGGTTTCAAACAATAACAAACAAATCAATAAAAACAACAATCACTTGCATCCATGCATCCAACCATCACATAGAATCATCACAAATCAATCATTCATTCATATCAACAAAATAAATAGTTGTTCGGGTTTAAAACTTTAAATTGTACTGAATGAAAATAAACTACTAAGTGTAACCTTCACTCAATAGTCTTAGGTGAAAGTAAATAGATTATTCATACCTCTAAGCAAATTTAAAGTATCCTTACGCAAACAACCATAAACCAAAACAAACAACAAATCCAAACAATAAATTAAGTTCATCCTTATTAATTTCATTTCATATCCTTTGTTGTTTGATTTCCTTTTTATTCATTTAATGATTTCTTTTAATTCACATTTATTTCTTACAAAATTTCATTTTCATTTGTTTATTTGTCTACATTACATTCATTCATTTCTCAATTTCATTTACTTAATATCTCAATGCATTAACTTTAGTCTACAATCATATATTTAATGCATTCATCTTTTCTACTTATTTTACTTATAATAGCTCCAACCGTTTACTTAAGTTTATTAGCATTTATTTATAATACTTACATTTCTATTAAACTTGTAGCATTTCAATTATACTTAAGTTTATAACACTACAACATCAAATTCTTATTTATTAAGGTGATTCATTGAACCTTTTCATTATATAAATTTTCTTGTAAAATTTTCCATTGCATTTTCTTATTAAACATTCCAACTTTTAGTATTTGGTAAGTTATATATATGCTTTTAAGAATGTGATCGAAAGTTATACAAATTTTTCTCAATTAATTAAATGTTCAATAATAATCCTTCTTTTTATATGTTAATTTATAACTTAGCATTAAATCTCTTATTTCCTTTAGATGTTTCAATTATTAATTACCTACGTTCCAATTTACTATAATAATTGGAACTATTAATAAATGGAAACTTAAGAATTAAATATCAGGTTTTATTCAAATTATTTAAAATAGTAGATAAATGTATTTATATATCCAATTATATTTAAAACAATTTAAAATTAACAATTTTTTTTCAAATAAATCTGTAGTAAAACTACTACAATGACATTCCCACTTCGAAACTCGAAAATGAATGTCGATGATGCGGCCACCATCACCGAAATTTTTTTCGAGCGATAGAGAGGGGAGTACAACTTATTTCTTTTCAAAGTTTCTTTAAAAAAATTCTTTCAAATTATATTGAAATGTTTATAACAGAAAATACTTCTAATAATATTATTGCTATATTCCAAAATCAATTGAAAGAAATTTTCAAAACACCGAAACTTAAGTTCTAAAATTTTCAATTTTCATTTATTTTATTTTCAATCTTATTTTACTAATATTTATAGACTACACTACTTAACAACCAATATATTACAACGATAAAATATTTAAATAAAATATTTAAATATAAAATCGATAAATATGCTGGTTGTTACAGACTCCCCTCCTTAAAGAAATTGCGTCCTCCCAATATTTAAGAAGAGAACATAAAGTAACAACCATAAAAGCATATTCAACACAAAAGAAATTTGAAATAAAAGGTTCACCTTAAAGAGCACGGGAAAGCAAGTCCGGATGTGATCGCTCGATGAATTCCCTAGACTCCCAAGAACAATCCTTAGGATTTGAAGACCATTGAACTTTAACAAGCGGAACATCTTTATTTCGAAGTCGTTTGACTTCCGAAGCAATGATACGAATAGGATGTTGCTCATAAGTTAAATTAGGCGAAACTTCAATCTCTTCCACAACACCGGGCTCAAGAACAGAATCGGAATCTCGAAGGCACTTCCGTAATTGAGAAACGTGAAACACGTCATGAATAGCAGAAAATTGAGCCGGTAATAAAAGGCGATAAGCCATGGAACCAATACGTTCAGTGATAGGAAATGGCCCAATATATCGAGGCGCCAATTTTCCCGATCGACTGAAACGTACAACACCCTTCATAGGTGACACACGAATGAACACAAGATCTCCCACAGAAAATTCTAACTTCCTTCTTCGGTTATCGGCATAGGATTTTTGTCTACTCTGGGCTTCTTTCATCCTATGTCGAATAAGTTCAATCTTTTCTATGGAATCACGAATAAAATCTGGACCTAAAACCAGCTTCTCACCGGTCTCAAGCCAACAAGAAGGAGATCGGCATGGCCTTCCGTAGAGTGCCTCAAAAGGTGCCATACCAATACTAGATTGGAAGCTATTATTATAGGAAAATTCAACAAGTGAAATATGATCTTCCCAACTTCCACCAAAATCAAGAACACAAGCACGAAGAAGATCTTCAAGAGTTTGATTCACACGCTCGGTTTGTCCATCGGACTGAGGATGATAAGCGGTGCTAAAATTAAGCTTCGTTCCCAAAGCTTTTTGAAGACTCTTCCAAAATCCACTAGTAAACAATGGATCGCAATCACTAACAATAGAAGTAGGAACACCATGTAATTTAACAATCTCTTTAATAAAGAGTTTGGCCAAAAGAGGAACGGTTCGGTTAGACCGAACGGGAATAAAATGGGCAGATTTAGTAAGTCTATCAACAATCACCCATAAGCTATCATGACCCGAACGAGAACGGGGAAGGCCATCTATAAAATCCATGGAAATCTGGTCCCACTTCCAAATTGGAATTTCTAAAGGTTGTAATAACCCACTGGGACTTTTGATGCTCGGCCTTAACGAGTTGGCAAGTCATGCAATGCTTAACGAAGTTAGCGATGTCAAGCTTCATTCCCTCCCAATAATAAAGTCGCTTCATATCCGCGTACATTTTACTACTACCGGGATGAATGGTAAATTTAGAATGATGAGAATCTTCTAAAATATCTTTACGAAGATCACCAATATTTGGCACGACAAGTCTACCAAATTTCCGAATGCCGCTACGAGAATCGATATCAAAGTCTTTCAAACCTTCAATATCAATTTTATCCTTAATATTTTGGCCAAGAAGAGCCAATTCAGGATCTAGCCTTTGAGCTTCAAGAATGCGGTCTAAAAGAGAAGGATGAGCCTCAAGGCTACATAAAACAAATGATGAGCATAAATCGGATACGCGCTCTCGAATCTCACAAGTTGATAAGATCTCGAGATCGTTCCATTCGGATATCATCATAGAAACAACAGCTTGTTGTTTACGGCTAAGAGCATCGGCGACACGATTACCCTTTCCGGGAGTATAAAGAATATCAAGATCATATGGTGTAAGAAATTCGAGCCAACGCTGTTGACGCAAATTAAGTTCCTTTTGAGAGAATAAATACTTCAAGGACTTATGATCGGTATAAAGAACAAATTTCTCTCCTAATAGATAATGACGCCAAATACGAAGGGCGAAAACAATAGCCGTGAGCTCTAAATCATGAGTGGCATATCTAGTCTCAGCAGGCTTCAATTGCCTAGAAGCATAAGCAATAACACGTTCTCTTTGCATAAGAACGGCACCCAAACCAACGCGACTAGCATCGGTATAAACAACGAAATCTTGATTCCCCTCGGGAATAACAAGAATAGGAGCATCAGAAAGGAGTTCTTTTAATTTCTGAAAAGAAGCTTCACATTTGTCCGACCAAATGTATTTAACACCTTTCTTAGTCAAGCTAGTGAGAGGCACGGCAATCTTAGAAAAGTCTTTGATAAAACGACGGTAATAGCCCGCCAATCCGAGAAAACTACGAATCTCTGTCACACTCTCCGGTCTCTTCCAATCTTGAATCGCTTCAATCTTTGAAGGATCCACGGAAATTCCAGATTCGGAAATAATGTGACCGAGAAACTTAACACGAGATTGCCAAAAGTGGCATTTAGAAAATTTTGCCCTTAATTGATTACTCCTAAGAGTTTCCAACACAATCCGAAGATGTTTTTCATGCTCCTCCTCGGTTTTAGAATACACAAGAATATCATCGATAAAGATAAGAACAAACCGGTCGAGGAAGTCTTTGAAAACTCTATTCATAAGGTCAACGAAATATGCCGGAGCATTCGTCAAACCAAATGGCATGACAAGCCATTCATAAGATCCATAACGAGTACGGAACGAGGTCAATGGAATACTATCCTCTGCAATACGAAGCTGATGAAATCCAGTAGCTGAGTCTAATTGTGAAAAGACCTTAGCACCACTAAACTGATCGAATAGATCATCAATCCGAGGTAAAGGATATTTATTTTTGATAGTAAGATCATTAAGCTTGTGGTAGTCAACGCAAAGCCTAAGTGTACCATCGGATTTCTTCACAAAGATAGCCGAAGCTCCCCAAGGCGAGGAACTAGAGCGAATAAATTGCTTCGTCTTCAATTCGGATAATTGTTTACGCATCTCCTCGTTTTCTTTATTGGACATACGATACGGAGGACGAGTGATAGGTTGAGCTCCAGGAATAAGGTTAATTCTGAACTCAATTGCCCGCTTAGGTGGTAATCCTAAAACGGGTTTGAATATGTCGGAAAATTCACGAACGACGTGAATAAGAGAAATAATATCACCCTCATCATCATCATCGTCATCACGAGGATTTAAAGAATATAAAGATGCGACCAAGCTGGAAACTGAATCTTGAAGATTAATAGAAATCTGCTTAACAGATTGAGGATGTCGAAGATGAATAGTCCGCTCAGGACATAGGATATGAGCTTCATAACGGTTAAGCCAATCCATTCCCAAAATCATTCCAAAGCCTAAATAACGCATGACATGCAAATCGGCTAGGAAAGGAAAATCACACAAAATAATCTCGACATCTTTACACAATAAACTGATTGTTGCGGATCCACCAACCGGCGCAATTCTCAAAGAAGTCATTAAACACAAAACATCCAAAGAAAAAGTATCAACAAGTTCTTTTGATATAAAAGAATAGGACGCACCCGTATCAAAAAGAACTCGAATAGGATGATCACGAAATAAAATAATTCCATCCAGAATAGAATGAGAAATACCTTGGCCACGAGATGTGTTGCCAGGGGCTTGAGCAACATTTAACTTTCCCTCCTTCTTGCCTTGAAGTTTGGGGCATGAAGATATAACATGACCGGGAACTTTGCAGTAGCAACAAGAGAGAGACTTTGGGCACTTGTTCGCATAATGGTCCTTCGAACCACAATTATAGCATTCCCCACGGCTAAAGGAAGAAGTCTTCGCCACGGAGGTTGCTTGCTTCCCTTTCTTATTGGGATAAGGTCCTTTGAATTTATTTGGCCTCTTCTTGTTGTTGAAGTTTGGTTTGGAACCCACCACTTCAACATCATTCTCCCTATCCGCCTCTTTAAGACAAAGAGCGATATCAACGAGTTGGTCGAAAGAAACTTCTAATTTTAGAAGTAATGGCTTCTTGAGATTTTTGTTTAAGCCATAGACGAACCTCTGGTTCTTCTTTAAAGGGGTGTTGATGTATTCAACCCCATATTTGGAAAGCGACTCAAAAGAAGCAACGTAGTCCGTCACGGAAGAATCGCCTTGAACAAGGTCAATGAAACGACGAGCCATCGTTACTTTCTCAGCTTCTGGCACGAATTTTAATTCGAAGCGTTCTTGGAATTGCTCCCAGGTGAGATCCGTTTCATTAATCTCAGAAATAAGAAGCTCGTACCAGTCCAATGCTCTTTATCGGAGCATACTAGAGGCCACCTCAACTCGGTGAAGGTCAATAAGATTCATGCGAGAAAAGATTCGATCGCATGACCTTAGCCAAGCTTGCACTTCAATAATAGTTTCGGAACCTTTGAACGGCTCCCCCCCCCCCAAATTAGTGTAATCGCTACACAAGCGTGCAAATCCCGACTTTGGTTGAGTAGGTTCCGGGTTAGCTCCAGCTGCTTGAGCATTCGTCACAAAATCAAGAAGCTGTTGAGCAGTCATAAAAACTCCATCTTGGGGTGGAGTGCTAGACGGTACGGCTCTGGGGCGGCCTGGTCTAGACATTTTTCTCCCTTTAGAAAGAAAGAAGAAGAAGAAAAAGGTTATTCACCAAATTGAATATCAAGCAATCTTGATAGATAAACAAGGAATCATAAGGAAAATAGGATGAATCGGTACGAAGACTCGAATAAAATCCTAAAGCACGACTCCTAAGAAAGACTTAGGACGATGATCCTTGTTATAATATTCCATATTGTTCCGAAGTTTGGCTCTGATACCAAGCTGTGACGCCCCACCTCTATACCCACGCTAGCCAAGAACACTACGAAATAATGCTGTCAACTAGCACGGAGAATAAGGCTGTTGAGGAGCGACCATCCGTGTAATTGCTTTGCGCGAGCATCGATATGTCAGATAGTATAACATGCATTTCTTTAACAAGAGGGAATTCCGACATACCGACACAAACTCAAAGCTACTACACAGTGGCTATAATATCTTCGGAAACAAATATAGAAATAAACATAACATAAATCAGTCACAGACAATTCATATCACAAAGGCGGAAATAGATATGAATATTACACTAGGAAGTGTACATCAGAGTAGCGGTCTAAAAAGATCCACAATATCACAAAAGAATAGTTACATGAACTACACAAAAGAATAAGTATACATTATGGAGTCTATATCTCGAATGTATACACTAAAATAAACTACTAATCTAAGTAGTAAGCCAAAAGTCAGAGAAATCGATCCCAAGAGAGAAGTCAAGCAGAAGCACCTGTAACATCTCGGTCTGACCCGAGTATTATTTAATAAGAAAATAATAAACGGATCAGTCTAACTATAGATATCAGATGAAACGATATAGAATAAGAGATATGACTAAACACATAATAATCACAATTCCAAGCTGTGATATATATAAGTAATTGAAAATCAACGAGAGATTAACCAATATCACCAAATCTACACAAGAATCAAAGAAATACCATACTCCTTATTTCGTTCATCAAACCACAAATATTGACGATTATATCAATGTCAATCACAAAAGTCAATGACACACAAATTCACCAATGCACAAATATTGACAATAATATCAATGTCAATCACACACAAATTCACAAATGCACAAATATTGACAATAATATCAATGTCAATCACAAAAGTCAATGACACACAAATTCTAGAATTCAATACGCGAAATCCAGAAATCACAAAAGTCAATGACGCACAAATTCACCAATGCACAAATATTGATAAAACTTATCAATGGAAATCACGAAAATTGGTGAAACACAAATTCTAGAAATCATCTCAAGAAATCCAGAAATCACAAAGGGGGGGAGGCCTATCACAAACGGGAGCATAAAGCCCACCAACACGTATATCACAAACGGAATGCTAATTCCATGGTTGCTAACCATCACAAATTCAGCCGAAGCACCACAAACGGCCCGAAGACCATGGGTTGCTACCCCACCAAATTGAGTCGAAACTCCACAAAACGGGGTTTAGTCTCCCTCGCAGACAAAGAGACATCGCACATTGCCAGTCTAAATCACAAAGATGATCGTCATGATCAACGAGAAGTGTCGATTACACTAAGCTAGTAAATATATGAGTTTAGCATCATGTCCCATAACCACTAGCTTAACTTAAATATTTACGAACAAACTGTAGATTTCCACTAGAAAATTGTCACAAGAGATTCAATCGAACAAGTCCAAGAATTAACCGACGAAGTAAACGTAAGCGTTTCATACCACTCATTTTACTAAGTCGTTTAATTAGATTTCTCGTACGAGTGAGGTAAAGGTTTGTATATACTAATAGATTGGAAAACGGTTTTATAAACGAATTTGGTATTAAAATAGTATTGAAATCGTTTGAGGAAAGAGTTTTGATATTTACTACTAGTATAGAAAACCTTTATATTTTTAAAGTGACAAATCATGAAGAAGATTGTAAGAACAATCAATCACTAAAATTCACATACGAAGACGTGAATAAAATCCAAAGAAATCGATAAAGGATCCATCGAAATGGATATTCAAAAATCCCTAAAAAGAGTCATCAAAGTCATAATAGATGATAACAAAAACTAGGAAACAACACGAATCGATTAAAGTTGGAAATTCAAGCAACTAGACGAAAATAGGCAAAATTGCACAGGTCGGTCGGCCGGCTACAGAGCTCGGTCGACCGAACCTTGTTTTTAAAAAACTTCTCGGGCATCAGGTCGGTCGACCGAACCAGGGGGGTCGGTCGGCCGAACCAGAAACAGAGAAGTGCACTGCACTTTTATTAGCAGGTCGGTCGACCGGACCAGGGGGGTCGGTCGGCCAAACCTGATGCTCTGCAAATTTATGCCCATAAATTGATGTGCAACCTCCACCAATTCGCAACCGAACGAGCACAGACACTAGGGAATTATGCCTAATGGCTACCCGGCCCTATTGGCTCCTCGATGCATCACCAAAAACACATTTGAACCTCAAAGCTATGATTTTTAAGGATTTGGCATTCAAACACTAAAATTGGAATATTCTCAAAAGCAATCCAAATCAAAAGCAATTGCACAAGAATAAGTGTTAGGAATTTATACCTAACAATCGAAGATAATTCATAGACTTAGATGTGAGATTAAAAATCTCACCTTTTCACAAAATCAAACAAGAAGAAGCTTGAAAGCAAATGGAGAATCAACCTCTCTTCAACACAACCCAATTGAGCTTGAATCTAAGCTCAAAAACAAGAACATTCCCAAAATTAGGTTTAGGAATTTCTGAAATTGGTAAGAGAATAAGTTGGAGAAGAAGAAGAGAATGCTTACCAATGGGTTCTCTTGAATTTGGAGCTAGGAATTGGATATTGCAAGAGGAACTAGGGTTTTGGAGTTTTAATTTCCAATCTCTCCCACCATTAATGCTATAAAAACTGAAAAGAGAAAGAAGTGAGGGAGAATGGGGAGGAGGGGTTCAGTTTTTAAGTATAAGTTGGCTAATGGCTGAACCCAAACTCAAACCCAAAGTGAAAAGTAGCAAAAATCAACTTTCTCCAAACATATCGAAGCTTATACTCAAAAAGGTCGCAAACGGCATTTTTAACTCAATGGGAGTGGTCCCGAGTCCTAATTTGACCGTATGCAAAAAGTAGCTTTTCGGACTAAAATCCGACTAACGATAAAATATTTAAATAAAATATTTAAATATAAAATCAATAAATATGCGGGTTGTTACAGTTATGGGGTAAATAAGAAAAAGAAGGGAAAGAAAAAAAACAAAATAGAATCTTACAGCGGAATGATAAAATATAATAATCAAATATACAGTTCATGAAGCTGTTTTATAAACATTTGATTATATTTATACAATACATATCAGAGTTGCATATACCAACGAATAATAATCAATGCAGCGGAACAGATGTGATGCAGTGGACTAATATAGTATGTATTAGTAATAAAATCTTCGCCTTCGTCGTCCTGAGCTAAAGTCTTCGAATCCTGAAACGCTCAGGCTGACCCGAGAGAATTTGAAAAGACAAAACACTCGAGTCAGAACTAAAAGATCTTATGTAAGTTAAATCAACAGCAAATAATATGAGTGGAACGGCGTCAGAGATGTTTACGGGAATTGGCATCTCCTATCTAGTGTCAACGTGAGTGCAGTAACTCAAGAGATGCTCGGGATTCACATCTCCTAAGGATTCGTTAAACTATCTACCATGTAGTAATATACGCTATTATAATAGTGTCTAAAGCAAAGTATAGTATACTGAAAATAGCGCTAGGGGGTTACCCATATAGCCCTTAACACACTTTTATATTCTCATGGTCTATACAGTACCGCAATCTCCCTCGGACTGGGCGTCGTCAGAGGGCACTCCATAGGTATGGTAAAAAACAAAATCGTATAAGGCGCGCTAGGGTAGGTGACACGGCACAACTAGGAAATGCCAAGGTAGATAAACCAATTACGCATCCGGGCTGGTGGTAACACATAGCCGCAGCTACCTCCCACCTCGAGCCACACCCCCCAAATCAAAAATCAAAAGTGGCCACCGAATCAATCCAAAATCCAGAGTATAATATCGAAGGGATGTGTCCGATAAGAGGGGCTACCTCCTTGGCCCGAGAATCGCTCCTGTTTTAGCAACCTTATGTCAACTCACGGGAGTCGGGTCCACGTATATACCTTAATAGAACGTCGCCACCATCCTACTTCATTCTGGAATCTCCACCGAGTACACGGTTGTTAAAGTGGTTTTCGAAGTTGGTAGAGAGTATGACAACTTCTGATCCCAGTCCCTTTAACAACCAAACATTATTATAACACCGCGGTCATTTCAAAATAATTATACTTCAAACCAGGATATAATATTCAGTCAAAACCATACAAATACGATATCATATCTATTTTAAAACCCAAATCAAAATGATATCATTTTTATTTCAAATATATCCTTTTTCCAAAATCATAGCACTTTCAAATTTATACACTTCAAAACCAAACATTTGAAATTATAACACTTTAAAACATAATACTTTGAAATTCATAACTTCGAAACCTTTCAATTTCGATAAAACATTTCAATTCCGATATATTTTAAGGCTTTAAATATTCCAAAATTCCAAAAACAAATTTGATAATTTAGATTCAAAAATCAAATCTTCTATTATTTAGTTTTGAAATAACTTACATGATAAATCCATTTTCATTTAAATAAAACTCAAATTTCAAATAACCAAATATTCTCTTCAATTCGTCTATACTTGAAATAATCATTTAATTCACCCAGACCCAAAATCAAGTTATAATAATTATACCCTTTTATTTTTTCAATTTAATAAATTTCACATCAACCTTTAGAGTTTAATTCTTAAATAACTTCAATTTCAAATGAATCTCCAATTTATCTCCCAACCTTAATTTATTTAAATCATTATACACTCCATATTAAAATAAAATTTAAATACTTACTCACATTTATTTTTAAAAAAAATCAAACTCTGCTATTAAACTTAATTTTTATTAACAACTTATACATATCCTAAATTCAAGCATTTGAATATATATATATATATAATATTACTTATATAATATCAAAAATCAATATTCATTAAACCATATTATATAAAATAATCAAACTTTATTATTGGGCTTAATTTATATTTCAAAGCATATAGCTAAAATCAATAATAATAAATTTGACGTTTAAATAACATCTAAAATCAAATTTTATATACCCCGTATATTTCTTTACAAAACCATATAAATCATTTCAAAATATTTTTTAAATATATCTAGACCGACGGTGTCTGTATATTATTTTCTATCCTATGGTCAAGTGATACAGATATTTATCATTTCAATCCGTAAATTAAAATAAAAATACGGTTATATATCATTTCAAACCGCAATCCCGAATAAAATAAAGTGCATAACAAATTTGCAGTTTAAACAATATAAAATACAACATCCATTCATCCAATATCAATCATCAACCATTAATCACAATCATCATCTAATTCAATCAATAGCATCAATATATAACAGATAATAAACAACAGGTATCAACTAGCAGTTTATATTCAATAATAAACTAAATGAAAATTCAACTGGTAGTTTATATGCAATAAATAAATTAAATAACAATTTAATTCAATTATATTAAATTTAACTGGGATGATGATTAAAAATACGCCAAACATTCATAAATAAATTTCTAATCACATCCTAAATAAATTTAACAAACATATGAAATTTTAAAAGTTGTGGGTGGGTTAAAACACTCACCTTTCGAATTTAAATTGAATTTAAATCAATATAAACCCAAAAATTTGACAGTCTCAGAATCCGTCCAAACCAGCGCCAAAATGATCGGAATATTAATACGATCCTAACAAAAAAACCGTGCGTCAATCGGAGCTCGTATGCAAAAGTTATTCATGTTACAATAAATATTATTAAAATATTTATTGGTACACATTTAATATTAAAAAAATAAACATATAACACTCACACAGGCACATATCCATCACGCACAACACGCTTCGACCGTCGATATCTCCTAGCTCCGACCACCTGAAACCATCCTGCCACTTGCAATCGGAAGATCATCATCTCCTCCACTAACGTCTAACAACGCTGCCACCTAATTCGATGTCGGTCGCTGGAATTTGTGCCCCAAAGTTGACGCAGCCGTGACCTTACGGGGCCAATTCCCACTGCATCGCTGCTCCGATCGTCAAATCGAAACTAGATCGAGGATCCACTCATTGAGCTTTACAATACCCAGAAGTCGATTTCGCCAATTGCTGCTCTGATCAAAAACCCCCCAAATTACCCCCCCTTTGACTTCTCCGCCGGCGCCTTTGACCACGATTTTCGGTTGATACGAGCGTTGTTTCCCAAAACGAACACCATACGCTAACTCCATTCGTCGAGAGCTTCGAAATGGTATATTATATGATATGATTTGAAGAGTTTGAATTTTACCCACTTTATTTGATTTGCTAATTGCCATTAAAATGCAATTAGGGTTGATTTCGGGATTAGGGATAAAAAATGAAGTGGAGGTTGCTGCTAGCGTTTATAACGACATATAAATAGGCAAAACAGAATAGAAAGAATGGGCAAGATTGGATTTGGGTTTTGAACGATAATTGACCCGAAAAGCCCGTTTCTATTTCGGATCGGAAATGGGTCAACCTATATATCAAAATATATGTTTTAGAACATTTTAAAATCAATGGAATAGGTTTCAAGTCCAAATTCCATTGTATGAAGAAGTTATGCTAAAATCAAATTATTCCAAATTGATTTCAATTTAATTTATTTCAGAGCGTTTTGAGTCCATACGATCAAACGACAAGCCCGATCGCTACGAAACTTGAAATCCTACAATAATTCACCGACACAGATCCGATGAAACTGGTTTTGTCGAAATCCGAGCCAACGGCCAAAATGGCTATTTTTACATTAATTAAATAAATTAATAAATAATTAATTAGTTAAATCAAATTTTCAATTTCAATTCGATAATTGACAAATTTCACCATTTTTGATTCCTCAAACATTTACAATGATTTAAACAAATTTAACTGTCAATTTAGAGTCGATTAATTTATAAATTTCAGTTTTCACCTAAATATCATTAATTCAAAAATTATAAATTTATTTTCCAATATTTCTGTTTAATTAAATCAATCAATAATTATTCCATTTATTATTGTCAAATAGATGGATTTAACATTGGATTCAAAACTATTACATTAATATTCTCACATTCCATCTTCATTTCAATTAACGTAATATTTAGATATTTAATTTCATTTATTTGCAATTAAATTAAATTTCTATAGTTCAAATCCCATTAAATTGATAAGTCTTCATTTTCATTCTTTTAAATTCAACAAACTGCCCTATTATGGATAGTTTTAACACTATTGAATCAATTATCATCTTATGGGAAGAATTATTATTGGCTTACTCTTATTGCATTAATTATTACCATTTTATTCAAATTTCCAATTAATATAGTAAGTAATTTCATTCTCTTACCAATAAATTCATTTATTATAGATTTCCTTCCAATTAATTAAAATTGATTCCTATAAATTGATTTGATTTAATTTCCATCTTACTAAGTCCATTTTTACTTAATATATCTAATTACATTAGTTTTATCCCATTACACTAATTTACGCCTATTTACATCTTAATTTGAATAAATATTACATTCCTAAATGTGTACTTCTATCAATTGTACACATTAATTAAGGGTTAAAACCAATTGATGCATTTACCTTAATTCCATTCTTATACAATTTATTACTTTATACATACATTACGTTTCTATGAAATTTATACATTCACACTTTCCGTTATTATATTAATTGTCATTAAAGAAATGTTCATTATTAGTCACTAATGATTATACCAACTCATATCACACTAATCCTATTCAATTCCCATTTATTTCATAGATTCATATTAATTAATCAACATTTACATTTGTTACTTACATTCAACTTATAACCAAGTTATACCATTTTACATTATTTCATTTATTGCAATTTCATTCAATTTATACAAATTCAGCTTTAATTGACTTCGTTGTCACATTTCATCCTAGTTATTATTTCATTATTCAATATTTAATACCAAGATTCATTTAATTAACAATTTAAATTATCGAAAATTTTATGGGTCGTTACAGCGTTGTTAAGTGTAAATTATATTATTTAAAAATCAAATTCTTATAAAATGTATAACTTTTTCGTACAAGGTTGAAATTAAATGCGGTAAGTTTTGTTGCGATCATATTTGCGAATACTACATTATGGAATTAGGTTCGCAAAGATTTGAGCTAGTAGGAATTTGGGTTAAAATTGAACGCCGATTCGATTTTAATTCAAACCAGAATGCCTCGGCGACAATAGAAATCTTGGTGAGTTAAACTCAATTTTTTGTTAACTAATATGTCATGTAGTTGATAAAAACTTATTAATTGGATGTTTGGATGATTTACTGTTTTATTAGTTGGTTTGTTTTTATTCCTGCCCCTGGAGCGGATGGCCTTTTTTATATATGCTTGCCTATTAGCGGATGACCCATATTATGTGATTATTTACTGTTTGTGATAAAAAAGGACAAATTGGAGGGATCCAAAAGGATTTCTCGCCACTGTTGATTTTATTTTACATGTATATACCCTAATATATATGAGTTGTGATGCCGTGGGACAAGTTAGAGGGATCCAACAGGATTCCTCGCAATTGTTGAACTGTTTTCAATAATATTCTTGTATATGAATCATTGCATATCAAACCTAATTGTTTGACACTATTGGTTATGACATTGTTATATGTTCAAAAACTTAACCCTGTAGTGATAGAAAATAAATATCGATATTGGTTAAACGTTGGGTAGCTATTGGCCTCAAATTTATATTTTAAAAATACTAAAATTATCATTTGAGTTGAAGTTTTTTTTTGAGACAGGAAATGATTTTTAATCTGAAATTTGGTTTTGAAAATATTTTGTTTTAAAGGATTTACTTCTATTTTACTCCAACCTTTTTATCTGTCTTTTCTAAGTTATTTATTTATAGCTAATATTGTTTTGAAGATTATTTATTTATACTAATGTTGATTAAAAGTTATTTATCAATATTCTAGTATTTTGAAAAGTTAGATATTTAAATATTTAATATGCCATGAAATTTATAATAAGGATTTATCAATAATGTTTTGGAAATAAATTCTTACTATTTATAATAATGGTAAAGATTAATTATTATGGTTTATTTAATAGTGTTTTGAAATTGTTAATTATTATTTTTAAGACATTTTGAAGTTAATAATAATTATTTATTTTTAATTTTATTGTTAGTAATTACTATTATATAACAATGATTTGAAGTATATTACTTTTATCATTTTATAAATGTTTTCGAGACTTATAAATAGGGTTTTACAAATGGACTTGAGTTTTATAAGAGGGGTTTCATAAAATGGTTTGAAGACTTCAAAGAAGATTATTTACAAGGTAAAGGTGTTTTATAAATGGTTAGACATTTAAATGAATTTTGGAAATGGGTTTATAGATTTATAAGAGGAGTTTATAATTAGTTTTATTGATGTAAAAAGAGTTTATAAAGGATTGGAGAAACGATTTAAAGATTTTTATAAATGGTTTTAGAAAATTTTAAAATAGTTTATAAATGGGTTTTAGAGATTTATAAAGGAGTTTATAAGATTTTAGAATTGTATAACAAGGAAATCTTCTCTATTTTGTGAATATACTTATACTGTTGAGGTAAGTATATGGATATTTTCCAAGTATTGAAAATGTAGGGATTTGTCTGTGTATCTTTGTAAAGCCATTTTTATACAAGTAGTTTACAAGATGATTTTAATCGATGAAAAGATTAATTAAACAGGTTAATGGTTGCTTTTGTGCTTAACGAATGTTGGTTTTCCCTATGGAATTAAATCTCTGATTTGAATGTGTGTTTGATGATAGTTAAATAAGAATTGTACACATTAATTAAGGGTTAAAACCAATTAATGCATTTACCTTAATTCCATTCTTATACCAATTTATTACTTTATACATACATTACGTTTCTATGAAATTTATACATTCACACTTTCCATTATTATATTAATTGTCATTAAAGAAATGTTCATTATTAGTCACTAATGATTATACCAACTCATATCACACTAATCCTATTCAATTCCCATTTATTTCACAGATTCATATTAATTAATCAACATTTACATTTGTTACTTACATTCAACTTATAACCAAGTTATACCATTTTACATTATTTCATTTATTGCAATTTCATTCAATTTATACAAATTCAGCTTTAATTGACTTCGTTGTTACATTTCATCCTAGTTATTATTTCATTATTCAATATTTAATACCAAGATTCATTTAATTAACAATTTAAATAATCGAAAATTTTAAGGGTCGTTACACTCTCCCCCACTCAAAACATTTTGTCCCGAAAAAGAAAAGAAGGGAAAATAGGAACTTATAAATCAATATATATAATTCAAAACATAATATCAAATATAACAATGTACAACATATATTATCCAAAATAATATATCCCAACACGGGAAAACAATATAATAGCGCTATAAATCCGTAATCCAAAAATGTACCTATTTGTCGGGCAAATAATGCTTAAATTATGAAACCAAAAGCAGTAGCAATTGCTTCCATAACCTGTATTTCACTTATATAATCCAAAAGAGTTAACAATTATATAAAATAAAATATTTAAAGTGGTTTCAAACAATAACAAACAAATCAATAAAAACAACAATCACTTGCATCCATGCATCCAACCATCACATAGAATCATCACATGAGTTATATGACAGTTAAATAAACAACTATTAAATATGGACCCAAAACATAATTTTGGAAATATCTAGAAGAAACACGTGAGTTATATGACACAGTCATCTTCGAAGATGTCGTACTGTGCGTATAAATCCCGTTTCGTTCTCCTAGGATAAATGATAATGAATTCGTCCACTAATAATTAGGAGGTGACCTCCGCTCTTATCTTTGACTGTTTATTTCCCAAAGAACCGGGCTGAGTTCACCGACAATTATCGAAAGTTGTTTCTAAGAGATCGGGATTACATATGTTATCCGAAAACCACTTCAATCGAACTCAAGCGTTTTGAAGTGAAGACATCTTAAAGATGACGGAATTAGACGGAGCTCTTTGAAGTGGAAGGGATGCTAATCATGAGGGAGATTCCAAAATGGATGAAGTAGAAGTAGTTCCTTTGGTTTGTCCATCTCTTGGACAACTTTTATGGATGAATGCTGGCATTGCATTGTTGCCTAGGGGCAGTGTTAGCATTCGAAGTGGGAAGTGCTATATGAAAGGTAAAACGTAGCCTCAAGCCTCATCAACCATGAATTACTAAAAGAAGGAGGATGCAGCAAGGCTAGGTGGGTCGCTCATTAGGGTATGATCATCCCTATCTAAAGTCGATATTATCTCTCATTTGTATGCTTCGGGGCCCATTAACAAAAGGGGTGATCATATCTGGTACTATCCAGTAACGGTTAGGTTGGTTTTGTGTTTGTAGGGGTTGATAAGTTCGATCTTGGTGGTATTTTATCTAGAGATGCACCATGTTGGGCGGTACCCCAGTTGCCCAGTCATTATATGGAATCCGTTCTCCAATAAGCATCGTACGGACTTAGTTGTGGCCAACTACGTTGAAATGTGAGATCAGGCATTTCAGTTATATTATATTTTACTTGACCCTTAAACATTACTGTAATATCAATGGATTTTCTATAGAAAATGTTTGGTTATCGCAAGGTAAAAACCCATCCGTTTTTATTTGTGGTGTGGTCTTATGAGATACTTTTATTTTGAAAAGAGTTTGATTACTTTAAAAATCCAACTGTGTGTGATTTTCTCAAGCTGGTTTACCAGACTGACATGGATGTTATTTTATTATAATGCTCGAGTCAGACAGAGCATATTTATAGATTTCTTTGGATGCATTAGAGCCTAAAAGACATGTTGGAGGTCCAGCACGTATCTACGTATTTCATTGTATTCAGCTATGTTGTCTATTTGTTGTATTTATCATCAATTGTAAAGACACGATGTCATAACTGTTTGGGATGAAATAGATTAGTACACTTTGATTAGCGTATGTATATTACATTTTTATTTGGGTAAAGATTTGTTGTATAGATTATTTGTTCCGCTGTGACATTCTGTTTTATTTACTTTTCCCTTATCTTCTTTCTTCTTTCTTTCCCTTAATTATCCTCCCTTCCATTCAATTTGAGTGGGTCATATGTGGTTGATTGTCCGCTTAAACTATAAGGAAAAGTGGGTCATTACAATTTTGGTACCAGAGCACAACAGATCCTTGGCTTTGGTAGGGATTACTCATTATAGATAGGATCAGCGGCACCCTAATAATAAGTTTGAGTGTATATATATGAGCAGGTATTTGTTAGTGATATAAAAATGTTTTATATCGTGTTGATTGATCTGTTGAGTGGCTTATGGATTCTAGTCAATACGAGTAATTAATGTTATAGATAGGGATCTCTAAACACTTGAATAGAGAAACTCGACATAGTATTGTTTTGAAATTAGGTAAATAAAATAATTATACTTTGATTATATTTTATATAGAAAGGAATAATTTTTAAGAAATTATTGTAATATATGTTGTGTGTTTGGTTGTTAGTAAATGGTAATATTTGATTATTATCATTTGTTGTTTGTGTTCTAATAAAAGTTATTATTATAATGTAAACAAAGTAAACAATTAAGAAATGGTTTTATATAACCCTAGTGGAATTATATATAAGGGAAATGTATAAATATGATTTATAAATAGAAAGGATTCAAAAGCTGAGAATTTGAGAATTTAAAATCTCGTTGATTTTGAAAATTATTTTTCGAAGGTTTTGGAAGAATAGTAATAGTATTATTTTGAAATTATTTTTATTATAAATATTTTAAGAGGATACCAAAGAAATCGAAGCAATGAATTCACTTCGGTCGTTGGAAATAATTTCGATGATGACTGCAGCATCATTGACGTTCATTTTCGAGTTTCTAAGAGAGGAATTTCTACCATTGAAGTTTTGTTTTGGTAAAAAGATGTTTTGATTTAAATCCCAAATATGATTTGTTATATATATATATATATATATATATATATATTATGTATTATTCTAAAATAGAGTTGAAATAAAACATACCGTTTAAATTGTAAAAAAATTTAACTAAGAATTTTGTTGAAATTATAAGAAATCGTTTTTGTAACTCATAAATTGAGGAATAATAAGTTAAAACAAAGTTTTAAAATCGTTGGATATGAATGTTAAGAAAAGCAAATTAAAATGAAATTTAACTTAAGTTAAGTTAAATGAAATGAAATTGAAAAAAAAATTGACTCAAGTAATGTTAAATAAAGTGAATTAATGAAATGAGTCAAATGAAATTGAATTTGATCTGAAATGAATTAGTAAATTGTATAATAAACTTAAGTGAAATTTTATGGAAAGGTTCTTAAGTGACATTAGTATTGAAAGAGATATACTAAATAAATAAATAAATGTAAGTAGAATTAATGTGAATAATTGAATTTGATTTAAAATGAATGAAAATGAATGAAAATAAATGAATGTAAATAAAAGAATCTGAATAAAATAAGAATGAGATATAATAAGAAACCAATCGAAATAAATAAGTAAGTTGTATGTATATTATTTTATTCGCATAACTGTTTGATCTGGATTCGAGTACATGATTTCAAGATGATTTACATTGGTCTGAGTTAGAATTTTTCACTTGATTCTTGAACGGCGAACATTGGATATGGATTTTTGATAGATTTAGGGAATCTCTATCATAGTATATATCTATGCAAGGAGAGTGGCAGTTTCTAATCAAGGAACCAAATCTAAGTCCGCACTAGAATGGTCGTGTGAAAGATACTAGTTCGGAAGTGAAATTGGGCGATCAAGCGAGCGATCAGATATGGTTTTGCGTACGGATGATATATGTACATCATATAGGCTTCAATAAATTAAATTTTGACATTGGAAAATGCAAATTGGTATGGTTATGAATTAATTAGATGGATATTGTTTGATTGATGGTTTCTCTGGTTACCTTTGTCACATTTGCATATGGTTATTGTATAGTCTATGCTATATATTGATATTACTTTCTATAAGATTAGTACATGTGGATGGTGTATGCTTCGCATTTAGAGCTCACTTTCGCATTATATATTGATTGACTATGCGTGCTAATACTGATAAAGGTACACATCTTAGGTTACATGTCGTATTATTATGTTTTTCTCCTATAGGATGCCTCATCCTTGAAGATGATATGTACATTTATAGTTATATATTGTAAATTTTCCTAATCGAACCATGCAAAGGAGACGTTGGCAAAAAAATTTGAAAATTTAAGGCGTTGGAAAATTTTTGAAGAAATTTTGATGACAAAAATTTGATTTTTGGTGTTATAAATTAGAATGATATTATTTGAAATCTATGAATGAATTTAAAGAGTTAGGAAATTTTATAAAAAAGTTTCAACTTATTGGTTTTGAAAAGTTATTGGGTTTGGAGCATTTTTCTTACTTGCTAACTTCGAGGATGGAATTCTTTTAAGGGGTGAAGAATGTAATGATCCAGATTTTCTGTCATTTGAATTTGCAATATCTAATTAATTTTAAATATTGAAATATTAGTTTTATAAGTCAAATAGCTTAATTTCAAATGTAGGAATTCGTTTGAAAAATGAATTTAAATAATTTAACCTTGGATTTCATATGAATTAAAATGATTTGAAGATCTTACTTGAATTCAGGATAAATAAGATGATCATAGTAGACTATTATATTAGGATTTAAAGGTAAGTAAAATTGGTTGAAATCATTTTGTAATAATCATTTTAATTAACGTGTGAAAATAGCATTCCGGGGCATTATCTTGGATTTTGACGAAACTGGTTTCATTTGATCCCTAATAGTGAATTATTGTATGCTAACGAATTTCGTGACGATCAGATGTATCGTGTGGGCGTACGAGTTCGAAACTCTTAGAAACTAATACGGATTTTAATATAATATATAATTGGGTTTGAAAAGCTATCTTTTACATATGATCAAATCAGGTCTTGAAACTAGTTCCATTTTGTTCGAAATAGGGGTATTTAGTATGGAATACCAATGAGCACGCCTCGATAGGAGTTCGAGATTTTTTAGGCACATAATATCGGATTTCAATTAATAAAATAATTAGGCCATACCCTACCTATATCTCATTCACTATTCACAGTTATACTTCCATACCATCCACGTTCAGCCCATATGTTTTGTCCCATATATAAAATCGCATTGTCGGAGAATTTCGGTTCGTTATTTTTCAAATTTTCCTTTTCCCTATCCAACGTCCCTTAATCATGGGACAACTAGGCTGTTTCAAGGTAAATCACCAACTACAAAGTTGTAGACGATGTCGAGTTCGACCCATTTGACGGTTGGATCACCTCAGATCGTGGAGTGGCGGTAGGAATAGGAGATAGGGTCCATAGGTGATGCCGTTAGAACGGCGAAATTGTAGTTGAATGTCATTTTTTTTGGAAAAATTCTTGGTGGAGGTGGTGACTTGGAGGCTTTATTGTTGGCATTGGGGAGGTCGGGGCGACCTCCGATGGTGAAGCAGCGGTAGCCAAGGGCCTGGAGGCTCAGTGATGAGGCTTTGAAGTCACGACCATGTTGTCTTGCTTGGAAGTCATGTACGCGATTTTGAATGAGGGGATTAGGCGCGGTTAATTCTAGTAACTAGAGCTTAATGGACTAATTAAGTGTACATTATATTATCTAAAAATCAAATTCTTATAATATGTATAACTTTTTCATATAAGGTCGAAATTGAATGCGACAAGTTGCTTTGCGAACGTACCTGCGAATACTACGTTATGGAATTGAGTTGGCAGAGATTTGAGCTAGTAGGAATTTTTTTTAAAATTGAACACCTGTTCGATTTTAATTCAAAACAGAATGCCTTAACAACAACTGAAATTTCGGTGAGTTATACTCATATTCTTGATTAACCAATATGTTATTAGTTGATAAAAATCTGTTGATTTGACGATTTACCGTTTTATCAGTTGGTTTGGTTTTACACCTACCCTGGAGCGGATGAAACTTTGCCAAGTAGAAGATGATCCATATTATATGATTATATATTGTTTGTGATGCAGGCTGATAGGTTGGAGCGATCCAACAAGATTTCTCATATCTATTGATTTAATTTTACATGTATATGTGCTGATATATATATGAGCCGCGATGTAGAGGGATAGGTAGGCGGGATCCAACGGAATTCCTCGCCATTATTGAATTATTTTCAATAATATTCTTGTTATGTGAATTATTGCATATCAAACCTGATTGTTTAACACTATTGGTTATGATATTGTTATATGTTCGGAAATGTAAACCTGTAGTGATAAAAAATCAATATCGATATTGGTTAAACGTTGGGAAGCTATTGGCCTCAAATTTGTAATTTAAAAATACTATAAATTGCCATTTGAGTTGAAGTTGGTTTTTGAGACATGAAATGATTTTTAATCTAAAATTGGGTTTCGAAAATATTTTGTTTTAAAGGATTTAACTTCTTTGTTACTCCAACCTTTTTATATGCCTTTTCAACGTTATTTATTTATATTTAACATTGTTTTAAAGATTATTTATTTATATTAATTTTGTTTAAAAGTTATTTATCAATATTTTAATATTTTGAAAAGTTAAATATTTAAATAATTAATATGGCTTGAAATTTATAATAAGGATTTTTTGATAATATTTTGGAAATAAATTCGTACTATTCATATTAATGGTAAAGATTAATTAGTATGGTTTATTTAATAGTGTTTTGAAATTATTAATTATTATTTATTATTTTTAAGCTATTTTGAAGGTACTAAATATTATTTATTTATAATTTTATTGTTAATAATTATTATTATATAACAGTGTTTTGAAGCAAATTATTTTTAGCTTTTTATAATTGTTTTCGAGACTTGTAAATAGGGTTTTATAAACGGACTTGAGTTTTATAAGAGGAATTTCTAAAATGGTTTGAAGACTTAAAAGAAGATTACTTAGAAGGTAAAGAAATTTTATTAATGGTCAGATATTTGTAAACAAATTTTAGAAATTGATTTATGGATTTATAAGAGGAGTTTATAATTAGTTTTATGGATTTATAAAGAGTTTATAAAGGATTTGAGAAACTATTTAGAGATTTTTTATAAATGGTTTTAGAGATTTTTAAAATAGTTTATAAATGGTTTTTAGAGATTGATAAAGGAATTTATAAAAGATTTTAGAATTTTATAAAAAGGAAATCTTTCTTGGTTTTGTGAATATATTTATACCGTTGAGGTAAGTATATGGATATTTTGCAAGTATTGAAAATATAGGGGTTTATGGGTGTATCTTTTTAAAGGTATTTTTATACAAGTAATTTACAAGATGATTTTAATTAATGAAAATGTTAATTAAAGAGGTCAGTTGCTGCTTTTCTGCTTAAACAATGTTGGTTTTTCCTATGGAATTAAATCCTTGATTTGAATGTGTGTTTATTGATAGTTAAATAACCGACTATCAAATATGGACCCAAAATGTAACTTCGTAAATATCCAGAAGAAACACATGAATTATATGGCATGCTCATCTCCAATAATGTTGTACTGTGCGTATAAATCTCGTTTTGTTCTAGTGGGACAAATGATAAAGAAATCCATCCATTAACGGTTAGGAGGTGACCTCCGCTCTTATCTTTGACTGTTTATTTCCAAAAAAACCAAGACTATTTTTGTTGGAAATTATCGAAATTTGTTTCGAAGAGACCAAGATCGGATATATTATCCTAAAACCACTTCAATCCAACTCAAGCATTTCAAAGTGAAGACATCTTGAAGATAACCGATTGAAGACAGAGCTCTTTAAAGTGCAAGTGCTACTTTCTATTAATCTTGAGTGTGATTCCAAAATGGACGAAGTAGAAGTAGTGCCTTCGGTTTGTCCATCTCCTAGAAAAATTGTATGGATGAATGCTGGCATTGCATTGTTGTCAGGGGACAGTGTTAGCATTTCAAGTGGAAAGTGCTATATAAAAGGTAAAATGTAGCCTCAAGCCTCATCAACCAGGAATGAATAAAATAGGGGAGAAGCAGTAGGGTTATGTGGGTCGCTCCCAATAGGGTATGATCATCTCTATCTATAGTCGATATTATCTCTCATTTGCATGCTTCGAGGCCCATTAACAAAAGAGGCGATCATATTCGATACTATCCAGTAACGGGTAGGCCAGTTCTATGTTGGCAAGGGTCGATAGGTTTGACCTCGGTGATATTTTATCTAGAGATGCACCATGATGGACGGTATTCTAGTAGCCCAGTCATTGTATGGAATCCAATCTCCAACAAGCACCATACAGACTTAGTTATGCCCAACTATGTTGAAAGTGAAACACAAGCATTTCAGCTATATTATATTTTACTTTGACCCCTAGACATTACTATAATATCAATGGATTTTCTATAGAAAATGTTTTGGTTATCCTAAGGAAAAAACATGTCTGTGTTATGTGCGGCGTGATCTTATGAGATAATTTTATTTTAAAAAGAGTTTGATAACTTTAAAAATCCAACTGTGTGTGTTTTTCTCGTGCTGGTTTACTTGACTGATTCGGGTGTTATTTTATTATAAATCTCGGGTCAGACTGAGCATATTTATATATTTCTTTGGATGCATTGGAGACCAAAAGATGTGCTGGAGGTCCAAGACGTATCTACATATTTCATTGTGTTCAGTTGTATTGTCTGTTGGCTGTATTTATCAGCAATTGTAAGGACATACTGTTGTAATTCTCTGGGCTGAAATAGATTAGTATACTCTGATTAGTGTATGTATATTACATTTTTCTTTGGGTAAATATCTGATGTATATTATAGACTATTCGTTTCGCTGTGAGATTCTATTTAGTTTAGTTTTCTACTTATCTTCTTTCTTCTTTCTTCCCCCTAACCATTCGTCTTTTTGTTCAATTTGAGTGGGTTATGTATGGTTGATTATCCACTTAAACTATACGGAAAAGTGGGTCGTTACGTAAGCTATACTGGTAATCAAAACTAGGGCCATTAAGGTAACGGTAAATTTCTATTTACCATAGCATTACAATCAATTAGTTATCATTTTTGAGTCAATTCGGTATACCAGGATAATCATTATCGTAATGGTAAATTTAACATTTTCTACGGTAAAACATCAATGATATTTTATCAAAAATAATTATAATGTTAATTATCAGTCCACTAATAGTACATGGATATTCATGCAAAATCTTGTATTGTAGGCATTTAGGAGCAAAGAAAATACTATTTGATAGTTCAATTCAAATGATGCTAAAATACATTTAATTTGTGTTTTGTATTATGTGATATGATGAAATGTATAATGCAGCATCATTACAGTATATAATATATGTCACGTTGTTGATATTCTAGACAAGCATCAATTTATCACTACCAGTGTACCGATTATCGATTTATCGGTATACCGGTCAATCAGTAACGGCAATGGTGATTAATTTTAACTTACCAATAAAAATGATATGGTAATGGTATTCATAAAATGGTAATGGTAACCATTACCATAACATCCCTAATTAAAATTCTATCTAGTTAAATCGGATGATGATAAGTGTGAAAACATCTAGGTCTATCTAGTTTCAGACATGTTTGTCTAGTCTATTTATAAATTTATAGCACATAATAGCTTATGTAAAAAAAAATATTAATTCCTTGTTTTTGTTTTAATTAATGTTTCAAATTATTAGTAATGGATCATACTCGGTTGAAATAAATGTTAGATCATGATAGGCTTATATGCTAAATATTTGAGGTTCCAAGTCATAATCCTATACAAACAATTAAAAATTACCCTACATACAAAATACAAAATTCAACATTAAAACTTCCAAAATCCTATACTTTTGCAGATTGAATTGAACCGCTTAGTGAAGAAAGAAGAAAATGGAAGCTTTTATAAGCAAAACAACACTAAGTGAACACTCAAGGCAAACCATTGCAATAAGAAAACTTTTAGTTAGATTTGTTCTTTGTCATCATTGATGTTCGAATGGAAAATAAAAGGTTTAGTAATTTTAGAGATGGATTATGATTGTAGACATGAATATTGAAGGAAGGAAGTTTATAGGATTGGATTTTATGTTTAATGATGGATAATATATGCAGTATATTTATATGGAGTAATCTATTCTTCGAAATATTCTAGTATATCACCATTTGAATTTTATTTAAGGAAGCTTATCTAATACGTCTTATATCTAGGGATATTTTATATATAACAATTTTTTAGGCATTTTGACTTACTAAACTTATCATCATATGGATTTCGTTTAGGAAGCTTATCCACCGGACCTTAATTCTAGGCATATTAAATTACCATGTGGTGTTTTATTTATTTATTATTATTAAGACATATTTTACGGTATTTCCCGTCTACATCAAAAAGTATAACATAAAAGGTACTACAGCCATTATTACAAAGTTAATGCTGAATGATATATGATGTATATTTATATGTTTTAGTTTATTCTCAATAGTTTTCTTTAATTATAGGTAGTCCGATATACAACCTTATTTTTAGGTGTTTCAATTTACTAAATTTATCATCATTTGAATTTTGTTTAGGAAGCTAATTGGTTAGATCTATAATTATCGCATTGCCAAATATTCAATTGTATTTTTAGGCATTTTGGTTTACTAGATTTACACCTTTTGAATCCTATGATAAAAAACTTATATATATATATATATATATATATATATATCACATCTTATTTCCAGCAATATCTTATACACGTCACCATTTTTTAGGCTTTCCAAATCACTAAACTTATCACTATTTGAACTTTGTTTAAGAAGCTTGCCTCTAAGATCTTAATTCAATGGTATTAAATTATTGTGGTGTTTTATTTCTTTTTTTAATTATTCAAAGGGGTTTTTTAGTAGTTCAAGTCTACAACAAAAACGTGTGATTCCATAATAGAACAAATATTATTTCAAAAGTTCTAGGTATCTTAAATATTATTATTTAAAGTCATAGTTTACAAATATTCTTTTTACTATTATTCAAGGTCGCCAAGATAAGTCTAGGGGAGCTATAATTTACTTTAAAGGTAATAAGGGATCCTTCCTAGTTTCCACGTCATATATAACATAAATAATAATATAATATGCAAATTTGAAGCACTATTGTTAGTAATTAACAAATTAAAGAAATAATTGTTTTAGGGTTTTAAATGGAAGATTATGAAAGAAAATGGACAAATAAATTGAAGTTTAATGCATAATGTGAGAATGAAAGTGAGTTTTTAGAAATAAAATATAACGGAACATTCTTAACTAGGGGTATGTTGTCAGTTTCAAAGCTTAAGCTCATAACCGGCCCCACAATCCAATCCATCAACCAATTGTGCCAACTTTGTTTTTGGTGTTTACATAGTTTAAAATAAACAAATTTTAGTATTTTATATGTAATATCATTTACGATTTATATTTTTGTGAGCGATAATAGAGTGTACAATACATATATATTTAATAAGAGTAAAGCAAAATAAAATTTTAAAATCTTTCATTTAATAAAAACTTCCAAGGCTACTTAAATTTATCCAAGTATTATACATTCAAATCTCTATAATTTAAACTTTAGCACTTATTGGTTTTTTAATTCTTTCCTACCATTTCGTATTTAAATACCTACAGTTTAAGACACTACTATAATTTACAAAGTTCTACATAATTTTCTAGTACCATTTTATATTCAAATGTTTAGTGAAATAAATTAACTAAATAAAATCAAAATTTAATTAATCAAGTTAGACTCGCTTAGTTGGCATTGTGTGTACACACGAACCACAATCGTATTATCAAAATCGACAAAATTAATTTTTCATTCGAATATAAAATAATAAATCACGTAAAAAGAGTTATATACTTAAAAAATTGTAATAATTTTAAGTTAAAGGTTTATTTATCCCAACAACTAATGATATCACCTTACATTGCAT
The DNA here is from genome assembly GCA_030765085.1 of Allium cepa. NCBI lineage: Eukaryota > Viridiplantae > Streptophyta > Magnoliopsida > Asparagales > Amaryllidaceae > Allium > Allium cepa. Next base: position 198,397,359 of record CM060946.1, read on the forward strand.
ATACATACAGAATATATACATTGTTTTTTTTACAGCATTAACAGAACATATTAGTTATAGTTATAAAGTAAACTAGAATGGAAATCAAAATTCTATATAAACATGGATGGCAATAAGTATGGCAACATTTAGGTCTAGTTATCAAACATGTTTGTCCCCGCTAATTATATGTTTATATAACACATAACAACTTATGTAAAAAATATTAATTCTTTGTTTCGGTTTTAATTGAGGTTGCAATTTGTGATGGATGGACCATATTTGGTTGAAATAAAGGTTAGATCATGAAAGACATATATGCTAAATATTTGAGTTTGTGAATCTTTTCTATTCTTGATGGAGTGGGAAAACAATACAATGAATATAGTGAATTTTATCTTCCTAAAACAAACAAATACATCCCTAATCATAAATAATTTTAATTATACAAATCTTAGAATATCCAAGATTTTAATGGTGCTAGGACATACTAATCTTACGTATTATAAAAATAACCTTTAAACTGTCTGTTTTAAATTAACTTTTGTACAATTAATCAATACATAACGTTTAATATATAATGTGTTAATTACTCTTCTGTTTTGTGTACAATTACATTTTGATATTGAACGACCTGTTAAAATCAAACTGATTCACTTCGATCAATTTGACATGGTTTTAAATTAAATTGATTTATAACCAATCAATAAGTGATTTCTTTTATTATCGAGTTAAATAAATTAACCAAATTTTTTATGTTAAAACTAAGAGGGTGTTAACAATTATTTAAATTAGTCTAATAATTTAAATAACTTTAGTGGATATTAGGACCTGTCCTTTATTTTCAAACTTAATATCTAAAAACTCTTCTCAAGAATAAGTTTTACAAAACACCCCTGTTGATATTTTCAGCGAAAATGCACGTATTTAGAGTTAGAAGTGCAAATATTTGCAGTTTAAAATGCAAATATGTGTATTTTAAAATGCACATATTTGTAAAATAAATATTCGCAGTATGGACCGTAAATATTTAAAGTATGTATTCTTGATGTGTAGGCTACAAATTCTCATTTTATAAAAATAGAAAATTATTGTCAAAGACAAAATTTATCAACGTTTTAGCCTCAAGAACAGACCTTCAGTAATTTAGCCTGAAAACAACTTTATTTGTGTATCAGTTTTTAGTTATTGATAGCAGTTTTTAGTTATTGATAGCAGTTTGTAGTTTTCGGTAGCAGTTTTTAGGTATCAGTTTTTAGTTTGGTAGTAGTTTTGAAAGAATGTTTGTCCTTATGAATAATTTTGGAAGAATGTTTGTCCCTATGAATAATTTTTCGGAGAATGTTTATCCTTGTGGTTAAAATATTAAGGTCGCGTACTTGAGGCTAAAATATACAAATTTTCGTGCTTTAAATTAATTCCTCCAAATATTTGCAGTTCTAGTTGCAAACATGTGCAATTTAAAATACACATCTTCACTGAAAATAATAAAAGAGATTTTCTGTGAAATATGATTTTGCCGGAATGAAGTGAATTTTAAAACTTTTGAGTGAAACATCCCTAATTTTTATATATCCTAGCGGTAGCATAAGAATGGTAAACAAAAACTATTTAATTGGAAATTTATGTTTTTTTAAAGTACAATGGACATTTCAAACATAAGTATGAAATATTTTTTAGTTTCGTTTAAATCAAAAACCCGATCTAAATAACTAAACTTGATCGGTTTGATTTGATTTTCAAATTGGTTAGTTTCGGTTTGCTTGGCAATTAAACGTTCAGCTCAATTAATTCTGCTTTTACGATTGTAGTAACTTTCAACTATGACACGTAACTCATTATATCGGACAGACAAGCCCATGAGCCCAGGAATGAAAAAAAAAACAGTAATTTATTACAAATTAGATCTACCTGTTGTTTAATCCTAGCTCTCAAGGACGAAAATTCAGTAGCTCTAATCAAGCATCAGCTGCTTTGTACTTTTCAATGGAGGTAAGATTTTCTGTTTTTTTCTATATCTGATATAAAATTTTCAAAACTGCCGTTCTTTCTTTTTTAGGTCAATATTTCTTTCTACAAATTTGTTACTTCATCTGATTTGTTCAAGTAATTTATTTTTCTCGCTATATGGGATCAATTTGATGTTGATTGGGTTTTTGTATACGGTTTTTTGATTACTGGTGATTTATAAGTTTTATTCTAGTGGGAAGAGATCGAATGACTTATTCGGATTATATTTGCAGCTAATTTCGCAAAATTTGATTCATAAATTAGAGAAATTCAGATTACAAATTTCGTTTCGACTTACTATTTGGGCCAACATTCATAGAAAAATCAAGTTTTTAACTTGTGATTTTGGAAATTCATAGAACTTAGCATTGCTGAAATCAACAAACGCTAAAGCACTGTGTGCGTTTACAAATACCATGTATTCATATCTTAATTAAATTAAGTTCACATAGATATATATCAAAATATGAAATTTTGGAACAAGATGTGCACAATTTCAATTATTATTCGAATTATTAGACCTATTTGATAATGGTTGTATTTTGTTTGAATATAAAACATTTATTTATGATAAGAGTACTAGTCGATGAAATATTAAAGAAAAAATAAACGACAATAAATGAAGTACAGAGAACTTATTTTAAAACGTTAAAACTTGGATGGTAGCCCTAATTAGGATAGACAGAGTTGGAGGAATAGAAAGCAAGAGGATAATTTTGTTGGTTAAAAAGGACGTATTATGAAATGAGTGTCCTTTATTAACAATAGAGACAGAGATACAGATGTATAATATATTAGAATCTAAGATGACCATGAATAGAAGCTTAGTTGGGTAGAGCTGGCCCACAGTGTTAGTTGCATGCTAGTGCTAGGTAGCCAACACATACAACCTCTAACCGTTTTGTCTATGAAAATGGTATTTTCATATGTTTGAGAGAAATGTTAACATGTACTCTAATAATAAAAAAATAAATCGTTAATTTATATTTTAAAATTGTAAAAATTCCAGTTTTGATGATGTTTAAGAATATCTTGGCAATATTACAACCTTGACATGTGATGTCCCTTGACAAAATCCTTTGTTAAACAGATAAAACTTGCAGATAAATTTAGTTGGTTATCTCATATTTCAAAATTTTGCTTGATGAAATTTTGATTTACAACGTAACAGTACGTTTGGCGGACGTGGAAAAAAAAAAAAAAAAAGAAGAAGCAAATTCATCACTTGTGAAAGAATGGCCATATACATGGACAATAAGGAATAAGTTTATCTCATATTGTAAGCTTCTTTTTCATACAAACGTTACTTAAACAACAATAAGGAATAAGTTTAAGATCATCGATAGATCATTTCTGTTAGAACCATAAATGTATAGATGTATAGATTGTAAATAAATTAGGGTTTTGAAAATACATGCTAAACTGAGAATCAAGCGATTATGGGAGGTTGGCTCTTGAGCAGAGAAGAAAGTGATTTTCTGTATGGGTAGAGAGAGTAAACACTAATTACCTGGGCATAGTTACAGCTGCAATTGAAACGTGTGCAAGGAGTGAGAATGTCAGAAATATCCCTTGCCCATTAAATTTTTAACCAACGACCAAGAAGGTTATTTATGTAATTTCAAAAGTTTCAAACGAGTGTATCCTCCTTGTATATAGATGATATACAAATATTATCATGTCAAGGGGTTTTCATAAAAGTGATAAAGGAACTGAATTCAGTTAAATGGCAAAAATGGATTTGAATGAGAAAGAGTAGGTGCTCAAACTTTTCATTAAAAAACAAGAAGAGTAGTTGGACTAATTAAGAATGTCAAGGTGAGGAAGTAAGAATCAATTAAAGACTTGAAGTAGAAACTTACCAAAGACATCCCAAAAACAGTCTCATAAATTACCATATATTTGACTTGCACATAGCTTTTCTCAAATGTTATGAACTACTCATGCTCACGCCAACTTATGTACTAAAACAGCACAAAAGGCAACACTGTTTTCTTTTTCTTCTTTTGAACATGGATTATTAATGCCCACAAGCGTCAATCTCGAGGATCGAACTTCTGACCCTCAATCTCATATTCTGAACTAGCAACCAACTAAGTTTAGCAACACTGTTTTCTTGCTTTTACCCAACAAGAAACACCAGAATGTTTGTTTATTTTCTGATTCCAAATAACCCTGTATAGATAAGCAAATAAGGAACCATTTCAACTTCAATTTCATATTTTATTTTCATGAATTATTTATAATAAAATTGCCTATGCTTGCTGAACTGTAAAAGAACCTGTTTGAAAGGTAAATTATTTAAATTGTAACACAGTAGCGACGATGGTAAAGAAGTATACTGTTTTGTTATACCTTCAAGGGGTAAAATACTGTCTGTTTCCAACAAAAGCAAAATACGGAGGAAAAACAATATAACCAATAATATTGGGAAAGTTTGGAATGTGAAAAAATTCGAACAATCTGATTGAATGGATGTGAACTGATTGATCGGCATAGACTAAATGTACGAATTACAGCGATTCAAGATTGAAAGAAATGTTTTTAAAGTATGTTATTTTTGCAGCCATTAACATTGAAAGAAATGAAGTGTAGCGAATTTATTTTGCCAACTTATGTAATTTAGAGTTCTTATATATTTTAATGAGAAAATGAAGATTAGGTGAATGAGGATAAAAACTTGTAAACATGTTTATGTTGTCTTCCATAAAGTTTTGCTTTTAGGAAAATCGATCTCAAATGCATGCTTTTATCGGTCTAATGTGAATTAGCATTTGAACAAGATGCAAACAAACAAGCCACATAGAATTGCCAACTTTGGACCAGATACATATTTGTTAATGAAATGGAATACCGTGAGATATCTGGAATAAATACAAATTGCATCTGATCAATTGATGTTTTCCCTCCACTTCGTTTTAGTTTACGCACTTGATGATGAACCATGGATATATTAATCATTCTGCTTAATGGTCGCATCGTACTATCGTACTATCGTAGTATGTTTTGTTTACATACATGCATTCCCCTATTATATGATACATGCTTGGATGTACTCAATGATTCTTGTTTTAATGCCGACGAATGTTTGATTTTTTTTTTAATGAGATTTCGTATACTGTATCATCTTATCATCAATGGTTTCTCTTAATTCACAATTGTGTGCGATTAGTTATTGTTAGTTCATTGCCTAACATCATTTGTTACAGAAAAAGAAGAATTTGAACGACCCAATAGATGTATATGCTGTTCAATGCGGCAAATGCAAAAAATGGAGAGTGATTGAAGAGAAAGAAGAATACGAAGCCATAAGAGAGCGCTTCACCGAAGATCCATGGTTTTGCGAGAAAAAACCCAATGTTTCATGCGATGACCCTGGTGACATGGAGTATGATACAAGTCGAATATGGGTTATCGATAAGCCCAATATTCCAAAAACGCCTCCTAATACAAAGAGGTCGCTTACATTGAGGAAAGATTTCTCCAAGTTCGATGCATACTACATAATGCCCAATAACAAGAAAATCAGGAGCTTAGGAGAAGCACAGAAGTTTTTAGAAACTTACCCTGAATACAAAGATCAGTTTTCATTATCGGACTTCAATTTTTCTACGCCAAAGATATTGGAAGAAATGATTCCTAGAAAGGTAGTAAAGGATGAGAAGGATTCGCATGGTAGTAATAAGAAAATGAAGATAAATGAAGAATGATCTTATTCTTGTGGGGGCATAAAAGGAGTAGTAACAGTAAAATGAAGATAACGAAGTTTGATCGTATTCTTGTCGAGCCGGAAAAGCTTCTATTTTATCAGATACTATTATAAAGTGGGTTTTGTCTATCTTATGAATCAGTATTCATATGTTTTTTAATTACATTTAAAGTTCATATGCAGAAACTGAGTGGTTATAAAATTCAGGTTATAAAATTCTTTTGCTTTACATTTTACAAGCCGTATCATATTGTTATTCTCAACGCTTTTCGTATGCTGATATGAATGCAATTCATACCAGAAAGGAAAAAAAAAGAAGATAGATTGAATTATGGAGTGTCTGCATGAATTATCTACAGTTCAGACCAAAATGATTTGTTTAGAAAACAACGAAACACATTGTACGAAAATTTTTAGGCACCAGTAATCTATAATCTATAATGTTGTTCAGGCATATCTTCTACGTTAACAATAAGAAATTTAAAGTCTTTTAATTTGCTGGACCTTTTGAATTTTGTATTAATAGGCGAAAAAAACACAACAAAATTAGTTCATTTTGTCTTTCATTCTCTTCACTTTCTCTCTCTCCTTTGTTTTTGAGCCATAGACAAATCCTTCTCTTCTTTCTCTTCAATAATTCATTTAAAAATAAAATATTCTTAAATGTAAGTAAAACTTTTGGGCAATGGTTTTCGCAATTCATCAGATCTTTCAATTTTGGGTGTACAAATTTGATATGTCTTTGTGTTAACTTTGAGGACCAGACAATATTTTTAACTGCATCATCTTCGTGTTGAATTTTGCTTTGAAGGTAATGACTTGTCGATGACGCTATAATGTTTCATCGATTAATCTTTAATATTCATATTCCACAAATTCTAGCAATTTGAAACAAAAGTAAATCTCATTTTCATGATGGTTGTTGAGACATTTGGAGAAGGAAAGCTATATTCTGAAGCGTTAAATCCATGCCGATTCAACGATTATCCTAAATGAGGTACAATGAAATATTGATATAGTCAAAATTTACTATTCATTTTTCTTATTTATTTCTTTCTGCCTATAGACCTTATAATTTTATGTGTCTTTTTATATGGTTAGTTTGTGCATTTATAGATATGAATAGATCATATAATTTAGGACATTCTGAAAAGCAACTTAGCTTGTGCATTTATACATCATGAATTGATCTTATAACTTAGGACATTCTAAAAAACAACTTGATATGCATGCGAATAATGAATTTTTTTTCCGAAAGTTTAATGGATATATGTATGTGTATACATAAACGTGACCATATTTAAATCAAATTGATATAGAAGAACACTTTCAAACAAGGATGAATATTTGAATATATAAAATTTTGTTTTAGCATTTTCTTTTGGTAAATATATATTTTATTCATCATCAAAGGATATATAACTCATCTTACAAAAATATGAACTTGGCGTGTGTTTTTTAGAAAAATCGGTTTAGTATTTTATTTTCAGATATGGTAACATATAACAAAATATGTTTTTCATAATGTCCTATTTCATTTGAGTTAATTAAGTTGATTTAATGATATATCTTAAATTTATATGTATGCCAACTTGGTCTTAATGACCTCTTGACTTGTTAAATTTACTCATCATACATATAAAACGATCTATAAAAGGATATAGAAATGATATCTATGAAGGAGAAACCATCATAAACAAATATATACGTCATATGATTATGAATTTTTTTATATTTGACATTTTCTTATGAATGTATAATGATACTAGATCCTGAATCCTAGATAGATACTTTTGTTTACCCCCGAATCAAATTATGATTATGAAAAACTTGATTTTAAGTTTTACTTGTAAGTTCTATTGATTTAAATAAAAAAGAATTAATGAGTTATGTGATCTATGTTCACATGAAATGTTTGTTATGATCTATAAAAGGAAATAGAAATGATATCTATGAAAGATAAACTATCATAAAAAGATATACATCATTTGATTATGAATTTCTTTATGTTTGACATTTCTGATGAATATATAATGACACTGGGTCCAAATTTTGGATAGATATTTTTTTTAACCTCCGAATCGAATTATGATTATGAAAAACTAGATTCTAAGTTTTATTTGTGAGTTCTTTTGATTTAAAAAACATAGAATTAATGAGTAATGTAATCTACGTTCACATAAAGTGTGTTAAAATTAAATGTTCAAATGATAATATATTGATATGTTTTTGTGAAAACATTGGAATTCGTTTATTGTTATGATAGGTAATTAATGAATGTTCATATGCTAGATCTTTGGAAGTATACTTGCATGCTAGATATGGTTAGAGTTAATGTGCTAATGAACTTATATGTTGCTAGTTCATAAGTAATTTGAGGAAGTATATAATTTACTTGCTTGAAAAATTATAAAAGTAGATAAGGAAAATAGTTTGGGACGTCGGAAGAATATGAATGATAACACCGATGATAAGTAAATCAAATGTTTTATATATTTCCTAAATGATCATTTAAGTAATGAATAAAGATAAGATATTCTAAATATCTTTTATGTAACTAAAACAATGAAATGTGAGGGGATAACTTTACATAGTAAATATAGAAAGGAATTCATTTTGCAGCATATACATATACATGTACATTTTTAAAAAAATTATGTACAAATATATATATATATATATATATATATACACACACATACATATACATGTATTTATACGCGCATGTGTGTGTATATAGTGTAGGTTTTTTAAGTGGCTCGTCCACTTTTATATATCGTTAAAAAACATATGTGAGGCAGGATGCCCTAACAGCTACAAACTCACACATCATGTCGAAAATGACCATACATATTAAATAATAGAGGTACAAAATAGTATAAAAACCACAATATTCACTTACGTACGAGACCGAAAAAAGTAAGATGCCTAAGATGGAAATAAATCCATTATATTATACTAGATCCCATTATCTATGTCATTAAGGTTAGCGGGTTTATAGTAGCTGGATAGAGCTGTAGTGACAATAAGAGTATCACTGTGAGTAGGCTTATTATTGGAATTTGACAAAGGAAAATCAATGGCCAATGATGGAATTCCAGTAGAAGGGGTATTAGATGGAGCGGAGTTAGATCAGAAGATGGATTAAGCATCTAGATTGCCAACATCAACAGGGACAGACAGAGTAGGAGCAAACTGGGATGGCATGGAAGAGGACGGTGTCAAATAGGGCATAATGGGAGTTTTAGGGGAGACCTCTGAAGAGGAACTTTCTCATGCAATAGAGGAGGGGAATAACTAGTTTCTTCAGGTTCCACTAGGCGATGAGTACAAAGGGCTTTTAAATGACCAAAGGAGTGGTTGTATTTGCAAATAAGTGGTTGCCATCAGTACGAGATTTTAACTTGACCGGTCCTGCTACTAGAGAGAGTTATAAAGTGATGAGATGGAAAAAGTCTATTTTGAGTGATTTTAATAAGAGCTTTAGCAAAACCAAAACGATCCCAAGTCATGTATTTTTATCGAAACATATAAGCATTTCAATGTGACTGGCCAATCAATCAAGGCCTTTGTGCGATTAGAGAGAGTATGGTATACTAGAGAACATTGTCCGGACAGAAATGGACATGATTTATTCATGAGCACAATCAACCGACGGACTCCATCTAGTGACAATAAACATTTTCTCATCTATAATGCATTAGTGCGAACCTGATCTACACACACGAGGTTTACCATATAACTTATTTAACTATGTTTTTCAGAATTTTTCATTATATGAGGCTGTAAGTGCATGTTTGTGGATTGTAATATTTAAATTATCTTTTTCTTGGACACTAAAAGAATTTGTTTGATAAATCTTCTTAAATAATGGCTTGATACAACAAACGACAACATGAGCTATAAGTTGTTCCCAACTTGGTAAGCATTACACTACTAAGAATGCATATTAATTAATTTTCAGATTTAAGTAGATATAAGTGCGACATAGTTTTATTCTGTATTAAACATATAAATTTTAATATGTACATCCATTTATTTTAAACCCAGAATAGACAAAGAAGGCTAAAAGTAAAATAATGATTTAATTTGGTTCAAAGAAACAACACTTCAATGTCTGGATTATGACATTTATGACATTAAATTATAATAAATAAATCGAAGAAAAATATAATAGTAGATTTAAATATCATAATACATATGGCTTAATATTACATAAGAATTTTATACTACCTATTTATAATGTGTAGTCAAATTTTGGAAAGCCAAATAATTTTTCCGTTCTACTTTAAACATCCGTGCAAATATAACAACTAAAATAATATGATAATAAAAATAATTCAAAGTAAACTAATATCATTACTAAAAAAATACTTACATATACACAAAAATTCTTTACATAGACATGTAATGAAATTTGAAATATTGATCAACCGGTGTAAAGAAATATAGTCATTAAAGCAAACTAATAAAAATAGATTATTAAATTCAAAGGCTATATTATAGAGTTAAAAAAAGTATCAATACGAATTATTCAATGGAAGCCAAGTAAACTTGAACTACACTAGTAAAATTTTGTTAATATTATTCCCAATTTTGGAATGTAAAATTTGAGAGATGTCATCATGCTATATTATCAACTATCAACTACACTAAAAAAGTTAATATTACCATAATTTCAAATTAACTAACTTAGCATATTCTCTAACAAATTTATAAAACAATTTACCCTATAATAGTTTAAAATATGAAGGACCATCATATTTGACACTGGTGCATTTAAAGAAAGAAATATCTCTAGCAGACACGATCTCAAATTTCTAAATAATTGTTGAATGAATTTACGTTTAATTTCATATGAAATCGTGAGAATAGAACACATTAGGATAAAAATATTTACTAGTTCAACTAATTAAAGAATTGTTTACAATATAAATTTAATGTTATATTTATTCCTAATTAAATTAGAGTATCGAAGACACATTGTTTCTTGAATCAATTCCCTATAATTTTGGTTAGAATAATTAATTAACATCAACTTGAGAATTAAGTTATAGTTAGTTAATGACTATTAGGTATACAAAAATATTTGATCTTAGCCTAAAATAACCAATGATTTCAATTATAAACCAAAAACACAAACATGTGAAACATTCAATTAACCTACAATTGCTTTGGACCTTATATTTATTGGCTATAATATTTAATTTTGTCAATTATATAAAATTAGGAAGGGATGTTTACTTTTTTTTATAAAAAGTGTCAAATTGAATTAGACATATTCTATGATAAATTTATAATGATCTTGAAAAGAATATTTTCTGATAGCATCAAGGTTAACAAAAGTAGAAAATAAGAATTTTGGAAAGTTATGCATTTAAATAATCAAATTAATATTTTTAGCCTCATGGACAAAAATTAGGAGGAATTAATTTAAAGGACAAAAATTCGTATATTTTTAGCTTCAAGAACACGATCTCAATATTTTAACCACAAGAGCAAACATTATCCTAAAAATTATTCAGAAGGACAAACATGCTTCCAAAATTATTCATAAGGACAAACATTCTTCCAAAGCTGCTACCGAACTAAAAACTGATACCTAAAAACTGCTACCGATAACTACAAACTGATACCTAAAAAATGCTATCAATAACTAGAAACTAATACCTCAAGAAAGTTGTCCTTTAGGCTAAAATCTGAAGGTCTATCCTTAAGGCTAATATGCTAAAAAAATTTGTCCTTCACAATAATTTCCTGATTAATAATATTCATAAATTGAAAGTATAAATAAATTACGATTTCATCAATTAACATACTTACTTTTGAAGCTAGTGTAAATTTGAAGTCTATGAATTGTATAACAAATTCAAGATACACTATAATAAGTAAAAGAAAAATAATGGTATATATATATACATATATATCTTAAATTAGAATCCAAACTAAATAAAGAATCAATTCCCTAAATTTTAGTTTATTGCTCTTCAATTTGATTCCAATTTTTAGATTAGAGATTTTATAATGTATTGGTTCTTTTTAATGCTAACTATATGGGTTAATGTTCCATTATATGATATAAATACATGATTGTATTCATTTATGATATCAAGAATAACTGAACTATAACATAATAATGTTGTTAAATTTACTAAATTACAACACTCTATATAAAAATATTATTTTAACACAAAGCTTTAGGTTTAGTGTAAATATGAAAAGAAGTAAACCTAACATTGTTTTCCAAACTGACAGCATAGCCATAGATGAGATTAATAATTTAACCACTTAACTTTCTAACTTTTATACCTTGACTAGCACTTATGTTTATAGAACATGTCAAAAAAATTTGAACTAACAGTAACGCATATATAGTTTTTATTTCATTGTTTTAACTATGTTAATACCACATATATTGATTTTGATGACAATAGCCACATAAATATAAGTACTGATAATTTTCCAAATTGTATAGAATAGTTTGCAAGATATTATATAGATCTATAAAACTATAGGATAATCGAGTTTGAAGACTGACCAGTAAAAATACTAGAGATCAAGTTTCAGAAATTATCAAGATATTTGAAGACTCGTGAGTTTAGAGACAAAGACATGAAGAGTCCAATAATATAGTTTATAGTTAATAAATAACAGATAACTTGTTAATGTCCTTAAATAGCAACTTTCTCTTCTTGAATACTCTCTTATCAAACTATTTATTTGATTATCCAAATATTTATTTATTTTCAAAATATATGTCTACAAATACCTTATAAGATTTTGATATATTTAAAAACTATGTTTAAAAGTTTTGCAAATTATTAAAATTTTATTAACACTTTAAACGGACTATTGCTTTTCAAAATTAATAAGGGTATGTCGACAAAGGCTACATAGGTATATCGGCATATGTACTGTTGAAGAGGTGTCTTTTGAATTTTGAATAGTTGTGATTTTTTATGAGATCTCTTCGTGAATAGACACTTCCATTCATACACTATATAAATGGGACTAAAAAACAAATTTTATAATTTGCTTTCTCTACTTTCTTCTTACTCTAAATTCTCATTATATATTTCACAAAATCAACTTTCTATACTCTTCAAATTTACTCAAATTCAATCTCTACTTTACTACATTCATTCTTTACAATCTACTACCTAATTTGAAAGTATTCTCTCATCAATGTAAAGATCAAAGCGCTACTAAAGTACAATCGTTTGTATTTGAAATCAACAACTCTCTGCTATTGACAAGCATCTTTGTCCAAGTGGTTAATTGATTCGACTTTGGTGCAGGATGTCACAAGTTCGAAACTTGCTTTCGAACGTTTATTTGACATGGGATATGTTGTCCCAATTATCTGTTTTATATAAAGTACCTGTTCAAAAAAAAAAACAACTATCTGCTATTATTTGTTTAGATATGCTTGTTGCCCATTCAAATCAAGTGGGTGTACTTGTTGCCCATTCAAATCAAGTGGGTGTGTCTTTTTCCCGTTTAAATCAACTGGATGATTTTGTTACCTGATTAAACCAAGAGAGTCCACCTTAAACACAAAAAATGTGGAGAGTGTATCTCGTTGCCTTGAAATTGAGCATGTATTCTAGTTTGCTTGCTACCTGTTTAAAGTAGGCACTAGAAAGGAAATATGTACATACATTATATAGGACTGTACATAAGATTGGTTAATCCAATCCGGCATAAAATTCCTAGTGTCATCTCTTTTACTTTTACTTTTACTTTACTTTTACTACATTTATATATTCTGACTTCATGTTACTATATATATACGTATATATATGCATATGTATATATGTATATATACATGCATATGTATATATGTATATATACATGCATATGTATATATATGTGTATATATATGTATATGTGTGTATATATGTGTGTGTGCGCGAGTGTACATGTGTTGATTATTTGTGTGAATTTAAATCTTGAAATAATTTACAAAAGCTCCATATAAGTTATAAAACATTATTCACTCCTCCTCTAGTGTTAAAGTAGCTTTAAGGTCCGTTCATACTAGTGCTACACTGTTTCCCACATTTAGTATCAAAGCATTAGGTTTTTAAAAACTCGTTATTGATTTTTGAAAAGTATAAATGGCTAGAAACAATAATTGTGCACTTTTTCACACTTTTTTTTAGGAAATCAACTGCTTGACCCCTACTATTTAGTGGTAGTAATTATACTTACTACTTATGTAGGAAAAAATTATTTACAATCCAATGGTTTAGATATTTAAAACATTACACAGAGTGAGTATACTGAATCCCAAAATGAAAACTCAATATGGATAATAGACCAAAAGACACAACCACTCAATAACTCTAAGGCCATGAGTATTTTATTTTTCTCCTCAAATAAAATGAATTTAATTGAGTTTCTATATGTAAGACCGTTTATGAAATTTGGTGAACATTGCAAGTTACACATGAGGGTACTAGTAAAGTAAAACAATTAAATTTTTTACGCTAATCAATCAATTTCAGCCTTTTGAAATGAAATTAAATGAGTCCATTTATAACATATATTCTAGGTTTCAAGATATGGTTCATTCATTGGTACCATTAGGTAAAAATTTCTCAAAAGACGATCAACTTAGAAAAATTCTTAATTCATTCCCTCTTGAATGGGAACAAAAGACAATAGTAATAGAGGAAGCCAATGATATTAGTATATTGAAAATTGAAGAGTTATTTGCTAATCTAATGTCATATAAAACATAGTTGTAGGATTGAAGAGAAAATAAGACAACCGAAAAGAAATTAATTGCATTGAACACAACAATTAACGATCAAGATTCAGATTACGATGATAATGATGATGATATTGCTCCTGTGACCTAAAATTTTAGGAAAAGTCTAAAATATATAAGATGAACAACTCACGTAAAGGTAAATAACAAAAATTCTTAAAATGTAAATGTATTTTTAGTGTTAGAATTATGGCAAATCTGGTCATCTACAAAGAGACCGCATGCAGCAAAAGAAAATGAAGAATTCACCAAGCACCGATTCATTCAAAAGAGAAAAGGGCTTACAATGTAATTTTGGAACAACATCCAGTGACAACGAACTAATATTGAAAATATCAATATGTGTTTCGTAATGATGGAAGATTAATCAAATGAAACAAAGGAAACAGCAAAATCGATATTTTTTACTTTCGTATTTCATTTTTTATTTTTATTTTTTTTGGAAATTACTTAATATAGGAATATATATATATATATATACATGTAAATTATATAAAAATATGAATATATATATACACATATATAATATGATCAGTGTGTGTGAATATATATATATATTTCTTTATTATTTAAACATTGAAACTTTAGCCTATATATCGACATATGTCACATGGTGTTGTGTAACGACGGTCGGAACAAGCTCTCCATCTCCAGCACGTGGCGTACGCATATGGGTTGGCACACACTTTGTTGTAACAAAAGGAATCTCCAATGTTACATGCCTACCAACCCATATTTATACACCACTTTTCCATATTATTTAGCGATGTGAGACTTTTCTCCAATCCAAACCGCCGTTCCTCCATTAAACATGCGAGACAACCCTAACAGTCTCCCCGTTGACTCGCATCCCCTTGCGGTAACCTTTGAGAGTACTACCGTGTCTGCATAGCCCAGTCCGTAACCTTCGGCTCTGATACCACTGTTATGTAATGACGGTCGGAACAAGCTCCCCATCTCCAGCACATGGCGTACGCATATGGGTTGGCACACACTTTGTTGTAACAAAAGGAATCCCCAATGTTACATGCCTACCAACCCATATTTATACACCACTTTTCCATATTATTTAGCGATGTGGAACTTTTCTCCAATCCAAACCTCCGTTCCTCCATTAAACATGTGAGACAACCCTAACACATGGTTATGTCGACGTACCTGGCAGAATTTAGAGAAACTTTTCAAAATTTAAACTTTTTAAATTCCCTCTCTTTTGCATTAATTTCAAAATATGAAAAGCCACCTTTTGATATGTTGCATGACAATTCCACTTCTATTTATTCACTCTATCTCATCTTCTACACAAACTTTATTTCAAAGTTCAAACTTATTATTCATTCCTTTCCACCAAAACAATTTGATAGTGTCTTCCTCAAAATCAACCCTTTTCAACCAAAGGCATTAGGCTTGCCAAAAGAATCAAAAGTCAACTTTTCAACGGTCAAGAGTCCATTGAAACCTATATTGGGTATGCTACTTATGGAAAAGACTTTTCGAGAAGATTTGAAATTTTAATGAGTTTAATTCTTATGGTTTAAGAGATCTTACTTTAGAAAATGGTATTTTGGTTTAATCGAGTTATCTCAAAATAATTTTGATTGTTTTCTCGATTTTGTTGAAATGTTGTATGCAAATTTGAATGGAAATTTTTTTAAGCAAAAGAAGGTCAAATTTAGAGCAGTGTCATAGATACTACCACTGTTTTGGATTGAAAAATTCTTAATCAAATTCTTGGTTGTAAAAGTAGTGGAAATGACCTCTCCACTTTTGAAATTGATTATGTTAATAGAAAAGTTATGCATGATTATTTTCTAATGATGAAGAGTTAGGCCTATAGCAAGACTAATCAGTCTTATTTTACAATTGTAACACCCTATGATTTGGCGTTAGTTATTTAATTAGTTAGTTAGTCAGTTAATTAGGCTCCAAAAAGGGAATTTGTGAAAATGATGGAATTTGACAACGAAACTTGCAGCATTGTATTTGTGGTGAAATTCTGAGCAACTTTCGTATTTGGAGTTTTACGATCGGAGTCCAAACGAAGAAGTTACAGACGAAAAACCGATTGAAAATGGGAATAATTCGTTTAAGAAATTAATATTTTTAATTAATTGAATGGGGTCCACAGGTTGAACCACTTAGTGTAGCGGTTGACCTGGGGCGATCAAGATTATGAAGGAGATGGTCGATCACTCTTAAGGTGGCGGCTAGGGTTTTCCCTGGCCTAATAACCCAGATCTATTATATTTTGATCTAACGATTTCTGGTTGATTCTAGCACCTATAATTATAGGCCTAACCCTTCATTCCCTTCTTGCATTTTTCTGAATACAGCAATGAAGTTCTATCATTTGTTCTTTTTACTTTCTTTCTGGATTATAAAAATAAAATATTCTACATTTATACAAATTGGATAAGAATAGAAATCTAATAAAAGGAGAAGCGAATCAACTATATGTGCATTTGAGGTAATTTACACATATGTATATATTTGTATCTATTTTCTTTCCCAATCCCAAATTTTTCTCAAATTTGTAATTCTAATATATGGATATACCCTTTTTATATATATTTCTTGGATTAAAAAGTATTTGGAGATGAATTAAAGGTTCTATTCAGATCTAGAGAATTGGATCGCTTTTAAAAGGTAAGTGGGAAATTTTATATATTGTTTATGATTTCAAATCAATTCCATTGGCTTACGTTTGATTTTTGTGCTTACATTAATTTTATTTGTGAATTGTAGGCTTAAATTAGTGTAGAAATCTATTACTTACGTATTGTTGTTTTAGATTTAACTTGAAACATGTTTACACCTAGATCTAAAAATCAGTGCTAAAGATATTATAATTTGAATGTTGTATATTTTTATTCCAAATCTGTACTTGAGTGTAAAATAAGATTTTTGGATTATCGCTTGTATATTTACCATAGTTTAATTCGTGAGAAGAACATCTGTTTTATTTTTATAAATTATTTTTTTCCACTTTTTATTCGAAAGGGCAACATTTGATTTAACAAGAATAAGAAATTATGCATTCCTTGTAATCTTTCCTTTTTGTGTTATACCAATTTATGGAAATCATAGCAAAAAATCTTCCTAAGAAATTTAATTCTAGCAAATTAAACATGGAAAGCATATTCTAGTTACATATTTATGACTAGAATATATTAGGTTACGATTAAGTAGTTCTATTAGGCGGTTTCTATGTATTTATTGCAGTAATAAAGAAGAAAAATGTTTATTCATGCGTTATTTATGTGTAACATTCGTTAGTTATTATTATATTTAAGGAAGCGAATAATTAGAATTAGAAAAGGTAGTAATTCATGTTAATGAGAAATAAAATAGGAATTTCGATTAATTAATAGGACATGAAAGATTATAACCTAAATTAAAGGGAAATTAATGAGAATAATGGATAGTATTGATTTAAGGGTTATAATTAATAGTGACAAATGGATTAACGAGACTGATAAAAATGGAATGGATGTAAAAAGGTTACATAAGATAAAAAGGGTACTCAATTAAGGAAATGTCCATTAGGATTTCATGGAAAAATTTTGTGAGCATTAAAGGGGAATTTATGAGTAGATGATTATTTAAGGTAAATATTGTTGCCTTATGTAAAAAGGGAATTAGTAAGCTAAGACTAACGTCAACGTAAGATAGTATAAGGAAAGACTTAAGATGGTTAATTGGAATTAGAAGGTCAGTGATGCGAGGTTAGTTGAGCCACTCGATAGAAGATCGCCCTTCACTTTGAGCCTACCAGAAATCAGGTGCACTTACTGATGTGAGATATCACTAATCCTAAGACCCATGACGATTTGAGTGATTGGACTTTCTTTCTTGGTTGGAAAGTATTAAATGGTCCTAATTTGGAATTAGCAGCGGTGAGAGATATCTCTAAAAATGTTTACTTCAGTGTTGAGGTATTAAGTGGCTATCTTAGGGCCCGCCTCCTTACCGAAAGATGTAATCTAATGAGATTCTATATTTATAAAAGTGATACTTGATATCTTGGAAAAGGTTTGCTTCAAGTTTGAGGTATTAAGCAGCTGTAAGCTCCAACTCTTTCCTATTAAAGAAGTATTAAGTAACCTAATGTCAAGAAATGTTAATTAGATAGTACCAATGAGTTCTTCCTTGGGGTTAAGTATTAAATGGCAAAGGCCTACTTATAAATAGGGTTAAATGGTCAGAGGGCTGCCTAGTCCTTACTAATGAGGTATTAAGTGGCTTGAGTACAGTCTCTCGTATTGCTAAGACTTTAATAAGGATAGAAGCGATAGTGGCGTGACTATTATAAATTATAAGGGGATATATAGTGTTCAAAGGTCTCTGTAGTTAAGACCAATAGACCAATAATGACGACACTAGAAGTGCACCTTAGGAATAGTTCTTATAGGAAAGAGTCTATGTCGATTGAGGTCTTCATGGCAAAGTCTTCCTGTTTCTCTTTTAAAAGTATTATGTGGCGATAGTAGAAGCCCGCTTAATATCTAGAAGTATCAAGTGGCCAATGGACTTGGAAGTATTAGGTAGTTGATAAGGCTTCGTCAGTATTTCATACCTTGAGAATGGGTAGGTAAGTAATCGTGTGTGCAATGCAAGGTTAGAATTGCTAACCTTAATAGACATAACAATTAAATGTAAACCAATTGGTATAAATTTATGTATGGACATTTTATAGATTTTCCAGTCACCGAATGTTTTTCTGACCCTCTTATTGTTACACCCCACATGAAAGATTTAGAGGCCCACATGAAAGATTTAGAGGAACATATCACTGGAGTTGAACATGTTTAGTTGTTGGAGAACCTTCTTTTCTCTCATGCTCGATGCTGATGTGACAATCTACTATCCAAGAAATACTATTAATTCTAAGGTAGTATTCATAATTAGTATTGTTATCCTATTATTGTTCCCACTGTAAGTTTAGATTTCTATCAATCCCTGATAATGCTCATGCTTATTTGCAGGTATTAAATCCAACCATTTATATTATAATGGACTTGCATTTCAATTTTTTCTGAAATTTCGGCCCATTAAGGTACAGGTTGTTACATTTGGTATTAGAGCCTAGGTTAGTAGATAGAGGAACTTGGATAAATTAAGAGAACGCATTCGTACTTTTCTATCTAGTATTACTGTTTTTTACTTTAGATTCTAAGATTTCCGACTATAGAAGTAGTTGTAATTCCACCCCGAAGGAATGGGCAAAGCAACTATGGGTTGGAAATATCTTAGAGTTAAGTTTTTCACACCTATTCCAAAGTACCCCACAGAGTGCTGGCGATGCATCAGGCGCTGTTGATAAAAAGCATGAGTATGACATATAACTGAATCCCGAAGACTAAATGTGTTTAACTTGATGGTTGAGATCTAGCTACCTTATGATTTTGAATTTTGATGATGAGTTCCTATCGAAGACACACATTTATTCCGGATGGGAAAGAAATTAGAGACTATATGTCAAAAACATCCGGGAACCAGTTTTGGCAAGAGATTGTCCATTGACCTTCTCTTTGATGGCGTTCTGGATTTTTATTTGGAGAACTAATGTCAATTCCTTAGTTTTAAACCTATGGGAGAGTTTTTATAAAGTATACTTTGGAAATTCCTTAGATTTTGGAAATTATATTTTCAAAGGGTTTATTTTCCTAAGGATTTGTTTTGGATATTTTGTTTTGGGAAGTTTTGAAATTTTAATTTTCAAAAGTAACACGTATACCAAAAAGTTGGTCCTATTAAGAAATTTTTAGTTTATAAAAGATTAATTTTTGAAATCCATAGATATTTATATGTATATATCAATAAACGCTTGATTTTGATTTTTCATAAGGAAATAGTTTTCTAATTTGGGAAATTTGTGTTTTAAAAAAAAGAGGTTTTGGAAACCTATATATATATATATTTGATTTTTAAGGTAAGTTTTAGTATGAAATAGTTTCTATTATTTAGAAACAATTATAAAGGAGCATATATTTAGCTCGGTGATTTTTTGGTTTATAAAATCAAGATTATTAAAATCTTCTCTCTTTAAGGTACAGATAAAATAAGAATGACATTCAATTTTTATCGGATTATGTAGTTTGAAGTGTTTTTGTACCACTAGCTATTGGAAGAAATATGTTCGTGCGAAGTAGGCCAAAAATAACAGCTGTAATATTTTCGGGATTTTGGAATTTTTTTGGGTCGCAGCAATTTTGTTGGGACTATTATGAATTGCTGGAGCATGGTTCGGGACTAGGCGGTAGGCATTGACACCGCCATGATGAGGACAGAAATTTTTCGGATCATGTCTAATCGAAGGAGACGACGCGAAACGATTATTATTATTTAATCTGACCCTCATTGGGTCTGGCTTCAATTAACATGCAAAGCATGTCTAGCAGTTGACCACCCGATGGCAAACCTAGAGTGGTCTACCAGTTAACAAGTTTTGGCACAACTTTAACCTAGAACGTGACTGTAAAAGTCGCGTCCAAATTCTCTCGTTGCCTTCTTTCATTCCTCCTTCCTCAACAAGCTAAACCAAATCTCCATCCTCCGCCTTCTCTAACTATCAGCCTCTCTCTTCTATACATCCTTTAGGCAATGCCATTTTCCCCTAGGAGCAGTAGCCTCGCCTTCCCCTCATGCTGGTTTTGCACATTAGATCTTGCAACACCACTACTCCAGATTTAAACCCTATTTCCTTCCTCCAACCACTTCTTAGCCCAAGACACCTTTCGGCACTGTTGGTCTTTCCTTGGACCATTATAGTCTCAACCTTTAAGAGGGCCACTTGGCTGGACCAGAATGAGCAGAAGGTTTCACCTCTTTTGGGATAGAAGAGGTATTCGTCGAGGTAGGATTTACACCGATCCTCTTCTTTGAGATCTTTGGGCGGGAATGCTACCTATGCTACATCTGCATTTTCACTGTCCTATTGGTGTAGAATTTCAATGGAGGCAGTGGTTTGATACGTACAGAGGTGAAGGGTGTCTTGATTGAGCTGATTAATAATGATCTCGCTTAGATTTTTGAGGCCTCTGGAAGGATGCAGACTTGGACGATTTTGAATGACCGACTCAAAGATTTTGTAGCGGATCTTTTCCCAGGATGTCGATGTTTGGAAGATGGATAATCCATGTTTGAATGCCCATCAGGTTATGTGAATCATTCATTATAACGTCTAAGATAGGAAGTTATTGTCGGATTTATCCCATGGTACAGAAGATTACCTATGCTAGGATTGGCAGCATAGCCATCAATTGGATCCGCACGCTTATGATGCAATTTGAGCACTCCATAGATTCATTTTCTGTATTTTCACCCTTATGATGCAATAGACTAAGAAATGGTCAGAGGCCCGTCTAGTCCTTAATAACGAGATATTAAGTGGCTTGGGTATAGTCTCTCACATTGATAAGATTTTTATAATGATAGATGCTCTAGTGGTACGACTTTTATAAATTATATGGCCATATATAGTGGTCAAAGGTCTCTGTAGTTAGGACTAATAAACCATTAATGATGACGCTAGAAGTCCACCTTGGAAATAGGTCTTAAATGATGGAGTCTACCTCGATTGTGGTCTTAAATGGCAAAGTTTGGCTATTTATCTTTTGTAAGTATCATGTGCGATAGTAGAACCCGCTTCATGTTTAGATGTATCAAATGGCCGATGGATTTGGAAGTATTGGGTGGTTGATAAGGCTTCATCAATATTCCGTACCTTAGGAATGGATAAGTAGTAATCGTGTGTGCAATGCACGATTAGATTAGAATTGCTAACCTTATTAGGCATAACATTTAGATGGAAACCCATCAATATAAATTTATGTTATAGGCAGTTTATAGATTTTCCAGTCACTAGAACGTTGTTCTGACCCTTCCTCATTACAATCCATATAATAGATTTAGAGGAACATGTCATTGGAGCTAGATGTGTTTAGTTATCAAAGAAGCCTTCTTTTCTCTCAAGCTCGATGCTGATGCGACAATCTGCTATCCAAGGAATACCATTAAATCCAAGATAGTAGTCACAATCGGTATTATTATCCTATTATTGTTTCCACTATGAGTTTAGATATCTATCAATCTCTGATAATGCTCAAGCTTGTTTACAGGTATCAAATCCAACGATCTATGCTTTGATGGACTTGAGTTTCGACTTTTGTCAAAATTCAGCCCATTGAGGTACATGTTGTTATAACAATAAAGTATGACACCGAGGACAAGGAATTACAACAACACCATTCAAAAAGTTTCAAAACACCTTTTGCTATTTTGGAAAATATGATATAAATTAGGCTTAAGTGATTTTAGATGACTTTGTTCGAAAGAAAATTACTAGGCATGAAAGCACACTTTACTAGGGTGTGTACCTCACTAGAATCTTCAACTATTTTGGTATTGATCTAAAAGGAGAAAACATTTTGCCTTATAAACTTTTCGACAAAACAAATCTTTCTTTTGCACATCCCTTTTGAATTTGAACCTTATGATCTCTTATCGAAAAGGAAGAGAGATTGGCTAGAGGAGAAGAATAAGAAATTATCAAGAAGAAGAAAGTTAAGATATGGAAATTGATGAGGAGGAAGAACAAGGAGAAGAAGAGGGGAAAATGGACACTTTCCTAGAAAGCTTTGACAAACCATCCCACTATTCTAACAAAGAAATTCTTAAGAACCAAGAGAAGCTTCTTAATAATCAAAAGAATCTTAAATGTCCTTTAGTAAGAAGTTCACTAGCCTCTCAAACAAAGTGGACAATACTTTAGGAAGATTATTAGAAAGCTTGGTGGAAATTCTTCATCTTCATCCACATCATTCTAGATCTATTTGGCTATCATGTTTTCTAACTTTTACTTATGTTACTTTCATGTATTTTTCATTATGTTTATGTACCTCTCTCATTTATTAATGAAATTTGCTTAGTGACTTTATTTCTAACGCAATAATGTTCATTTTTTCTTTAGGGACATAAAAAAATATAAAATATGAACAAAAATTAAAAAAAGAAATTAAAACATACAAATTATTGCATATATGTCAACATGGGTCACCTATGTATGTCGACATAAATCGGCAGTTTTTTTAGAATTTTTGAACTTTAATAGTTAGTTAATTTTTGGAGGAAATAGTTACTAATCCGACTTTTCACTTTTCTAAAATGATTTTTCTTTTAGAAAAATTTAGAAAATAATTCGTCTTCTTAGGTTATTGTTCTCTACACATTTATTTCCGAAATAAGAACCCAAACAACAATTTTTCAAAACAAACTCTAAGTGAAAATCTTGAAGGAACACTTCAATCTTTTAAAAATACTCTTTGGTTCATTCTTCACAATCAAAGACACTTGGAGTTGAATCAAATGCAAATGATCAAAGAATAGGAAAAACAATTTGATTCTCTTCGACATTTTATTTCTAGTTTCGCCAATGAATTTCAAAGCAACGCCCTAGAATGCTCGAAATCTAAAGAAAAAGTCAATAATGATGATTGGGAAGCTATCAACATCAATCCTATCTTTGGATCCAAACGATAGGTTCAAGTTCCTAAGAAAATCTAGGTTTTAATTTATACTTGTAATTTATATTTATAATTTCTAATATGTATTATACATTTCAGTCTGTATAGTTGACTCTGGTTATATTTATATCTCTATGTAATTAATTGAATAAATATACTTTTTTTGATGTATGGTTAAAACATATGTAGTTATAATTATATGTATAGTTAATAATAATATTATTATTTTTAACTTAGTATTGATTTTGATACTAGCTACAATATTATCAGATTTAGTAGTATTTAATATATGTCACATTTATGGGGAGTTCGTCTTTCTTTACACATTTTTGTTGATAACAAAGGGAGAGAAAAGTATAAAATATAATATATGCATACACTAAAGTGGAGTTGTACAAAATAAGGGAAGTTACATTATATTTTATAACAAATACATTTACATGATTATCATCATCAAAAGGGGGAGATGTTAATACCACATATATTGATTTTGATGACAACACAATATAAATATATGTATTAATATTTGTCCAAGTTGTATAGAATAGTTTGCAGGATATTATACAGGTTATACAATTACATGATAATTAAGTTTGAAGACTGAATAGCAAAAAGACTAGAGATCAAGATTTAGAGATGATCGAGTTATTTTATCGACTCATGAGTTTAGAGACAAAGACATAAAGAGTTCAAGACTATTATTTATAGTTAATAAACAATAGATTAACTTGTTAAAGTCCTTGAATAGCAACTTTCTCTTCTTTAAATACTCCTTTATCCAATTATTTATTTATTATCTAAATATTTATTTATTTTCAAAACATATTTTTTCGAACACTTTATAAGAGTTTTATACATTTAAAAATTATGTTTAAAAGTTCTATAAATTATTAGAATTTTATTAACACTTAAAATTGATTTTTTTTTTAAATTAACAAGGGTGTAAGGACATAGGCTACAATGGTATATTGATATACGTACTGTTGAAGAGGTGTCTTATAAAATTTGAATAGTTGTGATTTTTGGGTACATCTCTTTGCGAATAGACACATCCCTTCGTACACTATATAAAGGGGGCCAGAAAATGAATATATGAACTACTTTCTCTACTTCCTTCTTACCCCAAATTCTCACTATATATTTCACAAACTCTACTTTTTATACTCTTCAAATTCACTCAATTCAATCTCTTCTTTACTACATTTATTCTTTACAATCTACTTACGGATCTAAAAGTATTCTCTTATCAATTCAAAGATTAAAGTGCTATCAAAAAGGTTATAGGATATTCTGTGTTCAAAGTACAACTGTTTGTATTTGGAATCAACAATTTTCTACTATTATTTGTTTAGGTATGCCTGTTGCGCATTCAAATCAAGTGGGTGAGCATGTTGCCTATTTAAATTAATGAGTGTGTTTGTTACCCATTTGAATCAAGTGGATGATCTTTTTGCTTGATTAAATGAAGAGAGTCTACCTTAAACTTAGAAAATCAGGAGGGTATATCTCATTGCCTTGAAATTGGAACTGTATTATGGTTTGCTTGCTTCCTGATTAAATTAGGCATTGGAAAGGAAATCTGCTTATATAATGTATAGGAGTGGACTTATGATTAGTTAATCCAAACCAATATAAAACTCCTGTTGTCATCTTTCTTACTTTTACTGCATTTATATATTTGTGACTGCCTGTTAATATATATCTATGTTGATCATCTTTATTTGAATTTAAATCTTGAAATAATTTAAAAAAGTTCCATATAAGTTATAAAAAACTATTCAACCCCTCTAGTTTTAAAGTAGCCTTAAGATCTGTTCACATTTCTATTACACCATTTCCTACAAACCATAATAGGTATCCAAAGAAATTTTATTCGACGACTATGCATATTGCAACTTTGATGATTCCAACCACCTAAACGATCCTAGTTTGTTTGGAATTTTGCAAATAATATTAATAGAAACCATACAACATGATTTAATAAAGACATATTTTGATTAACTATAACTAACAATAAATTCTAGTCTATCAAAAATAAATGTTATATCAAATTAAAATTAGACATTAATTGATTAGCATTAAAGAGAATTAGTATGTATATGATTTTCTTATTAATTTGAATTTTGATAAAAGAGAACTAAATATGAAAACTCTCTAATTAGTTTGAATTCAAATTGAATGAAATTAATATAATTTAATTCATTTCAGATATGGCCCTTTCAATTTGAATTTAATTTACTAGTTAACATTGTTAATATATAAATTTTCAATCTATAATGATATATATCCATATATTTCTAAACATTATTAATAAATATTTTTTAAAACACTATAACATCAAATATATCCTATTGAAAATATAACGATTATAATGTTATGTAAAATCCTCAAGAATACAATATTAAATATGCATAAAATGGAAAAACACATGTTGCTTATGAACATTTCTTGGTCTATGAAACTTCACTATAGATATTAAGCCATAGGTTTTTTAAGATATGTGATATTTGTTATTGCAAATAATTTTAGGTTAAGTAAAGCATTTAGAAAAAATTAAGTTTATAGAACACATATTTACAACTTAGTTTTCATACATTTATACACTTTTCTTCCAAAATATGGTAAGCAAATTTATAGTTTAGCTATGCTTTTTCTTTATATATGACATTTTCCTAACTTGATTTTCTTGTATATATTCATATTTTAAACTGGAAAAAAATACAAACTTGACTTCTATTAGATTATGAAATATTGTAGATTCTTTGGTATAGGTGTTGATGAATCATTTATGTCATACAAAATCATGGATGAAATGAAATTCATAACCATATTAAACAAATAGAAAACCTGCACCTTAATGGGCCTTAATTTCGACTATATCAAAACTCAAGTCCATTAGGGCATGGACCATTGGTTTTGTTAACTTGTAATAAACAAAAGCATATCAAAGAGCGAACAAATAAACTCACAACGAAATAAAAAAATATAACAGAACATATATGATGACCAAGGCTATTACCTTGGAATCAATATTAATCCTTTAGTATCTGATTGCCTTGTCAGCCCGAGCATGAATGAGAAGACATCACCATATGCAGTTTTCGTCTTGCACCAGTAGCTTATCCCTCTAAATCTGTCATGCAGGTTGTAATGAAGAAGGGGTTAGAACAATGTTCCGTTGACTGAAAAAATTACATACTTTATCTTTAATACTAATTTATACCGATTGATTCCTATTTAAGTGTTATGTCTATTAATTATGGCTAATCCTCTAAATCCTATATGTGCATACGATTTGCTTAACCTCCTCCAAGGTATAACTATATATATGCTTATATATATATATATATATATATATATATATATATATATATATAAACGTTGTGCTACCTAAAAACCCCGGCCACTTAATACTTCTTAAATAGGGAGGAGATAGACCCAACGATGATTTAGTACCCAACCTCGAAGCATGCCCTCCATAATGTAAACGCTAGTCAATTAGTTCTGACTATAGAGTAAACGACCCCTATATACGGCTTTATAATTTAATTTCCATATTGCTAATACAGTCCAAAAACTCATCTACACCTCCTAATATATTACGATATTTATAAATTGACATGCTAATTATAAATAATGCAAAAATCGACGTATATTACGTTATATAAATACATATTTATATTTTTAATCAGCAAGCATGGTTATACATGTGTGTGTATATGTGTGTGTATATATATTCCTAACACATTAATTCTTATGCATAGAAAAATCAGAATATTAATTTTCACATTTTAATTTATTAGAGTTATCCTTCTTAAAAAGAATTATCATCATAACTTTCCATAAATTACCAAAAGTAAGACCTGTGCTTCGTTTGAAATTACAAGAAATTATTTCTTTTGCTTTTATTAAAATAGACAGTGCAAACTACGGAGAAGAACCTCTGCGCATTATACATCTCTTTCATTTTTGGTATATTCCTTATTATTTCAAACCGCGTGCTTTTTATACATTTGCGAAATTAAACAATTTACGGAAATTACACAAAAATAGATACAACTAAATTGTACCCCACTCCCAATAAATTAAAACATAGAAATTCATTCCTGGTCATATTATGGCAATTTAAACTAATGCAAATATTTTACAACCCAACTATAAATTTAGAATAAATATTACAACTTTATCAGCGTTTAACTTAGACCGATTTTCAAATTTCCAAACTAGGATGTAAATAACTTTTCTATTCCAATTGCCTATTTTATAGAATATGTAGAAAATATTCATATACGTTCATTTTAAACACACAACTCATCAGATCTTATATAGGCATGATAATTAAATAAAATTCAATGATATAAATTTCAATGTTATAAACAAATTATATAATTTCCCGCTCACCCTTCAAGCTTTCCGAATCTCCTAAATCTATATCCATTCCTTTAATTTGACTTGTTCTCGTCTCTAATACAAAGAACATGTTAACAAGGTATATACGTATTATAATAATTACAGATCTGAGAAGAGCTTTGGGGTTAAGGGAAATACAGATTTATAATAATGAAATTTACCCTTTTCTTTTGCAATGTTGATTCGCTTCTTCTCCTCTTATCTTTTATTTTTCGCCTTTCTTCTATTTGCGTGTGTGTGTGTATGTATGTAAAAATTATATTTCTAGAAATAGTGCAGAAAGGAAAATGGTAGAGCTTCGTTGCTTTGATTAGAAAATATGAGAAAAGAAGTGAGGGATTAGGCCTGTACTTATATGCACTCGAATCAAATTCATTAGATTAAAATAATTCAATCCGGATCGTTCGACCAAGTTCAAACCTAGCTGCCACTTTAGGACTGGCCCAAGGAGGGGGTTGACTGGTGGGGTCCATATTTAATATTATTTATTTTATATTTTATATTTTATATTTTTAATTGTATTTGCTCTGAAGACTTCAAATGTTGATAATTTCTTCGTTTGAACTCCGATCGCAAAACTTCAAATATGGAAGTAGCTCGGAAAATTACCACGAACATAAGGTTAAGTTTCCTCGCCAAATTCCAATGTTTTCTCAAATTCTATTTTTGAGCCTTATTAATTATTTATCAATTATAGTTAATTGTAAGGGATGTCATATTCTCCCTCTTTAGAGAATTTCATAATTAAAAATTTTCAACGGTTGAATCATGTAACATAGCACACAACCATTCCAAACTATCTAATTAATTAGCGTACAACTAATGTTGTAGCTAAACGTGTATAAAAGTGCACGATTTATCACAACATATATGATATGCATGCTGAATAATTATAAATTGTCACCTCCTATATGAATGCCTTCTTTTGAAAACATTTAAAAGATATGATGCATAAAACCTATACATACTGGCATTTCTATTTGCATGCAAGTTAGAACCGTCAGTTTTCAAAAATCAAAAACCCTATATTACGTTATAATTTCCACACTCCTACAAGTAGGAGTATGGCTCAACCAGTTTTACATTCAATCCCTTCCATCTAGTTCCTAAAACATAATTATGGGAATGAAATTTTTTTAGGGTAGAGAATGTAACACCCCAAAAATTAACGTAAATTAATAAATAATTATTAAGGCTCAAAAATGGAATTTGAGAAAATCCAATATTTTTCCGTGAAACTTGTACCATTGTGTTCATGATGATTTTCTTATCAACTTTCATATTTGGAGTTTTATGATTGGAGCTTAAATGAAGAAGTTATTAGCGTTTGAAGTTTTCAGAACGAAAATAATTAAATAGGAAAAATAGGAAATAAATAATAACAAATACATGACCCAACCGGTCGACCGTTTATATGTACCAATCAATTGGTCAAGAGCGTGGCGGCTAGGGTTGAACCTCAGCTAAACGTTGGATTTAACTATTTTAATCTAACAGATACGATTGATCTGAGCGTCTATAAATACAGATCTAACCCCTCACTTATCTTCTCATATTTTCTGCTGAAAGCAGTGAAGTTCTTCCATTTTCTCTTCCCCACCATTTCTGTTAATTATAAAAATTATATTATGTGTATATATAATAGGAGAAGGGTTGAAAATAAAAGAGAAGAAGAGAAGAAGTGAATTAATACTGCAGAGAAGGATAAAATTCATAATCGTAAATCTATATTCCCTTTAACCCCAAATCTCTTCTTGAATATGTAATTCTATTAGTATGTATATGTCTTGTTATACATATTCTTTTGGATGAAAAGGAAACGAATTCATGCAAAGGGATGAATTCAAATTTGGAAGATTTGAAAATCTGGAAAGGTGAGTAGGAAATTATATGACTTATTTATAACATTAAAATTTATACCATTGAATTATTTTTAATTACTATGCATGTATATGGTCTAGTAAGTTGTAATCTTAAAACGAAAGTATTTAGTCGAAACCTTGCCTACATACTCCATAAGTTAGGTAATTGGAATGTAGTATACGCTTTAATCTGGAAATTAGAATCGGTCCCTAAAATTTGAATACTAATGAAGTTGTAAAGTTTATTCAAATTTATACTTGTAAGCATATATGTGTGTATGATTTATAAATATGAAGAAATAATCATTTTGATCCTTATGTGAGCATAAGAAAAAAACTCGTATTTAAAAAATATTAATGTAATTTACTAATATGAGTTACTGAATACGAGGTTATAAATATGGAGAAGATATTTTATTTTAAATAGATTTTTAAAGTGAAGTTTAAGTCATTTAAAATATTAAAACTGTTATAAATATATGTATATAAAAGACAATTTATATGTTGTAGATTAACATGTATGTATACATATGTGAACATTCTAATTTATGGAAGTGATAAACACATTCTTTTATATATGTGAACACTAGTTATAAGATCTATGTCTAGCATATACCATACTGTATAGATCAAGAGTTATGATTGAGTGACAAAAGGTTATAAATGCATGATAGGAAAATGACATGAGATTAATTGAGTATTGTGTTGACAGATGCTTATTTATTTTATATATATGTTGATATGCTATTTGCTATTACAATCATCCCTAGTGTATATATGAATTAATAAGATATATTGAAACTACGTGAATGTAATTGATTATATGAAAGGGAGTACAGTTATCTTTGTATGTTGGATTGTAGGTTAAGGAATTTATTTCATTTGATCAATACATATTCCTCATTAAAGGCTAAACAAAACTACTTATGAATCATGGAAGAGTTCCGCGTCGAACATGGAATTTCTAAAAATGCGGAAGGTTTAGCAAAATGCCAATTTTTGTCTTTCAAAAGAAAGGGAAGAAGAAGAACTAACCAACATTGTACCTTAGAATTTCAAATGTATGTTCTTTGATTATGCAATAATAATGTTTCATATAAATTCATGGATGTATGTAACATCCCGCTATTAAATTAGTTATAATAAAATGAGTTTTAGGATTTTAATTTGGAATTACGACGAATATATGAATTTTTGAAATTTTAGTTAAAGAAATTTGAATTTCAAATGAATTTGAATTATGAAAAATTATTTTAACTTGATAAATTTGAAATAAATAACAAATGAGATTAGAAAGTAATCTTGAGAATTTTATTAAACTTAATTGAATGAAAGTGATTATTGGATTTATTTGAGAGTAAAAGAAAAATATTGATTTAAAATTGAAATTTGAATTGTATTTTAAAAGTCCAAAAGTAGTTTGGAAATTTATTTTCGCAAAGTAAATAATATTAATGAATTTTTGGTATTGTTTTGGAAAATAAAACAGTTATTTTAAAATTGTCAAAATTAGAAAGTAATATTTTAATAAAAGAAAAAGCGTAACAAGAATGAAATAAAATTTTGATAAAACACCTTGAGTGGTTTTTTAAATAGGTATAAAATATTGATTTAAAGGAGATTGGTTAAACAGATGTTAGCGGTACAAATATATTTAAAAATTAAACTAAAATTTCATTGGACCAAATGATTTAAAACTTATACATGGCTAAATAATCATCTTGCAGTTTTAACTCATTCACCTTTTTACCCTATAGGTTTCCTAAACCTCAAATATATAAATACCCCAAGTTTTATTATATTTCTCCCTTCAAAAACTTAAAAAAAGTATCACAGTAAGCTTCATTCCTTCTTCAAAAGAGTAAGGGTTCTCAATATCTTTGATAAAATAAATAATAAAGCTAAAATAGTGGGTATAACTATTTACAATAAATATATTTATATATTCATTTTGTATCAATAACCACTAAAAAATCTTCTTCGTTATTTAAATTCAAAGCTTGATAGTACATTGAATCCATAATGCCATGGCAGCCTATTGAATTGAATCAAATTAGGAAATGATTGAATTAGGGTCTGATTGCATTTTAGTTTTTGAAATGGTTGGTACTGTATTGGTACCTTTATTAATAAAGAATGTTTTGAATCCAAATTATGATTGAAATAAGCAAAGTATTGAGCTCCCAAAACACCACCAAGATTGTGAGAGCCGGCGTCGATGGTTAGTCGATGACTTGGAACAGGTGTCCAAACCACTACCAATAGGTTGAACAATTCATTTAGACTAATCAAGTAATCCTATATTAGCCTGGAACACTTGTTCTAGGTCAAGCCAAGCTTGTGCAGCATAGTTCTTGATTCATCAATTTAGCTTCTTATGATTACTTTAATCGATGAGTGAATAGGTGTTGATTTTGCAAATGCTTTAGCAAGTGGATTTGAATTTAAATTTTAAATTATTTTAAAAATATGATAAGTGACAAAAGAGGAAAAGGAAAAGCATTTGGGAGTATATATTACCACTGAGTTAGTTTTGATCATGAAAGAAAGATATGAATGTATCGATTATTGAAGTTAAAATTGTTTTAAAAAGCATGAACTGAAATGAGATGAAAAATGAGTATTAAATTTAGTTAAATATATTGTTATAGTAATGAAATTCTACTCATTTTATATAGTTCATTTTCAAGAGATTTTGCAAACGAGTTTTTAATAGATATATATTTATTTTGGAAAATTTGAGTATATGTTCTCATGAATTATAAGTTAAAGTGGGTGACTTGTTTGAGTTTGATGCAAGTAATTGAATATCTAGTTCACCCATGCTATGTAAGTATACTTAAGTATATAGTGAATTGCCAAGTATGCTATAAACAAAATGTAAGTTGAATTGATGAAATGTATGCTTTGAGCAATACGGGTATTTTTAAATACTTGGTTTATTTTAGAAATACATGTATATGTTATGATGATAGTTTCACCCGTGATATGAATTTAGTTTATCACATTAATATTGATGTGAATGTATGAAATATCATGTTTGAATTGAAGTATTTTGAATACACTATTTCTTAATGAAGTGAATTAAATATCAACATTTATTTGATGAATGAGGTTAACATCATTTTAGGAATAAATGATGTTTTGAGAATCAAATGTTTTTGAAAGTATAAAATTCAATATTTGATGATAATGATACGAGCTATAGACTACTAGATAGCTAGAATCCATCCTAATGGACTGATTTGAGGATTGCAACTAGAATCAAGATGACCTTGTCCCTCATCATAGAGTCCAAAGGTCTGTAGCATGGACAATGTGATGATTAATGAGAATGGGAGACGTGGTGCAATGAGAGCTAGCGCCTCAAGATGGAACTGGGCAAGAGACTACAACACATAAAATGTATACATATTGAAAAGCCAAAGAGGCAGTGAAACTAAGGGATCTACAAAGTGCACTCATAACTGGTCCAAAGAAGCGGGTGAAAAGGACCGCATAGGCTTGACGAGACAATTAGTTTAGTAGAGGATAAATTCAGAAGGGGTTACCAATGAGTATTCCTGTTGGGAATTCAAGGAAGAGAGTTAAGATATAATCTCATTTGTATATACCGACCTTGTAAAATGTATGTGCAACTATTAATCGTTCAAATACATGATTGAAAAGACAGTATTATGGTAAACAACAAATTATATTAATGTAATAATAAAACAGTGTACTATAATTTAAACTGATTGCAACTTGGGAGTGGGAATGGGGTGTGATATCCTAGTTGATTATAGTTGCAACCATATATCACGTTTGTAGGATCGAGTAATACACCCTAGAGGGTCGTGAATAGGGTATTTAAAATTATTTGGCATAGTTACTGACAAAATATAGAATAGAGTGTGGAAACGTAAATGTAGAAAATAAGGAACAAAGATATACCCAGCTTCGATCTAATGCCTACTGCTGCTACTAAAGTTATTACTAGAGTTAAATATAATATGGGATATGCAATTTTCAAAAAAGAAACTATAATTAGTTTGATTATCAAAAATACCAAAATGTCATTATTTATTCAAGTCCAGGATGCAATATCCTCAATCATCTATGTAACCAATATAAATACTTTTGAAAATACATAAGAAAGTTCAATCGATCGTGGTACGATTTAAAAAATGAATTCACTATAATTATCTCAAAAATATTTTCATTTTTATACTCTGTCCTTGAACATGTAATATGAATTGGTTTTACAGCTATTTGTGCAAAGGGGAGCATAGAGTCTAAGGGTATACACATTAATATATCAAAACAAAAATCAAACACTTAGTTTCATAAAATTTTTGTCACAAAGCTCAACAGAATTTATCCAACAATCATCTCAAGTTTTGAAAACCAATAACCTAAATCAAGAAGTTTATCATAAAGTTTAAATCTTTAATTTCATACAATCAATTAAAGAAAGTCATGTCAAATATAGAATGTCAAAGCTTATTTCAGAAGAAATTTCATATCAACAATTTCAAGTCAAATAATTCTCTAATCAAGACTCTCATATCAAAACAATTTTTTCATTAAAAAAATTCTATGTCAAAGATTTAGCTAAAAAGTCTCATTTCAAAAAATGTTTACATCATGAATAAATATGTAGAGAAGAACAAAAAATAATCCTAAGAAAGCAACAACATATTTATGATTTTTTTATTTTAAAAAAAATTCTAAGAAGGAAAAACAAAACATGTTTTTGGATTGTTGAAAATAAAAAAACAGAAAACAAAATGCAAACTCTCCATTTGTGCATGAAAATTGTGTGAAATATCAGTCAAAAAATATCATACTAGAGGAATCACAAAGGTTATAAGTCATACCAGATGTTCTGACAAGGAAGAAAAAGTTATGATTTCACCATGCGATTTGTTATCTTGGCTGTCTACAGCGGTGAACAGTGATACGACTTGTACTCTCTACGCGCCATGGTGGTGTGCAATAGTATCTCAGACACTAGTTTTATATCCAACTTCGTAAGTTCTCATCATCAACATCAAGCATCAAAATCAAGAATCATCAAACATGCGTACTGCATGCTCCACGATGTCAATCGATTTGGCTCCAACATTTGAATTTCTCATGTTCGCTTATCTTTGAAATTGCATTTGTATTTACCATTTTTATCCAAAGTTAATGGATCTCCGGTTCATTTTCCCAGGCTAAGGAACATTATAATTATTGCTCATAAAATGTGTAGAACAACTTGAAATATGCCTCCATTAAAGTTGCTCCTTAGCCTGTCAACATATCTACAAATAGGAAGAATAGGAAGACCTAGAAGACTTCATAAGTCTATTAGCATTTGCAACATAAGAGCTTAGTAACCCAAAATTATCAAGAAGCCTAGGAACCCATATTTGTCTAACATGTTTATATTTGTTTCTATTCCGACTAAAATTATCGAAAGAGCCTTTAGGAGCCCAAAATTGTCTAACATTTTTGCACTTGTTCACGT
Organism: Allium cepa; assembly: GCA_030765085.1. Classification (NCBI taxonomy): domain Eukaryota; kingdom Viridiplantae; phylum Streptophyta; class Magnoliopsida; order Asparagales; family Amaryllidaceae; genus Allium; species Allium cepa. The sequence continues at coordinate 198,433,123 of CM060946.1, forward strand.
ACCAACATCTGTTGAAACTATATCCAGTTTTGCCACAAAATCCTTTAGGCTTTCTTTCACATTAATTTGGTCTATAACATTTGGAAATATGCTTCTATCTAGTGCATGGTCAGTCATATTTTCCATATTGTGTTGTGTTTTACCAAAACCAAGTCATTTTCTATTGTTCGCATATATGACTTCCCAAAAGCATATTGTTATCCCGCCTTTTGATCATGCATAATATGGAAAAACTTGATGAATTAAAGTTCAAAAGTATCAGGGAAAAAAGCCCAAGAGATGACCATAGAACCCAAAACTCTAATGCAAATGGAACCAAGAGGAAAATACAAAGCCATCCCAGGAATTCACCACACGACCCCCACTCAATTATGGGGAAGGTACCGACCCCTACCTATAGGTCGGTATTGACCAATAAAAACTCCTCCATAGGAGTCAGTCTTCTGCCTATGTGTCCCTGTTTAATGTTAAAAATCTATTTCCAGAGTTGTTTTGTCAATTTAATGCAACGCTCTATCAAACTCCATGAACTACTGAATTAGTAATTTCATTCTTCTACAACTCCATCATTTGGACTTCGAAACAAGCTATTTTATAAAGAACTAATCTATAGTAAGGAGAATCTTCGAGGGATCTTTTGTGCAAAATTTTAAGCTCCCTACCTCTATAAATAAAGAGGTAGGGCTCATTTTTGAGGATCTCTTAGCTCTAGCTTTACTCTACTTCATATTCTTGTAATTCTAAAAATCTAAGTGTTGGAGTTATACCGATCCCTAAGAACTTCTGCATCTAAGTCAAAAGTAAGCAATTAAATCATTAAGTGGACGCAGGCTAGAGTTTGTCGAACCACTATAAAATTCTGTGCGTTCATTACTTAGTTATTTTAATTTGTTTTTTTCACTTTTATTCTCTTATACTTTCTATTAGGTGTTTGTGCCATTTTGGTTAAATCATTTTGGTGCTTTTACTGAGAAATACTAGAATTTGCTGATTCAAGAGTTTGGAAAATTCTAAATGGCTAGACAATCAATTAGATGGACTATTGTCGGAGAAAATCAACTAGGGGCAGCCAAGAAGTGTTCTCAGGAGCTAAAACCCCATCAATCTACATAACCAATGATGAGATGGAGACTATGATGAATGGATTGCAAAAAAGGATTATAGCATTCTAGAAAGAGATGATGGAGAATTTCTTTAAAAGGATAGGATAGATGGGAACAACTGAAGTTGCAAAAAAACAGAATCAAAGATCGAAAGCTAGAGCACAGGTAGCTAGAGTTGGAATAGAACAACCCAAATCAAACCCCAACCAAAATGTACAAGTCGTTACCCAACCCATCTATAAGGTTCGGTACTGACCCCCAAGGGCTTAGCAACATGGGTCTTCCTAGCCTTAGAAGGAATGACGTGCATCTTAGAGATTATGCAGAGCATTTGGATGCAAATCAGAATGCTAAAACGCGCCCGGAGGAGTATGTGCTAGAATTCCCTCATGGAGTTAGGGGGTAAGCGGAGAAAGCTAACCTTGAAATTACTTTGAATGATGATGACAGACTTGCTGAGATGGTGCGGCAAGTTATGATTGGTAAATTGCCTAATCAGAACATAGAAGATGTAAACAAGAGTCCATTCACTTCAGATATTCGATATGCTAGAAACCCACCTGATTTCAAGTTACCAATGCTGAAATGTATGATGAGAAGATGGATACAACAGTTTATTTGATGAGTTACATCCAGCACATGAAAGTGTTAGGTGCAACTGAAGAGGTAATGAGATGGTGTTTCCCATTATATGTGATAGGTTTGGCAGCACAATGGTTTAGATAGCCGGAGAGCGGTTCCATTAGCACATGGGCCAAATTAGTGAATAAATTTATGAAGTGGTTCCGAGTCCATATTTCACGACCTAATAACGTGATGGCACTTGCAAGTACGAAGCAAAGGTCCGAAGAGACCCTTAGTAGTTTTTCTAACAAGATTCAATGTGGCAGTGGCTGCATTTGATAAGCAAGACCCGTCAGTGATTCTAATGGCAGTGGTTTCAGGGATAGCCGCGAAAGCGGATTTTAAGATTGCATTAGAACGGGATCCCCTGATGGATCCTATAGAATTTTATCACGGGACTAAAAGGTTTCTGTGCTAGAAGGACAATGAAGCCGATGATGAAGAGGTTAATGCTTAGGATGGCGGAGGACTGCTTGGAGTAGGACCTAGCAAGGATAAAGGAACGCGAAAGAAGGATGATAGCTTTGATGGATCAAAGCGATCAGGAGGGAATCAAAGTTCTCCTCCCACATGGACTTAAATGAAATCCCATAGTGGAATTAACAGGATATCAATGATCTTTACAAAACGAAAACTGTATATACATACATTAATCGGAGTTCAACAATCAGTCACCATTTATCAGCTTGAACAGGTATAATAACATGTCCTTACAATTGCCGATAATATTCAACAACAATGTGCAAAGCGGATAATCCAAACAAATATGTGTATACGAAACTAAGATCTCTAGCACTCCTGTTGAAGCTCCAAAAGCACAAATCAAAACCTGTAAATATACTCTGTCTGACTCGAGCATTGAAAGGAAAGAACATCCGAATTAGTCTGCTAAACCAACGTGAGATGAGAAACACACTCTACTGAATTTATTAAATTACCAAACTTTTCCTTTCAAAACAAAAGTATCTTGTAAGACACGCCCATAGATAAACACGGACATGTTTTTACCTTACGATAACTAAAACATTTCATATCCAATCCTCTTATATTATAATAGCGTCTATTGTACAAATAATATTAATCATAGCCAAAAAATTTACATTGATTAAATTCTAGCATATAACCTAAATGGGTAATACAATCAAAATGCAGGCACATAGTGGAGTTTGGAATTCCATACAAATGACCAGGTGAAGGGACTACCTTCCGGAAGTACATCTCTAGAGGAATGCATCGAGGACCATCACAAAGGATCCTCTACCAACACAAGACCAGCCTATCTCTGTAATTAGATAGCACTGAATATATCATCCTCCAATCATTACCAACCTTTTTTGAGAATCTTCACAGCATACAAACCATAATAGCTAGAAAGACGATGTCATAGCATGTAAAGATATATCTAGAAGGGGATGATCATATCCTAATGGGAGCGACCCACTTAGCCCTGCTGCATCTAACCCTATTTCGGTCATTTTCGATTGATGAGGCCTGAGGTAACAACTACCTTTCACATATCACATCACTTTGAATGCCACATGACTATTTCCATCGACTACTAATTGCCTTTCACAAAAATACTACCCTTGAGCTCATACGTCTCAAGGAGGGTGTTAAGCTACGAGAAGTTGCCTTCTCCACCACCACTGATATACGTTTGTAAAAACCAATGTATGTAATCTTTAGAAATGCAATGTCAGACAAACATCCATACAAGTTGTCCAGGAACAGGACAAATCGAAGGTACTTACCTACCACATCCCATCGAGAAAACCCTAGGATTAGTAGCGATAACCCTTGCAATGGATATTTCATAACGAAGAAACTACTGCTACTGGGTGTATATTGGGATTTTAACCCCAAATGATCAACAAGCAATCCTCCACTATGAAAATCCTGAATATCAATATCATCACAACCAAACTGCAAAATCGTCACATAAATATTGGTCTGAAGTGGTTTTCAAATAAATCCGATCCTGGTCTCTTTGCACCAACAATGCTAAAGCATTTCTCAACCTCACACAGAAACTAAGTCTCATAGACTTATCACATCTCCAACTTTCAACTAGCTATCCTTCGGCCAAGAAGGAAGCTCGATAGATTGGAGTAATACTGCACATCATATGAATCAACATCCTCAACAAAAACGATAATCAAGCTTACATAGATGGCTACGTACTAAGTGTACGACGAAATAGTTCCCACATCAAGTCGAGGAACTAAAATGGCCAAATTTGATAATCGGTTATTTAACTATCAAAGCAAACAAACAATTATTTAGCACCATAATCAATCACTAGGCCCTTTTAATTAATCTTTTATTAATTAAATCACTTGCCAAATATTCACTTCAAATTATCTTTTGCAAAAGATATAATTCCAAAGCCATTTCAACATTTCACTATTGGAAAACATTTCCATACACTTATTTAATAGCAAGTAATTCACAAATCAATTTATTTTCAACATTTAGAAAATATTACGTATACTTAAATTGCGATTAATTATATATTTTATTCTTTAAGGAAAACATTTTCTTAAACATACTTATTTCGGTCAAAACGAATGTTGCGTAAAACATCGTCACGACAACACAAAATCACTAGTATATGGATTCGATAATTAGATAGATATATAAATCCTATATACTATACAAAACATCTCCTTACTTCTCGAAAGCGTTTATTTCAACAATGAATGTTGAAATCTATGGTTTCGATACTTAAACACGTTAAAACATCTTCAAACCATTTAACTCCATTCAAAAGATCATTTTTCCAAAACATCCACTTAATTTAAAAGATTATTCACTATCCAAAATCGTGAATATAATTCTCTTATCCAAACTTGATACTTCTACACATTTATTAAAGGATTGTCCACTGTCCAAAAGCATGAATATATCTCCTTTACCAAATTCATCACTTTTACATATTTATTAAAGGATTATCCACTGTCCAAAATCGTGGATAAAATACCTTTGATAGACTTCCATATTTGACTTATCAAAATAAGTTGATTTCGGAATTATAAAACAATATTTATAAATTCACATTTCTATTTTATAAAAACTTCAACTTATAAAATCCCTTTATTAACCAATTCCATTTAAATCTCGTTTACATGCCAAAATCGAAATTATAAGTTAATTACTTATAATTCTTTTGTTTACAAATTCATTCATTTTATAACTTCATCAATTAATAAATCTTACTTACTTATAGGATCCATTCATAACTCCATTTTAACATTAATAAAAACTCCTTTATAATTCCATCACTTTTGATTTATAAACATTCAATTTTATAAATCTTATATATAAACCATTTATAATAATTAAAAAATCCCAAATTAACTATTTTACAAAATAATTAACTCCATATTTCAAAAAATCACATTCTAATTATATTTCACAAAAATCATAAGTTAATAACATAAACATTATAACATTTATTTATTAAAAGTAAATTCATTTTCTTAACACTTCAAAATTCAATAGAACGTATATTTTCAAAATCACTTAAAAATCCTTTTTAATTCGAAATCATCACTTTAAAAATTTTAATTTTCCAAAATATGGCCCAATGCTGCAACATCACCAAATACATCAATCATGGCATCCAAATCATCATATATCACATCATAACAGCATATATCACAATATATGTAAAAAAACAATACAAGTGAGGAATCCAGTTGGATCCCTCCAACCTCTCTCCTGCAACAAATATACATATTAGAAAATATGTACGATGTCCGCTTCGAGGTAGATGCGCGTATAAAGGGTCATCCGCTCATACACATAAGAACATATAGGGTCTCATTTGCTCTAACAGGCAGGAATATATTTAAAATATCAATATATATATATATATATATATATAATATCATCTAAACAATCATCAATCAACATAAATAAAACTATTTCTTACTTATATAAATATCAGTGAGTTAGAAAGAATGAGTTGTTCTCGCTTTGGTTCCAATAGCAGCTGTAGTGTTTTATTCCGAATAAAATTAAACATGCGTTTGATTTCATTCAAAATTTACACTAGCTCCAATCAACTCCAAACCAGCTCTAAAATATAGTTCTCGTCAATATGGACCCAACGCAACTTATTTCGTCAAAAAAGTATCTCGTATGACAAAGTTATGCAATTTTAAAGATTATACAAATTAATATAAATCAATTTCAATTTCTTTTTAATTTTAAAACCCTACATTTAATCATGGGCATGGATTTCGTTCACCAGACCATGTCGTTGTTTCCATTCTCTTTCATTCACGCCCAGGTTATACCATGCGAAAAAAACCCATCGGCCCCAAACTTTGATCGATCGCCGCTCCCACCTCGACATGCCGGAGGTCGATCAACTACCCTCATACGATGCGCCATGCCACGCATCATCCAAGGCCATATTGCCGATGAACTCGGTCACATGTGGACCTCGAAAATCGTGCTTGAACATATGGCGTTCACAAACAAATTGCCATCGATTTGCTTTGCTTTAGACAATCATAGCCATTGATCCCTAGATCTCACTAACCTCTACAAATTTCATTTAGGAATCGAAGGCTAAAAGTGTTGGATCGAGAGATAATCGAGGAAGAACGATGGAAGTTTCTGGCTATTAAATGTTAATGGCGGCTAGGGTTTGGAAAGCTAGGGTTTGAGTGAAAAATAGAAGAATACGTGGCCTTTTATAGAAAATTTTATGACACTATTCACCCAAAAAAATTTCGAACTCCAAATGAAGCGTGCCTCCTGATGTTTATAATGTTTCACCCCTATTTCGAACACAATGGAATATACATCAGGAGCCAAATCGATCATATTTGGAAGATAGGTTTTCAAATCGACTATTTAAATTTAAAATTTACTTAAACAGATTTTTACGCGTTTCAGCTTGCCATGACTAAACCGTATATCCGATTGACGCAAAATTTGAAATCCTACAGTAATATAACATTACGGATCCAATGAAACTTGTTTCGTCGAAATCCGAGATAGCATGACTATTTTTACACATTAATTAAATAATAAAACATTTAACTTCTACAAATTAACTTTTAATTCAATTTTAAAAGTTTATCAAAATCATTATAATTCAAATCGAATTTAAAACAACTTTATAATCATTTTCATTCTTATTAAATTCAAATTTCAATCATTCCCACCATTTCAAATATTAAATCAATAATTTAACGATCCAATTAAATTTTTAGATTTCAAATATAAGTTATTCAATTAATAAAATTAGCTTCTAAATATTTAAAATCAATTAAATATCCCAATTTCAAACGATAGAAATTTTGGGTCGTTACAGTGGATATCCCATATCGAAAGTCGATGAAAAGAGAGCCTACGGAGTACAAAAGGGAATTTGGAAATATTGCCTATTCCATGAGCTGGATGGGTATAACATGAATAATTTCAGCCACCTATGGGATTTGATCGAGGAACAAGTTAGAGTTAACAAATTACAACATTATGTAAGGAATCAAACTATGGCGGTGGGACAAGAGTAGCCATCGACCGCAGCAAATGGAAGTGGCCTTGGGTCAAGGTCAAAGGTAGTCATCTCTTGATCGAGATGGTAGGGAATCAAATTTGATTCTCATACTACATTTTTCCTTTATCAATAAACCATGTCATAATACAGTCTAGACACTTACTCATGTATGGGATCCTTAACGGTCCCTAGGCATACTCGGGGCTGGATGCTAGACAGTAAAGCCCTGTGAGGTAGTTACCATGATTTTAGATTTTATTTGGTTTTTGATATTTGAATTTGATTATTGCAATCCACATTGAATGTGATGACTGACATTGATCACTCCAATGTCCTGTCTGAAGATATGGAGATGGTGTGTAAGGTGTAAGTCCCCTCGTCGAAGAGCAGGCTTATGGATATGAATGATATTAATAACAATAAAGCCCTGTTCAGAAATCGGAGCGTAAGAAGTAAGTCCCCTCATTGGAGCATGAGCGAATAGGCTTACTTGTCGTTGAGTCCCCTCGTCGAAGAGCGAGTGGATTGAGCTCAGCAAAGGTCCGGAGAGAGCATGAACTTTGATCGCATTAAGTCCCGACCGAAGACTCAGGATTGGAGTGTAGGAAGTAGGTCACTTCTTTGAAGAGTGACTGGATAGGCTTGCTTGTCGTTGAGTCCCTCTATCTAAAAGAGAGCGGCTGGGTCCGAAGTGACCATGGAGAAGAGGATATGGATTTGATTATTGGTCCCGACTGGCTATGGATTTGATTATCAGCCCCAAACGACCGTGGATTTGATTACTGGCCTTAAACGGTCATAACCTCAATTAACGATCTAGAAAGATCGTAGATTTAACTATCATCCCTAATCGTCCATAAACTCGACAAACGATCCAAAGATCGCACACTAAACTAACTACAAAATGATTCAGAGAGATCGCATGTTGAAAAATGGACATTAAATGATTTGGAGAAATCGTGCACAAGACTAAATATGAAATGATATGGGGCGATCAAACTTTAAAAAATATATTGATTTTGATATTTTGATCGCCTTAAAATTAGAACGAAACAGATAAATCCTGGAGGAATAGGACGTGTTTGATATGTAATAACTCTAAATGAAATGAAAATTATAATGATGTAAATCCCAAATGAACATGGGATGGAATTGATATGTGATGCAATGACTCCGAATTAAACTAGAATTGTCATGCTGTATAAACAACATTTAGGCAGAGTCTAGGGCCTTAGGCTATGACAGGCCTAGAACGGGCCATAACCGATTAGAGAATCCTAAGGAACTGGATGATTCACCAAGATTGAGGTAGCCGAAAAGCTCAACTATCGAAGATTGATATCACATTTATTCTTGAGAAAAGCTAACCTTTCATTCTTAAACCATGCTTTGAGGGGCAAATAATATCTCACCTTTTGACCAGGCAGAACAAGGATGAACCTAATGAACCAAACTTTGAAATTATCAAGGAAAAACGTCCAAAGAGATAACCATAAAACCCAAAACTCTAATGCAAATGGAACCAAGAGGCAAATACAAAGCCATCCCAAGAATTAACCACATGACTCCCACTAAAGTGTGGGGTCAGTACCAACCCCCATTTATGGGTTGGTACCTATGATCCCTCCTCGATGTTAAAAACCCGTTTCTAGAGTTTTTTTTTCCAATTATATGCAACGCTCTATCAATCTCCATGAACTACTGAATAGTAACTTTATTCTTCTACAACTCCATCATTTGGACTCTGAAACAAGCTATTATTGATGAAAACAACTATGGAACTATGAAGCTAGTCATAAGACAAGCCGAAGTAGAGAGTTGAAGCAAGCCGATATAGCTAACTTAGGGGTTGGTATCAACCCCTATCCATGGAGACGTATCGACCCATAACATTTGATTACATAGCACCCATATTTTACTGAGAACCATTCTATAGTTTATAGAGGGGTAGGGCTCATTTTTCAGAATCTCTTGGCTTTATCTCTACTTTACCTTCATATTCTTGTAATTCTGAAAATCTAAGTATCGAAGTTGTACCGACCCCTAAGAACTTTTACCTCCTGGCCCGAGATAAGAAATAAAATCATTAAGTGGACGTAGGCTAAAGTTTGCCGAACCACCGTAAAACTCTATATGTTTATTTCTTACTCATTTTAATTTATTTTTCTTCACTTTTTATTCTCTTCTACTTTCTATTAGGTGTTTGTATCATTTTTGATTCAAACACATATTCAGTGGCCTTTCACCTCTAGAAAATTTATTAACAGTTGGTTCAAGAGTTTGGACCTTGGATTTAAGTGATGTATTCTCTTCTACTAGCATGGTACATCAATTAATGAAATTTTTCTTCTTTGCATCATCACTTTTCATCAATATCGATATCTCATCTTTGAGAGTTTCAAGGTTTGTTCTATATTCCTCGAACTCCCTTTTATAAAATTGAAAGCTTTTACACCCAAGGTTTCAAGCTTCTTTAATTTTTTCAAGTTTGGTTTCTAGCTTATCATTTATGAGAAGTAGCTCGGCTTTTTTAGATTTCATTTTTTATTCATGACATTAAGATTGTCAATTGTTTCACTAAGTTCATAACATATTAAGAGCAAATCTTGATAAGTATAATTTGATACCTTACTGAAGTCACCATCATCATGAGTTGAAAGTCCCATCAAATAGATTTTTTTCCTCATCACTATCAGTGCACTCTTCTCCTTCTTCATCATCCCAAGTTGCAGCAAAGACCCATCTTTTCTTTTTATTTTTCTTTCTCACCCAAAGTCATCAAATAGTTAGGCTTGATATGACCCGACTTTATGCACTTGTAGCAAATGATTTCTTCATATGAACTTTCTGAGCTTTTGGAGTGCTTTGACTCATCATCTTTTATCTTTGCTGTAAACTTGGAATTTCTTTTGGACCAAATTTTAAGACTATTATCAACCTTGCCAATTCAGTAAAAAGATTATTCTCATCATCGTTGTCAAGAGTACTGTTGAGTGTAATTGATTTCTTCTTGGAGTCTGAATTGTCACGATCTTCCCTTGCTTTTAATTACATTTTATAGGCCATTAGATTTTCGATCAGCTCCTCCATGCTTTTTTTTATATCTTTGGATTCTTGTATAGTAGTCATCTTTGCCTCAAAATTCTTTGGAAAAATTTGCAGAATTTTCCAAATTAACCCAACTTCAGCGTACCCCTTACCCAATGCTTTGGAATTGTATCACAACACTAAAAATGTCCATAATCTCTGTTATGCTTTCATCTTTTAACATCACAAAATTCTAATATTAATTGTTGAGCAGGGCATGACGTGATTTCTTGACTTGATATGTACCTTCATGTGTAACCTCCAAAGTGTGCTAAATTTCATTCGCAGTCAAACAGTGAGAACTTTGATTAAATTCAATCTTATAGAGAGCAAAAATAAGAGCATTCATAGCTTTAACATTTAATGAAAGCAATTTCTTATCAACTGCATCCCAGTTGTCTTTAGGCTTAGGGAATACTACGTCATTGATAGTCATTGTGGGTGGAGTATACCCTGTCTCTAATAATTTCCAAACATCATAGTCAATAGAGATTAAATATATTTTCATCTTAGCATTCTAGTATGCGTAATAAGTCCCATTGAACATAGGTGGCCTAGCTATTGACTAAACCTAAGAAAAACATTACTTGAACTAGAAAAGTCTCTAGATTAAACCTAGCACCCAAGCTCTGAAAACACTTGTAGGATTGAGTAATATTCCTAGAGGGATGTTAATAGGGTATTTAAAATTATTTGGTACAGTCGCTGATAAAATATAGAATATAGTGCAGAATCATAAATGCAAAAAATAAGGAACACAAGATATATCCATCTTTGGCTTAATGCCTACCACTGCCTCCAAAGCTATTACTAGAGTTAAATATTCAAATGCTTCCAAACAGTAAACTTATAGGCACTGCTAACAAATATTCTAACTCTATGCCAAATAACTCCGCCAGAAATCAATCCTCTGAGATCATAATCTCAAACTACAATATAGCTCAAATAAAAAAATAGCTAAAAAGGAAATAAAAAAATAAAATGAGAAAAATATAAAAATCTTCCCTATCTCTATCTCAGGTGACCAAGTTCCCTTCATAATTCAAAGCCTTTGATTTCTTCTTCATATTCAATGCCAGCAAGTTTGATTCACTTTTGATTTACTTGAATTCTAGTTGTGTCGGAATTTGTATGCCTTGCTTTGTTGTAGAAATTCATGCATGCCAAGTTGAAGTTAAGTGGATGTTGTCGAGGGATGAAAGTTGATGCGTTTAAAACGATAGGAGATTAGGTGTGTTGAAATTGATGCACAAGCTTTAATCAGATAATGAGAGTAGAAATAAAGAGAGAGAATTCTATTTGTTGTGTAATCCATTGATCTTTTCTTTTGCTATAATGCGTGTTTATATAGGCTCATGGAGGGGATGAGTATTTATGTAAGCAAATATGTGGAGAAGGAATTGATTTGTGAGATAGTTTGTTTCACTGTATACGAAATAAAATCTATATATAATTGGGAAACAAATATGTGTGAGATACATGGAGAAGGATTTGATTTGTGAGATAATTTGGTTTCCTATATACAAAATAAATATGTATATAATGGGAAATAAACTATGTTGCACCTTTCAATATATATCATTTGATTGTATATGCAATACTTCGTTTCCATTCTTTATTTATTTCCCTTTCTTCATATATACCGCCTCTGATTGTGTGTAGATTTCTTTGCTTTTGATTTGTAATTGTTTCACTTTCTTTATATATACAGTTTTCGATTGCATACTGAAATATTTCCTTTTTGGATTCTTATTTATTTCCTTTTATATGTTTTTGTTGTACTAAAATAAAATTTATCCCTAAACAATATTTTATGATAAAAACCTATAAATATACAACTCTAGACAAACACAATAGATATAACATATATTTTTTATTATCATTAAAAGGAATTAACTACAAAATCTAACAATAATTTCTTTTTAATAATAACAATAAATATATATTCTTTTACAAATAAGATGTGTTTGAAATATAATACATGTAAATTAGGCATAGGAGATGTAATGGATGGCTATTTAGTTAGAAAAAAATATTGTGCTTTGATATTTTTAAATTGCAACGCACTCTGTAAACAAATTCTAATATAAAAATATATCTGTTATCATCAAACATGACGTATACTCCACAATTTTGAATTGTGTCACGACACTTGAATGTTTACACTATTTTGATTTCAATGAATTATGAGTTGGGGTTTGTACAGTGTGAGTGACATCTTGTTTAGTTAATATGTCATGTCTATATACCTAACACCACACTTGTATGTTATTATTATAGCACTATTTTACTCTCAAATAGATTTTTTGATTGATTCGAGGTTTGTTATGTATATGACAACACATTGTGTCAGACTGTGGTGTTGTGATTTCAGGATGATTATTTATGGATGTTAAACGGTCTTATTTGTTGAGTAGTTTTTAAGGAAATGTTGTACATAATGTAAATTATGTTTGTAGTACCGATATATTAAAGTTTGACAACCACTACATGGAAGTCAAGATCCGCAGGACTATTTATTCAGAGAGGTGATGGAGTTGAGATGATTTTAGAAGCTGTAGATGTGTTTCTAAGTTTGGTTACAGGAAATGTTATTGCACATACGTTAGAAGTGGGAAGTTTGTGGATTGTACATAGTCTATCGAGTTTAGAGTGATGTATTTTTAGTAGTCCATGTATCAAACATATTTTAATATGTGTATATTATCATTCGGTTGTAATATTTATACCCATACCAATGTCACTATTAATATATGTTCGTGATATCTGATTTACTCAATTCTGGAACTTGTGTATGATACCCTATGATGATAAGGGATACCTAATTTTTCAAATGTGTTTAGATATTGTACAATATACATGTCGACCCAAAGTAGTATATATGGGAGCTCGCTCCTTTCGAGCCCTTCGATAATGAACTGAAACACCCCACACCCCTTAGTATTCCCAAAAAGGGCACATCAAAAGATGTGGTGCATTATAGGTATAGATAAAGCATCACAAAGACTAAGATTCACAACACAAATAAGTAAAAGCAGCGGAAAACATTTAAATAGTAAACCATCATTGGAATTAAACTTCATCTCAAAATAAGTCAAAAAAACATAATATGTCTCAAAAACTCAAAATCTCTCCTATCTCATGAAAATATATCTCAGTCTCACATAATTAGAGTACAAAAAATAACAACAATAATCCCTCTCACAAGTGCCAATCCATCATAAGCCAAATGAAAAAGATAAAAAGCAGTAGAATACATCTGAAATGAGAAAATTTCGGAAATGAATCTCCAAGCAACCTGAATCAATCATCTAGTGAACAATTATTATAAATCAATCATCCAAGCACACAGTCAATCAATTTTAAATCTAACTATTCAAAATTTAAATCAAAACAATATTGATTGAGTGAGAAGATCTCACCTTTAACAATGCATGCAATCCATTTCCATTCCCAACTTGTTTTTTTGCAATTTTTGACCTTGTATAAACAATTATAGTTTTTATTAATATTCGAAATAATTAAACAATTTATTACCAATTAAATAAATTTAATTGAACTAATGATTTAGTTTAAACACGTAATTAAATTTTAAATAATTTCCCTTTCAGAATTTGACCTTGTATAAATATTTGTTTAGTGTTGTTAATACTTTTGACTTAACAGAACAATTTATTACTATTTGAATTAATCAAACAGCTGATCGTCATTTACTTATTCAATTTAACTCGTTATTTGATAAATTTTTTTTACTAATAGTTTCTTTTAACAAATTATCTTTAGCAACCCAAAAATTAAACAAGTTAATTACAATTGCTTAATTATCAACTCATCCCTTTTTTTTCTTCAGTCAACTAGTAGAATAAAAAATAATTTATACATGTTTATAAAATAATTCATAAATATGCCAAAATCAAACTTTATATAAATCCTCTAAACATCTTTAAATTTCTATATTTTGTTTTGAAAATCTTATATCTACATAAAATTTTCTGTATATTCATTTCATTTCATTATTATTTTAAACCTCACTATAAATAATTTTCTACATGCATATATTTATAAAATTTGAAAAACTGCATATATATATATATATATATATATATATATTCAAAAATCTTTCTGCATAAAAAAATAATCTTCTGTTTATAAACTTTCCATCATTTTTTTTCTTTTTCTTTGAATAAACATGTATTAAAAAAAATCGTACCTCTCTGACAATCACGGCAAAAACCTCAGCCACCACGATTCCAAGCTTGCCTTCGATTTCGATCGCCTTTTACTGTTGCCACTTCCAGTTGCTCGCGTGAATGCCTACAGCCAGCACGAAGCCTCGCGACACTCCACCTCGGTGTGCGCCACCGCCTTGTTTCCATCACGATGCCCCAAATTGACGTTGCCCTTCCACTCAACAGCGATAACCAACCGAACGAATCTCGACTTCCCATCGCGAACCCGGGCCACACGAATTCGCCCCTTAGCTATTTCGAGATCCTATTCGACTGAATCGCGACTTCAATCAATCCTGCCTCGAGTTGAAACCCTATTGCCTTGTCATCCTGGCCGCGTCGCGCCTTCAAGTGCTCGAGCGAGTGTACAGCTTGTCGCAATTCGTGTGCTTAATGAACGAGAGTGAATCTGGTACGACCCCGATCTGAAGATGTTGATGATTTCCGATTCGATGAAGATGTTGAAGGGCTCGTAATGTTTCTTTAGATTTCCGACAAATGGTCAGGCCAAGGAACTTCCTATTCCACATGGGTACACATCTGGAGTAACGCCCCGAGAACCTAACCGGATCTTTGCCAAACAAGGCCGGGTTACCTCTGTAACTAGGTAACTACTACACGAATATGCCATCCCCCGGTCGTTTGCGACCTTTATCCCAGGATCCTCAACCACAAAGTATAATAAAATTGCGGCAACAACATAGGTTAAGTATCTGGGCTCCATAGCATGATATCACCCTTTTCCAGAAGGAAATGACATACCCTCAAGGGGAGCTACCCCCAAATTACCTTGCTGCATCCTTCCTATTTTGACCATTTCCGGGTTGTGAGGTCCGACGAGGTCTCGTCCACAAAGCTACACTTTTCACAAAGTCATGCTTTGATCAACAAATAATCAGTAGCACTTCGTATGTCACATTACCAAATTAAGAATATATCACTAATAATCATCAACTACATAACCTCTGACCTCGTACGTCTCAGTGAAGGGTGTTAAGCTAAGAGAATAAATTCTCCGCCACCAACAGAAATGTATTTGATAGAAATTAGCTTTACATCTCAAAGTGTAATGTAGACACACATCCATACAAGTCCGTTCCGGGATTGAACGGAACCGAAGGCACTTCCAAAGAAGCCCTTGCAAATCCAGATATTCACTACTCACGTCCGAAATCCCCATCACAAAATGTGATAAAATCTCTATACCGAAGCAACCCAGTGCAGAGACATTCGACAGGTAATCCTTTCGTTTTCGAAAATACCCTGTCTTCAACACCGTCTTCAAATGCAATCCCATTTCGTCGTATCATTTTTCGGAATGAGTTTTATAACACAAGGTCCTCTCCCGGCTAATCCGAATAACGAGCGCTTATTTTTAAAAAATAAGTGTTACATTCAGATTCAAACAAATCACAACAAATTTCCACTTTGATCTTTTAAACAAAAGATCCATGAAAATCACAAAGATTCGATGTGGATTTCGAATATCCATTTGGAATCCGACTCCCGGTCGCATCGAAATTCAAATGACATAAAAAAAACCAATATTGGTAGTCGGTTATATAACTATCAATCAACATTCACAACAATTACCAGATTTAAATAATCTTCCTCAATTATTATTTTCAAAATATTTTCGCAAGGTATATTTCACACTTCGACCATTTAAAAATAAATTTCAAATTACTTTCCACATTTTAGTACTTTGAAAACAAATTTGAAATCACTTTTCCTTACACGGAATACATTTCCAAATATTTATTCATTTCCACTGGAAATCTGCCGAGTGAAAATAATTCAAATCACTTATTCGAAATATTCTTGGAACATTTAAAATAAAATCATCTTAAATACTTACTTAAAATATTGATTATGAAAACATTACACTAATTATCACATATAAGATTTTAAGTCCTAACTAACTTTAAAATAATAGTAGATAAGGTATAACTATTTAAATAATCGTTTCTTAAAACACATATCAATTTTAATCTTTAAAATAATCCCTTCTATAAGTAATTAAATAAATCCATACTTTAAAGATTTGTAACCAGTTAAGAAAACAATTTATCCAAAGTATACTTTCTAAAACCATCCTTAAAAATTTTTAGTTTATATTTATAGGCTATTTCGAAATCATACTCAGCCTTCTAGGGAAAATACATTTTCCATTTCAAAATGGTTCATTCAAATTAATTAATAAATCTTTCTTGATTTATTTTTAATTTACGTTCCGAATCCATAAATTCCTTTCTACACCTTTAAAAATAAACCAACATTTATTTTTAAAACAAGATTCCTTTCCTTTATAAAATTCCCATTCTGAATTTTGAATTTTTCCAAATATCTACTGATATACGATTTCCAAATTGATTTTAAAAATCATTTCCAAATGCCAAATCAAGTTTCAAATTGATTTCAAATTTTATCTTAAACACCAAATCAATTTTAATATTGATTTCCCAAAGATTTTTAACACCAAATCAATTTTTGAATTAATGTTTAAAATAAATTCCTTTATCCTTTCTAAATTATTTAAAAACCATATCTTTAAAATAAATTATTCACCTTTTGGATATTATTACTTGAAATCCATTTATTAAACTTTTTCCCATATTTTGGAATTTTATTCAATAGGACTTCACTATAGATTTCTACTTAAATTTAAAAGTCCAATTTTATTTACTTATGGTATCTTATGATACCAAGAATATGTTCGGCTAAATTATAGCCCTCAATGATTTTAATCACAATATAATCACACTCAGATTACAAATAAATAAACACACAACATATGAAACAAAATCAAATGTTTGAGGAATCCAATTGGATCCCTCCAACCTGTTTTCCTGCATCCACAGACGTTAGCACAAAATTAAATACCAAATCCACTTCGAGGTGGAATATCGCGGTGTATGGGATTTATAAAATATCATCCGCTATTATTCGGCGCATAGGGTCTCATCCGCTATATAATGCGGGAAATCAATCACCCCATATATACTATATACTACTATATATATAATGTCATCCAGTGAATAATTATTATAAATCAATTATCCAAGCACACAGTAAATCATTTTAAATCTAACTATTCAAAATTTAAATCAAAACAATATTGACTGAGTGAGAAGATCTCACCTTTAACAATGCATGCAATCCATTTCCATTCCTAACTTGTTTTCTTTGTAATTTTTGACCTTGTATAAACAATTATAGTTTTTATTAATATTTGAAATAATCGAACAATTTATTACTAATTAAATAAATTTAATTTAACTAACGATTTAGTTTAAACAAGTAATTAAATTTTAAACTAATTTCCCTTTCAGAATTTGACCTTGTATAAATATTTATTTAGTTTTGTTAAACCTTTTGAGTTGACAGAATAATTTATTACTATTTGAATTAATCAAACAGTAGATCGTCATTCACTTATTCAATTTAACTCGTTATTTGATAATTTTTTTTACTAATAGTTTCTTTTAACAAATTATTTTTATCAACCCAAAAATTAAACAAGTTAATTACAATAGCTTAATTATCAACTCATCCCTTTTTTTTCTTTAATCAACTGGTAGAATAAAAAATTATTTATACATGTTTATAAAATAATTCATAAAGATGCCAAAATCAAAATTTATATAAATCCTCTAAACATCTTTAAATTTCTATATTTTGTTTTCAAAATCTTATATCTACATAAAATTTTTTTTATATTCATTTCGTTTCATTATTGTTTTAAACCTCACTGTAAATAATTTTCTGCATGCATATATTTATAAAATTTGAAAAACTGCATATATATATATATATATATATTTAAAAATCTTTCTGCATAAAAAAAGTCTTTTGTTTATAAACTTTCCATCATTTTTTTTATTTTTCTATGAATAAACATGTATTAAAAAAAAATCGTACCTCTCTGACAATCACGACAAAACCCTCAGCCACCACGATCCCAAGCTTGCCTTCGATTTCGATCCCCTTTTACTGTTGCCACTTCCGGTCCCTCAAGTGAATGCCTACAGCCACAATGAAGCCTCGCGACACTCCACCTCGGTACGCGCCGCCGCCTCGTTGCCATCACGATGCCCTAAATTGACGTTGCCCTTCCACTCAACAGCGATAACCAACCGAACGAATCTCGACTTCCCATCGCGAACCCGGGCCACACAAATTCGCCCCTTAGCCATCGCGAGATCTTATTTGACTGAATCGCGACTTCGATCAATCCTGCCTCGAGTTGAAACTCTATCGCCTTGTCGTCCAAGCCGCGTCGCGCCTTCAAGCACTCGAGCGAGCATACAACTAGTCGCAATTCGTGTGCTCAATGAACGAGGGTGAATCTAGTACGACCTCGAGCTAAATATGTTGATGATTTCTGATTCTACAAATAAGGATGCTCGGCCCTAGGGTTTTGAATCGAAATTGATTCGATTCTCGCGAGCTAAAATTTTAGAACGAGGTGAAAATCAATTTGAGGAGTAGCCATTAATTTTGTTTTCTTTGAATTGAGTTAGAGAGGGGTTTCCATTTTTTTTGTTGTGAAATGCTCGGCTGTTTGAAATGAAAGGAACGAGATATTTTGAAAAGAGAGAAGCATGTTAGGAAAGGCAATGGTCATGTACATATAACAAAAAGAGACCGATTTGATGGAATTTCGACTGCAATGAAGTGCTTGAATTTAACATTATATAAAAATTTAATATAATTTTCAAATATCTCGATTTAAACGGCTTAAAATCTAGACCTCCCACTGAGGCATGCCACTAGGCATTTATAGTGTTATACCCCTATCTCGAATGCAATGGAAAATGTTTCGAGTCCTAATTCGATCGTATGGAGAAGATAGCTCTTTTGGACCCAGTTGTTATATTAAATTTCGACTTAATTTCCAGTGCGTTTACTTACTGTATGACCACACAACAACTCCGAATGCTACAAAAATTGAAATCCGATAATAATACAATATTACGGATCCAATGGAACTAGTTTCGTCGAATTCTGAGACTATGTCTCGGAAGGCTAATTTAAATATCGATTTAAACGATATATTTTCAAAACTGAACAAAGCACCTTTAAATTCAATTTTAACACTTTTACTATCTTCAGTATTATCAATATAAATTTTACAAGCCTTCAAATTAATTTTAATCAGCTTAAAATTTCAGATTCAAATTTTTACCCAAGCTTTAATAATTAAATTAAATAATTTAATTGCCAAATTCATAGTTATAATTGAAATTCAAGTTAAAATAACTTCCAAATATTTAAAATCAATTAAATATTCCATTTTCAAATGTTCAAAAAATTTGGGTCGTCACAAGTCAGTTTAAAATCTAGTGCTTTGGATTGGTATGATGCTATTACAACAACAACAACAACAGAAGAAGAAGAAAAAGAAATAACATGTAGGTTTAAATATCTATTTAGAGGCCATTTTGCTCCCAAAGCCAAAAAGGCAGCTATGCTTCAGAAATTTATAGATCTAACCCAAAAGAATTCATCAGTGACAAAGTATGTAAATGGATTTACTACTCTTTCAAAGTACGAACCACCATTGATCAATTCACCATCGAAAAAATGAAAAGTTCGTTCTTCGACTAAATGTCGAATTGAGAGACAAACTACTTACTCAAATAAGAAGTCCATTTGAGGAAATCATTGGTATGGCATTAAGATATGAGAAAGCCCAAGAATGTGACTCCGGATAGAATTAGGGGTATGTCCTAGAGGCAATTATGTAACTTATCGTAAATTAATTAACTCTACAATCAATTCTCGTGCGTAATAAAGGTGTTTTTTAATATATATGTCATAATGTGTTATAAATAATTAATATTTAATTAAAATATATTTAACAAAAAAATTCCATAAATGGTGTGTTTGTAATAGTAATTACAAATAATTGTAATCATGAGTAGTGTATCAAAATATAATACACATCAGCTTAAATATTCCTAGTCAAGATGCATCGAGACTGGATATTGATGCATCTGTTGTGTCTAGAGTATGTACCGCTCTCCATATGTCGAGCAGTGTATTACTCATGACGCCGGGGGGGGGGGGGGAGGGAGGCACCAATAGGTTTCGTACTAATAGTTATTGGATAACTATGGAATTACCTACTCGATAGTTTTATGATGGTTAATATAACCAAGGTCAAACAAAATACATCAATGTGACTAATTTACACAGTTTTCTCGACTTAAGAATACTATCGATCATCGATATGAAAGCTCTACTTCGATTATATTCAAACCATGATACGACGTCCGTCGAATGACTGTAGGTGGCTCGAGTGGAAGTATTAGAAGTGAAACACTATTCAAGAGAGGATTCATCTCCTCGATTATATGGGGTTAGTATCACAGTGAACTAAACTCAAATCAAAGTCAAAATCTCCGACTAGAGTAGTTCAGTTAATAATAATTGTTATTATTGAACCAAGGACTTTGTGTTTGGACTATAGAGTTGAATATGAATGAAATTGGAATTTTGACTTTTACCAAATACCATAAGTCTTAGGTGACATATTTTCAAGGAAGGGAATTAGTGTAAATAAACGTCACTACCAGTTATGCTTAACAAAGTAAAATTGAATTATATCAAAACACATGTGTAATAAATTTGGCCAATATATTACACCACCTGCTAAGTAACGTTTGAACATTAATATTTGAATAGTTTGATATTAATCACCGACCGAGTTCATACCTAAAGAGTCACACAATCAAAAGTCAAATACTCCTTTGACCAAATAATTTAATTTATTTTAATTTTTATGAATTGACTACATTAATCAATATTTATGAAATATCAAACATAAAATTTTATTTGATATAATAACAATATTAATAAATATGTTTATAATAGTTATAAATATATTAATCGATATACGATATCAATACGCGTTTTAAATTGGATTTAAAATGCAATAAATATTATTTGGACTTGAAAAGGGTTTGAAACCCATATGAGGCAAGAGGATTTCAGCTATGATATGACCAAGAATGGGCGACATAAGATGCTAAAGGGAGCTTGGGTATTGATTTGATAAAAGGGAGGGAATAGTAAGAGGAAAAATGGGATCCTGATCCTACTTTATCTCTCTAGCCTCTCCCCTATAAAAACATCATAATGCTCACTCTACTACTGCTTTTTGGAGCTTCTACCCTTCTCCTTGCTGGCCAAAATTAATTTACACCCTCCCCTCCATTTTCAAGATCAAATAAAAAAGAATACTATTCGATAGTCAATGGTCATCAGTTTAGGAGCTATCACCTTGCTTAATTGGAATCCAGTTCAAGGAGTCAGTTTCTTCATTTCTATGCACATTCAATAGGATTTGGTGGAGGTATGTTTTTGATCTACGATTGTAAACTAATGTTCTGTCATTTACATATCATATGTTGTTTAGATCGATAGGTGGCGAATGTAGCATATTCTTATAAGATCACGCTTAGAATGGTTGAATGCTTATGTAATTTTAAACGAATCCTTTTTGGAACATATATGCATCCCAATAATCAGGGCATAAAAAACTTTAAATTTAATAAATTATTTAATTCATACAAGTTTCGTGACTTAAATATTAAATATTATATCATAAAAAATATGTTTTAAAATTTTATATTAATAGTTTTATACCCGAATGGTTTCCACCGAAAAAGAAAAGAAAGTTTAATATATAATTTAAATATTATTTGAATTAAATAAAATTATAAATAACATCGACAAATATATCATATAAAATAATTTTTTTATAACAAACTATAAATATGAAAATTAAAAATTTGAATTTAAGTTATAGAATATATATGGAAATATTTAGATAGTGAACTATCATTAGATTCTTTATAATATATCAAAATATAAATCGAAAATAATTTTTATTTAGTTCTTGTTAATTTCGATAGGAAATTTTGTTTTATTGAATGTTAAAAACCAATTATTGTCGTGAGCATCATTAAATGTATGTACATGTATTATTGTATATTTTTATATATTTCATTTATGTATTAAAGTATATATATTTATTATTAAATTATTTATAAGTATGTTTACATGCATACATATATATAATACGTTTATTCAATATATAAAATCTAAATTTTGTTTTGGTTTTTATAACATAATAAATAAATTTTAATATAAATTTAAATGATTTTATACGTACATATACATAATTATATATATTATTTCATAAATTCCATATATATATACACACATATTACTTTATATATATTATATATAACTATTTTAATATTATATATGTATAACATGAATTAAAGCAAATACTCATACTTTTGGATGATATATTTGTATATTAGAGGGGCTAAGGTGTCCATTGCGGTGTAAATCCCAGTGCATATACACGGGCATGCTAAACTTTGCATGAATTGTTATGTTACACATGCACACACATTTATGTACATATGATACACATATATTTAAAATACAATAATAATTAATAGTATAAAAATATATTATAAATTTAAGTGAAATAATGATTTTATTTAAATTAAAATTTTAAATGTTCAAAATGAGTTAGACTTGATAGCCCTAATAAAGATCCAAAATGGTAAAAAAAGTAAAGTTCACTCATTTCTCTCACTGTTGGCTAGTCCAGTTCCAACAATGGTATTAGAATCTGTGACGACCCAGAATTTTTGAGCATTTAAAATTGGAATATTTAATTGATTTTAAATATTCAATAGAGTAATTTTAACTTAAATTTTCAAATATCACAATTTATTTGATGATTTAATTATTGAATTAAATAATTTAAAGTTGGGAAAATGATCGAATCCAGAATTTTAAGCCTGTTAAAAATAATTTGAAGGCTCATAAAATTTATATTGATAACACTGAAGATAATAGATGTTTTAAAATTGAATTTAATAGTTATTTGTTCAGTTTTAAAATTTTATCGTTTAATTTGAATTTAAAAATAGCCTTCCCAGGCACAGTCTCGGAATTTGACGAAACCAGTTCCATTGGATCCGTAATATTATATTATTAAAGGATTTCAATTTTCGTAGTGGTTGGAGTTGTTATGTGAGCATACGATTTATAAACGTGTTGAAATTTACAACGATAATTTAATTTAAATTTTATAAGTATAATATCGCATAAGCAACATCACAGCCGAGATAAAAATTAAGTAATATTATAACTTGACAAAAATCAAGTCTTGGCTTCAAGAGCACGCTTCTCTCTCCATCAGTCCAAATCATATTCCCCTCTCCTTTATTTTATATCGTAGCCGAACTTATTATTAAAAAAATAAAATTCAATCCCTTAAAATGATAGAACGGAGAAAGTTAAATCGAAGGGAAGCCTCGTTCAACATCGCAATTCTCGAACTGATATATCTTCATTCTTTATTGAACTCGTGCTCGTTCGAGACATGGAGGAAGAGACAATCGTAGGGTAGCCTAGGGCTTGGGATTGTTTGGAGACGCGGCACGATTAGATGAGTATCGAGCTCGTTGGGAATTTTTGGTGACGCGATACGATATGAGATCTTTGATTTGTGGTAAGGGCTCGACAAAGCTAAGGCAGGCGACGATGTCGCGTGGAGATAGGGCTAGGGTTCGAGTGGGTGGCGCTCGCAGGTGGGACGAGGCCGAGGTGAAGGCGATGGCAACTTCAATGAGCGATGATGGAGGTTATTCGATGGCAGAAGCTTGTACTGTCAGGCAGTAAGGTATGAGGCTGTTCGTTTTTTTTATATATATACAGGGTTTAACTTATTGAAGGATGCAAAAACAATTATAGTTCTGTTTGTCTAAGTAAACAGAAAAAGTATATAGACAAGATTGGGAAATATAGAAATTTAAATATTACAGTGAACTTGAATTCTGGAATTTTAGAGTTAAGGTAAATTTATGTTATAAAAAAAACCCTATGGATCAGAAAAGTTTATATAAAAATCAGATTTTTTTTTTTAAATCTGAATACATTTTATAAATATATGTATATGTATATGATTTCAAAAGAAAAGAAAAGAGCTTGGAAAATATAGGGATTTTAAAATGTTCGAGGAATTTATAAAAGTAGATTTTTGATAATCTATAATTTATTTTTATCAGTGTATATGTAGTTTCAAGGGGAAATTAATAGTTAAATTAAAATCATTAGTCGATTGAAATTATTACATGGAAATTGATTATTAAAATAATTCAGAATATTAATAAATTGTATAAAAATTAAGTAATATTATAACTTGATAAAAATCAAGTCTTGGCTTCAAGAGCACGCTTCTCTCTCCATCAGTCCAAATCATATTCCCCTCTCCTTTATTTTATATCGTAGCCGAACTTATTATTTAAAAAAAATTCCAATCCCTTAAAATGGTAGAATGGAGAAAGTTAAATCGAAGGGAAGCCTCGTTCTACATCACAATTCTCGAACCGATATATCTTCATTCTTTATCGAACTCGTTCTCGTTCGAGACATGGAGGAAGCGACAATCGTAGGGTAGCCTAGGGTTTGGGATTGTTTGGAGACGCGGCATGATTAGATGAGTATCGAGCTCGTTGGGAATTTTTGGTGACGCGATACGATGTGAGATCTTTGATTTGTGGTAAGGGATCGGCAAAGCTAAGGCAGGCGACGATGTCGCGTGGAGATAGGGCTAGGGTTCGAGTGGGTGGCGCTCGCAGGTGGGACGAGGCTGAGGTGAGGTGAACGCGATGGCGACTTCAATGAGCGATGATGGAGGTTATTCGATGGCAGAAGCTTGTACTGTCAGGCAGTAAGGTATGAGGCTGTTCGTTTTTTTTATATATATACAGGGTTTAACTTATTGAAGGATGCAAAAACAATTATAGTTCTGTTTGTCTAAGTAAACAGAAAAAGTATATAGACAAGATTGGGAAATATAGAAATTTAAATATTACAGTGAACTTGAATTCTGGAATTTTAGAGTTAAGGTAAATTTATGTTATAAAAAAAACCCTATGGATCAGAAGAGTTTATATAAAAATCATATTTTTTTTAAATCTGAATATATTTTATAAATATATGTATATGTATATGATTTCAAAAGAAAAGAAAAGAGCTTGGAAAATATAGGGATTTTAAAATGTTCGAGGAATTTATAAAAGTAGATTTTTGAAAATCTATAATTTATTTTTATCAGTGTATATGTAGTTTCAAGGGGAAATTAATAGTTAAATCAAAATCATTAGTCGATTGAAATTATTACATGAAATTGATTATTAAAATAATTCAGAATATTAATAAATTGTATAAACATTTATACAAGGTCTAAAATCATGGAACCAAGTCGAGTTTGCAGTGGATGGCAATCTTAGGTCAAAGGTGAGTTAATCTCACTCAGTTAATTTAAATTTAAATGAATAAATTTAAATAATTATTTGAATGGTTGAATTGAGTGATGTGCTATAGTATGGGATATTTTGAAATTGGCATATTATATTGTGCTAACATCTGTGGATGCAGGGAAAAACAGGTTGGAGGGATCCAACTGGACCCCTCAACGTTTGTTTAAATTATTTAATATTCTCTGCTCT
Organism: Allium cepa; assembly: GCA_030765085.1. Taxonomy (NCBI): domain Eukaryota; kingdom Viridiplantae; phylum Streptophyta; class Magnoliopsida; order Asparagales; family Amaryllidaceae; genus Allium; species Allium cepa. Next base: position 198,459,227 of record CM060946.1, read on the forward strand.
GATTATTTGATGTTCCATAATGAATTATGTGGAAGTATTGAATGCTATGGCTTGGTTGATATAATTGGGTATAATGAATTGTAATTTTTTTTTATAAATTTGATTTTGGAAATGAAAATAAAAGAAGCGAAAATTGCAAGTAAAATAATTATAGAATAAATTTAAGAATAACCTGGAACAGAAATAAAGTGACTTTAAATTTCTAATAAATGAATCCTGAGAATGGAAGGGAAAATTTGTATAAGCAGAAAGTTAATGAATTTTAAAATGCAGTATTATTAATTAAAAAGAATAAATATTTATTTAGAATTTAAGATTTGGATTATTGAAACAGTAAAGAAGAATAAAATAATAATAATAATAAAGTCCATAACTACTAAATTTGGAGATGAACTGATAAGTACAAGAATTTATTTCATATAAAATAAATTGGAAATCAATTTGGGAAATTTATTTAAGTGATTGAGATTTGAAATTCTCTCTGGATAACCAAGTACGTTTCAAAGTAATTTTTTTTAAATATAAGTTAAAAGATTTTGAAGTTGTTTAAAAAGTATGGTATGTAAAATTTATTATTTCTAATATTTAAAGTCTAAAGTAAGTATTTTCTCCTAATTTATCTTATTAGTAATTATTTAAAGAATGACTTAATATTATGTTTTTAAAAGTATAAATCTAGTTTTATATTTATGAAGTAACCTTATTTTCAAATATTCCTATAGTATGGTATTTTTAATAAATTATTGTTGTAGTTTTAACTTAAATGTTACAAAGTATATTTCAAAGTAAAGCGTTTTAAATTAATTTAGAAATCTAATTTTGTGCTTGGTGATTTCAGAGGAGATAGGAAATATTTTGGAAAGTTTATTCTGAAAGAAAGATGGATTTGAAACTGATTTCAAAGGATTGAAAATAGAAATATATCTTGTGAAGATATTTTGAGGTTAATAAATAATTTGGGAAATTATTTATTGTTGGATGGATGTTTGTGAATATTAATTGATAGTTAAATCACCGACTATCAATATTGGACAAATACGTTGATCGTTTCGAAGAGACCAGGATCGAGATTTATTTCTCGAAAACCACTTCGATCCGATTTGTACGTTTTCGTGAAAAACGATTTTGGAATCGAAAATGAAGCAGTGAAGTGCAAGGGCTAGTCGCTACTAATCCTGAGGATATTTCCAAAATGGATGTAGTAGGAATAGTGCCTTCGGTTCCGTTCGAACCTGGGACGGACTTGTATGGATGAATGCTTGCGAGACATCGTCAGGTGGACGATGGGCATTCTAAGGAATATATTCTAAAAAGGTAACGCTTAGCCTCAAGCCTCATCAAATGGGAATGACTGAAAATCAGGGGTTATGCAGCAAGGCTAGGTGGGTAGCACCCAAGTAGGGTGGGGTCATTCTAGTCTAGATGTCCCTTTTTATTTCGGCTTAGTGGGCGGTTGCTGATCCCAACCGCGGGGTGATCTCACTCGGGATTATCCAGTAAGGGGTAATCCAGGCCTTGTGTTGCAGGGGAGCTGGCGTACTCCTCGGTACGGTGATCTAGGCCCCGTACTGTGACAGGTGGTACCCCAGTTCCTAGTCATTAGTTGGAAATCCATTCTCCCTACGAGCCTTGTACGAGTTTTGTTTGCATTACCCACTCTGTGGCTAGTAGCTGAAATTTAATAGATGTAACAATTTCGGCTATTTTATAATTATTTGTAAATAGACCCTATTATAATATCAGAGGATTTCTATAAAAATTGTTTTAGCTATCGTAAGATAAAAACCCGACATGTTTATTTGTGGCGTGGTCTTACGAGATGCTTTTGTTTTTAAAAGAATTTTTGAAACTTTAATAATCAAATGGGTGTGATTTTCTCACGCTGGTATTCCAGACTGACTCGGGTATTATTTAAGTGTAATGCTCGGGTCAGACCGAGTACTATAGGATACAGGATATGATGCTGTGGAGCTCAAGAGACGAGCTGGATGACGATACGTACATTCGTACTTGTTTTATATTTATATATTCCGTTTGAGTTGTTGTGTATCTTAAGTTGTTGTGTATCCATTGTATGATATTGATGTTGAGCTGTGATTGATGTACTCTGATGATGTAATATATATAAACAGAGATATTTGATTTTTGTGTAAAATTATTTATTATCTATTATATTTATTCCGCTGCGATGGTTAGATTCTGTTATTGTTTTCTATTTTCTTCTACCTCTTCTTCTTTAACCCAATTGGTTCATATTTCTGTACAACTTGAGTTGAGTGTTGTAGAATAGTGTTGACTCAAGGGGTACGGATTTGTGGGTCGTTTCAGAATCCAATTGCCTAATGCAGTCTAAATTAATCATGTAAAGATTAACTAACTAAGCTCATAACAAAAATAGTAGAGTGTCTAGAAAGGTGGTGTCAAAGGATTGGTTTTGGATAATTAACTACTATGCCCTGCTTGGCTGCCGGCCTAATCTAAACGATATGTGAGCCCAAAGGTTATACCTAATAGAAAAAGCCCAATTTGAATTGAGCCTTAGGCTAATTTTGAAAATTGCTTTAAATTCAAAATATAAGATTTTAAATTTAAAAGTTAAATTTAAAATAAAATATATACATATTATAAAAGTTATAATATAATAAAAAATTCAAATTGTTTTAATTTAATATAAATTAATTTCTGAATTAAATTTATTAGTAATATTAATAAAATAAACTAACTAATTAAATAAGTTTATTAGTGAAAATATATATTCATGTATTATACATTTTGACATATGTTATGATATTTTAAAATGTTTGTGATATCATAAATATACATGTATGTATATAAAATATTTTTTCAAAATTAATAGAATTTGATTAAAAATTATTTAATTAAATACATTAAAATAACATATATATAATACTATAGCAGTTGTAATAACTATATTCAATTTACATGTTATATTGGATTAATATAAAATAAAATAAAATTTTAATTAATTATAATCAATTAAATGAGATTTAATTAATATAAAAGTATACATAAGACAACTATATGAGTAATTTAAAATATGAAAATTATATAGCAATAAAAATTATATATTATAAATATATAAACTATAGGTGGAATATTATAGAAACCCAAACAGAATTAAGTAATAAATACATACGAAAATGCATGTATACCATGATTTCTTATGTGTCCGTCACTTGAATCACAAGAGTAATTCATAAGAGTTACATTATTCCATAAGTCAATATCACTCAATATAATATACTATGGATTATGAATCTTTATTATAATGTTGTCCTCTACCATTTATATTTTAATAATTATTTGCATACTCCTTATTTGTTGAGATTTCCTCAAGCTAGGGATGCTATGTGTAGAACTATTAATATATTAAATAGACAAGCTACACATATTTGTTGAGTTTTCCTCAAGGCTTGTGCATTATATTAGGTGATCAAGAAATGGTAGGTCGAATTGAATAATCCTACTTTATTTGTTGAGCTTTCCTCAAGTTAAAGGTGGGGTTTGGAAAAAGTACTACAAGTTATGATTGTATATAATATAGCCAATAAAAATTATCCATCGTATATGGGAGTATTATTTGTTGAGTTTTCCTTAAGGTCAACATTGAAAGACATACAAGTCTTAACACCTACTACTGAAGTCGAAAGACTTCTATGTTTAGACTTAGGGTTTAGCGAAACATAAAACTCTAGTGGGAGCTTATGACTAAAATGAATCCTTAGGTTTAACCTTACTAATATTATAAGAGTATCTATTATCTTAATGTTCTAATAATCTACCCACTATAAACTTGCAGAAGATATTGAATCCAAGACTTTTCAATGAAAGCAATCGATTGACCGGACCAAATAACCATGTCGACTGGCTACGAGCTATAACGATGACTTTGACATATAAGCGAGTTTGGTCGTCTATAACTTATGCTCCATTGACAAGAACGACTAATGAAGATCATGAAGACCTGCACGTTGCTTACAGAAAGTGGGTCCCTGACCTTTGAATTGCCCAAGTATTCGTGTTGTCAACTCTAGACAAACAGGTACAATGGCAGCACAAGTTAATGTCTACTCATGAGATTTTTGATAGTCTCAAGGCATATTTTGGTTAGCATTCTCGTTCCATATGGAACAAGACTACTAATTAACTATTCAACACCAAAATGCAAAAGGGACAAAAGGTAGGTAATTATGTGATGACAATGAAGGGTTATATTGGTAATTTTACATCATTAGACGTGACTAAAAGGAATGAGTTACAGGTCAACTTGATCCTTGTTTCATTAACCCTCTATATCAACCGTTCATAACTATAATATAAACAATCTGAATGTGAATCTCGTGGAGCTCCTCAATATGTTAAGGTTGGCCGATTCACAATCTAAGGATCAGTTGGCTATGCTTAAAGTTAAACATGGGGTGTCATCTTCGAACAGTTCGAAAAAGCAAAAGAGGGAGGGTAAGAAGTGTAACAAACAGGGATTTTCGACCCTTGAGAATCGACACTAATACGTCCACTGTATTAGATTCCGAGCAATCGAATGCTGGAAATACCAGATCATTAGAGGAAAAGAAGAAAGAGGTAGAAGAAAATAGAAATAACAACACAGAATCTCACACCTACAGCGGAACTATATATAATAGGTAATAACATGTCTGTATATAATAGAACTATAATGGTAACTTATACACTACATCATCAGAGTACAACAAATCAATAACTCAATACTGGACGGTTATAATAACTTGTCCTCACTAGTGCAGAATATACAACCTACAATACACGATGGAATATAAGCAAGTATGTGGAATACGTCTCTACCATCCAGCTCCTCTCCTGAGCTCCATAGCATCCTAACCTGAATCTGTAATACTCGGTCCGACCCGAGCATTATAATAAAATAACACCCGAGTCAGTCTGGAAAACCAACATGAGAAATCACACTCAATTTGAACTTATTAGAGTTATCAAAATCCTTTAGAAAACAAAGGTATCTCGTAAGACCGTATCACACATAAACCGATGGGTTTTTACCTTACAATAACCAAAACACTTTATATCAAAATCGTCTAATATTATAATAGTGTCTAAACAAAGTAAACAGATAATAGCTGAAGTGCTTGCATCTCACGTTTTAGCATAGTTGGGCACAATCAAAATCGTATGGTGCTTATTGGAGAATGGATTTCATACAATGACTAGGCACTGGGGTACCACCTATTATAGTACACATCTAGAAAAATGTACTGAGGAGCTCACCGAGATCCCCTACAACACAAGAACGGTCCTATCCTTAACCTGGATATAACCGAATATGTTATCACCCTAGGTGTTCCCACCCTTATCAGGAGCTCTTTGCATGCACTACCGTATCCATAATATATAACATATCCGAGGGTATCTAGAAAGGTGATAACATACCCTAATTGGGTATGACCCTCTTAGCCTTGCTGCATATCCCCTGATTTTCAGTCATTTCGGTTGATGAGGCTTGAGGCTACATTTACTTTTTAAGAACAATTTCACTTAGATAGCTCACCGTCCTCCAATGACGATGTTCTGATAGCATTCGTCCATACAAGTTACCCTGGGTCTAGACAAACTGAATCACCATCTTCATCATCTTCACAGTATCCATTTGTATCGCTCAAATCAGATCGAAGTGGTTTTCTGATAATTAAATCTGATCTTGGTCTCTCCGAAATGTTCAACAAATTTGGCAAAAATTGATACTCAGTTATCAATAAAACATCCATAAGCAGATATCAAGCCTTATTATAGATTTTCCAAGATTTATTTCAAAATATTTTTATAAGATATATATATATATATATATATATTCAAATCCCTTCCAAATTTTCAATACTTGAGACAACTCAAATACTTATATCCATATCAGGATATTTCAAACCCTCCCTTATTTCAACACTTAGAAAATTATTTAAAATATATATATTTTCTAAACCCCTTACTTCCTAACACTTAGGAAAATTTCACTTATTTCTCCAAAACCCTTCACCATTTATAATGTAAATCCCTTAACTCGTTTATAACGAATTCTATGAGTTCCGGGTTCCTTAATTAATCTCCTAATTCAAAAGTATATGCTTATCTCACGAAATAAGTATATACAAAAACCATTTCTTTTAAAAATATTTTTTAAAAAAACTTGTAAATAATATGGAAACCACCACGTGGTATCCACCATGGATTCATAGCTCAAAGATTACGTCTCTATCCTAGAGAAATCCAAACTTAACTACAGGCAATCTCTGCCTCCAATTTCGCCATAAAAGTATACCGTTACTTTTCGAAAAATATATTTAATTATTGTCTTAAATAATGCTTATAAAGTTTCTATAAAAAATTTCCAAGTTTAATTTAGGCAAGTACTCTTAAATAAAAGTAATTATGTAAACTATATTAATATTGAATAATTTATCCTTTAAAATAATAATACCGATTAATTCTTAAGTAATAATTAACATAATATCAACTCATTATAAACTAACTTAATTAATAATAAATATACTTTAAACAATTTAAAATAATTGCACAACTTTGAAACAATAATTAATTCTGATTTATTAATAATATTCTAGTCGATTTACAAGACTTGTTTATAAAACTTACAATTCAATTTGACAATTTAAAAATATTCAAATAACTAACTTTCTGAAATATTTTTAAACTCTTTTAAATTACCTAGTTTAATATTTTAAATCCTCTTTTTAAAACAAACTTAATTTCTTGATAAAATATATTTTTCAATTCTAATATTGCCAATCTAATATTTATATATCTCTCTCGATTTATCACTCATTTGATTTACGTCCCAATTTTGTAAATCCCTTTTTTGACATTTCTATAAGTAAAATCTATCTTTTCCTTTTAAATCCATTTACCCAACTCATTATAAATTCTTACCATGAATTCATTACTTCACTTTATCAATTGAAAATTGTTTCACTTTATATATAAACACCGTTTTATAAATCCCATAGTTTTCAATTCTAGTTTGTAACGGTTTCACATCACTTAAATCCATTATAATTTCATTTCTAAATTAAATTCCATTTATAAATCAATTTCTCAAATAATCCAAAATATACTCCACACCCAACCCAATCTCGATTATATTTCCATTTGTAATCAAGAAATCTTATTTAAGATCCGGTATATTCAACTTCACATTTATTTCCAAATGCACTTCTTTTCCCAGTCTATTTAAAATCTTGATTTGAAAGCCTGTTATATTTAAAACAAGTATCACTAAGGAATTACTATTTAAAATCCTTATTCCGAATATATATTTATCATATTTCGAAATTGTTAAGTACAAATTAAAAGTCAAACTATTTATTTTACACAAATTCATTTCTTTAAACTAAACAAAAATTCACTATAAATATTTCACTTCGAAATTTCTTTTTAATTCCTTCAAATTCAAAACATATATTATTGGTATTTAAAAATACAAAAATCCAGGCCAAAACTACCGTAGCATCCAATAAATTTAAATCACATTATAATCCATCACAGATTATTCAAACATATCATATATCACTATATGTGAAATTAAACTCAACATTTTGGGGAATTTAGCTGGATCCTTCAATTCTGTTCCCTGCATGCACAGATGTTTATTTAACATAAAAATACTAAACTTGCTTAAGATGGGTTATCACGGTGATATAGGATCATCCGCTATGCAGGAACAGCAATCCAATACTAATATATATACTACTATATATAATATCACATTCAACATATAATAATTCATCAATTCAACCAATCAACCAATAATAAATTTTAGCTATTTAAAATTAATGCCAATTGTCCAAATGAGATTTACTCACCTTGGTTTTTAACGTTGCTTTCGCGTTTGTTTTCAATTCAGTTCGAATGCATTTGAAGTTATCTGAAATTTCAGCCAATTGTAATTTTGATCAATCCAATCCCTATGCATCCTATTCGTCGATATAAACACAAAGCAACAAACCATGCCTCAATCAGACCTAAAATGAATGAGATATGCACTTTATAAGAATAGGAATTTCTTAAATCAATTTACATTATTAAAATTTCAAACAATTTACATTATCGGCCCATAACCACAAAAGAAAAACCGGCCTGGTAATGAATAGTGCCTTGTCTCCCATATAAACGTACACAGATGTGCTCCTCACCATTGCCGTGCATGAGCCTCGCTTACATTTCACTCCATTTGATGAAACCACAAATCGACGTTACCAAACGCTTCCCCTCTTCGAACTCGACTTACCGATACCCTCAACCCCCTCTTTGATCAACTCCCACCATTCGCGACCAATAGTAGCCGCCTCCTCCAATAGGGATCCGACATCCCCAAAATCCTCCTATCTCCTTCTCTTCATTGCAAAACCCTATTTACAATAACCCCAAACCATCACATCGCCTAAATCTCAAGAAAAATGAAACCTTAGCACGAACTATTATGCATTTCAACTGTTGAGCAACTAGACCCTCGATCGCAACCCACAAATGCGGTACCAAATCGAAGATCATGCTATCACACGAATTTTAGAGAAAGTTTCGAATTTTTTTAACAAGTAGATTTCAAGAATTTAATTTTTAAAGCTTTGATTTTTTTCTTTTTCTTTCACTATGCTCGGCTGTTTAGAAACGTATTTGAAAAGGAAGGGTATAGTGACCGAGTGAAAGAAAGGATGGGCCGATAGGAGGGAGTCTGACAGCCTAATCAAAGTCAAAAATTACATATATATAATTAAATTTTCAAATTGTCTCGATTTCACAACTCAAAATCTCGAACCCCTATCGAGGCATACCGCTAGGTGTTTATAATATTATACCCCTATTCCGAACACAATGGAAAAGGTTTCGAGTCCTAATTCGTTCGTATGGAGAAAATCGCTTTTGGGACCCAATTATTATATCAAATTTTCGATATTAATTTCAACACATCTATATCCCATACGTTCGAGAATAATACACTATTACGGATCCAATGAAACTGGTTTCGTCGAATTCCGAGACTATGCCCCGAAAGGCTATTTTTATACGTTACTTCAAACGAAATATTTTAAAACCTAACAAATCACTTTTAAATTCAATTTAAAAAGTTTTATTATCTTCATTTTTATTAATGTAAATTTAGTAATCCTTTAAATTATTTTTAACAAGCTTAAAACTCAAAATTTCACTATTTGACCAAATTTCCATTTATGAACTTAATAATTAAATAATCCAATAATCGTTATATTTGAAATTTAAGTTAAAAATTAACTTTTAGATATTTAAAATCAATTAGATCTTCCAATTTCAAATAACCAAAATTCTATGTCGTTATAAGAAGAAAAGTAAGAAAGGAAAGAAAGCTACTGATGACAAGGGTGAGTGTTACCACTGTTATAAGAAAGGACACTAGAAGAAAATATATCTTGTGTATCTTATGATTGTGAAAGAAAAGAAGCAGAATAGTTCTATAGCTCCATCAGCTACATTTATGATTCAAAATAGTTGTAATCAATAGAATGTCTTGCATTTTAGATATAGGATCTGGAACTCATATTTGTAACTTATTAATGCACTTAAGAACTGGTGTCACATGGCAAAAAGGGAAATAAGGCTCCAGGTTGCTGATGGGTCTATCGTAGATACAAAGGTAGTAGGACATTTTCATTTATGTTTGCCTAGAGTTTTTGTTTTGAAATTAAATAATTATTATTTTGTAAAAGATTTTATTTGTGGAATTTTTTCTATTTGTATATTTTCTAAGACTGGATATATATTCATTATACAAGTATTGTTATGGACATTTGGTTGAATGGTCTGCAATGGTAAACTTGAAAAAGGCATTTATGCGATTAATGCAAATTATGTATGTTCTCTGAGTAGTTCTGGTAGCAATATAAATGGTAACTATCTTTTGTAGGCTCGGTCATATTAGTGGGAAATGACTACACAAATTGAAAACTGAAGGTTTTCACCTGTCACTTCACTCTAAATCATTTGACATATGTGAGTCATGTCTTAAAGGTAAAATGACCAAGCACTACTTTAGTTGGAGTAATAAAGAGTTGATGAACCATTTGGGCTAGTACATAGTGATGTATGTGGCTCGATGCCTGTAATAACCAATGATAATAGTTCTTACTTCGTTATTTTCATGGATGACTTCTCGAAAATAGGATATGTGCATCTTATGAAGAGCAAATTCGATGTCTGCGAAAAATTAAAGGAGTATAAGAATGAAGTAGAAAATCAAACGAACAAAGATTAAAATCCTTCATTCTGATCGAGGAAGCGAGTATGTTGGACAAGAAGTCCAATAATACTTAAAAGATAACGCGATCATCTAACAGGTTATTCCACCCTATACCCCACAACATAATGGTGTGCGTTGGATTCGATCCATGGTGAGTAAGGCTGAGTTGCCTCTGTCCTATTAAGGATATGCACTGGAAAGCACGACACATATGCTTAACTTAGTAAGCACTTAATCTTCGCCTATCAGATATGGCACAGGAAAAAACTCCACTTCAATTACTTGAAGGTGTGAAGTTATTCGACCTACGTTAAGAAAGTTGGCCCTAATAAGAAAAAGGTGAGATCAAATTTGTGTAAGTTTATAAGATATCCCAAAAATTCGAAAGAATATATTTTCTACAACAGAGAGGAACAAAGGGTGATTATTTCACACATGCTGTCTTTTTAGGAAAAAAATTCTATCAAAAAAAATTAACTGCGAAGTTGTAAACTTGGATGAGATCAAAGAAACCAACACTGAAGATGAACTAGTAAGAGAACTAAGTTCACCAGTATACGATGACACACAACCCTTAAGAAGGTCTAGTAGGGAATCTCTTACACTAGAGAGATACTATGGTTTCCACATGGATGGCAAGAAGGAGGACCATGTCTTAGATGAGACACTCCTCTATCTCTCCAACAAGCACCGCAGAGTAAGACTCTGTTGTAACACCCCATAATTTGGTGTTAGTTCTTTAATCCGTAAGTTAGTTTATTAATTAAGCTCTAAAAACAGAATTTGTACAAACGACGAAATTTGACTATGAAACTTGTACCATTGTGTTTCTGGCAAAATTCTAAGCAACTTTCATATTGGAGTTTTGCAATTGGAGTCCAAACAAAGAAGTTACGGACAAAAAATGAATTTGAAACCAAAATAATTCATTTAAAAAATTAACGGTTATGATGCAATATGTTGATCAAGGATTAACACTCCAGAGAGTCACTTTTTGTATTTTCACGTATTCATTCTCTTTTTAGGTAATATAGGTAAACCTCAAGGAGAGGCAGTTTTAGTAAAAGGTTTCTTCTGTCATCATTACATCTTTCCTTAGGAAGATGTAAATTCTAAAGCCATCAGCAACAACAGTAGCGCAATGGCACGACATTGGATGTATAGCAGCCATGCTATGACCATTCAAGGATCACAGCGTTGGATCGAGCTCCAACCACGGAGCAAGATATCTCGTAGTGTGTAGACATTATTTCAGGATTTATGGTATTGTTTTCTTTTTCCTTCCAGCATTTGTTATTTTCTTTTAGGTTGTTTGGGTTGTAACCATTAGTTGTCTCTTGTAAAAGGTACACATGATATTACGAGTTCCTATTTATTTACTGTGTCATTGTTTTTAGACATGAAAGTCGCTCTTATATATGCATAATGGAGAAGCAGTATAAATAGGAAAATCTCATAAAAAACACTTTACTAACAATAAATGTAATATAAAACTGGAAGTTTAGAATAGTTGAATTTTTTTAGTGAAGAACATGATAAAGTTGTTTATTGATATCACGGGCCATTGCTCATATTCCTTAAAAGTTAATTTTTTTAGGTAATTGGGAATGATGACATTTTTAGATAAAATGTCAAGTTTTATGGGTGAAGGTTAGTTGTTGAATTTGAGAATTTGGTTTATGCGTTTAGCGCATAGTCGACTTCGACTACGCTGAAATTGTGGCTTAATTTATTAATTTTTTAAAAAGGAAATATTTTGAAAAGCTTTTCTTCTGATTTTTTTTTGGTTTTATTCATTTTTAATTCTTAAACTATTTTTAGAATTTTTGTCCAAAATTTTAATTTCAATGGAAAATGTGCATCTACATATTTTGGGATTTTATTTTTCAAATGATATACAAATTTGAAAAGTGGGAAATATTTTTATGAAATATTTGATTTTGAAGGCCACATTTTAAGCACAGGGAAGGCAAATAGAGTTAGAATTTATGGATTTAGCGGTGCATTAGTATAGATAAATGCAAGCGGTAATAAGGAAAAAAAACTTTTTTAGCCTTGGAATTTCTATTCTCATACCTTGTCGATGATGCGTGCGAGTCTATTTTTGGACTCAATTCCATTTTAAAGCCTGAAAATAAGCCTCCTAATGCATTTTATGCATGGAAAATTTGAAGTAAATCCGGGGCAGCGAGGAAATTTCCACTGTACTACGAGAATAGGAAGATTATAGAATGGCAGGATTGTTAGATTCCTCACCTAAATTCCTTTCTCGGCATAGGAGTAAAGTTAAGGAAGCGATTTTCGTCGTGTTAGATTTTTTGGATGGTAGAAATTGGATGCAAAATTGGTAGCTTCATACTTCTATTTGTAGCAGTATGAGGGTTTTCATTGAACATATTTTTCCGAAAGCTGCATACATATAGAACTACTAGTATACATATAGGTAGTTTGCATCATATTTTTTTAAAATGTTTTCTAAGAAATGCATTCATATAGGAGGATCCAATTTAGAACTATTATGCGTACTTATTTTCTATGTGGTGATACAGTAATACACTATGCACTTATGCATGTTTGGTTGCAAAATTGATTGTGTAGTTTTGGATAACAATGGGACAAAACCATGCCTTAGTTATTAGTGAACTTATCGGGATGAAATTCTTTTTAAGGGGGAAGAATGTAACACCTCTTAATTTTATGTTTGTTACTTCATTAGTTAGTCAATTAATTAGGCTCCAAAAATGGAATTTGTGAAAACCATGGAATTTGAACATGAAATTTGTACCGTTGCGTTTGTGGTGAAATTCTTAGCAACTTTCATATTTAGAGTTTTGTGACGGAGTCCAAACAAAGAAATTACGGACGACAAACGAATTCGGAATGGAAATCATTCGTTTAAAATTTAATGTTTTTAATTAATTTAATGGGTTCCATACGTAGACCTGATTTATGTAGCGGTCGACCTAGGATGCTCGACCATATGAGGTGGGACGGTCGACTGCTCTTAAGGTGGCGGCTAGGGTATCCCAATGGCCTGGATCTATTTCATTTTGATCTAATGGTTCTAGCTGATTCTACCTCCTATAAATACATGCATAATCCTTCCTTCTCTTTTCATACTTTTTAAATATAATAATGAAGCTTTACCATTTCTTCTTCTCCACTTTCTATCTAAATTATAGAAATAAGACAATTTTATCTATATTCATAAAATTAGAGAAGAATAGAAATCTAATAAAAATGAGAAAAGAAGAGAATCAACTACAAGCATATTTGAGGTAATTGATACACACACACACACACACACACACATATATATTTTTGTATTTGTATATATTTTCCCCTCAATCCCAAATCTCTTCTCAGATTTGTAATTCTAATATATTTATATACCCTTTTTATACATATATCTTGGATTAAAAAGGATTTGGAGATGATCAAAGGTTCAACTTCGGAACTGGAGATTGGGATTGCTCGTAAAAGGTGAGTGGGAAATTTTATATACTATTTGTGATTTTAAATCTATTCAATTGGCATACATTTTATTTTTATGCCTAAGTCAATTTTATTCATGAATTGTAGGCTTGAATTAGAATATAAAACTATTGCCTGCATATTCTTTTTTAAGATCTAATTTGAAATATTTTTACATCTAAATCTGGAAATCAGTCCCAAAGATTTTAGAACTTGAATGTTGTATATTTTTATTCAAGATCTGTACTTGGATGTAAATAGGATTTTTGGATTATTGCCCAATTTGTGTAATGTTATAGATTTTCCATAGTTTAATTTGTGGAAAGAACATCCATTTATTTTTTATAATTTTGTTTATTTTTTTTCACTTTCCATTTAAAATGGCGATGTTTGATTCAACAAGGAATAAGAAATTATTCATTCCCTGTAATTTCAAATGGAGTCAATCTTTCCTTTTTGTGTTAAACCAATTTATGAAAATCATAGCGGAAGATCTTGCTAAGGAATTTAATTCCAGCAAATTAAGTATATAAAGCATATTCTAGTTACATATTTATGACTAGAATATATTTGGTTATGAATAGTTAGTTTTATTAGGTAGTTCTATGTATTTACTGCGTAAATAAAGAAGAAGTGTTTATTCATGCGTTATTTATGCGTAATGTTTATTAATTATTATTATATTTAGAGAACTAAACATTTAAAATTAGAAAAGGTAGTAATTCATATTAATGGAAAATAAACTAGGAATTCTTATTAATTAATAAGTAGGAAATAAAAGATTATAACCTAAATTAATGGGCAATTAATGAGAAATAATGGATAGTATTAAATTAAGGGTTATAATAAATAGAGACAAATAGATTAATGGGACTGATAAAAATAGAAATAAAAAAGATTGCTATTTGAAATTAGTAATCATGCATAAATATCTTAGGAAATGTCCATTTGGATTTTGCGGACAAATTGACATTTATAAGCATCAAAAGGGGCTTTATGGGTAGGTAAGTATTTAAGGTAAATCTTATTGACTTAAATAAAAAAGAAAATTAGCAATCTAAGTCCAATATTAACTAAGATAGTATACGTAAAGACTTAGGATGGTTAATTAGACTTAGTAAGTTAGTGATGTGAGGTCAGTAGAGTCACTCAACATAAGACTGCCCTTCACTTTGAGGCTACCAACAGTTGGGTGCACTCACTCTGATTTGACATATCACTAATCCTTGGACCGTGACGACATAACAGATTGGACTTGCTTTCATAATTGGAAATTGTTAAATGGTCTAAATTTTAAATTACAAGCGGTGAGGAATATCTCTAAAAAGGTTTACTGCAGTGTTAAAGTATTAAGTGGCTTTCTTAGGGCCCGCTTCCTTATCAAAAGAAGTAATCTAATGAGATAACATATTTATAAGAGTGATATTGGATCCCTTGGGAGAGGTTCTTCAGGTTTGAGGTATTAAGCGGCTGTAAGTCTGCCTCTTTCCTATAAAAAAAGTATTAAGTAGCCCAATGAGATTTCAATGCAATGCCAGCTAGATGGTACTAGTGAGAAGTCCCCCTTGGTGTTAGGTATTAAATGGAAAAGGTGTACCTATAAATAGGTGTTAAATGGTCAGAGGCCTATCTGGTCCATATTAATGAGGTATTAAGTGGCTTGGGTATAGTCTCTCACATTGCTAAAACTTTAATAACGATAGATGCAATAGTGGTGTGACTATTATAAATTATAAGTCCATATATAGTGGTCGAAGGTCCCTATAATTTGAACCAATAGACCAACAATAATGATGCTAAAAGTTCGCCTTGGGAATAGGTCTTAAAAGACAAATTGTACCTCAAATGAGGTCTTAAATGGAAAAGTCTGCCTATTTCTCTTTTAAAAGTATTATATGGCGATATTAGAAGCCCGCTTCATATTTAGAAGTATCAAGTGGCTAATGGACTTGGAAGTATTGGTGGTTGATAAGGATACATTAGTAGTTTGTACCTTCGAATGGGTAGGTAAGTAGTCGTGCATGCAATGCAAGACTAGAATAGAACTATTAACCTTAATGACATAAGAATCAAATGGAAATAAATTGGTATAAATTTATAGTACGGATAGTATATAGATTTTCCAGTCATAAGAATATAATTCTAAACCCATCCTCATTGTAACCCACATGTTTAGAGGATTTGGTCACTGGAGCAAGACATGTTTAGTTGTTGGGAAGCCTTCTTTTCTCTCGTGCTCGATGCTGATGTGACAATTTACTATCTAAGGAATACCATTAATCCAAGATAGTAGTCATAGTCAGTATTCTTATCCTATTTATTGTTTTCGATATGAGTTTGGATTTCTATCAATCTCTGATAATGTTCATGCTTATTTGGACATACCAGATCCAACGATCCGTGCTTTGATGAACTTGGGTTCCAATTGTTGTCAAAATTTAGACCTATTAAGGTACGGGTTGTTACATCTGCACTCTAGCTTGGCACAATGAAATCTGAGATGGATTCCATATATAGAAAAAGTATGGGATTTGTCAGACATACCTGAAGGGATAAAACCCATTAGCTGAATGCAGACGAAGAAGTGAGACTTACAAAAAGAGCCTAGTTTCTAAAGGATTTCTTTAAATTCAAGGGCTTGATTATGACAAAACCTTTTTGTCCATAACCAATCTTAAGTCCGTTCGGATTATGCTAGCTATTGTAGTGTTCTATGACTACAAATTCTAGCAAATGGACATTTAAATGGCATTTCTAAATGGTTATTTAGAATAGATAGTCTATATGTCATAGCCTGGGAGTTTTGTGGTATTTGAGAGTGAGAGCAAGGATTGAAAGTTGTTAAAGTCCATTTATGGACTTAAAGAGGCTTTAATAAGTTGGAATAAGTGTTTTGATAAGGTAATCAAACAATTTGGTTTTATCAAAACACAGAGGAAACATGCATGTTCAGAAAGGAACGTGGCAACGCTATCGTATTTTTAGTGTTATATGTTGATGATATATTGTTGATTGGAAATGACACTTCATTATTACAATCAGTGAAAGCTTGGCTTTTCAAGAATTTCTTTATTAAGGATTTGGGAGAAGCAGCCTATATACTAGGTATTACTATCTATAGAGATAGATATCAGAGGTTGTTGGGATTGTCTCAATTTCTTTACATAGACACTATATTGAAAAGGTTCACTATGGAGAATTCAAAATGTGGAAATGTTCCAATGTAGTTTGGAACCGTCCTTTCTAAGAAGGACCCTACTCATACCTTTGAGTAGAAGGAGCGTATAAAGAGGATCCTCTAAGCTTTTTTCATAGGATCCATAATGTACGCTATGCTGTGTAGTAGACCGGATGTTGCATCTACATTAGGATGTGTAAGCTAATACCAGTCTAATCCTGGAGAAAAACATTAGATGGCTGTAAAATGTATACTAAAGTATATAAGAAATGCTCGAGACTTATCCCTCATATATGGGAATGGAGTCCTCCTTATGAAGGGGCATATGGATTCGAGCTTTCAAAGTTACATAAATGATAGTAAATCAGTGTTTGGTTATATCTTTACGCTTAATAGTGGAGCCGTCGGTTAGAAAAGTTCAAATCAAGAGACAATAGCTGATCCAACGATGGGGTTGAGTACATCACCTTTAATGAAGCAGCTAAGAGGTGGTCTGGATGTGTAACTTTTTGAGTGAGCTTGGTGTGAGTCCCAACACTGAGATTCCAATGGAATTATTCTTTGATAATAATGCGACAATACAGATTGCAAAGGAGCCCAAAGCACACAAGAAGTCACGTCGTATTATAAAGAAGCCCCACCTCATTAGAGAATTCGTTAGAAGAAAGAGACCGAGATACAAAGGGTAGATACCAAGGACAACATAGCAGATCCATTCACTAAGGATCTAGCTTGATCTGCTCTCAAGAAGCTAATTGAAGGATGAGATTGAGATTTTATAATTGGCCCCAAATGCAAGTGAGAGATTGATAGAGGTAGGATCCTAGGGCCAATTTTGTAATTTGTTGTGAATTAATTAACTCTATAATCAATTCTCGTTCATAAAAAAGTGTTTTTCTTTGTGTTATATATATTTTATAACGTGGCATAAATAATTGAATATTTAATTAAAATAAAATTTATAGAAAATCCATAAATGGTGTGTTTGTGATAGTAATTACAAATAATTACAACATGAGTATTGTATCACAATATAATAAACACATCGTTTTAGATTTATTTCTAGTCAAGATGCATCGAGACTAGATATTAATGCATATGTTAAGGCTAGATGACATAAAGCTCTCAAAATATTGGGGAGTATATTACTCATAACAGTTGGGGAACCCAAAGGGTTATGTATAAATAGTTACTGGATAACTATGGAATGATTCACTTGATAATTTTATTGGTTAATATAACTAAGGTCAAACAAAAAATATTGATCTGACTAATTACATAGTTCTCTCGACTGGAGAAAATTGTTGATCTTCGATATGAAATCTCTACTTTGACTATAGTCAAATCATGATATTGTGTCAGTCGAGTGACTATCGTTAGGTTGAGTGGAAGTATTGGAAGTGAAACATTATTCAAGGAAGGATCTATCTTCTCAGTTAGGGTTAGTTTCATGGTCAAAGTCAAAGTCTCTGGCTAGATTAGCTCGATTAATTATTATTATCGTTATTGAACCAAGGACTTTATTTTTGGACTATTGAATATAGAATGTATTGGAATTTTGACACCAAATTGCATAAGTCCAAGGTGATATAGTTTCGACGAAGAGAATCAGGTAAATAAATGTCATTACCAGGTAACACTTAGCATAGTAAAACTATAGTTTACCGAAACCAAGTAAGCAAAAAAAATTTCCAAAATGTTACACCACCTATTAATGACGTGTAAACATTAATACTTGAATAGTTCAATATTATTCGTAGGTCGAACCATATCTAAAGAGTCACACAATCAAAACATTGACTACTCCTTGAACCAAATAATTTAATTAACTAAATAGTTCAATACCAATGTGCATTTTACATTGGATTTAAATGTAATAAATACTGTTCAGACCTAAAATGGGTTTGAAGCCCATTTAGGGCAGTGGGATTTTAGCACTGATATAATGGGCGACATAAGATGCTAAATGAGGGTTAGGATTCTATTTGGTAAAAGGAAGAGAATGGGTTAAAATAAAAGGGGGATCTTGATCCTACTTTATCACTCAAGCCTCTCCCCAATGAAAACATCATAAACCTCACTCTACTACTACTTGTTGGAGCCTCTACCCTTCTCCTTGTTGGCCAAAATTAGTCTCTAACTTCCCCTTCATTTTTAAGCTCAAGATAAATAAATATAAATACTATTTGATAGCCGGTGGTCGTTCATTCGGGAGCTAACAACTTACTAAATTGGAATCTAGTTCAAGAAGTCAATCTCTTTGTTTCTATATTTATTCAATAGGTTTTGTTGTAGGTATGTTTCTGATCTATGATTATAAACTAATGTTCCATCATTTACATACGATATAATGTTTAGTCGATAGGTGACGAATCTAGCATATCAGTATATCATCATATCTAGAAAGGTTTTATGCTTGTATGCTTATATAATATTAAATGAAAAAATTGCAACATATATGCATCTTAAAATTAATTTAATACATCATTTAATTCATATAAGTTTCAAGATTTAAATATTAAATATTATCATACAAACTATGTTTTAAAATTTTATACTAGGAATTTTATACCTGAAAGGATTCCAACAATTTTTTAAATATATATATATATGTAATTTAAATATTATTTTAGTCAAATAAATTTACGAATTCATAATATCAACAAATGTATCATATAAAATATATTTTAATTTTTATAAAATTAATTTTTTTTCTAATATGCTTTTGGCATAACTTTTTTTTTATATAAATTTAATATTTATATAAATGCAAAAATTAATATTTTGTATTTAAAATTGATTTAAATTACAAATATATATGGGAATATTTAGATATTAAAATATCATTTAGATTTTTTGTAACATATCAAAATATAAAATTATATTTTTGAAGATATTTATTTAATTTTTATTAATTTCCATAGAAAAATTTATTTTAATAAATAATAAAAAAATAATTTTTACCATGAGCATTATTAGATGTATGTACATATATATATATCGTTTATGTACTAATATATATTATAAAATTATTTATAAATATGTTTACATACATATATATTATATGTTTATATAATATGAAAATTTTTAATTTTGTTTTTAATTTTATAACAAAATAAATAAATAAATTTTAATATAAATTTAAATGATTTTATGTATACATACACATAAGAGATGAAATGAATTAGAACTTGTAATGAATTGGTAAAAGAAACAAATTTAAAATAATGATATGAATCAGTTGTGAATAAAAGATAGTTGATAAAATTCAATATTCAGAAGGTAAACTGAATCCAAATAGAATTGAAATTGAAAATTGAATTCAAATGAAATTGAAAATGTAAGATTGAAATAAGATGGATATATAACTTCAATAGTGAAGTAAAAATGGTATAAGAAGTATATATTGAAAATTTTGTAAAGAAATGTGCAAAATGATTTTAAAATGTAGAAACTGGATATGGTTATTAAATAGCATACAGGTGTATTGAAGGAAAAGGAAATTGGGATTTGATTTCGAAGATAAAATTGAATTGCTCGAAAGGTATGTTTTTAAATTTCAGCATGAAATTTGATGATCTTCTTGTCTAGCCGCTTGGCTTTTCATTTTCCTTTTTGAATTTGAGGGCCGTGGTGCTATTTTTGTAGTCGTACCGAGCTAGCCGTGCAAAGGAGACGCTGGCGAAATTTTTCGAAAATTTAGGGAGTTTTCAAAATTTGAGAAAATTTTGAAAATTTGGAATTTCAATTTCAATTTAAATTTGAATTGACTAAGAAAACAATATTGTTTGAAACTTACGGTTAAAGTTGAAAGGTTAGTTACGGTGATAATAGATCTTTGATGAAAAAATTGTTTTGAAAGGTTGGTAAAACTGTTTGATTTTGGGAGAATAATAATTAGGTTAAGGATCATTCTTCTTAACTAGAAATTTCGGGATGAAATTCTTTTAAGGAGGGAAGGGTGTGACGGCCCGGAAATTTTTAACATTTGAAAATGAAATATTTAATTGATTTTAAATATTTTGAGGTTAGTTTATCCTGAATTTCAAATATAAATATAAATTTGGCAATTAAATTATTGAATTAGATTTATTAATGATGGGTAAAAATTTGAATTTTCAATTTTAGCTTGTTAAAAATAATTTGATGGCCTAGAAAATTTATATCAATAATATTGAAGATAATGGAAACTTTAGAATTTAATTTGGAAAGGTTTTGTTTAATTTTGAATTTATATCATTTAAATCGATATTTAAAAATAGCCTTCCGGGGCATAGTCTTGGAATTCAACAAAACCAGTTCCATTGGATCCGTAATATTGTACTATTATTGGATTTCAATTTTCGTAGCATTCAGAGTTGTCATTTGGCTGTACGATAGGCAAATGCGCTGAAAAATTATATTGAAATTTAATTTAATAACTGGTTCAAAAAGCTATCTTCTCCGTACGATCGAATTAGGACTCGGAATTTTTTCCATTGCGTTCAGAATGGGGGTATAACATTATAAGCGCCTAGCGGCACGCTGCGATAGGAGGTCCAGATTTTAGGTTGTGTAATTCAAGTCGATTTAGATTTAAATTTAAATCAAATTAATATAATTGCATTGCCCAGTCAAAAACAATGTCACATCAGCCGTTCTTCCCTCAATTCATATCACTGTTCATTTCCCATTCAAACACGCTTCTCTCTTTTCAAAACATCACTTTCCTTTCATTTCAAACGAGCTTCTTCCTGAAACCCAGATCTTATGGCCAAAGCTTCTTCCTTAGAAAGAAAAAATTTGTACCACGATATTATCACTATGGTTCAAGACTCGCGTGAGCGGGGTAGCGGTGGCGGCTAGTGACTCAGGCTTCAACAATCGGTAGCGCTTTATCGATGCTTCTCTAACGACTGTGGCATAGGACGACGTTCGATTTGGGGCTCGTCTTGGCTCGAGCTCGAGTGCGAATAGGGGAGGCACGATGAGTCTAGGGTTTCACAATTATCGGAGACCGGTCACGATTAGGGCTTGGGGTTGCGACCGTTATGGAGGCAAGGCGATGCACTGTGAGATTGGGAAGCTTGCGATGGTCAAAGCTTGGGAGTGACTGATGTGGGAGAACTCGAGTCTGGGCTTGGGTTCGAAATGTCAGGGAGGTATGCAGGTTTTATTATTTTTCATTTTTCGATTCAAAATTTAACAATATATGTGTATGTACATATTCAGAGAAAGGGATTTTAAATCCAGATCTTTATTTTTACAAACATATGTATAAGAAGGAAAGTTTTAACAATAAAACAGATTACTGTTTTGTTATTTGTAAATAAATAAAATAAAAATATATTTAGAGATAAGTAATATATATAAATACACATACGTGTTTAAAACAGTAAATATATGTAGAGTTAAGGTTTTGGAAATGTAAAATTTTAAAATGTTTGAAGGATCTATACAAAAATCTGGTTTGGATTCTCTATAGACTATCTTGTAAATATATATGTAGTTTAAAGAAGTAAAATAAAGTAAATATACATATTTCCACTTACTGGTTTAAATCATAAGATAATGAATTATGGAAATTTACTTGTTAGTCAACTTATTTAATTATTTTGGTTACTAAAAATTAGTCGAAAGGAAATTAGTTTAAATTAAATTATAAAAGTTATAGAATGTTTGTTTACTTCAAATGTTAATAAATTGTATAATTGCTTATACAAGGTCAAAACCGTGAAATCAATTCGGAATGAGAATGGATTGTGAAATAAAAGCAAGGTGAGATCTTCTCACTCAAGTTTAAGTTGAAATTTCCAGTTTGATTTTAAATAGTTAAATTTAAATTGTTGATTGTGTGCTTGGATGATAATTTATTATCAGTTGTATTGAAATAGACCCTATACGTCGCATAATAGCGGATGATATTATATTTAAACCCATATACCACGATATTCCACCTCGAAGTGGAATTGGTATTATATATGTATTTGGAGTTGTTGATTTCCCGCATTATATAGCGGACGAGGCCCTATGCGTCACATAATAGCGGATGATATTTTATAAATCTCATATACCGCGATATTCCACCTCGAAGTGGAATTGGTATTTAATTGTTGTGCTAACATTTGTGGATGTAGGGAAACAAGTTGGAGGGATCCAACTGGATTCCTCAAATAATTGAATTTATTTCAATATTGTGTGTTTATCATTTATAATCTATGTGTGACTATTTGTGATTGAAACTGTTGAAGGCTATAATTTAGCCAAATATATTTTTGGTATCGTAGGATACCAGAAATAAATAAAATTTGTTTTTTGAAATTTAGTAGAAAATTTTGTAGTAAATTAATTTTAGAAAATTGAATAAATTTAAAAGAATAAAATTGTTTCAAAAGATAATAAATTTGGTCTTGAAATCAATTTAGAAATCAATTTCTGTTATTTGAAAATTAATTTGGAAATTAATTTAGAATTTAATTCGGTGCTGGAAATGAATATTTGGGAATCGATTTGAAAATCGTATATCAATGGATATTTAGAAGTTTAAATTCACAATGGGAGTTTATAAAGGAAAGGGAAATTTGTTTTAAAAATAAACATTTGGTTATTTTTAAAAGTGTGGAAAGAAATTTACGAATTTGGAATGTAAATTTAAAATAAATCCAGAAGGATTTATTAATTGATTAAAAATGATCCATTTTGAAAAGGAAGGTGTATTTCCCCTGAAAAGCCGAGTATGTTTGTAAAATAGCTTTTGAAATATAAATTAAAAGTTCTAGAGTTGGTTTTAAAAGAATATTTTGGAGAAATTAGTTTCTTAAGTTATTTTCTAAATCTTTAAAATAAAGATTTATTTAATTAATTATGGAAGTAATTAGTAAAGATTTAATTGATATTGGTTTTAGAAATTGAATATTTAAATAGTTATATCCTATTTACTAATTTTATTTT
The DNA here is from genome assembly GCA_030765085.1 of Allium cepa. NCBI lineage: Eukaryota > Viridiplantae > Streptophyta > Magnoliopsida > Asparagales > Amaryllidaceae > Allium > Allium cepa. The sequence continues at coordinate 198,483,097 of CM060946.1, forward strand.
AAAATTAGTTTTGGACTTGAATTTTTGTATGAGATATTAGTATAATATTTTCATAACTAATATTTAAGTAAGTGTTTCAAAATAGTTTTATATTAAATATTTCCAAGTATATAATGGATAAGCATTTTAAATTATTTTAAAATATTTTGAACTCGGCAGATTTTCAGTGGAAATGAATAAATATTTGGAAATGTTTTCCACGTAAGGAAAAAAATGATTTGAAATTTGTTTCCAAAGTATTGAAAGCTGAAAGGTTATTTGAATTTTTTTTCAAATAGTTGAAGTGCTAAAATTTATCTTACGAAGATATTTTTGAAAATAAATAATTGGGAAAAATTATTTAAATCTTGGTGATTGATGTGAATGTTTTTTGATAGTGGTTGTTGTGAATGTTGATTAATAGTTAAATACCGACTATCAATATTGGCCATTTTAATGTCATTTGAATTCCGATGTGGCCGGGAGTCGAAATCCAAATGGATATTCGAAAACCACATCGAAGCTTTGTGATAGTGATGGATCTTTTATTTAATAAGATCAGAGTGGAAATTTGTTGTGATTTGTTTGAAATCAGAATAAACACTTATTTTTAAAGATAAGCGCTCGTTATTCGGATTAGCCGGGAGAGGACTTTGTGTCATAAAAACCATTCCGAATAATGATACGACGAAATGAGATTGCATTTGAAGATGGTGTTGAAGACCGGGTATTTTCGAAAACGAAAGGATTACATGTCGAATGTCTCTCCATCGGGTTGCTCCGGTATAGAGATTTTATCACCCTTTGTGATGGGAATTCCAGACGTGATTAGTTAATATTCGGATTTGCAAGGGCTTCTTTTGAAGTGCCTTCGGTTCCGTTCGATCCCGGAACGGACTTGTATGGATGTGTGTTTGACATTACACTTTGAGATGTAAAACTGGTTTCTATCAAATACATTTCTATTAGTGGGGAGAATTTATTCTCTTAGCTTAACACCCTTCTCTGAGACGTACGAGCTCAGAGGTTATGTAGTTGATGGTTTTTAGTGATATACTCCCAATTTGGTAATGTGGCTTACGAAGTGATGCTGATCATTTGTTGATCAAAGCATGACTTTGTGAAAAGTGTAGCTTTGTGGACGAGACTTCGTCGGACCTCACACCTCGGAAATGGTCGAAACAGGAAAGATGCGGCAAGGTTATTTGGGGGTAGCGCCCCTGAGGGTATGTCATTTCCTTTTGGAAAAGGGTAGTATCATGGTATGGAGCCTAGATATTTTACCTATGTTGATGCTGCAAATTTATTATACTTTGTGGTTGAGGATCCTCGGATAAAGGTCGCAAACGACCGGACGATGGCATACTCGTGTAGTAGTTACCTAGTTACAAAGGTAACCCGGCCTTGTTTTGGCAGAGAGCTGGTTAAGTTCTCGGGACTTCCCTCCAGAGGCGCACCCATGTGGCAATAGGAAGTTCCTTAGCCTCACCGTTTGTTGGAAATCCAAACTCCAATACGCGCCTTGTACAGTTTTAGTTGTATAACCTGCCATTTACTTATGGTGATCACCACTGTGAAGATGGTAGCTATAGTAGGCATAGTTCGGAATGTCTATGCTGGTTAAGATTAATATTATACTTTCGAAATGTTTTCTGCACTGCGCACTAATAATAATATCAAAACGATTTTGCGTATTAAGCATGTTTGATTATCATAAGGAGAAATCTCCTCCAATTCTGCGTTTGCATTGTGTGTGTAGCGGGAGGCCTTGTGGTAGTTTCATTTTCCAAAAGCATAGCAGATTTCTTTTTATTTTCTTTGTGAAAATAACTGTTTTTAAGATCTCACACCAGTCCTACGACTGACCTGGAGTTTATTTTTCCCTTTCTAAACTCTGGGTGCCCACAATTTTCCACACGGGTAGCATAGAGTCAGGTTATCAATTATTCGGGAGCAAAGTCAAGAAGTTGCTATGGAGATCTGGAGGCAAGCTGGATGGCGAGACGTACCACTTATACTATGTAGTGTCCGTTGCGTCTGGGTTAGTGCAAGTCAAAATTTATTGTACACAAGTTACTATAACTGTCAGTGTTTGTACTGCGTAGTTGTAAACTCTGATAATGTGATGTACAAATTGATATAGTGCTTTTATTTTAAAGATTATTCGTTTGTCTATTATAATTGTTCCGCTGCAAATGTGAGATTCTGTTATTGTTTGCTTTTCTTCTTCTTCTACCTCTTTCTTCTTTAAACCCGAAGACTCGTACATTTGTTCCACTTTGGGCTGAATTGTTGTGGGACTTTGCCAGCTCAAAAGGGGTACGGATTTGCGGGCCTTTACAGTTGATATCTTGGATTTTTATTTATTTTGATATATCATGTTATCATCCAGTATATTGTTTACAGTATATAAAACTGTAAATTGAATTATTTCAAATTAATTAAGAAATAGGTTGAAATGATATATACCTATGACATTTATTTTGGATTTAAATGATATACATCCATCCCTAAATTAAATTAAAATAATTGATTAACTTAGGCATAGGATAGAGAATTATATACAAACACTAGATTGGTTAAATTAAATGATTTTAAAATTTGGTTTTGAAATTATAAAAATGATTTGGGTTTAAGAAATAAAATCGAATTTATAGGAATCGGATTATCTTCAAAATCGAGCCAGAAATGTTGAAATTTAAATTCGGTAACGAAATTGTTTAAATAATCAAAGCTGAGATTTTTAAAGTTATAATCGAAATATGATGTGAATTTACGAATTGATTTTCTTTAAAGATTGGACTTTTATTCGAACATTGAATATTTCTACGTAAAAAGTGATATAAATGATATTTTGAAATTGAGTTTGGAATTTAATTATATTTGACGATTTGGTTTTAAATTGGACACTGAAAGAAAATTTTGATTTAAGTGTTTTGAATCTATATTTTGGAGATCGAACTCAGATTTTATATAAAAGTGAATTGATTTTAATTTGGAATTTTAATTCAAATTAATTTGGAATTGGATTTGGAATTAAATAATTTTGGAATTGGAATTCAAATTAATTTGGAATTGGAATTTAAATTAATTTGGAATTGGAATTGAAATTTATTTGGAATCAAAGTAAAATTCGACTTGAAACGGAAATTGAATTGATTAAATCAGAATGGGAATTGGAACTGATTTGAATTAGAAAATATGGAAAGTGAACTGGTTTGAATTTAAAATTAATATTTTTAAATGAATATTTTAGTATAAACGGTTTAAAATCTATATTCTTTAAATATTCAAACTATGTTGATTTTCCAAATTATTTTATAATATAAACCATTTTTAGTGCTCATATTATTTTCTATTAAATTATTTTAACTATATAACAATTTTAAAACTATTTAAGCTATTTTCTAAAAATTCAAACTGGTAAAAGGGTGAAATGTTACATTTCAATCTTGGATTTAAATGCGAATTGGGTTAAAATGAAGTATAACCAAAATAATCATTTGAATCAAATTTGAAGTGAAATCGATATATCGAACTGAATTGACATTTTGAAGTAAAATATGATTTGTAAAATGAATATGATGATTTCGAAATGGATTTCATTTTTGAAGCAAATACGATGATTTCGAAATGGATTTGATTTTGAAGCGAATATGATATTTTGATATCAAATATGAATAGTTTTTAAAATGTAAAAGAACCAACCGGTGTGTAAAACGACGTTTGGTTGTTAAAGAGATCAGTGCCTCTTATTGGCATACTCTCTGTCGGTATTGGAACCACTTTAACAACTGTTTACGCGGTGGATGATATCCAGAATGTAATGGTTGAATTGGCAACGTTTACTAGAATGAAGTAAGAGAACGACGAAGGATAGCCTTGACACTCGTGTCGTAATTAAAATAACTAAAACATAAGCCTATGTCTGGCCATTGAGGTCAGCTACCTCTAGCGACGTTGATCCCTCATATTACTGTTGTGATTTTGTATTCGATTGTGCACCTTTTTGTCATTTGGATTGATTGTTGCGGTCAACCACGGATGGGTTACGACCAGCCAGAAAGGGTCAACTGGTAGAATCCTACCTTGGGCATTGTCTCACGTGCCTTGTCATATTTATCCCCATACAAGCCCATTACGACTTTGGTTTAGAACTGTAAAAATATGTTAAGGTGGATCAATGTAAAGCCTTAATGCTATTTTGATATTTATTTTAATGATAGACATTATATATTATAGCATATACTCTTATATATAAATAGTTTAACGGATCCTTAGGAGATGAAAAATCTCGAAACATCTCTTAAGTTATTGCACTCATATTCTGTGATATTGATTTGACTTACATAAGAGTATTTTAGTCCTGACTCTAGTGTTTTGTCTTTTCATTACACTCGGGTCTGTAATGACCCAGAATTTTTGTCAATTAAAAATTGTATATTTAATTGATTTTAAATATTAATAAGTGAAACTTATAAGTCGAAATAATTGAATTTAATTGGATAATTAAATCAATAATTTAATATGTGAAATTACAGAAGTAATTGAAAATTGGGTTAAATATGATTGAAAATGATTTGTAAAATTTTATTTAATCATGTTGGAGTTAGAACGATATTTTAGAACTTTTAAAATTGAATTTAAAGTTAATTTGTGAAAATTGAATATTTTAATATTTAATCGACTAGTGAAATTAGCCATTTTTCGAACAGTCTCAGAATTGGACGAAACTAGTTCCATTGGATCTGTAATAGTTTGTTATTACCGGATTTCAATTTTCATAGAAATCGGAGTTTTCGTTTGACCGTGGAAGCTCGAAACGCATCGAAATTGTTTTAATATTAATTTGGCGAGTTAAAATAGTCATTTTTCAAACAGTCTCGGATTTCGACGAAACCAGTTTCATCGGATCCATAATGTTATATTATTATATGGTTTCAAATTTCATGTCAATCGGATTTATCGTTTGTCCGGTGCAAGCTAAAACGCCTAAAAATCGTTTAATCGGTTTAATTTTAAATTGAACGTTTATTGCCATAACTTGCACAGATGACCGAATTAGCTCCCGAAACACATTCCATTATGTTCGGAACGTGGGTTAAACCTTAGGAACGCTAACCGGCGTGCTTCGTTTGGAGTTCGGAAAATTCGGGGTGAATAGTGTACGTCGATTTTTCTATAAAAGGACCTAGATTTTCTAATTTGCATAAGAAAAGAGCTAGGGTTTCATATCCATGCCCAGTCGCCGCTCTAAATAATGGAAGGCCAGAAAGCTCCTCTCTTTCTCTCTCAAAATCTTCAAATCCATTGTTTAATTCAAGAAACTTTCTACATGAAAGTTGTAGAGGGTAGTACGCTCTACAAAGTGAACGGCTATGATGAAGAATAGTGCTACGGATCGACGCGAAATTGGGTTGGAACGTTGGCCGTTCGTCATCAAAATGCATGCCATAGGGATGACCGAGTTTGATGATGTTCACGGCGTGGGGAGAGTCAACGGTGGTGCTTCAAATGGTGGTGCATGATCTACGTGAAGGTGCATGTAGTAGGTTGCGAAATCAGGGTTTAGATGGATGTTGGGTTCGGCCGAGCAAAGATAATGCGTGGGGAAGATGAAGTAACGCACGGCCTGGATTTCTTTGTTAAGAAATGCACGGTAGATGATGGTTTGGGTTTGAAAATAATATTTAAAGTTGAAATTGATTATATTATAATTTGCATTAACTTTGTAAAACCATAACTTTTTCATACGAGGTCGAAAACGCGCGAAACCAGTTGCTTGGAATCGTATGGACGAGCACTACGCTATGGAATTGGATTAGAGTCGTTTAGAGTTAGTGAGAATTTCAGGTAAAATTAAACGCGCATTTAATTTTATTTGAAATAAAAGCTGAAAACGAAATTGAAATCAAGGTGAGAACTTCTCACTCAATCGAATAGTTTCGATTTATATTTTAAATAGTTAGATTTAAAATTGTTGATTGTATGCATGAATGATGATTGTTATCTATTGATTGTTAAAATAGACATTATGCGCCGTTAGTAAGCGGAGGTTATTTATTAGAAACATATACCGCGAATATTTCACAGTACAGTGAAATTGGTATTATTTATGTACTTGGAATTGATTTTCCCGCATTATATAGCGGATGAGACCCTATTGCGCCGTCTATTAAGCGGATAATATTTTATAAATCCCATATACCGCGATAATTCCGTACTGGAACGGAATTGGTATTGCGCTAATGTTTGTGGATGCAGGGAAACAGGTTGGAGGGATCCAACTAGATTCCTCAACAGTATTGATTTATTTACATATATTTTGATATTTGTTGATTATCATATCGATATATGATATTTGGATGTCGTGATTGACTATTTGGTACTGCTGCATCATCGGATCCATTTCTGAAGTTTTAAAATGATGATTTTTGGTTTTAAAAGGAATTTTAAAGTGATTTTCAAAAGTATACGTTTTATTAAATTTTGAATTGTCAAAATAAATAAACGTTAAAGTTTTATTTTCATAAAAGTTATGATTTTTGGAAAATAACGCTCAAGTATGATTTTGAAATATATAAGCTTTAAATAACGATTTTTAAGTTATTAAAAGAATAAATTGGTTTAAATTGGGATTTTTGAATTATTAAAAACTATGTATATAAAAGACTTATAAAATTAATATTTATAAATTAAAAATACTGGAATTATAAAGCGAGTTTTTACAAGTAATAAAGTGAAATAAAAATGGATTTCATAAGTGAATTGAGATTTATAAATTTATGAAATATGAATATACAAAATGGATAGATTTTGTAAAATATAAGATTTATAAGTAATCAACTTATAAATCGGATTTTGGCATTTAAAATGAGATATAAAAAGGATTTTTATAAATAGAAGTTTATAAAAATATAAATGGAGTTTATAAACGTTGTTTATAAATCTGAAATCAATTGAATTTGATATGTTGGATATAGGAATATATGAAAGGAATTATATTCACGATTTTGGACAGAGGATAATCCTTTAATTAAATATGTAGAAATGTTGAAATTGGTTAACGATGTATATTCACGATTTTGGACAGTGAATATATTATTAGATGAAATGGATATGTTTTTGGGGAAGGAACATTATGAAATGAAGTTAATGATTTTAAAGACGTTTTAAAATGCATTAAGTATCGAATACATAGATTTCAACATTCATTGTTGAAATAGACGTTTTCGAGAAATAGAAGGAAATGGTGGACTATAACACTGTTGTTATAGTAAATGATTTCTGAAAGAAATGTTTTATATAGTATTGGAATTTATATATCTATTTTAATTTCAAATCCCTATACTAGTGATTTTGGGTCGTCGTAACGATGTTTTACGCAACATTCGTTTTGGCCCAAATAAATGTGTTTAAGTGAATGTTTTCCTTAAAGAATGAAATATATACTTAATTTCGATATTAAGTATATTGAATATTGTCTAAGTATTGAAAATAAATGGATTTGTGAATTACTTATTAATAAATAAGTATGGAAATGTTTTTTCAATGTGAAATGAAACGTTTTGAGAATTTATCTTTTTGAAGACAAATTGAAAATGAATATTAGAAATCGGTTTGGGAAATCGTATATTCATAGATATTAAGGAAGTGTAAATTCACTATGGAATTCATAAAAGAAAGGGGAATTTGATTAAAAATAAACGTTGATTTATTTTTGAAGTGTGGAAAGATATATCTAGTAAAGATATTTTGGAAAGTAAATAATTTGGGAAATTATTTGAATTTGGCGAAGTTGAGCATGCCTATTGATAGTTAAATAATCCGACTATCAATATTTACCTTTAAATAGGTATTTGTTGTGATTTGCTTGAATTTGAATGCCACACGTATTTTTAAATAAGCACTCACTATTTGGGTTAGCCGGGAAAGGACCTTGGGGTCATATAACCCATTCCGAATATGTGATACGTCGTTATGGATTGCATTTGATGACCGGTGTTGAAGACCGGATATTTGTGAAAACGGAAGGATTACCGTCGAGTTACTCTACATCGGCTGATCTCCGATATAGAGGTTTTATCACCCTTAGTGACGGGAAGTCCGATCGTGATTAGTGAATATCCGGATTGCAAGGACTTCTTTGGAAGTGCCTTCGGTTCTGTTCGAGCCCGGAACAGACTTGTATGGATTGTATGTCTGACATTACAAATTGAGATATAAAGCTGATTTCTTTCAAATATATTTCTGTTGGTGGCGGAGAATTTATTCTCTTAGCTTAACACCCTTCTCTGAGATGTACGAGCTCAGAGGTTATGTAGTTGAAGGTTACTAGTGATATACTCCCAATTTGGTAGTGTGGCATGCTGAGTGCTGCTGTGAAATGATCATTGTTTGATCATTTGTGATATGATCATATTTTTGATCATTTATCTTGGTGATCATTACTTTTATCATTTGTTGACCCAAAGAATGGCTTTGTACCAAAGCGTGGCTTTGTGGACGAGACTTCGTCGGACCTCACACCTCGGAAATGGTCAAAACAGGAAGGATGCAGCAAGGTTATTAGGGGGTAGCGCCCCTTTAGTGTATGTCATTCCTTCTGGATAGAGGTGGTATCATGGTATGGAGCCCAGATATTTAACCTATGTTGTTGCTACAAATTTTTTGGTTGATGGAAATCGAGGATCCTCGGATAGATCGGTTACGATCGGGGATGACATATTCGTGTCAGTAGTTACCTAGTTTGAAAGGTAACCCGGCCTTGTGTTGGCAGAGATTCGGTTAGGTTCTCGGGGCGTCCTTCCAGAGGCGTTTCCATGTGGCAATGGGAAGTTCCTTGGCCTGACCATTTGTTGGAAATCCAAAGAAACAATACGACGCTTGTACGGTTTTAGTTGTAGAACCTGCCATGGAATGTGGCGGTAATATGCTATTGAACATGGTAGCTAAAGTAGGCATACGATAATGGTAGTATGTTGGCTAAGATTTATATCTTTACTTTCGAAATAATTTTTCTACACTATGCACTAGTAATAATATCAAATGTTTCTTTTTAATGCGTATCAAGCATCTTTGACTATCATAAGGAGAAATCTCCTCCGATTCTGCGTTTGCATTGTGTGTGTGTGCGGGAGGCCTTATGGTAGTCTCATTTTTAAAAGCATTGCGAATTGACTTTAAAAATATTCCTCTATTTTGATTTTTTAAAGATAAATAAACTGTTTTAGTTCTCACACCAGTCACATGACTGACTCGGAGTTTATTGTTTTCCTTCCTAAACTCTGGGTGCCCACCAATTTCCACACGGGCAGTCAAGAGTAAGGTTTATCAGGATATTCTGGAATTCAGGAGTTGCTGGAGGCAAGCTGGATGGCATGGCGTATTACTAGTATATAATATTTCTTTTCTGCTGTTGATGTTTTTTGTTGTTGTACACTCTGATGATGTAATGAAATGTAATGTAATGCAATAACTGATATAGTTCTTTGTTTAAAGATTATTCATTTATGTATTATATGTTGTTCCGCTGCGAATTGTGAGATTCTGATGTTGTTCTGTTATTTCTTTCTGTTCTGTTCTATCTTTTTCTATCTTCTTCTACCTTTTCTTCTTCTTTAACCCTAACGGTACGGTTTTCCGGCCTTCGATTGCTCGACAGTTGATAGAGTGGACGTATTGATGTCGGCATTCGTGGACGAAAAATCGCAAATCATTACATTTGGTATCAGAGCATATGGTTAAGCGACAACCATGGCTCTGTTGGGTATTACTCATTAGAGATAGAGTCAGTAGCACTCTAGAATGAGTTTGAGTGTAATAATAGATACGAGCGCGTATTTGTTAGTGAATATAAAATTGTTTTATATTGTGATGATTGGTTTGTTGGGTGGTATATGGATTTTGGTCAACACGAGTAATTAACATTATTGATAGGGATCTCTAAACACTTGAATAGAACAATTCGACACAATATTGTTTAATTTGGGTAAATGAAATAATTTTACCTCGATTATATTTTATATATAAAGGAAATAATTTTTCAGGATTATTAAGTGTATATGAATTGATTGTTTGGTTGTTGAATAAGTTAAATAAAAACAACAATTTTTAAAGAATAATTGTATAAGCAAATGAATTTTAAGTATGGAGTTATAATTAAAATAATTTACACTTGTGAAATAATCTTATATATATGAAGTGAAATTATATAAGTAAAAGGTTTGTAAATGTGATTTATAATCTGAAATGAAATTCCAAAGAAGTATTTTGAAATGATTTGATATTTTGGAAAATTGTTTTGGAGAAATTAAAGCTATAAACTCTTTTCGGTCGCTGGAAAATAATTCCGATGATGATTGCAACATCATCGGTGTTCATTTTCGGGTTTCCAAAAGAGGGATTGCCTAATTATTTTAAATAAAAGTTGTTTGGATTTGGTTTTGGAAATTCAAAAGGTAATTTGAATTGATTTCAAAAATGGTTTTTTAATGGTTGAAAAGACTCTGGAATCCTATTTAAAATATTTATGGGAATGATAAATGAGTTGATAACTTATACAATTTGAATTTTGATAGAATAAATTTAACTTAAAGGATGGAGATAAATTAAAGGAAGTATAAGTAAATCAATAAAATTCAAGTTGAAATAAATTTGAGTTGTCATCAAAGACATGTGATTTGAAATTTAACTAAAGAAAAGTTAAATAGGATTGGAATTTGAATTGGATTTATAAGTGAAAACTTAATTTAAGTTAAACAAAAGGTGGTTGAAAAGGAATATAACTTAAGTGAAGTTGAATAGAGTTGATTTTGGTATCAAAGTAAAATTAATAAGTGAATTAATGAAATGAAGTCATTAAGAATTTGAACTTGAGTTATATGATTGAAATTCAACTTTATATTGTTAAAGGAATTAATAGTTGAATTAATAAATGGAATGTTAATCAATCGAATGTAAATGAATTGATATGAGAATGACAAGATAAATAAAGGTCTTGAATAATTGAATGAAAGTCAATTTAATATAAACCAATTGGAAGTAAAAGTGTTAAACCAAATAGAAATGTAAATTAAATAATTTGGTTATATTGAATATACATTGGTTGTCATGTGAATGTTAGTTGATTGTATATAATTCATTAAGTGTTAATGAAATTGAATTAGCGAAATTAGAAGCTCAAGTAATTGAATCCAACTTGGAAAAAATGAACTTGAATAGAATTGAATTTGATTTGGAAGTGAACCAACTTGAATGAAAATTAGTGAATGCAAACTAATTAAAATTGAATATGAATGAATGTTAGTAAATTCCAATGTTAATGAATCAAATGTGATTTAAATTGGAAAACCAATTCAATGAATATTAATGAGAAGTAAAATTTATATTGATTTGGTGGTCGCATTTGTTGCTTTAGTTGCATTTGCTATATTATGTAGTTCTTATGTTGTTATATGTTGTATATCGATACTATTGTCTATATACATGTTCTCATGTTGTTTGTTGAGTGTTTAGTAGGTGCGGATTGCGTTTGCTTCGCATTTGGAGCTCGCTTTCGCGCTATATTAGCCGTATATGCTCGCTAATAATAAATAAGGTACATATCTCGGATTAAATATCGCACTTTTACACTTTTTTCCCTGCGGGATGCCTCATCACTTGATGAGATGTATATTTGTGATATATATACTGTCATTTTTTTTCGGATCGAGCCGCGCAAAGGAGACTATGGCGATTTTTTCCGAAAATTTAAGGCGTTAGAATATTTTTGAGAAAATTGGAAAAAATTTGAAAACTATAAATTTGATTTGGAATTGAAAGTTAAATAATAGTAGTTGTTTTTGAAAAGATAACTAAGTACGATTTGAAAACTTAGTAAAGTATTGTAAGAAGTTTAACTATGGATTTTGGAAAAGTTAATAGATTTTGTAACTTTTCTTACATGGTAATTTCAAGGACGAAATTCTTTTAAGGGGGGAAGTATGTAACGACCCAGAATTTTTGTCAATTAAAAATTGTATATTTAATTGATTTTAAATATTAATAAGTGAAACTTATAAGTCGAATAAATTTTATTTCGAATAATTGAATTTAATTGGATAATTAAATCAATAATTTAATATGTGAAATTACAGAAGTAATTGAAAATTGGGTTAAATATGATTGAAAATGATTTGTAAAATTTTATTTAATCATGTTGGAGTTAGAACGATATTTTAGAACTTTTAAAATTGAATTTAAAGTTAATTTGTGAAAATTGAATATTTTAATATTTAATCGACTAGTGAAATTAGCCATTTTTCGAACAGTCTCAGAATTGGACGAAACTAGTTCCATTGGATCCGTAATAGTTTGTTATTACCGGATTTCAATTTTCGTAGCAATCGGAGTTTTCGTTTGACCGTGGCAGCTCGAAATGCATCGAAATTGTTTTAATATTAATTTGGCGAGTTAAAATAGTCATTTTTCAAACAGTCTCGGATTTCGACGAAACTAGTTTCATCGGATCCATAATGTTATATTATTGTATGGTTTCAAATTTCATATCAATCGGATTTATCGTTTGTCCAGTGCAAGCTAAAACGCCTAGAAAATCGTTTAATCGGTTTAATTTTAAATTGAACATTTATTGCCATAACTCGCACAGATGACCGAATTAGCTCCCGAAACAAGTTCCATTGTGTTCGGAACGCAGGGTAAACCTTAGGAACGCCAACCGGCACGCTTCGTTTGGAGTTCGGAAAATTCGGGGTGAATAGTGTACGTCGATTTTTCTATAAAAGGACCTAGATTTTCTAATTTGCATAAGAAAAGAGCTAGGGTTTCATATCCATGCCCAGCCGCCGTTCTAAATAATGGAAGGCCAGAAAGCTCCTATCTTTCTTCCTCAAAATCTTCAAATCCATCGTTTAATTCAAGAAACTTTCTACATGAAAGTTGTTGAGGGTAGTACGCTCTACAAAGTGAACGGCTATGATGAAGAATAGTGCTACGGATCGACGGGAAATTGGGTTGGGACGTTGGCCGTTCGTCATCTAAATGCGTGCCATAGGGATGACCGAGTTTGATGATGTTCACGGCGTGGGGAGAGTCAACGGTGGCGCTTCAAATGGTGGTGCCTGATCTACGTGAAGGTGCTTGTAGTAGGTTGCGAAATTAGGGTTTAGATGGATGTTGGGTTCGGCCGAGCAAAGATAACGCGTGGGGAAGATGAAGTAACGCACGGCCTGGATTTCTTTGTTAAGAAATGCACGGCAGATGATGGTTAGGGTTTAAAATAATATTTAAAGTTGAAATTGATTATATTATAAATTATATTAACTTTGTAAAACCATAACCTTTTCATACGAGGTCGAAAACGCGCGAAACCAGTTGCGTTGGAATCGTATGGACGAGCATTACGCTATGGAATTAGATTGGAGTCGTTTGGAGTTAGTGAGAATTTCGGGTAAAATTAAACGCGCGTTTAATTTTATTCGAAATAAAAGCTGAAAACGAAATTGAAATCAAGGTGAGAACTTCTCACTCAATCGAATAGTTTCGATTTATATTTTAAATAGTTAGATTTAAAATTGTTGATTGTATGCATGAATGATGATTGTTATCTATTGATTGTTAAAATAGACATTATGCGACGTTAGTAAGCGGAGGTTATTTATTAAAAACATATACCGCGAATATTTCACAGTACAGTGAAATTGGTATTATTTATGTACTTGGAATTGATTTTCCCGCATTGTATAGCGGATGAAACCCTATTGCGCCGTCTATTAAGCGGATAATATTTTATAAATCCCATATACCGCGATAATTCCGTACTGGAACGGAATTGGTATTGTGCTAATGTTTGTGGATGCAGGGAAACAGGTTGGAGGGATCCAACTGGATTCCTCAAAAGTATTGATTTATTTACAGATATTTTGATATTTGTTGATTATCATATCGATATATGAAATTTGGATGCCGTGATTGACTATTTGGTGCTGCTGCATCATCGGATCCATTTCTGAAGTTTTAAAATGATGATTTTTGGTTTTAAAAGGAATTTTAAAGTGATTTTCAAAAGTATACGTTTTATTAAATTTTGAATTGTCAAAATAAATAAATGTTAAAGTTTTATTTTCATAAAAGTTATGATTTTTGGAAAATAACGCTCAAGTATGATTTTGAAATATATAAGCTTTAAATAACGATTTTTAAGTTATTAAAAGAATAAATTGGTTTAAATTGGGATTTTTGAATTATTAAAAACGATGTATATAAAAGACTTATAAGATTGATATTTATAAATTAAAAATACTGGAATTATAAAACAAGTTTTTATAAGTAATAAAGTGAAATAAAAATGGATGTCATAAGTGAATTGAGATTTATAACTTTCTGAAATATGAATATATAAAATGGATAGATTTTGTAAAATATAAGATTTATAAGTAATCAACTTATAAATCGGATTTTGGCATTTAAAATGAGATATAAAAAGGATTTTTATAAATAGAAGTTTATAAAAATATAGATGGAGTTTATAAACGTTGTTTATAAATCCGAAATCAATTGAATTTGATAAGTTGGATATAGGAATATATGAAAGGAATTATATTCACGATTTTGGACAGAGGATAATCCTTTAATTAAATATGTAGAAATGTTGAAATTGGTTAACGAAGTATATTCATGATTTCGGACAGTGAATATATTACTAAATGAAATGGATATGTTTTTGGGGAAGGAACATTATGAAATGAAGTTAATGATTTTAAAGACGTTTTAAAATGCATTAAGTATCGAATACATAGATTTCAACGTTCATTGTTGAAATACACGTTTTCGAGAAATAGAAGGAAATGGTGGACTATAACACTGTTGTTATAGTAAATGATTTCTGAAAGAAAATGTTTTATATAGTATTGGGATTTATATATCTATTTTAATTTCAAATCCCTATACTAGTGATTTTGGGTCGTCGTAACGATGTTTTACGCAACATTCGTTTTAGCCCAAATAAATGTGTTTAAGTGAATGTTTTCCTTAAAGAATGAAATATATACTTAATTTCGATATTAAGTATATTGAATATTGTCTAAGTATTGAAAATAAATGGATTTGTGAATTACTTATTAATAAATAAGTATGGAAATATTTTTCCAATGTGAAATGAAACGTTTTGAGAATTTATCTTTTTGAAGACAAATTGAAAATGAATATTAGAAATCGGTTTGGGAAATCGTATATTCATAGATATTTAGGAAGTGTAAATTCACTATGGAAATCATAAAAGAAAGGGGAATTTGATTAAAAATAAACGTTGATTTATTTTTGAAGTGTGGAAAGATATATCTAGTAAAGATATTTTGGAAAGTAAATAATTTGGGAAATTATTTGAATTTGGTGATGTTGAGCATGCCTATTGATAGTTAAATAATCCGACTATCAATATTTACCTTTAAATAGGTATTTGTTGTGATTTGCTTGAATTTGAATGCCACACGTATTTTTAAATAAGCGCTCACTATTCGGGTTAGCCGAGAAAGGACCTTGGGGTCGTATAACCCATTCCGAATATGTGATACGTCGTTATGGATTGCATTTGATGACCGGTGTTGAAGACCGAATATTAGTGAAAACGGAAGGATTACCGTCGAGTTACTCTACATCGGCTGATCTCTGATATAGAGGTTTTATCACCCTTAGTGACAGGAAGTCCGATCGTGATTAGTGAATATCCGGATTGCAAGGACTTCTTTGGAAGTGCCTTCGGTTCTGTTCGAGCCCGGAACAGACTTGTATGGATTGTATGTCTGACATTAAAAATTGAGATATAAAGCTGATTTCTTTCAAATATATTTCTGTTGGTGGCGGAGAATTTATTCTCTTAGCTTAACACCCTTCTCTGAGACGTACGAGCTCAGAGGTTATGTTGTTGAAGGTTATTAGTGATATACTCCCAATTTGGTAGTGTGGCATGCTGAGTGTTGCTGTGAAATGATCATTGTTTGATCATTTGTTATATGATCATTTGTTTGATCATTTATCTTGGTGATCGTTACTTTGATCATTTGTTGACCCAAAGCATGGCTTTGTACCAAAGCGTGGCTTTGTGGACGAGACTTCGTCGGACCTCACAACCCGGAAATGGTCAAAACAGGAAGGATGCAACAAGGTTATTAGGGGGTAGCGCCCCTTTAGTGTATGTCATTCCTTCTGGATAGAGGTGGTATCATGGTATGGAGCCCAGATATTTAACCTATGTTGTTGCTGTAAATTTTGTGGTTGTTGGAAATCGAGGATCCTCGGATAGATCGGTTACGATCTGGGGATGACGTATTCGTGTCAGTAGTTACCTAGTTTGAAAGGTAATCCGGCCTTGTGTTGGCAGAGATCTGGTTAGGTTCTCGGGGTGTCTTTCTAGAGGCGTTTCCATGTGGCAATGGGAAGTTCCTTGGCCTGACCATTTGTTGGAAATCCAAAGAAACAATACGAGACTTGTACGGTTTTAGTTGTAGAACCTGCCATGGAATGTGGCGGTAACCTGCTATTGAACATGGTAGCTATAGTAGGCATACGATAATGGTCGTATGTTGGCTAAGATTTATATCTTTACTTTCGAAATAATTTTTCTACACTATGCACTAGTAATAATATCAAATGTTTCTTTTTAACGCGTATCAAGCATCTTTGACTATCATAAGGAGAAATCTCCTCCGATTCTGCGTTTGCATTGTGTGTGTGTGCGGGAGGCCTTATGGTAGTCTCATTTTTAAAAGCATTGCGAATTGACTTTAAAAATATTCCTTTATTTTGATTTTTTAAAGATAAATAAACTGTTTTAGTTCCCACACCAGTCATATGAGTGACTCGGAGTTTATTGTTTTCCTTCCTAAACTCTGGGTGCCCACCAATTTCCACACGGGCAGTCAAGAGTAAGGTTTATCAGGATATTCTGGAATTCAGGAGTTGCTGGAGGCAAGCTAGATGGCATGGCGTATTACTAGTATATAATATTTTTTTTCCGCTGTTGATGTTGTTTGTCGTTGTACACTCTGATGATGTAATGAAATGTAATGTAATGTAATAGCTGATATAGTTCTTTGTTTAAAGATTATTCATTTATGTATTATATGTTGTTCCGCTGCGAATTGTGAGATTCTGATGTTGTTCTGTTATTTCTTTCTGTTCTGTTCTATCTTTTTCTATCTTCTTCTACTTTTTCTTCTTCCTTAACCCTAACGGTACGGTTTTCCGGCCTTCGATTGCTCGACAGTTGATACAGTGGACGTATTGATGTCGGCATTCGTGGACGAAAAATCGCAAATCGTTACAGGGTCAGTCCTGAGTTTTTCAACATATTGAAGATTATTCTCTGGAGGACGAAGATGAAGTTTTGGTATATTCCTATTATTATTATCCTGCATCATACTATTCTACTGTATTAATTATTTATCCCTTATGTGTATATACATAACTCTGATAAATGTGTATAGATTTTTAATAAATGTATAGTAAACAGCTTCATGAACTGTTATGTGATTATTATATTTTATCGTTTCCGCTGTGAGATTCTGTATTTTTTTCTTCTTCTTATCTTATTTTTCTTATTTAACCCCAACATTATCTACGTACCAGATTATTTCAGTCAGACATGTGTGGATTATTGTTGATTTAAACCTTTTGAAATGTGGGTCGTCACGGTTGGTACCAGTGCCAGGTTTAGCAATAACCTTAGCTTTGTGGTGTTTGACTCATTAGAGATAGGGTAGTAATACCTTAGAATGAGTCTGTTTGAGTGTATATATATGAGAGAGCGTACTTGTTAGTGTTATAAATTGTTTTATATTGTGTTTACTTAACCATTGAGTTGTTTAAGAATTCTGGTCGGTGTGCGGGATGCCATGTTATCGATAGGGGCTTCTAAACACTTAAACGAGGCAAGTGGACATAGTATTGCTTTAAATAGGGTAAATAAAATAATTTTCCTAAATTTTATTATATATATAAAATGATGATGTGTAATTACCATCGATTATTAGTTGAATTAAAAAAACGAATATTTAATGAATTTATTTTAGGAAGAATTTGATAATTAAATTGAATTGAAATATAATTGCAATAAGAATTTGATATAATCACCAAGTTGTAAATTAATGGAATATTTTGATAATAAGTTAAGGAATTTATATAAGTATATTTATAATATAGCTCATAAATAGAAGGATTTAAAAATTAAGAATTTTAGAATTTAGAACCTTTTTGTTTTCAAAATTGTTTTCGAAGCCTTCAAAATTAATGCTAATACTATTTAAAAGAGTTTTGACGAGAAAATATATTTTAAAAAGATTTTTGAAGGAAATAAAAGCATTAAACTCGCTTGGTCTTTGGAAAATAATTCTAGGGATGACTGTAGCATCGCCAGTGTTCATTTTTGAGTTTCTGAGTAAAAATTTCTACCAAAAGAAATTTATTTTTCAATTAAAACAAGTTTTTGATTTTGAAAAAACAAATTCGATGTTTGACTCAATTCGTATATGAAAATAGTTTTGAACTTAAAAATTTAATATAGTATATAAGAAACAAGTTTGTAAGTTATAAGTTTGAATAGAAAAAAAATAAGTTGTAGCTTTTAGATTTGAACAAGAAAGTAAAAAAAATTAAAAGTGGTTTGACCTTTTAATTAAGAAGATAAAAGAAATTTGAATTTGAGGAATGAAATAAAAGAATTAACTTAAGAAATGTTAAATTAATTGAGTTAGTGAAATGAAGTAAATAAAATATAGTTAACTCATGAAAGCTAAAAAAAATGAATTGCATCTAAAATGAAGTAGATAAAATAACGAAATAAAATTTTAAGAAGTTAAATTGTATAACTTACAGATTTGTGAATTAATAAGCCAAAAATGAATTTAAATTTGTTGAATGGGAATGGTAAGAAAATTTAACTTGAATAAGATTAAGTAAAATGAGTAATGGATTATGTTGAATATGCGCTTATATGATTTTTGTTTGATGATAATAAACATATATACATTCGTTTAAATGTATTTGTTAATATACTATTTTATTTTCACAGATTAAATAAATATTTGTTGAATAAATTAAATAATACAGGGAATTTGAATTCAAATGAATATTTTATTCAAACAAATATTTATTACAATTTTGAATAGTACAATTTCAAGCTCTCACTATAACTATACAATTTTGATTACAATTACATCACATATCACATTTACATCAGCACCTCACTACATATCACTCACACTCGTATTTATCTTCAACTGCATTCCAGTTTGAATCCAGCATCTGAGAAATCTGCAAAAATATAAACTAACGCAGTAAAATTGAAAAACAAATATTTTTGCAATTCAAAAATAAAAGATAATTTTTTGAAAATATGATTTGCCTCAGTTATTTGGGTTGTTCGTCATAATTTAAATTTGAATTCATCATACACGAACAACTTGTGACATACACAGTGTATTACTGTATATGCCACAAGGCCGTGCACGTCGATATATACACTTGATAATGCTACAGGGACAGGTGAGCACAAGGTCAAATCTAAATAAAACTGGATTCAACACAGATGCAGTTCGAATATACAAGTTTAATAAACTGGTCAGGAGCAAGCCGTCAATGTATACAAACGTGTACTAGCTCATACATATATGCAGCCTCGACCAAAATCAAAAATGTTCAAATACAACTAAGTTAAATGTATCCGGACAGAATATCACAGGTGAAGTGCAACAGGAACCATCAAGCCAACACAGCAACAAATGAGACAAAAACTTCAAACTCACATATGTCCAGATTAGATACAATTCAGATATGCAACTCAAGCCTCAAACCAGTACAAAACAAGTCGATGGAACATGAACAAACTCAATTCAATATGACTGCAAGCAGTGCCACAAAACCACGTGTACATCAACCCAAAAACAAAGTGATGAACCAACAATGCAAACAAAACCAGAAACATGATCAACTCAGCAATGAATTTAACAAAGTACAGTAAGGACAAAGGCATATAGCAACTGCCACTTGATACAATAATGCAACAATGACCAACCAGAGTACAACTACTGAAGCTCAAATATCAAATTCGAGTCAGACCAACATAATGCAATAGCAACATGAAATCAACATCATCACGAAATGAATCAAAACAAAGACCAAGATGCAGCATACCAGAAGGTGGAGACAACCTCAAATGAAGTACAAAGCATGCAACAACAAGCATGCTACAGGAGGAATATGCAGTAGGTTGAGATACAAGGCAAGATCAACAAAACTAGAGGCAACTGGCAATAACAACTACACGTATACAAACCACAGATGCAACCGATCAGTTCAACATGTACATGAAGGCAGTAAGTCAGTGGCAAGACACAAACTGCAGTGGACAGACCAGAGTGCAACAGGCAAGCACAATGCATATATAGCAGTAATATACAAGCCAATCCAAACAACAGCAAGCAAGTGTACAGTTTCGATTAACATCCAGAAGCTTAGTTTAAGAATTCAAGTGGCTGAAGTGACAGTAAAATCGCCATGTCAATAAGTCAAAGTAAAAATGCCAGAAAACAAAATACCGTGGTAACCAAGAAATCAACAGTCGAAAATATACGTGTGACAAAGTCAAATGTCACAAATTAAAGCCGTGGTCATCACATGAATTCGAAACCGTGTTATTCAAGTGATTTGAAGAAGTCAGAATCAATCTCAAACATTCAAGCATCATCAAGTGGCCGAGGTGATTCATTGACAAATTCAAATAAAGCTTATACGAACGCAAATCTAGGGTTACAAACCCTATATAAACTATCATCATCGGCAATCTCAGATTCATTCGAGTTCGAGCAGAACAAAGAACAAATCATCCAACTCGAATCACGATCGAGTTCAAGCATCAACCAGTAAAGAAAAAGAGATTAAATTACATACCGAAGCAAGGAGCCAAACTCGATCGAACAACGAAGCGGCCAAGAGCGAACGAACGAGAACGAAGCACACGAAAAGGCGCAGCTTCAAAACCCTAATTTTGGAAGCAAGGAGCAAAGAGCCGAAGCCCTACTTTTAGTTGCAAAGAAGAACAAGCCGCCATCTCAAAAAGGAACGAACGAAGAATAAAGCAGCCATTATTTCTCAAGATAAAAGGATTGGGCTAGATTGAAGTTAAAAGGGGCCGGCCTTGTTAAAGAATAATAAAAGAGGGTTTAAGTTTTGAATTAGGCTTTATTTTTAATTAGGGTTTAGGGTTATTTTCTATCGTTTTTTAATTGTTGTTTTACTTTTCGAATCAAAGAATTTGTAAATCACCACCTAGGGTTTAGGTAGTGTCAGATTGTCTAGTTAGAATTAGTTCAGTGAGCAGGGTGTGCGAGTTTGCAGAGCTCTATAGGCCGGAGCAGTGTTTGGGAGTAATCAAAGCTCTATAGGCGGGAGCAGAGTTTGCGAGTAATCAAAGTTCTATTGTAGGCGGGAGCAGAGTTTGCGAGTAAACGAAACTCTATAGGCGGGAGCAGGGTGTGCGAGTCTAGTAGAGTGTTTGTGAGCGGGAGAAAATGTTTGCGAGTCTAGTAGAATGTTTGTGAGCGGGAGCAAATGTTTGCGAGTCTAGTAGAGTGTTTGTGAGCGGGAGCAAAAGGGTCTGCGAGTCTAGTAGAGTGTTTGTAAGCGTGATACTGTTTAATTCTAATAGAAATCTGGGAATGCAGCAGTAGGCAAGGTTGCCGAAGCTGGGTAAATTTTGTGTGTGATTTACTTTTTCAGCATATTTATTTCTGCGTGTTGTTTCTGTGTTTATATTTGAGAAAATTTGCTATAACCCTATTCACCCCCTCTAGGGTTAATCTAGATCCTACAAGTGGTATCGGAGCCCGGTATTTCATTTTTTTAACTCTAGAGTCATGAATTCACCAAATAATATTTTTATTGAGGGTCGTTTCAATATTATTCCTTCTATTTTCGATGGAACAGATTTTTTGAATTGGAAATTAAAAATGGAATTATATTTAAAATCTGTTAATATTAAATGTTGGGATATTATTGAAAATGGGTGTGATTTAACAAATAAGGAAATTATCTCGATTAATGCTCTTGCTATGCATATATTATATTCTCATATTAATCTAATTTTTATTTCGTCTCTCATTGTGAAAATGCACAGAAAATTTGGAAAACTCTTGATGCAATATATGGTGCAAAAGTCAACAACAATGAGAAGTCCTCCACAACCGACTCAGTTAAAGAAATATGCTTAACAGGATTGGTAAATAGCAGTTGTGATGAGGATGATGATGATGGAGCAGCCAAGCTGGCATTATTAATGAAGAATTCAAAAAGGAAATTTGCAGCCACGTGGAATAAAGGCGATAGCAGTGAAAGTGAGAAAGCAGAGATGTGCCTTCATGGGAATATAACCGATAGCGACGACGACGAGCCAAGCGAGATATCAAAACTTACTGACTCTGAATTACTTATTTATTTCCACGAAGTAAATGGCTGTTTTGAATGACTTAGGGAAATATACGCTAAACTTGAATCACAAAAAGACACTTTGATAGAATTAAATGAACAACTTGACCAATTAGTTAAAACCTATCAAAGTAGGATCCCTAAGTGTGATAAGTGTCCAACATTTGAAGAAGAAATTAAGAAATCAGAAATTAAAATGAAATCACTTGAAAATGAAATTCTGATTTTAAAAATTGAAAATACTAGAAGAGAGAATTCTATTAAAAAGTGCACACAATTGTTAAACGAAAATGAATCTCTCAAAATACAAGTCCAACAATTGTCAACGATTTTATAAAAAATTTTCCAAAAGTGAAAAATCGTTGAATATGTTAATAGGAAAACAAACTGTCAATATTGATAGACAAGGACTTGGATATACTCATTCTGAATATGTTAGAAATGAGATTAATCAAGAAAATTCAATGTGCACAATTTGTAGAAAATTTGGACACAATCAAAATAATTGTTGGTATAGACCCAAACACGTGAAAACTATACCAATTTGGGTTCCAAAAGGCACAAATATAAAATCTTTGAAAGTCAAACAAATTTGGGTGCCAAAAGGAACATATATAAATAGTTTTGGGTCTCCACAAACATATTTTTTATATTCTGCAACTAACAACCATGGACCTATAAAAACAAATAGGTCACAAAAATCTTTCATCGTGTAGGTGTGGTGGCAGGCTAAGGAACAACAACAGTGTTCTCTGGATTTTGGCTGTTCCAGAAACACAACGGGCAACAAAGCAAAGTTCCTTAGCCTAGTATAAAGGTGACAGAATCACAATAGACAACATCGAAAAATATCGTAAAGGTAAAACAGGTAATGGTATGTTTTAAACGATATATTAAATGTGATAATATGCACCGTATTCTGAATTAAAATCAGCCAATATTGAGATTGATGAAAAGATGATGATTTTGATTCTGACTTTTTCAAAATATTGACCAATCATCTTTAAATAGAATTACTTGGAGTAATTATGTTGGTTGACTGATTCGGATTTAACTAATATGATTTTTTGACTTGTTCTTATTTATGACATTGATTTGTGCTTAAATGATGGCCAATCAGATTTTCAACTTTGAACTAATCCATATAAATTTGTTCGGTCAAATGATGATATTTGATTACTCATGCTACACGTAGATATATTTTGGTCACTGCTTGTAAATTTGCACGATTTCATATTTCATGTGAAAGCTGTTAAAAAGGATTTCAAGAAATTTTTTTTGAAATAATTATGATGTTGATTACGCATGAATATAACTGTTTATCCTACGGTTTTTAATTGTTAACATGGCTTCATTTCAAAGTTCATTCTGAGATAGTTTGCTGAAATTTCACAAATCTGGTCTTTGACATCCAACGAGTGAATATTGAGTGAAATTTAAATTCAGATGCAGATTACACGGGTAAT
Source organism: Allium cepa (assembly GCA_030765085.1). Taxonomy (NCBI): domain Eukaryota; kingdom Viridiplantae; phylum Streptophyta; class Magnoliopsida; order Asparagales; family Amaryllidaceae; genus Allium; species Allium cepa. The sequence continues at coordinate 198,507,018 of CM060946.1, forward strand.
ATAGTTGATAGAAAAATTATTAGTGTAACGTGATTAATTTTTGAAACATTCATTTGCTGCATCGTTTTTCAAAGAAAATATCTGCATATTTTTCACTTGAAATAATTTTCAAATAGCAGAAAATTTTCTTATAAAACCCCCTCGAGAAAATCATGTTTGACCATATTTACAGATTAGTCATTCTTTGAAAAATTAATTTTATAATTTTTGAATTTGATTTTAAATGACTATTTTGACTAATCTGACTCCCTTTGATTATCAAAAGATGAATAGTGATTGAAAAAGTGATGAGTGTTGATATTTATCATATATTATAACTCGAGAAAGTATAATTAGAAAATTTCTTTAGAATTTCATAACAAGAGTTATAAAAACTTTTTGTTGGGTAAAAATTCCATGATCATTTCTATTTCTATCATCTTTCTATCGACCATCACTCATCAAAATCATATATAGTATGTAAATTTGTGGTAGTTTACAAAGGAAATTATTCGTTCTTCAATTTATATTATTATAAAGGAAATTATCTGTGCTTCAATTTATTATATTCTTCAATAAAAATAAATATCCAAAGTATTCACTCTCATTTAAAAATCCTCACGGTTATGCATGGGTGAATTACTTGGATTTTTGATTATGTGCTTCCATGCTCATTTAAAAGTCCTTACGGTTATGCATGTATGGAACGCATACCAAAATTAATTGATTTAATAGACAAGTTGATTCTAATCCCATTTAAAAGTCCTCACGGTTATGCGTGGTTAGAAGATACTTGAATTCTTTTTATAAATTAAATTGGAATACTACTAATCTCATTTAAATGTCCTAACGGTTATGCATGGTTAGTAGATATTCAAATTTCCTGAAATAAATATACCACAAATAGACAGAACTACATGATTTTTTGATGATTTTATCCCCATCACTTCTAAAAGTGGAATATGCGCCTGACAAGGGTAATTATGATTTTTGTTTGAGTTTTATTGAAATTTGATATTTATATTTAATTGAGTTAAATGTTTGATTCATGTCTATCACTTCATCCCTATTTTTATAACAATGTTATTCTTTTGCTGATAACAAAAGGGGGAGAGAAAAGTTAAGATTTTGTCAAATAAAATCAAGCAAAGGTCAAATAATTTTCCATTTGCATATAGGCTCATTTACATATTTTTATTTGTATGCATATATGTAGGGGGGGTATCATGTAGAGAGGAAGCATTTAAATAGGGGGAGCAAATTGAACGATTAATCAAATACATTTAATACATTCAAAATCTTAAATATATGTTTGTTATCATCAAAAGGGGGAGATTGTTGAATATGCGCTTATATGATTTTTGTTTGATGATAATAAACATATATACATTCGTTTAAATGTATTTGTTAATATACTATTTTATTTTCACAGATTAATAAATATTTGTTCAATAAATTAAATAATACAGGGAATTTGAATTCAAATGAATATTTTATTCAAACAAATATTTATTACAATTTTGAATAGTACAATTTCAAGCTCTCACTATAACTATACAACTTTGATTACAATTACATCACATATCACATTTACATCAGCACCTCACTACATATCACTCACACTCGTATTTATCTTCAACTGCATTCCAGTTTGAATCCAGCATCTGAGAAATCTGCAAAAATATAAACTAACGCAGTAAAATTGAAAAAGAAATATTTTTGCAATTCAAAAATAAAAGATAATTTTTTGAAAATATGATTTGCCTCAGTTATTTGGGTTGTTCGTCATAATTTAAATTTGAATTCATCATACACGAACAACTTGTGACATACACAGTGTATTACTGTATATGCCACAAGGCCGTGCACGCCGATATATACACTTGATAATGCTACAGGGACAGGTGAGCACAAGGTCAAATCCAAATAAAACTGGATTCAACACAGATGCAGTTCGAATATACAAGTTTAATAAACTGGTCAGGAGCAAGCCAGTCAATGTATACAAACGTGTACCAGCTCATACATATATGCAGCCTCGACCAAAATCAAAAATGTTCAAATACAACTAAGTTAAATGTATCCGGACAGAATATCACAGGTGAAGTGCAACAGGAACCATCAAGCCAACACAGCAACAAATGAGACAAAAACTTCAAACTCACATATGTCCAGATTAGATACAATTCAGATATGCAACTCAAGCCTCAAACCAGTACAAAACAAGTCGATGGAACATGAACAAACTCAATTCAATATGACTGCAAGCAGTGCCACAAAACCACATGTACATCAACCCAAAAACAAAGTGATGAACTAACAATGCAAACAAAACCAAAAACATGATCAACTCAGCAATGAATTTAACCAAGTACAGTAAGCACAAAGGCATATAGCAACTGCCACTTGATACAATAATGCAACAATGACCAACCAGAGTACAACTACTGAAGCTCAAATATCAAATTCGAGTCAGACCAACATAATGCAATAGCAACATGAAATCAACATCATCACGAAATGAATCAAAACAAAGACCAAGCTGCAGCATACCAGAAGGTGGAGACAACCTCAAATGAAGTACAAAGCATGCAACAACAAGCATGCTACAGGAGGAATATGCAGTAGGTTGTGATACAAGGCAAGATCAACAAAACTAGAGGCAACTGGCAATAACAACTACACATATACAAACCACAGATGCAACCGATCAGTTCAACATGTACATGAAGGCAGTAAGTCAGTGGCAAGACACAAACTGCAGTGGACAGACCAGAGTGCAACAGGCAAGCACAATGCATATATAGCAGTAATATACAAGCCAATCCAAACAACAGCAAGCAAGTGTACAGTTTCGATTAACATCCAGAAGCTTAGTTTAAGAATTCAAGTGGCTGAAGTGACAGTAAAATCGCCATGTCAATAAGTCAAAGTAAAAATGCCAGAAAACAAAATACCGTGGTAACCAAGAAATCAACAGTCGAAAATATACGTGTGACAAAGTCAAATGTCACAAATTAAAGCCGTGGTCATCACATGAATTCGAAACCGTGTTATTCAAGTGATTTGAAGAAGTCAGAATCAATCTCAAACATTCAAGCATCATCAAGTGGCCGAGGTGATTCATTGACAAATTCAAATAAAGCTTATACGAACGCAAATCTAGGGTTACAAACCCTATATAAACTATCATCATCGGCAATCTCAGATTCATTCGAGTTCGAGCAGAACAAAGAACAAATCATCCAACTCGAATCACGATCGAGTTCAAGCATCAACTAGTAAAGAAAAAGAGATTAAATTACATACCGAAGCAAGGAGTCGAACTCGATCGAACAACGAAGCGGCCAAGAGCGAACGAACGAGAACGAAGCACACGAAAAAGCGCAGTTTCAAAACCCTAATTTTGGAAGCAAGGAGCAAAGAGCCGAAGCCCTACTTTTAGTTGCAAAGAAGAACAAGCCGCCATCTCAAAAAGGAACGAACGAAGAATAAAGCAGCCATTATTTCTCAAGATAAAAGGATTGGGCTGGATTGAAGTTAAAAGGGGCCGGCCTTGTTAAAGAATAATAAAAGAGGGTTTAAGTTTTAAATTAGGCTTTATTTTTAATTAGGGTTTTGGGTTATTTTCTATCGTTTTTTAATTGTTGTTTTACTTTTCGAATCAAAGAATTTGTAAATCACCACCTAGGGTTTAGGTAGTGTCAGATTGTCTAGTTAGAATTAGTTCAGTGAGCAGGCTGTGCGAGTTTGCAGAGCTCTATAGGCGGGAGCAGTGTTTGGGAGTAATCAAAGCTCTATAGGCGGGAGCAGAGTTTGCGAGTAATCAAAGTTCTATTGTAGGCGGGAGCAGAGTTTGCGAGTAACGAAACTCTATAGGTGGGAGCAGGATGTGCGAGTCTAGTAGAGTGTTTGTGAGCGGGAGCAAATGTTTGCGAGTCTAGTAGAATGTTTGTGAGCGGGAGCAAAATTTTGCGGGTCTAGTAGAGTGTTTGTGAGCGGGAGCAAAAGGGTCTGCGAGTATAGTAGAGTGTTTGTAAGCGTGATACTGTTTAATTCTAATAGAAATCTGGGAATGCAGCAGTAGGCAGGGTTGCCGAAGCTGGGTAAATTTTGTGTGTGATTTACTTTTTCAGCATATTTATTTCTGCGTGTTGTTTCTTTGTTTATATTTGAGAAAATTTGCTATAACCCTATTCACCCCCCCCTCTCTAGGGTTAATCTAGATCCTACAGATTAAAGAAGAAAAAAAATGAAATTTACTTAACGTTATATAAATTGAACTAGATATTATGTGAAACTAGATAAATTAGTAAAGTGAAGTAATTCCACTTATGCTATAAATGAATTGATAAAATGAATACAATTTGAATTATAAAAAAAAGTGAAATTTGAATTGTAAAAGAAAGTAAATAAAAATAGATGAGTGTAGATAAAATTAATATGATTAATTGAATTTAGTTTAAATTTGATATAAATAAAATGCAAGTGGAGTAGTTTTTAAAAAAAATGTTAACTAATATAATATGGAATAAGTTATTGGAATAAATTATAAATCGAATTTAACTTAAAATAGGTTAACTGATTTGATCGTGGGAGGAAATTATATAATTATTTATATGAAGTGAGTTATAAAATAAAATTTACTTTAGTAAATTAATAAGATGAATTTGAATAAATGAAGTGAATCGATGAACTAATTATAACTTAAGATATGAAGTAATAAAAACATATGTGATTGTGTTCTACAAAATATCTATAATAAACTTAGATAATTTATAAATGATCTTAGTATAATAAAAAGGAGGATATAATAAGTGGAAATAAAAAAATTTAGCTTAAGCAAGATTAAGTGGAATAATTTTATAAATGATTCACCAATGAATTTATATGAAATAAATTTGAACAAAAAGGGAAACAATTGGAACTTCACAAATTGAATTGAATAAAATTAACAAATGTTAATAAATTGAAAGAAATCAATGGAATGTAAACCAATTAAATGTGGATGAAGTGAATGTAAATAAGTAGATGTGAGTTTAATAACATTTAAATGAATGGAAAAAAATTGGAAAAAAATGAAAATTGAATATAAGTCAATCCAATGTAAATAAATAAATACGAATAAAGGGAAAATGTACCAATTAGGTGTTAATAAGAAATGGAAGTATATAGACTAAAATGTTGACATTGAATAATAGTATGGTTATAAATAAAAATTGCATAGATATGGTTGTTTGGATGTTTCTTTTAATGCATAGCTATGTTCGCTTATATGATTGTTGTATAGTTGTTTTATATACTGATTGCTCTTTCCATATACATATTCTCATCTATTATTGAGTGTTTAGTTGGTACGGAAGGACGTATGCTAGTTATGGAGCTCGCTTGGCACTTTGTTGCTTTTGCTTGCTTAATACGACCAAACTCGCTCATATTATTAATAATAAGGTACGTATCTCGGATTACATACTACGATTTTATTTTTTTACCCTTCGGGATGCCTCATCTTTGAGATGAGATGTATTTTGATATATACTGGGTATATTTGTGTTATATATTGTATTGTAAAATATTTCCGATCAAGCCGCGCAAAGGAGATTCTGGCAAAATTTTCCGTAAATTCGGGAGTTAGAAATTTTTTGAAGTTCTAAAAATTTTATAACTTATTTTATATGTAAATTATATTTTCCGTAAAATCAATTTCGAAATGGCGTAGTCAAAGCGTAGTAAATATTTTCTAATAAGATTTTAAAGTTATAAGTGATTATTTGAATAAAATCTATTATATGTTAAATTCTTTACTTAACGCCTTTTCGAGGCCGAAAATTTTGAGTGGGGAATATGTAACGATATGTGTTTTTAGCTGTTTTTAATTATTAAATTTAAGGTGATTATTGAATGAAAATGGTTACTAATATAATTTGTTGAATAATTTAATTGTTTAGATTTAATATTGGGATTATTTAGATAACGGAATTCTATGTTTAATGTGAATGAAAATGCATCGAAAATTGATTCAAAATTTTATATAATATGAATGAAGAACAATCACTATCAAAAATTGGATTTAAATGTGAATAATTAGAATTTGGAAATTTTAAATTTTAATTCACGTGTAAAAATAGCTATTTTGTCCACTGTCTCGGATTTTGACGAAGCCAGTTTCATCGGATCCATGATTTTGAATTATTGTAGGATTTCAAGTTTCGTAGTGATCGGACTTGTCGTTTGGCCGTGCGAGCTTGAAATGCACACAATTTAGTTTCAACATTTAATTAAAATAATTGACTTTGAAAAGCTATTTTCCGCATACGATCGAATTAGGCCTCGAAACTAGCTCCATTGCGTTCGGAATATGGACAAAACATTATAAACGCTTGGCGGCACATATCGATTGGAGTTCGGATGATTTTGAACCTAACTATATAAGTACGCATGCAAATCAAGGCAGTTTTATTATTATTTTAATTTCTGAAACCCTAGCCGTCACTTTCTTTTAATGTCTAAAATTTCACCAGCTTCCCTCCTCAAACTCTCTCAATCTGTTCAACGAAATCAAAAAATTCCAAAAGTAAAGTTGTATATCTCGGCGAGCTCTTTAAAACCATTTGGTTGATCAATGCTATTACGTCATGGATTCGCCAAAATCTGGCTTTGAGTGTCGTGCATTGTGACGTCCCACCTCTATACCCACGCTAGCCAAGAACATTACGGAGTAATGCTGTTAACTAGCACGGAGAATAAGGCTGTTGAGGAGCGACCATCTGTATAATTGCTTTGTGCGAGTACTGATATGCCAGATAAAAATATAACTTTTCATCTCAAGAGGAAATCCGACATGCCGACACAAACTCAAAGCTACTACAAAGTGGCTATAACGGTCTTCGGAAACAAATATAGAAATAAACATAACACAAATCAGTCACAGATAATTCATATCACAAAGGCGTAAATAGATATGAATATAACACATGAATGTGTATATCAGAGTAGTGGTCAAATAAGATCCACAATATCACAAAAGAATAGTTTCACGAACTACACAAAAGAATAAGTATACATTATGGAGTCTATATCTCAAATGTATACAACAAAATAAACTACTAATCTAAGTAGTTAGCCAAAAGTCAGAGTAATGATCGTGGATGAGAAGTCAAGCAGAAGCACCTGTAACATCTCGGTCTGACCCGAGTATTATTTAATAAGAAAATAATAAACGGATCAGTCTAACTATAAATATCAGATGAAACGATATAGAGTAAGAGATATGACAAAACACATAATAATCACAATGCCAAGCTGTGATATATATATATATATATAAAATTGAAAATCAACAAGAGATTAATCAATATCACAAAATCTACACAAGAATCAAAGAAGCGTCATAGTCCTTATTTCATTCATCAAACCACAAATATTGACAATTGTATCAATGTCAATCACAAAAGTCAATGACACACAAATTCACCAATGCACAAATATTGATAAAACCTATCAATAGAAATCACGAAATTTGGTGAAACACAAATTCTAGAAATCATCTCAAGAAATCCAGAAATCACAAAAAAAGGGGGGAAAAGGCCTATCACAAACGGGAGCATAAAGCTCACCAACACGTGTATCACAAATGGAACGCTAATTCCATGGTTGCTAACCATCACAAATTGAGCCGAAGCTCCACAAACGGCCCGAAGACCATGGGTTGCTACCCCACCAATTTGAGTCGAAACTCCACAAAACGGGGTTTAGTCTCCCTCGCAGACAAAGAGACATCGCATGTCGCTAGTCTAAATCACAAAGATGATTGTCATGATCAACGAGAAGTGTCAATTACACTAAGCTAGTAAATATAGGAGTTTAGCCTCATGTCCCAAAACCACTTGCTTAACTCAAATATTTACGAACAAACTGTAGATCACCGCTATAAAATTGTCACAAGAGATTCAATCGAACAAGTCCAAGAATTAACCAACGAAGTAAACGCAAGCGTTTCATACCACTCGTTTTACTAAGTCGTTTAATTAGATTTCTCGTGCGAATGAGGTAAAGGTTTGTATATACTAATAGATTGGAAAACGGTTCAAGAAACGAGCTTTGTACTAAAATAGAGTTGAAATTATTTGAAGAAAGAGTTTTGATATTTACTACTAGTATAGAAACCTTTATATTCTTAAAGTGACAAATCACGAAGAAGATTGTAGGAACAATCAATCACTAAAATTCACATACGAAGATGTGAATAAAAATCCAATGAAACCGATAAAGAATCCATCAACATGGATATTCAAAAATCCTTAAAAAGGAGTCATCAAAGTCATAACAAATGATAACAACACATAGGAAACAACACGAATCGATTAAGGTTGGAAATTCAAACAACTAAGTGAAATAGGCAAAAATGCACCAGGTCAGTCGCCCGGCTACAGAGCTCGGTCGACCGGACCCTGTTCCAAAAAAGTCTCGGGAAGCAGGTCGGTCGGCCGAACCCTGTACTCGGTCGACCGAACCTTAAACAGAGAAGTGCTTATGCACTTGGCAGCAGGTCGGTCGGCCGGCAGCAGGGCTCGGTCGACCGGACCTGTTGCCAGTCCCTTCCCAGTCCATCCAAATGAGGTCCAACCTCGACCAAATTGCATTCTCTCGAGCAACGGCGCTAAGGGATTATGCCAATCAACTACCCGGCCCTATATGCTCCTTGATGCATCACCAAAAACATGTTCAAACATCAAAGTTAGGATTTTTAACGAATTGAACTCAAAACACCAAAAATTGGAATATTCTCCAAATCAATCCAAACCAAAAGCAAATGCACACGAATAAGTGTTAGGAATTCATACCTAGTAATCGAAGATAATTATAAGCATAGATGTGAGATAAAAATCTCACCTTTGAACCCAAGCAATTGAAAAAGAAGCTTGAAAGCAAAAGAGAATCAACCACTCTTCAAATCCAACTCAAGAAGCTTGATTCTAAGCTAACAAGAGAAACATTTCCTAAATTAGGTTTAGGAATTTCTGAAATTGATAAGAGAATGAGTTGGAGAAGAAGAAGCTTACCAATGGGTTCTTCTATTAGTTTGGAGCTAGAGCTTGATTTGCAAAAAGGAAACTAGGGTTTTGGAGTTTTAATTTCCCATCTCTCCCACCATTGTTGTTTTAAAACTGAAAAGAGGAGAAAGTGAGGGTGAATGGGGAGGAGTGGCTCAGATTTGAGTATAAGTTAAACATAGGGCTGAGCCCAAACCCAAACCCAAAGTGAAAAAGTAGCAAAAATCAACTTTCTCCAAACATATCGAAGCTTATACTCAAAAAGGTCGCAAACGGCATTTTAAACTCAATGGGAGTGGTCCCGAGTCCTAATTCGACCGTATGCAAAAAGTAGCTTTTCGGACTAAATTCCGAGTATCGATAAAATATTTAAATATAAAAATCGACAAATATGCGGGTTGTTACAGACTCCCCTCCTTAAAGAAATTGCGTCCTCGCAATATTTAAGAAGAAGATATATAGTAACAACCATAAAAGCATATTCAACACAAAAGAAGTTTGAAATAAGAAGTTCACCTCAAAGAGCACGAGAAAGTAAGTCCGGATGTGATCGCTCGATGAACTCTCTATTCTCCCAAGAACAATCCTTAGGATTTGACGACCATTGAACTTTCACAAGCGGAACATCTTTAGACCTCCGAAGCAATAATTCGAATAGGATGCTGCTCATAAGTTAAATTAGGTGAAACCTCAATTTCTTCCACAACACCGGGCTCAAGAACAAAATCGGAATCTCGAAGACATTTCCGAAGTTGAGAAACGTGAAACACGTCATGGATAGCAGAAAATTGAGCCGGTAATAAAAGGGGATAAGCCACGGAACCAATACGTTCAGTGATAGAAAATGGCCCAATATATCGAGGTGCTAATTTTCCCGATCGACTGAAACGTACAACACCCTTCATAGGTGACACACGAATGAACACAGATCTCCCACAGAAAATTCTAACCTCCTTCTTCGGTTATCGACATAGAATTTTTGTCTACTCTGGGATTCTTTCATCCTATGACAAATAAAATCAATCTTTTCTGTGGAATCACGAATAAAATCTGGACCTAAAACCAACTTCTCACCGGCCTCAAGCCAACAAGAAGGAGATCGGCATGGCCTTCCATAAAGTGCCTCGAAAGGTGCCATACCAATACTAGATTGGAAGCTATTATTATAGGAAAATTCAACAAGTGAAATATGATCTTCCCAACTTCCACCAAAATCAGGAACACATGCACGAAGAAGATCTTCAAGAGTTTGATTCACACGCTCGGTTTGTCCATCGGACTGGGGGTGATAAGCGATGCTAAAATTAAGCTTCGTTCCCAAAGCTTTTTGAAGACTCTTCCAAAATCCACTAGTAAACAATGGATCACGATCACTAACTATAGAAGTAGGAACTCCATATAATTTAACAATCTCTCTGATAAAGAGTTTGGCCAAAAGAGGAACGGTTCGGTTAGACCGAACGGGAATAAAATGGGCAGATTTAGTAAGCCTATCAACAATCACCCATAAGCTATCATGACCCGAACGAGAACGGGGAAGGCCATCTATGAAATCCATGGAAATCTGGTCCCACTTCCAAATGGAATTTCTAAAGGTTGCAATAGCCCACCGGGCCTTTGATGCTCGGCCTTAACGAGTTGGCAAGTCATGCAACGCTTAATGAAGTTAGCGATGTCAAGTTTCATTCCCTCCCAATAATAAAGTCGCTTCATATCCGCGTACATTTTAATACTACCGGGATGAATGGTAAATTTAGAATGATGAGAATCTTCTAAAATATCTTTACGAAGATCACCAATATTTGGCACGACAAGTCTACCAAATTTTCGAATGCCGCCACGAGAATCGATATCAAAGTCTTTCAAACCTTCAATATCAATTTTATCCTTAGTATTTTGGCCGAGAAGAGCCAATTCAGGATCTAGCCTTTGAGCTTCAAGAATGCGGTCAAAAAGAGAAGGATGAGCCTCAAGGCTACATAAAACAAATGATGAGCATAAATCGGATACGCGGTCTCGAATCTCATAAGTGGATAAGATCTCGAGATCGTTCCATTCAGATATCATCATAGAAACAACAGCTTGTTGTTTACGGCTAAGAGAATCGGCAACACGATTACCCTTACCGGGAGTGTAAAGAATATCAAGATCATATGGTGCAAGAAATTCGAGCCAACGAGGTTGACGCAAATTAAGTTCCTTTTGAGAGAATAAATACTTCAAAGATTTATGATCGGTATAAAGAACGAATTTCTCTCCCAAAAGATAATGACGCCAAATCCGAAGAGCAAAAACAATAACCGCGAGCTCTGAATCATGAGTGGCATATCTAGTCTCAGCAGGCTTTAATTTCCTAGAAGCATAAGCAATAACACGTTCTTTTTGCATAAGAACGGCACCCAAACCAACGCGACTAGCATCGGTATAAACAACGAAATCTTGATTCCCCTCGGGGATAACAAGAATAGGAGCATTAGAAAGAAGTTCCTTTAGTTTCTGAAAAGACGTTTCACATTTGTCCGACCAAATGTATTTAACACCTTTCTTCGTTAAGCTAGTGAGAGGCACGACAATCTTAGAAAAGTCTTTGATAAAACGGCGGTAATAGCCCGCCAATCCGAGAAAACTACGAATCTCTGTCACACTCTCCGGTCTCTTCCAATCTTGAATCGCTTCAATCTTTGAAGGATCCACGGAAATTCCGGATTCGAAAATAATATGACCGAGAAACTTCACACGAGATTGCCAAAAATGGCTTTTAGAATATTTTGCTTTTAATTGATTAATCACAATCCGAAGATGTGTTTCATGCTCCTCCTCGGCTTTTGAATACACAAGAATATCATCAATAAAGATGAGAACAAACCGGTCGAGCAAGTCTTTGAAAACTCTATTCATAAGGTCAACGAAATAAGCCGGAGCATTCATTAGACCAAATGGCATAACAAGCCATTCATAAGATCCATAACGAGTATGGAACGATGTCAAAGGAATGCTATCCTCTGCAATACGAAGCTGATGAAATCCAGTAGCTAAGTCTAATTGCGAAAAGACTCTAGCACCACTAAGTTGATCAAATAGGTCATAAATCCGAGGTAAAGGATATTTATTTTTGATAGTAAGATCATTAAGCTTGCGGTAGTCAACGTAAAGCCTAAGTGTACCATCGGATTTCTTCACAAAAATAGCCGAAGCTCCCCAAGGCGAGGAACTAGAGCGAATAAATTGCTTCGTCTCCAATTCGGATTATTGTTTGCGCATTTCCTCGTTTTCTTTATTGGACATACGATAAGGAGGGCGAGTGATAGGTTGAGCTCCAGGAATGAGATTAATTCTGAACTCAATTGCTTGCTTTGGTGGTAATCCTAAAACGGGCTCGAATATGTCAGAAAATTCACGAACGACGTGAATAAGAGAAATAATATCACCCTCATCATCATCGTCGTCATCACGAGGGTTTAAAGAATATAAAGATGCAACCAAAGCAGATTCCGAATCTTTAAGAATAACAAAAACCTGATTAACAGATTGAGGATGTCGAAGATGAATAGTCCGCTCAGGACATAGGATATGAGCTTCATAACGGTTAAGCCAATCCAATCCCAAAATCATTCCAAAGCCTAAATAACGCATGACATGCAAATCAGCTAGGAAAGAAAAATCACACAAAATAATCTCGACATCTTTACACGATAAACTGATTGTTGCGGATCAACCAACCGGATTCGCAATTCTCAAAGAAGTCATTAAACACAAAACATCCAAAGAAAAAGTATCAACAAGTTCTTTTGATATAAAAGAATGGGACGCACCCGTATCAAAAAGAACTCGAATAGGATGATCACGAAATAAAATAATTCCATCCAGAATAGAATGAGAAATACCTTGGCCACGAGATGTGTTGCCAGGGGCTTGAGCAACATTAAGCTTTCCCTCCTTCTTGCCCTAAAGCTTGGGGCATGAAGATATAACATGACCGGGACCTTTGCAGTAGCGACAAGAGATAGACTTGGGACACTTGTTCGCATAATGGTCCTTCGAACCACAATTATAGCACTCCCCACGACCAAAGGAAGAAGTCTTTGTCACAGAGGTCGCTTGCTTCCCTTTCTTATTGGGATAAGGGCCTTTGAATTTACTGGGCCTTTTCTTGTTGTTGTTGAAGTTTGGTTTGGAACCCACCACTTCAACATCATTCTCCCTATCCGCCTCTTCAAGACGAAGAGCGATATCAATGAGTTGGTCGAAAGAAACTTCTAATTTTAGAAGTAATGGCTTCTTGAGGTTTTTGTTTAAGCCATAAACGAACCTCTGGTTCTTCTTTAAAGGGGTGTTGATGTATTCAACCCCATATTTGGAGAGAGATTCAAAAGACGCGACATAATCTGCCATGGAAGATTCACCTTGAACAAGGTCTATAAAACGGCGAGCCAAAGTCACCTTCTCAGCTTCTGGTACGAATTTCAACTCGAAACGTTCCCGGAATTGCTCCCAGGTGAGATCCGCTTCATTAATCTCAGAAATAAGAAGCTCGTACCAGTCCAATGCTCTTTCTCGGAGCATACTAGAGGCCACCTGAACTCGGTGAAGGTCAATAAGATTCATGCGAGAAAAGATTCGATCGCATGACCTTAGCCAAGCCTGTACTTCAATAATAGTTTCAGAACCTTTGAATGGCTCCCCACCCAAATTAGTATAATCGCTGCACAAGCATGCAAATCCCGACTTTGGGTGAGTAGGTTCCGGGTTAGCTCCAGCTGCTTGAGCATTTGTCACTAAATCAAGAAGCTGTTGAGCAGTCATAAAAACTCCATCTTGGGGAGTAGCACTAGGTTGACCGGCATGGGGACGGCCTGGTCTAGACATTTCTCTTCCTTTAGAAAGAAAGAAGAAGAAGAAACAGGTTATTCACCAAATTGAATATCAAGCAATCTTGATAGATAAACAAGGAATCATAAGGAAAATAGGATGAATCGGTACGAAGACTCGAATTAAATCCTAAAGCACGACTCCTAAGATGGACTTAGGACGATGATCCTTGTTATATTATTCCATATTGTTCCGAAGTTTGGCTCTGATACCAAGCTGTGATGCCCCACCTCTATACCCACGCTAGCCAAGAACATTACGGAGTAATGCTGTCAACTAGCACGGAGAATAAGGCTGTTGAGGAGCGACCATATGTATAATTGCTTTGTGCGAGTACCGATATGCCAGATAAAAATATAACTTTTCATCTCAAGAGGAAATCCGACATGCCGACACAAACTTAAAGCTACTACACAGTGGCTATAAGGGTCTTCGGAAACAAATATAGAAATAAACATAACACAAATCAGTCACAGATAATTCATATCACAAAGGCGGAAATAGATATGAATATAACACATGAAAGTGTATGTCAGAGTAGTGGTCAAAGAAGATCCACAATATCACAAAAGAATAGTTTCACGAACTACACAAAAGAATAAGTATACATTATGGAGTCTATATCTCAAATGTATACAACAAAATAAACTACTAATCTAAGTAGTTAGCCAAAAGTCAGAGTAATGATCCTGGATGAGAAGTCAAGCAGAAGCACCTGTAACATCTCGGTCTGACCCGAGTATTATTTAATAAGAAAATAATAAACGGATCAGTCTAACTATAAATATCAGATGAAACGATATAGAGTAAGAGATATGACAAAACACATAATAATCACAATGCCAAGCTGTGATATATATATATATATATATATATATATATATATATATAATTGAAAATCAACAAGAGATTAATCAATATCACAAAATCTACACAAGAATCAAAGAAGCGTCATACTCCTTATTTCGTTCATCAAACCACAAATATTGACAATTGTATCAATGTCAATCACAAAAGTCAATGACAGACAAATTCACGAATGCACAAATATTGATAAAACTTATCAATAGAAATCACGAAAATTGGTGAAACACAAATTCTAGAAATCATCTCAAGAAATCCAGAAATCACAAAAAAAGGGGGAAAAGGCCTATCACAAACGGGAGCATAAAGCTCACCAACACGTGTATCACAAACGGAACGCTAATTCCATGGTTGCTAACCATCACAAATTAAGCCGAAGCTCCACAAACGGCCCGAAGACCATGGGTTGCTACCCCACCAATTTGAGTCGAAACTCCACAAAACGGGGTTTAGTCTCCCTCGCAGACAAAGAGACATCGCACATCGCTAGTCTAAATCACAAAGATGATCGCCATGATCAACGAGAAGTGTCAATTACACTAAGCTAGTAAATATAGGAGTTTAGCCTCATGTCCCATAACCACTTGCTTAACTCAAATATTTACGAACAAACTGTAGATCTCCACTATAAAATTGTCACAAGAGATTCAATCGAACAAGTCTAAGAATTAACCAACGAAGTAAACGCAAGCGTTTCATACCACTCGTTTTACTAAGTCGTTTAATTAGATTTCTCGTGCGAATGAGGTAAAGGTTTGTATATACTAATAGATTGGAAAACGGTTCAAGAAACGAGCTTTGTACTAAAATAGAGTTGAAATTATTTGAAGAAAGAGTTTTGATATTTACTACTAGTATAGAAACCTTTATATTTTTAAAGTGACAAATCACGAAGAAGATTATAGGAACAATCAATCACTAAAATTCACATACGAAGATGTGAATAAAAATCCAACGAAACCGATAAAGAATCCATCAACATGGATATTCAAAAATCCCTAAAAAGGAGTCATCAAAGTCATAACAAATGTTAACAACACATAGGAAACAACACGAATCGATTAAGGTTGGAAATTCAAACAACTATGTGAAATAGGCAAAAATGCACCAGGTCGGTCGGCCGGCTACAGAGCTCGGTCGACCGGACCCTGTTCCAAAAAAGTCTCGGGAAGCAGGTCGGTCGGCCGAACCCTGTACTCGGTCGACCGAACCTTAAACAGAGAAGTGCTTATGCACTTGGCAGCAGGTCGGTCGGCCGGCAGCAGGGCTCGGTCGACCGGACCTGTTGCCAGTCCCTTCCCAGTCCATCCAAATGAGGTCCAACCTCGACCAAATTGCATTCTCTCGAGCAACGGCGCTAAGGGATTATGCCAATCAACTACCCGGCCCTATATGCTCCTCGATGCATCACCAAAAACATGTTCAAACATCAAAGTTAGGATTTTTAACGAATTGAACTCAAAACACCAAAAATTGGAATATTCTCCAAATCAATCCAAACCAAAAGCAAATGCACACGAATAAGTGTTAGGAATTCATACCTAACAATCGAAAATAATTATAAGCATAGATGTGAGATAAAAATCTCACCTTTGAACCCAAGCAATTTAAAAAGAAGCTTGAAAGCAAAAGAGAATCAACCACTCTTCAAATCCAACTCAAGAAGCTTGATTCTAAGCTAACAAGAGAAACATTTCCTAAATTAGGTTTAGGAATTTCTGAAATTGATAAGAGAATGAGTTGGAGAAGAAGAAGAGAAGCTTACCAATGGGTTCTTCTATTAGTTTGGAGCTAGAGCTTGATTTGCAAAAAGGAAACTAGGGTTTTGGAGTTTTAATTTCCCATCTCTCCCACCATTGATGTTTTAAAACTGAAAAGAGGAGAAAGTGAGGGTGAATGGGGAGGAGGGGCTCAGATTTGAGTATAAGTTAAACATAGGGCTGAGCCCAAACCCAAACCCAAAGTGAAAAAGTAGCAAAAATCAACTTTCTCCAAACATATCAAAGCTTATACTCAAAAAGGTCGCAAACGGCATTTTAAACTCAATGGGAGTGGTCCCGAGTCCTAATTCGACCGTATGCAAAAATTAGCTTTTCGGACTAAATTCCGAGTATCGATAAAATATTTAAATAAAATACTTAAATATAAAAATCGACAAATATGCGGGTTGTTACATGCATCTTTAGGGCTTTTCGAGTCGAATGAAAGCGGTGTGCTCGTTGACGTTTAAGGTAGAGTTGGTCTTGGCGCACGCACGTGTATGTCCTGAGCGAGGTCCAATCGTCGTTTGGGCTACGTGGTTGTAAATTGAAGGCCGTGTTCATGGGTTCTCTGCGTGAGGAAGAAGAACGTGAGTATTTTTTAATTATTTATTTTATAATAATATAAATCATATAACTTCTAATTAGCATATCTTTTGCATATGAGCCCAGATTCACTTGCGATTTTCTCCATTACGTTCGTATCGAAATTACGAACATTATGAAACTAGTTTGGCTACATTTTGATACTGTCCAAATTTGGGCCTTTATTTGGATTTTAATCAAAGGTGAGTATTTACATGCTCACAATTGACTGAAATAATTTTTATCTTAGTTAAATCATATCGTAAAGTAATTTGAAATTTATTGGTTGTTGTTTGATAAGTTTAAATTGACATTCAAATTGACATCTAAATTTAATGATATGATTTGAGTTTATAGGCAAATTAAATTAGAATTTAATTGCCCGTAAAATACCTGAAATTGATAAGTATGAAATTTTATGGATTTTATTGACTCTTTGGATGATTGGTTATGATGGATGCTATTGGTTGATATCTTGGATGTTTATTTATTTTAGTATATCATGTTATCAACCTGTATATTGTTTACAGTATATAAAACAATAAATGGAATAATTTCAAATTAATTAAGAAATAAATTGAAATGATATATACTTATGACATTTATTTTGGATTTAAATGAATACATCCATCCCTAAATTAAATAAAAATAATTGATTCACTTGAGCACAGGATAGAGAATTATATACGGACACCGGATTGGTTGAATTAAATGATTTTAAAATTTGGTTTTGAAATTATTCAAATGATTTGGGTTTAAGAAATAAAACCGAATTTTTGAGGATCGGATTATCTTCAAACTTGAGCCCGAAATGTTAAAATTCTAATTTGGCAACGAAATTGTTTAAATAATCGAAGCTGAGATTTTTAAAGTTATAATTGAAATATGATGTGAATTTAAGAAATTGATTTGTTTTAAAGATTGGACTTTTGTTTGAACTTTGAATATTTCTAAGTAAAAAGTGATATAGATGATATTTCAAAATTGAGTTCGGCATTAATTATATTTGAAAATTTGGTTTTAAATTGGATATTGAAAGAGAATTTGATTTAAGTGGTTTGAATCGATATTTTGGAAATCGAACTCAGAATTTATATAAAATCAAATTGGTTTTAATTTGAAATTTGAATTCAAATTAATTTGGAATTGGAATTTATTGGAATTGGAATTTATTGGAATTGGAATTGAAATTTATTTGGAATCAAAGTAAAATTCGACTTGAAATCGAAATTGAATCGATTAAATCGAAATAGGAATTGGAACTGATTTGAATTGGAAAATTTGGAAAGTGAATTGGTTTGACTTTAATATTAATATTTTTAAATGAATATTTTAGTATAAATGGTTTAAAAATCTATATTCTTTAAATATTCAAATTATGTTGATTTTCTAAATTATTTTATTGTATAAACCATTTTTATTACTCATGTTATTTTCTAATAAACTATTTTAACTATTTAACTATTTTAAAACTATTTGAACTATTTTCTAAAAATTCAAACTGGTAAAAGGGTGAAATGTTGCATTTAAATGCAAATTGGATTAAAGCGAACTATAACCAAAATAATAA
Organism: Allium cepa; assembly: GCA_030765085.1. Taxonomy (NCBI): domain Eukaryota; kingdom Viridiplantae; phylum Streptophyta; class Magnoliopsida; order Asparagales; family Amaryllidaceae; genus Allium; species Allium cepa. Next base: position 198,525,698 of record CM060946.1, read on the forward strand.
TTCGAATCAAATTTTGAAGTGAAATCGTTATTTTGAACTAAATTGACGTTTTGAAGTAAAATATGATTTGTGAAATGAATATGAGGATTTTGAAATGGGTTTCATTTTTGAAGCGAATATGATGATTTCGAAATGGATTTGATTTTGAAGCGAATATGATATTTTGATATCAAATATGAATAGTATTAAAATGTAAAAGAACCAACCGGTGTGTAAAATGACATTTGGTTGTTAAAGAGGCCAGTGCCTCTTATTGGCATAATCTCTGTCAGTATTGGAACCACTTTAACAACTGTGTACGTGGTGGATGATAACCAGAATGTAGTGGTCGAATTGGCGACATTTACTGGAATGAAGTAAGAGAACGATGATGGATATCCTTGACATTTGTATGACAATTAAAATGAATAAAACGGTAGCCTATGTCTGGCCATTGAGGTTAGCTTCCTCTAGCGACGTTGATCCCTCGTATCACTATTGTGATTTCGTATTTGATGGTACACCTTTTTGTCGTTTGAATTGATTGTCGCGGTCAGCCATGGATGGGTTATAACCAGGCAGAAACGGTAAACTGGTAGAATCCTACCTTGAGCATTACCTCACGTGCCTTGTCATATTTATCCCTATACGAGCCAATTACGACTTTGGTTTAGAACTCTAAAAATGCGTTAAGGTGGATCAATGTAAAGCCTTAATGCTATTTTAATATTTATTTTACTGATGGACATTATATATTATAGCGTATACTATTATATATAAATAGTTTAACGGATCCTTAGGAGATGAAAATCCCGTAACATCTCTTAAGTTATTGCACTCATATTCTGTGATATTGATTTGACTTACATAAGAGTATTTTAGTCCTGACTCGAGTGTTTATTCTTTTCATTATACTCGGGTCAGTCCTGAGTTTTTCAGCCTATTGAAGACTATTCTCTGGAGGATGAAGATGAAGTTTTGATATATTACTATTATTATTATCCTACATCATACTATTCTACTGTATTAATTATTTATCCTTGTGTATATATATAACTCTGATAAATGTGTACAAATTTTTAATCAAATGTATAGTATACAGCTTCATGAACCATTATGTGATTATTATATTTTATCGTTTCCACTGTGAAATTTTGTATTTTATTTTCTTCTTTATATCTTATTTAACCCCATTAATTATCTACGTTCCGGATTGTTTAAGTCGGACATGTGTGGATTATTTTCGATTTAAAACTTCTAAAATGTGGGTCGTCACATTTTGTTGATCCCATTTCCTTACTGAAGTATTTTAGTACTGCCGTTAAATCCACTTATATGAAATAATTATAATTTCTGCAATTATCTACACATAGGCTTTCTCCTTTTCTTGACAACCGCATCTATTGTACATCTTTAATCTTCGCCTACCACTCTTTAGATTTTCACAATCTGAGCCTAAATGTACAAAACTTTTCTCAAACTCTTACCCATGTGTAGACCTCTGTGCCCAAGAAACATACTTCCTGTAACGACCCAGGATTTTTGACAATTAAAATTTGGATATTTAATTAATTTTAAATATTAATAAGAGAATATATAAGTCAAATAAATTTTTATTTCAATAATTGGATTTAATTGGATAATTAAATCGATAATTTAATATGTGAAATTATGGAAATAATTGAAAATTGGGTTAAATATGATTGAAAATGATTTTTAAAATTTTATTTTATCATATTAGAGTTAGAATGATATTTTAGAACTTTTAAAATCGAATTAAAAGTTAATTTGTGAAAATCGAATATTTTAATATTTAATCGACTAGTGAAAATAGTCAATTTTTGAACAGTCTCAGAATTGAACGAAACCAGTTCCATTGGATCCGTAATAGTTAGTTATTATTGGATTTCAATTTTCGTAGCAATCGGAGTTATCGTTTGATCGTGGCAGCTCGAAACGCATCGAATTATTTTTAATTTTAATTTGGCGAGTTAAAATAGCCATTTTTCAAAAAGTCTCGGATTTCGACGAAACCGGTTTCATCGGATCCGTAATGTGATATTACTGTAAGGTTTCAAATTTCGTGTCAATTGGATTTACCGTTTGTCCGGTACAAATTAAAACGCCTAGAAAATCGTTTAAATCAGTTTAATTTAAATTGAACGTTTATAGCCATAACTCGCACAGATGTCCGAATTAGCTTTCGAAACCTGTTCCATTGTGTCCGGAACATAGGGTAAATCCTAGAAACGCTGGTTACGGCGTGTAAATCGGAGTTCGGAATTTCCGGAATGAATAGTGTTCAACGATTTCCTATAAATAGCCCATTATTCTCAAGAAAAAATAAATAAAAATAAACCCTAATCTAAGCAGCCGCCGCCTCCTATATCAACGTATGGCCGAAAATTACTCTCCTTTCCCCCTCGATTTCTTCCAATCCACTAACAATTACAAGAAACTTACAACTAGAAAGTGGTAGAGCTACGCGAGATCTTGAAGTTCAACGGGTATGATCGAGATTGGAGCTGTATTTTGGGAGATAATGGCCTGCGTTCGGCTATGATTGCGCACGCAATTCGAGAACAATGGTGAGGCCGAGCTCGAAGTGTTTCTGGCCGAAGGTGAAGTTCACGAAGGGGGTCGACATGGTGGAACCTGATCGAGCTAGAAGTCAGCGAGGTGGTTGCGAAATTTAACCCTAGATTTGAAATATGGGTTCAGCGGCTTCGTGATTTACTGGAGAAGGGATTGTCGCATGAGAAGATGGGGGGGACACACGGATCTGAAGGGAGTTGGATCCAACGGCCCAGAACGAATAGGTTTAAATTTTATTAAAGAAATTTGTAAATATTATAAATAAATTCGTGTAATCTTTAAAAATGCATATCTTTTTCATACGAGGTCGAAAACGCGCGAAACCAGTTGCGTTGGAATCGTATGGACGAGCACTACGCGATGGAATTGGATTGGAGTCATTTGGAGTTAGTGAGAATTTTGGGTAAAATTAAACGTCCGTTTAATTTTATTCGAAATAAATCGCTAAAACGAAATTGAAATCAAGGTGAGAACTTCTCACTCAATCGAATCAATTTCGATTTTAATTTTAAATAGTTAGATTTAAAATATTTGAATGCATGCTGAATGATGATTGTTATCTATTGATTGTTAAAATAGACATTATGCGCCGTTAGTAAGCGGATGTTATTTATTAAAAACATATACCGCGAATATTTCATAAACAGTGAAATTGGTATTATATATAATAGCAATATATATATATATATATTGGCATATGTATATATTGCAGTTATTGATTTCCCGCATTTGTATAGCGGATGAGACCCTATTTCGCCGTCTATTAAGCGGATAATATTTTAAATCTCATATACCGCGATAATTTCGTACTGGAGCGAAATTGGTATTGTGCTAATGTTTTGTGGATGCAGGAAAACAGGTTGGAGGGATCCAACTGGATTCCTCAACAGTTTTTATTTGAATTCAGATATTTTGATATTTGATGGATTATCATATCGATATATGATATCGTTGTTGTCGTGATTGACTATTTGGTGTGTAGCATCATTGAACCAAATTTTGGAATTTTAAAATGATTTTTAAAGTGATTTTTGAAAATATACTATATGTTTGGAATTGATCCATTATAAATGAATAACGTTATAATTTTTAATGTTATAAAAATTATGGTTTTTGAGAAATACGATTAAAGATTTATTTTTGAAAATATGAGGTTAATGGTTTTATAAAATAGTTTAAAATTGGGAATTTGAATTCATTATAAAAAGTTGAAAATATAGGATTTATAAAATTTAAATTATTTTATGAATAAAAATGGTGAAATTTTAAAGGAATTTAAAGACGTTTAAAGAATAATATAAATTGACTTATATTAAGAGATTTATAAATGGATATTTATAAATTGAAATATTGACATTATAAAACGAGTTTTTATAAGTGTTTGAATGAAGTGAAAATGAATTTTGTAAATGAATGGAATTCATAAAATTAAAAATGGTGAAGTTATAAATGAAATTTATAAATAGTAAGATTTATAAATTTTATAGAGTTATTAAAAGAATAGTTTTGAATAAATCATTGAATCTTATAAGTTATAGGATTTATAATTTTGAAGTTCAAAAGAATGATTCTTGTAAACAAATAAATTATAAGTGTTTAACTTATAATATGAATTTTGGTTTATAATTGAGTTATGAATTGAGATAGGTTAATAAAGGAATTTATAAAAGGAAGTAGTTATAAAACAAATAGAATTAGAATTTATAAACGTTGTTTTATAAATTCGCAAATGACTTATTTTGATAAGTAAATTGTTGAAACCTATTAATGGGGTTATATTCACGTTTTTGAACTGTGGATAATCCTTTAAAATAAAATGAATAAAAGGATGAAAATTGGTTAACGTAGTATATTCACGTTTTTGAATAGGGAATAATATGTTAAAGAAAATGTTTAGATTTGATGTTTTAAATAGAATTAAAACGATCTAACGATGTTTTAAAATGTGTTGAGATTCGAAACCATAGATTTCAACATTTATTGTTGAAATAGACGTTTTGGAGAAATAGAAGGATATGGTGGACTATAACACTGTTGTTATAGTAAATGATTTCCGAAAGGAAATGTTTTGTATAGTATTGGGATTTATATATATCTATTTTAATTTCGAATCCCTATACTAGTGATTTTGGGTTGTCGTAACGATGTTTTACGCAACATTCGTTTTGGCCCAAATAAATATGTTTAAGAGAATGATTTCCTTAAAGAATGAAATATATACTTAATTTCGATTTAAGTATATTGAATATTTTCCAAGTGTTGAAAATAAATAAAATTTGTGAATTACTTATGAATAAATAAGTATGGGAATGTTTTCCAATATAAAGTGAATATTTTGAGAATTTATCTTTTTGAAGATAAATTGAAATGAATAATTGAAATCGTATATGCATGGATATTTTGGAATGAAAATTCACTATGGAATTTATAAAAGAAAGGGGAGCTGGTTTAAAAATAAATATTGATTTATTTTTGAAGTGTGAAAATTATATATCTTGTAAAGATATCTTTGGGAAATAAATAATTTGGAAAATTATTTGGAATCTGGTGATGTGTGCATATCCATTGATAGTTCAATAACCGACTATCAATATTTACCTTTGAAAGGTATTTGTTGGGATTTGTTGAATTTGAATGCTACACTTATTTTTAAATTATTGCGCTCGTTATTGGGTTTACCCATTCCGAATAGTGATACGACGTAATGGATAGCATTGAAGATCGGTGTTGAAGACCCGGTATTTGCGAGAGCGATAGGATGACCTATCGATTGACTCTGCATCGAGTTTCTCCGGTATAGAGTTCTCCATATGTGATGGTGAATCCGATCAGGATTGTGAATATCCAGATTGCAAGGACTTCTTTGTAAGTGCCTTCGGTTTTGTTCGAGCCGGAACAGACTTGTATGGATTGTATGTCTGACATTACAAATTGAGATATAAAGCAGATTTCTTTCAAATATATTTCTGTTGGTGGCGGAGAATTCATTCTTTTAGCTTAACACCCTTCTCCGAGACGTACGAGCTCAGAGGTTATGTAGTTGAATGTTATCAGCGATATATTCCCAATTTGGTAATGTGACATGCTGAGTGTTGTTGTGAAATGATCATTGTGTTGATTATTTGTGATAGGATCATTTATTTGATCGTCTATCTTGGTGATCATTTCTATAATCATTTGTTGACCCAAAGCATGGCTTTTGTATAAAGTATGTTTTTGTGGACGTGACTTCGTCGAGCCTCACACCTCGGGAATGGTCAAAACAGGAAAGATGCGGCAAGGTTATGAGGGGTAGCGCCCTTTAGGATATGTGCATTTCCTTCTGGAAAAGGTGGTATCATGGTATGGAGCCCAGATACTTACTCATGTTGAAAACACTTTATGATTGTGTGAATTGATTGCGAGCGCTCGGTGAAAGGTCCCAAAGGACCGGGGGATGGCATATTCGGTCAGTTGTTACTCAGTTAGGGGTAACCCGGCCTTGTGTTGGTAGAGATCCGGTTTGGTTCTCGGGGATGTCCATCCAGAGGCATTCTCATGTGGCAATGGAAAGTTCCTTGGCCTGATCATTCGTTGAAAATCCAAAGAAACAATACGATCTTGTACGGTATTAGTTGTAGAACCTATCATTCACTTATGGTGGCGCCCCACTGTTTGGATGGTAGCTATAGTAGGCATAGTTCGAAATGTCTATGTTGGCTAAGATTTATATTCTACTTTCGAAATGAATTTTTCTCTAAACTATGCACTAGTAATAATATCAAATGTTCTTTTTATTTCGTATCAAGCATCTTTGACTATCATAAGGAGAAATCTCCTCCGATTCTGCGTTTGCATTGTGTGTGTGTGCGGGAGGCCTTATGGTAGTCTCATTTTTAAAAGCATTGCGAATTGACTTTAAAAATACTCCTCTATTTTGATTTTAAAGATAAATAAATTGTTTTGAGTTCTCACACCAGTCACATGACTGACTCGGAGTTTATTGTTTTCCTTCCTAAACTCTGGGTGCCCACCAATTTCCACACGGGCAGTCAAGAGTTAGGTTTATCAGGATATTTCTGGAGTTGCTGGAGGCAAGATGGATGGCATGGCGTATTATTAGTTTATAGTATTTCTTTTTCCGCCGCACTATTTGTTGTTGTATGATGTTGTACACTCTGATGATATGACGTAATGAAATGAAAATGAATGTAATGTAATAACTGATATAGTTCTTTGTTTAAAGATTATTCATTTATTATTATATGTTGTTCCGCTGCGAATTGTGAGATTCTGATATTGTTGTGTTGTGTTCTGTTCCGTTCTATTTTCTATTTTCTTTCCTCTCTATCTTTTCTATCTTCTTCTCTCTCTTTTCTTCTTCTTAAACCCTCAGTGTTCGGTTTTCCGTCGTTCGATTGCTCGGCAGTCGATAAAGTGAGTATCGATGTTGAATTTTCGGAAGACGAAGAATCGGGTCCTGACACTTCCTTATGTCAAAAGTGTTACTTCAAGAATTTTGCCTTTAGCCGATAAACAAGAAGCGTGCTAAGAACCTCTTCAAGGTGATTAGCTTGCTTTTCCATACTCTAGGAAAACACCAAAATTTCGTCCACGAATACCATCATGAACTTATGTAGGACATGGCTCATAAAATCTACCAAATAGGTTAGGGAATTGGTTAGCCAAAAGGCATAACCAACCACTCAAAGAATCCATCGGGTGTCCTAAATGCGGTCTTATCAATGCTGTCATCAACGAATCTATGGAATCCCGTGGCTAAATCAAGCTGAGAGAATACCCGAAGAGCCAACTAACTGGTAAAAAAGATCATCTACCCTAGGAAGTGGATGACGATTCTTCTTCGTGAGCTTATTCAACTCCATATAGTCCATGCAAAGTCAAAGGGAACCATCCCTTTAGTAGCAAAGATGACTGGTGCTCCCTACTTTGATATGCTTCTTCTTATGAAACCTTTCTTCAAAAGATCACGGATCTTGCTTTCTCAATTCCTTCCTCTCCCTAGGTGCCAAGGGTAATGCTACTAGCTTAGCATTATCAGTCAAATAAATTCTGAAGTCAATCTCTCTCTTAGGGGGTACTCCCTTAACCTCCTTAAAGACGTCTGGAAAATCTTTGACGACAGGAACAAAATCTAACTCTGATGATGATGAATCGAGGCAATAAAGAAAGCTTAACAAAAACGACCCTTGCGGGTCGCAAGAAACCTCGAGAGTCCTACCGCTGCGTGTCTCTAGTCTAATGACTCTCCTTTTGCTCTCTAATATAGCTCCATATGCAGATAGCCGATCCATTCCTAAAAATCATCCCATACCCTGAATATCCCAAAACATAGGCGTCGTAGTCAAATTCTATGTCTAGGATAAAAAAATTTAAACCCCTACAGATCATGTACTAGTGTGCCAATCCTCCAATAGGGTTTGAAACAACGATGGGATCTATTACTAAAGAGATGTCTAGTGCAAAGAATCTAATAGAAGACTAGAGATGAAAGAGTGTGATGCTCCAAAATAGAAAAGAGTCCGAATGAGAAAATCAAAAATAGAAGAAAAAAATTCCTACCTTGAATTGGTCTGCTATTGGGAGGTGTTGTATCTATAGTCTGAATCTGTGCTGCGGGTGCGCTCGCTACTTGCCCTGTTTTCTGAGGACAAATCTTACTAAAGTGACCAAGCTATCCATAATTGAAACACCTTCCCTTCATTCCAACTTTCTTACGGCCTTTTGTGCAATGACCAGCCATTCTACCGCGCTTACATTTCCCACATTTCTTAATTCACTTTTGAGGTCCTTCCACTTTCCTCTTGTCCTTATCCTTCCTATCCTTCCCCCATTTCTTCTTCGAGCTTATAGGAACCTCCTTAAGCTCTCTTTTATGCTACCAAGATGTAGGTTGACCACTCTATCGGTCCTCCAAATCTAACTGCCTAAAACTTTGCTCCAATTTCTCCAACCTAACTCACGTCTTCTTTGAATCCTCCGTGCCAGAAAACATTCTGCCTCCTATAATAGTGAAGTGCTTAGAAAAGTTGGCTAATGTAGATGGGTTAAAGGAATTTCCACCTACCGATGTTGTATTGGCACCTGCTCTTGCACCTCTAGTACTATAGCTCTATAGAGCCAATCAGCCATACTATGCAAAGAAAAGAAAGCTAGGCTTGATGGAATCGAAAGAAGGTTGAACTTGACCTTTGAGGGGATTTTTATAAAAACGCTTTTATACACGAAAACTATTTCTAAGAGTTCCTTGTAAAATTCTTTTCAAACAAGTTATTTTGGAAAAAATACTTTACTTTTAAAATAAATTTTTAGGAATCCTGTAACCTTAGGCTCTGATACCAAATGTAACACCCCGCACCCCTTAGTATACCCAAAAGCGCACACTAAAAGGCATGTTGCATTGTAGGTATAACTAAAACTAGTAGAGACTAAGATTCATAGGAGAAAAATATATAAACAACGGAAACAATTATAATAATAATAATAATTTACTTAGAATAAAACCTCAAAATTACTTTATCAATCAAAATAAGTCGCCAAATACCCAATACATCAAATGTCAAAATAACCTTACGTGTCTTGCGAAACAAAATCCATAGTATCAATAATATCATAGCACAATACATCCCTCACAAAATGCCAGCTCAACAGAATGAACTAAAAACTGAAGAAAAGAAATATATGATAGAATCTCCTTCGAAGAAATCTCCAAATGCTGCAGTCTACCCTCCCTGCCCTTGATTTGCTATAGAGGAAAAAGGGAAAATGGAGGAGTGGGTCTGACTAAAAGTCTGATAAATGATAGTAATTACTGGAATCTTTAAGCACAGTTAAAGTAATAGACTTTACAATAGTTCTATTATATAAAAGGAAATAAAGAAAATAGAGAGAAGGAATAAGCTGGAAATAATTACAAATTAACTATATCAACATAATTTATTACTTTGATTGTTTGCACTTGTTTTTGATAGATGCTTAGATTAGGCTGAATTCCTAATACTACCCTTTGATCGGCCTACTACTCCATAGAATCTACTGTGGATCGGACGTTAAAGCTCCCGACACAGTAGATATTGGTGCCTATGAAAGGCACACACTAAGCGCTTAGAAATCATAACGATTACTGAGCACCCGAATGGAAGCCGCACACATAGCCGCCACTGTTCTCATGTTACCTGTTGTTCCACTTATTGGGTCTTCTTATTACCTCAACCTCCAGCATAAGCGTGCCCCTCGTCTCACTTCAGGATTATGTGAGACACCTTGTATCTCTTCAGGATATGTGAGACACCTTGTTTCACTTCACGGTTATGTGAAACACCATGTCCATAGAAATAATAGGGGAAATGCTGTTGGTACTGCCCCGTCATCCAAACAATATCTAGTTGCGCCCCCTTCCCAAATCCCCATGATTTGGACTTCTACTTATTGACCATTTACTACCATTATTAATATAAGCGTGCCCCTCATCTCACTTCAAGATTGTGAAACACCATGTCCATAAAAATAATAGGGGAAATGTTATTTGGTACATGTCCTACTTTAATTCTTTGCTTATTAACTTGGATAAATTATTTAAATAAGCCTTTACTTTTGTTCCTACTATCCGTGCTTATTAATTTATCCTATGTCTTAAAATAAGCCTCACTCTGTTCTATTTCTTATTATAACCTACGTTATAATCGTGCTTATTACTTAACTCAAGGTCTAAGTGTAAACATAAGCTCCTTTCATCTTATACTTTTTTTAATTATAATTCTAAGTTATAACTATGCCAATTATCTTTAATTGGTCCAATTCTAACATCAATATCATCATTACGCTCAATTTCAGTCTTAATTCCATTTTTATTTCAGTCTTTACACTTTACATTTTATCTTCCGTTATTTCAGCGTTCTTATAATTTTAATCCATACTCGTGTTTAATCTATTATAATTCATATGCGCAGTAGAAGGAGAAATGAAAGAAAATTGAAAATAGAAGAAAATCCAAAGTGTATGAAAAAGATGTAAATAACACAAAAATAACAGTAAATATATTAAACTACTGTAATTACTGTAAATAAACTGTAAATAAATGGAAAAGCTATAATTAACAGAAATAACTAAAATTAACTGAAAAGAATATTTAAAAGAAATAGACAGAAAATAATTCTTAAAATTGTAAATAAACTACTAAATGGATTATTCCAAAATCTTAGTAAAACTACAACTATTGGAAACCCTATTATTTTAAGTTACTTAAAGATATCTAAAATAATTACAATCACTCACATCTGGTCCTTAGCTCTTCCCTTTAGGCCTTTCCGGATCCACTTGGGGTTGTTAAATATTTTTATCTAAAATGATTCCCTCCTTGGAAAATATTCTGTTTAGGGTCCTTCCTAAAAAGGTGAACCCAGTTGGAGAAAATCTTAGAGTGAGAAAAAGTATTAGGTCTAGGGTTCTATTTATAGGTGCAGAAATGGATCTCGGACCATTGGATTTGAGGATTGAATAGGATGCAACCACGTTATAGGCTAAATAGGAGCCATCGGATGGAAGCACGAAGGGATCAGATGAGCTGAAAGAATGAAATTGACGTATAAAATTGGCCACGAACGTTATAGGAATGAAGTAAAATTTACTTCGTTCGTTACCCAAGGCGGGTCGACCGGGCGGTCGATTGCCCTTCCTCCTAGGTCGATCGATCGGTCGACCTAGGGCGTGGTTAGGTCGACCTAGGGCGTGGTCAAGTCGACCTAGCCTAATATTTTTTTTTTGATTTCTTGTTCTTCTCTTATCTTTCTCATATTAGCTCGGATTCTGACGTTTTATATATGGAAATTGACCAGAAAATTACCACAGACACAATGGTGTGACTCCCGTGGCTCAGTTTTGATAGTTTCACAAAGTCGTGTTATCATTTCATTAATTAACAAATTAATTATTATGAGTTAAATTTTGGATTGTTACACCTAGGCTCCATGAGTTTTACCGAATGGTGGTAACCGAGGTCGATCGAGGTCTATCCTGAATGTTTTGTCGGGCAAATGCTCTTGGGCAGATTCATGATACCTGGGTTCCCCTGACTTCAAGAGAACTGTTCATTTAGCGGATCTAGATATATGATTCATATGTAGTGGATCGATAAATGCTACCTGATATCTAGTATTATGATCATCTATAGCACAGCTAGAAGTAAGTATGACATTCCCTCCAACTTGTTGAGTTGCCAACCAATGGGCAAAATGGATCGGCACCAACCCTTAGGCTTTGGCCGCAACCTGCATCTGACTTTTATTTCAAATGTTCCAGCCTTCTGTTTCCTTTATCTGTGCCTCTAGCTTGATGAAGAGGAACTACCGAATTCTTAAATGGAAGGTGGCAAATCCCTCCTACTTCTTCGGTTATTTTTTGTTAACTCATTCAGCAATTTTAGGCTCTCTTGCATATGTTGATTCACCTCGTTGCGACTTTCCTACAACCTATCTTCCATTTGTTTCATTATTCGATCCATCTCAATTCAAGTTATCACATCAACCGAGTTCTGAGCCACGATGGTGCTTGGTTATGCAACTTTCTCCTTGTTTCAAACGTTAATTTTTTCAACATTGTCTGTAGCTCTGGAATCGGAGAACGGTCTCGTCATGGTGCTATAGTTAAAAGCAACTTGTGTATATTTTGGAAAATCTAAGTATTTAAAATACCAAATACACAGAAAACTGGATCTATCTCTTAGATTTAGGAAATCCAATAGTAGATGATGGATCAAAACATCTTGAGAATATGTTTCTCAATGAAAGCACTAAAATGTTTATATAAAAATTTGGTACGAACACCCAAGAGAATAAAGTGGAGGATAAAAATAAAGAAATATAAATGGAAAATGAAGTAAAATCAAGACACGCATATAGTGGTCCGGCCAACTGATGCCCACTTATTATTTCTATTGATTATACCGATGTTTACAAGTAAGTTTTTAAGGATCTTCGGGGTTATAAGATAATTATGGAAAAATTGTAATGAAGCAAAAAGATCCCCTGAAATGGTGCCACAACCTTCTATTTATAGCTATATGTCACCTGAAAATTCTCCTTCATGTTCTCTACGTCCTGTAGTTGTTTAGCTCGAGAAAATGAAACCATGTTAGAAATCATGATGAACTGGTACCGATCTGTAGGCATGGATCGATAATGATATATAAGATCGCCTTATGAACCTCTTCCATCGCCTTGTATTAACGTGAATAGTTGTAAGCTTCGTTTTTCCAAATTCGGTTGCATTGCTAGAATCTCATTTATGAATCAACAAGATGGATCGGTAGAGAAATGGAGTTTTCGACTTTAAGTGCTTGAGACGTCCGATGGCAAGCTGAATGTGAACCATCCTATGAAGCTTGGAATGAGTTACTATCAACATGACTTAGGAGAAAGTGAAGTTTGGAGTGTTTTGGAGATGGTTTTATGGATCAGTACCAATCCATAAGGATGGATCAGTACAGATCCATCACTTTGATGGATTTGGTTAGCTCGACTTTAATGGTTGCTTTGCTTCTGCCGTGTGGTCTTGGTTAAACTTAGTTCCTAGGATTGTTGGCTATCTCTCTAGGCTCCTTACCTTGATAACCTTTAAGTCCTACCAATCAAGTTCGTGCAAGCGTTGCCTGGTCAAAAGGCAAGATAACACGGACCATAATTCATTCAATCAAAATAGTGTAAACAATGAATGTCATGGCACAATTCAAAGTGACCCACAGTTACAACTCTAATCAATTAAAATAGCGCATGCCATCCTCACTCATAAGTTGAAATCGGTTTAAATTCAAGTATAGTGTTTTTATATTACATTAACTGATTTCATTGTTTACCATAATATGGTTTTTTCAACCATATGTCTAAACAATTAATAGTTGCATATACATTTTATGAGGACGATATATACAAATCAAAGTTGTATCTTACTCTCTACTGTCATTTCCCAGTAGGAATACTTATTGGCAACCCTTTTTGGATTCACCCTCTGCTAGACTAACTGCCTCGAAGGGCCTATGGGCTTCTTTTCACCTTATGCTTTCGACCAGTTATGAGTGCACTTCACATGATCCCTTAATTGCACCACCACTTCAGCTTCGAAGATGTATACATTTTATGCTTTCGTCGTTTGCCCAATTCCGGCTTGAGAAGCTAGCTATTTTCTACACTATGTCTCCCATTCGCATTAATCATCATATTGTCAGCGTGATAGATCACTGGACTTTGTGATGGGGGACAAAGTCATGTTGATTCGGATTACAATCCTGAATCAGTCCACAAGGGTGGAGTCTAGTAGTCAATACCTTGTGTTATTCTCATCAAATGTTAAATTTTCTATTTCAAAAGTATTTTACTTCCCAAATGATTTTATATCCCAATTTCATCAAATGTATATCATGTATATACCTTTCATTTCATCAAGCAATAGTGCATTCAAACTAATTCAATTCAACATGATAAGTCACACATTCATATCAATATAATTGAATATTCTAAATTCATATCATGGGTGAAACTATCATCATAACATATACTTGTATTATAAAATCAACAAGTGTTTAAAATCACCCATATTCACTCAAAGCATGCATTTCACCAATTCAACTTGCATTTTATTCATAATGTACTTAGCAATTACTATATACTTAGTATACTTCACGAATCATTCATAGCCAAGTATCATCTACAAGTAAGAAAGTTTTTAATCACATATCAACATGAATATACTTGCATAACATGGGTGAACTAAATATTCAATTACTTTCGTCGAACTCAAACAAACTTTCTATTCACCCACTTTGACTTATATTTCATATTTCATAAAAATATATAGTCATATTTTTCAAAATAAGTACATACGAATTAATATCTCATTTACAAAATCATTTGAAAATGAACTTTATAAAATAAGTAGAATTTTGTTATTATAGACATATATAACTAAATTTACAACTCATTTTAAAATCATCTCATTTCAATTCTTCCTTTTTAAAACTTAACTTCAAAATTTAATACATTCATAGTCTTCCTTTCATGATTAAAGCTAACTAAATTGCAATATATACCCTTAATGCTTTGCCTTTTCCTCTTTCCTCACTTCTCTTAATTTTAAAATAGTTTAAAATTTAAATTCAAGTCCTATTGCCAAAGCATTTGAAAGTCAACAACCATTTACATTACCAATCGAAGCAATCATAAGAAACAAAATAAACGAATCGAGAATCGCGACACACTGAGCCTGGCCTGACCTTGAAAAAGAGTTCCAGGCCGATATAGGACAAAAGATCATTATAAATGGACTGGTCGACTAGTGGGATGACCGGTCCATCGTTATTTCGAATATCTGGTCCAGGCCATTGCCTAACTGTTGACGCTGGTTTTGGCGGTCTTGGAGTTGTTTTGATAGCTCGCCACTCTTCTTGTTTCAATCATAGTTTGGATTTTAAAAGTCCTTCATTAATAATAGTATCAAAGTTTATATGTAGTAACAAGCATTTCATAGACTAAACTGCACTCGAACCCTAATTTAAGCATTTCTTGATTGGATTCAATTCAATCGGCTAC
This sequence comes from Allium cepa, assembly GCA_030765085.1. NCBI lineage: Eukaryota > Viridiplantae > Streptophyta > Magnoliopsida > Asparagales > Amaryllidaceae > Allium > Allium cepa. The sequence goes on from CM060946.1 coordinate 198,540,850, forward strand.
CGATCCATGATGGATTCAATATACCATCAAGATTTGAATTTAAGCAGCATAAAAGAGCTTTTAGTGGTGATTAATATAAGATCAAAATTGGAAAAAATTTACTGTAAATAAAAAGGAGAATTACACTCACTGTTTTGGATTTCCTTTTGATTTTACTAAAGAAATAGAGAACCCCAGCTCTTTTAAAAAGGAACAAAGCTTATAATGATACTCTGTTTTAGGTTTTTTAAGGGAGAAATATAATGGAGCTTCAGGTCTTCATATTTTTCGGGTTTTCGAAGCTAATGGGGCAAGCATGAGAATGACTTAAAACAGTATGATGATTATTTAGGCTTGGATAGGTTTTAAATCTTTTGATCTAATGAAATTTTAGTTTAATTTTTACATGTGTTCGTACCTCTCACCGCCTTTTAATCGAAATGCCTTTATATTAATATTTTATCTTCGTTTAAAAATTCACTCAGGTGTTTTATCATAAATTTGTATCATTCCTATAACAAATTTTCTGTTTTTAAAATATTACTTTCTCATTTCAACGATTTAAAATTATTATTCAATTTTCCAGAACAATACCAAAAATTCACTAGTATTATTTACTATGACAAAATAAATTTTCAAATAACTTTTGGATTTTTGAAACATAATTCAAATTTCAAATTTGAATTTTAAATCAATATTCTTCTTTTAATCTCAAATAAATCCAAAAATCACTTATACTGAATTAAATTTAATAAAATTCCCAAAATTAATTTGTAATCTCCTTTATTAATTATTTCAACTTTTAATCAAGTTAGCATTATTTTCCATAATTCAAATTCATTTGAAATTCAAATTTCTTTTATTGAAATTTCAAAAATACATTTATTCATTAAAATTTCAAATTAAAATGTCGAAATACATCTTATTATAATTAATCTCATAGTGGGATGTTATAAACTCCCCTTCTTAAAGAAATTGCATTCTCGCAACTTGTCGGAGAGTGCTATAATTTATTTTCTATAGCATTCAATTACGTATAGGCACATACACGTCAATACATACAATAATCAATCAAAATCAATCATCTGTGACTCGATAAATTAAACAAGTACATATCTAACATGTCAAAACTATTCGAGGTGTATCCGTTGTATTAGTTTTTCAGTCTTCCATGTAAAAAGTTTAAAGTTACTTGGCCACCGAGCTTTTATATAACGGGACACTTTTATATTTCAACTGCTTTACCTTCATGCCTTTGACTTTATAATAATATCCAAGTCTCAAACACATCTTGGCATCTCATACAATTATACTAGTTGCTACATAAATAGTTTAAATAAACCTTCTACAATACAGATCACTTGAACTGTTATAATATGATCGACTACCACTCAGCTATTCTCATTTTCATTGCGTACTTCAAGAAAATGAATTAATCCACTGACCTGACGATGCTTATCTTTCTAATTAGCACTTAAACACCATTTCACTTATTCGTCAATGTCTCATTTCAACTGTCCCAATCATATTTTCTTCATCTCTTTTATGTTTTTATTCATCTTTGATAGAAAATATTGATCAAGAATCTCATTCTTCAAGCTAGTTATACATGGAATGTTTTTAGAAACACCCCACTTCATAGTTTTGTAATTTGATTACTAAAGCCAGATCATCACTCTGACTATTTCAGATTCGATCGAACAAGCTTGGTCAAATCTTAAACTGATAATATAACCATTCTCCTTCATTCTTTTGAATTAAAGGTCTTAAGAAAAATAATCCTATTACCTTTCACTTTACTCAAGATCTTTTAGCTCAGTTCTTGTTTTCTTCACCTTTTCAATATTCGTCTGGTTAAGAAATCCACCAAATCGTTTGAATACGAAAAATTTAATCAAACTTGAGTTCCATTGCTTTCTAAAAGTTAGATATATGACTAATTCAATGATTTTAGAGAATTCTTTGGCTACCAAATTTATCGAGTCTTGTTTTCTTAAGATACCAAAGCTTATAGAGAATAACTTAGACTAATATTTGATGCCCTAAGTGGATCAAAAAATCCATTCTATATAATCGTCTGCTCAATATAAAGGTACTAAGTTCAATGAAACTCTAACTAGTCCATTTTAAGAATAATACCTTCTACTTAGAATATTATTATGTCAAAATGTCTCATTCTAGAGTTTATAAATCCCCATTGGTGTGTTGGTCAGGTGCATCAACCAGAATTCGTAACCACCCAACGGGTAAGTTAATACGATAAATATTCCTATATTATTCTTTCATCATAAACTAAAATTACTTAACCCCTTGTGGTTTAACTTTGTAAAATCACTTGTTTCTACTTCATTCAAATAAATGAGTTTAATAAATTTGAGTGATAACTTCGCCTCAAACTACTCCATTCTAGGCCCCATATTCTAGGCAAGTCATATGTACAAAAACTAACAAATAAACAACCATACACCCATTGAGTCAAATAATTATTTATGCTCGGCATAAAGCTAATTATTTTCTTTTGTTGCACAATTCGGGTTACTACTAGATCCTTCTACTCAATCCACTCAATCATGTTTATCTTTGTAATGTAATTCTATTAGAAAATTTAGATTATGGTCTTATAAAGTTTCCCTGATTGAAATATTACCAAATTTTTAAAACAATTTAAGAAAAATATATTCTATCACTAAAGCAATAATCCAAAATATCACAAAGTTTCATTCTTAAGGAAACATACCTTCCAAGATCGAGACTTGCTTTCCTTTATCCCTATAGAACTGGGTTCCTCAATTATTAATATTTGGCTTGGGACTTGTTCTTGGGCTTTCTACACTGTCTTGCCATATGGCCAATTTCATCACAATTATAACTAACTAGTTTCTTAGTTCTTCACTCATTAGAATAATGACCCTTTTTTCCACATACATTGCATTCAACCCGAGAGTTATAAAATTTCTTTCTTTGTTTAGGTTGTCGGGTTGATCTGGTTTCTTTGGCACGGTATGCCTTAGGTGAAAAGACTTCTAGTTCTTCTTTGACTCCTAGTTTTTCTCTTGAAAGAATGATCTCTTCTTTTGTTGGATTTATTGAGTAGATCGTCCTTCAAAATCCGAGTTGTTGGAACTGGGCTAACCCTTAGCAGAAGAAACGGGTAAATTTCAAAAAAATAATTTATCATTTTGGATCTTTATTGGGTATATGAAGTCTAATTCATTTAGAACATTTCAAAATTTATTCTCAATAAAATCATTTTTATATCTAAAATTTATGATATAGTTTTTTATTATGTAATAATTATTCAATTATATATATATATATGTATCATATATACATATATGTGTATGCATGTATAATATAGCAATCCATGCAAGTTTTGACATGCTCATGTATAAGTGCTATGATTTACATAGCAACGGACTTGTTGACCCCTCTAGCGTACAAATATATCATTTAAATGTATACTTATGTGGTCTAAGTCGTGTGTGTGTGTATATATATATACATATATATAATATTATGTGCATATATATATATATATATATATATATATATTATTTTGAGTATCATATATATGGAATTTATAGAACAATAAACCATTTTTTATATTTCTATCTTTGTTATCTTTAGTTCACTTTGAACTAATTTTACAACTTTATTTTATTTCACACAATTCAAATTAGTTTTCAATATGCAGCTTCAATTCCAGTTTTATTCTTTTGTTCATTCCCAAATTTTTTTAATCCACCATTTTGGTTTATAACCACTTATATTTAAACTGGATTTCAAATTCCATATGAATTTGATTTTATCTTTCATTTATAAATATTGAATTCAATTCATTTCAAACCATATTAAATTGTCATTTCTTCAATTAGTTTCACTTACTAATTTCATTTCAATACTTTACTTTGTTATCGCAAATCAAATTCAATTCCAATTCCAGTTCTATTTACTTATAAATTCGAAATGAATTTCAACATTCAATTTCCCACTCATTTATTTGCAATTTCAAATTTATTTATTCATTCTCAATTTTATTTTCTACCTTAATAAATTTTATTCCAATCATTTAGCCTATTAGACTAATTTAACTTTTTTCAAATTAACCCAAGTTGATTTTAGTTTAAATCCGATTTTTTTCTAAATTTTCTAACTTATTTATTATTCCATAATTATTTTAAATAAGATTCCAGAGTCTTAGCAACATTTTCAAAATCATTTTTGAAATCAATTCAAATTTTCTTTTGAATTTCCAAAACCAAATCCAGTTTGCAAACAATTTCCATTTAAAATAATTTGGCAGCAATTCCTCTCTTGGAAACTCGAAAATGAACACCAATGATGTCGCGATCATCATCGAAATTATTTTCCAACGACCGAAAAGAGTTTAGAGCTTTCATCCCTACAAAACACTTTTCCAAAACCTTTGAAAATCATCTTTAAAGCAAAAGGGACTTAAACTTTCCAAGTCTCCAAAATTTTCAAATACTTCTCTGGAATTCCATTTCAAATTACAAATCACATTTATAATTTATATTCTCAAATTCCATTTGTATGTGAATTTATTTCTTATATTTGTAGTTACGATTTCAATTTCCTATTCAAATGATAATAATATTATCACTTCCTAAAATCAAGAAACCATATACTATAATAATTTACAAAGATTATTTCCTTTATCTATGAAAATAGTTTTGGGTAAAATTATTTCATTTACCTTATTTTAAAACAATATCGTGTCGAATTGTTCTGTACGAGTGTTTAGAGATCCCTATCGATAGAGTTGTATAGACTATATCAACCAGAATCCATATACCACTCAACAAATCAATCATCACAATATAAAATAATTTTGTATTCAATAAAAAATACACGCTCATATCTATTAATACTCTCAAACTCATTCTAGAGTGCTACTGACTCTATCTCTAATGAGTAACACCCAACAGAGCCAAGGTCATCGCTTAACCAAATGCTCTGATACCACTGTAAAGGCCCGCAAATCCGTACCCCTTTTGAGCTGGCAAAATCCCACAACAATTCAGCCCAAAGTGGAACAAATGTACGAGTCTTCGGGTTTAAAGAAGAAAGAGGTAGAAGAAGCAGAAAAGGAAACAATAATAGAATCTCACATTTCACAGCGGAACAAATATAATATATAAATGAATAATCTTTAAAATAAAAGCACTATATCAATTTATACATCACATTATCAGAGTTTACAATGACACAGTACAAACACCGACAGTTATAGTAACTTGTGTACAATAAAATTTGACTTGCACTAACCCAGACGCAACGGACACTACATAGTATAAGTGGTACGTCTCACCATCCAGCTTGCCTCCAGATCTCCATAGCAACTTCTTGACTTTTCTCCCGAATAACTGATAACCTGACTCTAGGCTGTCCGTGTGGAAAATTATGGGCACCCAGAGTTTAGAAAGGGAACAATAAACTCCAGGTCAGTCGTGGGACTGGTGTGAGATCTTAAAAACAATTATTTCACAACGAAAATAAAAAGAAATCCGCTATGCTTTTGGAAAATGAAACTACCAGAAGGCCTCCCACCACACACACAATGCAAACGCTGAATTGGAGGAGATTTCTCCTTATGATAGTCAAACATGCTTAATATGCAAAATCCTTTCGATATTATTATTAGTGCGTAGTGCAGAAAACATTTCGAAAGTATAATATTAATCTTAGCCAGCATAGACATTCTGAACTATGCCTACTATAGCTACCATCTAAACAGTGGTGACCACCATAAGTAAATGGCAGGTTATACAATTAAAACTGTACAAGGCGCGTATTGGAGTTTGGATTTCCAACAAATGGTCAGGCTAAGGAACTTCCTACTACCACATGGGTACGCCTCTGGAGGGATGTCCCGAGAACTTAACCAGCTCTCTGCCAACACAAGGCCGGGTTATCTCTGTAACTAGGTAACTACTACACGAGTATGCCACTGTCCGGTCGTTCGCGGCCTTTATCCGAGGATCCTGAACCACAAAGCATAATAAATTTGCAGCATCAACATAGGTAAAATATCTGGGCTCCATACCATGATACTACCCTTTTCCAGAAGGAAATGACATACCCTCAGGGGGTGCTACCCCCAAATAACCTTGCCTCATCTTTCCTGTTTCGACCATTTCCGGGGTGTGAGGTCCGACGTAGTCTCGTCCGCAAAGCGACACTTTTCACAAAGTCATGCTTCGATCAACAAATGATCAGTAGCACTTCATATGCCACATTGCCAAATTGAGAGTATATCACTAATAACCATCAACTACATAACTTCTGAGCTCGTACGTCTTAGAGAAGGGTGTTAAGCTAAGAGAATAAATTCTTCGCCACTAATAGAAATGTATTTGATAGAAACCAGTTTTACATCTCAAAGTGTAACGTCAGACACACATCCATACAAGTCCGTTCTGGGACCAAACGGAACCGAAGGCACTTCAAAAGAATCCCTTGCAAATCTGGATATTCACTAATCATGTTCAGAATTCCCATCACAAAGGGTGATAAAATATCTATACCAGAGCAACTCGATGCAAAGACATTCGACAGGTAATCCTTTCATTTTCGAAAATATTCGGTCTTCAAAACCGTCTTCAAATGCAATCTCATTTCGTCGCATCATTATTCGAAATGGGTTTTATGACACAAAGTCCTCTCCCGGCTAATCCGAATAACGAGCGCTTATTTTTAAAAATAACTGTTCATTTAGATTTCAAACAAATCACAAAAAATTTCCACTTTGATCTTTTTAAATAAAAGATCCATCACTATCACAAAGGTTCGTTGTGGTTTTCGAATATCCATTTGGAATTCGACTCCCGGTCGCATCGAAATTCAAATGACATTAAAAAGGCCAATATTGATAGTCGGTTATTTAACTATCAATCAACATTCACAACAACCACTATCAAACAATATTCACAATTACCAAGATTTAAATAATTTTTCCCAATTATTTATTTTCAAAAATATCTTCGTAAGATAAATTTTAGCACTTCAACTATTTGAAAACAAATTTCAAATCACCTTTCAGCTTTCAATACTTTGGAAACAAATTTCAAATCATTTTATCTCCTTACGTGGAAAATATTTCCAAATATTTATTCATGTCCACTGAAAATCTGCCGAGTTCAAAATATTTTAAAATAATTTAAAATGCTTGTCTAAAATATACTTGGAAATATTTAAAATAAAACTATTTTGAAACACTTGCTTAAATATTAGTTATGAAAATATTATACTAATATCTCATATAAAAATTCAAGTCCAAAACTAATTTTAAAATAAAATTAGTAGATAGGATATAACTATTTAAATATTCAATTTCTAAAACCAATATCAATTAAATCTCTACTCATTACTTCCATAATTAATTAAATAAATCTTTACTTTAAAGATTTACAAAATAACTTAAGAAACTAATTTCTCTAAAATATTCTTTTAAAACCAACTCTAGAACTTTTAATTTATATTTAAAAAGCTATTTTACAAACATACTCGGCTTTTCAGGGGAAATACACCTACCTTTTCAAAGTGGATCATTAATCAATTAATAAATCCTTCTGGATTTATTTTAAATTTACATTCCAAATCCATAAATTCCTTTCCACACTTTTAAAAATAACCAAATGTTTATTTTTGAAAACAACTTTCCCTTTCCTTTATAAATTCCCATTGTGAATTTAAACTTCTAAATATCCATTTATTCAAATCGATTTCCAAATATTCATTTTCAGCATCGAATTAAATTCTAAATTGATTTCCAAATTTATTTTCAAATACCAAATCAATTTCCAAAATTGATTTCTAAATTTATTTCAACACCAAATTTATTATCTTTTGAAACAAATTTCTTCTTTTAAATTTATTCAGTTTTCTAAAATTAATTTACTATAAATTTTCTACTAAATTTCGAAATCAAATTTTATTTATTTCTTCTATCCTACGATACCAAAAATATATTTGGCTATAGCCTTCAACAGTTTTAATCACAAATAGTCACACATAGATTATAAATGATCAACACACAATATTGAAATAAATTCAATTATTTGAGGAATCCAGTTGGATCCCTCCAACCTGTTTCCCTACATCCACAGATGTTAGCACAACAATTAAATACCAACTCCACTTCGAGGTGAAATATCGCGGTATATGGGATTTATAAAATATCATCCGCTATTATGCGGCGCATAGGGTCTCATCCGCTATATAGTGCGGGAAATCAACAACTCCAAATACATATATAATACCAATTCCACTTCGAGGTGGAATATCGTGGTATATGGGTTTAAATATAATATCATCCGCTATTATGCGGCGTATAGGATCTATTTCAATACAAATGATAATAACTATCATCCAAGCACACAATCAACAATTTAAATTTAACTATTTAAAATCAAACTGGAAATTCGAATTTAAACTTGAGTGAGAAGATCTCACCTTGCTTTTATTTTGCAATCCTTTCTCATTCCAACTTGATTTCACGGTTTTGACCTTGTATAAGAAATTATACAATTTATTAACATTTGAAGTAAACAAACATTCTATAACTTTTATAATTTAATTTAAACTAATTTCCTTTCGACTAATTTTTAGTAACCAAAATAATTAAATAAGTTGACTAACAAGTAAATTTCCATAATTCATTATCTTATGATTTAAACCAGTAAGTGGAAATATGTATATTTACTTTATTTTCTTTCTTTAAACTATATATATATTTACAAGATAGTCTGTAGAGAATCCAAACCAGATTTTTATATAGATCCTTTAAACATTTTAAAATTTTACATTTCCAAAACCTTAACTCTACATATATTTATTGTTTTAAACACGTATGTGTATTTATATATTACTTATCTCTACATATATTTTTATTTTATTTATTTATAAATAACAAAACAGTAATCTGTTTTATTGTTAAAACTTTCCTTCTTATACATATATTTGTAAAAATAAAGATCTGGATTTAAAATACCTTTCTCTGAATATGTAAATACACACATATTACTAAATTTTGAATCGAAAAATGAAAAATAACAAAACGCGCATACCTCCCTGACATTTCGTAGCTAGGCCCAGACTCGAGTTCTCCCACATCAGTCACTCCCAAGCTTCGACCATCGTAAGCTTCCCAACCTCATAGTGCATCGCCTTGCCTCCATAACGGTCGCAACCCCTAGCCCTAATTGCGACCGGTCTCCGATAATTGTGAAACCCTAGACTCGTCGTGCCTCCCCTATTCGCATTCGAGCTTGAGCCAAGACGAGCCCCAAATCGAACGTCGTCCTATGTCGCAGTTGTTGGAGAAGCATCAATGAGCGCCGCCGATTATTGAAGCCTAAGTCACTGGCCACCATTGCTACCCCGCTCAAGCGAGTCTTGAACCATCGCGATAATATCGCGGTACAATTTTTTTTTGTTGAGGAAGAGGCTTCAGCCATAAGATATGGGTTTCAGGAAGAAGCTCGTTTGAAATGAAAGGAACGTGATGTTTTGAAAAGAGAGAAGCGTGTTTGAATGGGAAATGAACAGTGATGTGAGTTGAGGGAAGAACGACCGATGTGACCTTGTTTTTGACTGGGCAATGCAATTATATTAATTTGATTTAAATTTAAATCTAAATCGACTCGAATTACACAACCTGAAATCTAGACCTCCTATCGCAGTGTCCCGCTAGGCGTTTATAATGTTGTACCCCTGTTCTCAACACAATGGAAAAAGTTCCGAGTCCTAATTCGATCGTATGGAGAAGATAGCTTTTTGAACCAGTTATGAAATTAAATTTCGATATAATTTTTCAACGCATTTGCCTATCGTACGGCCAAATGACAACTTCGAATGCTACGAAAATTGAAATCCGATAATAATACAATATTACGGATCCAATGAAACTGGTTTCATTGAATTCTGAGACTGTGCCCCCGAAGGCTATTTTTAAATATCGATTTAAACGATATAAATTGAAAATTAAACAAAACCTTTCCAAATTAAATTCTAAAGCTTCCATTATCTTCAGTATTATCAACATAAATTTTCTAGGCCATCAAATTATTTTTAACAAGCTAAAAATTGAAAATTCAAATTTTTACCTATAATTAATAAATCAAATTCAATAATTTAATTGCCAAATTCATATTTATATTCGAAATTCAAGTTAAATTAACCTCTAAATATTTAAAATCAATTAAATATTTCATTTTCAAATGTTAAAAAATTTCGGGTCATCACATCAACCAATAGCATCCATCACAACCAATCATCCAAACAATCAATGAAATCAACAAAATCTCATAATTATCAATTTCAGATATTTTACGAGCAATTAGATTCTAATTTAATTTGCCTATCAACTCAAATCCTGTCAATAAATTCAATTTAAACTTATCAAACATCAACCAATAAATTTCAAATCACTTTACGATATAATTTAATTAACATAAAAATTATTTCAGACAATTGTGCGCGTATAAACACTCACCTTTGATTTATCGACGATTAAAATCCAAATTGGCCCAAATTTGAACAGTCTCAAAATGTAGCCAAACTAGTTTCGTATTGTTCGTAATTTCGATATGAACGCAACGAAAAAAATCGTGCATGAATCCGAGCTCGTATGCAAGATATGCTAATTAGAAGTTATACGATTTATATTATTATAAAATAAATAAATAATAAAAAGTAACCACGTTCTTCTTCCTCGCTTACAGAACCCATGAACGCAACCTTCAATTTACAACCGCACAGCCCAAACGACAATTAGACCTCGATTAGGACATACCCATGCATGCGCCTCGACCAACTCCACCTCCATCTTGAACGGCAACGAACACGCCGCTTCCATTCGCCTCGAAAAGCCCTAAAGATGTATGACACTCAAAGCCGGTTTCTAGGGAATTTGTGGTGCAATAGCATAGATCAACTGTATATATTTGAAGAGCTCGCCGAGATCTACAACTTTGCATTTGGAATTTTTCAATTTTGTTAACGAATTGAGAGATATTGAGGAGGGAAGTCGGTGAATTTTCAGCCATTAAAAGAAAGTGACAGCTAGGGTTTCAGAAATTAAAATAATAATAAAACTATCTCGATTTGCATTCGTATTCATAGTTAGGTGCAAAATCATCTGAACTCCAATCGAGATGTGTCATCAGGCGTTTATAATGTTACCCCCATTCCGAACGCAATGGAACTAGTTTCGAGGCCTAATTCGATCATGTGTGGAAAATAGCTTTTCAAAGTCAATTATTTTAATTAAATTTCGAAATTAAGTTCTGCGCATTTCAAGCTCACACGTCCAAACGATAAGTCCGATCGCTACGAAACTTGAAATGCTACAATAATTGAAAATTACGGATCCGATGAAACTTGTTTCGTCGAAATCCGAGATAGTCCACAAAATGGCTATTTTTAAACGTAAATTAAAATACGAAATTTCCAAATTCTAATTATTCACATTTAAATCCAATTTTTGAAAATGATTGATCTTCATTCATTTTTATATAAAATTTTGAATTAATTTCCGATGCATTTTCATTCATTAAACACAAAGTTCCATTATTTAAGTAATTCTGAAATTAAATCTAAACAATTAAATTATTCAACAAATTACATAAATAACCATTTTCATTTAATAATCACCTTAAATTTAATAATTAAAAATAGCTAAAAGCACAAGTCGTTACACAAAATTTAGAAAGTTTACTCCTAGGGTAGTGAGAAGAAAATCGACCTTATGTTTAGCTCAATAGAATTTAATTGTTAGAATTGAAAATTTTCATTGTTAATATTTTCTTTTAGGAAATAAATATTGGGTTTTTGAAAAATTGTATGAAATTTAAATTGGTTTTTATATGATGTAAATTTTGAAGAATTATAGTTAACTAGTTTCTTTGTGGATGAATAAAGATTTTAAATATAAAACCTAGAGGTTATTAAGTATCGAAAACATAGGTTATGACATTTATTATTGTAATAGATGTTTTCGTGAAAAGTAAAGGGAGCATAGACTATAGCACTATTGTTATAGTAGATGACTTCCAAAGGAAATGTTTTTACATAGTATATGAGATTTATTATATTTAATTTGAATCAATACACTAGTATTTTTGGGTTGTAGTAACAATGTTTTATGCAACATCTGTTTTGACCCACATAAAAATGTGTTTTGACGAAAATTTTCAGGTACAGAAATAAAGTGGTTTGTAAGTACATTAAATATTTAATTAAGTATGGGTAAATGTTTTCTATTTATGGATATATTAAAAAATAATTTTGAAAATGAGTTTTTCTGAAAAGAAAAGTGTTAGTTAAATATTAGGAAATTAGTAAATTTAATAGCAGCTGTATATGTTAAGAGAATATAAATTAAAAATACTTTAATCTATTGGAACGAAATGAATAATGATAAAATTTTCTATGAAACCAAATTATAAATAAAGATGTTTTGTGCAAGTTATAAGGAATACTTGAAAGAGATATACAAGGCATGGGAAGCACCATATTTTGTATAGCCCATTTAAAAATATATAAAATAAATTCCTTGTAATTTCACATAAACATAAAATCCTCTTTTAAAGGATTCATAGAAGGATTTTCCATTAATAGTTTCTCAAAAGAGAAAGTAGTTCCAGTACATTAAGGTATAAACCTATTAGGTGTACTAAGAAGATGTTTAAAAAAAGACAAATAAGGACATTTTAAAGATATTTTAAAGGATAATGATTTGGTGAAAAATTAAATAGGTTTTTGGAAATGAAAAACTTAATAAAAGTAAACTAAAAAAGTCTTTATAAGAAAACGAGGAATAAATTTTGGACTTATAGGTTTTTCCCTCTAGGTTTGGGAAATAATGTAAATTTAAAAACAAAAGCTGTGAAGATGCAAGTCTAGAAAGATAAGATTTTAAGTAACCTAGTATTTTTGAATTTAATAGAAACTTAAAGATAACACAATTAAAATCAAAGGTTTGGGATTTGGTGTTTTAAAAATTTAGAAACCTTAACCGAACCAAACATCTAAATGTGAAGTAGATAGGAATCATTTCCTCGGTGTACCGGAAAAGGTGTAACGCTACAAAGGAGACAGTAGTAATTACTTTTGGAAGTAATAATAGAGTTTCCATAGAGTGTATGGGACCCTAATGAGAACTTAGGAATGTTGATTCATGTGAGCAGACTAAAGAAGAACAGTACAATGGAGTTAATAAAATTGTAAGACATGCATGGTTGAGACTGGATATTCCTGATTTTGGAATAACTTGGTAAAAACATCTTTCTTTAGTGCGATTCGCATAAGATGGTAGTTCTCAAGCTAGCATTGGAATGGCACCTTCTAAAGCTCTTTATGGAAGTCCGCTCAAGTCGCTTTCGTGTTGAACAGAGTCTACATAGGTTAAAAAGACTTCGGAGTAGATTAAATTGATTAGGAGAAAATGTGAACTTCTTATCCACATCTCTCTTTGGTAGTAAATTTCAAAATTTCCTATTTCCATCCTTAGTTTTGAATAGGTTCTTTACTTTATCATCCATTGGGCGGGTAAAACTGAGGATTTAACCTATGGATGGTAGGATTTGATGTAAATATGTTATTATAACATGTTATAAATGATGGATGCAAGTGGTTGAAAGTGTTTGTTTGTGGATGCTATGGACGCTTATACTTACACTAAACACTATTATCTCTTTGGGATCGGTCTAACTAGGACATTGAAGCATATGCACATGGATGTGTGCGCATTTGCATTTTATTTATTTTCATGGTTTCTATAAATGAATGTTTATCACATGGTTGTTGCATTTTGATGATGATTGAAGCACGCATATAGAACTATCAGTTACCATTAGGAATTTTTGCATTCATTTGGATACTGTAACATTCCCGGTTTTTGAGTCAAATTTGAATTGATAATTAAAATAAATTTTAGGTAAAATTGTGAATTAATTTGAATCTTTCCAAATTACATTAAACATTTGTTTATTTATATATATATATATATATATAGATTTTTAAATAATTTTGAAATTGAAACTCCAGAATAAATATCTTTTTGATAAATTGGATTTAAAAACTTTATATTTTGAAAAATTTATATATATGTATATAAGTTTATTTATTTTTGTATAATTGATTTTTAAATCATTTTTCTTTTAAAAAGTTATGTAAGTACAAATAATTAAAAATGTAACTATAATGTATATATATATAAAAAAACAAAAATGAATAAGAAGCTTTGATACATATACATACATATATATATATATGCAAAGTTGGTTCGTAAATAGATAAAATGAGATTTAATTAAAGATTTAAAATACTTTTCTTTTATATACTTGAAAATAAACATGGTTAATATATATAAAGGTTTAAACACTTTTCTTTCACAAACATAGTTAAAGATATAAACATTTGTAAACACAATATATATTAATTTAAAAACTTTGTTATGACATTTGTATTTATATTCTTTCTTTTTAAATTGCTTGAACTAAATTTATGTGTATATATAAGAATATATATACAATTAAGAAAAACATAAAAATATGTTATAAAAACATGATTCACAAAATTAATAACATAAAGCGGTTTTAAACATAATTTATAAATAAATTAAAGAAAGGGTTTAAAACATAAATTGATTATATCTAAACATTTGTAAGCTATGCACATAAAAAAATTAATAAGTGTAAATAATATAATTACAAGTGGCAAAAATAAAATTTTCTTTAGAAAATATGTACAAAGAGAAAACCAGGCTTCTCAATCTTTTTCATTCATTTCTTAAAACTGAAAACTACAAAACATAAAAAAATCAAAACAGCTTCAACGTGGAAAGTAAACTGTAAAACCAGAGAAAAGAATAAAATAAAAATCAAAAATTCAAGTTCTTCAAACTAGTATCAAGCTTCAAACAAATCAATTCAACATCAAGGATCAAACATCATGTACAAAATAAGAAAAGAAAATCAAAGCTCCAGATCAAAGTTTTAAGATCAAAACCAAAACCTGGAAGTAGTTCAATATCCTGAGGCATAATCAAAGCTTTCAACCTGATCTGGAGAAGTTCAAACTAATTCAGAAATGTTCTCAACAATAAAGTAAAGATCAAACTCAAAAGCAATCAAAATGAAGAAAGAAAAAAAATCAAAGAAACCAGATCAAAATACTTTCATACTTCTTTTCCAGGCTATTCTTTGTTCTCTGTTCCCATCCAGGTGAGCAAACCACTTGACCCTGTTGCATTTTGATGATCTTTGGAGTGTGATATGAAATGCGTTTGAATGATGTGTAGATTTGCTTGCACGCTGTATATATGCGAATATCTAAGGGTATATGTATGTATATAGGAAAATAAGCTATGTTCTTAGTTTAGGTTGAAAATCAAGTTCTAAAAATTCAAATCCTCTTTGTAAAATCAATATTAGGCTAAGATCTTTAAAAAGAAAATGATGATAACCATGCAATCTCATTTTTAAAAATAATTGCAAATAAAAATATTCAGTAGATATGTCAAAAATAATACATTACAGTGTAACTTTTGAAACAACAAAAAAATCAAACATTTTAATTTCATAGTTTGACTACATAACCAAGTTCAAATTTGAAAATGATGATTTAGATAATCATTTCATAATTTTTAGTTCTATAAATCATGAGAAATTGTATTTTGAACGAGATTTGCATTTTTGCCAATCTCCGACGATCGACGATGAACTGTGGATCGTGATTGATGGTGAAGGTAGCTGGAAGGTTGTAGACCATGGGAAAAATGGCAAGAGAATTTATTTGGCAACGTGGTGGCTGTACGTCGTCAAACTAGGGTTCGATGACCTGTTTTGGTCGATGTTGTTCTCAGGGAAATTTCGTCATCGTGGATTAATTAACGGCGATCGCAACAGGGGAATTGGGAGCATCGCGTTATGGCACAATTCTGGTTGAGTTTGTGTAACCTTTGGTGATCTCTAGTGGCGAGGCGTGACATTTTTTGTCAATGGGTTTTGGGTTTGTAGGATGCTCGATGGCTTGTTGTCGAAATTCCAGTCAAGATCGTCGAATTGGGTGGTCATGTTCGACGACGATGATGTCGTCAACATGTAGGTGATCATGGTGAAGATCGGACGTAAACGGTGTGACTGTGCACGTGCACGTGTGCATCAAGGTGTCAGGTTGGATTTGTTGGAGAAGATGAAGTTTGTCTCGAAGTCATGTTGGGGGGGTAAGGTGTTTTGGCTCGGGGCTGCTACCAAGTTGATATGCAAATGTAACGGTTTTGAAATTTTAGGACAGATCAAAGTTTAAAAGAAAAAAGTAAAAAATGTCTCGAGGCTTTGTTCGGGAAATTCCAGTTTTGGCTCGAGAGTTTTGATTTTGGGCTCGAGTCAGTATTAACCAAGTTTTAAGTTTTAAGTTTTAAATTTAACAAATTTTTAACAAGTTTTAAAAAAAAACTATTTTCTTAAATCAATTTTCTTTTATAAAATAAACGTTTTAAATATTTGGTTAGAGAAAAGGTGTATAATTTATTTAAACTTAAATTTGAATGGTATAATTAATTAGTTAATTAAGAAAGAGAAAAGGTTTTTTTTTATATTTTTAATTAACTTAAAGGTCGTAAGTTAATTCATATGTTAATGGTAAATTATTTTGGAGGTTTATCAAATAAAATTTAAAAATGTGATTGTGTGATTAATAAAGATAAATGGTTTATCTTTTGATTAATTAAGGTTTAGAGTAAATACTTAGTAATAATTACTTAATGTAATTAAGGGATAATTACTTTATGTAATGATAATTAATAAATTATGGTTAATTAATGTAAAGTAATTGAAAGCTAATTAATTACTTGAGAATAATTACTTAACGAAAGTAATTAAGGATAAATAATTAATGATCAAAGTTGATTAATCAAGTGATTAAAATTAATTTGTGATTTATTAATATAAATGATTAGGGATAATCACTTAAAGATGATTAGTTAAATGCCAATTAATTATGGGTTAATTAATAGATGTAATTAATTAATTAAGGAATAATTAATTTAGAGGTTAATTATTTAATGATTAAAGGTTGTTTTTATTTATTAATTAAGGTTGATTAATTAATGTTTAAAGGTTAATTAATTTATTATTAAAGGTTAATTAATTAAAGTAATTTGTAATTAGTTAATGTTAATTAACCAGGATTAGTGATTAATCTAGTTCCAATTAATCAGATGATTATTTAACCTTACTTATGGATGTTTGAGTTGCATGGAATGTTTTGAATTGTTTGATATCCCTGATGTGTGATGCTTTGTGATATGAATTATTTTGATTTGGGCTGTGATGAATGTAATTTATTTATCAGCGATGAATTTATATTATTTATCTGTGAATCTGCGAATAAAGATAAATGTTATAAGATTATACCGCTTATCGATATTGTTGTGCTTGAATCTGTAATGAATGATGATATTGCACTATTGTGTAAAATCCCTGGACTACACCATATACACACAAATATGGATTTCACGGGAAATCGGTTAAGTCATAGATATTTTTGAATGTAATATTGTTTTATTCAAAATGGTTTTAAAAGTTGAATTTTGAATCAAATGGTTTTGGGAATGAAATTGGGTTGAATATGAAATTTTTTTGAAAGGGAAGTTTTGAAATTGAAATTTAGTTTGATTATAATATATCTTATTTAAGTTTTGAAATTAACTATGGTTTGAAAACTGGTAATACAAGTTATATAATGTATATATGGATTTCTAAACCGTCTTTGAAGTATTTTTAAAAGTATTATTTTGGGAATTTGAATTAGCCCAAATTTATACTTTAAAGGCTACAACTTGTGCATATTTAATCGAATTTTCCCGAAACGAAAACTCTTTGTTTTCAAATGACAATGGCCTCAAATAAAGAAAGTATTTCCAGTTTTTGCTAAAAAGGTTTCAAATTTGAAATGAAATTGGTTTGAAAGCTACGAATGAATCTTTCTCAAAGATTAGTGAACTTTGTTTTCAAATTGGAAGGGATCTTAAAGGTGTATCTTTTGTATAAAAGATTTGGAATTGAAATAGTTTTGAAAAACTATGACTGAATCTTTGTGAAAAATTGGTGAACTTTGTAAAGTGAATCTTTTTGTTTAAAAGATTAAAAGTGGAAATTTGTTAAACCATTTGAAAGGAAATGTTTTTGGGTTTTAAGTTGTGACTTAACTAAGATCCCAGTATCCATATGGTTTTAAAATATTGCGCTCATTATTCGGTTTAACCAGGAGAGGACTTTATGTCATATAACCCATTCTGAATAATGATATGACGAAATGGATAGCATTTGAAGACCGGTGGTGAAGATCAGTTATTTTCGAGAAAAAAAGGATTACCCAACGAATGTCTTTGCACAGAGTCGTGCCGGTATAGAGATCTCCATATGTGATGGGGATTCCGATCGGGATTGTGAATACCCGGATTGCGAGTGCTTCATTAAGAAGTGCCTTCGGTTCTGTTCGAACCCAGAACAGACTTGTATGGATGTGTGTCTGACATTACACTTTGAGATGTAAAGCTGGTTTCTATCAAATATATTTCTGTTTGGTGGAGGAGAATTTATTCTCTTAGCTTGACACCCTTCTCTGAGACGTACAAGCTCATAGGTTATGTAGTTGATGGTTACTAGTGATACATTCCCAATTTGGTAATGTGGCATACGAAGTGCGAAGTGCTGCTGATCATTTATTGATCAAAGCATGGCTTTTGTGTAAAGTGTATCTTTTTGGACGTGACCTCATCAGACCTCACAACCCGAAAATGGTCGAAACAGGAAAGATGCGGCAAGGTTATGAGGGTCGTGCCCTTTAGGGTATGTCCATTCTCTTCTGTAAATGGGCGGTATCATGGTATGGAGCCCAGATACTTAACTCATGTGGTTGCTGCAAATTTATTACTTTGTGGTTGTTGGTGTTGAGCGCTCGGATAAAGGTCGGTAACGACCGGAGGATGGCATATTCATGTCAGTAATTACCTAGTTACAGAGGTAACCCGACCTCGTGTTGACAAAGATCCGATTAGGTTCTCGGGGCGTCCCTCCATAGGCGTACCCTTGTGGCCCAGGAAGTTCCTTAGCCTGACCATTTGTTGGAAAGTCAATCACCAATGTGATCCCTGTACGATTTTAGTTGTATAACCTGCCATTTACTTATGGTGGTGACCCACTGTTTAGATGGTAGCTGTAGTAGGCATACAATAATGGTTGTATGCTGGCTAAAATTAATATTATACTTTCGAAATGTTTTCTGCACTATGCACTAATAATAATATCAAAAGGATTTTGCGTATCAAACATGTTTGACTATCATAAGGAGAAATCTCCTCCAATTGTGCGTTTGCATTATGTGTGTGGCAGAAGGCCTTATGGTAGTTTCATTTTCAAAAAAAAGCATAGCGGATTTCAATTTTAAATGCTTTTGTTGTTTTGGTTTTCAAACAAATGTTTTTATTTGCTCACACCAGTCCCATGACTGACCTGGAGTTTATTGTTCCCTTTTTAAATTCTTGGTGTCCACAATTTTCCACACGGGCAGCGTAGAGTTGGGTTTTTCAGATAATCAAATAGTAGGTGTAGAGTCGATAGCTTTCAGCCTTTGGATTTGGCGATCACATTTGGTTTATCAGATGACCGACTTTGCTTAATACAAGCTGATGGTGGTTTGAGCTTGAAGTTTAGAGCTATGGCTTTGCAGTTTTAGCAATTGGAGATGCTGTTGTTGTGCTTTTATAGAAGATCGGATTGGTGTTATTGTTCCGTTGTTGTTCTTCTGCTGTTGTCTTGTATCATTGATAGATATTGATATTCATTTGTATCAGATGTTGTATCTGTTGTGCATCAATGAAACTATTCTTTTTCTTCCGCTATGTTGTTGTACTTAATATGTTAAAAGCTCCGACGAACCAGATTCGACATTTGAATATGCGGCATTGGAATACGGGTGGTGTATTCGGTGCCGATTTTCAAAGGTCGAGTCAGGGTCGTTATAGATACATAGCAAGGACACGATTGCATAAAAGGAGGTCAACTGAATCAGTGGATCTCCTAATCTTTTGCATTATTAGGGATATTAAAAATACACTAATTGCATACGTATTATAGGATCTAGATTAACCCTAGAGGGGAGGGGGGGTGAATAGGGTTATAGCAAATTTTCTCGAATTAAACTGCAAAGAAGTAAATATGCTGAAAAGTAAATCACACACAAAATTTACCCAGCTTCGGCAACCCCTGCCTACTGCTGCATTCCCAGATTTCTATTAGAATTAAACAGTCTCCCGCTTACAAATACTCTAACAGACTCGCAACCCCTGCTACCGCCTATAGAGTTTTGTAAATTCGCAAACCCTGCTCACTGAACTAATCCTAACTAGACAATCTAACACAACCTAAATCCTAGGTGGTGATTTACCAGGTTTGATTCAAAAGATACAACCTTAAAAGAGAATTTAAACTTAAAACAAACTTAAAAACAATTTTAAAACTAAAACCCTAATTGAAATAAACTAAAGCCCTTCTAAAATTAAAACAAGGCCGGCCCAATTCGTTTCTTCTGCCCATTCCATTTTCTTCTTGCTTTTGTAAAATTGCGGCCTTCCTTTCGTTCCTCTTTGCGCTCTGAAATTAGGGCTTGAGTTTTTCGATCCAAATTAGGGCTTTTCTGAAGCACGCCTATGTTGATCGATTCTCTGGTTTGCGTGTTGCCTTGCTCGATCGAGTGTGTTGCTCACTGCTTCTCTGATGATCGGCTGCTTGCCTTGTGATTGTGAATCAACGTTGGTACGTTGTTCGTTCCTTTTGCTTTTCAGGATTTAATTGCTTGAATTTTCGATTGTTCCTGTTTGCCTACTGCCTATGATGATTTTGGGTGAATATTTATATGGATTCTGAGACCCTTGAATTTGTTCGTATCAATTCGTCACTTTCCTAATTCTTGCTTTCCTGATATCTTTTCGACTTGATGCGCACGACTTTGATTTTGTAGCATTCGATTTTTTCTTGAGTCATACGGAAAAAACTTTCCTTTTTTGATTTTCTTTGACTATTTCAAAGATACGCACTTGAATTTTGATTTTTTCCATTTTTATACTGCGTTGATTATTTTGCGTCTGCATTTTAATTCTTCGACTTGTTTAACATCTTGATTGCCACGGCTTCGGCCATCTTTGTGTTCATCCCTGTGAGCTTCGTCTCTGGCCATCTTCTCTGGTTGGTTTAACCTGAACTCCACTTGAGCATTGCATTCGTGAATTTTGATGTTGTCTCGTTGTTCGAACTATTTGCATCACTGTCTGGTTCAACTTGTATCGTATTGTATTTGTTTTGAACCATGCTTGCTTTCAGGTTTAATCACTGTAATGTTGTTTATGTCTGCATCTTGTGATTGCCACTGTGTTTCATTGTCTTTGTGGTCTCATATTCAAGTGTGTCTGTTGCACTTGCTAATGTTCCCTGAGCTTGTTTGTAATTGAAAAATCTGGCACACCAACTTGTTGAGGTCATTGTATTCTGATGTTCTTATTCTGATGCATTTGAACTTGAGCATACTTGATGCACTTTACTTGATCTGTCCATTTTTGTATGGTAGCCGCATTACTCTTTCTGATATAGTTGCTTTCACTATTTGCATCACTGGTCTTTGAGGTTTGTGTAGTTTGGTCTTGCATTTGGTCTGGAGTTGTTTCTTTGATATTGAGACCTGTAGTTGTATACTTGTGTACATACTTTGTGACATTCAACATTACTCTTGGCCATGAGTTCATTGTTGTTTTGGTATTGTTGCATTATAGTTGCATCACTGTATGTAGCTCATTGAAGTGTTGCATTGTTGATGCTCTTTGAGTTGCAGTGTTTCATTTCTGGTTGTAGAAGCTTGGTCTGTCATTTGGTCTGCATACATAAGCTTTTATGCTGTTTCTTTGATATTGAGACCTACATTTTGATGTTCTGGTTCGAGGCTACACTTGTGCAGTTCTCTGGTCTTGTATCTGCTGATGTTGTTTCTTTTTACTGTTGCATTTATTTTGGTATAACTGCCCTCGTGCACTTTGATATATAAGCTTGTCACTGATCTTTTGGTCATGTTGTTAGTGGGATAGTTCTTCACTATTGTCTGGTCTTTGACATTTTGTTTGCTTGGTGGGATTTCTTCGAGTCAGTTTGTATCGTTACAGTGGTTTCTTGATGGTGCACTGTCACACTGTCATCTGGATGCATTCACATTGTCAGTTGTAGTTTGCTAATTTTCTTTGGTGCATTGTTTTGGTTTTTCTGTTTGCATGCTTGCTTTTGTTGGCTGCGCACACGAGTTGGCGAGGCAATGCACGCGTGTATAAGTGTACACGTGTGTATTGCAGCCACTCATGATTACCTGTCCTTGATAAGAATACAAGTATATATCGGTGTGCATGGCCTTGTGGCATGTACAGTGATACACTGTGCATGTCACATTGTTCGTGTATGATGAATTCAAATGTAAATGATGACGAACAACCCAAATAACTGAGGCAAATAATATTTTCAAAAATCCATATTTTATTTTATATTTCAAAAATATTTCTTTTTCAAATTTACTGCGTTAGTGAACATTTTTGCAGATTGCTCAGATGTTGGATTCTAACTGGAATGAAGCTGAAGATAAACTACGAGTGTGAGTGATATGTAGTGAGGAATTTATGTAAATTGAATTGTGATGTAATTAGAACCAAAATTTTATATGTATAGTGAGAGCTTGAATTTGTACTATTCAAAATTGTAATAAATATTTGTTTGAATAAAATTTCTGTTTGAATTCAAATTCTGTGTATTTAATTTTATTCAGCAAATATTTATTTAATCTATGAAAAATAAAATAGTACATTATCAAATACATTTAAACGAATGTATATATGTTTATTATCATCAAACAAAAATCATATAAGCGCGTATTCAACAATCTCCCCCTTTTGATGACAACAAACATATATTTATGATTTTGACTGTGTTAAATGTATTTGATCAATGATATACTTTAATTGCTCCCCCTATTTAAATGCTTCCTCTCTACATGATGCTCACCCTACATATATGCATACAAATAGAAATATACAAATGAGCCTGGATGCAAATGGAAAATTATTTGACCTTTGCTTGATTTTATTTGACAAAATCTTTACTTTTCTCTCCCCCTTTTGTTATCAGCAAAAGAATAACAGTGTTAGAGAAAAATAGAGATAAAGTGAACGATATTAATCCAACATTAAAAATCAATTTGAATATAAATATTAAACTTCAATAAAAATCAAACAAAAATCATAACTACCCTTGTTAGGCGCATATTCCACTTTTAGAATGATGGAAATGATGTTCTCATATATAAAATCATACAGTTGTATCTACTTGTGGTACATTTATATCAGGAATTTGAATATCTACTAATCATGCATAACCGTTAGGACTTTTAAATGAGATTAGTAGTATTCCAATTTAATTTTAAAAATGAATTCAAGTATCTTCTAATCACGCATAACCGTGGGGACTTTTAAATGGGATTAGAATCAACTTGTTTATTTAATAAATCAATTTTGATATGCGTTCCATACATGCATAACCGTAAGGACTTTTAAATGAGCATGGAAGCACATAACAAATCCCAAGTAATTCACTCATGCATAACCGTAAGGACTTTTAAATGAGAGTGAATACTTTGGATTTTATTTTGTTTTATAAAATGAAAAACGAATGATTCCTGTTTAAAATACCACATATCGACAAACTATATTGAATTTTTGATGAGCGATGTTTGATAGAAATATGATAGACATAGAAATGGTTATGGAATCTTTACCCAACAAAAAGTTTTATAACTCTTGTTTGAATTTCTAAAGAAATTTTTTCTAAAATATACTGTCTTGAGTAATGTATGAAAAATATCAACACCCATCACTTTTTTCAATCACTATTTATCTTTTCGATAATTATTAGGGAGTTAGACTAGTTAAAATTGTCATTTAAATCAAATTCAAAAATAATTATGAAATCAATTTTTCACAATGACTAATCTGAAAATATGATTAAAAATAATTTTCTCGAGGGGGTTATATGAGAAAATTTTCTGCTATTTGAAAATATTTGAAATGAAAAATATGCAGATATTTTCTTTGAAAAACGATGCAGTTACTAAATGTCTCCATAATCACGTTCAACTAGTAATTTTTCTATCAACTAGATTACCAGTGTAATCTGCATCTGAATTTCTTTTTCACTCAAAAATTATCATTAATTGAATTTGATCGACCAAACCATGAAGTGTGCATCAAAAATTTCAAACTCAATTTTAACAACAATTAAAATGACATTCTTTGAATTTGAATTGAAGCCGTGTAAATAATCAGAAACTGTGAATATAGAGTTAGCCGTATTATAACCAAAAATATTATCATCCTACAAAACACTATTTTTAATCCAAACTAATATATATGAAGTAAATCCAAGAATCTAGAGAATATAATTGGCCAACTATGTTGAACAAGTCAGAATCAAAATCATCATCTTTACAACATCTCAATATTGGCTGATTTCATTCTGAATACGGTGCAGATTATCACATTTAATATATCGATCAAATAAATATATCTTCACCTGTTTTACCTTTACGATAATTTTTCGTGGTTGCCTATTGTGATTCTGTCACCTTTGTACTAGGCTAAGGAACTTTGCTTTGTTACCCATCGTGTTTCTGGAACAGCCAAAATCCAAAGAACACTGTTGTTGTTCCTTAGCCTGCCACCATACCTACACGATGAAAGATTTTTGTGACCTATTTGTTTTTATAGGTCCATGATTGTTAGTGGCAGAAGAATTGTGAATAAGCAATCCCTTTGGAACCCAAACTTGTTTAATCCTTTTATTCTTGTTCCAATAGACATGAAATTTGTTTGTAGAATTCTTAGGAGCCCAAACTTGTATAAATTTTGTGTTCTTGTTCCTATGACTACAATTTTCAACACGATGTCCAATTATTTCACATCTAGCAAAGACACTCTTACCTTTTGCATTATCATCAGCTTGTGTTTTCCCAAAGCCTAGTCCTTTTCTGTTGTTAGCAAAAATTTGATTTTCCAATAACATGTTGAATGATTTTTCTCCACTTGAAAAGTTATTCAGAGATTTCTCAAGATTTTGGACTTTGGTTTTTAGTGTTGTGTTTTCAGTTACAAGTGAGGTTCATCTATTTATAAAATCCCTTTTCCTAGTGTCAATGGTTTCCTTAAGACTCAAGTTTTCTTTTTCAAGATTCTCAAAGCTATTCTTAAGTCTTGATAATTCTGAATCTAAAATCTTACATTTTATACAGTCTAGGTTTTGAATATTTTCAAGTTCAGTTTCTAACCTAGAATTTTCATGGACAAGTTCTCTCCTATCAGATTTCAGTTTTTCAATTTTAGATTCAAGAGTATCAACTATTTTAGTAAGATCACAACACATCAAAGCAAGTTCTTTACAAGAATAGTCACCTCCCTCACTAGATTCCTCTGAGCTTGCTTCTGAATCTGATTTTGCCATAAGACACAAGTTAGCCTCCTATGAGCTATTATTCGAAACTTCCTCTCCTTCTTCATCATCCCAAGTCGCTGCAAAGGCCTTCTTCTTCTTTTTCTTTCCTTTGTTGTTTTTGAGAAATGGGCATTGTTGTTTGAAGTGGCCAGGCTTCTTGCAGTTAAAGCACATCAGTTCATTATCGAAATTGTCAGAATCTTTTGGTCTATTACCACTTGTTTTCTTCTTGCGTGGCCTGAATCTTGACCATTTCCTAAGATTATTGACAGCCATTGTAAGCTCTTCAATTGGATCTTGTTCTTCTTCATCGCTCTCTTCTTTGCTCTTTAAGGCAATCGTCTTCTTCTTTGATTCGGAGTTGTTGCGTTCCTCCTTTTTTTTTAGGTCAAGCTCATATGTCATCATGTTGCCGATCAGCTCCTCCATGCTTAGTTTACTCAGATCTTTCGATTCTTGTATTGCCGTGACTTTTGCCTCAAAGCTCATCGGTAAGACTCGTAGCACCTTCCTCACAAGCTCTACCTCTGTGAATACCTTCCCAAGCGCTCTAGCATTGTACACCAAAGTTGAAAAGCGTCCAAACATGTCCTTTATGCTCTCGCCTTTGTCCATCACAAAGTTCTCGCATTCATTGCTGAATAGGGCTGGACGAGACTCCTTGACTTGAGAAGTTCCTTCATGTGTCACCTCCAAGGTGTGCCAAATTTCATGTGCAGTTTTACAATGAGAAATTCTATTAAATTCAGTCTTATCAAGAGCACAGATCAAAGCATTCATGGCTTTAGCATTTGTAGTTTTTAATTTCTTATCGTTAGCATCCCACCTATCCTTAGGTTTAGGAATCTCAGTATCACCAACAGTTATAGTGGGAGATTTATAGCTAGTTTCAATAATGTCCCAAACATCATAATCAACAAAACTAAGATAAATACCCATCCTAACTTTCCAATAAGCATAATCATTCCCATTAAACATGGGTGGCCTAGCAATAGATTGCCCCTCAGAAAAAGCATTATTTGGTGGATTCATGACTCTAGAGTTAAAGAAAAAATACCTTGCTCTGATACCACTTGTAGGATCTAGATTAACCCTAGAGGGGGGGGGTGAATAGGGTTATAGCAAATTTTCTCGAATTAAACTGCAAAGAAGTAAATATGCTGAAAAGTAAATCACATACAAAATTTACCCAGCTTCGGCAACCCCTGCCTACTGCTGCATTCCCAGATTTCTATTAGAATTAAACAGTCTCCTGCTTACAAACACTCTAACAGACTTGCAACCCCTGCTACCGCCTATAGAGTTTTGCAAACTCGCAAACCCTGCTCACTGAACTAATCTTAACTAGACAATCTGACACAACCTAAATCCTAGGTGATAATTTACCAAGGTTTGATTCAAAAGATACAACCTTAAAAGAGAATTTAAATTTAAAACGAACTTAAAAACAATTTTAAAACTAAAACCCTAATTGAAATAAACTAAAGCCCTTTTCGTATTAAAACAAGGCCGGCCCAATTCGTTTCTTCTGCCCGTTCCTTTTTCTTCTTGCTTTTGTAAAATTGCGGCCTTGCTTTCGTTCCTCTTTGCGCTCTGAAATTAGGGCTTGAGTTTTTCGATCCAAATTAGGGATTTTCTGAAGCACGCCTATGTTGATTGATTCTCTAGTTTGCGTGTTGCCTTGCTCGATCGAGTGTATTGCTCGTTGCTTCTCTGATGATCGGCTGCTTGCCTTGTGATTGCGAATCAACATTGCTACGTTGTTCGTTCCTTTTACTTTTCAGGATTCAATTGCTTGAATTTTCGATTATTCCTGTTTGCCCACTGCCTATGATGATTTTGGATGATTATTTATATGAATTTCGAGACCCTTGAATTTGTTCGTATCAATTCGTCACTTTCCTAATTCTTGCTTTCCTGATATCTTTTCGACTTGATGCACACGGCTTTGATTTTGTAGCGTTCGATTTTTTCTTGAGTCATACGGCAAAAACTTTCCTTTTTTGATTTTCTTTGACTATTTCAAAGATACGCACTTGAATTTTGATTTTTTCCATTTTTATACTGCGTTGATTATTTTGCGTCTGCATTTTAATTCTTCGACTTGTTTAACATCTTGATTGCCACGGCTTCGGCCATCTTTGTGTTCATCCCTGTGAGCTTCGTCTCTGGCCATCTTCTCTGGTTGGTTTAACCTGAACTCCACTTGAGCATTGCATTCGTGAATTTTGATGTTGTCTCGTTGTTCGAACTATTTGCATCACTGTCTGGTTCATCTTGTATCGTACTGTATTTGTTTTGAACCATGCTTGCTTTCAGGTTTAATCACTGTAATGTTGTTTATGTCTGCATCTTGTGATTGCCACTGTGTTTCATTGTCTTTGTGGTCTCATATTCAAGTGTGTCTGTTGCACTTGCTAATGTTCCCTGAGCTTGTTTGCAATTGAAAAATCTGGCACACCAACTTGTTGAGGTCATTGTATTCTGATGTTCTTATTCTGATGCATTTGAACTTGAGCATACTTGATGCACTTTACTTGATCTGTCCATTTTTGTATGGTAGCCGCATTACTCTTTCTGATATAGTTGCTTTCACTGTTTGCATCACTGGTCTTTGAGGTTTGTGTAGTTTGGTCTTGCATTTGGTCTGGAGTTGTTTCTTTGATATTGAGACCTGTAGTTGTATACTTGTGTACATACTTTGTGACATTCAACATTACTCTTGGCCATGAGTTCATTGTTGTTTTGGTATTGTTGCATTATAGTTGCATCACTGTATGTAGCTCATTGAAGTGTTGCATTGTTGATGCTCTTTGAGTTGCAGTGTTTCATTTCTGGTTGTAGAAGCTTGGTCTGTCATTTGGTCTGCATACATAAGCTTTTATGCTGTTTCTTTGATATTGAGACCTGCATTTTGATGTTCTGGTTCGAGGCTACACTTGTGCAGTTCTCTGGTCTTGTATCTGCTGATGTTGTTTCTTTTTACTGTTGCATTTATTTTGGTATAACTGCCCTCGTGCACTTTGATATATAAGCTTGTCACTGATCTTTTGGTCATGTTGTTAGTGGGATAGTTCTTCACTATTGTCTGGTCTTTGACATTTTGTTTGCTTGGTGGGATTTCTTCGAGTCAGTTTGCATCGTTACAGTGGTTTCTTGATGGTGCACTGTCACACTGTCATCTGGACGCATTCACATTGTAACGACCCCACTTCCTACTCCCAGGAAGTAGCATCGTTAATAAGAAAGAAAGAGGTGAGAAAATAGAAAAGATAGAGAAGAAAGAACAACAACATCAGAATCTCACAGCGGAACGAATAAAATATATTAATTACATAAGTATTTACATAATATATACATCAATCAGAGCTATACAGATAATACATCACATACTAGACAGTTATAAACACCTGTCTAGTTAATACAACTCAATACATAATTCATCACAGAGATACCACACAGCGGAACTAAATATATCTAAAACGCTGAAGCCTCCTGCTCCATTGCTCCTCCAGACTTCGTCAAAGCTAAACCTGAATCCCTTGGCTACCCGTAATAATTTGGGTACCCGGGAGTTTATGAAAACCAAAATAAACTTCGGGTCAGACATGGGTCTGGTATGAGTAACAGGTTAAAGTTGCTTAATTTTGAAAAATCCTTTGAAAACAAAAGGTATCACGTAAGACTTCCCACACATAAACATGGAAAAGTTTTTACCTTACGCTAACCAAAACATTTTATAGGAAATTCTGTGATATTATAATAGGTCTAGGGTTTTCAAGTAAATAGAAAATAGCCGAAATTGTTACATTCATTAAATTCCAGCTACTAGCCACAAAAGTGGGTAATACAATCAAAACCGTGGGCACTTATTGGATTTTGAATTCCATACAATGGCAGGGCTACTGGGGTACCGCCCGTCACAGTACGTGGCCTAGATCAACGTACCGAGGATTACTCCCTTCATCCCCTGCAACACAAGGCCGGAACCATTCCTTACTGAACAGTCCCGAACAAGATACACCCCGCAGTTGGCTGCAGACCAACCGCCCACTAAGCCGAATAAAAAGGGACATCTAGACAGGGGCATATCCTTGTCCTGCTTGGGCATGACCCACCTAACCTTGCTGCACCTCCCCTGTTTTAGCCATTCCCGGTTGATGAGGCTTGAGGTTACGATTACCTTTATAGAACATATTTCTTAGAATGCTCATCGTCCGCCTGACGATGTGTTGAAAGCATTCAATCCATACAAGTTCGTTCCGGGTTCGAACGAAACCGAAGGCATTATCTCGTTACACTCATTTTGGAATCACCCTCAGAGTTAACGACGATAACCCTTGCATTCTGAACCTTCATCCTCACTTCAGATTCACGACCTATCGTTAATTTGGAAACGATGTGGTTTTCGGATATTCCTAATGCGGAAAACCCGATCCCGGTCTCATCGAAATCCAAAGCGTGTCTTTTAAGGCCAAGTTGTCTATTTAGTCTTAACAGTGAATTCAATATTAACAATATACACAGATAGACAATTCACATCTCATAATAGATAATCGCAATATCATCATAACAGATAATTAATATCATCATCCAAACAGATAATTAAACATTATCATACTTAAAACATACATCCTTATCACATAGACATTATCCAACTTATTTCTGAGATCACAATCAAACAATGAAATATCAATATCATCCATAAGCAATGATTTATGAATCATAAGCTATAGTTATTTAAAATGAATTAAATTAACTACTTCCAATTTTAATTAATTTAAAATAAATTAAATTAATTACTCATTCCATAAATCCCGCTCTCATAATCAATAATTGATTATAAATCAAATTACTAAATCATTCTCTAATTACAAGAATAATTTAGTCTTTATTTAATTTCTAAAATGAATTATTCTAAATTATTCATAATTGAATGATATTTAATTACTTCCCTTATTTAATTATTCCTTAATTTACATTTCTTAATTACATCATTAATTATATTAATTATGATCTTCAATTTATATTCAATTACTTATTTAAATTAATTAAGTGATTAATCTTTACTTAAACACCATTATTAATCACCCCTTGATTAATAACAAACCAGTAATTAACTATCCTTAATTACTTATTAACAAATTAATCATTTCATGATTAATTAATTCCATAAATTAATCCTTTGATTAATTTCAAAAGAAATTACTCAAATTACTCTACTTACAAATCATCTTGTATTAACTTCATCAAGTAATGATCATCCGATTACTATTCTGAGTAATTATGCTCCATTACTTACATTTATATTGATTTATTTCTATTTAATTATCTTGTTGATTTATTATTCTCAAATAAATCAATTTCTTAATTACATTTCATTATTAATTATATTAATTAATGATTTCTATTTACATCTTCATTTATTTACTTATATTAAGAATACAAATCTTCAAATTATAAATATTAATCCTCTTGATTAATATCATACAGTAATTAATCATCCATAATAAATTACTTCTCAATAACACTCTTAATTAATTCCCTGATTAATTTTAAGTGATTATATTTCAATTACTTCCATTAACAACATCACCCAATTAATTACATCCCGTAATTATCCTTCAATTACTTCTCTAAGTAATTCGATTTCAAAATATCAGTTAATTAAACTAAATTAATTAACTCAAATTAAATCAATGTACACAATTAATAAGTAATTAATTTCTTAATTACTTTTCAATAAATAATTTCATTTAAACTATTAAATTAATTAATCTAATTAATTTATTACAAAATCAACCATATTAATTAATTATAACATAATCTGGTTAATGAACTTCATTAATAATTATTTAATTATTTCCTTCTAACATAATCAACTTATATTAATTATTAATTATGAATTAATTTACCATTTAAAAATCTAATCTATAGTTCTAAATCACATATTAGTTACTTAATTCATTAATTAACTTTAATTACTACTTTTACACTATAATTACTAGTTTAATTAATATATATTATTAATTATTCTACCTAATTAACTTAAAGGCTGATGCACACAAATTCTAAAACTTCGTAAATTAAGGCAAACCATTCTCATCTTTGATTATATTTTCACTTCCAATATGTTTAAAACATTTATTTTAATTTACTCTCTAATTAAATTCCAATGTATCATTAATAAAATTCTATAACTAATTTATTTTAAACCCCTTTGCCCACTCACATGATTTAATTACAATTAAAACTCATTTGAATAAATTTAAATTATAAAACTTTATTTTAGTTCCCAAATTTAGCTTTTCATAACTAAGTCCTGATCCCCTTGGTGTTAACTTGGCTGAGTACTTTCTTCAACCATTTATAATTTATTTTTGAATTTAACTCCCCTTTGAATAAACTTAAACATTTGGCACTTTTAAATTATTAAAATAATTTAAGTTTTGAAACTTATTTATACCCAACTTATTTTCAAAACTGACTGGAATTCACAGTTAAATTCTGATTTAAATCTAGATTTTAACTTTGATTTTAAATTTTAAAACAAAGTTTTAAAAACAGTTGAAACTGTTAAACAGTTTCAGGTTGTACAAAAAATATTGAACAAATACCACTACCGAGCCCCCCTGTGTTTGCTTCGAGTTATACGCGAGACCTCCCCGAGAAAATATACGAGCTGCTTCGAGTTTCTCACCAGGCATGCGCGAATGGAAACAAATTACAGAACCTGGAAACAACAGAACTTCACCTCCCCTCAAACCTGTCAGCGCCGCTCTTCCCCAACCCTGACCACGTGGCGACAAGAAACTCCGGCCATGAATGCATCAAAGATTGAGCTACCCCCTCACAAAGTTTCACGGCAC
Organism: Allium cepa; assembly: GCA_030765085.1. Taxonomy (NCBI): domain Eukaryota; kingdom Viridiplantae; phylum Streptophyta; class Magnoliopsida; order Asparagales; family Amaryllidaceae; genus Allium; species Allium cepa. The sequence goes on from CM060946.1 coordinate 198,573,296, forward strand.
TCGATCGCCTGATGGCGTCGAACAGAACCCAATACTTCGGCTACTACAACTAGATTATGAGCAGGTATTTTGCTCAAAATAAATTGTGTTCCAGATGAAAATTTTAAGTTGTTTTATCTTAACTAAATGCTTAGACTTAGTTTGAGATGATACAAACATCATTTGCTTGAAATTGAAGCGCAAGCATAAATCAGGGATGAAGTAAATAAGGTTTAATAGCAAAATTTTGTTTTACAGGGAGTAACAGAGAACAAGCATATGCATCACTGCAAGTTAGATTTTGTTCCAGGTAAAACTCAAGACTATATTGCTTTAAGTGTAATTCTAAACTTAAACTCATGAATTAACAAACTTAAATTATTCAGATCTCTAACTCTAACAAAGATTAGACGAATAGATTTACATTTTGATCAACTTTTAATTTTCTGAACTAAGAGTTACCTGAATACAACAGACAAGCATATTAACAAACATTTATAAACTCCAAATTTATCAACCCTATATATATAAACAAAGCATATTTCATCTCAGAGGTTTTTCACAATCAACAAATTAAAAGTTACTTAAGCTTTTAAAAAAAGAGTTACTCACCAATCTGCAGAGTAGAACAGAGATACTTTTGATAATGAAACAACTGTAAACTTCCTTTTTGCTTTCTTCCTGAATTTTGTTAAGTTTGAAATTGTTTTACTTTAGTTTTCTACTTAGTTCGAACTGAATATGCAGCTAACATATAGAAAAGAAAAGAGCAGGGTTATAATTATGTTTCATGAAATAGTGACAGTATAAAATAAAATCTTGTTTGTACAGTTTTATTCCAGAGATATTTTCATTTATGGTGGCTGATAGGAATACTTAATGTACTAAATTTTTTTTACATTAATTACTTTTTGTTTGTTAGCTTAAAGATATTTAATATTATCTTCCTACACAAGCTTCATACACATATACAGTTTGTTTATCTTAGCTACTGTCATTTGTTTTATTCAATTTTGGCCTGCACAATTTATATTTGTTCATGAATTTTGTTTGTCTTGATGCTTAAACATATACTTATATGTATATACTGCAGTTCATATGTGATAGTTTACAAACTTAAAAACTTATTTGTTTTCTAGTTTATTTGTTGTCCTGTTATATTTTAAAATGCATATGAATGTTGTTATGTTCTTTTAATTTAACTAATGTACTAACTTATATCTCTTTTCCAATTTATCTTGTATCTTGTATTTTTTTATTTATACATTTCACTTTATATTATAAAACACATGATCAATTTGAAATGATAAATAGAATAAATTATCTTTTTATTATAAGCTACATATTTAATAATGTATATTAATGTATTGTTTGACAAAATTATATGAAAACTCATATATCATTTTAAATTCATAATTTAATCAAACCCTACTAAAAAGAAAAGAAAACAAATCATTTTGTTAATAATTTAAATTTAAACTTAAGTTAAAATAAATTTTCAAACTATTTATTTATTTAGCTTTGAAATGTTTATATTAAATAAAACACAATTTATAATTCATTAAATATATATTAGTATTTAAACATATTTTATTAATTAAATTTTAAAACAAATCTCATCTATTTACAATTTTACAAATATATACATATATAAATAGAAAACAAACAATTAAATTTTTAACAGATTAAATTTATCCATTAGATATTTATTAAAAGAAAAGTATCAAATTCAGATTTAATTAATAAAAATATATCATATCAATTTAATATTTAATGCAGATTATTAAATTGATATTGCTAGAAAATTCTGGGTCGTCACATTCCTCCCCCCTTAAAAGAATTTCGTCCCCGAAATTTAAAAGCAAAGGAAATTTAATAATATATTTAAGATTTTAATTAAATTTAAACCATAAGCATATATCAATCACGTGCTAACAATCGTCACAACCAATCTACTCAATCAACAAAACTAACTATCCAGACAAAATTCTGGATAGAGTTCCCTAGAGTTTCCCAGTATAATACCGGAATACTCGATCTATAGAATCCAATCAGTCTATACTCCTAATCTATAGAACTCCTCCGAATCAGAGAAAATTCATACAAAATGAAATTTCCGACTCCCAAATCCAAATTCCTCCAAAACTTGAGCTGCTTTACCAATTCCTTTCTCCAGAAACCATTCTATTACTAAGATGAACCATTGGCACTACTTCTGAAATCCAGTCGATACCAAACTCAACTCCTCAGATGCTAAGGCAAACCACCGACCTCTACAAAGATATTCAGAAAAATTTCTGCCATCCCAGAGAATACTTAACTATCGCAAGTCACTTTTGCGATCAACCCCGGCTAATATCCAAAGAAAACTGTACTCTCCTTACCAATCTGAATAGCTTAAACTTATTCAGCCAATCTATTGAAGAAATGGATTCACAAAACTGGTTCTGAACTTCGATGACCTCCTCGCGTGCCGGTAGAACAATCTGAGCTGCAACACCGCTACTGATGCCAAAAATTCCTCAGAAAACTCAGGCCTCAAAGCCAAACACAACATTCAGCTGGACTCAACTTCAAAATTGATGCAGACATACTTCCTTATTCAAAAATCTTTGAGAACTTCTTCAGAAACAATCCTCCGCTACTGCATCTCAACACACAACTACTACCTCTTGAGTTTCCAAGATAATATTTCTAGCTTCTGCTCAACTCACAAAAATCCAAATTCTTCTCATCCAAACTTGTACAACAAAAAAAATGGACTCCAAATCTCAACAGGTTTTCCCTCCAGAGATTAGGTGAAATCCTTACACCATGAATCTATTCGAGACGGTATTGGGTCTACAGTCTCGCCAAATATACTTCCAACCGCAGATAGTCGTGTTACACACACCACTACCCAATCTACCTTTATACTTATATTGGAAAACCCGAACAGGTAATCCAACAAATAGATAGAAATAAATATATAAATATATATCAAAATTACAAATACGCTCTCTCAGGAAAGAAATCACTTAAGAGCCTAGGTATTCACTCAACCTAGCGCTCTGATACCACTGTAACGACCCCACTTCCTACTCCCAGGAAGTAGCATCGTTAATAAGAAAGAAAGAGGTGAGAAAATAGAAAAGATAGAGAAGAAAGAACAACAACATCAGAATCTCACAGCGGAACGAATAAATTATATTAATTACATAAGTATTTACATAATATATACATCAATCAGAGCTATACAGATAATACATCACATACTAGACAGTTATAAACACCTGTCTAGTTAATACAACTCAATACACAATTCATCACAGAGATACCACACAGCGGAACTAAATATATCTAAAACGCTGAAGCCTCCTGCTCCATTGCTCCTCCAGACTTCGTCAAAGCTAAACCTGAATCCCTTGGCTACCCGTAAAAATTTAGGTACCCGAGAGTTTATGAAAAACAAAATAAACTTCGGGTCAGACATGGGTCTGGTATGAGTAACAGGTTAAAGTTGCTTAATTTTGAAAAATCCTTTGAAAACAAAAGGTATCACGTAAGACTTCCCACACATAAACATGGAAAAGTTTTTACCTTACGCTAACCAAAACATTTTATAGGAAATTCTGTGATATTATAATAGGTCTAGGGTTTTCAAGTAAATAGAAAATAGCCGAAATTGTTACATTCATTAAATTCCAGCTACTAGCCACAAAAGTGGGTAATACAATCAAAACCGTGGGCACTTATTGGATTTTGAATTCCATACAATGGCAGGGCTACTGGGGTACCGCCCGTCACAGTACGTGGCCTAGATCAACGTACCGAGGATTACTCCCTTCATCCCCTGCAACACAAGGCCGGAACCATTCCTTACTGAACAGTCCCGAACAAGATACACCCCGCAGTTGGCTGCAGACCAACCGCCCACTAAGCCGAATAAAAAGGGACATCTAGACAGGGGCATATCCTTGTCCTGCTTGGGCATGACCCACCTAACCTTGCTGCACCTCCCCTGTTTTAGCCATTCCCGGTTAATGAGGCTTGAGGTTACGATTACCTTTATAGAACATATTTCTTAGAATGCTCATCGTCCGCCTGACGATGTGTTGAAAGCATTCAATCCATACAAGTTCGTTCCGGGTTCGAACGAAACCGAAGGCATTATCTCGTTACACTCATTTTGGAATCACCCTCAGAGTTAACGACGATAACCCTTGCATTCTGAACCTTCATCCTCACTTCAGATTCACGACCTATCGTTAATTTGGAAACGATGTGGTTTTCGGATATTCCTAATGCGGAAAACCCGATCCCGGTCTCATCGAAATCCAAAGCGTGTCTTTTACGGCCAAGTTGTCTATTTAGTCTTAACAGTGAATTCAATATTAACAATATACACAGATAGACAATTCACATCTCATAATAGATAATCACAATATCATCATAACAGATAATTAATATCATCATCCAAACAGATAATTAAACATTATCATACTTAAAACATACATCCATATCACATAGACATTATCCAACTTATTTCTGAGATCACAATCAAACAATGAAATATCAATATCATCCATAAGCAATGATTTATGAATCATAAGCTATAGTTATTTAAAATGAATTAAATTAACTACTTCCAATTTTAATTAATTTAAAATAAATTAAATTAATTACTCATTCCATAAATCCCGCTCTCATAATCAATAATTGATTATAAATCAAATTACTAAATCATTCTCTAATTACAAGAATAATTTAGTCTTTATTTAATTTCTAAAATGAATTATTCTAAATTATTCATAATTGAATAATATTTAATTACTTCCCTTATTTAATTATTCCTTAATTTACATTTCTTAATTACATCATTAATTATATTAATTATGATCTTCAATTTATATTCAATTACTTATTTAAATTAATTAAGTGATTAATCTTTACTTAAACACCATTATTAATCACCCCTTGATTAATAACAAACCAGTAATTAACTATCCTTAATTACTTATTAACAAATTAATCATTTCATGATTAATAAATTCCATAAATTAATCCTTTGATTAATTTCAAAAGAAATTACTCAAATTACTCTACTTACAAATCATCTTGTATTAACTTCATCAAGTAATGATCATCCGATTACTATTCTGAGTAATTATGCTCCATTACTTACATTTATATTGATTTATTTCTATTTAATTATCTTGTTGATTTATTATTCTCAAATAAATCAATTTCTTAATTACATTTCATTATTAATTATATTAATTAATGATTTCTATTTACATCTTCATTTATTTACTTATATTAAGAATACAAATCTTCAAATTATAAATATTAATCCTCTTGATTAATATCATACAGTAATTAATCATCCATAATAAATTACTTCTCAATAACACTCTTAATTAATTCCCTGATTAATTTTAAGTGATTATATTTCAATTACTTCCATTAACAACATCACCCAATTAATTACATCCCGTAATTATCCTTCAATTACTTCTCTAAGTAATTCGATTTCAAAATATCAGTTAATTAAACTAAATTAATTAACTCAAATTAAATCAATGTACACAATTAATAAGTAATTAATTTCTTAATTACTTTTCAATAAATAATTTCATTTAAAATATTAAATTAATTAATCTAATTAATTTATTACAAAATCAACCATATTAATTAATTATAACATAATCTGGTTAATGAACTTCATTAATAATTATTTAATTATTTCCTTCTAACATAATCAACTTATATTAATTATTAATTATGAATTAATTTACCATTTAAAAATCTAATCTATAGTTCTAAATCACATATTAGTTAATTAATTCATTAATTAACTTTAATTACTACTTTTACACTATAATTACTAGTTTAATTAATATCTATTATTAATTATTCTACCTAATTAACTTAAAGGCTGATGCACACAAATTCTAAAACTTCATAAATTAAGGCAAACCATTCTCATCTTTGATTATATTTTCACTTCCAATATGTTTAAAACATTTATTTTAATTTACTCTCTAATTAAAATCCAATGTATCATTAATAAAATTCTATAACTAATTTATTTTAAACCCCTTTGCCCACTCACATGATTTAATTACAATTAAAACTCATTTGAATAAATTTAAATTATAAAACTTTATTTTAGTTCCCAAATTTAGCTTTTCATAACTAAGTCCTGATCCCCTTGGTGTTAACTTGGCTGAGTACTTTCTTCAACCATTTATAATTTATTTTTGAATTTAACTCCCCTTTGAATAAACTTAAACATTTGGCACTTTTAAATTATTAAAATAATTTAAGTTTTGAAACTTATTTATACCCAACTTATTTTCAAAACTGACTGGAATTCACAGTTAAATTCTGATTTAAATCTAGATTTTAACTTTGATTTTAAATTTTAAAACAAAGTTTTAAAAACAGTTGAAACTGTTAAACAGTTTCAGGTTGTACAAAAAATATTGAACAAATACCACTACCGAGCCCCCCTGTGTTTGCTTCGAGTTATACGCGAGACCTCCCCGAGAAAATATACGAGCTGCTTCGAGTTTCTCACCAGGCATGCGCGAATGGAAACAAATTACAGAACCTGGAAACAACAGAACTTCACCTCCCCTCAAACCTGTCAGCGCCGCTCTTCCCCAACCCTGACCACGTGGCGACAAGAAACTCCGGCCATGAATGCATCAAAGATTGAGCTACCCCCTCACAAAGTTTCACGGCACTCGATCGCCTGATGGCGTCGAACAGAACCCAATACTTCGGCTACTACAACTAGATTATGAGCAGGTATTTTGCTCAAAATAAATTGTGTTCCAGATGAAAATTTTAAGTTGTTTTATCTTAACTAAATGCTTAGACTTAGTTTGAGATGATACAAACATCATTTGCTTGAAATTGAAGCGCAAGCATAAATCAGGGATGAAGTAAATAAGGTTTAATAGCAAAATTTTGTTTTACAGGGAGTAACAGAGAACAAGCATATGCATCACTGCAAGTTAGATTTTGTTCCAGGTAAAACTCAAGACTATATTGCTTTAAGTGTAATTCTAAACTTAAACTCATGAATTAACAAACTTAAATTATTCAGATCTCTAACTCTAACAAAGATTAGACGAATAGATTTACATTTTGATCAACTTTTAATTTTCTGAACTAAGAGTTACCTGAATACAACAGACAAGCATATTAACAAACATTTATAAACTCCAAATTTATCAACCCTATATATATAAACAAAGCATATTTCATCTCAGAGGTTTTTCACAATCAACAAATTAAAAGTTACTTAAGCTTTTAAAAAAAGAGTTACTCACCAATCTGCAGAGTAGAACAGAGATACTTTTGATAATGAAACAACTGTAAACTTCCTTTTTGCTTTCTTCCTGAATTTTGTTAAGTTTGAAATTGTTTTACTTTAGTTTTCTACTTAGTTCGAACTGAATATGCAGCTAACATATAGAAAAGAAAAGAGCAGGGTTATAATTATGTTTCATGAAATAGTGACAGTATAAAATAAAATCTTGTTTGTACAGTTTTATTCCAGAGATATTTTCATTTATGGTGGCTGATAGGAATACTTAATGTACTAAAATTTTTTTACATTAATTACTTTTTGTTTGTTAGCTTAAAGATATTTAATATTATCTTCCTACACAAGCTTCATACACATATACAGTTTGTTTATCTTAGCTACTGTCATTTGTTTTATTCAATTTTGGCCTGCACAATTTATATTTGTTCATGAATTTTGTTTGTCTTGATGCTTAAACATATACTTATATGTATATACTGCAGTTCATATGTGATAGTTTACAAACTTAAAAACTTATTTGTTTTCTAGTTTATTTGTTGTCCAGTTATATTTTAAAATGCATATGAATGTTGTTATGTTCTTTTAATTTAACTAATGTACTAACTTATATCTCTTTTCCAATTTATCTTGTATCTTGTATTTTTTTATTTATACATTTCACTTTATATTATAAAACACATGATCAATTTGAAATGATAAATAGAATAAATTATCTTTTTATTATAAGCTACATATTTAATAATGTATATTAATGTATTGTTTGACAAAATTATATGAAAACTCATATATCATTTTAAATTCATAATTTAATCAAACCCCACTAAAAAGAAAAGAAAACAAATCATTTTGTTAATAATTTAAATTTAAACTTAAGTTAAAATAAGTTTTCAAACTATTTATTTATTTAGCTTTGAAATGTTTATATTAAATAAAACACAATTTATAATTCACTAAATATATATTAGTATTTAAACATATTTTATTAATTAAATTTTAAAACAAATCTCTTCTATTTACAATGTATATAAATATATACATATATAAATAGAAAACAAACAATTAAATTTTTAACAGATTAAATTTATCCATTAGATATTTATTAAAAGAAAAGTATCAAATTTAGATTTAATTAATAAAAATATATCATATCAATTTAATATTTAATGCAGATTATTAAATTGATATTGCTAGAAAATTCCGGGTCGTCACACACATTGTCACTTGTTGTTTGCTAATTTTCTTTGGTGCACTGTTTTGGTTTTTCTGTTTGCATGCTTGCTTTTGTTGGCTGCGCACACGAGTTGGCGAGGCAGTGCACACGTGTATAAGTGTACACGTGTGAATTGCTGCCACTCATGATTACCTGTCCTTGATAAGAATACAAGTATATATCGGTGTGCATGGCCTTGTGAAATGTACAATGATACACTGTGCATGTCACATTGTTCGTGTATGATGAATTCAAATGTAAATGATGACGAACAACCCAAATAACTGAGGCAAATAATATTTTCTAAAATCCATATTTTATTTTGTGTTGCAAAAATATTTCTTTTTCAATTTTACCGCGTTAGTGAACATTTTTGCAGATTGCTCAGATGCTGGATTCTAACTGGAATGAAGTTAAAGATAAACTATGAGTGTGAGTGATATGTAGTGAGGAATTTATGTAAATTGAATTGTGATGTAATTAGAATCAAAATTGTATATGTATAGTGAGAGCTTGAATTTGTACTATTCAAAATTGTAATAAATATTTATTTGAATAAAATTTCTGTTTGAATTCAAATTCTGTGTATTTAATTTTATTCAACAAATATTTATTTAATCTATGAAAAATAAAATAGTACATTATCAAATACATTTAAACGAATGTATATATGTTATTATCATCAAACAAAAATCATATAAGTGCATATTCAACACGTATCATAAATTGCATTAGAAAAACTTAAGGACAATGGATGATGGTTGAGTAGTTGGTTGTAGAACTTGGATGAAAACATTAGTTCATTCTTTTATCCTTAAAGATTTTGGGAACGAAATCCCTTATGGAGGGAAGAATGTACCAACTTGAAATTTAGCCCATAATAATTAACTCGTTAATTAATGAAATGATAACATAACTTTGTGCAATTATCTGAATTGAGCTACGAGAGTTGCACCATTGTGCTCGTGGTAATTTTTTGGTCACTTTTCGTATATAGAATGTCAGAATCCGAGCTACTATGAGCAAGATACGAGACGAACAAGAAATCGAAAAAAACTATTGGGCTAGGTCGACCAAGAGGTTGACCTAACGACACCCTAGGTCGATCGACCGGTCGACCTAGGAGGAGGGGCAATCGACCGCCCGGTCGACTCGCCTTGGGTAATGAAGGAAGGAATTTTTCCTTCTCCTTGTGGCGTTCCAATTTTATAAGTCATTTTCATTCTTTCACCTCATCTGGTCCCTTCATACTTCTATCTGATGGCTCCTATTCAGCCTACGACGTGGTTGCATCCTATTCAATCCCTAAATCCAACGGTCCATGATCCACTTCTACACTTATAAATAGAACCCTAAACTTAGCACTCTTTCTCATTCTAAGATTTTCTCCAATTGGGTTCACCTTTTTACGAAGAACCCTAAACGGAATAATTTTCCAAGGAGAAAATCATTTTAGATTAAAATATTTAACAACCCCAAGTGGATCCGGGAAGGCCTAAAGGAAAGAGCTAAGGACTAGAGGTGAGTGATTGTAATCATTTTAGATTTCTTTAGGTAACTTAAAATAATAGTGTTCCCAATAGTTATAGTTTTACTACAATTTTTTGAATAACCCTTTTAGTAGTTTATTTACAGTTTTTAGAATTATTTTCAGTCTACTACTTTTAGCTATTCTTTTTAGTTAATTTTAGTTATTTCTGTCAAATAGCTTTTCCATTTATTTATAGTTTATTTGTAGTATTTTAATTTATTTACTGTTATTTATGCGTTATTTATATCTTTTTACTACGCTTTATATTTTCTTATATTTTCAGTTTTCTTTTATTTCTTCTTCTTCTTCACGTATAGATTAGAATAGATTAAATGCGAATATGGATTAAAATTACAAGAATACTGAAATAATAGAAGATAAGATGTAAATTGTAAAGACTGTAATAAAATTGGAATTAAGACTTAAATTGAGCCTCATAATGATATTGAGCCTAATTATAATATTGATGTTAGAGTTGGACTAATTAAAGGTAAATGGCCTTGTTATAATTTAGAATTATAACTAAAAAAGAGTATAAGATGAAAGGAGCTTATTTTTACACTTAGACCTTTGGTTAAGTAATAAGTATGATTATAACATAGGTTGTAACATCCCTATATTTCGTTCCATTCGCATCCACACATGCCAGATTTGAATCGCTCGAAACATCAGATTGTTAATATTATATTTAGCAAAACTTAGCATAAAAAGTAAATAAATCAATCACAAAATCACAGACACAGAGTAATATAACAATAAGTAGCGGAAACATATGAATAGTAGTTCATGAAGCAATTATATAAATAACAGAGTATGAAACAAACTGCAGTGGAAATCTATATACATAAAAGTTTAAATAAATAGTCAAATAACAAAATTTTAATATAATACATGAGTCACTGAACAACTGAAAGCTGAATAGATGTTGACTGAAAGCTGAATAGATGTAGATGGATCTCCAAGCGAAGCTCCAACTTCAAAGGCGAGTCCCAAATGCTGTGACACTCAGTCTGACCCGAGCATAAAGCAAAACACAAAACACTCGAATCAGGATTAACATTCTTATATCAATAAATCCAACTCAAGTGAAATATCACTGAAAAACAAATAACTCAAAGGATGTTTGGGATAACCATCCTCTAAGGATCCGTGGAACTATCTACTATGTAGTAATATATGCTATTATAATAACGTATATAGTAAGATAAACTATTAAAATAGTGTTAAGGCTTTACCCATATCCTCCTTAACACATTTTTATATAATGCCGTAGTCTATACAGTACTGTAAAATCCACCATAATAGTGGGCTATCAAGGAGCACTTTATAGGTACGACACAAAACAAACTCGTAGTGGTCTCGATAAGGTAGGTGACACGACACAACTAGGCAATGCTAGGGTAGATATACCAATTACACTTTCAGGCTGGTGGTAACACATAGTCCCAGCTACCGCCTATCTCGTCCAACACTCCTATGAAATCCGTGGGTGCACCCAATCAATCATAAAGTAATAGAATGGTATCGAAGAAGTGTGTCCGATCGGAGGAGCTACCTCACTTGGCCCATCAATTGCTCCTGTTTTAGTCATCTTAAGCTAACTCACAGGAGTCAGGTCCATGTAAATACCTCATTTAGGATCGTCGTCAACCATCCTACTTCATTCTGGAATCTCCACCACATATACAATTGTTAAAATGGTTTTCAGTATAGACAGAGAGTATAACAATAACAAATCCAGGTCTCTTTAACAACCAAACATTATTATAACACCATGGTCATTTCATTTCAAATAGTTTATACTTCAAATCCAAAATATCATATCCATTTTAAAACATATCAATACGAGATTATAACTCAGTTAAAATATATCCATTTCCAAAATCATAGCATTTCCCAAAATTATAACCTTTTCGAAATTATAAAACTTTGAAACTATAACACTTGGAAATCATAACACTTGGAAATCATGACACTTTGAAATCATAGCACTTTGAAAATCATAACACATTGAAATCATAACACTTCCACTTAACAGTTTATATATAGAAAATAGTGTGTGTGTGTATATATATATATATATAATAAGATAGTTATAAGTTAAAGTGGTTTATATAATAAGATAGTATATTAAAATAGTTATAAATTTAAAATAGTTTATATATTAAATGAATTAGTATATTAAAATAGTTATAAGTATAAAATAGTTTATATATTAAAATAATTAGTATATTAAAATAGTTAAATTAAAATAGTTTATATTAAAATAATTTATACAGTAAAATATTAAAATACTTCTTAACATATTTAAAAAATACTTTATATAATAAAAATAGTTTTTCTCAAATTTCATAAATCTATTTAAATCAACTCAAATTCCAAACATCCAATTTAATTCAATCTCAGTTCATCCATTTCAGTTCAATTCAACTTCTCAATAAACCAGTTTATATCGATTTCAAATATAAATTTGGACTACAAATTAAACCATTTCAACTTCAATAGATTTTAAAGCTTTAAATATTCAAACATTTACAATAACTCAATTTTGATAAATTTCCTTTATATTTCAAATTCAACTTTTCTATTATTTAGTTTTGAAATATTTATTTAATCAATCTAAAAATTATTTAAATAATATCTGAAATTACAATTTAAAAAAAAAAACTAAATATCCCATTTCAGTTTATTTAAATTTCAAATATCCCTTTATCACATTTATCAAAATCAAGTTATAAAATCATATCTTTAAAATCTCAAATTTAATCAATTTCATATCAATTTTATTTAAGTAAAATTCTTTAAACAAATACGATTCAAATCAATTTCAATTTATCTTCCCAACCTTAATTATTAAAATCGTTATATAGTCTATATTTGAAAATATAATTTTAAATAAATACTTAAACATATTATACTAATTAAACGAAATTTTATTAAATTAAATCTTTTAATTAAATTTATTTATTAAATCTGTTTATATATATATGAAATAGTAAAATTATAAGTAAAATCTTAAAAATTATATTTTCTAAACTAACTTATAATTTAAAATTTCCAAACATATAATTTTTTAAAACCTAAAATTTAAACCTTTATAAAAATAACATTTATATATATAATATCTTAAAATCAATATTTAATAAAACCATATTTATCCTTTCAAAACTTTGGAAATCATTTCAAAATATATACATAGACCTACGGTGCCTGTATATAATTTTCTATCCGATGGTCAAGTGATACAGATATTTATCATTTCAATCCGCAATTTAATTATCTACGGGTATATATACTTTCACCCCACAATCCTAAAATTCAATTCAATGAAATCACTTGGGTTTATCATTTCAACCCATAACGATTTTCTCCTATACTACAAGATCGTTCTGGTATGTATCATTTCAATCCATAGGGAATTCTAAATTAACAGGGAACTTGAGGAATGAGAACAGTGATGATAATAATATAACATATCAACAACAAGCATATATCATCAATAACAGATAAAATATAAACAACATATCATGGTGTCAGATGTCATAGGTGAACAGTTACAGAAAATGGCATGTCATATATATAGCAATTAAATAATTAGCAACAACATATTTCAATTGTGGTTTTAAATGAAATCAAATTTAATAAATATAAGAATGTTAATCATGAGTGATTGCTCACCTTTCGAGGTTAGAGAGACAAGAAGATGACATGAACACAGATACGCACATGGAACAACGACAAGCTAGGAATTGCTGCGACAAATTGGATAATGGGAATGTGAGTCAAGATGGCACAAGATCGATAAAACAAGATATTATTACATATGTTAATTTTCAAAAATCGATTTAAAACCTATGGTTAAAATAATATATATATATATTTCTTTTCAAATCAATATTTAATCCCAACACATATAATATATGTATATAATTAAGAATCAAATTCACACACATATATATGTTTATATATATACATGTATATATATATATATATAAACTAATGTATATACACATACATACAAACTTACAAGCATGTTATAATTTAATATCAATGGTGTTTAACATACTTTTAAAAACAACACTACTATAACATATATTCACTACATACCTATATATAAACAATAAAATGATATAGAACTTATATAAATTCATATATATAAAAGCAAATAGATCTTTAATAAACTTATAGAAACATATATATACTCAAATCAACATATTATATATATATAACTAATACAAATATATATGTATATGCAGACTTTGAACAAATATGCAAACCATACTTATACCCAGTTATATGAGACCAACTATAAACAATTTTTATATGCAAAACAATGTATATATACAAATCAGACGGCAACCCAATATATGCAAGCTAATATATATATATATATATATATATATATATATATATATATATGCATGCAAACACAATATATATAATTACATGTAAATGTATATATGCAGGCTACACTAACATATTATGCATATAAACTAATACATATATAAAAAACATATCCTAATTATTATACTATATATATATAAAATCAGATCATAATATATATTTATTTTTCTTTTATAAAACAAGGAGAAAGCTTTTATACATATATATACCGACTGGTAAAAATCATATAAATAACAGATTTATATAATTTTACAAACACATATGCTATATGTAACATTTAAAATTATATATAATACCTTTGCAAAGAAGAGGTGATGGAGGCAGTTGTAGAGGGAAGTGATGAGGGAGGAGCACTGCATGGTCACCGATGGTGGTCGAAAAGGAAGTGGAGATGGTGGACTCAGGTTGGTTGTTGGTCGCTGGCGTGAGGAGGCGCAAACGTGAGGGGTGTCGAGGTTGAGGAGGGGAAAGCTTATGGTCGAGGCAGGAAGTTCAGGGAGGATCGCAGGTTCTTGGGGTCGATGGTGGAGTGGAGGGAGGAGAGGTCACCGTGGGAGGGATGCTCGGCCATACGGTGGAGCTTGGCACTGTGTTCTGGAATGGAGGCAGAGGCCGAAGCTTGCATGGTGAAATAATGAAGGGAGGAGTGGGCTACCTCGAGAAGGAGATGGAATGTTTTCATAAAATGCAATGATCGATCATACAACCTTTACATATTTTTATATATTAACTGTAGAAGGCAAAAAGGGAAGAGGAGAGTTTATCGAATTCAGAGATCATTTAAAACTAGTGGCTGTTAGTTTGAATTGGTGGATATATTAAAAGTTGAAGGCTGTTGGTACAACACGGTTGGCAACTGAAAAGACAAAGGAAGCAAAAGGTCCAATATGGAATCGATACGAAAATCGTTCCATAGATTTCTCCATACCCAAACTTCAAGACACACAAATGAATATATTACGGAGATCAGCACGACGAAACAATCAAAATGATATACAGATATCAATGATATGACCATGCTTTCAAAACTCGATATTCGGTACCGAAAAAATGCTGCTAAAATGCTGGAATTAAGATAAACGGAGCAATAGCAGCCCAAATTTGGCGAAAAGAAATATGACGTCTCACTTAGAAGATGATTTATAAATTTATTATACAAAATATTCAGGTTTGGAAAATATTTTATTTTCATCAAATATTAATTGATTTTAAATAAAATAAAATTACACAAGAAAATAAACTTCCATATTCTCTGGTGAAAGTTTACCATTTGCTATGTTTGAATAGACGTATTCCAAATATCAAATTTTCATTTCCAAATTCAATCATTTAAAATTTAAAAAAGTTTCAGTTAATTACGTTATTAAAAATCGTTAAAATTTATTGGTCGTTACACTCTCCCCCATTCAAAGTTTTCATCCTCGAAAAGGAAGGAGGTAGGAGAATAGAAACAACCAGAAAGAAAAATAGATTTGATATATAAAATAAAACCATTAATTTATATAAATTTCATAAATTTTTAAATTGGTTTATATTCGACTAATTGATTTAAATTTATGGTATTTTCATTCAGTTGATTTAATTTCAATTTATTAACCTTTATTACAAAATTTCTTTTAAGACAAAATTTAGTTATTTAACTCATTTATTTAATTCATTTGATTTACATAAGTTAATTCACTTATAATTCAATCTTAACTATTCCTAAATTCATATTCGTTATCTTATTATTCAATTTATCTCAATTAACATTTTCTATAATCATAGATTTAGTGTATAAACACTTATTATAACCATCCAAATTTTTATTTAAAATTTCTTTAACATCATTTTATATTGTATACTATTCAATTACATATTCAACTTCTGAATAATGTCGGTAAGTTATATATGTTGCAATGCAACTGAGTATTATACAAGTTAAAAAATTCCTAATTCAATTTATTTCAAGTTTAAAAATATTTATTCAAAATTTTGGTTTCATTTTATAATCGAAATCATTCCTTAACAAAATTTAAGAATTAAATTTTCGATTCACTTCAAACCTTTTAGAGATAAATGCATACATACATACATACATACGTATATATATATATATATTATATATTCAAATCAAATCCATAAACATATACCTATATATATTATACATCAAATCATACTCAAGAAATTTAAATCAAATTCATTTTTCAAAAAAGAGCGTAGCAAAGCTACTTAGTGGTCTGTCTACTCTAAAACTCGAAAATGAATGTTGATGAAGCTGCAGTCATCGCCAAAATTATTATCTAGCGACAGAAGAGGAGAGTACTGATTTAAAAATTTAAGAATTCATTGGAAATGATTTCTGTTCAAAAATACTTTTGAATAATATACCCTAGGAATTTAAAACCAAATTTTCTAAAATATTGAAAATTGAATTCTCAAATTCTTAATTTAAATTCATTTAAATTCCAAATCAAATTATAACCATGTTTTATAATTTCATTTATTTATATGTTGGAATAGTCAATGATTTACAAAACAATAAATGATAATCAAATATTATCATTTCTAACAACCAATTCATTCATCTATTAAATTTTCAGAACTTATACTTACATATATAATATAATCGTAAAAAATTTATAATTTTGAAACCAATATTGTGTCAATTTGCTCTGTACAAGTGTATTGGAATTCCTATCGATAGCGTTGACTTGATGAATCGATCGAAACCCCAAATCAACCAAACAACTCAAATAACACATTATAAAACATTTTTATATTAATTACAAATACACTCCCTCACTCGATGATAAAAGAAAATGGATTTCAAAACAAAGATAGAGATCCAAATTAGAGGAACCCAAACCAAGAAGAATTTTGTCTAGAAGATAAGCTCGAAACGAAGATAAGATAATTAAATAACAAAAGAGAAAAGATGGATAGACTTATATAAATCTCGGGCGACCTTAATCGAGTCAACCTTGACTTCAAGAATAAGATCATTGTAGAATAAGATTGATCACAAAAGAATTACCCTGATTGTCTACTAGAGAAACTTTCGGGCATAAAAATAGATAACAACATCTAAATCGAGGAAACAAAAATCTTCGGTGAATTAATGTCTGGTTGTAAAGGAGTTTCACCCCTTTACAAATCATTCTAAGATTGGTGGGACCGTCATTTATTATAGAGATCAACTGAAACGAAGTTATGGGATACTCCAACATTAAGAAAAATGCTAGCAGGAAGAAACAAGAATGAATTTCAGAACAAAGGGAAAAGTTCCAAAATTCAAAGGACATCCGAATCAAAAAGGATGAGATTCAAGCTCGAACGAAGGTGTTTCTGCAATTAAATTTACTTTATATGTTAAGTTTTGCCTAAAACTAGAGCTCTGATACCAACTATAACATCCCGGTATTTCGTGCCATTCGCATCCACACATGCCAGATTTGAATTGCTCGAAACATCAAATTGTTAATTTTGTATTTAGCAAAACTCAGCATATACAGTAAATAAATCAATCACACAATCATAGACATAGAGTAATATAATAATAAGCAGCGAAAACAGATGAATAGTAGTTCATGAAGCTACTATATAAATAACAGAGTATGAAACAAAATACAATGAAAATTTAGATGCATAGAAATCTCAATGCATAGTCAAATAATAAAATATGAATATAACACCGGAGTCACTGAACAACTGAAAGTTGAATAGATGTAGATGGATCTCCACGCGAAGCTCCAACTCCAAAGGTGAGTCTCAAATGCTGTGAAACTCAGTCTGACCCGAGCTTAAAGCAAAACACAAAACACTAGAGTCGGGATTAACATTCTTATATCAATAAATCTAAGTCAAGTGAAATATCAAATGAAATACAAATAACTCAAAGAATGTTTGGGATAACCATCCTCTAAGGATCCTTGGAACTATCTACTATGTAGTAATATACGCTATTATAATAATGTCTATAGTAAGATAAACTATTAAAATAGCATCAAGGCGTTACCATTATCTCCCTTAACACATTTTTATATAATGACGTAGGCTATACAGTACTGTAAACTCCACCAAACCAGTAGGCTATCAGGGAGCACTACGTAGGTACGACACAAAACAAACTCGTAGTGGTCTCGATAAGGTAGGTGACACGACACAACTAGGCAATTCCAGGGTAGATATACCGATTATACTTCAGGTCTGGTGGTAACACATAGCCGCAGCTACCGCCCACCTCGTCCAACACTCCTATAAAATTCGAGGGTGCACCCAATCAATCACAAAGTAATAGAATGGTATCGAAGAAATGTGTCCCATCGGAGAGGCTACCTCACTTGGCCCATCAATTACTCCTGTTTTAGCCAGCTTAAGCTAACTCATGGGAGCCAGTTCCATGTAAATACCTCATATAGGATCGTCGCCAACCATCCTACTTCATTCTGGAATCTCCACCATGTACACAGTTGTTAAATGGTTTTCGGTATCGGCAGAGAGTATGACAATAACCGATCACGGTCTCTTTAACAACCAAACGTTATTATAACACCATGGTTGTTTCATTTCAAATAGTTTATATATCATATCCATTTTAAAACCATATCAGCACGAGATTATTACTCATTTAAATTCCATTTCTAAAATCATAGAATTTCCTAAAATTATAACACTTTGAAATCTTAACACTTTGAAATCATAACACTTTGAAATTCATAACACTTTGAAATCATAACACTTCCACTTAACAGTTTAGGTATATAAAATAGTATATATAATAAGATAGTTATAAGTTAAAGTAGTTTATTTAATAAAATAGTATATTAAAATAGTTATAAATTTAAAATAGTTTGTATATTAAATTAATTAGTATATTAAAATAGTTATAAGTATAAAATAGTTTATATGTTAAAATAATTAGTATATTAACAGAAATAGTATTTTATAGTTTATAGTAAAATATTAAAATACTTCTTATATATTTAAAATAAAATACTTTATATAATAAAAATAGTTTTTCTCAAATTTCAAAAATCGATTTAAATCAACTCGAATTCCAAAAATACAATTTAATGCAATCTCAATTCATCAATTTCAGTTCAATTCAACTTCTCAATAAACCATTTTATATCGATTTCAAATATAAATTTGGATTACAAATTAAACCATTTTAACTTCAATTGATTTCGAAGCTATAAATATTCAAATATTTACAATAACTCAATTTTGATAACTTTCCTTTATATTTCAAATTTAACTTTATTTAATTTTAAAATATTTACTTAGTTTACCTAAAAATCATTTAAATAATATCTCAAATTACAATTTAAATAAAATTAAATATCCCATTTCAATTTATTCAAAATTGAAATATCCCCTTAATCACCTTTAATCAAAATCAAGTTATAAAATCATATATTTAAAATCTCAAATTTAATCAATTTCAAATTAATTTTATTTAAGTAAAATTCTTTAAACAAATGCGATCTCAAATCAATTTCAATTTATCTTCGCAACCTTAATTATTAAAATAATTATACAATCTATATTTCAAAATATAATTTTAAATAAATACTTAAATATATTATACTAATTAAATTTTATTAAATTAATTTATTAAATCTGTTTATATATATATATTAAATAGTAAAATTATAAGTAAAATCTTAAAAATTATATTTTCAAAACTAACTTATGAATTTAAAATTTCTGGACATATAATTTTAAAAAAAAAATCTAAAATTTAAACCTTTATAAAAATAACATTTATATATATAATATCTTAAAATCAATATTTGATAAAACCATTGCTTTTCTTTTTAAACTTTGGAAATCATTTCAAAATATGTATATAGACCAACGATGTTCGTATATAATTTTCTATCATATGGTCAAGTGATACGGATATATATCATTTCAATTAGTAATTTAATTACCTACGGGTATATATCATTTCAACCCGCAATCCTAAAATTCAATTCAATGAAAATCACATGGTTTTATCATTTCAACCCATAACGATTTTTTCCTATTCTACAAGATCGTTTGGGTATGCATCATTTCAATCCATAGGGAATTCTAAATTAACAGGGAACTTACAGAGTGAGAACAGTGATGATAATAATATAACATATCAACAACAAGCATATATTATCAATAACATATAAAATATAAATAACAGATAATGGCATCGGTTGTCAAAAAGTGAACTGTTATAGAAAATGGAATATCATATATATAGCAATTAAGTAATTAGCAACAACATATTTCAATTGTCATTTCAAATGAAATAAATTTAATAAATATAAGAATGTTAATCGTGAGTGATTGCTCACCATTCAAGGCTAGAGAGACAAGAAGATGACACAGACATAGATACGCACACGGAAAAGCGACAAGCTAGGAATTGTTGCGATAATTTGGATAATAGGAATGTAAGTCAAGATGGCACGAGATCCATGAAACAAGATATTATTACATATATGTTAATTTTCAAAAATCAATTTAAAACATATAGTTAAAATAAAATATATATTTCTTTTCAAATCAATATTTAATCCCAACACATACCATCTATATATAATTGAAAACCAAATTCACATATATATAAACTAATGTATATACACATATATATAAACTTACATACATGTTATAGTTCAATATCAATAGTGTTTAACATACTTTTAAAACAACACTACTATAACATATATTCATTACAGACCTATATATAAATAACAAAATGATATAGAATTTAAATAAACTCATATATACAAAAGCAAACAGATCTTTACTAAACTTGTAGAAACATATATATACTCAAATCAACATATGATATATATATAACCAATCCAAATATATATGCAGACTTTGAACAAATATGCAACCATACTTATACCCAGTTATATGAATCCAACTATAGACAATTTTTATATGCAAAACAATGTATATATACAAATCAGGCCGCAACCCAATATATGCAGACTAATATATATATATATATATATATATATATATATATATATATATATACATAATATACATAATTAAAGCTAAATGTATATGCAGGCTACACTAACATTTTATGCATATAAACTAATACGTATATAAATAACATATCCTAATTATACTATATATATAAAATCAGATCATAACACATATATTTATTTTTCTGTTATAAAACAAGGAGAAATTTTATACATATATACTGACTGGTAAAAATCATATAAATAACAGATTTATGCAATTTTACAAACACATACAGTATATGTAACTGTTAAAATTATATTTAATACCTTTGCAAAGAAGAGGTGAAGGAGGCAGTTGCGGAGTGAGGTGATGAGGAAGGAGCACCGCATGGTCATGGGTGGTGGTTGGAAAGGAAGTGGAGATGGCGGACTCGGGTTGGTTGCTAGGCACTGGCGTGAGGAGGCGCAAAGGTGAGTGGTGCTGAGGTTAAGGAGGGGAAGGATTGCGGTCGAGGCTGGAAGCTTGGAGTGGATTGCAGGTTCTTGGGGTCAATGGTAGAGTGGAGGGAGGAGAGGTCACCGTGAGAGGGATGCTCGGCCATAGGGTGGAGCTTGGCAGTGTGGTCGGGAATGGAGGCAGAGGCTGAAGCTTTCCTGGTGAAATAATGAAGGGAGGAGCCGGCTACCTCGAGAAGGAGATCGTATTTTTTCGTAAAATGAAAAGCTCAATCATATAACCTTACATATTTTTATATATTAACTATAGAAGGCCAAAAGGGAAGAGGAGAGTCTACTAAATTCAGAGAACATTTAAAACTAGTGGATGTTAGTTTGAATTGGTGGATATATTAAAAGCTGAACGCTGTTGGTATAACACGGTTGGCAACTGAAAAGACAAAGGAAGCAAAAGGTCCAATACGGAACCGATATGAAAATCGTTCCATAGATTTTGCCGTGTCCCAAACTTCAAAACACATAAACGAATATACTACAGAGATTAGCATGACGAGACGATCAAAACAATTTACGAATATCAACGATA
Source organism: Allium cepa (assembly GCA_030765085.1). Taxonomy (NCBI): domain Eukaryota; kingdom Viridiplantae; phylum Streptophyta; class Magnoliopsida; order Asparagales; family Amaryllidaceae; genus Allium; species Allium cepa. Next base: position 198,595,730 of record CM060946.1, read on the forward strand.
CGACCATCCTATCAAAACTCGATATTCGGTACCGAAAAAATGCTACTAAAACGCCAGAATTAAGATAAACGGAGCAATAGCAATAGAATTTTGGCGAACGAAATATGACATCTCACTCAGAAGATGATTTACAAATTTATTATATAAAAATATTCAGGATTGGAAAACATTTCATTATCATCAAATATTAACTGATTTTAAATAAAATAAAATAACACAAGAAAATAAACTTCCATATTGTCTGATGAAAATTTACCATTTTCTATGTATAAATAGACGTATTCCAAATATAAAATTTTCATTTTTAATTTCAATCATTTAAAATTTCATAAAATTTCAGTTAATTACATTATTAAAAACCGTTAAAATTTACAGGTCGTTACATAGGTTATAATAAGAAATAGAATAGAGCGAGGCTTATTTTAAGACTTAGGACAGATAAATATGCACAAATAGTAAGAACAAAAATAAATTCTTATTTAAATAATTTATTTAATTTAATAAGTAAAGAATTAAAGTATCACCTGTTCCAAATAACATTTCCCTATTATTTCTATGGACGTGGTTTTTCACACAATCCTGAAGTGAGACGAGGGGCACGCTTATGTTGATAATGGTAGTAAATGGTCACTAAGTAGAAGTCCAAATCATGGGGATTTGTGCAAGGGGCTCAACTAGATATTGTTTGGATGACGGGCTAGTACCAACAGCATTTCCCCTATTATTTCTATGGACATGGTGTCTCACATAACCCTGAATTGAAACGAGGTGTCTCACATAACCCTGAAGTGAGACGAGGTGTCTTACATAATCCTGAAGTGAGATAAGTAGCACACATATGCGGGAGCTTGAGGTAATAAGAAGACCTAATAGATGGAACAACACGTAACATGAGCATGGTGGCGGTTACGCGTGCGACTTCCATTCGGGTGCACAGTAATCATTATGAGTTCTAAGCACTTAGTGTATGCCTTTCGTAGGCACCAATGTCTACTGTGTAGGGAGCTTTAGCTCCAGTCCATAGTAGATTCTATGGAGTAGCAGGTCGAGCAAAGGGTAGTATTAGGAATTCAGCCTAATCTAAGCGGGTATAAAAAACAAGTGCAAACAATCAAAGTTAATTTATTATGTTGATCCAATTAATTCTTATTTATTTCTAGCTTATTCCTTCTCTCTATTTCCTTTGTTTCCTTTTATATACTAGAACTGGTGTAAAGTCTATAACTTTTACTTTGCTTAAAGATTCTAGTAGTTACTATCATTCATCAGAGTTTTAGTCTGACCCACTCCTCTATTTTTCCATTTTCCTCCATAGGCAATTAGGCACAGGGATGGTAGACTGTAAGCATTTGGAGATTTCTTCAGAGGAGATTTTATCATGTATTTCTTTTCTTCAGTTTTAGTTTTTAGTTCTTTTTGTTGAGCTGGCATTTTATGAGGGATGTATTGTACTATGATATTATTGATACTATGGATTTTATTTTGCAAGACACGTAAGGTTATTTTGACATTTGATGTATTTGGTATTTGGCGACTTATTTGATTTATAAAGTAATTCTAAGGTTCTGTTCTAAATAAATTATTATTATTATTATTACTATTATTATTATTATAATTATTTCCACTATTTATATTTTTTTTCTTATGAATCTTAGTCTGTGCTAGCTTTAGTTATACCTATAATGCAACATGCCTTTTAGTGTGCTCCTTTGGGTATACTAGGGGGTGTGGGGTGTTACATTGGGTTTTTGGTTGAGATGGTGAGGAAGTTAGTAAGCGAGAGTCAGGGTTGGAGAAATAATGAATCGAGCACTTTCCCTAGTTGGAACCCGTTCACTGAGGAGATTATGCAAAGAGTATCTTAAGAGATTTGTGATGCGAACATATCCTTGTATAATGGAAAGACGGACCTGAGTCAGCACTTGATGAAATATGACTAGCATATGGATTCTTCCAAAGCGACCGATGCGGTTATATGTCGTTGCTTCCTAATTTTCCTTGACGAGGTTGTAACAATGTGGTTCAATCAGCTTCCACCAATATCCATATCATATTTTGACCAATTAGCATGAAAATTTATCGAGCAATTTCATTTGCACACTTCTCGTCCCAAGGATGTAATGTCATTGCCATATCTCTTCCAGGAGACGGGAGAGTCATTAAAGGATTTTTTGAGTAAACTCCACATGAATGTGATAGACATAACTGATGCATGTGGAGACATCATTTTGATGTCATTAATAAAGGGGTTCATCGTAATACCAATTTTGGGAGATGGCTAAAGATGAACCCCCGTCAACCATGGATGTATTATATAGTAAAGCAAACCAATTCTCGCATTTAGAAGAGGCAAGTGCTATCTCCAATAAGGCTGGTGTCGGGCAACCGATTGAAGCTATCAAAAGTAATGCTGTTGTAAAATAGTCTAGATGGAGTTTCAAAAGTGTCGATGCGAGTGTTGAAAACCAGGGTGATGACTAAAGAAAGAATGGAAGTGGGGCCAAAGATCGAAAATTTAACAATAGGACACGTCCCAGTTTTCCAAAATATGACAACTACACTGAGTTGAGTAACTCAATTGAGAATATAAAGCTTGTGACCTAAGGTAATGAGCATTACAAGAAACCGGCTCCGAGGGATTCAACTAGGAAGGAAAGGAAATTTGGAAAGTATTGAGGATTTCATAAGACACATGGTCATAACACAAATGAATGTAGGCACTTACGTGATGTAATTGAAGACTTGATATTAAAAATGAAATTATAACAGTTTTTGAAAGCCCCCCAGGATGGAGGGCAAGGAAGTTCTGATCTCCAAGGACTGTCATTCCAATAGGGGCAAGCCAAGACTGGTGATGATGAGCTTAGGTGGCTTGAGAAGAGATTAATAATTAATACCATTCATAAAGGACCACAACCAACGGAGAAGGGTTGGAATGAATTGGAGAGATATGCGAACGCTCTAAAGTACGCTACCGAGAGTTGTTTTGCCATCGAAGACGGAGCTCTAGCAAAACAACTCAGAACTATGACTGATGACATTGTGTTTCGAAATAGGGATGCCAATGGAGTTGAAGCCCTAACATTGGATTCCTTGGTGATATCGGCTATGATTGGGATGTTGATTATAACAAATGTGCTGGTTGACTATGGCTTCGGTCAATATTCTGTTTAAGAAAGCTTGTGATTAGAAGATGTTGGATGGTAGGGATGAAACTGAGTAGAACTCGTATCCAAGGATTTAACGAAGCGATGAAGGAGCCTATTAGATTTATTGACTTACCGGTGGTACTAGGAGAAAGTAAACGCAAGAGAGTGTGGGTTGTGACCTTCATTGTATTGGATATTTTGTCTACCTATAATGCATTTTTGGGGCGATCAACTCTAGCATTTTCGAGCAGCCATTGCCTTATAGTGCTTGATGATGAAATTCCCGACAGAGAATGGAGTGGGAGTTATGCAAGGAGACCAGGGGCTTGGACGTGAATGTTATGTCCTAGAGATGAAAGAAGCAAGGCGACGTGAGAATGGAAAGGATGTGGAGAAGACTCTCTTAACTCTTTGGATGCATATCAACCACCACCTAAGCCCCGGCTCAGGCAGCAGTTCCATAGAAATATAGATCCTAGGAAAGAGCTAGAGGATGCAAGGGCGGCTTTTGTAGAATTAACAATCTATATCCTAGTTAGTCAGGACGATCCTATATGGGTCCTAAAGATCGGATATCAACTCGGTAAAAGGATGATGAAAGAATTAACTGGTTTTCTCTGGAAAAACATGGATGTGTTCACTAGACACATTCCAATATGTGTGGAATATTTTCGAAGATGGCGCACTGCACATTGAGTGTGAATACCAAATGCATTCCTATGAAACAAAAACGCAACAGCTTAGGTCCGGAGAATTCCGCTGCACTGAAAGAAGAGGTGGATACGTCGAGGAACAAACGTACCATCCGAGATGCTCTATACCCGGAGTGGATATCCATTTCGGTGGTGAAAAAGTCAAACGGGAAGTGAAGAACATGCGTTGACTATTCCGATTTAAATAAGGCATGTCCTAAAGACAGGTTCTCGCTCCTAAAAATCAATCAACTAATAGAATCGACCATTGAACATGAACTGCTATCATTCATGGATGCTTACTTGGGCTATAACCATGTTTCAATGCACGTCCCAAATCAATAACACACTGGCTTTATAACTGAGACTGTATTGTTATCCTATAATGCCTTTTGGTTTAAGAAACGCTGGAGCAACTTTGCAAAGGCTAGTGAATTCAATTTTAAAGGAACAAATTAGGCATTCAATAGAAGTGTACATGGATAATATACTTGTAAAGTCATAACGATGGATGAACTATGTTGATGATTTGGCAAAGATGTTATGCAAATATGGTATGAAGCTCAATCCGCTAAAGTGTTTGTTTGGGGCTGCATCTAGAAAAATCTTGGGTTTCATAGTGAAATCAAGAGGAATAGAAGTCAATCCGAAGAAGATTCGGGCACTAAGGGACAAAGAAGCCTCGAAATCAATCAGGAAAGTTCAAATTTTGAATGGGAAGGTCGCTGCATTGAGCCGTTTCATCTCCAAAGCCACTGATAAGTGTATCCCTTTCTTTAACGTCATCAAGAAAGGGGAGAGGAACTTTTCTTGGACATAGGAAAATATAGATGCTTTCTAGGATCTAGTAGATCACTTGGAAAGGCCTTCCATCCTATCTAAACCGCTAGAGGATGAGGACTTGTCTATTTATCTGGCAATGTCGGTGCATTCTTTGAGTTCCGCACTTGTATCTCAGGAGTCCTGAATCTAAAGGTCGGTGTATTACATTAGCAAGCAATTAACAAGGGAAGAGAGGAGTTACCCAAAGCAGGAAAATTTTGTCTACCGCCTATTGATCACTTCAAGCAAACTTCACCCTTACTTGCAAGCTCATCCAATCAAGGTTCTTACCGACCAACCTTTGAGACAGGTCTTGGAACGACCTAAGACTTTTGGGAGGCTATTGAAATGGAGCATTAAATTAAGCTAGTACACCATTACATATCATCCCTAGAGGGCAATCCAAGGGCAACCGTTGGCAGACTTCAAAGCCGAGTACACTACACAAGATGATACTCTAGAGAGCAGTAGAGAGCAGAATGCTAAGTGGAAGATGTATACCAATGGTGCATCCAAAGATCATTTTCTAGGTTTGGGGTTGTATTGATAACCCCAGACGAACGCTCGATTTGTTATGCTTTGAAACTCGATTATCCAACAACAAACAACAAGAAAGAGTATGAAGCTTTGATTACTAGACTTAAAATTATGAGGGAATTGGGAGTTAAAACTTTTCATATCTTTTCCAACTCGTAACTATTGGTGAGCCAGGTTAGAAAAGAGTTTTAGGTCAAAAGAGCGAGACTAGATCCTTATCTTAATAGGGCCCTTGAGTTGTTTAATGATATTGAATGGTACACTAAAACGCATATTCCTTGAAACGAGAATGCAAAAGTCGATTCATCGACCAAGTTGGCTAGTTTAGGAAATGCATAAATCATGGACTGGTCCCGGTGGAAGTATTGTCAGCTCCGAGCATCGATCAGATGGATGTCGATTAGATATTGGAGGCTAAGTCTAAAAGGAGCATGGATGACTCCAATCAAGAATTAATTGCAAAAGGGAACACTTCTTGATGGAAAGAATAAGTGATGATGGCTCCTTCGCCAGACTTCAAGATACATTATTCTGGAAGGAATGTTTTACAGAAATGGGTTCTCCATCCCTCTACTTTGGTATGTCACTAATGATAAAGCCAAGCGAGCTCAGAGAAGCGCATGAGGGGCTTGTGGTGATCACATCGGAGAGCAAACTTAGCAAAGAAGATTCTTCGCTATGGATACTTCTGGCCAACAGTCAACTGAGATGCAGTAGATTACACCAGAGAGTGTGATAAGTGCTAGAGGTTCACAAAGATTCCTAGTGTCTTGCCTGCAAGGATTACACAGATGGTCAGTCTCTAGCCATTTTGCTGTTTGGGACATCGATATCGTTGGTGTGCTGCTAGTATCTATGGTGGCACGAAGTATGCCCTCGTTGTTGTTGATCTATTACGAAGTGAGCCAAAATGGAACTGCTAACCACGATCATGACTAAGAAAGTGATTAACTTCGTAGTCAAAAAACATTATTTGTTGCTTTAGTGTCTCATAAACAATCATCTTTGACAATGGAACTCAACTCGATAGCACCGAGTTCAAAAATTTCTGCCGCCGGCACGCATTGCAAAGATATTTGTAGTGGTAACACACCCTCAAACGAATGGACAAGTAGAAGCTATGAATAAAATTATCAAGTCCAATCTCAAAAAACGATTGGAGAAGGCCAAAGGCAAATGGGTCGACAAATTACCATTAACACTTTGTGCTTATAGAACAACCCACAAGTCCGCGACTATAATGACCCATGATTTCAGTCTTTCGAATTTGGAATATTTAATTGGTTTTAGATATTGAAAAGTTAATTTTATAAGTTAAACACTTAAATTTCAAATATAGCGATTTATTTGAAAATTGATTTGTGGAATTTAGTAATTGGAATTGTTTAAATAATTAAATCTGGAATATAATATGAATAAAAATGATTTCGATTTAAATTTTATTTAAATAAGAATGAAGATGGTAAACTTTTGAATTTGAATTAAAAATGAAACCATTTTTCATAATAATTTATTTTAATTAACGTATGAAAATAGCCTTCCAGGACATTGTCTCGGGTTTGGACGAAACTAGTTCCACTAGATCCGTAATAGCAAGTTACTATATGCCATCAAATTTCATGGTGATCGGGCATATTGTTTAGTCATGTGAGCTCGGAACGCGCAAAAATTAATTAAAGGAATCTAATTTACTATAATTTAATTTTGAAAGCTAACTTCTGCAGATGAGGTAATTGGATCTCGGTACTAGTCCCACTGTGCTTGGAGTAGGCATATTACATATAAAACGTCAGGCGACACGCCTCATTTGGAGTTCAAAATTTCAATGCGCGAATAGTATCACAATATTTTACTCTAAAGGACTTGAGTATTTCATTTTGCAAAATTCTAAAATCAAATATGTAGCCACCATTGACGTTTCTCCATCCTACGTTCGATAATGCAAGCAACGATCGGGGACAAATTAGGGTAAGCGCTTAACATGAAACTGGTGGAGCTCTTCACCGCAAATTCATCCATGGTGACCGATCATCGAATGGTGAAGAGTGGCAGCGGCAAAGTCAAAATGGACACTGCAATGTTACTTACCACTTTCTGGGGAGAGGTGGCAATAGGGCCAAAGAGATCAGTGGCGATGGGTAGCGGCTGGATGAGGCGACCTTCGACGTGGATGCGGCGACGAGCGGCTCGATGTGGCTGCAGTGGTGGCTGATGAAAATCACAGTCGAGTTTGGGTTACGGTCCTGGGTTGTGAACGATGGGAGGGAAAGGTAATTAAGGGTTTGAATTTAATTAGTTTAAGTAAATTAAAATTTTAAATAATCTCAAATGTTCTAACGGACGTATCTTGTTCATAAGAGGTCGGATTTGAATGCGATGAGTTGCGTTGCGCTAGTTATAGTGAAATCTATGATATAGAGTTAGATTGGATGTATTTGGAGCTAGTAGGAATTTGGACTAAAATTGAACGCTTGTTGGATTTTTAAAACCAGAAAGCTTCAACGACAACTGGAATTAAAGTTAGCTAAAGCCACCTCTCTGGCACACTTATATTTCTATATAAATATGGATAAATTTAGTGTTGATTGTTTGTTGACTATTTGGATGATTTACTATTTTATTGGTTGGTTTGAGTATATTCCCGCCCTTGGCGGATGAGACAATATTATGTTTTCGTGTATGAGCGGATGACTCTTTGTATACGATCACGCCTTGAAGCGGTTGATTTATGTTTTATGATTATATACTTTATGTAATGTAAGGGGATAGGTTGGAGGGATGCAACTAGATTCCTCGCACTGTTGATTTAATTTTCATATATTTTGATGTATGATGTTTTGGATCCCGTATTTGATGACATCGATATGATTACCCTTATTTAGTGCTTTAGTTGCACCAAGCCTTATTTTTGGTATTTTAAAATACTATAAAATAATGTTTTTGATTTAAAAGGGATTTCAAAGTGGTTTTGAAAGTATATATGTTTTACAAAATTTTAAATTTTCAAAAAAATTTTTATTTTAAATAAAATACAAGTATGATTTTTGGTATTCTAAATTAATTGTTTTTGCGAAGCATGTTCAAAAGAGATTTTTGAATAGTTTATATAAAGGATTTATAAAAGTGATATTTTGTAACTAAAGAAATAGATTTATAAACAGAACATATAAATATATATAAAATGGATTTGTAATCAATATTTGGCAAATTGATTTATAAATGGGATTTTATAAATAAAAGAGATTTATAAAGAAATGAATTTATAAATATAATTTTATAAATAAAGAGATTTTATAAAAGTAAGTTTTATAAAATAAAAAGGAGATTTATAAACATAGTTTTATAAATATGGAAATGATTTATGTTGAGGTTTAAATATGGAGTTAACCGTTTTAAAAGTGGTTAATATTTTCAAATAAACGTTTGGAAAGTGACATTTCCAAATGGAATTTAAATGGTTTTTAAAAAGTGATTTAGAATGTGTTAAGTGGCGAAAACATGGATTTCAACATTTATTGTTGTAATAAATGTTTTCAAGGAAAGTGAGAAAGGCATGGACAATAATACTATTGTTATAGTAGATGATTTCTAAAAGGAAATGTTTTATATAGCATATGGAATATATATATGTAGGATCGATTTCACCCTAGACGGGGAGGGGGGTTGAATAAAGAGGTACTAATAATTATAAAAATCAATAGTGAAATATATAAAATAATTGCAGCACGGATAATAGTAGAAAAATAAAAGAAGAAATAGAACAACACAGATTTACCTAGCTTCGGCAAAACCCTGCCTACATGTTGTCCCCAAGGTTTCTACTAGAAATTAAGTAGTCAGATGCTTAAACACGTAAACTTGCGACACCCACTATTGGCTAACCTAACTCTACACTCAAAACCCTACCACAACTCAGCCACCGAGTTATGAATTCTCGAATTACACCACCATAGTTCGTCCCCTAGTCACATGACTAGAATTTTGTAAAAGTTTAAAAGTAAATTAGGAAATAAAAAACAACTTAAAAACAAGAAACCCTAATTTTAAAATAAATCCCAATAATATTTAAAAAACCGGCCCAAAGAAAATAGTGTAAGAATGTGTCCCCTTTTCTTTTTCTGTTATCGACCGCTTTCTCATTCGTTCAATTCCTTCGTTCATTCCTCTTCGAGAAATTAGGGCTTTTCGAAATTGAAGCTGGCGATTCCAGTTGATCGATTGAATAGATGCGTTGATTGCTTTATCGATCGATCATCTTACTTTGACTTCACTTGGCTGCTTCAATTCATCGAATTTGATTTGAATAATCCTGATATGTGATTTCCTTTATTACTCTCGATGATATGCTTGAACTCGATGATTTTAATTGCTGATGATGTTGATGGTATTTGTAGGAAATAAAACCCTAAATTATCGTTCAGTTGAATTAGTCTGAATTTTAGCTCGACTGTTCGATTTTACTTGAATACGTGTGATTTGTTTACACTGGTTCAATTCGTTTATTTCTATGCTTGATTATCATGGCTTGCGTTTTCTTTGGATTTTGTTCCGTTCTTTTTTTGGATTTGACTTCGGCCATTTGAAATTGTGATAATCTAGACTCTTTCAATTTTTGTTAACACCTGGTTTTTACTCTGACTTGTTCGAACTCTACCTTGGTCATCATGGCTTTGATTCTTTGGCATTTTGAATTTTTGTTGACTGCTATTACATTCTCTAGTTTATAAGTTTAAAACTTATGTTGAACTTGGTAGCCTTGCATTCCGCTCATGTACATGTGCATGATGTATGTTGAGTAAATTGAACTGCTTAATTCATTTTCTGTTTAGTGGCTTTGAGCATTGCCTCTGTTCTATCATGCACTTGATGTTGCCTGACCTATTTCCTTGTTCACTGGTCTGTTGCATTTGAAACTTTGAACTGCAATCGTCTTTGTTCTAGTGCACTTATGTTCATCATGTAGTCTGCTTGGAGCTTATTGACATGTTGGGTTGCTCTGACCAGTTCATTGCATTCATGTTGCCATGTTCATTTGTGTTCTGGTCTTCATGTATACTTGAAACTGAAATGCTATGCACTACATATATATATATATGTATGTATGTATGTATGTATGTATACACACACACATATATGTATACATGTATGTGTGTGTGTATTTATGGTGATGTTGATGTATATGCAAGCTCCATTTATTTTGTATTATTTTCTGCCCTGGTCTTGTTCATTTGATAGTCTGACCATTTTGCTGTTTCATTTGAACTGTACTATTGAGGCTGTGTTCATTTTGGTTTTGTATCATTCTTTCTGGACTGGAGCTTGTTGCAGTCTGATATGCTAACTCGAGTTACTTCGAGTTACACTACAACTTTTACTCTTGCATGGTTGTCTTAATGCATTGCATCATGTGCTGCCTTGCGTTTAACCATTTGCAAATGTTAACAATTTCTTATATTGAAGTTTGGTTTTGCATTTTATTTTCACTTGAAGTTAACCTATTTTGATACTCAAGTTTTGTTGCTCTTTGGTGTTGACGATTTGCTTAGTTGACTACATTTTGGTCTGGTTGAAGTTGTTGTTAGCCTGGTTGTCACATATGCATATTTGAAGTGTTGTATTGAGTCACTTCTGGTTATCCATTTTGAAGTCTGGTGAATTGTTTTTGCATATGAACTCAAAGTGCTTTCTATCCTAGGTTTTGTAGTCTGTCCTGAGTTTGGTTTCACATGTTTTCAGTTATGAACTTGCTAGTTTATTTTCTCTGCTGCCTTCTTTCTTGTCTTTGGTCTTGGCTATTTGATTCATGTGCATAGCATATATATGTATACATGTGAGTATGCATATGTATGTATATATATGTTTGGGTCTGTTGCACCATGTAGTTTGTTGTCTTATGCATGTTGAAGCTTAACTTGCATGTGGTTGTTGTGTTTGGTCTGGACTTCATATTCACTGACTTGGTATTTTTGATATTTGAGTTCATTGATGACATGCATCGATGTATGATGTGTACTTTATTTTTGTTGCATGTTTACTTAAGTTTTGTACTTGACAATTTTGTGTTGTTTTTGTGTTGCAACTGTGTTGAATCCAGCCTCGGCTCGGCTCGGGTTTGACCTTGTGCTCACCTGTCCCTGCATTTTTATCAAGTGTACATCGGTGTGCATGGCCTTGTGGCATGTACAGTGATACACTGTGCATGTCACAAGTTGTTCGTGTAGATGAATTAAAAATAAATGATGAAGAGGAACCCAAATAATTGAGGCAAATAATATTTTCAAAAACACATTTTATTTTACACTGCAAAAATATTTCTTTTTCGATTTTACCGCGTCAGTGTTTATTTTGAAGATAATTCAGATGCTGGATTCAAATTGGAATACAGTTGAAGAACAAATATGAGTGAATGAGTGTTATGTGGTGAGGAAAGTTATGTAAATTGAAATGTAATTGAAGTTGTGTTGTAAATGAAATTGTATTGTAGAATGACAAAGTGTAAGTGTATAGTGTGAGTTTAAAATTGTACTATTCAAAATTGTAATAAAATATTTATTTGAATGAAATATTTGTTTCAATTTAAATTCTGTGCTATTTATTTTATTCGACGAATATTTATTTAATTATGTGAAAGTAAAATAGTACAATAAATAACACATTTAAATGAATATATATATATATATGTTTGTTATCATCAAACAAAAATCATATACTTGTATATTCAACAATATACATATATATTCTATATTTGATGTTATTATTCGAGGTGTGTAACTTCTATCTAATTAGAAGTTAAGAAATTGTTTAATCAAGGTATAAGAGGTAATGATACCCCTATTTGAATGGGTTCATTGTTAACTAATAAATAGTTGAAGTTCGACATCGAAGATTAATGTTAAGTATAACTAGTCGAATCCCTATACTTATGTTTTTAGGTTGTCGTAACGATGTTTTATGTAACATTCATTTTGACCTAAATAAAGTGCTTTTTGAAAGAATACTTTCCTCAAGATATATATACACACACACACACACACACACACATACATATTTCCGTTTTAAGTATATTCAGATATTTTATAAGTGTTGAAAATGAAATGGTTTGTGAATATACTTATACCGTTGATATAAGTATATGGAAATGTTTTCCAATATCAAAAGATTAAATTGGTTTTGAGAGTATATCTTTTTAAAGATATTTTGAAATAAATATTTGAAAAGTGATTTAATTAATAAAGGATTAATTAAATGGGCCTAGCGACTGCTTATGTGCTAGATTATATTTTTGGCTAATTTTTGGTTCCTTGACTTGAAGTGAGAACTAATTAGTCGTACACTTAGTATGTAGCCAGCTGTGTAAGCTTGATTATCATTTGGCGTAAAGGATGATGATTTTATTAGTGCGGAGTGACTTTGGTACTCCAATCTACCGAGCTTCCTTCTTGGCCGAAGCATAGTAGTTGAGAGTTGGAAACATGATAAGTCCACAAGACTTGGTTTCTATATGAGGTTGAGGGTCTTTTTATCGATTGTTGGTTCAGACAAACCGAGATCGGATTTATCTGAAAACTACTTTGTACCAATATATGCATTCGAAAGTGCAGATTGCTGAAGACATTGATTTTGAAGACGGAAATCTTCATGATGCAGGGAAACTTGCCATTAGACCCACGATGCATATTATATATGTGTTAGCTGTAGTGCTTCATCATGAAAATATTTTATATGCACGTACTACTCGCTACTAATTCTAGTGGTAATTTCGGATAGGATTTATAGGAGAGTTCCTTCGGTTTGTCACGTGCCTGGATAGCTTGTATGGATGAATGTCTGACATTGCATTTCTATGAACCATGTACATTGGCTTTTACAAACATACATCTGTTTAGTGGTGTAGTAAGTAACTCCCTTACACGTAACATCCTTCTCCGAGACGTACGAGTTCAGAGGTTGTACTTTTGTAGAAACCAAATAATGTGTTGTTGGAATTGGCAATATGGCATTCAAAGTGGAATGTGCTATATGAAAGGTAAACATCACCTTAAGCCTCACACCTTGAAGATGATACGGGTAATGAAGTGGTCTGACTTGTAATTCGGGCTATCTATTGTACGAGTATGGAGGTGATCAGTGGAATATAGCCCTTAAGGCATTTATGTCTTATGGACATGCATTGGAGGCTTAATGGAAAATGAGTATAGCCACCGAGTGATACGTTGTTCCATAGTAGTTTATCCAACATAGTTCGGAGGCTTGCTTGAGATAAGTGAATAGCCACCAAAGTGCTAATTGTTTATATGTGGATTTTGGAGGAAACGGCCACTAGTTCCCTATCATGTTGGAAACCTAATCCCAATACAAGCTTTCATTTTTAATTGTAGAACATACTATGCTGGAATTTAATTAATGTAACAATTCCGGCTATATTTAACATTATTTGAATATGAGACACTTGTATAATATAACATAATTTGATATGAAATGTTCTGGTTACCGTAAGGTAAAGACCCATCCGTGTTTATGTACAGTGTGCTCTTACGAGATACCTTTGTTTTGAAAAGTATTAATAATGTTAAATCTAATTAATATGTGTTTTCTTATGCTGGTTTACCAAGCTAATACATGCGTTCTTCCCTTTCAATGCTCGGGTTAGATCATGTATATTTATAGTTCGGTTTGGATGCTTTAGAGTTCCCAAAGATGAGCTGGAGGTCTTCAAGTCATATTCACATATATACTTATTTTCCACTGCATTGGTTATTTTAATTATCAGCATTTGTCAGTATTGGTTATCATAATTGTCCAGGCTGATGATTTGTTATTCATATACTCTGATTTGATGTAAGTATATTACAGTTTCTCTTTTGTAAAGATCATTGGTTTATACTATATGTTGTTCCACTATGATTGTCAGATTCTGTGCTGTTTTAGTTTTTTTCCCTTCTTCTTCTCTACTTTTCTTCTTTCTTCCTTCTTTCCCATAACTATCCGTCTTTCCGTTCAATTTGGGTTGTACATGTATGGTTTATTGTCAGCTCAAATTGTGTGGATTTGCAGGTCGTTACAATTGGTATCAGAGCTTAGGTTAGCGAACACCAAGGCTTTGGTGGGGGTACTCATCACATATAGGTTCAATAGCACGGTAGAATGAGTTTGATTATGTATATATGAGCATGTATTTGTTAGTGATATAAAAATGTTTTATATTGTGTTGATTGATCTATTGAGTAACTTATGAATTCTGACCAATACAAGCAATTAACATTATAGATAGGGAACTCTAAACACTTGAATATGGAGATTGGACATAGTGTTGTTTTGAAATTGGGTAAATAAAATAATTTTACCTTGATTATATTTTATATATAAAGGAATAATTTTTCAGAAATTAATGTAGTATAAATGGTGTGTTTCGTTGTTAGCGAATAATAATATTTAATTATTATCATTTTTTATTTGTGTTCTAATAAAAGTTGTCATTGTTATAATGTAAATAAAGATACACAATTAAGAAATAGTTTTATATAATCAAAGTGAAATTATTATATATAAGGGAAATTATAAATGTGATTGTAAATAAAAAGGTTTAAAAAGCTATGAATTTGAGAATTTAAATCCTATTGATTTTGAATTTTTTTTCAAAGTTTTGAAGAAATAATAATGATATTATTTAGAAAGTATTTTGATTGTAAATATTTAAAAAAATATTAAAAGAGATAGAAAGCACTGAACTCACTTTAATCGATGGAAAATAATTTTGGTGATGACTGCAGCATTATCGATATTCATTTTTGAGTTTCTAAGTGATGGATTTTTATCAAAATGATTTGATATTGAAATTTTGTTTTGGTAAAACAAGTTTTGATTTTAATTTCCTAAGTATAATTTGATATACAAAGTAGTTATGTGTATACATAAGATTTCAAAACAATTTTTGAAATAAAATTCAACTCAATTAAAGTTAAATGAAATGTACATGAACTTGAGTTATGAAATGAAATTTAAACTTGAGTTATAAAATGATTATATACCATAAGTTATAATTGTAGAATGTGAATGAACTTAAGTAAGGATTTATGAAATTATAAGTAGATAAGTTTATAAGCTTATAAATTTGAGAAAATGGAAAGTAAAACCAAATTTTAAAATGGTTGAACATTTTGGTTAAGCGAAAAAAAAAATCTGAAACTAAAATGAAATCAAACTTGAGTTAAGTTAAATAAAATGAATTTTGAAATGAAATTTGACTCTAGTAAAGGTAAAAGAAGTGAATTAATGATATGGATTTAATGAAATTGTATTTGATTTGAAACA
Organism: Allium cepa; assembly: GCA_030765085.1. Taxonomy (NCBI): domain Eukaryota; kingdom Viridiplantae; phylum Streptophyta; class Magnoliopsida; order Asparagales; family Amaryllidaceae; genus Allium; species Allium cepa. The sequence continues at coordinate 198,611,241 of CM060946.1, forward strand.
GATATGAACTTAAGTTGTAAAGTGAAAATAAACGTGAGAAGTGTAAAAATGTTTATAATAAACTTAAGTAAAATTTGATGGAATTGTTCTTAAGTGATATTAGTATTGAAAGAAATATACTAAGTAATAAATAAATGTGATTAAAGCAATATGAATAATGATTATGAATAAACGAATGTAAATAAAAGAATCTGAATAAAAAAGAATGGGATATAATAAGAAACTATTTGAAATAAATACGTCAGTTGTATATATTATTTTATGTACATAACTGTTCGATCTAGATTCAGATAAATGATTTCGAGATGATTTACATCAGTTCGAGTTAGAATTTTTTCACTCGATTCTTGATGGCGAACACTGGATATGGATTTTTGATTGATTCTGCGATTCTTTATCATAGTATATGGCCTAAGGAGAATGACAGTTTCTTATCAAGAAGCCGGATCTGAGTTTGCACTAAAGTGCTCGTGTGAACAATACTAGTTCGAAAGTGGAATTGTGGGACCGAGCGAGTGATCAGGTATGGTTTCGCGTATGGATGGTATATGTACATCATAAGGGCTTTAATAAATTAAATGTTAACATTGAAAAATGTAAATCGATATGGTTATGAATTGATTGGATGAATATTATTTGTTAGATGGTTTCTCTTGTTACATTTGTTACATTCGCATATAGTTTTTGTTTTGCTACATGTTATATATTGATATTACATTCCTATACTTGTTCTTATTGGTTGTTGAGTGTTTAGTAGGTGCAGATGGTATATGCTTCGCATTTGGAGCTCGCTTTTGCATTATATATTGATTGTATATGCTTGCTTATACTAATAAAAGGTACCTATCTCGGATTACATATCGCATTTTTATTTGTTTTCCCTAGGGGATGTCTCATCCTTAAAGATGAGATGTATATTTGTGATTATATATATACTATAAATTTTTTCGATCGAACCATGCAAAGGAGACACTGCCGAAATTTTCTGTAAATTCATGAATTTGAAAACTATGGAGAAATTTTGATAACTAAAATATGATTTTTATGTTATAACTTTGAACGATATTAATTGGAATCTTTAAATGAATTTTAAAGAATTAGAAAATTTTATAATCTATTTCAGCTAATTTTTTTTCAAAAGTTAATGGGATTGTGGCATTTTTCTTGTTAATTTCGAGGACGAAATTCTTTTAACAGAGAAATATGTAACGATCTAGAATTTCAGCCATTCGAATTTGGAATATTAATTGATTGTAAATATGAAAAAGTTAAATTTATATGTTAAATAACATGAATCTCAAATATAGCGATTTATTTGATAATTGAATTGTTAAATTCAATAATTGGAATTGTTTAAATGATCGAATCTTGAATTTAGCATGAATAAAAATTATTTTGGAAGATCATTTAAATTCTATTTAAATAAGAAGGAAGATAGAATTATTTTGAATTTGAATTAAAAATGGATAAAATAATTTTAATAATAATTCGTTTCAATTAACGTACGAAAATAGGTTTCCGGGACACTGCCCTAGATCTGGATGAAATCAGTTCCATTGGATCGGTAAGAGTAAATTATTTGCCGTCGAAATTCATGGCGATCAGACGTATCATTTAGTCTTGCGAGCTCAAAATGCATAGAAACTAATTAAAAGAAATTTAATTTACTATAATTTGATTTTGAAAGCTAACTTCTGTAGATGATGGAATTGGATCTCGATACCAATTCCATTATGCTTGGAATTGGGGTATTACATATAGAATGCCAGGCGACATGCCTTGTTTGAAGTTTGGAATTTTAACGTGTGAATAGTGTCACGATATATTTCTATAAAATGACTTGAGATATTTCATTTCGCCAAAACCTAAAATCAAATATGCGACCACCATTAAAGTTCCTCCATCCTACGGTCGAGATTGCACACGACGATCTGGGCCAAACTAAGGGAAACATTCAACATGAAACTTGTGGAGCTCATCACAATGAGTTCATCGATGGTGGCCGATCATCGAATGGTGAAGTGTCATGACTACGAAGTCGAGATCAACGCTGGACAATCCTTGCCGCTTTCTGCTGAACGGCGGCAATAAGGGCAACGAGACCGGTGGCTATGGGCAGCTACTAGACGAGGCGACCTTTGGCGTGGATGTAGCGGCAAGTGATGCGACATGGCGGCGACGACGATTGATGAAAATCATGCTTTATTTTGAGGTACGGGCTTGGATTGTGAGCGATTGGAGGGGAAGGTAATTAGAGATTTAAATTTAATTAATTTAGGTTAATTAAAATTTTAAATAATCTCAAAAGTTGTAATGGTCATATCTTGTTCATAATTTGAACATGATGCATTGCGCTGCGCTCGTTACAGCGAAATCTATGTTATGGAGTTGGATTAGATGGATTTGGATCTAGTAGGAATTTGGATTAAAATTGAATTCCTATTCGATTTTAATTCAAACTGGAATACTTCAATGACGACTGGAATCAAAATGAGTTAAACTCACCTCTCTAGCCCACTTATATTTCTAAATAAGCGTGGATAACTTTATTGTTGATTGTTTGGATATTTTACTATTTTATTAGTTGGTTTGGATATATTTCCCCTAGAGCAGGTGAGACTCTATTATGTTCCCATGTATGAGCGGATGGCTCTCTGTATACGATCCCGCCTCGAAGCGATTGGTTTATGTTTTATGATTATATACTATATGAGATTTATGTTTTATGATTATATACCGTATGAGATGCAGAGGGAACGTTTGGAGGGATCTAATTGGATTCCTCACACTGTTGATTTTAATTTTCATGCATTTTGATATATGATGTTTTGGATGCCATATTTGATGACATTGATATGATTACCTAGTGCTTTAGTAGCACTAGGCCGTATTTTTGGTATCTTATATCCAATAAAATAACGATTTTGATTTAAATGGAATTTCAAAGTGATTTTGAAAGTATATATGTTTTAAAAAAATTTAAAATATAAAAAGGAAGAATTTATTTTAAACAAATTAAAACTTAGATTTTTGGTGTTTTAAATTAACTGTTTCTGTGAAGCTGAATAGAGATTTTTAAATAGTTTATATGTATTGACATGTATTTTTAATGACTAAAAATATTAAATTTAATAAGATTTTACAATTTAATATGGTGGAAAATTAAATTTATGATTATAAATGAAAAATTATTAGAATATAGTTTAATAATGTTGATTAAATGTAATTGACAACTATTTAATGTAATTTCAAACAATGGTAATAATAAATGTTAATAAAGAATAGGATAAACAATATTTTGAATTTGTTATAATCTAATATAAAATTCTTAAATAATAAATTTCTATAGGTTAAAAATGATAACCCAAATCAATTGAATGTGAAACAATGTTGTGTAGCACAATAACAATAAGATTTGAAATAGCAAATGTTAATGTTGTAAAGAATAAAACAAATGTTTGTCTCTAATCAGAATCTATTAATTAAAAAGAGTGAAGACGTTAGTTATAAACATATATTGAAATAAATTTAAATTGGGTGATTTATTTTCAACTAATTCAGTTCATGTTTTGAAATTTAATTTTAGGTTACTTCATATATGTTTACACCTAAATATAAAGTTATGTTTCAGATCCAATTGAATCATTAAAAAAATGAATTAATTAGGTTTGAAATCTAATACATTATTAAATTAAATGTTGAATGGGTGACTGTAAAAGGAGATAAAATAGATTTACTACTATTTCTTTTTCACTTAGACTTGATTAGATTTTAATTGCAACATAATATACCTTTCCTACTCTTACATTCATTGCCTCTTATGTGGTTTATTTTCATACCCTTTATTTATGAATGTAAACTATAAGTGGCGATAAAAAATGTGCGTGTGTGTATTTATGCACCTATTTGTGTTACCTCATTTATGCTGTCATATTTTTGAATGTATGTTAATGCATTCCTAGTAAAATGTTTAATTGAAATGTTAACTTGTTTGTTTAAATACCCAATCTAATCACAGAGAGAGAAAAGAAAGGTTCTTAATGCTTATATTGCCTTAATTAATTACACAAATTTATGTAGAGAATTTATTTCCATTTATTGTGTGTTAATGTAAAATTAAATAGGTGTAACCGTGAGTTCATGGAAGTTAAGGAAAGTAATAAAGAGGAGACATAAGTTTGAAATTTGAATTCCAAAGGTTTGTTGATAGTGCACATCTGGTCCGTGCATTCCTTCATCATTATTTACTACATACCACATTTCTTTCCTCATTTTTGTTGTTCATCATTTTCGTTTATTTCCTTCCTCTTTTTCCTTAAAGCTACATTTTCTCAAACGCGAGTTTCATTTTATATGTATACATTTTTATTTTATTTAACCTTTCTTCACCTCTTTACACTATGTCCTACCTCCAATTCCCAAAGTAAAAAAAACATGTGATTTCATTGTTTTCTCCACCTCATTCCATATTTCTGCAGCCACTTCATTTCTTTTCATTTTCTTTTCCTGTAGCCTCCTTCCACAGCCTTGTATTTTTGTTTTTATTTTGGTAGCCTATATTTCCTTTAGCCTTCATTTTAGAAACGTGACATTCATTTTTGTCCCTCCACCTTCATTTTCTTCTTATTACATAACCTACCACTTTATTTCTTCTTTTACGTTTTGTTTCTCCTAACACTTCATATTCATTTAGTTTAAATTATTCTTTGTTGAAGCTATATTCTCATGAGCAAATTGTTCACATTTTTAAACTTGTCCCTTTATTTTTTTTCCTGTCGCCGCTTCGTTTCCTATGTTTATATCTCCATTTCAAATCTTCCTTTCCCTGAATCATTTTAATGTGAGCTTGCAAATTCAAAAGATCTCATTTTTGCAAATTTAAAAGTTTTCTTTTATGAAACATGAGTTTTATTTTTCGTTTTTCCTATACGTCCGACACTCGTCTTAGATTGTTCTTCCATCTTTGCCTGGAGCCTCATCTTGAGAAAATCATGAGTATTAAGCTTTGTTTTTTATTAAATATGTACCAATTATTATTTTAATGATATTTCTTGTAACATGAATATCTTTTGAATACAAACTCCGATTCACGTGCGGTTTCTTCCATTGGATTCCTATCGAAATTCTAGACAATTTAAAACTAATTTGGTTGAATTTAGACGCTGTTGAGATTTTTCACTTCTGTTTAGATTTTATGAGCTAAAATCAAAGGCGGGTGATTTAACCCACTCACGCAATAATGAATTTTCGTGTGTTAGTTAATTAAATTTATGAAGTGATGAGAATGTTATTGGTTGTTGTTTGATAGTTTAATTTTACATTTTTATTGAAATTGAATATTATTGAATTAAATTGCCATTTAAATTAATATTGAAATTTATTTCTAGTTAAATACCTCCAAATTGATAATTAGAAACTACTATGATAAGGTGCTTGATTTGGATGTTGTTCGTTATTGTATGCTATTGATTGATGTTGGATGCATGGTTGTTTACTTATTTTAGATATATCCCTATTATTACCCTATTTGTTATTGACATTATATAAATTATCATTTATATTATTTTGAATAAGTTAAGAAATAGGTTAAAGCGATATATACCTGTGACACTTTGATTTGAATTGAAATGATATATATCCATCCTTATAATTAGAAATAAATGATCACTTAGCAATAAGGTAGAAAATTATATACGGACACCGGATTGGTTAAATTAAATTATTTCAAAATATTGATTTTTGGATGTTGATTAAATAACACTATTTTAAAGGAAATAAATCACGGATTTATATGAATTAAATTATTTCCTAATTCAAGTTTTGAAATGTTGAAATTGAAATTAGGTAAAAGAATTGTTTTAAGAATTTAATTGGAAATGTAAAGCTATAATTAAAATATGACTTTAATTTTGGAAATTTAATTATTTTAAGATTTGGACCTTAAAATTGAATAATGAAGATTAATTTAATTTAAGTGATTTAAATCAGTAATTTGAAATTGGACATGAAATAGATATAAATTGAAATGGTTTAAAATAAGAAGCGAATTGAAATATAAATCATTGAATTGAATTATTGAATTAAAATTTGATGTTAAAATGAATGTTTTAGCAATTGAAGTTATTTCGAATTGAAACTGAAATCAAGTTGATTTGAAACTAAATTGAAACTGAGTCAATTGAATGGAAAGATTGGGAATTGAATTTGTTGATTTGAAATTGGACATGGGTCCAGATTGTTGATATGGAAAGAAACAGTTTGATATGATATTATATTCAAAATAAATTATTTTAATATATACTATTTAAATTTTATTTTTATTAATATCAAATTATTTTGATTTATCCAAACTATTTTACTAAATAAACCATTTTAAATACTCGAACCATTTATATCAAACTATTTAAACTATTTTTAAACTATTTATAACTATTCAAACTATTTTTTTAAATTTCAAACTGTGCAAAGTTGGAATTTTCATATTTAAATCGTTGATTTAAATGCAAATGTGGTTAAATGAAGTTATAACCTAAGTTGGAATTTGAAATGATACTTTCAAGTGAAAACGACGTATTTTGAGTAATATGATGATGATATTAAAATGAAGGATATTTTTAATTGAATATGATATTTTGATATCAAATATGAACCTGTTTTGAAATGTAAAAGAACCAACTGGTGTGAAAAATGACATTTTGTTGTTAAAGGGGTCGGGGCCTCTTGTTGGCATACTCTCTATCAATATTGGAACCACTTTAACAACTGTGTACGTGGTGGATGATCCAGAATGAAGTGGTTGAATTGGATGCGTTTGCTAGATTTGAAGAAAGAGAACAATGATGGATGATCCTGGCACTTGTGTCAATTTGAAATGACTAAAACAGGATGGCTTGTCAGGGCCAAGTGGGCTAGCTATCCTTAGCGGACAAACCTCTTTGTATTACTATATTGATACTAGCTTGATCAGTGAACCTTGATTTGATTTTGGGGGTGTTGGATGCGGTGGTCGGTCATGGCTACGATGTGTTACCACTAGCCCTACGACCCGAACTGGTAGTATCCTTCCCTGGGCATTGCCTCACATGCCTTTTCATACTCTTTATCCTTTTTCGCGCCCACTACGATTTTGTTTTAGTATGGTACCTTTGGGGACTCACTGGTTATCGATGCTACTTGTTGTGTTACCGGACATATATAGACTAGCTGCTTAAAAATGTGTTAAGAGGGATTAGTGTAAAGCATTAACACTATTTTAATATTTATTTTACCGATGGCCACTACATATATAGCGTATCTTATGACATATAGACAGTTTAATGGGCCCTTAGGAGATGGAAAATCCCGTAACATCTCTTAAGTTATTGCACACACATTATACACTGGATAAGAGATGTAAAACCCCATAAACATCTCTGAAGCTATTACACTCATATTCACTTGCGATTATTTGACTTACATTAGAATTTTTAGTTCTGACTTGAGTGTTTTGCTTTTCATTATGCTCGGCTCAGCTTGAGCTTTTTAGTGTTGAAGGCGTTATCTTGGAGGACGAAGACGTAGTTTGGCATATTATATTATTAGTATTATTCTACTGATCATTATTGGTATGTTGTTGTTTGTACTCTGATTTTGTTGTAAAAATTGTGTAATCAAATGTATTTTGTAAAAAAACTTCATGAACTATTTATTTGATTATTATATTTTATCATTCCGCTGTGAGATTCTATATTTTGTTTTCCTTCTCCTCTCTTGTTTTCTTATTAAATCACATTGATAAACCTCCCTTTTGAATGATTTGAGTTGGACGTGTGTGGTTTGTTGTTGACTTAAGTCGCCCGAAAAAGTGGGTCGTCACATTATATAAAGTATTTTGTAAATAAGAAAAAAATAGATTTATAAACAGAACTTATAAAGATATATAAAATGATTTGTAATCAATATTTTACAAACGGATTTATAAATGGGATTTTATAAGTAAAAGAGATTAATAAAGAAATCAATTTATATATATAATTTCATAAATAAAGAGATTTTATAAAAAGAAGTTTTATGAAATAATAAGGAGATTTATAAACATAGTTTTATAAATATGGAAGTAATTTATGTTGAGATTTAAATATGGAGTTAACAGTTTTAAAAGTCATTAACCTTTGAAAATAAATGTTTTGAAAATGATATTTCCAAATGGAGTTTAAGTTGTTTTTAAAAAGCGATGTAAAATGTGTTAAGTGGCAAAAACATGGATTTCAACATTTGTTGTTGTAATAAACGTTTTCAAGGAAAGTGAGGAATGCATGGACTATAATAGGGACGATTTCCGAAAGGAAATGTTTTATATAGTATATGGGATTTATATATATATATATATATTACATATATATATATATATCCTATATTTGATGTTAATATTCGAGGTGTGTAACTTCTATCTAATTAGAAGTTATTCAATCAAGTTATGAGAGGTAATCATACCCCAATTTGAATGGCTTCATTGTTAACTAATAAATAGTTCAAATTCAACATCGGAGATTAATGTTAACTATAATTAGTCGAATCCCTATACTAATGTTTTTGGGTTGTCATAGCGATGTTTTATGCAACATTCGTTTTGACCCAAATAAAGTGCATTTTGAAGAATACTTTCCTTAAGATTTGTATATATACCTATTTCCATTTTAAGTATATAGAGATATATTCTAAGTGTTGAAAATGAAATAGTTTGTGAATATACTTATACCGTTGATTTAATTATATGGAAATGTTTTCCAATATCGAAAGATTAAATTGGTTTTAAAAGTAAAAAAATTTAAAGATATTTTGACATAAAATATTTGAAAAGTGATTTAATTAATAAAGGATTGATTAAGTGGGAAGGCCTAGTGACTTCTTATGTGCTAGATTATATTTTAGCTAATTTTTGGTTCCTTTACTTGATGTGAGAACTGATTAGTCATACACTTACTACGCAGCTAACTGTGTAGGCTTGATTATTATTTGGCATAAAGTATGATGATTTGAGTAGTATAGAGTGACTTTGGTACTCCAATCTATCAGGCTTCCTTCTTGGCCAAAGGATAGTAAGTTGAGAGTTGGAAACTTGATAAGTCTACGAGACTTGGTTTCTATATAAGGTTGAGGGTCTTTTTATCGATTGTTAGTTCGGAGAGACTGGGATCAGATTTATTTGAAAACCACTTCAGGCCAACGTATGTGTTCGAAAACGTAGATTGTTGAAGGCAATGATTTTGAAGACGGAGATTTTATGATGTAGGGCTACATGACAGTAGGCCCACGATGCATATTATATATGTGGTGGTAGCAGTGCTTCGTTATAAAAGCCTTTGATATGCAAGGACTGCTCGCTACTAATTCTAAGGGTAATTTTCGACGGGATGTATAGGAGAGTTACTTCGGTTTGTCCTATTCTTGGACAGCTTGTATGGATGACGCACGAGCTTAGATGTTGTACTTTTATGGAAACCAATTAGCATGTTATTGGAATTGGCAATGTGGCATTCAAGTGGAATGTGCTATGTGAAAGGTAAATGTTGCCTTAAGCCTCATACCCCAAAGATGATACGGGTAATGATGTGGTCTGACCTATATTTCGGCTATCGATTTTATGAGTATGGAGGTGACCAGTGGAATTTGAGCCTCAAGGAATTTTTGTCTTCTGGATAGGTATTGGAGGCTTGATGGAGAAAAAAATATAGCCACCAAGTAATATGCTATTCCATACTAGTGTATCCTACACGGTTCGAAGGCTTGCTTGAGATAAGGGCCACTGAAGTGCTAGTTGTTTGTGTATGGACTTCAAAGGAAATAGCCACTAGTTTCCTATCAAATTGGAAACCTAATTCCAATACGAGCTTTCAGTTTGGATTGTAGAACCTAATATGCCCGAAAATCAATTCCATTACTCGGTTACCAATTTGGCTCGAATGGTAAAGCAATCTCATAGGCTATCCCTAATATAAAGGCCCAGCTTTAATTTGGATCTTAGGCTAATTTTCCAAATCTATTTTGGAATTAAAATAAAACTAAAAAAAGTAAATTATTTTATAAATGTTATAAAATAATTTTCAAATTTTTTTTAAATTTTTGTAATTAATTTCAGAAATAATTAATTAAATAACATATATGTATTTATATGTTGCTCTATCTTAAAGGTTCTAAGGTATTATAAGTACATATAATTTCAAAATATATTCTAATTAATTAAATTATTTTGTTATATTAATTAATTAAATGCTAATTAATAAATAATAAACACATGTATATTAAGATATATGTGTGTACTATAATGTCATACTATACATATTCAATTAAAAATGATAAAAAATATAAAAAAATCAATTAAAATGTTAATTAATTAAGTAAATAATATTTAATTAATAAAAACAATATAAGATTATACATATATATATTAGATAATTAAATTATAAAATGTTATACAAGAATTAAACTTATATGATATGAATGTATAATAAAAGATGGAATAATAGGAAAACCAAATTAGATTTAAGCAATAAATACAAATGTATAATACATATACCATGATTTCAGATGTATTTGACATTTGAATCTCGAAGGCATTTCATAAGAAATACATTATTTCATAATTCTATGTCACTTAATTAAATGCATTACAAGATTTTGGATTTTTAAAATAAATGTAATTTACGATTTATATATTAAAAAATTACATACATACTCTCTACGTTTTAAGCAAACACAAGCTAGAGAAGTTATGTGTAATATCATTAATATATAGGCTAGACGAGATAAGATAACTATATGTATTTGCTGGACGAACTCAAGGTACATATACTATACTTAGGCCATCATGAAATAGTAGGTAAAAGTAAATAATTTCTTTCGATTTATTGAGCAAACTCAAGTTTGAAATGAAACTAGGACAACGACTACATGTTAAGAGTTGTATATGATATAACCGATAGTTAACTATTGCTTGCAGACCTATGATTTATTGAAAAACTCTAGACAATAATCCCAAGGCAGCGAGTCCTAACACTAACTAGATAAATTGGAACATTTTCGTATTTCTTCTTATGGTTTTGAGAAATAAAAAAGTGGGAACCTTATGAGAAAAATGAAATGGTAGAATTCAACCATTCTAATATTGTGAGAAAGTGAGCTAATTTAAAATAATCTACACTGATAATATTGTGATAAAAGGTTTATCAGTTAAATTATATAATTGACCTGAATTATAATTGAAATAGAAATATAAAATATACATACTAATAACTTTTGCATGTTGTCAATTCAAGCCCATGAAAGCACCTAACTACGCAACTACTAAATATGTTCATAACTTGGTCATCCATTTGTTAGTTTGCCTTAGATTATGTACTATCTTATATGAGTTTCAAACTCTAAACAATATAAGTGTATGGATATTTGATCCATATTCAATCACATATAATTGTTATATGGTGAGTGGTCGCAATTCATAATATATAAAACCTCGATGAAATTAGTTCATTCGAAGTAAGTAATTACACCTATGGTCAGATCATGTAGTCAGTATGACTGATTAAAGTAACGATCTTGTTTGTTAGATGTAATACTAGACCAAGAGATACAAGATGGATCAAAGAATTTGATCGCTAAAAAGTCAGTTTGATCGATTTAGGTAAAGTGCAACTTATTCGATATCCTTAATGTTAAGGATGATCGAATGCATTTTTCTATAAAGGGCACATTATGGTCTTGTAGTAAGAATTTCCTTTTGAATAGTTCAGTACTTTGGAAAGGAAAGCGAATGTATGCAAGTGGATGTAATTTAAGGCACAATTGGAATTAAGAGAGTGAATGATCACCTCTGCTTCATGATAAGACACTAGAAATGAGAATTGTATAAAATACTAAAGGATACTTAATATGAAATGAGAAATGTGATTTCTATTTCAAATGTATTTTCATATAGAAAATCGTTTCCTAAAAAAGTCATTTCTTTAAGTTTAAGATATTTGATCTAAAACTTTTGATTATAAAATAGTTATAGTAAATGAAATAAAATCCAATAAGAAGTGGTTGAATGGAGCTTCCTAGTCCGTATGCTATTATAGTGATGGAAGAAATAAATAGTGGACCACAACATATAACACTTCTTAAAGACTCGGAATTTTGTAGTTTAATTTTGGAATATTCAGTTAATTTTAAATATTGAAATATTGGTTATATAAGTTAAATAACTTAAAATTCAAATATAGAGATTTATTTGAATATGTGAATTTTTAACTTGATATTAGAATAGTGATTTAAATATCTGGATCTGGAATAGAATATAAATTAAACGGATTAATGGCCTTAGTTAACTTCTTCAGTTAATAAATGTAACGATGAATTCGTTTTTAACTTATTTTTAAAAATAAATGGTTCAAATAAATAGTCAGGAAATCAATGGTTAATGTAGCAATTCGATTTTTATTGACATATTTTTAGTTTATTTTATTTTATTTTTCCATAATTTTTAATTTGGAAAATTTTGAAATTATCATTTAACGATCTTGGCAAATGGCAATGTTTTTATGGTTTTATAGAATTCAATAACCTATTTATATTAATTTTATTTTAGGACCGTGTCGTTGTTTTAAGCATGAACATATTTTTGTTTTATCTTCAAAGTTCATGTGTGAGTTGTTAGCACCAAAATTGGTCACTAACACCCTTGAGTAGAGTTATGTAGAGAGATTAATGAAGAGAGTAAATTAGAACAGAAGAATAGTGTAATTCAATGCAAAAAGAACAAGAAAAACGAGAACACCAGATTTATAGTGGTTCGGCGTAATTGCCTATGTCCTCTTTGAGTTTAATCTTTATTGCTTTCTCAATTATTTGAATACAGATACAATCCGTAAATCAATCACTTCAACACCAGTTTGAATTAAAAGGAGGAGAGTATAAAAAATGGCAGAGTCACCCTAGTGTTTCTGGGAAAGGTCCCTTTTCACTGCGCCCCTTCCCCTCTATTTATAGATGAAGATAGGCTGGACTTTCTTCACGGGCTCAAGGCCAAGGTGACTTGGCCCATATAGGGCGATCTCAAGCTGGTTGGTCCATTCTTGCCAAACCGTACCTAAATGCCAAAACATGTCGACTGCATCAAACCTGTATATTTTCAGGCTCTTCTTGGTCAGAATCTTGTCCAGTGCTAACGATAATATCTTCAACTGTCATTTTGTAGCCGGGCCAAGATGCCGGGTAACATGAATAAAAGTGTGTGGCGAGATGCCGAAAATATTGCAACTATTTATACTTAGCTCACAAATCACATTATCCTCTTTCCATGCTTGTACCGTTCCATCCATTTCATTCCAGAGAGTTCAAAAACAAAATAAAGTAGAAAACAAAGCTTTAAAAATCAAATTCTCTTAAATACTCAACAATAGAAAACTAAAACTTGTTTTGTTTTATTTATATCGCTTAGATATTCGATGTGATATATATTTTGGTGGATGCAGTTATCATAGAGGAGGTACGTGCAAACTGCCATGAAGCTAGGGTTTAGGCATACGAGTGATGTAGGAATCGTTTGTTAAATTGGAGATTAGATTTCGGTTTAGCGAGGGGAGGAGCATCTTTTGGCGGAAAATGGAAGGGCGCGACCTAGATTCGGCGTTTGCGTCAGTTTTCTTGGACACGTTGAAGTCGGTGTCGCATTACTTGTTGAGGACCCAAGGCTTGCTTTGTTGTGTGGGGAGGATGGAGATCGCAAAGAGATGAAGGTTGGCGCAATGGTTTGGGGAGTGTGTCAGTGTGTTTTTGTGCAGGCAAGGGGTAATTAGTTGTTTGGGAAGGAAGGTTAGATTGGTTAATGAGTTTAATTTTTTTAATAATGTAATTAATTAATTTAACAAAATCGAAATCTTATAAAATTCATATCTTTCCCATACGAGGTCTAAATCAAACGCGGTCGGTTGCATTAAACTCGTGGAATCATCAGCTATATCTTGGAATTGGATTGGTAAAAATGGACCTATTGGAATTTTGCGCTAATCAAATGCTATTTGATTTTGGACGGAACCGGAATGTGGAAGCAATAATTGCAATTTCGGTGACTATAACTCATCTCTTTGGATAAATTAGTATGTTATATAGTAGATAAATTTTAATGTATGTGATTGGTTGAAATTATTGGTTGTTTTGGTTAAAACACCACTTTTGAAAAGCGATTAACATTTAAAATTGAAATACTTGAAAAATTGTTCAGAAATCCGGATTTCGATATTGTTACTTTTAAATTTCCAGTAATATTCCTATTGTTTTATTTTTTTTATATACATGTTGTATGGTTTGTTAAATGCTGAAATCTGACTATTTAGCAATATTAGATGTAACACTGGCATATGTGAAAATTAATCCTTTTTAGTAAAAAGGGAAGTAATGGCATTTGTTAATTGCTTTGGTGTCTGTTGGCCTCAATTTAATAGTTTGAAATACTACGAATTGCAATTTGGCTTGAAATTGGCTTTTGATTTGGAGAATGATTTTAAAATTAACCTTTAAGTTTTCTAGAATAATTTTATTTAAGTTGATTTTGAACTTCTTTATTTTACCCCAACCTTTCTTTTTGTCTTTTCCTAAACCATTTAGAAATATTATAAAGTTTTTTAACCATTGTTTGTTAGTGTTTTAAAAATTGTTTATTTATATTTAATTGTTTGAAATTATCTATCAATATTTTAGTATTGTAAAAAGGTATTTGTTTAAATAATTAATATTGTTGATAATAATTAGTTATTATTAATATTTTGGAATTTATAATAATTATTTATTAGTAACGTTTTAGAACCGATTATTATTATCTATTAAAAATGTTTTGGAAGTTAATTATTATTTATTATAATAATGTTTGAAGATCAGTTATTAATGTTTTATTAATAATGTTTAAAATTATTAACCATTATATTTATAATGTTTGAAGTTAATAATTATTATTTATTAGTAATGTTTTACTGCTAATAATTATTATTATATAATAATGTCATGAAGTAAATAATTGTTATATATTTATAATGTTTTGGAGTTGATAAGTTATTTTATTAATGATGTTGGAAAGTTAATGTGTTATTTATTTAGGATGTTTATAGTAAATTAATTTATTTGGTTAATTGTATTTATCATAATAAACCGATTTATAAAAGGAATCTCATATACTAAAAGAGATTTATTAAGGAGTTTATTAATGAAAATGGGGTTGGGATTTATAAGAATTTTTATAAAGAAGTTCTATAAATGATTTTGGATATTTATAAAAGTGTTTTATAAATAAATTTAAAGAGTTATTAGGGTCGTTATAAATAGATTTGGAATTTCAGTAAAGGAGATGTTCGTAAATGAAAGGGATTTACTAAAAGGATTTACTGAAGAAAATTATAAAAGAAACTGAGATTTGATTTCCCCAAATTGACCTTCTTAATTTTGGTGGTGTGGACATTCGTTCCATACTTAGTAATAAAGGAATGGTGTTTGGATTTATCCTTATCCCTGTTTGTTTTAAAATAATATTTGTTTTGTTTTTTTTGATATGATTTTGAAATAAGAAATACTTCATAATGTGTTTGTGAATATACTATACAATTGAGGTAAGTATGCAAATACATTTTCTAGGTAGTGAAAGTGTAATGTTTTTTTGAATGCACTTATATTGTTGAAATAATTATGTACATACATTTTCTAAGTAGTGAAAGTGTAGTGTTTTTTATGAATATACTTATGCCGTTGAGATAAGTATATGGACATTCTTCCAAGTATTATAAGGAGTAAAAATGGTTTATGAGCATACCTTCGTAAAAGTATTTTGAAACAAGTATTTACAAGGCATGTAACAACTCTAGTTTAGATTACCTAGAATTAAATCTAAAATATGATTTAATTAATCAAAACTAATTTTTATCGATAAATTTGAGGAATCAATATATATAATTGTTCTTATTTCCACATTTATAGTTTAAAATGTTAATATTGAGATTTATTGTTTAAAATAATATTTTTATTATACTATTATTAACAAAATTGAGAACGGCTTTTAATTTTAAAAGTTACATTTAGTTTTACAAAACATCTCAATATTAATAAAAATGGGAGTTTTTGATATGTTAGAGCTTTGGTAAAATTTGAGGAAAATTAATTTATGCTTCCATGAATGTAGTTGAGTATTTATTAGTGTTTATGAGATTTATGAGAGAAAACAATAGAAAGTAGTAAACAATTTCTTATTGGGTTATAGGATACCCATTGGGCCTATGTAGAAGGTGAATAATAATCCACATACCCTTGTTTTACTTCATCACTTTCTCATTTCAGCCAAGATAATAAATCTAAAAAAAATCCTCCTTATTCCTAAACCCCAAAACCAACTTCCTCAAAATCAAGAGCAAATCGACGGGCTTTTGGCTAATAATTATAGAAACCAAAAGAAGATAATCTGCTCTATCATCTAATACGATTAATTCGTGTATTAATCTCAGTTTTTGCTTAGGGTTACAATTCTTTTCTCTTGCAAATTTTGAAATTGAGCCTAGGTAGCTATCAAGAGGATCTATCCTAGGTGAATCTGGGTTCTAATCATCTAATCAAGCTTAATTACGTGAGTAATCTTACACTTCTAGCATATAGATGAATGCTTATCGTTGTTGTTGTTATGGATGAATTTGATGTTGAACTGATCTCAATTTTGTGTTGATTTTCTTGTCATATGAAACTAGATTTTCCTTTTTGATAAAAATCTACTTCATTTAATCATGAATTTCATTCCATTGTAGGTGTTTTGATGCTCACATGTTAGCTAATTCAGTCTAGTAGATGTCCAAGTTCAACTCAGAGAAGAAAACACCATAAACGGACAATCGAAGTACCGCCGGCTTTGCCTAGGACTCAGCCCAGGCATGCCAACCAGTGCACAGGTCACCATGACCTATGGACTAGTCATGAACTGGGATGAGACCCAGGTCACGCCATTTCAGGCTTCAATGGCCGTTTGCTCCTTCGTTCGTCCATTCGATCGCTTGAATTTATTTGCTTGTTTTTTGATGCTGTTTTCTATGTCGATTTCAATACTATTCTAGAATTTGAATTTGTGAATTTTGTGAATTCATCTTGGAGTGTATTACACCATAGAATTACATTATGAGTCCATGACGTGACACACAACTTCTGTCGCACGTTTTCAAGTAGTGTTTTCAAAACGACGATTTTTAGTCGAACCATTTTCTCGAATCATTTTAAGTATGATATATATTATTCTATAAAATATATTTGCAATATTTATGTATATAATATATTTATTTATAACAATATTGACTTTAAAGTTGATTTAGAACAATGGTTCGAAATTGTACTTATATATATTAGCAAGGGTTTTCCAACACACACACACACATATGTATATATTCTAGTTTATAAAATAATATTTTCGAGAGGGTTTCAAAATAAATTATTTTATAATATTGCATGACATTGATTGAATGAAAAATTGATTTAAACAGAATAATAAAACGACTGGATGAAACACTCGCGTTTATTTTTTTGATTAATTACCGGACTTGTTCGATTGAGCCATTTATATACATAAGTGGATATTACTAACTTATAGTAAATGTTTAGATAAACCTATGTGGTATGGGACACATGGTTGCTATTTATTATGTTTCTACTCGGAGGTACATAATACGTATTGATGAGTTTATGACTCACCTTCGGAGTATATATGACTTATTCCTGCCTTGGAGTTTATAGGTCTCGTACCTATCTTGATGTTTATAGAACTTGTTCCTATCTCGATGTTTATAGACTTGTTCCTTTCTTGATGTTTATAGGTCTCGTCTCTATCTTGATGTTTTTAGTCTTGTACGTCTATCTTGGATTCAACCTTATAGAGGTAAAAACTTCTTCAAAGAAGGAGAAACTATCACAAAAATCGAAGACCTTATTGCTCTGGTTTTATTAACCACTCCAATTTGAGAAATTCTTTCTTCTCCACCTTGTAGTAATTGCTCGCAATTGAGCTTGAGCATACGCTCATATGTTTCATTTCCTTCCGATGCTTACTTCAAACAAAGTCATGAATTTATTCACCAATCTTGGAGTTTTAGCACCTTTCCATATTTATGTGATTTTCTAGATTTCCATTATGACTTCTAGATTCGATGCTATTTGTGTTATCACCAAATGATTTTGGTGATTTTGCTTTTAAAAGCTATTTTGGTTTTTGATATTTGGCGATTACACACTTGGAGTATATTAAAGCATTCTTGTTGTTAGCCAATTCCTGGCTTTATGTTTACATTTGAGATTTATATCATTATATCCATTATTTATCTTGCTTAACCCATTTATTATAGTCTATAGTGACCCGTTTATTATTTTATAATACTCGGGTTGGACCAAGATATTTCATATGCTCTAGTTTGAAAGTTCTAGAGAGGATTTCACTCTAGTAGTCCAGTTATCATTCATCTTATCTTCATCTCGAATATGTGTACATAATCATATAGAGTTGTATCTACTATTGAGCTTGGATTCTTTTATATGCATATATGTTTCTGGAGATGTAGTGTAGAGGTATTATATGGATCGTTTTGACCACAGTCTTGTATTTGATATTGTGTATCAATCCGATTTGATCAGCTTGTGTCAATTTGTATTTTGCTGTGTATATTCTATGATCTATGATTCTATGATTTGTATTTAATATATATTATTCTTGATTATTATTTTAGACACCATAGTTTTGTTTTAAGCCTTGATTGCATATGTTGATTCAGCTTATGATGAAAAAAATATTTAGCATGTCAATCAATGTATCGATGCTCGCTTAAAATAAAATTCATGGATGTTGCTCTTAACCAACCCTATTCTCCACACTAGCAGACGATATTACCGTGTAATTGTTAATGTGAGTCTTGTAGGATTGTTTTCATCCTGAAGGGGGTGAATATGGTGATACTAAAACATTAATGCGGAAATAAAAATATAAAATAGAAAATAATGCAGAAGAGATCACACACAGATTTATCTAGCTTCGGCAATAGCCTGCCTACGTGCTACCCCCAAGGTTTCTACTAGAAATTAAGTAATCAAATGCTTATAAAAAAGGTAAACTCGTGACACCCGCTAACTTGATTAACCTAACTCTAAGTTCAAAACCTTGCCACAACTTAGCCACTGAGTTGCGAATTCTCGAACTACAAAAACCATAATTTGTACCTAGTTACGCAACAAGAGTTTGACTCAAATTTTAAAGAAAGAAAATTAAAAATGAAATTAAAACTTAAAAATAAAAACCCTATTTTAAAATTAATCCCAATACTAAGATCAAAACACGGCCCAAATAATAGTTAACGTGAAGAAGACTATCTTTCCTTTATTTCATTTGTGTAATATTTTGGCCGTTCCTTTTGTTCCTCTTCGAAAATTAGGGTTTTGGAAATTTGAAGACACCGAATTAATTTGATCGATTGTAGTAATGAATTCTCTTCGATTTGCTTTGTTAATCAATTCCTTGGCTTTTGTAGCTTGCGGTCGCTTTAATTTTGTCAAGATCGAACAATGCTTTGAACTTGTACGTGAATTGCCTTTTATCGATTATTGGTTATTCTCGACTGTTGATTCTATCAATGATGATAATGGGAAATTATAGGGAATGAAATCCTATTTTATCGTTTGTATATTTTGGTTTGAATTTTTCAAGCATTTTACTCGGCCATGCGATTTGTACTCGAACGATGTGATGAATTCTTTACTTCTTCATCTCTAATACATTTGAATTTGCTCTGTTCTTTGCTCCTACGACTTTGGCATTTGAATTTTTAATAATATCTACTTGAATAAAAATACTTTAACACAATTTTGATTGACAATATCTTTTTTTGAACAGTAACCTTGACTTTCATTGAACTGCTATAGTTAAAAACTGTTTATAAACCATGTTAACTGGTTCACTGTCATTTTGATTAGTTTGTATGAGTTCTTATGTAACTACCCAGAATTTTAGTCATTTGATATTCGTATATTTAATTAATTTAAGTATTCACAAGTTAATTTTATAAGCTGAATAACTTATATTTAAAATATAGTGATTTGATTGGATAATTAAATCGTTAATTTAATATTTGAAATTGTGTAAATAATTAGAAATTGAATTTAATGTGAGTGAAAATGATTTATAAAGTTGAACTAAATTCTATTTGAATTAGAATGACGATAGAGAACTTTTAAAATTGATTTAAAAGTTAATTGACGTATAAAATTATTCATTTTTAATACAGTCTCGGATCTAGACGAAACAAATTTTATTAGATCGGTAATGTTATATTATTATAGGATTTCAAATTTCATATCAATCGGATTTACGGTTTGTCCGGGGCAAGCTAAAACGTGTAGAAATCTGTTTAAGTGAAATTTTAAATTTAAATAATTCGGTTAGAAAACCTATCTTCCAAATACGATCGAATTGGCTCTCGATATAATTCCATTATGCTCGGAATAGGGGTAAAGCACTATAAATGTCAGGCGGCACGTTTCGTTTCGAGTTCGAAAATTTTTCGAATGAATAGTGTTGTAAAATTTTCTATAAAAGGCCCTAGTTTTTCAACTTTTTCATAAATCTAGGTTTACAAACCCTAGCCGCCATTTTACTTTCGACGGCTAGAAATTCATTTCCTTTTCCCTTCAATTTCTTCAAATCCATTAAACGATTCGTTTCTATTACAAAGATGAAGGGGGCATCGAGATCTATGTTTTCAACGACTATGATCGTCAAATTCGCAATGTAGCAGGAGAAATCAAGCTATGTTCATTCAACTTTTTCTCACGTTTTTCGAGATGCACCTACGAATGAGCTTTTTGTGCTCATGACCAGAGGTAGAGGAGATGGGGAGCTTCGTCTGGCACTCACTGATCGTCGTCAAGTGGCGAGATTGGGCCATGAAAATTGAAGGAGAAGTCAGCGGTAATGGGTTGTCTCGCGTGCACGATAAACTGATGGAGGAAGAACGAACACATCGGCCTAGATTTGACGAAAAATACGAATGGCTAAAATCAAAAGGTTTAAAAAAAATTAAAAAGGAAATTATATATATATATATATATATATATATTAAACTGTGTAATGTTTAAATGCTATAACTTCTTCATACGAGGTCCGTTTTGCATGAAACGAATTGCTTTGGGTCCGTATTGATGAGCACTACATTATGAAGGTGGATTGGGATTTATTTGAGCTAGTTAAAATTTTGGTAGAAATTAAACGCTTGTTTAATTTTAATCGGAATAAATCACTATTGCGACGACTACAACCAATGTGAGTACAACTCACTCTTTCTGACTCGCTAATATTTTTATATAAGTGAGAAATAAATATTATTTATGATGATTTATGATTTTTTGGATGATATATTATATATTGATTAGTATTTGGATATATACCCGCCTATTAGAGCAGATGACCCTATACGTTCTTGTGTATGAGCGGATGACCCTTTTGTACGTGCGGATGCCTCGAAGCGGACATTGTATACATATTCTAATATGTATATTTGTTGCAGGTGACAGGTTGGAGGGATCCAACTGGATTCCTTACCAGTGTTGATTTTTTTTACAAATATTGTGATATATGCTGTTATCATATGATATATGATGTTTTGGATGCCGTGATTGATATATTTGGTGCTGTTGCAGCACTGGACCTATTTTTGGAATTTTAGAAATATTAAAGTGATGATTTCAAATTAAAAAGGATTTTCAAGTGATTTGAAAATATATAATTTTGAATTGTTAAGTAAAAGGAATTTAAATAAATAAATGTTATAATTTTTATGTTATAAAAAATATGATTTTTGTGAAATAAATCAGAATGTGATTTTTGAAATATGAAGTTGATTAATTTGTGAAAGGAGTTAAATAAGATTTTTGAGCTTATTATAAATGGTTTATATATAAGATTTATAAAATTGAATTTTATAAATCAAAATGAAGGAATTATAAAGGAGTTTTGAAAGTGTTAAAATGAGGTTATAACGGATTTTATAAGTAAATAGGATTTATAGATTTATGAATTTGTGAAGTTATAGAAAGAATGATTTTGTAAATAAAAGAATTATAAGCAATTTACTTATAAATTGGATTTGCATATAAATGAGATAAATGGAATTGGTCAATAAAGGAGATTTATAAATTGAAGTTTTTATAAAATATAAATGTGATTTATAAACATTGTTTTATAAATCCGAAATCGATTGAATTTGATAAGTTAAATATAGAAGTTTATTAAGGGTATTTTATCCAAGATTTTGGACAGTGGATATCCCTTTAATAAATATGTAGAAGTAATAAATTTGGTAAAGGGATTTATTCATGATTTTGGACAGTGGATTATCCTTTAATAAATGTATAGAAATATTGGATTCGGTAAATGAACTATATTCACGATTTTGGAAAGTGAATAATATGTTAAATTAAATAAATGTTTTAGAAGGGATATTTTAAATGAAGTTAAATGGTTTGAAGATGTTTTTAAAATGTGTTAAGTATCAAATACATAGATTTCAACATTTATTGTTGAAATAGACGTTTTCGAGAAATAAGGAAATGATGGAGTGTAACACTGTTGTTATAAGAAATATTTTTCGAAAGGAAATGTTTTTGTATAGTATATGGGATTTATATATCTATCTAAACTTTGAATCCCTATACTAGTGATTTTGGATTGTCGTAATGATGTTACGCAACATTCGTTTTGACTTAAATAAAAGATGTTTAAGAGAATATTTTCCTTAAAAGAATAAATATATACTTAATCCTGATTTAAGTATATGTAATATTTTCTAAATGTTGAAAATAAATAGAATTGTGAATTACTATTATTGAATAAGTATATGGAAATGTTTTCCAATATAGAAGTGAATATTTAGCAAGTGATTTAATTAATAAAAGATTAATTAAAAGTGCCTAGTGATTGTTATAGTGCTAAATATTTGTTCGTTTGCTTGATAGTTAAATAACCGACTATCAAATTTGGCCAAATTTTAGTTCCTCGACTTGATGTGGGAACTATTTAGTAATACACTTAGTACGTAGCCTTATGTGTAGGCTTGATTATCTTTTGTGTTGAGGATGATGATTCATATAGTGCAGAGTATTTCTCCAATCTACCGAGCTTGTTTCTTGGCCCGAAGGATAGAAAGTTGAAAGTTAGAGACATGTTAAGTCTATGAGACTTAGTTTCTGTGTGAGGTTGAGAAATGCTTTTGCGTTGTTGGTGCAAAGAGACCGAGATCAGATTTATCTGAAAACCACTTCGGACCAACGTATATGCGACGATTTATGCAGGTTGCTTGTGATGATATTGATATTCCGGATTTTCAGAGTGGGGGACTGCTTGTTGATCGTTAGGGGTTAAAATCCCAATATACATCCAGAAGAAGTGATCTCTTCATTATCAAATATCCAATGTGAGGACTATTCGCTACTAATCCTAGGGATTCCCTTACATGATGTGGTAGGAAAATACCTTCGGTTTGTCCTGTTCCTGGACAACTGGTATGGATGTTTGTTTGACATTAAATTTCTAAAGATTACATACATTGGTTTTTACAAACATACATCAGTGGCGGCGGAGAAGGCAACTTCTTTTAGCTTAACACCCTCCCTGAGACGTATGAGCTTAAGGATTGTATTTTTGTGGAAGACAATTAGTAGTCAACGAAAATGGCCATGTGGCATTCAAAGTGATGTGATATGTGATTGTGAAAGGTAATTGTTACCTCAGTCCTCATCAATCGAAAATGACTAAAACAGGGTTAGATGTGGCAAGGCTAAGTGGGTCACTCCCAGGTAGGATATGATCTTCCTCTTCTAGATATATCTTTACACGCTATGACGTCGTGTATCTGATTATTGTGGTTTGTATGCTTCGAGGGCCCTAAGTAAAGGTTGGTAACGACTGAAGGATGACATATTCGATACCATCTAGTTATAGAGGTGGGCTGATCTTATGTTGGTACAGAAACTTTGTGATGGTTTCTCGATACATTCTTTTAGAGATGTACTGCCGGAAGGTAATCCCTTCACAAGGTCGTTTGTATGGAAATCCAAACTCCACTACCTACCTGCCATTTTGATTGTATTATACAATTGGACTATATGCTGGAATTTAATCAATGTAATAATTTCGGCTATGATTAATATTATTTGTATATACTAGACACTAGTATAATATCACAAGAGGATTTAAGATGGAATGTTTTAGTTATCGTAAGTTTAAAACATGTCCATGTTTATGTATGGACTTGCCTTACGAGATACTTTTGTTTTGATAAAGGAAAAGTTTTGTAATTTAATAAATTCAGTTGAGTGTGTTTCTCATGCTAGTTTACCTGACCGATCCGGGCATTCTTTCCTTTCAACGCTCGGGTCAGGCCGAGTATATTTACAGGTCCAGATTTGATGCTCTTGGAGTTTCAGTAGGAGAGCTGGAGATCTCCATTTCGTATACACGTACATGTTTTGTTTTATTATCCGCTTCATTTTTTCTTAGTTGTTTATATTATCAACAATTGTGAGGACAGATTATTATAACTGTCCAGGCTGATAATTTGTGATTGATTGTTGAACTCTGATTGATGTATGTATATACAATTTCTGTTTTGTAAAGATCATTGATATGAGATTATATGTTTTCCGCTGTGATGTGAGATTCTGTATTGTTGTTTTTGGTTCTATCTTCTCTCTTTCTTCTCTTTTCTTCTTCTCTCTTCTTATCTTTCTCTTTACTTTCCGTCGATTTGTGCTTTTTAGGGTGGACAAGTGTGGTTTATTGTCGATTCAAAGGGTACAGATTTGTGTGTCGTCACATCATAATATTTCATTTATCTGGACTTGGTAGCCTTGCATTACTTCGAGTTATGATGGTCTGGTTCCATTGAAGTATGTATATATGTATGGTGCACTTTTTCTAGTTGCTTCGAGTTCATCCATGCTAAACTTGCATATGTCCGTTTTTCTGTTTCATGTTATTATAGTCATGCCTGAAGCTTGATCCATTGCTCCTGACCATATGTCTTGTGTTTACCGGTCTTGTCTGGTTACATATTGTTGATGACTGGTTCGATTTCATGTTGCATTGAGTCTTGTTCCAACTGCTTTGAGTCTGGTTTCATGTGTGGATTTAGTTGAACCCGTGCATATCTAAAATGTTGTTTCTTTGTTGTATACACACATGTCTGATTCACTCGAGTCTGGTAGCGTTGTTTAGCTTCGAGTTAAATTGTCAGTTACAATTAAATCTAGTCTGGTCATAATTCTCTGGAGGCTTGTTTCACTTAAAATCAGGTTCGAGTTATTAGTGCATGTATGAGCATGGTGTACTTTGAAGTCTGCACTTTGACCGATTCCAATTGAATGCTTGTGTAATTCCATGTACTTGTGCCATTTGTTGTTGTCTGCATTTTCTATACCTTTTGTGCATGTTTATTGTTGTATGCGTGCATGCACTTGTACACTTGTATTTGTCTCTGGTCTGGTTGCAGCCCTTGTTGTGTTTGCACCCTGCTTTTATCTTGTTTTAATTTTCATGCCTGATCGCTACCTTATTTTCATGTTATGTGTATACAAAAAAATATACAGATATGCATCCATATGTATATGTGAGGCTAGTCTAGTTGAGTCGCTTACGCTCCAATGCCTTGATATTGTGATGACCCGGAATTTTGGGCAATATCAATTTAATAATCTATATTAAAAATTAAATTGATTTTATAATCTTTATACTAAAATTCGAATTTAATTTAATAATCTAATTAAATAAATATTTAATTAGTGGATTTTATCTTTTAAAAATTAATAGATTGTTTTCTATTTATAATGTATGTATATACATATATATTGTAAATAGATAAGCTTTGGTTTGAAATTTAATAAATAAATAAAATCTTGTTTCTAAATTCTAATGTACATTTTGATAATTTGGAAAATTATGATTTAATTTAATATACAACTTTTCAAAGCTATTTAAATAAATAATTATATAGTTTAAAATATTTAAGGTAAATATTAATTGTTCAAATTATATCTTGGCTTAAGTTTAAATTTACATAAAAGGTTTGTTTTATTTCTATTAAATTTTACTTGATAAGTATGATTTGAAATTTTATATAGAAGTTTAAAATACAATTTGCAAATGATACATTAATTCATTTAAGTAATATAAGTAATTTAAATATAACAAGATGATTTCTTTTATAAATTATTTAAAATTGAATAAAAGTGTTATTTCCAAATAATAATTATAATGTATTATTTTTATAAATATATATGTATTTTAGTATAAATAGAATTTGTTATTTTCAAAATTTAATGTGTAGTTATATATGCATATATGTAACTTGAATTTTAAAATTCGATTTTAAAATATTTAATTTGAATTTGAATTTGGAATTTATTTGAAATTCAAAGGAATAGATGCTTAAAAATATTTTGAATTTTAAAAGTGATAGGTATAAGCTTTTATTTGTATATATAATTTGTTTTATTTTATTTTTCTAAAAAGTAACCTACAAATATATAGATAATTATTTAATAAATAAGAAAAAAGGGCTTTTATTTACTTTTAAAATAAATAAAAATAAGCAAAATTACTTAATGGACAAGTGTAATTATACTAAGGCCTCATAATAACATGTGTTAAGAAAATGTAAATAGATTAGACAAGTGTCATTTTTGTTTTTGTTTTTTTCTTTTATTTTAAAGTAAATCATCTTAACTTATAAAAACATGTTTTTCCTCCTTCTCATTTTTTTAATCTTCATTTTCAAAAGCTAAGAAAACTTCAGCTGAATTAAAATTCAAACAAATCAGTAACCAAACTCCTCAAAACCAAAAACAAGATCAAAATCATAAACCTGTAATTTAATTTCAAAATCAAAACTGCAAATCCTTTTCAAGTTTCAAAACTAGACCCTGTAATTCATTTCTAAATTCAAAAGCTTGTAAATAAACTTCAAATCCTCTCAAACAAAAGCGTGCAAGTTCATTTTCAAAAAAAAAACCAATAACCTGAATATCATCTTCAATTTGAAATCAAAGATCAAAATCAAAATCCCTGTAACTCATTTCTCAAATCAAAGTAAGCAAACCTATCAAGCATTTTTCCAGAACCTGTAGTTCAATTTCAAAATCAAAGCTTGAGCATTTTTTTTCAATCTGGAGGCATGCATGCAGTTTATAAATCAAGCATTTTATTTAAGCATTCAAGTTTAAATTTTTCAAAAGCAATGGCAATGCAAGTTTCCAGTTTTAAGGCAATTCAAGTTTCTGAGTTAAAAGAAACTTCAAATTGGTGCTCTGTTCTTCATCATCTTTTTAAGGTGAGTAACATCACATTTTTTTAAAACTCAAATATGAATTATGGTTGCATGTTAGTTCTGTGATAAATATGTGTATATATATGTGCAATCTGCTATGAATATATGTGGATGTATAGTGTGCATTGCTGTGCGTCTGTATGTTTTCTCTGATTCTAGTTTCCAAGTTCAAATTCTAATCAAAATTCACTTGCTCTTGATCCAATCTTTGTTAAGACTTAAGTCTTGTACAAAGTATGTTTGTTGTATCATAGTTTAAAAATTTGTTTAAGTTAAAATAATTTGTTTTGCCTCTGGAAATAATAAAACAACAGTGCAAACTTAAATAAGTTAAAATTCAATTACCATGATTCATGGATTCAGGTATATGAATCAAATACTAAAACTAAAACTTGATTTTTGAAACTAAAATCATAATTTTTAGTTAAGAGGAAAGGGGCAGTTCTGGTTTGACCAGAAATGATGTTTTGGGTTGTCTCTGGTGATCAGGTTGGTCTGAGAGGTCGGAATTTCTTCTGATGATGTAGTGATGATCGGTGAGTGGAGGAAAAATAATGGATGGGTGTGTAGATGATCGTGGCGATAGTGGTTGGTCGATTAAGTTTGTAAACCTAGTTTAGACAGGTTGGATATGTCTGATCGAAGCGATGGCTCTGGTGGACCGAGTGACACCATATTTTGGGGATTGCAAGATTTGGTATTGGCGAAGGTGCTGCTTGATTTTCAGATGATCTGGTGGTCGCAGGATCGTGGACGAGATGGTTCCAGTTTTGGGGGTTATTCCATTTTTAGGCTTTAGTGCTCAATTTTGATTTCGAGTTAATGGTGAAGTTCTGATGGTCAGATGAGGGCGTGTGGATTATCGCCGACTTGCTCGATGGTATGGTGATGATTGGAGGCGGTTGGAGCCACCGTACGTACGCACGGTGCGGTAGTTTGTGTCAGGTGAAGTTTTGTGTTGCAGGGTTTTGTACTCGAGTTTATCTCGAGTAGTTCAAGTTTTTGGCTCGAAGTAATGAATAGTTTTACTTGAAGCATTTTAGAGGGGGCTCGGGTAATAGTTGTTATAGGTTTTTCTGAAACCTGTCTATTTCAAATTTAAATTCAATTTTAGTTTTAAATTTGAAAGCAAGTTCTTAACAAAGTTTTAAAACCAAATGTAAAATATGGATACAAAACTGAATTGATGTCCTTGTTTTAAAATTAAATTAAGTTTTATAAATTAAATTGTTTTAAACAATTTTAAATGTTTAAAGTGTATTTTAAATGGTAAAAATTTAAAAGTAAATTTGGTTTAAATTCTTTAAGTTTCTTTTATAAGATGAGCACGCTTTAACATATGATTATAAAAGTTTGTAAATGGTTTTTAAACTTTGTTAAAGTTAAAATTGTTTTCATTATAAATTTTATATTTGAAATGAAATTTGAAAGTAAAATGTTTTCAAATTTGATTGTGAATGATAAATAAATCATTAATAAGAAAAATGTTTTCATTTTAAAGTTAATAAAGATTTAATGATTTGTAATTCATTAAATTATTAAGGTAAATTAATATGGATAATTTATTTATTTATTTATTAAATGGTTAAGGATTTGAATTAATTAATTAAGGTTGAAGTTAATTAATTAAGATTAATTAATTTGAAAATAAGATTATTAATTAGATAGTTAAGATTTTAATTAATGATTAGAAATTAATTTATCAAGTAATTAAGATTAATTAAGTTAAAAAATTAATTAATTAAATAATTAGTGATTAATTAATTGGTTATTAAAGATTAATAAATTTGTGATTAATAATAATTAATTTAAGTTAATTACTTAAGAAAAGTAAATAAAGAATTGTTAATAGTTAAAGAAGGTCATTAACTTGAGATTTTTAATAATTAATTATTGTGAATAATTTTGATAATTAATTAGATTAATTAATTTAGGATAATCATTTATGGAATTGGTTAAGTATAATTACTTTATGAAAGTAATTAATGGCATTAATTACTCAAAGTAATTAATTAATTAATTTGATTAGTTTAACTTAATTAATTAGGTTTAATTAATTTAGAATAATCATTGCATGGTTTGATTAGTAAAACTTAATGAAATTAATAAAGTATAATTAATTAGTGAAGTAATTAATGGATAATTACTGGATGTAATTAATTGAATGGTGATTTGTTAATGAAAGTAATTTGAGTTTAATTACTTTGTGTAATTAATCAAGGGATTTATTAAGATAATTAATTAAGGAGTAATTAGTTTATTTGATGAAGTAATTAAGAGTAGTTAATTACTGAATGAGATTAATCAAGGGTGAGTAATAGATGTGGTTTAACTAAAGATTAATTACTAAATGTAATTAATTTAATAGGATAATTAATTAAAGATAATTAGGGACCATTAATTAATAAAATTAATGATGTAATTAAGGGTTGATTAATTAAGATTAATTAATCAACAATAAATTATTAAAGAGTAATTAATTAATGTAATTAATTAATGATTAATGCAATTAATTATAATTAATTAATTTGTGAAGTAATTAAAGGTTAATTACTGCATTTGGGTAAGAATAATTAATTTGTGAAATTAATTAAGGATAATTACTTGAATATATTTAAAGGATAATTAATCAAGGATGATTAATTAAGATGGATAATTAGAGGATACTTAATTAATTGATTTGTAATTAATTAATGGTTATGTAGTCAAGTTTATAATGATGAAAGTAATTAATTTAATTTATTTTAAATTAATTGAAGATGAAGTAATTAATTTAATTCATTTTAAATTAATTATGGTGTGATTAATTAATCCTTGCTTATGTATGGATGGATGATATTGGTTGCCTTGAATGGTTTGAGATCTCAGATATGAGATAAGTAATGATGTGTGATATGGATGCTTTGTTTGAAGTGTGATGATAATGTGGATTATCTATTGTGATGATAATGTGAAATTATCTATTTTTGATGATAATATGGATTATCTATTGTGATATTGTGAATTATCTATCTTTGTGTATATAGATAATAGAATTGAATTGTTTTAACTTTAAAACAACTTGGCCTTAAAAGATACGTTTTGGATTTCGATGAGACCGGGATCGGGTTTGCTACATTACAGCATGATAGGGGGTTCTCGAATTGCGTTAGGTGGCGAACGGGAGACTCTTGCCCCTACATGTCCCCTGGGGTAGTATAAGGCCTTAAGGGGTTGGTTGCGAGTCGAGAGGCTGGCCGTAAAAGCAAACCCGATGCATCACTGTAAGCCACGACGGAGAGTGGCTGCTGTCGATGGTTGAAAAGCCTAGACCGTTATAGTCGTATCAGAGCATAGGTTGAGATAATACTAGGCTCTGAGTGGTGTCTATCTTGAGAGAGCGTATTTGTAATTTTGAATACACACACACACACACACCCACCCATATCTGTTGGGTTACCTGTTCGGGTTCTCCAATGTGAGTTCTAAAGGTAGATGGGGTAGTTGTGTGTGTAGCACAACTACTAATGGAATTTGAATTTAAAGGTTGGAAGTATTTGTCGAGACTGTAGACCCAATGTCGTCTCGAGTGAGCTTTGCAGTATGAAAGGATTTCACCAATCTCTAAAGGAAACCTGTTAAGGTTCGGAGTCCATCTTTGAAGTGCAAGCTTGGATGAGTAGAGTTTAGATCTGTCAGCCGAACAGAAGCAAGTGATGGTATCTTGGCAACCTCAGGAAGTAGTAGATGTGTGATGAGACGCAGTGACTATGGATTGTTTCCGAAGATGTTTCTTTGGAACAAGTTTAAGGAAGTTTGTCTGCATCGGAGTTGTGGCTAAGTTCAGCAGGGTGTTCTGTTTGGTTTGAGGTCCGAGTTTCTCAAAGAGCTTTGGATTAGGAGGTCTTTAGCATCTGGGTCAGCAGTGCAACTCGGAGTGTTCTGTGTGCCGACAAGGAGGTTATCTGGCTAAGCAGTTTTCTAGAGGTGGAGTTCAGAAGCAGCAAAGTAGATCCTTTCCTTCGATGGATTGGTTAGATAAGCGTAAGCTGTTCTGATTGGTAAAGAGAGAATAGTTTTCTTGGAATTAGGCTGGGAGGATCGAAAAAGTGACTTCTGATAGTTTGAGTGTTCTCTTGGTTTGTTAGAGATTTTTCTGGATGTCTTCAGGGAAGTCAGAGGTTTTTCCGCAACTGGAGATTGAGTTCCCTATGAACTAGGATTTCAGGAGTAATACCGGTGGTTCAGCTAGTTGAAGGATCGTTCCTAGAGAGATGGTATGGTGATGCAGCTCAGGATTTCTTGGTGCTTTTAAGTTTTTCTCTTATGGATATGTTGAACCATATTTCTGGAATGTGTTGTCTAGTTTGTGCTCTTGTTCATCATCGGCATTTTTATCTACTCCAGATTAGAGTTGTGCAGCGGAAGCAGTTTGGGAGTGCATCTGTTTTGTTTTGCCGGATAAGAGAAGTAAGTTCAGTCTTCTGATATTTGAGGAGTAGAGTTTGTGTTCTTGATTTTGGTTGATCTCGAGAGGATCATTTTGTTTAGTTGTCTTGATCCAATTTGTTTCGAGAAGCATCGACGATGGTTGAACTGATCAGGAAGGATGTAGGCAGCCCAAGATCGTCCGAAGAGTTTTGTAGATAAGAGAAGGAGGAATTTGGATTTCAAAGTCGGAGAATTGATTTTGGATAAGTTTTCTCTGATCCAATGAGCTATAAGATTGAGTAAGAATGGGAAGCTAGCTCCGAGGTATTGGATTTTTCTGTGTTCTTGTGAGGATAAGTGTTTGATCTTCAAGAGTTGAATTGCCAATTTGGATAACTGGGATTCAATGTGTTTCACGTATCACTGAGGGAGTATGTGTATAATCAATCTTTGGTTTCGAAACCAGCAGTTCAAAAGGATTTGATTGTTGAGTCTGACTCGTCTGTGGTCTGATATCCTGTTCAGTTGTAAATCTTGAAGAGTAGGAGCTCTATAGCTTAGTAGTATAGATTGTATGGATTCAGTAGAGCGAATATCCCGGTATTTATACCTCGAAAAATCAAGGAAGTTCTATCAAGAATTTTTCTGGATAATTAGATTTGTTTGATTGAGTGAATTGGTTGCTAAGATTATTAGCATATGATTGATAATAGGTGCTTGTGATTTAAAATTAAAATCTTAAATATATTATTAAATTACATTTGCTTTTAAATTTCAGGGACGAAATTCTTTTAAGGGGGAGGAATGTGATGACCCGAAATTTCGGACAATATCAATTTAAAAATCTATATTAAAATTAAATTGATTTGATAATCTTTGTAATAAAATTTGAATTTAATTTAATAATCTAATTAAATAAATATTTAATTAGTGCATTTTATCTTTTAAAAACTAATAAATTGTTTTCTATTTATGATGTATCTATATATGTATATATTGTAAATAGATAAGCTTTGGTTTGAAATTTAATAAACAAATAAAATCTTGTTTTTAAATTCTAATATACATTTTGATAATTTGGAAAATTATGATTTAATTTAATATATAACTTTTCAAAGCTATTTAAATAAATAATAATATAGTTTAAAATATTTAAGGTAAATATTAATTGTTTATATTATATCTTGGCTTAAGTTTAAATTTAAATAAAAGGTTTTTTTTATTTCTTTTAAATATTACTTAATAAGTATGATTTGAAATTTTATATAGAAGTTTAAAATACAATTTGCAAATGATACATCAATTCATCTAAGTAATGTAAGTAATTTATATATAACAAGATAATTTCTTTTATAAATTATTTAAAATTGAATAAAAGTGTTACTTCCAAATAATAATTATAATGTATTATTTTTATAAATATATATGGATTTTAATATAAATAGAATTTGTTATTTTCAAAATTTAATGTGTAGTCATATATGCATATATGTAACTTGAATTTTAAAATTGGATTTTAAAATATTTAATTTGAATTTGAATTTGCAATTTATTTTGAAATTCAAAGGAATAAATACTTAAAAATATTTTGGATTTTAAAAGAGATAGGTATAAGCTTTTATTTGTATATATATAATTTGTTTTATTTTATTTTCTAAAAAGTAATTTACAAATATAAAGATAAGTATTTAATAAATAAGAAAAAGGGCTTTTATTTACTTTTAAAATAAATAAAAATAAGCAAAATTACTTAATGGACAAGTGTAATTATACTAAGGCCTCATAATAACATGTGTTAAGTAAATGTAAATAGATTAGACAAGTGTCATTTTTTTTTTATTTTAAAGTAAATCATCTTTACTTATAAAAACATGTTCTTCCTCCTTCTCATTTTTGTTTAATCTTCATTTTCAAAAGCTAAGAAAACTTCAGCTGAATCAAAATTTGAAACAAATCAGTAACCAAATTCCTCAAAACTAGAAACAAGATACAAATCATAAACCTATAATTTAATTTCAAAATCAAAATTGCAAATCCTTTTCAAGTTTCAAAACAAGACCCTGTAATTCATTTCCCAAATTCAAAAGCTTATAAATAAACTTCAAATCCTCTCAAACCAAAGCCTGCAAGTTCATTTTCAAAATAAATAAATAACCTGAACATCATCTTCAATCTAAAAACAAGGATCAAAATCAAAATTCCTGTAACTCATTTCTCAAATAGTAAGCAATCCTATCAAGCATTTTTCCAAAACCTGTAGTTCAATTTCAAAATCAAAGCTTGAGCATTATTCTCAATCTCGAGGCATGCATGTAGTTTATAAATCAAGCATTTTATTCAAGCATTCAAGTTTAAAAGTTTTCAAAAGCAATGGCAATGCAAATTTCTAGTTTGAAGGCAATTCAAATTTTCTGAGTTAAAAGCAACTTCAAATTGGTACTCTGTTCTTCATCATCATTTTAAGGTGAGTAACATCACATTTTTTAAACTTAAATATGAATTATGGTTGCATGTTAGTTCTGTGATAAATATGTGTATATATAAGTGCAATCTTCTATGAATATATGTGGATGTATAGTGTGCATTGCTGTGCGTCTGGATGTTTTCTCTGATTCTAGTTTCTAGTTTCAAATTCTAATCAAAATTCACTTGCTCTTGATCCAATCTTTGTTAAGACTTAAGTCTTGAACAAAGTATGTTCGTTGTATCGTAGTTTTAAGTTTAAAAATTTGTTTAAGTTAAAATAATTTGTATTGCATTTGGAAGTAATAAAACAACAGTGCAAACTTAAATAAGTTAAAATTCAATTACCATGATTCATGGATTCAGGTATATGAATCAAATACTAAAACTAAAACTTGATTTTTGAAACTAAAATCATAATTTTTAGTTAAGAGAAATGGGGCAGTTCTGGTTTGACCAGAAATAATGTTTTGGGTTGTCTCTGGTGATCAGGTTGGTTTGAGAGGTCGAAATTTCTTCTGATGATGTAGTGATGATCGGTGAGTGGAGGAAAAATAATGGATGGGTGTGTAGATGACCATGGGGATGGTGGTTGGTCGATTAAGTTTGTAAACCTAGTTAGACAGGTTGGATATGTTTGATCGGAGCGATGGCTCTGGTGGACCAAGTGCCACCATATTTTGAGGATTGCAAGATTTGGTATTGGCGAAGGCGCTTCTTGATTTTCAGGTGATCTGGTGGACGGAGGATCGTGGACGAGATGGTTCCAGCTTGGGGGTTATTCCATTTTTAGGCTTTAGTGCTCGATTCTGATTTCGAGTTATGGTGAAGTTTTGATGGTCAGATGAGGGTATGTGGATGATCGCCGATTTGCTCGAGGGTGTGGTGATGACCGGAGGTGGTCGGAGCCACCGTACATATGCACGGTGCAGTAGTTTGTGTCAGGTGAAGTTTTTTGTTGCAGGGTTTTGTACTCGAGTTTATCTCGAGTAGTTCGTGTTTTGGCTTGAAGTAATGAATGGTTTTACTCGAAGTATTTTAGAGGGGGCTTGGGTAATAGTTGTTACAGGATTTTCTAAAACCTGTCCGTTCCAAATTTAAATTTAAATTTAAATTTGAAAGCAAGTTTTTAGCAAAGTTTTAAAACCAAATTTAAAATATGGATATATAACAGAATTTATATCCTAGTTTTAAAATTAAATTATGTTTTATAAATTAAATTGTTTTAAAAAACTTTAAATGTTTAAAGTGTATTTGAAATGGTAAGAATTGAAAAGTAAATTTGGCTTAAATTCATTAAGTTTCTTTTATAAGATGAGTACGTCTTTAACATTTGATTTTAAAAGTTTGTAAATGGTTTTTAAACTTTGTTAAAGTTAAAAAAAATTTCATTTTAAAATTTATATTTGAAGAGAAATTTCAAAGTAAAATGTTTTCAAATGTGATTGTGAATGATAACTAAATCATCAATAAGAAAAATGTTTTCATTTTAAAGTTAATAAAGATTTAATGATTTATGATTCATTAAATTATTAAGGTAAATTAATATGGATAATTAATTAATTTATTAACTAAATGGTTAAGGATTTGAATTAATTAATTAAGGTTGAAGTTAATTAATTAAGATGAATTAATTTGAAAATAAGATCATTAATTAGATAAGTTAAGATTTTTAATTAATGATTAGAAATTAATTTATCAAGTAACTAAAATTAATTAAGTTAAACACTTAATTAATTAATTGGTTATTAAAGATTAATAAATTTGTGATTAATAATAATTAGTTTAAGTTAATTACTTAAGAAAAGTAATTAAAGAACTGTTAATAGTTAATGAAGGTCATTAACTTGATATTTTTTAATAATTAATTAATGTGATTAATTTCGATAATTAATTAGATTAATTAATTTAGGATAATCATTTATGGAATTGGTTAAGTATAATTACTTTATGAAAGTAATTAAAGGCATTAATTAATCAAGGTAATTAATTTGATTAGTTTAAGTTAATTAATTAGGTTTAAGTAATTTAGAATAATCATTGGATGGTTTGATAAGTAATTACTTAATGAAATTAATAAAGTATAATTACTTAGTGAAGTAATTAATGGATAATTACTGGATGTAATTAATTGAATGGTGATTTGTTAATGAAAGTAATTTGAGTTTAATTACTTTATGCAATTAATCAAAGGATTAATTAAGATAATTAATTAAGGGGTAATTAATTTATTTGATGAAGTAATTAAGGGTAGTTAATTACTAAATGAGATTAATCAAGGGTGATTAATAGATGTGGTTTAATTAAAGATTAATTACTAAATGTAATTAATTTAATAGGATAAATGATTAAAGGTAATTAGGGATCATTAATTAATAAAATTAATGATGTAATTAGGGGTTGATTAATTAAGATTAATTAATCAACGATAAATGATTAAAGAGTAACTAATTAATGTAATTAGTTAAGGCTTAATGTAATTAATTATAATTAATTAATTTGTGAAGTAATTAAAGGTTAATTACTGTATTTGGCTAATAATAATTAATTTGTGAAATTAATTAAGGATAATTACTTAAATATAATTAAAGGATAATTAATCAAGGATGATTAATTAAGATGGATAATTAGAGGATAATTAATTAATTGATTTGTAATTAATTAATGGTTATATAAGCAAGTTTAAAATGTTGAAAGTAATTAATTTAATTTATTTTAAATTAATTAGAGATGAAGTAATTAATTTAATTCATTTCAAATTAATTATGGTGTGATTAATTAATCCTTGCTTATGTATGGATGGATGATATTGGTTGCCTTGAATGATTTGAGATCTCAGATGTGAGATAAGTAATGCTGCATGATATGGATGCTTTGTTTGAAGTGTGATGATAATGTGGATTATCTGTTGTGATGATAATGTGAAATTATTTGTTTGTGATGATAATATGGATTATCTATTGTGATATTGTGAATTATCTATCTTTGTGTATATAGATAATAGAATTGAATTATTTTAACTTTAAAACAACTTGGCCTTAAAAGATAAGTTTTGGATTTCGATGAGGCCGGGATCAGGTTTTCTACACTACAACATGATAGGGGGTTCTCGCTTTGCGTTAGGTGGCGAACGGGAGACTCTTACCCCTACATGTCCCCTGGTGTAGTATAAGGCCTTGAGGGGTTGGTTGCGAGTCGAGAGGTTGGCCGTAAAAGCAAACTCGAGGTATCACTGTAAGCCATGGCGGAGAGTGGCCGTTGTCGATGGTTGAAAAGCCTAGACCATTACAGTGGTATCAGAGCATAGGTTGAGATAATATATAGGCTCTGAGTGGTGTCTATCTTGAGAGAGCGTATTTGTAATTATGAATATATATATATATATATATATATATATTTCTACCTATTTGTTGGGTTACCTGTTCGGGTTCTCCAATATGAGTTCTAAAGGTAGATGGGGTAGTGGTATGTGTAGCACAACTACCAATGGAATTTGAATGTTTGTGGTTGGAAGTATCTGTCAAGACTGTAGACCCAATACCGTCTCGAATGAGCTTTGCAGTGGTGAAAGGATTTCACCAATCTCTGAAGAAAACCTGTTAAGGTTCGGAGTCCATCTTTGAAGTGCAAGTTTGGATGAGTAGAGTTGGATCTATCGGCTGAGTAGAAGTAAGTGATGGTATCTTGGCAACCTCAGGAAGTAGTAGCTGTGTGATGAGACGCGTGACTATGGATTGTTTCCGAAGATGTTTCTTTGGAACAAGTTTAAGGAAGTGTGTCTGCATCGGTGTTATGGCTAAGTTCAGCAGGGTGTTGTGTTTTGTTTGAGGTCCGAGTTTCTCAAAGAGCTTTGGATTAGGAAGTCTTTAGCATCTGGGTCAGCAATGCAGCTCGGAGTGTTCTGTGTGCCGGCAAGAAGGTTATCTGGCTAAGCAGTTTTCTAAAGGTGGAGTTCAGAAGCAGCAAAGAAGATCCTTTCCTTCGATGGATTGGTTAGATAAGCGTAAGCTGTTCTGATTGGTAAAGAGAGAACAGTTTGCTTGGAATTAGGCTGGGAGGATCGCAAAAGTGACTTGTGGTAGTTTGAGTGTTCTCTTGGTTTGTAGAGATTTTTTCGGATGTCTTCAGGGAAGTCAAAGGTTTGTCCGCATATGGAGATTGAGTTCCCTATGAACTACGATTTCAGGTGTAATAACGGTGGTTCAGCTAGTTGAAGGATGGTTCCTAGAGAGATGGTTTGGTGAAGCAGCTCAGGATTTCTTGGTGCTTCTGAGTTTTTCTCTTATGGATCTGTTGAACCATATTTCTGGAATGTGTTGTCTAGTTTGTGCTCTTTTTCATCATCTGCATTTTTATCTACTCTAGATCAGAGTTGTGGGTGGAAGCAGTTTGGGAGTGCATCTGTTTTGTCTTGCCGGATAGGAGAAGTAAGTTTAGTCTTCTGATATTTGAGGAGTAGAGTTTGTCTTCTTGATTTTGGTTGATCTCGAGAGGATCATTTTGCTGAGTTGTCTTTATCCAATTTGTTTCGAGAAGCATCAGCGAAGGTTGAGCTGATCGGGAAGGATGTAGGCAGCTCAAGATCGTCCGAGGAGTTTTGTAGATGAGAGATGGAGGAATTTGGATTTCAAAGTCGGAGATTTGATTTTGGATAAGTTTTCTCCGATCCATGGAGCTATAAGATTGAGTAAGAATGGGAAGCTAGCTCCGAGGTATTGGATTTTTCTGTGTTCTTGTGAGGATAAGTGTTTGGTCTTCAGGAGTTGAATTGCCAGTTTGGATAATTGGGATTCAATGTGTTTCACGTATCTCAAAGGGAGTATGTGTATAATCCATCTTTGGTTTTGGAACTAGCAGTTCAGAAGGGTTTGGTTGTTGAGTCAGACTTGTCTGTGGTCTAATATCCTGTTCAGTTGTAGATCTAGATGAGTAGGAGCTCTATAGTTTAGTAGTATAGATTGTTTGGATTCAGTAGAGCGAATATCCCGGTATTTATACCTGGGAAACTCAAGGAAGTTCTATCAAGAATTTTTCTGGATAATTAGATTTGTTTGATTGAGTGGATTGGTTGTTATGATTATTAGCATATGATTGATAATAGATGCCTGTGATTTAAAATTAAAATCTTAGATAGATTATTAAATTACCTTTGCTTTTAAATTTCGGAGACGAAATTCTTTTAATGGGGGAGGAATGTGATGACCCGGAATTTTGGGCAATATCAATTTAATAATCTATATTAAAAATTAAATTGATTTGATAATCTTTGTAATAAAATTTGAATTTAATTTAATAATATAATTAAATAAATATTTAATTAGTGGATTTTATCTTTTAAAAACTAATAAATTGTTTTCTATTTATAATGTATGTATATATGTACATATTGTAAATATATAAGCTTTGGTTTGAAATTTAATAAATAAAATCTTGTTTTTAAATTCTAACATACATTTTGATAATTTGGAAAATTATGATTTAATTTAATATATAACTTTTCAAAGCTATTTAAATAAATAATTATATAGTTTAAAATATTTAAGGTAAATATTAATTGTTTAAATTATATCCTGGCTTAAGTTTAAATTTAAATAAAAGGTTTGTTTTATTTATTTTAAATATTACTTAATAAGTATGATTTGAAATTTTATATAGAAGTTTAAAATACAATTTGCAAATGATACATTAATTCATTTAAGTAATATAAGTAATTTATGTATAACAAGATAATTTCTTTTATGAATTATTTAAAATTGAATAAAAGTGTTATTTCCAAATAATAATTATAATGTGTTATTTTTATAAATATATATGGATTTTAATATAAATAGAATTTGTTATTTTCAAAATTAAATATGTAGTTATATATGCATATATGTAACTTGAATTTTAAAATTGGATTTTAAAATATTTAATTTGAATTTGAATTTAGAATTTATTTTGAAATTCAAAGGAATAGATACTTAAAAATATTTTGGATTTTAATAGAGATTGGTAAAAGCTTTTATTTGTATATATATAATTTGTTTTATTTTATTTTCTAAAAAGTAATTTACAAATATATAGATAAGTATTTGATAAATAAGAAAAAGGGCTTTTATTTACTTTTAAACTAAATAAAAATAAGCAAAATTACTTAATTGGCAAGTGTAATTATACTAAGGCCTCATAATAACATGTATTAAGCAAATGTAAATAGATTAGACAAGTGTCATTTTTGTTTTTGTTTTTTTCTTTTATTTTAAAGTAAATCATCTTAACTTATAAAAACATGTTTTTACTCCTCATTTTTTTAATCTTCATTTTCAAAAGCTAAGAAAAGTTCAGCTGAATTAAAATTCAAAACAAATCAGTAACCAAACTCCTTAAAACCAGAAACAAGATCAAAATCATAAACCTATAATTTAATTTCAAAATCAAAACTGTAAATCCTTTTCAAGTTTCAAAACAAGTCCCTATAATTCATTTCTCAAATTCAAAAGCTTGTAAATAAACTTCAAATCCTCTCAAACCAAAGCCTGCAAGTTCACTTTCAAAAATAAATTTAACCTGAACATCATCTTCAACCTAAAATCAAAGATCGAAATAAAAATCCCTGTAACTCATTTCTCAAATCAAAGTAAGAAAACTGTCAAGCATTTTTCCAAAACCTTTAGTTCAGTTTCAAAATCAAAGCTTGACCATTTTTTTTCAATCTGGAGGCATGCATGCAGTTTATAAATCAAGCATTTTATTCAAGCATTCAAGTTTAAAAGTTTTCAAAAGCAATGGCAACAAAAGTTTCTAGTTTTAAGGCAATTCAAGTTTTCTGAGTTAGAAGCAACTTCAAATTATTGCTCTTTTCTTCATCATCTTTTTAAGGTGAGTAACATCATTTTTTTAAAACTTAAATATGAATTATGGTTGCATGTTAGTTCTTTGATAATATGTGCATATATAAGTGCAATCTGCTATGAACATATGTGGATGTATAGTGTGCATTGCTATGCGTCTGGATGTTTTCTCTGATTCTAGTTTCCAGGTTCAAATTCTAATCAAAATTCACTTGCTTTTGATCCAATCTTTGTTAAGACTTAAGTCTTGAATAAATTATGTTTGCTGTATCATAGTTTTAAGTTTAATTTTTTTTTTAAGTTAAAATAATTTGTATTGCATTTGGAAGTGATAAAGCAACAGTGCAAACTTAAATAAGTTAAAATTCAATTACCATGATTCATGGATTCAGGTATATGAATCAAATACTAAAACTAGAACTTGATTTCTGAAACTAAAATCATAATTTTTTGTTAAGAGAAATAGGGGCAGTTCTGATTTGACCAGTAATAATGTTTTGGGTTGTCTCTGGTGATCAGGTTGGTCTGGGAGGTCGGAATTTCTTCTGATGATGTAGTGATGATCGGTGAGTGGAGGAAAAATAATGGATGGGTGTGTAGATGACTGTGGCGATGTTGGTTGGTCGATTAAGTTTGTAAACCTAGTTTAGACTGATTGGATATGTTTGATCGAAGCGATGGCTCTGGTGGACCGAGTGCCACCATATTTTGGGGATTGCAAGATTTGGTATTGGCGAAGGAGCTGCTTGATTTTCAGGTGATCTGGTGGTCGAAGGATCATGGACGAGATAGTTCTAGGTTTGGGGGTTATTCCATTTTTAGGCTTTAGTGCTCGATTCTGATTTCGAGTTAATGGTGAAGTTCTGATGGTCAGATAAGGGTATGTGGATGATCGCCGACTTGCTCGAGGGTATGGTGCTGATCGGAGGTGGTCGGAGCCATGGTGCAGTAGTTTGTGTCAGGTGCAGTTTTGTGTTGTAGGGTTTTGTACTCGAGTTTATCTTGAGTAGTTTGAGTTTTGGCTCGAAGTAATGAATGGTTTTACTCGAAGCATTTTAGAGTACGCTCGGGTAATAGTTGTTACAGGTTTTTCTAAAACCTGTTTGTTACAAAATTAAATTAAAATTAAAATTTGAAAGCAATTTTTAACAATGTTTTAAAACCAAATTTAAAATATGGATTCAAAACTGAATTGATATCCTAGTTTTAAAATTAAATTAAGTTTTATAAGTTAAATTGTTTTAAACGACTTTAAATGTTTAAAGTGTATTTTAAATGGTAAGAATTTAAAAGTAAATTTGGTTTAAATTCTTTAAGTTTCTTTTATAAGGTGAGTATGTCTTTAACATATGATTTTAAAAGTTTTTAAATGGTTTTTAAACTTTTTTAAAGTTTAAATTGTTTTCATTTTAAATTTTATATTTGAAATGAAATTTGAAAGTAAAATGTTTTCAAATGTAACTGTGAATGATAATTAAATCATTAATAAGAAAAATGTTTTTGTTTTAAAGTTAATAAAGATTTAATAATTAGTGATTCATCAAATTATTAAGGTAAATTAATATGGATAATTGATTAATTAATTTATTAAATGGTTAAGGGTTTGAATTATCTAATTAAGGTTGAAGTTAATTAATTAAGATTAATTAATTTGAAAATAAGATCATTAATTAGATAAGTTAAGATTTTAATTAGTGATTAGAAATTAATTTATCAAGTAATTAAGATTAATTAAATTAAACATTTAATAATTAAATAATTAGTGATTAATTAATTGGTTATTAAAGATTAATAATTTTGTGATTAATAATAATTAATTTAAGTTAATTACTTAAGAAAAGTAATTAAAGAATTGTTGCTAGTTAATGAAGGTCATTAACTTGAGATTATTTAATAATTAATTTATGTGATTAATTTTGATAATTAATTAGATTAATTAATTTAGGATAATCATTTATGGAATTGGTTAAGTATAATTACTTTATGAAAGTAATTAAAGGCATTAATTACTCAAGGTAATTAATTAATTAATTTGATAAGTAATTTAAGTTAATTAATTAGGTTTAATTAATTTAGAGTAATCATTAGATGGTTTGATGAGTAATTACTTAATGAAATTAATAAAGTATAATTACTTAGTGAAGTAATTAATGGATAATTACTGGATGTAATTAATTGAATGGTGATTTGTTAATGAAACTAATTTGAGTTTAATTACTTTGTGTAATTAATCAAGGGATTAATTAAGATAATTAATTAAGGAGTAATTAATTTATTTGATGAAGTAATTAAGGGTAGTTAATTACTGAATGAGATTAACCAAGGGTGATTAATAGATGTGGTTTAATTAAAGATTAATTACTAAATGTAATTAATTTAATAGGATAATTAATTAAAGGTAACTAGGGATCATTAATTAATAAAATTAATGGTGTAATTAAGGGTTGATTAATTAAGATTAATTAATCAAAAATGAATGAATAAAGAGTAACTAATTAATGTAATTAATTAAGGATTAATGTAATTAATTATAATAAATTAATTTGTGAAGT
Source organism: Allium cepa (assembly GCA_030765085.1). NCBI lineage: Eukaryota > Viridiplantae > Streptophyta > Magnoliopsida > Asparagales > Amaryllidaceae > Allium > Allium cepa. Next base: position 198,654,888 of record CM060946.1, read on the forward strand.
AAATAAAGCTTAATTACTGTATTTGGCTAAGAATAATTAATTTGTGAAATTAATTAAGGATGATTACTTGAATATAATTAAAGGATAATTAATCATGGATGATTAATTAAGACGGATAATTAGAGGATAATTAATTAATTATTTGTAATTAATTAATGGTTATGTAAGCAAGTTTATAATCATGAAAGTAATTAAGTTAATTAATTTGAAATTAATTAGAGATGAAGTAATTAATTTAATTCATTTTAAATTAATTATGGTGTGATTAATTAATCCTTGCTTATGTATGGATGGATGATACTGGTTGCCTTGAATGGTTTGAGATCTCAGATGTGAGATAAGTAATGCTGCGTGATAGGGATGCTTTGTTTGAAGTGTGATGATAATGTGGATTATCTGTTGTGATGATAATGTGAAATTATCTGTCTGTGATGATAATATGGATTATCTATTGTGATATTGTGAATTATCTATCTGTGTGTATATAGATAATAGAATTGAATTGTTTTAACTTTAAAACAACTTGGCCTTAAAAGATACATTTTGGATTTCAATGAGACCGAGATCGGGTTTCCAGATTTGGATATCCGAAAACCACATCGATCCAAATTAACGATAGGTCGTGAATCTCAAGTGAAGATGAAGATTCAGAGTGCAAGGGTTATCGTCGTTAACTCTAAGGGTGATTCCAAAATGAGTGTATGAAGATAATGCCTTCGGTTTCTTTCGAACCCGGAACGAACTTGTATGGATTGAATGCTTTTAGAACACCGTTAGGTGGACGATGAGCATTCTAATTGATGTGTTCTGATAAAGGTAATCGTAGCCTCAAGCCTCTTCCACCGGAAATGGCTAAAACAGGGGAGGTGCAGCAAGGCTAAGTGGTAGCACCCAAGTAGGACGAGATTTTCCCCTATCTAGAGGTCCATTTTTATTCGGCTGTGTGCGGCAGTTGATTCGCGACAACTGCCGGGGTTGTCTTGTCCGGGACTGTCCAGTAAGGGATGGTTCCGGCCTTATGTTGCAGGGGATTGGGAGTAATCCTCGGTACGGTGGTCTAGGCCCCATACTGTAACGGGCGTACCTGTAACGACCCGGAATTTTAGGCAATATCAATTTAATAATCTATATTAATAATTAATTTGATTTGATAATTTTTCTTTATAATTTTAATTTAAATAGATAAATTTAATCTTTTTAAGGTAAATAAATATTAATCTGGCAATATTAATCAATATCTTTTTAACAATTTAAAATTGATAAGGATTTATCTTTCAAGGCTAATAAATTTTATTCTATTCATAATATATATATATATATATATATATATATATTTGATATATATTGTGAATAGAATATCTTTTGTTTTAAATAAAAGATGAATTTTCAAATTGTAAAATATATGTATGTATATGTTATAATTTGATATTGTTTTGAAATTTAAATTAATCAATTGATAATTTATAATTGTAATTTAAAGCTTTGTTTAATTTATATTTTTTCAAAAGTTAATTTAAAGATTAATTCATTTGTTTTCAAATATAAGATTGTTATTTATTTTAATTATGATAGTTTAAAAAGATTTAAACATTTTGTTTTGTTTTCTTTAAAGTGTTTAAATTTAGAATAGTTATAAATGTATCTATAAATGTTTTAGATTTTTAAAATACATGTATAATAAAATATATTTGCATTATAATTAATTTTAGAATATTTCTTTTAAAAGTGAATTTATTTATACATATGTAAACATTTATTAATTAAGAAATTAAAATAAGTAAGTTCTATTATCTTTCAAATTAAATAAAAAAATGAATTAAAATTGTTAAGAACATGTGTAAACATGTTGTTAACACCCTTAATAACACTTGTAAGAAATTTAAGTTATTTGGATGACAAATGTAAAATCTAGATACAAGTGGCAATATTTCTAATTTTATTTTTAATAAATATTTTTAAGAAGAAAACTAGTTTTCATTTAAACACTTTTCCCTTTGTTTTTACTTCTTAGTTCAAAACAGAAATCTTTCTTCAAACCTGAATTTTAAACTAAAGAGAAAATTTGAATTTAACTAAATCTGCAAGCAAAGTTCTTCATTGCAAAATTAAAATCCAAGAGCAAAAGTAAAATTTAGATTCTTCAAAGCAAAGTACTTCATATCAACTTCAAAACAACAAATTTGAAATCTATCTTCAACCTGAAAACTTGAATTCAAAGATGAAAAGTAAAATTTGCTGCAATTTCAACCTAGCAAATGCTAATGGATGTTCAACTGCAACATCAACTTCAACCTGCATTTCATTTGAGGGCAACTGCAAGTTTAAAAGCATCATATTGAGGCATGCATCTGCAAATCAAAAAGCATTATACAGATTTAAAATTTCAATTGCCTGGAAAAAAAGTTTGAAACTGCTCTGCATATTATAAACAGGTGAGTAAACTTCTTAAGGAAAAAAAACAGTTAATCTTGATTTAACTTAATTGCATTTGATGATCTGAGATTAATTTTGATGTTGCATGGAAAATCTTCAGTTTTTACATTATTGGATTGATAGATTTATATGTGTAGTGGTCTGTATATTTATACAGTCACTTTATGAACTGTTACTTCCCAGATCACCATCAACATTGAAATATTTAAATCTTCCCCTAACAATCATCATTTGACATTGATAATTTAATAAAAGTTGTTTGTTATTGCTGTTGGTTATATTAAAATTTGTTTCTGTAAATTTAAATTTACAAATTATTTTAAAATAAGAATTACAGTGAGATCTCGGTTCATGACAAAAGTCAACTACTTTAAATTTCAATTTGAAGTACATGCATGTAATCCTGATAGAAAATCATGAATTTTGATATGTAATTTGTGATTTTTAATTGGTTAATTGGTATGTATTTGGGGTTTGTTCGAAAATTGGGTTTTAGTGATTTGCCGAAGAACAACATGATAATTTAAGCTAGAATTGTGGTCGAAGCTTGTTGTCTTGATGCCGATGAAGGGAAAAATGTTGGATAATTTTTCCTATGATCGATTCGTTCGAATTCGATCAATTTAAGGTTTTTACCTTGTTTAGTTTCGATTTGACGGTAGAGGGATTTACGACTTGGATGTGGAACCAAAGTCGTGCGCATCTGGGGAGGTTGATGTGCATGGTCATGGTGTCTCGATGGTGGGGTCGGCAAGGTGAAACAGCGACGTGGAGATCGGCCGTGGATGGATTTTTGGATTGTGGCAGCTACTGTTGTTCAAAGCTTTTGGTTTGAAGGTTCGAATTTCGATTCGAATGTCTACCGTTGGTTCTGGGTTGGTTTTCGAGATCGCATGCGTTCAGGTGACCGTCGCCGATGGTCGCGACGACCAAGTTCGGCCGAAAAAGTTTGCGCACGTGCACGAGTTTTTTTTGTGTGCACTGGGTTTAGGATTTGGGAAGACGAGTTACAGCCGAAGTGTAGCTCGAGGTTGTAATCGTGATGTTCGCGTGATCGACTCAAAGTAGGGAGGTTATTGATTTGCTCCGGGGTAGGCACGAGAGGTTTCTGGTGTTCAACTCGAGTTTGTTGGTCGTGTGTTTCGGGTTAGTTCTAGGTAGCGATGAAGTTGCTGAGTTAACTCGAGTATCATAGGTTGTTTTGTTTAGTTAGTTCTGTATAATGTTTTGTACTGTAAAAATTAAAGAAAATGTTGCAAAGTGAATTTGAGTTGAATAAAAGAAATTAGTCCTGAAACTATAAACGAGTTTATGAAGGTAAACGAATTTATAAAAGTTAAATATTATTCTTTGTAAGTAAAGTTAATTTAACTTTCAAAAATGAAAATTTAAATGAAATGTTTTCATTTAAAATATTAAATCAAAATTATTAAGAAATTTTTAATAACTAAGTTTTTAAATTTAATAAATAAGTTTTTATTAATTAATTTTAAAGTTTTTTAATTTTGAAATTTTAATTCTAAATTCCTTATTTCCAAATAAGATTATTATTATGATTTTGAAAACCCAATTTGAATAAATTTGTTTTAAGTTATTAAAAATTTGATTAATTCTAATAATTTAATTATGAACATAAATAGGGTTAATTTATCATTGTTATTAACTTAAGAACACTTGACTGGATATGATTTGTAATTAAGTAGAGAAATAATTAAGATAAATGCTATTTCTTAATTAATTAAGGATTTTTAAAATATTAGAAGTTAATTAATTAATTATTTAATTAATTTTAAATAATTAGTTAATTATCATTTAATTTTAAATAATCACTTAATTATGGATTAATTAAGTATAATCACTTAATGAAGTAATTATTGGATAATTATTGAATGTAATTAAGAATGGTAATTACTTATGGGAGTAATTAATTGAAGTGATTTATGGATGATCACTTAATGTTATCAATTAAGGAAGTTATTAATTTAATTGTTTTGAAGTTAATTAATTATGGAGTAATTAATTAATTAAAGAACTAAGGATTTATTTAATGATGGAATTAATTACTTGTTAAGTAATTAATTAAGAGAGTAATAAAGATTATTAATGAAGTAATTAGAAGGTAATTACTTGTTTAGTAATTAAGAGTTAATTACTTAACTATTTTAGTTAATTAATTAATGAGATTAATTAGTTAATGAAATGTGATTAATTTAGGATTAATTACTAAGTGTAATTTATTAGAGATGCAACTAATTAATAAAGTAGTTAATTAAGGATTATTCATTAATTTAATTTGATTAATAATTACTTAATGAAGTAATTAAAGATTAATTATTTGGATTAATTAATCAAGGATTAATATAATTAATTAAGAAGTTAATTAATTAAAATAAGTAATTACAAATTGTTAATTACTGTTTATGAAGTTAATTATTCAATTAATTAAAGGGTTAATTAATTAATAAGGATCATTGGTTAACATAATAAATTAATCAAGATTGATTAATAAAAGTGATTAACTTAAGTATGATTAATTAATTGTAATTAATTGCGGATTTATGTAATTAATTATAGTTAATTAATTAATGGTAGTAAATGAAGGATCATTAATTATTGTAATTGATGATAGTAGTTAAAGGTTAATTACTGTATATGGTTAAGGCTAATTACTTGAATGAAATGAAAAGATGATTAATCAAGGAAGATTAATTAAGGAAGATCATTAAGAATGATTAATTTATTTATTTGGGATAATTAAATGAAGAAGGATTTAAGGTTAATCCAATTGATTTGGAGTTAATAAATTCTGCTATTGGATGATTAATTGATATTTGGTGATTGATATTGGATGATCAATTGATATTGGATGATTGATATTGGGTGTTTGGTTGATACTGGATGTTTTAGATATCTATGATATGTGATATGCTGCTTTGTGAGATGAATATATTGTTATGAATTATTTATTGTGATAATGTGATTCATCTATCTGTTTATATCACCCTGAATACAAGTTAATTTTTTAAACCCTTAAGTACAACTTGGACATTAAAATGGCATTTGGTTTCGGTGAGACCGGGATCGGGTTTCCATATTTGGGATCCGAAAACCACATCGATTCCAATTAAACATTAGGTCGTGAATCCAAGTGGAGCAAGTGAAGACTCAAGGTGTAAGAACTATACGTCAATATAACTCTGTGGGTGATTCCATAATGAGTTTGACGGAATAGTACTTATAGGTTCGAGATGGTGTTTTAGAGTGCAAGGGCTATGGTCGTTGACTCTGTGGGTGATTCCAAAATAAGTGCAACGAGTTAGTGCCTTCGGTTTCTTTCGAACCCGGAACGAACTTGTATGGATTGAATGCTTTCAGAACATCGTCAGGTGGACGATAAGCATTCTAAGAGATGCGTTCTCTAAAGTTAATCGTAGCCTCAAGCCTCATCAACCGGGAATGGCTAAAACAGGGGAGGTGCAGCAAGGCTAGGTGGGTACCGCCCATTTCAGGACAAGATTTTCCTCTGTATAGAAGTCCCTTTTTATTTCGGCTGTGTGGGGAGGTTGATTCCGGACAACTGCCAGGGTTGTCTTGTTCGGGACTGTTCAGTAAGGATTTCCTATCATAATAATGTAACAATTTCGGCTATTTCTTATTTACTTGAAAACCCTAGACACTATTATAATATCACTGGATTTCCTATCAAAATGTTTTGGTTAGCGTAAGGTAAAAACTCTTCCATGTTTATGTGTGGGAAGTCTTACGTGATACCTTTTCTTTTCAAAGGTTTTTCTAAAGTTAAGCAATTTTAACCCGTTTACTCACACCAGACACCTGTCTGACCCGAGTGTTTATTTTCTGTTTTATTAAACTCTTGAGTACTCATATTATGTATGAGTAGTCAAGTGATTCAGGTTTGCTTGACGAATTCTGAAAGAGATATGGAGCAGGAGGCTTCCACGTGTAGATATAGTATGGTTCCGCTGTGTTGTTTGGTATCTATTTCTGTTGTACTTGAGTTATATAGTTAGACAGATGTTTATAATTGTCTAATATGTGTTGTATTAGTTGTGTACTCTGATGTAATATGATACTATGTAATATTTTATGTGATATATTATATTTCATTCGTTCCGCTGTGAGTTCTCTAATGTTGTTCTGTTTCTTTTTTTCTCTTTCTTTTCTTCTTCTATCCCTTTCTTTCTTAATTAGCGATGCGACTTTCTGGTGATAGGAAGTCGGGTCGTTTCAGTTGGTATCAGAGCATTAGGTTGACTGAATACCTAGGCTCTGGAGTGGTATCTTTCTTGAGAGAGCGTACTTGTGATTTTTATATATAACTATATATATCTATATCTAACTAAATTTGTTGGGTTATCTGTTCGGATTTTTCTAACATAAGTTTTAGAGGTAGATGGAGTAGTGGTGTGTGTGTAACACGACTACCACTAATGGAAGAGGTCCATATGTTGAGGTTGAAAGTATTTTGTCGAGACTGTAGATCTAATACCATCTCAAGTGAGATTTGTAGTTTGGAGTAAGGATTTCTATGATATCCGAAGGAAATCTTTTTAATGATTCAGAGTTTATCTTTGAAGTTTGAGTTTGGATCTGTCGGAAGTGCAGAAGTAAGTGATGGTATCTTGATAACTCCATGATGAGATGTAGTACCCATGGATATTTTCAAAAGATGTTTTCTCTTGAAACAGTTTTAGAAGTAGTTGAGGAGCAGTTTTTACCTGCCGCAGGGAAGATTCGTCTGTGTAGAAGTTATCTGGATCTTCTAGCATGGAGATTGGCTGTTTCGGAATATGAGACTAAGGTCTATAAGTTGCTTCGCTTTGACATGGTCTCATTTGTCATTCCTTAAGGAGAGCGAGATGTTGATGTTTGGTTTGGAGCCCGAATTCCTTGAGTGGTTGCCTGCCATCTCGAAGGTCTGTTGTGTGGTTTGTTGATAGTTTTGGGTTTGGAGAGGCCTTTGGATTAGAAGTTTTTGGTTGGCTGTGGTAGCAGTTCAGCTCGAAGTAATCGGTGTGCTGGCGAGAAGGTCTTTAGCTTTGCAGTATCATCGAGATAAAATTTGGAAGCAACAGTGTGGCCATTTCTCCGATAGCTCAGGAATCTTGAGGGTTTTTCTTTTAGAAGTCAGGGCAGGTGGTGAAGTTTTCTTGAAGGGTTAAGCTTGTCTGGAAAAGCTTAAAGCTTTTCTAATTGTTAAAGAGAGGACAGTTTCCTTTGGAATCCGAATTAGGTTGGATCGCAGAAGTGATTTGCGATTAGTTTGGGAATTTTCTTGGGCAATCTTTTGTTTGAGACTAAGGGTTCTCATGTGGAAGTAGGAGCTACTGATGTAATCAGAAGTTTGTCTGCATTTGGAGTTGAGTTCCATATTGTTTTGGATTCCAGAAGTGATTTTGGTTGTTATCCTAGTAGAAGAGTTGGTGTAGCAGCTCAGAATTTTTTTTTGGAATTTGGATTGGTCTGATCTAGTTTTTGAGTTTGGATTTCTGTTATAAGGTTGCGTGACTGAGTCAGATGAGTCACTCAGATTTTATGGATTTGATGAACAAAGTTTTTCGGATATATTGGATAAGTTTGTACTCGTGTTCATCAACAGTATTATCATCCATTTCAGAATCAGAGTTGTGCAGCGGAAGCGAGGTAGCAGCTGTGCAAGGAAGGAAGTAAGTTCAATTTGATTTTTCTTGAGAAGTAGAGCTTGAGTTCTGGATTTCGACGGATCTTGAAAGACTTTTCTGTTGGATAGGATCCAGAAACTGGTTTGCTTTGGTCTAGTTGTTTCTAGAAGTATCAGCATAGGTTGAGCTGATCAGGAAGAAGCTTGGCAGCCCAGGATTGTCTGTTGAGTTATACAGATATGAGGTAAGGAGTTTGGAATTCGAAGTTGGAGTCTTCATTGTTGTTAAAATTTCTCTGGTTAAGAGAACAGTAATTGGGTTAGATTGGTTGGTTAGTGCTGTGGCATTTGAGATTTCTTATATGTGTTTTGATAGGATAAGATTGAATTGCCAGTTTGGATAACTGAAATTCATTGTATTTCACGTATCTCTGAGGGAGTACGTGTATGATTCATCATTGGTTGTAGAATCTGTAGTTCAGTTGGGTTTGGAAGTTGTGCTAGATTTGAGTATAGTCTGATGTTCTTTTTAGATTGATGGATCTAGAGATGAGAGGAGCTCTCGATTTTGGTGGTGTAGTTTGTTTAGCCTCTGTAGAGCGAGTCTTCCGGTGATTTATAGTTGGAAACTCGAGATAGTGTTAGTAAGATTTATTCTGATTTGTGTCAGGATAATTAGTTAGGTTTGTTTGTTTGATTGGTTGCTCTGGTTGTTAGTAATTGGTTGATAGGAATGCTTTGCTGATTTAAATTAAAAACTTTGCTAGATTATTAAATTACCTTTGCTTTTAAATTTCGGGGATGAAATTCTTTTAAGGGGGGAGGATTGTAACGACCCGGAATTTTAGGCAATATCAATTTAATAATCTGTATTAATAATTAATTTGATTTGATAATTTTTCTTTATAATTTTTATTTAAATAGATAAATTTAACCTTTTTAAGGTAAATAATTTTTAATCTGGCAATATTAATCAATATCTTTTTAACAATTTAAAATTGATAAGGATTTATCTTTCAAGGCTAATAAAGTTTATTCTATTTATGATATATATATATATATATATATATATATATATATTTGATATATATTGTGAATAGAATATCTTTTGTTTTAAATAAAAGATGAATTTTCAAATTGTAAAATATATGTATGTATATGTTATAATTTGATATTGTTTTGAAATTTAATTTAATCAATTGATAATTTATAATTGTAATTTAAAGCTTTGTTTAATTTATATTTTTTCAAAAGTTAATTTAAAGATTAATTCATTTGTTTTCAAATATAAGATTGTTATTTATTTTAAATATGATAGTTTAAAAAGATTTAAACATTTTGTTTTGTTTTCTTTAAAGTGTTTAAATTTAGAATAGTTATAAATGTATCTATAAATGTTTTAGATTTTTAAAATACATGTATAATAAAATATATTTGCATTATAATTAATTTAGAATATTTCTTTTAAAAGTGAATTTATTTATACATATGTAAACATTTATTAATTAAGAAATTAAAATAAGTAAATTCTATTATCTTTCAAATTAAATAAAAAAAATGAATTAAAAATGTTAAGAACATGTGTAAACATGTTAACACCCTTAATAACACTTGTAAGAAATTTAAGTTATTTGGATGACAAATGTAAAATCTAGATACAAGTGGCAATATTTCTAATTTTATTTTTAATAAATATTTTTAAGAAGAAAAATAATTTTCATTTAAACACTTTTCCCTTTGTTTTTACTTATTAGTTCAAAACAGAAATCTTTCCTCAAACCTGAAATTTTAAACTAAAGAGTAAATCTGAATTTAACTAAATCTGCAAGCAGAGTTCTTCACTGTAAAATTAAAATCCAAGAGCAAAAGCAAAATTTAGATTCTTCAAAGCAAAGTACTTCATATCAACTTCAAAACAGCAAATTTAAAATCTTTCGTCAACCTGAAAACTTGAATTCAAAGATGAAAAGTAAAATCTGCTGCAATTTCAACCTGCAAATGCTAATGGATGTTCAACTGCAACATCAACTTCAACCTGCATTTCATTTGAGGGCAACTGCAAGTTTAAAAGCATCAGATTGAGGCATGCATCTGCAAATCAAAAAGCATTATACATATTTAAAATTTCAATTGCCTGGAAAAAAAGATTGAAACTGCTCTGCATATTATAAATAGGTGAGTAAACTTCTTAAGGAAAAAAAAACAGTTAATCTTGATTTAACTCAATTCCATGTGATGATGTGAGATTAATTTTGATGTTGCATGGAAAATCTTCAGTTTTTACATTATTGGATTGATAGATTTATATGTGTAGTGGTCTGTATATTTATACAGTCATTTTATTATATGTTACTTCCCAGATCACCATCAACATTGAAATATATTAATCTTTCCCTAACAATCATCATTTGACATTGATAATTTAATAAAAGTTATTTGTTATTGCTATTGGATATATTAAAATTTGTTTCTGTAAATTTAAATTTACAAATGATTTTAAAAATAAGAATTACAGTGAGATCTTGGTTCATGACAAAAATCAACTACCTTAAATTCAATTTGAAGTACATGCATGTAATCTGGATAGAAAATCATCAATTTTGATATGTAATTTGTGACTTTTAATTGGTTAATTCGTATGTATTTGGGGTTTGTTCGAAAATTGGGTTTTAGTGATTTGCCGAAGAACAACATGATAATTTAAGTTATAATTGTGGTCGAAGCTTGTTGTCTTGATGCCGATGAAGGGAAAAATGTGGATGATTTTTCCTATGATCGATTCGTTCGAAATCGATCAATTAGGGTTTTTACCTTGTTTAGTTTCGGTTTGACTGTAGAGGGATTTACGACTTGGATATGGAACCGAAGTTGTGCGCATCTGGGGAGGTTGATGTGCTTGGTCGTGGTGTCTTGATGGTGGGGTCGGAAAGGTGAAACGGCGACGTGGTGATCGGCCGTGGGTGGATTTTTGGATTATGGTAGATGCTGTTGTTCGAAGCTTTTGGTTCGAAGGTTCGAATTTAGATTCGAATGTCAATCGTTGGTTCTGGGTTGGTTTTCGAGATCGCGTGCGTTCAGGTGACCGTCACCGATGGTCGCGACGACCAAGTTCGGCCGGAGAAGGTTGCGCACGTGCACGAGTTTTTTTGTGTGCAGTGGGTTTAGGATTTGGGAAGATGAGTTACAGCCGAAGTGTAGCTCGGGGTTGTAATCGTGATGTTCGCATGATCGACTCGAAGTGGGGAGGTTGTTGATTTGCGCCGGGGTAGGCACCAGAGGTTTCTGGTGTTCAACTCGAGTTTGTTGGTCGAGTGTTTCGGATTAGTTCTGGGTAGTGATGAAGTTGTAGAGTTAACTCGAGTATCATAGGTTGTTTTGTTTAGTTAGTTCTGTATAATGTTTTGTACTGTAAAAATTAAAGAAAATGTTGCAAAGTGAATTTGAGTTGAATAAAAGAAACTAGACCTGAAATTATAAGCGAGTTTATGAAGGTAAACGAATTTATAAAAGTTAAATATTATTCTTTGTAAGTAAAGTTAATTTAACTTCAAAAATGAAAATTTAAATGAAATGTTTTCATTTAAAATATTAAATCAAAGTTATTAAGAAATTTTTAATAATTAAGTTTTCAAATTTAATAAATAAGTTTTTATTAATTAATTTTAAAGTGTTTTTAATTTTGAAATTTGATTTCTAAATTCCTTATTTCCAAATAATATTATTATTATAATTTTGAAAACCCAATTTGAAAAAATTTGTTTTAAGTTATTAAAAATTTGATTAATTCAAATAATTTAATTATGAAGATAAATAGGGTTAATTTATCTTTGTTATTAACTTGAGAATACTTGATTGGATATGATTTGTAATTAAGTAGAGAAATAATTAAGATAAATGCTCTTTCTTAATTAATTAAGGATTTTGAAAATATTAGAAGTTAATTAATTAATTATTTAATTAATTTTAAATAATTAGTTAATTGTGATTTAATTTTAAATAATCACTTAATTATGGATTAATTAAGTATAATTACTTAATAAAGTAATTATTGGATAATTATTGAATGTAATTAAGAATGGTAATTACTTATGGAAGTAATTAGAGAAATTACTTGTGGGAGTAATTAATTGAAGTGATTTATGGATGATCACTTAATGTTATCAATTAAGGAAGTTATTAATTTAATTGTTTTGAAGTTAATTAATTATGGAGTAATTAATTAATTAAAGAACTAAGGATTTATTTAATGATGGAATTAATTACTTGTTAAGTAATTAATTAAGAGAGTAATAAAGATTTATTAATGAAGTAATTAGAAGGTAATTACTTGTTTAGTAATTAAGAGCTAATTACTTAACTATTTTAGTTAATTAATTAATGAGATTAATTAGTTAATGAAATGTGAATAATTTAGGATTAATTACTAAGTGTAATTTATTAGAGATGTAACTAATTAATAAAGTAATTAATTAAGGATTATTCATTAATTTAATTTGATTAATAATTACTTAATGAAGTAATTAAAGATTAATTATTTGGATTAATTAATCAAGGATTAATATAATTAATTAAGAAGTTAATTAATTAAAATAAATAATTACAAATTGTTAATTACTGTTTATGACTAATAAGATGGTTAATTACAAGTTAATTATTCAATTAATTAAAGGGTTAATTAATTAATAAGGATCATTGGTTAACATAATAAATTAATCAAGATTGATTAATAAAAGTGATTAACTTAAGTATGATTAATTAATTGTAATTAATTACGGATTTATGTAATTAATTATAGTTAATTAATTAATGGTAGTAAATGAAGGATCATTAATTATTGTAATTGATGATAGTAATTAAAGGTTAATTACTGTATATGGTTAAGGCTAATTACTTGAATGAAATTAAAAGATGATTAATCAAGGAAGATTAATTAAGGAAGATCATTAAGAATGATTAATTTATTTATTTGGGATAATTAAATGAAGAAGGATTTAAGGTTAATCCAATTGATTTGGAGTTAATCAATTCTGCTATTGGATGATTAATTGATATTTGGTGATTGATATTGGATGATCAATTGATATTGGATGGTCAATTGATATTGGATGATTGATATTGGGTGTTTGGTTGATACTGGATGTTTTAGATATCTATGATATGTGATATGCTACTTTGTGAGATGAATATATTGTTATGAATTATTTATTGTGCTAATGTGATTCATCTATCTGTTTATATCACCCTGAATACAAGTTAATTTTTTAAACCCTTAAGTACAACTTGGACATTAAAATGGCATTTGGTTTCGGTGAGACCGAGATCGGGTTTCCATATTTGGGATCCGAAAACCACATCGATTCCAATTAAACGTTAGGTCGTGAATCCAAGTGGAGCAAGTGAAGACTCAAGGTGTAAGAACTATACGTCAATATAACTCTGTGGGTGATTCCGTAATGAGTTTGACGGAATAGTACTTATAGGTTCGAGATGGTGTTTTAGAGTGCAAGGGCTATGGTCGTTGACTCTGTGGATGATTCCAAAATAAGTGCAACGAGTTAGTGCCTTCGGTTTCTTTCGAACCCGGAACGAACTTGTATGGATTGAATGCTTTCAGAACATCGTCAGGTGGACGATAAGAATTCTAAGAGATGTGTTCTCTAAAGTTAATCGTAGCCTCATGCCTCATCAACCGGGAATGGCTAAAACAGGGGAGGTGCAGCAAGGCTAGGTGGGTACCGCCCATTTCAGGACAAGATTTTCCCCTGTCTAGAAGTCCCTTTTTATTTCGGCTGTGTGGGGCGGTTGATTCCGAACAACTGCCAGGGTTGTCTTGTTCGGGACTGTTCAGTAAGGATTTCCTATCATAATAATGTAACAATTTCGGCTATTTCTTATTTGCTTGAAAACCCTAGACACTATTATAATATCACTGGATTTCCTATCAAAATGTTTTGGTTAGCGTAAGGTAAAAACTTTTCCATGTTTATGTGTGGGAAGTCTTACGTGATACCTTTTCTTTTCAAAGGTTTTTCTAAAGTTAAGCAATTTTAACCCGTTTACTCACACCAGACACCTGTCTGACCCGAGTGTTTATTTTCTGTTTTATTAAACTCTTGAGTACTCATATTATGTATGAGTAGTCAAGTGATTCAGGTTTGCTTGACGAATTCTGAAAGAGATATGGAGCAGGAGGCTTCCACGTGTAGATATAGTATGGTTCTGCTGTGTTGTTTGGTATCTGTTTCTGTTGTACTTGAGTTGTATAGTTAGACAGATGTTTATAATTGTCTAATATGTGTTGTATAAGTTGTGTACTCTGATGTAATATGATACTATGTAATATTTTATGTGATATATTATATTTCATTCGTTTCGCTGTGAGTTCTCTAATGTTGTTCTGTTTCTTTTTTTCTGTTTCTTTTCTTCTTCTATCCCTTTCTTTCTTAATTAGCGTTGCGACTTTCTGGTGATAGGAAGTCGGGTCGTTTCAGTACCCCAGTAGCCCTGCCATTGTATGGAATCCATACTCCAATAAGTGCCCTCGGATTTGATTGTATTACCCACTTTGTGGCTATTATGCTGGAATTTAATCATGTAACAATTTCGGCTATTTCTTATTTATTTGAAAACCCTAGACCTATTATAATGTCACCGGATTTCCTATCAAATTTTTTGGTTAGCGTAAGGTAAAAACTTACCCATGTTTATGTGTGGGGATTCTTACGTGATACCTTTTCTTTCAAAGGTTTTTCAAAAGTTAAGCAACTTTAACCTGTTACTCACACCAGAACCATGTCTAACCCGGAGTTTATTTCTGTTTTTCTTAAACTCTTGGGTACTCAAATTTTTACGAGTAACCAAGGGATTCAGGTTATCTTTGACGAATTATGGAGGAGCAATGGAGCAGGAGGCTTTAGTGTTATAGATATTTATAGTGTTCCGCTGCGGTTGGTATCTCTGTATTGTATTGAGTTGTAATAACTAGACGGGTGTTTATAACTATCTAGTATGTGATGTATGATCTATGTAACTCTGATGTATTTGATACTATGTAATATCTTATGTGATTAATATAATTTATTCGTTCCGCTGTTGAGATTCTGATGTTGTTTCTTCTTTCTTCTCTATCTTTTCCCTTTTCTGTCCCTTTCTTTCTTAATAATGATGCATCATTCTGTGGAATGAATGGTGGTTTGTTACAGATATGTTATGTTGACATGGTATTACTTTGTATGCTGCATTTGCAATTGTGTTGAGTAACTCACTGCCTAGCCTTACCGTATGATTCCTGTTTCTGGACTAACCTTGGTTTGGTTCCACATGCTCTGATCTGGTTCACCGCTTTATCTTTTTGCACTTGAGTCTGTCTGGAGCTTGTTGTCATGTTGGGTTGAAATGTTGCATTCACCACTTTGTACATTTGAGCATGTTGAACTGCTGTTCTTTTGCATGTTTTGAACTGGTGGTGAACTTGTTCTACTGGCTTGTTGTTTTGAGCATTCATGCGTGTACATGTTGTTTTCATTTGCACCTGAGTTGAATCCAGCGTACTCTTGGGTTTGACCTTGTGCTCACCAATCCCTGCAATTTTATCAAGCAAGTGTATATCGGTGTGCACGACCTTGTGGTGTGCACTGTGCATGTCATAAGTCGTTCGTGTAAGATGAGTTGAAAGAAAATAATGTCTTACAACCAAATAACTAAGGAAAACAATATTTTGAAACACACACTTCATTTTGTATTGCAAAATATTTCTTTCTCAATTTTACCGCGTCGACGTTTATTTTGCAGATAGTTCAAATGATGGATACCGGCTGGAACAGAGTTGAAGATCAATTACGAGTGATGAGTGATGTAGTAAGGTGAATTATATAGTGACAATTGTGTTGTAATTGAAGTAGTATTGTAATTGAAAATGTGTACATGTAGTGAGAGCTCAAATTTGTACTATTTGAATTTGTCATAAAATATTTGTTTGAATAAAATATTTGTTTAAATAATAATTCCGATTTATTTATTTTATTCAGTAAATATTTATTTAATTATGTGGAAAAATAAAATAGTGCAATTACAAATACATTTAAACGAATATATACACGTTTATTATGATCAAACAAAAATTATAGGCTATTGTATTCTACAATCCCCCCATTTTGATGATAACAAACATATATTAAGATTTTAACTCTATTAAATGTATTTGATCTTGATGAATTCAATTAGCTCCCCCTATTTGAATACTCCCCCTACATCAAAGCTCCCCCTTCACATATGCATGAAAATAAAAAGAAAATATGCAAATGTAACAAACGTAGATGTGAATATACCCAAAAAAATTGAATTTATTTGCCTAAATCTTAACTTCTCTCCCCCTTTTGTTATCGGCAAAAGAGTAATAGTGTTAGATAGAAGTGATAAAGTGATAGACATTAATAAAGCATTAATACCTAATTGAGTATAAATATTAAATTTCAAGAAAAATTCAAACAAAAATCATAAATACTCTGTTAGGCACTTATTCCACTTTAGAATGATAGAGGTGATGTTGGCATAGAAAATCATATAGTCGTGTCCATTTGTGGTATATATATGACAGGAATTTAAATACTTACTAACCATGCGTAACCATTAGGACTTTTAAATGAGATTAGTAGAATTCCTTATTTTTATTAAAAAAAAATTAAGCATCTTCTAACCATGCATAACCATGAGGACTTTTAAATGGGATTAGAATCAACTTGCCTATTTCATCCAATTTTGATATGTATTCCATACATGCATAACCGTAACGACTATTAATGTGAAGACCCGCCTTTCATTCCATAGAAAGACGTATCGTAGATTAGAAAGAAATAGGTAGAAAAGAAAGTAGATAGAAAGAAAGAACTAAACAACATCAGAATCTCACAGCGAAACGGTAAAATGTATTACATCACATATATATTACATAATATTCATCATACATCAGAGTCATACAGTTACACAACATCACATTAGATAGCCGTGAAGATCTGCCTATTCATTACATCTTAAAGTGCAAAACAGATTATACTAACACAGCGGAATAGATATATCTATAGATACGCCAAGTCTCCTGCTACAAGCCTTTCCAAAATACGTCAAGCCAACCTGATCACTAGGCCACTTATAAAAATTTGAGTACCCAAGAGTTTAAGAAAAACGGAAAATAAACTCCGGGTCAGACATGGGTCTTGTGTGAGTAAATGATTTAAGTTGTTTAACTTGGAAAAACATTTGAAAAAAAAGGTATCTCGTAAGACTCTCCGCAAATAAACACGGTCTAGTTTTTCCCTTACCATAACCAAAACATTCGATAGGAAATCCAGTTATATTACAGTAGTGTCTAGGGTTTTCAAATGTAAAATAGAAAATAGCTGGAATGCTTACATCTCACGTTCCAACATAGTTGGGTACAATCAAAACTGTACAAGCACTTATTGGAGATTGGATTCCATACAGTGGCAGGGCTACTGGGGTACCGCCCGTCACAGTACCTGGTCGAGATCAGAGTACCGAGGAACCACCATGATCCCCTACAACACAAGGCCGAAGCTACCCCTTACTGGATATTCCGAATAAGACAACCCTGCAGTAGTGGCCAACAACCGCTCACATAGCCGAATAAAAGGGACCTCTAGACAGGGGAAAATCTTATCCTACTTGGGTGCTACCCACTTAGCCTTGCTGCACCTTCCCTGTTGTATCCATTCCCGGTTGATGAGGCTTGAGGCTAATATTACCTTTATGTCACACATATAATGGAATGCTCATGTCCTCCATTGACGATGGTCTGATAGCATTCGTCCATACAAGTCCGTTCTGGGTTTGAATACAACCGAAGGCACTATCTCCATTACACTCGTTTTGGAATCACCTTCAGAGTTAACGTCAAATAGCCCTTGCACTCTGAATCTTCACTCTCGATCTTCACTTGAGATTTCACGTCCTATCACTTCATTTTGATCGATTTGGTTTTTGGATAACAAATTGATATCTGATCCCGGTCTCATCAAAATCCAAACGCCGTCTTAAAGGCCAAGTTGTTTAAGTAAAACAATTTAATTCAATTCAGAATATCATATCCATAGAGCAATTTCATCACAAATAAATAACTCAAATTTATCACAGTTTAACTCAGGCATTGCACACACAGAACATTACAAGTTAACAGACTAGAGATATTAATCAATCCAAACATTCGATATAATTAATCATCTATAAGCAAGATTAATCAATCGCACAATTTATAATTAATTTAATTTACACCAAATAAATTTATCATTTAACCCTTAATAATTTTTATAATTAATTAAAATCCATTAATTATTATTTTAATTAATTATCGGAATTAATTAATTATCATTTATAATTACTTAAGACCTTAATTAATTAAAATTATAACCCATTTATCTAAATCATTTTACTTAATTATAATTTAAGTTTTATTTAATAAACCTTTGGAATTAATTTATTATTAACCTATGAAATAACTTAAGACCTTTAAGTTGATTAATAGTTAAAAACATTCACCTTCTTAAATCAACTATTTAATTACATTGTTTAATTCACTTTAATAAACTTAAGAATTAAATAAAATAAAGGACATATAAATAAATACCTTAAACTTAATTAATTTAAAATAATATAATTTATAACTTTTAATTAACCCCAAACTTAAATAAAACATTTATTATTTAGAAGAATTAGTTAAGAAATTGTTTAAAACTTGTTTTATTTAACTTTTAAAAAACTGTTAATATCCTATAGTACAGACTCGAGACTATTCCGGCACAAACCCACCTTTCTCCTGGGTCAAAACCCTTCTTCTTCTTTCTTTCTTTTCTTCGTAAAACTTGTTTTTTTTAACTTTTAAAAACCCGTTACAACTAGTAAACGATCGCGTACAACTCGATCCATACTGGATGCCTCCCCGAGTTCCCACCCGAGCTCTCTCTCTCTCACTTAAATTCCTATAGCAACCAATCCTAAACAATGATACACTACTGACACTCGTGCACATGCATAGATGAACGCCATCGCTTCGATCATCGTTGCCATCGCCAGCATGTCGACTGTGGCCCCCGCCCTCGATTCCGACCACCAGATCTTCGAATCGAACACGAAATCGAAAACGAGCAAAATCGAACACCACCTGGAACAAAACTGATCACCAACAACCACCTCGCGATGCCACCTCCGGTCACTAGAAGGTTCGACACCCCGTCCAAAGCTTCGCCGTGGACCCACGCTCCTATCCCCCTTGCTCCGATCGAGTCTGATGCATCGATGACGACGCACTGGCCTGGAATACGACATCGACCAATCCTAGGTCTGAAACCCTACTATGACGTAGACATGCCACCACGATTCACTATAAACCAAAAGACCATTTTCCCTAAGACCCCCTACCCTTAAGCTACCTCCAACGATGATCGCGACCCTCCACCATTCGCCGTGCGCTAGAGATCACCCAAAGTATGATTCTCGTTCAACCCAAAAATCCTACCCAATTACAAACTTAAAAATCTTGATTTTTATAATAAAAATCATAACTTTTAATAATAAGTCAGATTACAAAGATGAAGCTTGAAATTAAAATGGTTGGTTTTTCTGATATTATACATTTTTACTGTAATTTTTATTTTTCCAGTAAAATATTTACTAATTACACATATAATTATTTTTAAAAATAAGATCTAGTAAATTCAAACATATTTCCTTTATACATCTTAACTTAAAAGAGATTAGGGAATGAGAATTTGATTTTTGAACTTGTTTTAACCTGTTGGAATTAAAAACAGTGACATGCATACTCAACTCAGGCATGCACACAATATTATATATATATATATACATACCAGACAAACTCAATTATATATCCATGTAAACAATAGACAAATCATTACTACAATCAGAACTTACGTGCATAATGATAAAAGAAGATTTGGTTAAAAAAATTGAAGTTTACTTACTATATATGTTAAACAGAGAAGCCTTGAAACTGTTTTGAACTTTGAAAATCTGAAACTTGATTTTGATCTCCTACAGATCTTCTTTTAGTTGAGTTGATCTTTGCTTGTTTGCTTCAGATTGAAACTGAAAAGTGGTTGTTAAATTTAGTTATTTTTATTTTTCTGGTTTTGGTTTTCTTTAGTTTGATAAATTTTGAAAAATTAAGGATGCAGAAAAAAAGAAAGAGTAAGAGTAGAGATGTATATATAAGAATGTACACCCTTTTATTTAATATTTCTAGAAACAAAAAAAAACTAATAATTTGACACTTGTAAATTTGCATGTTTTACTTAGCTTACACTTGTTAAATTGCATGCATTTATGTTTTTATACGTTTTTAGATTATATTTTCTATAAGTTCTATATTTATTTATGTTTTATGCTTTTATATTTATACTTTTACTAATTATATTTATCTTATGTTTAAATTAAAGAAAGTATATTAAACCTTTTATTAAATCTTATTTTAAGCTTAAGCTATTATATTTTTAATTAACAAATGTTTATATTTAGTAAAAAAATATTCAATTTAATTTTAAACATCCTTTGAGAATTATTATATTGAATTCAAATCATAGCTTCCTATTCACAATAAATGTGTATTATAATTAGAAAACATATTTTTTATTTGTTTTGAAAAGATAAATTTTCCTATTTAAATAATTATATTAGAAGATCATCAAATTAATATTGCTAAAAATTCCGGTCATCACAATTAAAAGAGCATGAAAGCATATAATCAGAGATTTTAAGTAGTTCACCCATGCATACTCATGAGGACTTTTAAATGAGAGTGAGTACTTATAGATGATTTTATTGCTAGTTAATTAAAAAAAATTCCTATTTAAATTCCACATTTTGACATACTATATTGGATTTTGACGAGTGATTGTTGTAGAAATATGATAGGAATAGAGATGGTCATGGAATTTTTACCAACCTAAGTTACTACAAATTTTGTTTATACTTTTAAAAAATTTACTAAATATGTGATAACCCGGATTTTTAGGCATCAAGTAATTGGATAATTATCTGATTTTAACTATTGAAAACACTGATTTATAAGTTGAACAAATAAATCTGATAATAAATGTTTATATCTGGATAAATATTTATTTAATAATCTGCTATTATAATTATTTAACGGGCAAACTTATTATTTTCGAACAAACTAGATATGTTATTGTTTAAAAATATATATATAAATTTGAATTTGAATTGGAAATTCAAAAGATAATTATCTTAAAGTAAATTTGGTTTTAAAAATATATCATATATGATTTGTTTTATAATATTTTATTTAAAGGATTTTATTTATATAAATTAAGACATGTATTTATTAAATAGGAAATTAAATATTAAAGCTTTATAAAAACATTTAAAAATAATTAACACATGCATAATTACAAGTGTAAATAAATTAAATCATGTTAATTACAAGTGTAAGATAATTAACAAGCTAATCACAAATGTTAGATGAATAAACAAGTGTCACAAATTTATTTTACTTTCTTTTACAAAATCATAATTAAGTCTATATGCATCTATCTCTTCTCTTCCATTTCTTTTTCCTATCTTCATTTCAAAATTCAAAGCAAAAGCCTGTAATTAAATTTTTCAAACCAGAAGTTAATTCAAAATAGTAATCTTTTCAAAAGCAACAACCCTTTTCAACAAACCTGTAGCAAAATCAATGCCTGTAAATATTTCATGTGACAACCCGCATATTTATCGATTTTATATTTAAATATTTTATTTAAATATTTTATCGATACTCGGAATTTTGTCCGAAAAGCTACTTTTTGCATATGGTCGAATTAGGACTCGGGACAACTTCCATTGAGTTCAAAACGCCATTTGCGATCTTTTTGAGTATAAAATTTGATATGTTTGGAGTTAGTGGAATTTTGCCACTTTTCACTTAGGGCTTTGGTTTGGGCTGAGCCCAATAACCCCACTTATTAACTCAGTCCCAACCCTCTCCTCCTTATTTGCTTCCTTTCTATTCTCTTAATACTCAAGCTTTTATAATAATGGAGAGTGGAATGGGAAATTAAAACTCAAGCCCTAGTTTTCTTTTGCAAATCAAGCTCTAGCTCCAAACTAATAGAAGAAACTTTGGTAAGTCTCTCTTCTTCTTCTCCAACTCATTCTTTTATCAATTTCAGAAATTCCTAAACCTAACTTTGGGAATGTTCTTCTTTTTTAGCATAGATTCAAGCTCGTTTGGGTTGTGTTGAAGAGTGGTTGATTCTACCTTTGCTTTCAAGCTTCTTCTTCACTATTTTTGTGAAAAGGTGAGATTTTTATCTCACATCTATGACTATAATTATCTTTAGTTCTTAGGTGTGAATTCCTAACACCTCTTCATGTGAATTTGCTCTTGATTTCGATTGGTTTTGTGAATATTTCAATTTTTGGGTTTTTAAGTCACGATGTTTGATCATGCTTTTGGTGATGCATCGAGGAGCATATAGGGCCGGGTTGCCGATTAGCATAAACCCTTAGAGCCAATGTTCATCCGGTTGCAATTTGGAAGAGTTTGCTCTTCATTTAGATAGGCTGAAAAACAGCCCAGGCATGATTCAGTCGACTGAAATCTCTGTTCAGTTGACGGAATCTGGAACCTGAAAGTTTTCAGGCAAGGTTTAGTCGATTGAAAATCTCTGTTCAGTCGACTGAACCTGGAAATAGAAAGTTTCCAGGCAGGGTTTAGTCGACTGAAAATCTCTGTTCAGTCGACTGAACCTAGAAACAGAAAGTTTCCAGGCAGAATTCAGTCGACTGAAAATCTCTGTTTAGTCAACTGAATTTGCTATTTCAGCCCAGTTTGCCTTTTGGGATTGAATTTCCAATTTGAATCGATTCGTGATGATCCTATTTGTTGTTATCATTTATTACGACTTTGATGACTCCTTTTTAGGGATTTTTGAATATCCATTTCGATGGATTCTTTATCGGTTTCTTTGGATTTGATCCACGTCTTCGCATGTGGATTTCAATGATTGATTGTTTCTACAATCATTTTTATAGTTTGTCACTTTAAAAATATAAAGTTTTTCAATGATAGTAGTAAATATCAAAACTCTTTCATCAAAATGATTTCGAAACTATTTTATTACAAAGCTCGTTTCTTAAACCGTTTTCCAATCTACTAGCATATACAAACCTTTACCTCATTCGTATGAGAAATCTAATTAAACGACTTAGTAAAACAAGTGGTATGAAACGCTTGCGTTTACTTCGTCGGTTAATTCTTGGACTTGTTCGATTGAATCTCTTGTGACAATTTTCTAGTGGAGATCTACAATTTGTTCGTAAATATTTAAGTTAAGCTAGTGGTTATGGGACATGAAGCTAAGCTCATATATTTACTAGCTTACTGTAAATGACACTTCTTGATGATCATGACGATCATTTTTGTGATTTAGACTAGCAATTGTGCGATGTCTCTTTGTCTGCGAGGGAGACTAGACCCCGTTTTAGTGTGATTTCGACTCGAACATGTGGGGTAGCACCCCATGGCCTTCGGGCTGTTCGTGTGTCAAAAATTAATAGCTAGCTAACATGAGATAGCATCTCGTTCGTGTGATACATATGTTGGTGATTTTTCATGCCCCCGTTCGTATGATAGGCCTCCCCCCTTTTTTATGATTTCTGGATTTCGTGTGTTGATTTCTGGAATTTGCGCTTCACCAATTTTTGTGATTTTCATTGATATGATTTATCAATTTTTGTGCATTGGTGAATTCGTGTGTCATTGACTTGTTGTGAATACAAGTTTTGGGTATGAAATCCTTTTTCATCTTTGAGAAGATTCTTGTGATATTGATTAATCTCATTTTGATTTTCAACTACATACTTATAGTAGTATGCCATTATGGTTATCATATGTTTATGCCATATCTCTTATTCTATATCATGTCATCTGATATTTATAGCTAGACTGATCCATTTATTATTTTCTTATGAAATAATACTCAGGTCAGACCGAGATGTTACAGGTGCTTCTGCTTGACTTCTCCCTAGGGATTCATTACTCTGACTTTTGGCTAACTACTTAGATTAGTAGTTTTTGTTGTAAACATTTGAGATATATACTCTATGATGTATACTTATTCTTTTGTATAGCACATGTTGCTAATTGGGTTATTGTGGATCTTTCTGACCACTACTCCGATGAACACTTTTATGTGTTATATATATTCATATCTATTTCCGCCTTTGTGATATGAATTATCTGTGACTGATTTGTGCTATGTTTATTTCTATATTTGTTTCCGAAGACATTATAGCCACTGTGTAGTAGCTTTGAGTTTGTGTCGGTATGTCGGATTTCCTCTTGAAAGGAATGTCTGGCATATCGGTACTCGCACAAAGCAATTATACAGATGGTCGCTCCTCAACAGCCTTATTCTCCACGCTAGTTGCATTACTCTGTAATGTCCTTGGCTAGCGTGGGTATAGAGGTGGGGCGCCACAGCTTGGTATCAGTGCCAAACTTCGAAACAATGTAGAATAATTTAACAAGGAACATCGTCCTAAGTCCATCTTAGGAGTCGTGCCTTAGGATTTAATTTGTGTCTTCGAACCGTTCTATCCTATTTTCTTTTATGATTCCTTGTTTTATTTATCAAGGTTGCTTGTATTCATTTGGTGAATAACCTTTTTCTCCTTCTTTCTTTCTTTCTAAAGGAAGGGAAATGGTTAGACCAGGCCGTCCCAGCGCCGGTCAATCTAGTGCTACTCCCCTAGATGGAGTTTTTATGTCTACCCAGCAGCTTCTTGATCTAGTAAAGAATGCTCAAGCAGCCGGTTCTAATCCGAAACCTACTCACCCTAAGTCTGGATTTGCACGCTTGTGCAACGAGTACACCAACTTGGGTGGGAAGCCATTCAAAGGTTCTGAAACTATTATTGAAGTCCAGGCTTGGTTAAGAACATGCGATCGAATTTTTTCTCGCATGAACCACATTGATCTTCACTGAGTTCAGGTGGCCTCTAGTATGCTCCAAGAAAGTGCATTGGACTGGTACGAACTTCTTATTTCTGAAATCAATGAAGCGGATCTCACCTGGGAGCAATTACGGGGACGCTTCAAATTAAAATTTGTTCCAGAAGAAGAAAAGGTGACTTTGGCTCGCCGTTTTATAGACCTTGTTCAAGGTGAATCCTCCGTGACTAATTATGTTGCATCCTTTGAGTCACTTTTCGAATATGGGGTTAAATACATCAACACCCCATTGAAGAAGAACCAAAAATTTGTCTATGGCTTAAACAAAAATCTCAAGAAGCCATTACTTCTAAAATTAGAAGTTCCCTTCGACCAACTCATTGACATCGCTCTTCGTCTTGAAGAGGCGGATAGGGAAAGTGATGTTGAAGTGGTGGGTCCCAAACCAAACTTCAACAACAAGAAGAGTCCAAAAAAATTCAAAGGTCCTTATCCCAACAAAAAGGGTAAGCAAGCAACTCCTGCTGCTAAGGCTCCTTCTCCTAATAGTGGGAAATGCTTCAACTGTTGGTCTAGGGACCATTTTGCGAACAAGTGTTCAAAGCCCCGTTGTTGTCGCTATTGTAAGAGCCCGGATCATTATATACATCAATGCCTCAAACTTGAAGGCAAGAAGGAGGGAAAGTTAAATGTTGCTCAAGCCCCTGGAAACACATCTCGTGGTCAAGGTACATCTCATTCTATCCTGGATGGGATTATTATATTTCGTGATCATCCTATTCGAGTTCTTTTTGATACGGGTGCGTCTCATTCTTTTATATCAAAAGAACTTGTTGATACCTTTTCTTTGGATGTTATGTGTTTAATGACTTCTCTAAGAATTGCGAATCCGGTTAGTGGATCCGCAACAATCAGTTTATTGTGTAATGATGTCGAGATTATTTTGTGTGAATTTTCTTTCTGAGCCGATTTGCATGTCATGCGCTACTTAGGCTTTGGAATGATTTTGGGAATGGATTGGCTTAACCGTTATGAAGCTCTTATCCAATGTCCTGAGCGGACTATTCATCTTCGACATCCTCAATCTGTTAAGCAGATTTCTATTAATCTTAAAGATTCGGATTCCAGTTTGGTTGCATCTTTATACTCTTTAAATCCTCATGATGACGATAATGATGATGAGGAAGATATTATTTCTCTTATTCACGTTGTTCGTGAATTTTCCGACATATTTGAGTCTGTTTTAGGATTACCACCTAAGCGAGCAATTGTGTTTAGAATTAATCTCATTCCTGGAGCTCAACCTATCACTCGTCCTCCTTATCGTATGTCCAATAAAGAAAATGAGGAGATGCGCAAACAATTATCCAAATTGGAGACGAAGCAATTTATTCGCTCTAGTTCCTCTCCTTGGGGAGCTTCGGCTATTTTCGTGAAGAAATCTGATGGTACACTTTGGCTTTGCGTTGACTACCGTAAGCTCAATGATCTTACTATAAAGACAAATATCCTTTACCTCAGATTGACGATCTATTCGATCAACTTAGTGGTGCTAGAGTCTTCTCACAATTGGACTTAGCTACCGTTTTTCATCCGCTTCATATAGCAGAGGATAGCATTCCTTTGACATCGTTCCGTACTCATTATGGATCTTATGAGTGGCTTGCTATGCCATTTGGTTCAACGAATGCTCCGGCTTATTTCGTTGACCTTATGAATCGAGTTTTCAAAGACTTTCTCGATCGGTTTGTTCTCATCCTTATTGATGATATTCTTGTGTATTCTAAAACCGAGGAGGAGCATGAAGAGCATCTTAGGATTGTATTGGAAACTCTTAGGAGCAATCAATTGAAAGCAAAGTTTTCTAAATGCCACTTTTGGCAATCTCGTGTGAAGTTTCTCGGCCATATTATTTCCGAATTCGGAATCTCCGTGGATCCTTCAAAGATTGAAGCGATTCAAGATTGGAAGAGACCGGAGAGTGTGACGGAGATTCGTAGTTTTCTTGGATTGGCGGGTTATTACCGTCGATTTATCAAGGACTTTTCTAAGATTGTCGTGCCTCTCACTAGCTTAACGAAGAAAGGTGTTAAATACATTTGGTCGGACAAATGTGAAACTTCTTTTCAGAAACTAAAAGAACTCCTTTCTGATGCTCCTATTCTTGTTATTCCCGAGGGGAATCAAGATTTCGTTGTTTATACCGATGCTAGTTGCGTTGGTTTGGGTGCCATTCTTATGCAAAGAGAACGTGTTATTGCTTATGCTTCTAGGCAATTGAAGCCTGCTGAGACTAGATATGCCACTCATGATATAGAGCTCGCGGCTATTGTTTTCGCCCTTCGTATTTGGCGTCATTATCTTTTAGGAGAGAAATTTGTTCTTTATACCGATCATAAGTCCTTGAAGTATTTATTATCCAAAAAGGAACTTAATTTGCGTCAATAGCGTTGGCTCGAATTCCTTGCATCTTATGATCTTGATATTCTTTATACTCCCGGAAAGGGAAATCGAGTTGCCGATGTACTTAGTCGCAAGCAACAAGCGGTTGTTTCCATAATGATATCCGAATGGAAGGATCTCGAGGTTTTATCCACTTATGAAATTCGAGACCGTGTTTTCGATTTATTGTGACGACCGCCCATGACTCCCGCACTAAACAAGGGAATGGTGCGCTGAAAGGCGTGCGAGGCAGCCATGGACGATAGCCAGGGTAAGATAAAACAGAAACTCTATCGTACAACTCACAGCGCATGGACAAAATACAATAGAGAAATATATGTATATAGTGAAGCTCATAACAGAATATCATCATATAGACTTCATAAAGGTTTGATACAAGCATCTGAACAATCAATACATCAAGCCTCACTACATAACACTCAAAACATATACAAGCAGCGGAACATCCAGTACATATAGTAAGAAAACTAATATGCTAGCCTCCAGCTCGTCTTCGTCATCAACAGCGTTGGTAGCCAAGAACAGCACCTGTCACCTGCTACCTAGTCTGCCCATCCCAACATGGATGGACAGCCCAAGGTAATAAGAGTTGAACATAAAACCTTGAGTCAGACAACAGCCTTAGTGAGCAGTAAATTAACTATCAAACATACCAAAAGAGCATAAAGGATAAAAGGAATAGGAACTCAACCATCCCACTCCACCTCATTCCACAGTGATAGCCCCCAGACCCACTAAGCATAAACAAGCATAGCAAAGCAGACAATTTAAGTAAAGTAATTATCACTCGAGTCAAGGTCGATGTTTTCCAAATACAAACCCCCAAAGCCTAAACCAAGATCAGATAAGCACCCGGAAAACACC
This sequence comes from Allium cepa, assembly GCA_030765085.1. Classification (NCBI taxonomy): domain Eukaryota; kingdom Viridiplantae; phylum Streptophyta; class Magnoliopsida; order Asparagales; family Amaryllidaceae; genus Allium; species Allium cepa. The sequence goes on from CM060946.1 coordinate 198,683,276, forward strand.
GCTCTTGAGACCGAATGATGGTACAATCAATCATCCATGACTCTAGCTATCACTATTAACATTGCCTCAATATCACCGTTAATTGAATGACCGGCACCTTCTTTCAGCCGTCCGTCAAGGGCTAATGGCAACCTCGGTTCTAGACATAACTCCGCACGTCATCATGACCCGTGCCTAGGACTATCGCATCTGCCCAGAGTACTAACACGTCATCATGACCCGTGTCTGGAACGTCATCGTGACCCGTTCCAACGCACTCTTGCTTTGAGCATGCTAGAACCTTCAATAACGATAAGATCCAAGCCTCCTAGTCATCCTCCTCGACGACTATTCTCACACTGGCCCAAGCGCCTCTCGAGCCCACCATTATCAACCAACCCGGACCGCATCACCGAGTTATCAACATGCTTGGGATGATCCCGTCTGGATTAAACCAAGGCTTTCACACATCATGCTTTGCTTCAACGCATCATAGCAAAGTCCCATCTCACATCATGGTTTGCCTCATCGCATCATGGCAAAGTCCATCATCATCGAATCTATCCATATGAGCTTCCACATCCGCTTCATATGCCACAAGCAGCTTTCACCATTCAAGAGCCTTTCCACTTAGCTTTTGAATCATCTTCGACCAACTTGTTAAAATCAACTACTAGCTAATTTGAAACAATCAAATCAATCATAAATCAACCATTAATCCAAGCAATCAAACATTCAATAAGGTCTAATAAGCAATTAAAACAATAATGGCAATTTGGTAACTAAAGTGTCCAAATCTAACAAGTATGAATCATAGACGAATGTCTCTATAACTTGATGAATGAACTTGCATAAGTGAACATGTAGTAAAATAGATATCAAAACTTCATAGGTGATAGATCTACATGCAGACTTAAGGAAAATGCAAGAAATCACTATCTTTAACACATAAACAAGCCACCAATCCAATATACTCCCTTGGGTCCGTGTGAGAGATAACTACCACTCACCAAATCACCTAAACACCTTAAAAACAACCAACTCCAGATCTGGACAGCAAAGAAACAAGCTTGATCTGGCAAAATCTCGCTTCAAACGATGAAATCTCTCTTTGTTGGATGAAGATCTTCAACTTTAGCTCTTGGATCTTCGATCTTGATCTTCGATCTTGGATGGATGTTAGCACTAGATTAGAGTGGAGAAAAGAAGTGAAGAAGTGTTGTAGTCGAGCTCTCAAAATGGCAGCACTTCGTCGCTTCAAAATCCGGTGTCAAAAAGTGAGCCAAACCCCTCTATTTATAGGCTGAAACCCCCCTGAGTCGTCCCCCCTTAAGTCGCCAACGACCTAACCCATGAGTCGTCCATGACTCAAGCCCCTAACGACTCAACGACATACGGTTCAACACACACGACTCAACACAGGAATGACTTAACGGCTCACAACCTATGCGCGACTTAACTCCTGCACGCATCCCTTCCTAAACCCTAAGCCGTATGGACCTAACCCACGACTTACGACCTAACAACTCAGGCCTTCGAACGTCATACGACTCATCGGAGAGGCCGACCCAACTACACTAAGCCATACTGGGTACTTGCCGACCTAACGACCTACCATAAGTCGGCAGCGACTTACGACTTAACAGCTTGGCCCTTCCCACGACTCAACCTAGACACGACCTATCACTAAGTCGTATACGACTTAAGCCTGCGGTCACTAAGTCCTATAGGTCGTCTGTTCCTATAAGTCGTTTACGACTTAAAACCCCAGTAACTCACTAACTCGTTAACGATTTAACTAAACACTCAGAGACTCGCGACCTAACTGAACACAACGCGACTCATCATAGGTCGTTTACGACCTATCTTTAACTCGTTCATCTTAGGCCGTCAAACCTCCTTATGTTGCTTACGACTCAACTGCTTATCATACTGCCGACCCAACCACCTAACGACCTAAGTCCCCAACGACTCAAAGAAGCCACGACCTACCACTAAGTCGTAACTCGTACACGACCCAACTCCGAACAACTTAAGCTACCCTTCAACCTAAGCCTCTACACGAGTTAACCTTCATACGACTTAAGCACTAAGTCGTTGACTCCCATAAGTCGCTCCACTCGATCTAGCATTCACACGACTTGATGGTAACTATTTTACGATATGTCGACACGTAAAATACGGGTCGTTACATTCTCTCCCCCATAGGAATTTCGCCCCCGAAATTCCAAACAAACAAGAGCAATCAAAGTTATTCTGCATGCCTACCATCCATAGCAATCAACAAACCATGCATCCAATTACTAGCCTAGCATGCAGAACTCTAAGACTTAGAACAAGCTACAAATTCGTGAGATGTCACGACACATTAGGGCCATACGTCGAAGAGTTCAGGATGAGCTGCTTTCATCCCCTCTTCCTCCTTCCACGTACAGTCGTCAACATCATCACTCCATTGTACCTTGAGCAACGTAGCCGTCTTCCTCCTAAGCTGTTTCGTGTCGGTTTCAACAACACGAAGCGGCTTACGAGGTCTCGTAACAACTGGGTCAACCTCCAAGTCTTCACAGCTATCAGCAGAAACCACCGTATTCGAGTCGTGCACATACTTCCGTAGATAAGATACATGAAAAACATTGTGCACACCCGCCATCTTTTCCGGTAACTCCAATCTATAAGCGAGCTTTCCAATTCGCTCGATAATCGGGAATGGTCCAACAAATCTCGGAGTTAATTTTCCTTTCTTCCCGAATCTAATAACATTCTTTAGAGGAGAAATCTTCACAAAAACCATATCACCTACGTCGAATTCCAAATCCTTACGACGATTATCGGCATAACTTTTCTGACGATCTTGGGCTGCCTTCATTCGTTGCCGAATGATCTCTATACAATCCGTAGTCTGTCGAATCATCTCTGGCCCAAGTACCAGCTTTTCTCCAGTTTCCAACCAACATGTCGGAGAGTTACACGGCCTTCCATACAATGCTTCATACGGTGCCATACCAATACTTGACTGGTAACTGTTATTATATGCAAATTCCACCAAATGAAGGTGATCTTCCCATGATCCTCCGAAATCCAAAACACATGCCCTCAAGAGATCTTCCAAAACTCAGTTGACTCTCTCGGTCTGACCACCCGTTTGGGGGTGATAAGCTGTACTCAAACACAACTCGGTTCCCAAAACTTCCTGGAAGCTCTTCCAAAATCCACTAGTGAACAATGGGTCTCGATCGCTCACTATACTCTTCGGAATACCATGGAATCGAACTATCCACTTAACATACAACTCAGCTAACTTCGATGCAGTCCTAGTTGATCGAACAGGAATGAATCTTGCACTCTTAGTCAAACGATCTACAATGACCCAAATCCCTTCATTTCCTGCCCTGGTTCTAGGTAGACCATCGATAAAATCCATCGATATCTGCTCCCACTTCCATGTAGGAACCTCTAATGGCTGAAGCAATCCACTTGGCTTCTTCTGTTCGGCTTTTACCAACTGGCAGTTCATACACTTGGAAATAAAATTTCCAACATCCTTTTTCATACCTTCCCAGTAGTAGGTTCTCTTCATATCCCGATACATCTTATTTCCGCCTGGATGAATCATCAACTTCGAGTGATGACTTTCCCTCAGAACTTCATCTCTCAATCCATCTATATCAGGAACAACTAATCGTCCTTGCTTCCGAAGCCAACCCTCTCGATCGACTTCAAATCATTTATCCTTTTCTGGATTCAATCCAGATTCCAAATCACGGATGATCTTGACGAGCTTATCATCTCGCTTTTGGCTCTCGCCAATCCTTTCCACAAGAGTAGGTCTTATCGATAAGTTTGCCAACATCTCAGGTTCCAATTCAGATCTAGGCCTGAAGTCAAATCCAGCCAAATACTCGAGACTCTTCCATTCCGAAAACATGGCTCCCAATCCTGCATGTCTTCGACTTAACGCATCGGCCACTGCGTTACCTTTTCCCGGAGTATAGGCTATTCCAAAATCATATGATGCTAAGAACTCTAGCCATCGTTGCTGCCGAAGATTCAAATCCTTTTGGGAGAACAGATACTTCAACGACTTATGATCCGTAAACAACTCGAATCGAACTCCCAATAAATAATGTCTCCACATCTTCAGAGCAAAAACAATCGCCGCTAACTCCAAATCATGAGTCGGGTAATTCCTTTCATGCGGCTTCAGTTGTCGGCTTGCATACGCAACAAATTTATCCTTCTGCATTAGCACTGCTCCAAGTCCAGTACCACATGCATCGGTGTAAACCACCATCTCACCATTCCCACTTGGAATAGTCAAAACAGAAGCACTTATCAGTCGCTCTTTCAGGAATACGAAAGCTTGCTCACACTTATCATCCCATCTAAACACTTGGTTCTTTTTCGTCAATCCTGTTAATGGTGCAGCTTTCTTGGAGAAGTCTTTGATAAACCGACGATAATATCCTGCTAATCCAAGAAAACTTCTCACATCAGATGCATTCTTAGGTCTAACCCAATCCTGGATTGCTGCCACCTTAGTGGGACCAACCGCTATTCCATTTCCAGAGATAACATGGCCTAAGAACCTCACCTCACTCTTCCAGAAGTGACACTTCGAAAACTTAGCCTTCAGCTGATGTTTCCGCAAGATTTCCAAAACAATACGCAAGTGTGTCTTGTGCTCTTCCTCATTTCTGGAATAAATCAGAATATCATCCACGAACACAAGTACAAACTTGTTCAACTGATCTCTGAATACTCTATTCATAAGATCCACAAAATATGCTGGTGCGTTAGTCAATCCAAACGGCATTACCAGCCACTCATAAAAACCGGATGGTGTCCTAAAAGCAGTCTTCGGCACACTATCCTTAGCCACTTTCAACTGGTGAAATCCCGTTGCCAAATCCATCTGAGAAAACACCTTAGCCTCGTGAAGCTGATCAAACAAGTCATCTATTCTCGGCAATGGATACTTGTTCTTCTTAGTCACCTTATTCAGCTCACGATAATCCACACACAACCTCAACGATCCATCCGCTTTGGTTGCGAACACAACTGGTGCACCCCATTCGGACACACTACGCCGAATGAATCATTTTTGAAAAAGGTCATCAACCTGCACCTTCAGCTCTTATTGTTCTCTAGGCGCCATCCGTCTAAGAGGCATCACAACTGGTCTGGCTCCCTCAACTAGATCGATACGAAACTCGATCTCCCTATGCGGCGGTAACCCTTTGACTTCATCAAAGACGTCCTCAAATCCATTCACAACCGGCATCGATGACAGTCCATCCCGTGGAACAACCAGCGAATACATGAAGCCCATGAAGACGCCTTCTTCATGCTTACATCGTATCACAACCTTTCGCCCTTCCACATTCCCGACTGTCACCTCCAGTTTCTCACAATCAACCTTTGCTGCATACTTCCTAAGCCAGTCCATACCCAAAATAATTCCGAACCCCGCAAAGTTCAGAACAAAACAATCACAAACAAAAGAGCAATCATGACTCGATACAACTAGACCACGGCATACCATACACAAACAAGACGAACCCCCAACTGGATTAGTCACAACCAATGGTCTATCAACAATTTCCGGTTCCAAACCCAACCGGCCTACCAAATCATCACAAACAAACGAATGCGACGCCCCAGTATCAAACAACACTCTAACTGGAACACCACAAATGGAAAGAGTACCTTGAGCCACCACACTCTTCCCTTTCTCATCAACAGTAGGAGCTTTCGAAGACGATGGAACAACTCCCAAAGCATAAGATTGCACAATCTGCTTATCTTTCCTCGGTTCTGGACAGTCCTTCTTGATATGTCCCAGCTTATCACAGTTGTGGCACTTCAACTGCGCCTTTGGATTCTTACAATCCCTGGAGAAATGGCCCTTCTGCCGACAATTGTAGCAGGTCACTTCACCCTTTGGCTTCTTCTGGCCATCCTTGCCCTTCTGCTACTGCTGCTTCCTCTTCTTGTTTCCACCCTGCTGTGGTTTGGACTCTTCCTTGGTCACAGCAACAACAGACCCTTCCTTAGGAAACAAACTCTCGTTCCTGAGAGCTTTCTCCACAAGCTTCTCAAACGGATCGTCCAAATGATCCACCAACTGTCTCCCAAGATAATAGTCCAAGCCTGTCACAAACTTCTCGTTCTTCTAGTAGGGAGATTCAATATACGACCAAGCAACTTGGACAAAGCTTCAAACTCAGAAACATACTCAAGAACTGGTCTCCCACCTTGCTTGAGCTCCACAAACTTCTTAAACAGAACAGATTTCTGAGCCGTAGAAATGAACTTAGCTTCAAATCTGACTTGGAATTGCTCCCAAGTGATCTCTTCCTCTGGAGTATCAATGGTGATAGAATTCCACCAATCAGAAGCTCTCCCTTGAAGCTGTCTTGTTGCAAGCTTCCTCTTAGTTGCATCCTCAATCCCCAAATCACCAAAGATCCTTTTACAAGCATCAATCCATCTCTGCACTTCAATCGTTGATTCTGTCCCCAAGAAAGTCTTCCCTCCAAGAGCAGTATAGTCCTTACACAACTTAGCAAAATCCACTGGTCTTGGAGCTTGAACTTAAACTCCAACATCTACTGACGGTCCTGAAGTTGATATCCTTCTCATGATCGAAGTCATCATAGCTTCGAACATTGCAGTATAGTCAGTAGCTCCCCTAGCAGCACGGCTTTCCCTAGCAGCTTGTCTCTCACTTCGACTCATCCTTAATATCTACAAAAAGGAATGATTTAGAACTCGTTGAGAAACAACTACATAAGGAGTTCAAATTCTTCTAAACTACTATATTATATACAGTAATCATCCATCAAAATACAATTATGTCTCTCATACGTAGTTACGTCAGCGAGCGTTGGCTAAAATCGATTAACCAAAGCTCTGATACCAAATGTGACGACCGCCCATGACTCCCACACTAAACAAGGGAATGGTGCGCTGAAAGGCGTGCCAAGCAGCCATGGACGATAGCCAGGGTAAGATAAAACAGAAACTCTATCGTACAACTCACAGCGCATGGACAAAATACAATAAAGAAATATATGTATATAGTGAAGCTCATAACAGAATATCATCATATAGACTTCATAAAGGTTTGATACAAGCATCTGAACAATCAATACATCAAGCCTCACTACATAACACTCAAAACATATACAAGCAGCGGAACATCCAGTACATATAGTAAGAAAACTAATATGCTAGCCTCCGGCTCGTCTTCGTCATCAATAAAGTTGGTAGCCAAGAACAGCACCTGTCACCTGCTACCTAGTCTGCCCATCCCAACATGGATGAACAGCCCAAGGTAATAAGAGTTGAACATAAAACCTTGAGTCAGACAACAGTCTTAGTGAGCAGTAAATTAACTATCAAACATACCAAAAGAGCATAAAGGATAAAAGGAATAGGAACTCAACCATCCCACTCCACCTCATTCCACAGTGATAGCCCCCAGACCCACTAAGCATAAACAAGCATAGCAAAGCAGACAATTTAAGTAAAGTAATTATCACTCGAGTCAAGGTCGATGTTTTCCAAATACAAACCCCCAAGGCCTAAACCAAGATCAGATAAGCACCCGGAAAACACCGCTCTTGAGACCGAATGATGGTACAATCAAACATCCATGACTCTGGCTATCACTATGAACATTGCCTCAATATCACTGTTAATTGAATGACCGGCACCTTCTTTCAGCCGTCCGTCAAGGGCTAATGGCAACCCCGGTTCTAGACATAACTCCACACGTCATCATGACCTGTGCCTAGGACTATCGCATCTGCCCAGAGTACTAACACGTCATCATGACCCGTGTCTGGAACGTCATCGTGACCCGTTCCAACGCACTCTTGCTTTGAGCATGCTAGAACCTTCAATAACGATAAGATCCAAGCCTCCTAGTCATCCTCCTCGACAACTATTCTCACACTGGCCCAAGCGCCTCTCGAGCCCACCATTATCAACCAACCCGGACCGCATCACCGAGTTATCAACATGCTTGGGATGATCCCGTCTGGATTAAACCAAGGCTTTCACACATCATGCTTTGCTTCAACGCATCATAGCAAAGTCCCATCTCACATCATGGTTTGCCTCATCGCATCATGTCAAAGTCCATCATCATCGAATCTATCCATATGAGCTTCCACATCCGCTTCATATGCCACAAGCAGCTTTCACCATTCAAGAGCCACTTAGCTTTTGAATCATCTTCGACCAACTTGTTCAAATCAACTACTAGCTAATTTGAAACAATCAAATCAATCATAAATCAATCATTAATCCAAGCAATCAAACATTCAACAAGGTCTAATAAGCAATTACAACAATAATGGCAATTTGGTAATTAAAGTGTCCAAATCTAACAAGTATGAATCATAGGCAAATGTCTCTATAACTTGATGAATGAACTTGCATAAGTGAACATGTAGTAAAATAAATATCTAAACTTCATAGGTGATAGATCTACATGCAGACTTAAGGAAAATGCAAGAAATCACTATCTTTAACACATAAACAAGCCACCAATCCAATATACTCCCTTGGGTCCGTGTGAGAGATAACTACCACTCACCAAATCACCTAAACACCTTAAAAACAACCAACTCCAGATCTGGACAGCAAAGAAACAAGCTTGATCCGGCAAAATCTCGCTTCAAACGATGAAATCTCTCTTTGTTGGATGAAGATCTTCAACTTTAGCTCTTGGATCTTCGATCTTGATCTTCGATCTTGGATGGATGTTAGCACTAGATTAGAGTGGAGAAAAGAAGTGAAGAAGTGTTGTAGTCGAGCTCTCAAAATGGCAGCACTTCGTCGCTTCAAAATCCGGTGCCAAAAAGTGAGCCAAACCCCTCTATTTATAGGCTGAAACCCCCTGGAGTCGTCCCCCCTTAAGTCGCCCACGACCTAACCCATGAGTCGTCCACGACTCAAGCCCCTAACGACTCAATGACATACGGTTCAACACACACGACTCAACACAGGAACGACTCAACGGCTCACAACCTATGCGCGACTTAACTCCTGCGCGCATCCCTTCCTAAACCCTAAGCCGTATGGACCTAACCCACGACTTACGACCTAACGACTCAGGCCTTCGAACGACATACGACTCATCGGAGAGGCCGACCCAACTACATTAAGCCATACTGGGTACTTGCCGACCTAACGACCTACCATAAGTCGGCAGTGACTTACGACTTAACAGCTTGGCCCTTCCCACGACTCAACCTAGACACGACCTATCACTAAGTCGTATACGACTTAAGCCTGCGGTCACTAAGTCCTATAGGTCGTCTGTTCCTATAAGTCGTTTACGACTTAAAACCCCAGTAACTCACTAACTCGTTAACGATTTAACTAAACACTCAGAGACTCACGACCTAACTGAACACACACGCGACTCATCATAGGTCGTTTACGACCTATCCTTAACTCGTTCACCTTAGGCCGTCCAACCTCCTTATGTTGCTTACGACTCAACTGCTTATCATACTGCCGACCCAACCACCTAACGACCTAAGTCCCCAACGACTCAAAGAAGCCACGACCTACCACTATGTCGTAACTCGTACACGACCCAACTCCGAACAACTTAAGCTACCCTTCAACCTAAGCTCTACACGAGTTAACCTTCATACGACTTAAGCACTAAGTCGTTGACTCCCATAAGTCGCTCCACTCGATCTAGCATTCACACGACTTGATGGTAACTATTTTACGATATGTTGACACGTAAAATACGGGTCGTTACATTAATGTTCATCTCTTGTTTTATGTAGCCTTGAGGCTCATCCTTCTCTTTTAGACCGCATTCTTGAAGCTCAAAGGTTAGATCCTGAATTGGCTCTTCATGGCCAAAATATTAAGGAGAAAATTGATATTGAAGGTTTGAAAGACTTTGATATCGATTCTCGTGGCGGCATTTGAAAATTTGGTAGACTTATCGTGCCAAATATTAGTGATCTTCGTAAAGATATTTTAGAAGATCCACATCGTTCTAAATTTACCATTCATCCCGGTAGTAGTAAAATGTACGCGGATATGAAGAGACTTTATTATTAGGAGGGAATGAAATCTGATATTGCTAATTTTGTTAGGTGTTGAATGAATTGCCAACTTGTCAAGGCCAAACATCAAAGGCCCGGTGGGTTATTGCAACCTTTAGACGTTCTAATTTGGAAGTGGGACCAAATTTCCATGGATTTTATTGACGCCTTCCCCGTTCTCGTTCGGGTCATGATAGCTTATAGGTGATAGTTGATAGACTTACTAAATCCGCCCATTTTATTCCCGTTCGGTCCAATCGGACCGTACCTCTTTTGGCCAAACTCTTTATTAAAGAAATTGTTAAATTGCATGGAGTTCCTACTTCTATTGTTAGTGATCGTGATCCATTGTTTACTAGTGGATTTTGGAAGAGTCTTCAAAAAGATTTGGGAATGAAGCTTAATTTTAGCACCGCTTATCATCCTCAGTCCGATGGACAAACCGAGCGTGTGAATCAAACTCTTGAAGATCTTCTTCGTGCTTGTGTGCTTGATTTCGGTGGAAGTTGGGAAGATCATATTTCTCTTATTGAATTTTCCTATAATAATAGCTTCCAATCTAGTATTAGTATGGCACCTTTCGAGGCACTTTACGGAAGGCCATGCCGATCTCCTTCTTGTTGGCTTGAGGCCGGTGAGAAGCTGGTTTTAGGTCCAGATTTTATTCGTGATTCCACATAAAATATTGACCTTATTCGTCATAGGATGAAAGAAGCCCAAAGTAGACAAAGATCCTATGCCGATAACCGGAGAAGGAAATTAGAATTTTCTGTGGGAGATCTTGTGTTCATTCGTGTTTCACCTATGAAAGGTGTTGTACGTTTCAGTCGATCGGGAAAATTAGCGCCTCGATATATTGGGCCATTTCCTATCACCGAACGTATTGGTTCCATGGCTTATCGCCTTTTATTATCGACTCAGTTTTCTGCTATTCATGACGTGTTTCACGTTTCTCAACTAAGGAAGTGTCTTCGAGATTCCGATTGTATTCTTGAGCCCGGTGTTGTGGAAGAAATTGAAGTTTCACCTAATTTAACTTATGAGCAACATTCTATTCGTATTATTGCTTCGGAGGTCAAGCGCCTTCGAAATAAAGATGTCCCGCTTGCGAAAGTTCAATGGTCCTCAAATCCTAAAGATTGCTCTTGGGAATCTAGAGAGTTCATCGAACGAACACATCCGGACTTACTTTCCTATGCTCTTTAAGGTGAACCTTTTATTTCAAATTTCTTTTGTGATGAATATGCTCTCATGGTTGTTACTATATATCTTCTTCTTAAATATTGCGAGGACGCAATTTCTTTAAGGAGGGGAGTCTGTAACAACCTGCATATTTATCGATTTTATATTTAAATATTTTATCGATACTCGAAATTTAGTCCGAAAAGCTACTTTTTGCATACGGTCGAATTAGGACTCGAGACCACTTCCATTGAGTTCAAAACGCCGTTTGCGATCTTTTTGAGTATAAACTTTGATATGTTTGGAGTTAGTGAAATTTTGCCACATTTCACTTAGGGCTTTGGTTTGGGCTGAGCCCAATAACCCCACTTATTAACTCAGTCCCAACCCTCTCCTCTTCGTTTACGTCCTTTCTATTTTCCTAATACTCAAGCTTTTATAACAATGGAGAGTGGAATGGGAAATTAAAACTCAAGCCCTAGTTTTCTTTTGCAAATCAAGCTCTAGCTCCAAACTAATAGAAGAAACTTTGGTAAGCCTCTCTTCTTCTTCTCCAACTCATTCTTTTATCAATTTCAAAAATTCCTAAACCTAACTTTGGGAATGTTCTTCTTTTTGAGCATAGATTCAAGCTCGTTTGGGTTGTGTTGAAGAGTGGTTGATTCTCCCTTTGCTTTCAAGCTTCTTCTTCATTGTTTTTGTGAAAAGGTGAGATTTTTATCTCACATCTATGACTATAATTATCTTTGGTTGTTAGGTGTGAATTCCTAACACCTCTTTATGTGAATTTGCTCTTGATTTGGATTGGTTTTGTGAATATTCCAATTTTTGGGTTTTTAAGTCAAATTTATGTGAAAATCCTTTTATGGATGTTTGATCATGCTTTTGGTGATGCATCGAGGAGCATATAGGGCCGGGTTGCCGATTGGCATAAACCCTTAGAGCTAATGTTCGTCCGGTTGCATTTTGGAAGAGTTTGCTCTTCATTTGGATAGGCTGAAAAATAGCCCAGGCATGGTTCAGTCGACTGAAATATCTGTTCAGTCGACTGAATCTGGAACCCGAAAGTTTCCAGGCAGGGTTTAGTCGACTGAAAATCTCTGTTCAGTCGACTGAACCTGGAAACAGAAAGTTTCCAGGCAGAATTCAGTCGACTGAAAATCTTTGTTTAGTCAACTGAATTTGCTATTTCAGCCCACTTTGCCTTTTGGGATTGAATTTCCAATTTGAATCGATTCGTGATGATCCTATTTGTTGTTATCATTTATTACGACTTTGATGAATCCTTTTCTAGGGATTTTTGAATATCCATTTCGATGGATTCTTTATCGGTTTCTTTGGATTTGATCCACGTCTTCGTATGTGGATTTTAATGATTGATTGTTTCTACAATCATTTTTATAGTTTGTCACTTTAAAAATATAAAGGTTTTCAATGCTAGTAGTAAATATCAAAACTATTTCATCAAAATGATTTCAAAACTATTTTATTACAAAGCTCGTTTCTTAAACCGTTTTCCAATCTACTAGCATATACAAACCTTTACCTCATTCGTATGAGAAATCTAATTAAACGGCTTAGTAAAACAAGTGGTATGAAACGCTTGCGTTTACTTCGTCGGTTAATTCTTGGACTTGTTCGATTGAATCTCTTGTGACAATTTTCTAGTGGAGATCTACAATTTGTTCGTAAATATTTAAGTTAAGATAGTTATTATGGGACATGAAGCTAAGCTCATATATTTACTAGCTTACTATAATTGACACTTCTTGATGATCATGACGATCATTTTTGTGATTTAGACAAGAAATTGTGTGTTGTCTCTTTGTCTGCGAGGGAGACTAGACCCCGTTTTAGTGTGATTTCGACTCACACATGTGGGGTAGCACCCCATGGTCTTCGGGCCGTTCGTGTGTCAAAAATTAATGGCTAGCTACCATGAGATAGCATCTCGTTCGTGTGATACATATGTTAGTGAGTTTTCATGCTCCCGTTCGTGTGATAGGCCTCCCCCTTTTTTTATGATTTCTGGATTTCGTGTGTTGATTTCTGGAATTTTTGCTTCACCAATTTTAGTGATTTTCATTGATATGATTTATCAATTTTTGTGCATTGGTGAATTCGTGTGTCATTGACTTGTTGTGAATACAAGTTTTGGGGTGAAACCCTTTTGGATCTTTGAGAAGATTCTTGTGATATTGATTAATCTCATGTTGATTTTCAGTTACATACTTATAGTAGTATGCCATTATGGTTATCATATGTTTATGCCATATCTCTTATTCTATATCATGTCATCTGATATTTATAGCTAGACTGATCCATTTATTATTTTCTTATGAAATAATACTCGGGTCAGACCGAGATGTTATAGGTGCTTCTGCTTGACTTCTCCCCAGGGATTCATTACTCTGACTTTTGGATAACTACTTAGATTAGTAGTTTTTGTTGTAAACATTTGAGATATAGACTCTATGATGTATACTTATTCTTTTGTATAGCACATGTTGCTATTCTTTTGGGTTATTGTGGACCTTTCTGACCACTACTCTAATGAACACTTTTATGTGTTATATATATTCATATCTATTTCCACCTTTGTGATATGAATTATCTGTGGCCGATTTGTGTTATGTTTATTTCTATATTTGTTTCCGAAGACATTATAGCCACTGTGTAGTATCTTTGAGTTTGTGTTGGTATGTCGGATTTCCTCTTGAAAGGAATGCAAGTTATATTTTATCTGGCATATCGGTACTCGCACAAAGCAATTATATAGATGGTCGCTCCTCAACAGCCTTATTCTCCACGCTAGTTGACGGCATTACTCTGTAGTGTCCTTGGCTAGCGTGGGTATAAAGGTGGGGCATCACATTTCAAACAAGAAATATCAAGCAAACTCAACTATATTCAACCCAAATCAATTAAGCAAGCTTCCAACTAAATCAAAGCCTTAATCATCTCAATCAAAAACGAGTTTTACAGTATCAATTTTCCAGATCAAAAGCATTTTCAAGTTCCTGTTCCAATCTTCTCTGTTCAACATTTATACAGGTGAGTAAATATTCTTATTAAAAGCTTAAGTAAATGGAAATCTGTTGCATGTGAATTCTTGGAATTAAGTATCCTTTACATGTATATATATAAGTATGATTCCTATATATATGAATGTATTCGAAGTGTGCATGTCTGATATATCTATGTTCATCTCTGTTTCATGTTACAGAGTTTTGAAATAAGTAAAAATTAAAATTCTCTTTAACTAATCTCTGATAGGTCTTGGTTAACAAACAAAATATTTTTGTTTAAGCATAAATTCAGACTTAAAAATATATTCAAGTAAAATAAGTTTGTATATCTCTGGAAATCAAGAAAACAAAGTAGAAACTTAAAACATGTTGGAATTCAAGCAGCATAATTCTTTGATTTGCTTAGATAATCTAAATTACCATCAAGATTCATGATTTTTAAGAGTTGATTCAGGATTTTTATTTCGGAATTGAGTGTGTAATTAGAAGTTGACCAGAAAATGGGTTTTGGGCTATTTTTGGTGAAGGGTGAACTCGGGGTGGTCGGGGTATTTGCTGGAGGAGGCCAAGGTGGAGTCGAGCTTGGAAAAAATGTCAGGTGGGTTAATAGTCCACCGTGGCGACGACATTTGGTTGGAGTAGGGTTTAAGGCCTAAGTTTGGTCGAGGTCTGGAATTGGGTCACTGCATCTTCTCTCTGGCATCGGGATTCATCAGACTTGGGGGTATGGAAGCGTGGAAGGCCGACGAGGGTGTGGACGGAGTTGCATGGGTACTAGTGGTCGGTGTCGTTAAGGCAAGGAGTTTTTACGTGGTGGGTTGGGTTCCAGTTTTGATCTGGAAGCTCGTTTTTGATTTTGGGTTCCAAATGAACTTTGGGTGGTTAGAATCGAAGGGGTAGCTTATCGTTGACTCGTCGGCAGTGCCAGGGATGACTTGATCGTCGCCAGTGAACTTTGCCGGTGCATATGTGTCGGTTGGTGTCAGTGGTTTGGGGAAGAAGTTAGGCTCAGGGAGAAGCTCGAGTAATGTGGGAAGAAACTCGAGTATGAGCTCGAGTAGATGTTCGTGAGTGTTTAGCCTTGTTAACAGATTTAAACTTAAACTAAATCTAGGTTAAAGAAAAAGAAATACTCTGTGCATGGCTCGGGTAGGAGTCGGGTTGAACTCGAAGCAAAATTTGATTGTTTTAAAATTTAAAAGAAAGCAAGTTTTAAAATCTAAAATAAATCAAGTTTAAATCTATTTCTTAGAATCTATTCCTTTATATAATAAATGCTTTATTTAACATTTGGCTTTAGGAAAAGTGGTATGTTTTGTTTAATTTAAATTTATTAAGTTAAATTCTTAAGTTAATTTAGGGTTTTGATGATTTAAGATTAATTACTTAATGAAGTGATTAAGAGAAATTAATTAATTAAGGATTAATTAATTTATAATTGAGAATTATAAATTAATTAGTAATTAGATATTTTATTAATTGGTGATTAGAGATTAATTAATGTAAGAAATTAGAGATTAGTCACTTAATGATAATTATTTAATGTAAGTAATTAAAGAGAAATTACTTAATGGAAGTAATTAAAGATTAATTACTTAGTGTAATTAATTAATCAATGTAAGAGATTATGGAATAATTAACAAGAGTAATTAATTAAGGATCAGTGTAATAAATTTATTGTTAATTAATTTATGAGAGTAATTAAAGGTTAATTAATATGAATGGTTGAAAGTTAATTAATTTGTGTAATTAATTAAAGGCTAATCACTTAAGGTAATTAAAGACGATAATTAAAGGATGATTAATTATTTGGTTTTAATTAATTAATGTTAAGTAAGCAGGATTAAAAGTGATTGAAGTAATTAATTTAATTAATTTAAATTAATTAGAAATGGTGTGGCTGATTAATCTTATTTATAGATGAATGACTTAGATTATTTGATATCGTTGATATGTGATTTGTGATACTTTGTAGTATGAGATACTTTGGTTAAACTGTGGTATTGTGGGTTATCTATCTGAAGTGAATTATTGTGTGAATATGAAATCCTGAATATAAATAGAATTGTTTAAACTTAAACATTTGGCTTGAAGAATAACATTGGATTCGAAGATACCGGGGTCGGGTATCAGTAAACACCCGAAACCACTTCGATTTGTAATCTACAATAATTCTTTACAGATTTGATATGTGACATCAATAGGCTAGAATGGAATAGTTTAAATAAACTGGACCATTGAAACTATATAGTGGTACTTGGGAATTGATTTGTGAAATAAGTGTTCACTATAATAAGTTAGGATCTCATAGTGAAGTACGAGTTATCCCGGGTTTTTCAGTTATGTTTTAAAACTAAGTATTTCTAATTTTATGGGTTTACTCATGCTGGATTCCAGCCTGACCTGGGTGTTACTTTGATGTAATGCTCGGGTCAGACCGAGTATTACAGATTTTCAGGTTAGGACGTTCTAGAGATCAAGAGGCGAGCTGGATGGCAGGAACGTAAGGAGTTTGACGCTATGTATTTGATTTTATTTGTATAGTCTGGGATAGGTTGATATAACTGTCTTGTCTATTTGTAAATGGTTGTAACTCTGATGAAATATATATTGCCTGACAATTACAGCTTTTCTTTGTAAATGCTATTATGAGATATTATATTTTGATCCGCTGCGAAATGTGAGATTATGTGATTTGTTTTCTATTCTTCTTCTAACTTCTTCCTTCATTACCCTAACAATCTGGGATTTTCGACGATCAATTTCTCGGCACTTCTTTGGTGAACGTATTAGTGTCGAATTCTCGGGGTCGAAAATTTCGAGTCGTTACATTTTGGTATCAGAGCAGAAGGTTAAGCGAGAACCTTGGCTCTGATGGGTTTACTCATTAAGGATAGGGTAAGTAGTACCCTAAAGTGAGTTGAGTGTATGAGGGCATATTTTTTATTTTCTTATATAATGATTTTAAAATTGATTTAATATTATTTTTTATATAAGTTTATATTTTGATATATAAAGCAATAGTTTTCTAATATATTAAGGTAATTGGTTGTTGTATTTTTGAACTAAGAATAATAATAAGAATTAAGGAATGAAAAAATACAACCAAATGGGAATTGGATAATATAAACTATATAAATAAGATAAGCTAGAAATGGATTCAAAACTAGAAAATAAAATCCTGAATTTATAGAAGTGTTTTTAGAAGGTCAAATTAAGTGATCCTGATTTTTTTTTCTAATAAATTATAAGATAATAGTCAATTGGTTTCCAGATATGATAATCTTGGTTATTATCATAAATAGTTGTTGTGTTTCATAATGAAATGTTTGTTAACGATTAAGAAAAATGAAATGTTTTAGGGAAGTAAACATTTAGGTGAGTATGACTTATAAATTGGAAATTGAATATAATTTAAATTGTGAAGTTTTAAATCTATGTCTAGAAAAAAATTGGATTTATTTCAAAGTATTAAAAAAAGAATATTATGAATAATATTTTAAAATGTAGGAATTTTATTTTAAAAACAAGAGTTGTTTTAAAATTCAAAAGAAAAATTATTTTAAATTAAAACCAAAGGTGGTTTAAAATTTAAAGTATAACTTGGTGTGCAAAGGAAATAAATATGTATATATAAGGGATGTACATAATATCAAACATGATTTGAAATAAACTCTAAGTGCTGAGTTTAAAATTTTTACTTGGAATGCGATGTGAAAACCCAAAGTGATAAGTTTTTGAACTTATAAGTGGGATAGGATATTGATAAGAAGTTTAAAATTTAGAATGGAGAATTCAAATTTGAGTAAGGTTGACTGATTAAGTAAATTGAATTTAAATTAGGAGAAGTTAAATAAGTTAACAAACAATCTAAACTGGAAATTTCAAGATGAAATTGAGATTTAACTTAGGAAGTCAAAAGGGTTGGTTTGAAAAGGGAGATATGTGTGATCTCAAAATGGGTTTGAGATTTGGAAATTGGAAACGGATGCTATGGATGGATGTTTTAAATAATTTGGATGTTTATTTATTTTGACTTATTCTGATATCATCCTGTTGTTAGTAATAATCTGTAATACTGAGAATTGGATTATTTTAAATGAATTAAGAAATGAATTGAGGTAATATACATACATTGCTGAAATAAAATAGAAATAAGATTGTACTTATGAAAAGGAAATCGCTATGAACTTAAAGATTTAAACGTTAGAAATGAGCTTGCTGAAAATTTGTTAAGAATGGGTTTCGAAGTTAAAATTGGATAATAAATTGGGTTCGAAAGATTAAATTGTTTAAAAGTTTTGAACTCTTATTTGAACTTTGAAATAAGTTAAGTATAGGTAATTTAAAATGGAATTTGGAAATTTGGATTCATAATCAAATGGTTTAAAGATTCAAGCTATTAATTTAAAAGTAAAGGTTAATTTGATTTAAAGAATTAAATCAACATTAAAGATTTAACTCGAATTTATATAATTCGGGATGGTTTAAAAATTGAGATTGAGATTGAAAGTTTATTCAAATTGAATTTGATTTAAATTAATTGAAATTGTGATTGAAGTTGAATAATTTTATATTCAAATGGAAATTGTTTTGGATTGGGATAGGAATTGAAGATAATTCAAATTGAATTGGAATTGAATCAATTTAAATGGAAGTGGAAATTAAAATTGAAGGCGATTGAAATGAGAAATCGAGAAATTGAACCAGTTTGACTCTGAATCTATTTTTGAATGAATTTTTTTTAATATAAACTATTTTAAATCTATTTTCCTACCTATTTACTATACAGTCTTTCTTTTTAGACCAAACTATTTTATACTTATTTTACAATTATTTTGAAAACTAATTACTATTTCACAACTATTTTATAATTACTTAACTATTTTATAACTATTTTACGAATAATAACTATTTTTACAACTGCTTATCTATTTTAAACTTTTCAAGCTATTTTCTAAATTCAAGCTGGTCAGAGTGTAAACTGTTTATAATTGAACTGATAACCCAAATGGAAATTGAAGCAATTGTGAATAAGTGAATAGAATCAAAGTGAAGGTGAATAGAAAGAAACGATTTAGTTAATAATCAATGAAGATAAACGCACAGGATGTACGTATATTATTCTATTCGCAAAATGATTTGATTTAGATTTGGGCATAGAATTTCGAGATAGTATATCGATCCAAGTTGGAATTTTTCACTCGATTTTCGACGGCGAACCCTGGATATGTATTTCTGATTAGTTCTGGAAATTCTTTATCATAGTTAGGGGTATGCAAGGAGAATTACGGTTTCTGATCAAGAAACCAGATCTGAGTCCGCACTAGGAAGTCGGGTAGACGATACTAGTTCGAAAGTGAAATTGTGTGATCGATTGAGCGATCAGATTTGATATGGTGTACGGATGGTATAGGTATATCGTACGTGCTTAAATGGAATAGATATTGAAATTTTGAAAGAAATGAAAATGTTTTTTGAAATATATATATTTTGAGAAGTATATATGAATAAAGGAGAAAGTTGGATATCTTCTGAAAATACACTTTATGAAAGTAAGTGATATGGTAAGTAACTTTATAAAAGAAAATCAAAATTGAATGTTGATTAGCATAGTAAATTTATATATACATACATACATACATACATACATACATACATATATATATACATATATATATATATATATATTGTTATATATGATAAGCTCCCCCTATGTTGAATCTAGAAATAGAAGAAGGGTTTTTGAAAATAATTGAAATATAAAAGGGAATCTATATAAGTGATCCAAAGATTATTTTCAAGTTGAAAAGGATAAGTTACATATATATATATATATATAAATGATTTTATGAGAATGATTTTGAAAAAGGTTCTAGAACCTATGGATTTTGGAAAGGCTTTTGATTGTTTAGAAAAATGAGTATTGGGAATATGGAAAGCCAAGTTGGAACTATCGATTTGGGATATCGATTTTGTGTAAAGGAGATTTTGATGTAAATCATAAACGGTATGATTTGAAAGATACTATAATTGTACAATATAAAATGTTTTGAGATTGGCTCTGGGGAATAAGGCGCTCCCAATGAAATGAACTTCATAGGAGATCCATGGGGTGGTTCTGCCTTGAGCCCTAAGGAGGGGGCTCTAAATTGAAGCCTGGGAGGAAGTCCGAAAAAACTAAAGTTCCTAAGGATTTGGTGTTGTGGGCAGCGAAAATTAAGGGTGCTGATGCCTACAGAGACATTTGGGTTATGCTATGACGATAGTGTAACTCGATGTCACTACGATCTACCGTGGACCATAGCGGAAGTTGTGTGTGCTGTGAGAGTCAACGGTCTACATCTGATTTTTCCATGATAGCAACGTAACATCGGTAGACTGCGATCTATGATGACATAGCGAAAGTCGAGAGGCCGTGAGATCCTAAGGCTACATTGGGACTTGACAGATGTAGTGTGCGACCTATGTATGAGTGGTGACGTTTCGTTTTGCAGCGAAAATCGAGGGCGCTGATGTCTATAGTTACATGGATTTTTGCTGTGATGGCGACGTAACCCTGGATGTTGCTGTGATCTGTGGCGGGTTCCATGGCGTAATCGAGGGGCGTGGAGTGCCTACAGTTATCTATGGATTTTGCCGGGAGGGCAACGTAACCATCAGGTCAACTGCGATCATAGAGGGGTGATGATTTTTAGAGCATTCTCACCAAAGATGTTTCCTCTATTTTCAAAAATGTTTTTTATATTTTCAACAAAATGTTTTCCTAAGTATTTTCACTGGGTGTGGAAACGGTTTTACCAAGTACTTATAGATTTTCAGTCCTATGCCTGATCAATGTATGACCGAATTTCTATGAGAACAAGGATGGACTTATTGAGACATCGAGTTACAAAAAGTATTTTTACGGAAGCTATTTTGGCAATATTATGTAGATTTTAAAGGTGTTTTAAAAAAATTGAAATAATGGGAATTGAGAGTTCAAAATGCTTAAAGGATAATTTAACTAATAATTAGCAATATAATTAAAATACTGGTTTCGTTCCTTTTCGAGGACAAAAAGATTTAAAGGGGGAGGAATGTGATAATCCGGATTTTTGAGCATCAGGTAATTGGATAATTATCTGATTTTAACTATCGAAAACACTAATTTATAAGTTGAACAAATAAATCTGATAATAAATATTTATATCTGGATAAATATTTATTTGATAATCTCCTAATATAATTATTTGATGGGCAAACTTATTATATTCAAATAAATTAGATATGTGTTTATTTAAATATATGTATATATATAAGATTTTAAATTGAATTTGAATTTGAATTGGAAATTCAAAAGATAATTATCTTAAAATAAATTTTGGTTTTAAAAATATATTATATATGATATTTATTAGTATATGATTTTTTTATAATATTTTCTTTAAATGATTTTATTTATA
Source organism: Allium cepa (assembly GCA_030765085.1). Taxonomy (NCBI): domain Eukaryota; kingdom Viridiplantae; phylum Streptophyta; class Magnoliopsida; order Asparagales; family Amaryllidaceae; genus Allium; species Allium cepa. Next base: position 198,704,996 of record CM060946.1, read on the forward strand.
TAAATTAAGAAATGTATTTATTAAATAGGAAATTAGATATAAAAGATATATAAAAACATTTAAAAAATAATTAACACATGCATAATTACAAGTGTAAATAGGTTAAATCATGTTAATTGCAAGTGTAAGATAATTAACAAGCTAATGACAAATGGTAGATGAATAAACAAGTGTCACAAATTTATTTTATTTATTTTATAAAATCATAATTAAGTCTATATATGCATCTATCTCTTCTCTTTCATTTCTTTTTCCTATCTTCATTTCAAAACTCAAAGCAAAAGCCTGTAATCAAATTTCTTAAACCAGAAGTTAATTCAAAACAGTAATATTTTCAAAAGCAACAACCCTTTTCAACAAACCTGTAGGCAAATCAAAGCCTTTAAATATTTCAAACAAAAAATATCAAGCAAACTCAACTATATTCAACCTGAATAAACTAAGCAAGCTCCAACTAAATCAAAGCCTTAATCATCTCAGTCAAAAACAAGTTTTCCAGTATCAAGTTTCCAGATCAAAAGATCAAAAGCATTTTCAAGTTCCTGTTCCAATCTTCTATGTTCAACATTTATACAGGTGAGTAACCGTTCTTATTAAAAGCTTAAGTAAATGGGAATCTGTTGCATGTGAATTCCTGGAATGAAGTATGTAAAAACGTGTATATATAAGTATGATTCCTATATATATGAATGTATTAGAAGTGTGCATGTCTGATGTATCTATGGTCATCTCTGTTTCATGTTAAAGAGTTTTAAAATAAGTAAAAATTCAAATTCTCTTTAACTATCTCTGATAGGTTTTGGTTATCAAACAAAGTATGTCTGTTTAAATATAAATTAGGATTTAAAAATATATTTAAGTAAAATAAGTTTGTTTATCTCTGGAAATCAAGAAAACACAGTAGAAACTTAAAACATGTTGGAATTCAAGCAGCATAATTCTTTGATTTACTTAGATAATCTTAATCACCATAAAGATTCATGATTTTTAGTTTGGAATCGAGTGTGTAATTCGAAGTTGACTAGAAAATGGGTTTTTGGCTGTTTCTTGTGATGGGTGAACTCAGGGTGGTCGGGGTCTTTGCTGGAGGAGGCCAGGGTGGAGTAGAGCTCGGGAAAAATGTCAGATGGGTTAATAGTCCAACGTGGCAGCGGCATTTGGTCGGAGTAGGGTTTAAACCCTAAGTTTAGTCAAGGTCTGGAATTGGGTCACTACGTCGTCTCTCTGGTATTCGGATTCATCGGACATTGGGGTATGGAAGCATGGAAGGCCGACGAGAGTATGGACGAAGTTGCATGGGTACTGGTGGTCGGCGTCGTCAAGGCGAGGAGTTTTTATGTGGTGGGTTGGGTTCCAGTTTTGATCTGGAACCTCGTTTTTGATTTGGGTTCCAGATGAACTTTGGGTGCTTGGAATCGAAGGGATAGGCCATCGTTGACTCATCGGCGGTGGCAGGGGTGACTGGATCGTCGCCGTTGAACTGTGCAGGTGTACATGTGTCGGTTGGTGTCAGTTGTTTGGGGAAGAAGTTAGGCTCGGGAAGAAGCTCGGGTAATGTGGGAAGAAACTTGAGTATGAGGTCGGGTGGATGTTTGTGAGTGTTTAGCCTTATTAATAGATTTAAACTTAAACTAAATCTAAGTTAAAGAAAGAAGAAGAAATAATCGGGGCATGGCTCGGGTCGGAGTCGGGTTGAACCTGAAGCAAAATTTAACAGTTTTAAAATTTAAAAGAAAGCAAGTTTTAAAATCTAAAATAATTCAAGTTTGAATCTATTTCTTAGTATCTACTCCTTTATATAATAAATGTTTTATTTAACATTTTGTTTCAAGAAAAGTGGTATGTTTTGTTTAACTTAAATTTGTTAAGTTAAATTCTTAAGTTAATTTAGGGTTTTGATGATTTAGGATTAATTACTTAATAAAGTAACTAAAGAGAAATTTATTAATTAAGGATTAATTAATTAATAATTGAGAATTATAAATTAATTAGCAAGTAGAGATTTATTAATTGGTGATTAGAGATTAAGTAGTGTAAGAAATTGGAGATTAATTACTTAAATGATGATTATTTAATGTAAGTAATTAAGGAAAAATTACTTAATGGGAGTATTTAAAGATTAAATACTTAGTGTAATTAATTAATCAATGTTAGACATTATGGGATAATTAATTGGAGTAATTAATTAAGGATCAATGTAATAAATTTATTGTTAATTAATTTATGAGAGTAATTAAAGGTTAGTTAATGTGAATGGTTGAACGTTAATTAATTTGTGTAATTAATTAAAGGCTAATCACTTAAGGTAATTAAAGATGATAATTAAAGGATGATTAATTATTTGCCTGTAATTAATTAATGTTAAGTAAGCAAGATTAAAAGTGATTGAAGTAATTAATTTAATTTATTTAAATGTATTAGAAATGGTGTGACTGATTAATTTTGTTTATAGATGATTAAGATATATTGAATGACTTAGATTATTTGATATCGCTGATATGTGATTTGTGGTGCTTCGTGATATGAGATACTTTGGTTGAACTATGGTATTGTCGGTTATCAATCTGAGGTGAATTATTGTGTGAATATGAAATCATGAATATAAATAGTATTGTTTAAACTTAAACATTTGGCTTGAAGAATAACATTGGATTAGAAGAGATCTAGGTCGGGTGTTAGTAAATACCCGAAACCACTTTGATTTGTAATCTACATTAATTCTTTATAGATTTGATATGTGAAATCAATAGGCAGGAATGGAATAATTTAAATAAACTGGACCATTGAAACTATATAGTGGTACTTAGGAATTGATTTGTGAAACAAGTGTTCACTATAACAAGTTAAGATCTCGTAGTGAAGTACGAGTTATCCTGGGTTTTTCAGTTATGTTTTAAAACTTAGTATTTCAAATTTTATGGTTTTACTTACGCTGGTTTCCAGCCTGACCCGGGTGATACTATGATGTAATGCTCGGGTCAGACCGAGTAGTACAGATTTTCAAGTTAGGACGTTCTAGAGCTCAGGAGGCGAGCTGGATGGCAGGAACGTATGGAGTTTGCCGTTGTGTATTTGAGTTCGATTTGCGTAGTCAGGGACAGGTTGATATAACTGTCTAGTCTATTTGTAAATGGTTGTAACTCTGATGAATTGTGTATTATCTGACAATTACAGCTTTTCTTTACAAATGCTATTATGTGATATTATATTTTGACCCGCTGCGGAATGTGAGATTCTATGATTTGTTTTCTGTTCTTCTTCTACCTTCTTCCTTCTTTACCCTTATAATCTGGAATTTTCGGTGATCGATTTCTCGGCACTTCTACAGTGAACGTATTAGTCTCGAATTCTTGGGGTTGAGAATTTCGAGTCATTACAAAATATACTGTCTCAAGTCATAATGTACGATTAATATCAATACTCATCACCTTTTTTTGGTCACTATTTATCTTTTCGATAATCAATAGGGAACCAGATTAGGTAATGTAGGAATTTAAGAACAAATCCAAAAATATAAACTCAAATTTCTAAAATGTCTAAATGGAGACGAAGTCTACAAAACCTATTTTCTGGAAGGGGTTTTGTGAAAATATCTACCAATTGCGATTCATTTGAAATGAAATTTATGTAGATATTTTAATTGGAAATATGAACTCTAATGAAATGATGTCTAACATCTATATGCTTGGTGCAAGAATGATGTACAGGATTATTTGTGAGATCAATTGCACTTTTTCCATCACACAAAAGTAGGAAAAATTTAGATCATGGTCTTGCAAAGTTTGTATCAGCCGTAAAATTTGAGCAGAGCACCGCTTAGAGCAATATACTCTGCCTCAGTGGTAGATAATGCAATACAATTTAGTTTTCGACTTAACCATGTAACTAATGAATGTCCCAACACGTTCCACTAATACTTTTTCTATCAACTAAATTACCAGCATAATCTACATCCGAATACCCTTTTAACTCAAATTTATCATTAGTTAGATATTATAGACCAAACTGTGGGGTGTGCAACAGATACCTTATAATCCTTTTTATAGCTTTTAAATGAGATTCTTTTGGATTTGATTGAAACCGTGCACATAAGAAAACAGAGAACATAAGGTCTAGAAGCAATAAGATAAAGAAGTATACCCACATGTATCTAGAATAATCATCAACCAGTACTAAACAATATCTCTTACCACACTACTACAAAACAGGCCATTTGCATCGGTTGTTTACCTCCCTTTTGCATCAGTTCAACAACCGATGCATATGCAACCGATGCAACAGGCTTAACACTTTTGCACCAGTTCTGAAACCGATGCAAAATGGTCCTTTTTGCATCCGTTGTTACTAACAACTGATGCAGAATATCATGGTTGGTAGCTTGGACACAGCCCCCATATTGCATCGGTTGTAATGAAAACCGATGCAACAAAGGAACTTGTTGCATAGGTTGTTGTTGGAAACCGATACAAACTAATCCCTCTATTATTGATTATAACAAATAATTATTGCATGCAATATTACAATCATTCAAAATTAATTTTGATGGCAAATACAAACTGAATAACATAATAACAAAATAAACATATATCAATTAAAGTGTTAATAATCTATACATCATCACCAAACTAAACTGAATAACATAATACCAAATTAAACTTAATAACATATACCACTGTCATCTATACATCATCACCAAACACAACTCTCCCCTCTTCATTTTACATTTTACAATTACATTGCATTCAAACTTTCCCCTCACCATCATTCAACCATCATTAACCTGCCTTTCCACTATCTTCAAACTCCTCCTAAAAGTTTACCCACAACTACACACAGCAACAACCCTCACCCCTAACCATCCTCCCTCCATCATCTACAACTTCAGCTGAAAACACCATTGCCAAACAGTACTGCAAACTACACATCTCCTCCTACAACTCTGTATTTCAAACTCTAACCCACCGCCAACCAAACTTAAGAACCAAATACATTATCCTTCAACCTGCATCCCAAACCCGAAACTCCGTATTTCTGCTGCAACCGCCTTGTGTTACACCATCACCTTCTCCACTCTATACAAACTTCTGCCACTACCAAAATCACCCCTACCTAAACTGCTACTTCAACGGTCTTCAACATCCGAATATAGCTACACTACCATCCATCTTCAACAAACTGCCTTCTATATTCATTTAGTTGCCACTGCCATATACAACACTCCTTACACAGCAACCTTCTTAAACACACTGCACTGCTACCAATACCCCCACACTTCACCTGCTTCAACTCTGTTCTCCTCTACACTAACTAAAACATCATCAGTATCACTACCTTCCTGAATCACTTCACTAACCAAATACTTCTACTACATCAACATACAATTACCTACAACCTTCTCCGACAACAAAGTACCCACTGCCATATACAAGCTATTTCAGCACACTTCCTAAACCTGCCTCACCACAACCATTGAACAACATCAACCATTGCAATTATTCCAACATACTTGCTTAGAAAATAGTTTTCACTACTTATAAAGAGTTTCCATACATGCTCTAACGAACAATTAACCAAAACTTTAAGTATATACCAAGTAAAAACAAAAGGTAAGACAGCAAGTGAAATAAGCACAAAATCAACACATCACCTGCACTGGCCAATGATCACATGGTCACCTTCCTTAACACGGAAACAGGGAGAAACGTGTGCTGGTATGTTTGAGTGCCTCTTCTCATGCCTGGAATAATAATAAAAAGGATATTAGATGCTTAATGCAGTGGACAAATGAAGGCTAGAACTTTGATAAAATACGATCATATACGATCAAGGCTAGAACTTTGATATATTCTGTATGAGACATTACCATTGAGTCAACACAGGAATTTACTAATACAATACGATCATACAAAGATAAAATAATTCAGACTAAACAAGAGCATATTGTTCTTAGGCCGTTACTATTAAAATATCATATAACCGAAGCCGTTATAGGTGGAAGTTGGAATTGGGAACCAGTGACAGGGTTAAAGAGTGAAACCTGAAAAGGAGGATCCAGACCATGCATATGAGACGGAGGAATTGAACGCTCACTCTTTGGGTGTAGAAACAACACATCGCCACCTCAGATAATTAGGATGAAGCTCAACTTCAATAGCCAATATTTCTTTGACACCAAAATACAAAATGCCTTTATTGGAAGAGTTAGAAGAACATCGATCATCACCATGTATTTCCCAACCTTCGTACATAAAATGAAGCATACTGCCCTGATATATAAATTACATTTTCCACCAATTTGAAACTACTCTTTAAAATTAGAGTACACAAGTCTAGTAAATTTTACAAAACTCTAGCAATAAGACCACTTTCAAGATTTTATAAGCTTGCTATGTCATCACCATTAACTTCCAACTCTTTCTTGTCCTCCTCTTTCACTAATAGCTAGTGCCTGCATTTAGAAAGTGAAACTAAGTTTTAATTAAAAATGGTTGAGCTATAGCAAGTTTTGCAAAGCTGACTTACCGGTTTCAAAAGTGAGTTTGTAGCTCTGTTTTAAAATTGAATTGAAGCTAAGTTATGCAAAACTGAGTTGTAAGCTCAGTTGCAAAACTTGCAATTGAGTTTTGCTGCTCAATTTGAAACTGAGTAGGCAACTCGGTTTCAAAACCGAGTTCTACAACCTAGTTTCCAAATTAGTTGCAATTTTGTTTCCAAACTGAGTGAGTTTTGCTACTCAATTTAAAACCGAGTTATTAAACTCAGCTTGGAAACTAATTTTTGCAACCTATATCTCTTCAGCTTACCCGACTGCAATTTATTCCATTCTAAATCTCAGGTTCAAATAAAAGAAATTGATCGACAAGAAAATAATTATTTCTTGTTTTGATATGTTTTGAATTCATGATGTTCTGTTCTCAAAATTGCGTATATACGCAGTTTTTAAGCTCAAAACTTAGCTTTAATAGCTGTCTTTAACTATAAAATTTTACATAGAACATACGAAGAATGATGCTCAAACGCACTAAAAAATGCAAGGTGCAGAAAGGCATATGTCTTGCACCCTTTCACCTAGACAACTTTGGAAAGAAATAGATCAGAACTAAAATTACAGTGTAATAGAGCCGACTTATAACCCTTACAATTCTATTGATGGAAAATTTGGTATTTAACGGTCAAAAACATTTAACAAGTTGCAAGGCTTAGTCTTACATCATCTATTCTTGCATACCAATAATGAGAACCAAGTGACAAGTTAGATGAAAACTTTTATTTTGAGAAGCCACTGTTCAACAGAATAGCTGAAGGGAAAATGACTACATCACTCTTCATCCATGAATTGATAAAGTTTCAAGGGAAAAAAGAATGAAAATGAAGAAACCGTGCCTATATTTCATCTTGAAAACTTAAAACATGTGGACACCATATAAAAAGATTATTCATTCTTATATGGGTATGCTATAGGTGTAGAACAAACTAAATTTTATAGATATGAATAAAGATGTAGAAGGGAACAAAATGTTTCAAAGAAAATTGAAAATGCAAAACTAATCATCAATCTAGAAGATATTTTACTTTGAAAATTGGGAATTGAAGGAGGGATAAGGTAGAGGTGGATGGATTATGTGATGAATTTAAGGAACACAATAAAGAGATGGAGTATTATAATAGGGAGGATGTACGTAGGGAGGCAGGGATGGAAAATGTGGGGGTAAAGGCTAGTGGCGACGAAGTAAATTTAGCACAGATCTAGATGAATTCGAAAATAGAGAACCAAGGAGATTATAAAGTGGACGCAAGGGATGATAAAATCATGGAGTAGGAATCCATTAAAAAACCAGAGAGCGCAATCAAAGAGACTAAGGTTGTTATAGAACAACTCATGATAGCGAATCATGTAATTCTAATGGAAATTAAAGACAGATAATGCAAAATAAAAATGGGATGTAAAGTTGGGAGTCGACTAAGGAGATTAATAGCGAAATTAAAGTAGATGTCAATTGTAATAACTCTTAGGAATCTGTAGAGGTAATAGAGAAGGATGGAAAGTCCTCGGATTAACGTCTGGAGGGGGCAACAAACTTGACCAATATACTAGTCCTTGTTTCTACAACCCCAAGACCCATTAGGGAAGAAGGAGCCATTGAACCAGTATAAAAGTATAATAAGTCACTAATGTAACGTATAAAATTTTTGAGATGCCTGAACTTATCATAAGATAGTATGCAAGTGGGAAAGGGACCCAATTACTCAAACTCTCTGAATGATAACCATACTCCTTTATTTTATCCTGTAATAATAAAAGTAATAGTAATAGCAATATTAATAAATTTGTGCATGGAACAGAACAAGTACCTGAGAAACAAGCTGTTATTAGTGGAAGAATGGTGCAACAATATATATATGCAGAAGTCTGGCTTGGGTTGGAATCAGAGAGATGATGGTTAGTGTAACAATGGTTGTATGGAAATTTCACTGATCTGCAGATGTAAAAGAGTGGTTGTAGGCTGTCAAACTGAATATGCAGTGGGAAGAATATGTAGTAGTGATGCAATTTGCAAATTGCGGCAGTGCAGTGAAGTAACAGAAGTTTTGAGGGTGGTTGATAGTTTGTGATAGGTTGTGATTTGTTCGAGAGTAATGTTTGATAGTGTGAATGGAAATGTGGTGGAATGATGGTAAGGTTGGCACTGTGTTGTTGATGAGATAGTAGGCAGTAACAGGCTAACAGAGAGTATTTCAAAGATGTAAAGTTAAAATGTACCGAATAAAAATGAAAATGCAGAATAAAAATGCAAAGTAAATGTTACCCCTCCCTCCGGCCTGCATCATCTGCCACATCTCATCTCTCCCTTGTTCCGCCTCTTAACCCACTAACTAACAGCCTGTAATGGTTGATCAGCTTTCCTCTATGCCTTGCACCACCTTGCTCCTATCATCGAACAACACCCAGTGTCGAACCCTTCATCGGCCAAGACCCGACCACGACAGCCCATCCTTCCCTGACCCCCATGCACAAACTGACCCACCATGCCTCTTCACCTACCCCAAACTGCACCATCGAACCTCCAATATTGACAACCGCCCTGGAGCCTGACACTCCGCCTGCCCATCCCCATAGCATGACAGCACTCGGCCTCTCCTCCGCACACTGCAAACCCACAACAGTCTGAAGCTCCAGCTATGCCCATCATTTCACCTCTACCTTCTCTTGTTAAAAAAAATATAAATTTTAAGTTTGCATTCCTTTTGTTATTGCTTGAGAAACATTCACCTATTCTTGCATTGAACCCTGTACCGCACTTGACTAGCTTCTCCTTGCTCATTCCTTTCATAAGCCGCAGCAAACCCTTCCCATTGTTACCGAGCCTTCTACTCTTCTTATATAAAAAAAGAAACGTATGTATGGTTGCCCATATTTGATTTAAGCGGCTTCAGTCCTCTCCAATATGATTCGAGCCTCGCTTCCACCTATATCAGTCTCAGCCAGATCCGTTCCCTTCACCGAGCAGCTTTCTCAGATTTGTTCGAGCTCTTCTAATTTTTTAGGTATTGCATCCCCAAATGGCACTCCGATTGCTTCACTACCATGTGCTAAAATAAAACCTACATCATCTTGATTGCTCACAACTTTCAAACCCAGACCCTGTTCAACAATTATGTTATATATACATACATCAAGAAGCAACTTAAAAACATTCGGTAACAACTGTATACTTAATGGATATCCAAAACATTATCAAACGAATCTGATTTGACAATTTGGAATTCAAATGTCTCCATTTCTAATTTTCTAGAATTGGGCTTGAATCATAGTTAGGAATTTAGCAAATCCCATATAAGTATTAGATTTGGATGCGAGAAATTTCAAACTGATCCGAGAAACGAAGATGAACGGTGGTCGATGGTATCCAATTTGCTGTGTGATCAAGGAGGAGGAAGAGCCAATATATAGCTGAAGATGATCATTTCTCCGAAGTCGGATCTGAAGCGCAGGTCCATTTATTTTCTGATTCCCACCTCCGCTATTTATTTTAGCATCTCGTTTAATTTGTTGAAGAATAAAAGAAGTAAAAAATAAATTTTTTGGCACCGAGGATTCTGAGGAGGAGAAGAATTTTTTTTGGAGTGGGTTATCGAGGAGGAAGAACTAAATTTGTTCAAAGGAGTAACTTTGGAGCCAATTTTTCATTATTTTCCACCTAAATTTCATATTGCCATCAACATGTAGTTGCATCGGTTGACTTTAAAACCGATGCGATTAAAACTATTTGCATCGGTTGTTGGTGAGAACTGATGCAAATTTGATTTTTTTTTATTACCTATTGCTTTCCACGTACCAATTGCATCGGTTACTAAGATATAACTGATGCAAATAATTCTATTTGCATTAGTTTTTACTTCAACCGATGCAAATGGGGTGAAGCTATATGCACTTTTTGTACTAGTGCCACCTAGACTTGCAATATCATTAGGTCTAAACAAATCTATATGAACTATTTCGAGGACTCTAGAGGTAGATATAGTATTCTTGGCATGAAAAAATGATTTTTAAAATTTTCCCAGCTGATCACCTTTCCTCTTACTGGCTGATTGAAATCAAATTATGGTGCATATTTTCAACATATAGTACATCGGTGTTGCCCATTGTGACTCTGCCACCTTTGTATTTCTCTACGCTAAGGAATTTTGATTTGTCGCCCATCATGTGCTTGGAACAGCCAAAACCCAGGTACCACTCTTGCTGTTCCTTAGCCTACCAACATGCCTACATGAGAAAAGATTTTTATGACCTATTTGTTTTTATAGGTCCATGATTGTTAGTGACAAATTTTTTTGAAAAACAAGTTTTTGTAGAACCAAGATAGTTTATGTTTGTTCCGCTCGACACCCAGATTTGTTTAACTTTAAGGGATTTTACATTCGTACCTTTAGGAACCCAAATTGGTATGGTTTTCGTATGTTTGGGTCTAAACCAACAATTGTTTTGCTTGTGTCCATTTTTTCTACAAATTGTGCAGTTGGAGTTTACATGATTAGCTTCACTTCTAACTCTTTTAGATTAAGTATACCCAAGTCCTTGTCTAACAATATTAACAGTTTGTTTTCCTAATAGCATATTTAGTGATCTTTCTCCTTTGGAGAATTTTCTTAAAGTTGTAGATAATTGTTGGACTTGTGACTTGAGAGATTCATTTTCATTTAATAACAAAGTGCACTTTTTAATAGAATTTTCTCTCCTAGTATTTTCACTTTCTTCCAAAACCAGAATTTCATTTTCAAGTGATTTAATTTTAGTTTTTGATTTTTTTTATTTCCACTTCTTGACGCAGCGGCTTACCAGAAACTTGATATGTCGATGGAATTAGCAATCGGTGGATTGAACAATACTGAAAATGCCCAAATCCGTTGATCTCAAGAGATACGGATTCTAGCTATCCTTAACACGTTGATCGCGCACGATACCGTGATGAAGGATCTACGATTCTTCGACGTTGATCAAGCGCACTTGATTCCGTGAATCGGTTTCAACGTTCGTTGATTTGAGCGCACTCGAATTCCGAAGTGGAGACAGGAGATTTTCACTCGACTACCAATTTAAAGAAAGCACAAAGCAATCAAATGGAAATTTTATTCAAAAGTCAACCCTTCAACAAAATCAGCAGCTCGTTTAACTGTCCTCTTCGGTTGTGGTACTACTGCCAAATCCAATGGTCCCCTGGGTAAATTTGAATATACAATCTGAAATGGACTGAATCCCGTACTACGATTCACTGCATGATTATGAGCAAAATCTGCCTGGCATAACTTCATGTCCCAACTCTTCAGATTGTCCTTTACAAGACATCGCAACAGATTTCCCAACGATCTATTAACAACTTTGGTCTGTCCGTCCGTCTGCGGATGGTACGCACTACTGAAATTCAGCTTCGTTCCGACCATCTTCCACAAACTTAGCCAAAAGTGATTCAGGAAACGAGTATCTCTATCCGACACAATAGACTCTGGTAACCCATGAAGTCGATAGATTTCTTTAAAGAACAACTGAGCAACACGAACAGCATCTGCCGTCTTCTTACACGCAATAAAATGTGCCATCTTCGAAAACCTGTCCACCACAATAAATATAGAATCATTCCCCCTTTGAGTTCTCGGCAAACCCAACACAAAATCCATACTAATATCAACCCATGGTTTAATAGGCACGGGTAATGGCATATATAACCCCGCATTCGTAGCCGTTCCCTTCGAAACCTGACAGATATGACATCTCTCCACAAATCTCTCTACCTCTTTCCTCATTGACGGCCAAAAATAAGATTGTGTAATTAACTACAATGTACGATCACGGCCCACATGTCCTTCCTCGTGCAATTCCTTGATGATCTTCATTCTCAAGCTACAATCTGGTATGCATAATCGATTTCCTTTGAACAGGAATCCATCAACCAATACAAATTCATCAGTATTCCCATCCTTAACTTTCTCAACAAACTTTGCAAAGTAAGGGTCTTCTTCAATCAGTTCTGGCAATAATTCAAACCCTATCACTTCAACTTTCATTGTCGTTAATAAATGACTCCTCCTACTCAAAGCATCAGCTACCCGATTCGTCACCCCAGACTTGTGTTTGACAACAAAAGTAAATTGCTGTAAATAGGCAATCCACGATGCATGCCTTGCTGAAATCTTGTCCTGCCCTTGCATATGCTTCAACGCCTCATGATCAGTGTACAGAACAAATTCTTTCTGAAACAGATAATGTCTCCAGCGTTTAACAGCTTGTACGACAGCATAAAATTCAACATCATAAGTACTATATCTCATCTTTGCTCCTGACAACTTCTCACTGAAATAAGCAACGGGTTTCCCACTCTGACTCAAGACTCCACCAATTCCCACCTTCGACGCATCAGTATGCAATTCAAACAACAACTGAAAATATGGTAAAACAAGAATCGGTACTGTCGTCAATAGTTCCTTGATCTTCTCAAAAGCAACCCCCGCTTCCACTGACCATACAAACTGTGTCCCTTTCATGCAATCAGTAACTGGAGCCATCACGCTACTGAAGTGTGGAATGAATCTTCGGTAGAATGACGCTAGCCCATGAAAACTTCTCACTTCCGTAATTGTCTTTGGCTGTGGCCAATTCCTGACTGCTTCAACTTTATTCTGGTCCATCTGTATACCTTCTCCTGAAACAACATAACCCAGAAATAAAACACTATGTGTCATAAACACACATTTCTTCGTAGCAGCATAAAATTGTTCCTCACGAAGAATAATCAGCACTTCCCTCAAATGTTGAACATGCTCCTCCATACTCCTGCTATATATCAGAATATCATCGAAATAAACCACCATGAACTTCCCAATGAATGGTCTAAAGATTTGATTCATCACCCGCATGAATGTACTAGGTGCATTTGATAAACCAAATGGCATAACCAACCATTCATATAATCCCTCTCTCGTCTTGAAGGCTGTCTTCCATTCGTCTCCAGGTCTAATCCAAATTTGATGATATCCGCTTTTCAAATCAATCTTCGAAAAGATAGTAGCTCCGCTTAACTGATCTAGCAAGTCATCCAACCTTGGCATTGGAAATCTATATCTCACCGTAATCTTATTCAATGCTCTACTGTCAGTGCACATCCTCCACGTTCCGTCCTTCTTCGGTACTAACAAAGCCGGCACAGCACATGGACTCAAACTTTCCTGCACACGTCCCTGCTCAAGCAACTCTTCCACCTGCCTTCGCAATTCCTCATGTTCCTTCGGACTCATTCGATAATGTGGTCTGTGCGGTAATACTGCTCCCGGAACAAGATCGATTTAATGTTGAATGTCTCTCAGTGGCGGTAACTCCTTGGGCAACTCTTCTGGAAATACATCCTTAAATTCTTTCAAAACTGGCTTTGCTTCTTCTGGAATTTCAATCTCTTCATGATTCTCTCGTCCAATCAACAAATAGAGTTCAGGCTCCTCTTCAACTTCTTTAACAAACTCCTTCAAAGATAGTAAAGTTTTTAACTCTTCAATCTCCTTAGATTTACTCTCTCCCTGCTGTCTCTTCTTTGGAACTAAAATAATCTTAACGCCTTCAAACATAAAACTATAACTATTGGTCTGACCATCATGTTGCACTGCTCGATCATACTGCCACGGTCTTCCCAAAAGCAAATGACAAACATCCATCTCAACTACATCACACCAGATTTCGTCTTTATATTTCTTCCCAATAGAAAATGGAACTCGAACTCGCCTATCCACCTTTACCTCTCCTCCTTTTCTCAGCCACGCTAACTTGTAAGGATTAGGGTGTTTCTCCGTCTTCAACTTCAGCTTCCTCATAGCTTCAGTAGAAATAATATTGTCACAACTTCCTGCATCAATCACAAACTTACAAACTTTTCCCAGAATAGTGCATGTAGATTGAAAAATGTTGCTCCTCAACCAACTAGCCTCATCCTCTTGTTTTGGTGTTAAACAAGACCTCCTCATCATTAGATTACACCCTTCGTCTCCCGATGCAATGTCCTGTTCATTCTCCTCAACTGGACTATCTTCACCATCAACAGCATCCTCACTTTCGACTTCAGCTATCATAGCTCGTTTCTTCGGTTTTGGACACTCGTTTCTTTTATGACCCATCTCCTGGCAATTATAACATTTGAATCCACTGTTAACCTTCGCCTTCTCAGTCTCCTTTACTACAGGTTTACTGACAGGTTTAGAAACATTAGAACTTCCGCTAACACCCTTCATTTGATTGTTAGAATTAGTAAACACACCACCTCCACGCCTTCCCTGCTTCTCCCAAGCCAACGCCTTTTGGTGTGCTTCCGCCACAGATCTTGGATCGAACATATTAACCATATCCTGGATCTGCATTCGTAACCCTCCAACAAATCTTGCTGTCAGCTGCTCTTCCATTTCCATTATATCGTTCCTGGCTATGAGTTGGTAAAATTCATCTGCATAGTCGTTAACTGATTTCGTCCCCTGCCGTAGATTCTGCAATCTCTGGTACATGAGTGATTGATAGTTGTATGGAAAAAATCTAGCTCTAATCATTTTCTTCATCTTATCCCACTCTACAACCTTTGACTTCCCCATCCTTTCTCTCGTAAGTTTAGTTTGCTGCCACCACGCCAAAGCTCTTCCCCTCAATTGAGTAGCAACCACCTTCACTCAACGATCTTTAGGAACCTCCTTGAAATCAAAGATCTCCTCAACATTAGACAACCAATCCAAAAATTCTTCGGCAACCATTCCACCTTTAAATTCAGGAATTTCTGTCTTCATTCCCGATTCCCATCGACGATCATCATCTACATCTCGATACTGACATCGTGTTTGTTCTCTATCTCGATAATGAACACTTCCCCTATCACCATCAAACTCCTCATCAAAATCTGAAGTATATCGATGTCGATTACGACCTCCAACATCTCTACTATCACTCCTTCGATCAACATTCCTATCACGATTATCAACACTTCTATGATCTTCTCTTCTCTCTCGATCTGAATGTATCGAAGCTCTACTTCTCCCATGGCTCAATTCAGGTGAAACTCTTCTTCTACTTTGATTCATTTCAAGCATCATTCTCTCTAAGCGACCAATTCCTTCATTCAACTTCTCAGTGAAGCTCTCGTTGATTCGTTGCTCCATTTCACCGGCCTCTTCTCTTCCATACAAGGCATTAATATTGCGATGACGTTGAGCTCGTCTCGGTGGCATGATTGAACTTCACAAATAATTCAACAAATCTCCAAACAAAACAACTCCAAAACTACAATTCAAATCAACTAGCACGGCTTCAAGCTTGCTTCGAACTTCACTTTGGCGTGCAAACTCTCCCACGCAAATTCAAACACCTTTCTCACACTTTGATCCAAATGATTATGGATCAAACACCCCAAACTTGTTGCAACTTCAATATGAACACGACGAACACCAACTTCAAACTCCTTGGCTCTAAGACTTGTCTTAGCTATGATTGGCTAAGTCAAGCTTCGATACCAAAACTGACGTAGCGGATTAACAGAAACTTGATATGTCGATGGAATTAGCAATCGGTGGATTGAACAATACTGAAAATGCCCAAATCCGTTGATCTCAAGAGATACCGGATTCTAGCTATCCTTAACACGTTGATCGCGCACGATACCGTGATGAAGGATCTACGATTCTTCGACGTTGATCAAGCGCACTTGATTCCGTGAATCGGCTTCAACGTTCGTTGATTCAAGCGCACTCGAATCCCGAAGTGGAGATAGGAGATTTTCACTCGACTACCAATTTAAAGAAAGCACAAAGCAATCAAATGGAAATTTTATTCAAAAGTCAACCCTTCAACAAAATCAGCAGCTCGTTTAACTGTCCTCTTCGGTTGTGGTACTACTGCCAAATCCAATGGTCCCCTGGGTAAATTTGAATATACAATCTGAAATGGACTAAATCCTGTACTACGATTCACCGCATGATTATGAGCAAACTCTGCCTGGCATAACTTCATGTCCCAACTCTTCAGATTGTCCTTTACAAGACATCGCAACAGATTTCCCAACGATCTGTTAACAACTTCGGTCTGTTAATCCGCTGCGTCACTTCTGATGATGGACACTTATCACACTTTGGGCTCTTATTTCTATTGTTTTGAACCAATTAATCAAGATGCTTATTTAGTTCTATCAAACTATCTCTTTGTGATTCAATTTTAGCGTACTTTTCCTTAAGTCTTTCAAAACAACCATTTACTTCATGAAAACATATAAGTAAATGCGAATGTGTAAGATTTGATGCCACGTTTGGCTCATCATTATCGCAATCACTTGTTTCTCCTGAAAAACACAGATTTGCCTTTTCTCTCTCACTATCAGTGCTTTTATCAATTTCACCACTTTCATCCCAAGTAGTTGCAAAACTTGTCCTTTTCAGTTTCTTTCCTTTGCTAAATTGATTTTGAGGACAATTTGGCTAGATATGACCAGGTTTATTGAACTTGTGATAAATGATCTCCTGCTCTTTTGAGTTATCTATAACTTTAACGATTCTACTCTTTAGTTGTTGATTTAGGGCAGGAATTCCTTATCTGCGGTTTCACCATTTGAATCTCTTTATTATCAGTGCCAGTTCAGCTACTCCTTCATCATTACCATTATCATCACTTTCTGTTGTTCTTTTGAGAGATTTGATTTCTTTCGCGTATCTCCATCTTCACGTTCTTTCTTCAATTTGATTTCTACCTCATAAGTGGTGAGATTTTCGATGAGTTCTTCAACTTCAACTTGTTTCGGATCTTTTGATTCTTGGATGGCAGTCACCTTTGCTTCAAAATTTTGTGGAAGAACTCTGAGGATTTTTTGGATAATTTCCGGTTCTGTGTATGGTCTTCCTAGGAATTTTGATTTGTATACAACATTAGGAAGTCGTCCATACATTTCTTTGACACTTTCATCATTTGCCATTGTAAAGTTCTCATATTCGCTATTAAGCATAGCAAGGCAAGATTCTTTAACCTGGGAGGTTCCTTAATGAGTTACTTCAAGTGTGTGCTAAATTTACTGCGCAGTTAAACAATGTGAGCACACGGTTAAATTCTATTTGATCTAATGAACAAATAATAGAATTCATAGCTTTAAAATTAGCATTTTGCAATTTATTTTAAAGATCTATCCATTGATCCATAGGTTTTTCAACTTCTTGATTATATACCATTATTCTTGGTGTCCTATATCCCATTTCAACAATATTCCATGCATCTATGGTTTTCAGAAAAATTTTCATTCTAATTTTTCAATACGCATACTCACCACTGAACATGGGTGGTCTAACTGTGGACTGATCTTCAGCAAAAGCATTATTAAAAGAAGCTATGATGACCCAGAATTTTTAACATTTGAAATTAAAAATATTTAATTGATTTTAAATATTAAAAGTTATTTTAAACTTGAATTTCAATTATAGCTATGAATTTGGCAGTTAAATTGTTGAATCTAATAATGTGAAGTTGGGTAAAAAAATTTGTTTCTTCAATTTTAAGCCGGTTTTAAATATTTTAAAGGTTTATAAAATTTATATTGATAATACTGAAGATAAGGAAGCTTCAAAATTAAATTTGGAAATGATTTGTTCAGTTTTGAAATTATATCGTTGAAATCGTTATTTAAAAATAGCCTTCCGAGGCACAGTCTTGGATTTCAACGAAATCAGTTCCATTGAATCCGTAATATTGTATTATTATCAGATTTTAATTTCGGTAGCATTCAGAATGATCGTTTAGCCGTACGATAAGCAAATGTGCTCAAATTTAAATTGAAAATTCAATGTTTTAACTGGTCCGAAGCTATCTTCTCCATACGATTGAATTTGGACTCGTAACCTTTTCCATTACGTTCGAAATAGGGGTTTAACATTATAAACGCATAGCGGCACGCCTCGATTGGAGATCGAGATTTTGGGTTGCGTTTATCCGAGTACTTTTAATTTAAATTTAAATGTAAATATAATAATGTTTCACAAAATCAAATTTTACACGTTCTCGTTATCTAACATTTGGCAATTCTCTTGCAGCACGTGTCATTTATTTTTACACGCATTCATCTTCAATATTTAAAAAAAAATAAAAAATCAAAATCGAAACCATGCGTATCAAAACAGAAAAGAAAAAATATAATAATATCTTTCGTCTAAAATCAATAATGGCCGCTGTTTGAAAAGAAAAAAAATGGGGGTTCAAATCAGATTATTTTTTCTCCTTAAATTAATAACCTAAGCAAATCATGCCTACCTCCTTGGATTTCAAATCGCGACTCTTATTTCCTCAGCCGTAACGAAAATCTAATCATCTCGTTAAAACCCGAAGCCTCGGTCGATCGATTATTTTCGCGATTTCTTTTTCGAAGTAATCTGGAGTGTCGGGAGTAGGCTCGTAATGGTGGCGCCATGAGCCTGGAGGAGCGACGAGCAAGTCAAGAAGGTGGCACGTGCATAAGGATCTACGACAGGGCCGCGATATTGGAGTTCGACGAGTGGATTCGCAAGCAGGCGATGCCCATGGCGATGTCAGGATCAAGGTATGGGGCTCACTCGATTTAGGCGCTGCGTTTTGGGCAGGTCGAGGTGGCGAGTGGGTGTCTATGTCAGAGGGGATCGCGACTTCGTCAACGACCGGGAAGGAAATTGGTAGCGACACTTAAACGAGATTCGTGAGTGGCTCGGTGTCAAGCGTGGGTGTGTGAGTAGTACGGTAATTTGGAATTCAAATCTAAATTATTATTAGTTTTTCTAAATTCAAAAATGCATGTAAGAAAACAATAATAATCAGAAGAAAAAATTAAGATTTTACACAAAGAATTATTAACATATGAGTGCAATAAGGTATATTTACATTAAGGTATTAGTTTAGTTTTCGAATTGATAAATGTATGTGCACATATATATATTTCTAAGGGAAATTTATTATTTAAATCAAATGGTAAGTTTTTGAACAATAAAATTATAGTGGTTAAATTATTTGGTTAACCATTTAATTATTTTTAGTTACTAAAAGATATTTTTAAAAGGAATTTTTTTTGTTTAAACTAAAGTTTTAGTCGATTAATTTATTTAAAAGGAAATTTAGTTTTAATTTTAGTTTTTGTTAAATAAATTATTAAAAGGAATTGATTTAAAATAAAGATATTAGTCTAAAATAAAAATCTTGGCTGAATAAATATATTTAAAGGAAATCAGTTCAAATTTTAAATATTAGTTTAAAATAAAATCATTGGTAATTAAATTTAAAAATGGGAATTTAAATGGTTCGATTTATTTGAATATTAATAAAATTGTGTAATTATTTATACAAGGTCTTAGATCGTGAAAAACAAACTGGAATGGAAAATGGATCGCATTTGCTACAAGTTCAGCATAATAGGGGGTTCTCGCTTCGCGTTTGGTGGCGAACGGGAGACTCTTACCCCTTCATGTCCCCGGGTAGGGGTTGACTTATTGGTTAGGGGAGTCGAGAGGCCGGCCGTAAAAGCAACTGCGAGGTACCAGTGTCTGCCACGGCGGGGCTGGGATGGTTGAAAAGCCTGCCAGTCGAGAGTGATCATTGTCGATGGTTGAAGAGCCTAGACCATTAGATTGTGGTATCAAAGCATTTGGTTAAGCAACAACCTTGGATCTGGCGGGGATTACTCATTAGAGATAGAGTCGGTGGTACACTAGAACGAGTTTGAGTGTAATAATAGATATGAGCGCATATTTGTTAGTGAATATAAAATCGTTTTATATTGTGTTGACTTATCGGTTGATTGTTTATAGATTCTGGTCAGTGCAGTTTGGCCAAATGTATCGATAGGCGTTTCTAAACTCTTAAACAAGATAAACCGAAATAGTATCGTTTTAAAATCGGGTAAATGAAATAATTTTACCCAAATCATTTTTGTATATAAAAGAAATGATTTTCCATAAATTACTATAGTATATGGTTGCTTGGATGTTAGGAAGTGATAATATTAAATTATTACCATTGATTATTGAATAAGAAATTGAAATCATAACTAAGAGCTAAGAAATAAAAATCCATATACAAATAGGATTTGTAAATGTATATTGTAAATGTGTTTTGTAATTTGATATGGAATTCCAGAGAAGTGTTTTGAAAAGATTTGAAATTTTAGAAGTTCGAAAATTAAATCCCTTTTAGGTTTGAAAATGGTTTGAAAAAAATGTTTTAGAAGGGATGAGAGCACTAAACTCTTTTCGGTCGCTAGAAAATAACTTCGGTGATGACTGCAGCATCATCGATGTTAATTTTCAAGTTTTCAAGAGAGGAATTACTGCCAAATTATCTTAAATGGGAGTTGTTTGCAAACTGGTTTGGTTTTGGAAATTCAAAAGATAATTTGAATTGATTTCCAAAATGATTTCTAATGTTGGAAAGACTCTAGAATTTGATAAAAATAGTTATGGAACAAAATTATTAAGGTAGAAAATAAAATTGTGAATGAATAAATAAATTTACAATTGCAAGAAAATGAAAGTGAAATTGAATGTTGAAACTCATTTCAAATTTGTAGTAAAAGGAACTGGAATTAGAATTGAATTTGATTGCGATAAAATAAAGCGAAGTATTGAAATAAAATTAGTAAGTGAAACTAATTAAAGGAATGACCAAATAAATATGGTCTAAGATGAATTGAATTCAATATTTATAATTGAAAGATAAATTGAATTCATATGGAATTTGAAATCCAGTTTAAATATAAGAAGTGATAAACTCAAATGGTGAAGTGAAGAATAGATATAAAAAGTCATCTGAAATATTTATTGGACTTAAGAGACAAATGGTGAAATTCTTAAGAAAAATTTAGAATTGAAAAATATTCTAAGCTAATAAGATTAAACTGGAAACTGTGAAATGATGATTGTGAATAAGTATATAGAAATGAAAATCAATGTGAATAATAATGAAGATTGATACAACAATAATCAATTTGAAATAAATACATAGGATGTACGTATATTACTTTATACGCATAGCGATTTGATCCAGAATTCGAGCACAGAATTTTGAGATAATTATATCGATCCGAGTTAAGATTTTTCACTCGATTTTTGGGGACGAACCTCGATATGGATTTTTGGTTGATTCTGGAAATTCTCTATCATAGTTTAGAACTATGCAAGGAGAATGACGATTTTTGATCAAGAAACCAGATCTGAGTCCGCACTAGGAAGTCGGGTGGACGATACAAGTTCGAAGTGAAATTATGCGATCAAGTGAGCGATCGAATTTGATATTGCGTACAAATGATATAAGTACATCGTACGGATTTGAAATGAAATAAATATTGATATTTCTTAAAGAAATGTTTATAATGATTTTGAATGTTGTGATTAGACATTATTGTTAAGAAATATATACATGTGATATAAAGGAAAAGATAAAGTAGGATTTTGATTTCGAAGATAAATTTGAAATTGCTCAGAATAAGGCATGTTTTTGAATTTCAGTATGAAATTTGATAATTTTCTTGTCTAGCCGCTTGGCTTTTCGTTTTCTTTTCGAAATCTGGGGGCCCGTGGTGCCATTTTGTAGTCGTACTGAGCTAGCCGTGCAAAGGAGACGCTGGTAAAAAATTTTGAAAATTTAGGGAGTTAGAAAAAAAATTTGAGTAAATTTTGAAATTTAAAATTTGAATTTCACTTTAAATTTGAATTGGTTAAGAAAACAATATTGTTTGGAACTTAGGGTTGATTTTGGAAAATTAGTTGAAATGATGACGGGGCTCTAATAAAAAGATTTATTTGGGGCAAGTTGATAAAACTATTTGGTTTTGGGAAAATAGTAAGCGGGTTAAGAATCATTCTTCTTAACTAGTAATTTCGGGTTGAAATTCTTTTAAGGGGGGAAGGACGTGACGACCCATAATTTTTAACATTTGAAATTGAAAATATTTAATTGATTTTCAATGTTGAAAGTTATTTTAAACTTGAATTTCAATTATAGCTATGGATTTAGCAATTAAATTGTTGAATCTAATATTGTGAAGTTGGGTTAAAAAATTTGTATCTTTAATTTTAAGCTGATTTAAAATATTTTTAATGGCTTAGAAAATTTATATTGATAATACTGAAGATAATGAAAGCTTCAGAATTGAATTTGGAAATGATTTGTTCAGCTTTGAAATTATATTGTTTAAATCGTTATTTAAAAATAGCCTTCCGAGGAATAGTCTCGGATTTCAACGAAACCAGTTCCATTGGTTCCGTAATATTGTATTATTATCGAATTTCAAATTTTGTAGCATTCGAAATGATCTTTTGGCCGTACGATAAGTAAACACACTAAAATTTAAATTGAAAATTCAATATTTTAGCTGGTCCGAAAAGCTATCTTCTTCATACGATCGAATTTGGACTCGTAACTTTTTCCATTGCGTTCGGAATAGAGGTTTAACATTATAAATGCCCAGTGACATGCCTCAATTGGAGATCGAGTTTTGGAGTTCGTTTATCGAAGCAATTTGAATTTAATTTAAATTTAAATATAATAATGTTTCACAAAAGCAAATTATACACGTTCTCGTTATCTAACATCTGGCAATTCTCTTGTAGCACGTGTCATCTATTTTTACACGTGTTCATCTTCAATTTCAAAAAAAAATCAAAAATCAAAATCAAAACATTGCATATCAAAACAGAAAAGAAAAAAATATAAAAATATCTCTCGTTTAAAATCAGTATTGGCCGCTATTTGAAAAGAAAAAAAATTTGGGGTTCAAATCAGATTATCGTTTCCCCCCAAATCAACAACCTAAGCAAATCATGCCTACCTCCTTGGATTTCAAATCGCGACTCTTATTTCCTCAGCCGTAACGAAAATCGAATCATCTCAGTAAAAGCCGAAGCCTCGATCGATCGAATGTTGTCGCGTTTTCTTTTTCGAAGTAATCAGGGGTGTCGCGAGGAGGCTCGCAATGGTGGCGCCGTGAGCACGGCGGAACGACGAGCAAGTCAGGAAGGTGCCGCATGCATTAGGATCTGCGATTGGGTTGCGATGTTGGAGTTCGGCGAGTGGATTCACAAGCAGGTGATGGCAACGGCGATGTCAAGATCTAGGTAAGAGGCTCGCTCGATTTGGGCGTGGCGTTTTGGGTAGGTGGAGGTGGTGAGTGGGTGTCAGTGTCAGTGTCAGAGGGATCGCGACTTCGTCAACGACCAGGCAGGAAATTGGCGGCGACACTTAAACGAGATTCGTGAGTGGCTCGGTGTCGAGCGTGGGTGTGTGAGCACTAAGGTAATTTGGAATTTAAATCTAAATTATTATTAGTTTTTCTAGATTCAAAAATGCATGTAAGAAAAAAAAAATAGGAAGAAAAAATTAAGATTTTACAGAAAGAAATATGAATATATGCATGCGACAAGGTATATTTACAGTAAGGTATTTATTTAGTTTTTGAATTGATAAATATCTGTTTGTATATATATTTTTAAAGGGAAAATTTTCAGTTAAATCAAATGGTTAGTTTCTAAACAATAAAATTATAATGGTTAAATTATTTGGTTAACCTATTTAATTATTTTTAGTTACTAAAGGATATTTTTAAAAGGAATTTTTTTGTTTAAACTAGATTTTTAGTTGATTAATTTATTTAAAAGGAAATTTAGTTTTAATTTTAATTTTTGTTAAACAACTTATTAAAAGGAATTGATTTAAAATAAAGATATTAGTCTAAAATAAAAATCTTGGTTGAATAAATATATTTAAAGGAAATCAGTTCAAATTTTAAATTATTAGTCCAAAATAAAATCATTGGTAATTAATTTCATAAATGGGAATTTAAATGGTTCGATTTATTTGAATATTAATAAAAGAGTATAATTGTTTATTCAAGGTCTTAGATCATGAAAAACAAATTGGAATGGAAAATGGATTGCATACAAAGCAAATGTAAGATCTTCTCACTCAATCAGATTTTTCTGATTTAATTTTAAATAGTTAAATTTAAAATGGTTGATTGTGTGCTTGGATGATAAATTATTATCAGTTGTATTGGATTAGACCCTATGCACCGCATAATAGCGGATGATATTATATTAAACCCATATACCGCGATATTCCACCTCGAAGTGGAATTGGTATTATATATGTATTTGGAGTGATTGATTTCCCGCATTATATAGCAGATGAGATCCTATGTGCCGCATAGTAGCGGATGATATTTTATAAATCTCATATACCGTGATATTCCACCTCGAAGTGGAATGGGTATTTAATTGTTGTGCTAACGTCAGTGGATGCAGGGAAATAGGTTGGAGGGATCCAATTGGATTCCTTAAATAGTTGATTTTTTTTCGATATTGTGTGTTGATTATTTATATTCTGTGTGTGATAATATTTATGATTGAAATTGTTGAAGGCTATAGTTAGCCGAAATATATTTTGGTATCGTAGGATACCAGAAATAAATAAAAATTGGATTTTTGAATTTTAAGTAGAAAATCTATAGTGAAATCCTATTGAATAAATTCCAAAATATGGAAAAAGATTTTAATAAAGGAATTCTTAGTAATATTCTTTAAAGTTGAAGGATTTATTTAAAACTCGGATTTTTAAATAGTTTCGAAAGAGATAAAGGAATTTATTTTAAAAGGCAATAAATTTGAAAATCAAATTGAAATTGATTTGGTAGTTGAAAATAAATTGGGAAATCGATTTGAAATTGATTTGGTGTTTTAAAATAAATCTTTGGGAAATCAATTTGGAATTCGATTTGGTGTTTAAAATAAAATTGGAAATCTATTTGCAATTGATTTGGTGTTTGGAAATGATTTTTGAAATCACTTTGAAAATCTTATATCAGTAGATATTTGAAAATTTTAAATTGACAATGGGAATTTATAAATGAAAGGGAATTTTGTTGTAAAAATAAATGTTGATTTATTTTTAACAATGTGGAAAGGAATTTACGAATTTGGAACATAAATATAAAATAAATCCAAAATGATTTATAAATTGATTTGAATGAACCATTTTAGAATGGAAGGTGTACTTTCCTTGGAAAGCCGAGTATGTTTTCAATATAGTTTATAAATATAAATTGAAGTTGTAAAGATGGTTTTAAGGAACGAATATTTTGGAGAAATTATTTACTTAGGTTATTTTGAAAATCTTTAAAGTAAAGATTTATTTTTATTTATTATAGAAATAATTATTTAAAGTTTAATTGATATTTTTTTTAAGAAATGGATATTTAGATAGTTATACCCTATCTACAAATTTCTTTTTAATTAGTTTGGACTTGAAGTTATATGAGATACGGGTAAAATGTTTTCATAACTAATATTTAAGCAAGTGTTTTAAAATTGGTTTTGTTCTGAATGTTTCCAAGTATATATTTTGGATGAGTAATTTAAATTATTTTGACGTATTTGAAATCGGCAAATTTTCAGTGGAAATAAATAATATTTGGAAATTTATTCCACGTGAGGAAAATGATTTGAAATTTGTTTTGAAATGGTTAAAGTGTTAAAATTATATATTGCGAAGATATTTTTGAAAATAAATAATTTGGGCAAAATTACTTAAATCTTGGTGAATGTTGTGAATGTTGATTGATAGTTAAATAATTGACTATCAATATTGGCCTTTTAATGGCATTTGAATTTCGATGCGACCGGGGGTCGGATTCCAAATGGATATTCAAAAACAACACCGAACCTTTGTGATGGTGATGGATCTTATTTAAAAGATCAAAGTGGAAATTTGTTGTGATTTGTTTGAAATCTGAATGAACACTTATTTTTAAAAATAAGCGCTCATTATTCGGATTAGCCGGGAGAGTACTTTGTGTCATAAAACTCATTCCGAATAATGATAGACGAAATGGGATTGCACTTGAAGACGGTGTTTGAAGATCGGGTATTTTCGAAAACGAAAGGATTACCTGTTGAATGTCTCTGCACCGGGTTGCTCCGGTATAGGGATTTTATCACCATTTATGATGGGGATTCCGGACGTGATTTGTCAATATCTGGATTAGCAAGGGCTTCTTTGAAGTGCCTTTGGTTCCGTTTGATCCCGGAACGGATTTTTATAGACGTGTGTCTGACGTTACACTTTGAGATGTAAAGCTGGTTTCTATCAAATACATTTCTGTTGGTGGCGGAGAATTTATTCTCTTAGCTTAACACCCTTCTATGAGACGTACGAGCTCAGAGGTTATGTAGTTGCTGGTTACTAGTGATACATTCCCAATTTGGTAATGTGGCATACGAAGTGCTGTAGATCATTTGTTGATCGAAGCATGACTTTGTGTATCTTTGTGGTCGAGATTTCGTCATACCTCACATCCCGAAAATGGTCAAAACAGGAAGAATGCGGCAAGGTTATGAGGGTCGTGCCCTTTAGGGTATGTCATTTCCTTCTGGAAAAGGGTGGTATTACGGTATGGAGCCCAGATATTTAACTTATGTGGTTGTTGCAAATTTAGTGCTTTGTGGTTATTGCTTTGTAGTTGAGGATCCTCGGATAAAGGTCGCAAACGACCGAAGGATGGCATACTCGAGTAGTAGTTACCTAGTTACAGTGGTAACCCGACCTTGTGTTGGCAGAGATCCGGGTAGGTTCTCGGGACGTCCCTCCAGTGGTGTACCAATGTGGCAGTAGGAAGTTCCTTAGCCTGACCTTTTGTTGGAAATCCAAAGAAACAATACACGCCCTGTGCGGTTTTAATTATATAACCTGCCATGAAATGTGGCGGTAATCTGCTATTGAACATGGTAGCTATAGTAGGCATACAATAATGGTTGTATGTTGACTAAGATTAATATTATACTTTCGAAATGTTTTCCACACTATGCACTAATGATAATATTAAAAAGATTTTGCGTATCAAGCATGTTTGACTATCATAAGCAGAAATCTCCTCCAATTCTACGTTTATATTGTGTGTGGCGGGAGGCCTTATGGTAGTTTCATTTTCCAAAAGCATAGCGGGTTTCTTTCTATTTTCTTTATGCAATAATTGTTTTTAAGATCTCACACCAGTTCCACGACTGACCTGGAGTTTATTGGTCCTTTTCTAAACTCTGGGTGCCTACAATTTTCCACACAGGAAGCCTAGAGTCAAGTTATCATTATTGTGGAGCGAAGTCAATCAAGAAGTATGCTGTGGAGATCGGGAATTCAAGGTGGATGGCGAGACGTATCACTTATACTATATAGTGTCCGTTGCGTTTGCGTTGGTGCAAGTCAAAAAAAATTCTATGTAAGCAAGTTAAAATAACTGCCATTGTTGTGTTGTATTATATATACTCTGATGATGTATTGAAATAACGGATATGGTTCTTTGTTTTAAAGATTATTCATCTATTATATTTGTTCCGCTATGAAATGTGAGATTCTGTCATTGTTCTGTTTCTTCTTCCATCTTCTTCTTCTTTAACCCTAACGGTTTGGTTTTTGGGCATTCGTTTGTTTTGCTTTTGATGCAGTGAACGTATCGATGTCGACTTTCGGACGTCGAAATATCAGGTCGTTACAAAAGCCATTTGAACGAAATCAATTTTTGTAACAAAAAATGGTTTTTGTTCCTACCTCTGATACTATTGTAGGATCGTTTTCACCCTAGAGGGGGGGGGTGAATAGGGTGATACTAAAATTTTTTTGAGGAAATAAAAATATAAAATGGAAAATAATGCAGAAGAGATCACACACAAAATTAACCACCTTTGGCAATAACCTGCTTACGTGCTGCCCCCAAGGTTTCTACTAGAAATTAAATAATCATACGCTTAAAAAACATGTAAACTCACGACACCTGCTAACTTGATTAACCTAACTCTATGCTCAAAATTCTACCACAACTCAGGCAATGAGTTGCGAATTCTCGAACTACAAAAACCGTAGTTCAAACCTAGTTACACAACTAGAGTTTGACTCAAATTATAAAGAAAGAAAATTATAAATGAAATTAAAACTTAAAAATCAAAACCCTATTTTAAAATGAAGCCCGATGCTTAAATCAAAACATGACCCAAATAATAGTTAACCGAAGAAGACCATCTTCCCTCTATTTCATTCGAGTAATATTTTGGCCATTCCTTTTGTTCCTCTTCAAAAAATAAGGGTTTCGAAAATTTAAAGACACCGAATCAATTTGATCGATCGCAGTGATGAAATATCTTTGATTTGCCGTGTTAATCGATTGCTTGGCTTTGATAGCTTGCGATCGCTTCAATTCTTTCAAGATCAAACGACGCTTTGAACTGGTACATGAATTGCTTTTTATCGATTATTGATTATTCTCGACTTGTTGATTCCGTCGATGATTATAATGGGAATTTATAGGAAACGAAACCCTAATTGTCATTCGTATATTTTGGTTTGAATTTTTCAAGTATTTTGTTCGGCCATTCGATTTATGCGCTTGAACTATGTGATGAATTCTTGACTTTTTCATCTCTGACATATTTGAATTTGCCCTATTCTTTGCTCCTACAATTTTGGCATTTGAATTTTTGATAAAATCTACTTGAAGAAAAATACTTCAACGCAGTTTTGATTGACAATATCTTTTTTTTGAACCATAACCTTGACTTTCATCGAGCTACTATTGTTAGTAAATGTATTATAAACCATGTAAGCTAATTCATTGTCATTTTGATTATTTTGTTTGAGTTTTTATTATTTCATTTATCTGGACTTGGTAGCCTTACATTGCATCGAGTTATGATGGTCTGGTTCCATTGAAGTATGTATATGTGTATGGTGCACTTTGTCCAGTTGCTTCGAGTTCATCCATGTTGAACTTGCATTTGTCCATTTTTCTGTTTCATGTTATTGTAGTCATGCCTGTAGCTTGATCCATTGCTCCTGACCAATGTGTTTTCTTGTGTTCAGTGGTCTTGTCTGGTTACATGTTCTTGATGACTGGTTCGATTTCATGTTGCATTGAGTCCTGCTCCAGCTGCTTTGAGTCTGGTTGCATGTGTGGATTTAGTTGAACGTTGAACCAGAGCATATCTAAAATGTTGTTTCTTTGTTGCATATACACATGTCTGATTCACTCGAGTCTGGTAGTGTTTTTTCGCTTTGATTTAAATTGTCAATTATAACTAAGTATAGTCTGGTCATAATTCTCAGGCTTGTTTCACTTGAAGCCAGGTTCGGGTTATTAGTGCATGTATGGTGCATTTATGAGCGTGGTGCACTTTGAAGTCTGCACTTTGACTAGTTCCATTTGAATGCTTGTGTACTTCCATGTACTTGTTCCATGTGTTGTTGTCTACATTTTCTCTATCTTTTGTGCATGTTTATTGTTGTATGTGTGCCTGCACTTGTACACTTGTATTCGTCTCCGGTCTAGTTGCAGCCCTTGTTGTGTTTGCACTCTGCTTTGACCTTGTTTTCATGTTCATGCCTGATCGTTGCCTTGTGTTCATGTTCAAGCCTATATGATATATGTGAATACATATATATGTATCCATATGTATATGTAAGACAGGTCTAGTTGAGCTGCTTATGCTCCAATGCTTATATATGTTTTGTTGACATGGTTTCACTTTGTATGCTGCATTTGCATTTGTATTGAGTAACTCATTGCCTAGCCTTGCTGTGTGGTTCCTGCTTCTGGGCTGACCTTGGACTGGTTCCACATGCTCTGATCTGGTTTGGTCTGGTTGACCACCTTTCTTTTTGCACATGAGTCTGTCTGGAGCTTGTTGTCATGTTGGGTTGAAATGTTGCATTCACCACTTTGTGCATTTGAGCATGTTGAACTGCTGGGTCTTTTTCATGTTTTGAACTGGTGGTGAACTTGTTCCATTGGCTTGTTGTTTTGAGCATTCATATGTGTACATGTTTTCATTTTCACCTGAGTTAAATCCAGCCTAGGCTTGGGTTTGACCCTGTGCTCACATGTCCCTGCAATTTTATCAAGCAAGTGTATATCGATGTGTATGATCTTATGGTATGTACAGTGTTACACTATGCATGTCACAAGTTGTTTGTTTAAAATGAATTGAAAGAAAATAATGACGAACAACCCAAATAACTGAGGCAACCAATATTTTCAAACACACTTCATTTTGTACTGCAATATATATACTTTTCAATTTTACCGAGTCAATATTTATTTTGCAGATAGTTCAGATGCTGGATACTGGCTAGAACAAAGTTGAAGATCAATTACGAGTGATGAGTGAATTATGTAGTGAGGTGAATTGTATAGTGAAAAATGTGCTGTAATTGAAGTTGTATTGTAATCGAAAATGTGTAAATGTAGTGAGAGCTCAAATTTGTACTATTTGAATTTATAATAAAAAATTGTTTGAATAAAATATTTTTTAAATAAAAATTCCAAGTTATTTATTTTATTCAACAAATATTTATTTAATTATGTAGAAAAATAAAATAATACTATTATAAATACATTTAAACGAACACACACACACACACACACACACACATATATATATATATATATATATTATCATTAAAAAAAATCATTGGCCATTGTATTCTACCAGTCTTGGGGTGGGGCATCAAACCTTAGTATCAGAGCTATGTTAAGAACAAAAATGGTATTACGAAAACAAATTTTGGATTTGTTGAGTATTTGAGACCGTCCATTAGGGATTCTTAGGTAGATAATAGGAATCATCTCTTTTAGAATAAGAAGTGTCTTTTGGGATTCTAGAAACTTTTCCTTTGTATCCACTCTTTGATATTCCTATTATAGAATCATGTGATTTCTAAACTGTCTTTGATCCAATCTTATCCATTTTATAAGTAGTGGACTAGCGGTTGAGTCACTCATTCTAGCATCGGGCAACCCTGCAAGCCCAGTTGAGACGTAATGCATAGTCTGTCCAGCAACTCATTGAAGCGTAATATTAATCTTTTCAAGACCATATTCGTGCAGCAGAATCGAGTAGATTGTTTCCACTGGGCACATTATCTAATAGATTTCTGATTGATTTTTAATTAGAGGTTTGTTGCAAAGGATTCTTAATGATAATCTAAATTAAACTAGCAGTCATTCTTTGGTAATTTCAAATTCTTTTTGAATAATAATAATTAAATCTTACGGTGTCTTCGTATTAGAAATCATTGCAAGAGAAATTGAATCTCTTAGGTATAAAATAATCAAAAACTTGTAATTATAAGATATCTTGGGTGGTGATTATAAGTTTGTTATGGTATGTAAGAACTATGAAATATCAAGATATAAGTATTCTTCATTTTAAAAGAGGATTTGTGAAATATATACCTTTGGGCGTAAAATTTCCCAGTAGATGCTTTAAGGATTTTGGTTGTGGACATTTGGCTAACGTACTTGATAGGGATTCTTAAACATTGAAATGAGACAGTTGG
Source organism: Allium cepa (assembly GCA_030765085.1). NCBI lineage: Eukaryota > Viridiplantae > Streptophyta > Magnoliopsida > Asparagales > Amaryllidaceae > Allium > Allium cepa. The sequence continues at coordinate 198,736,878 of CM060946.1, forward strand.
TGTAACGACCCGATTTTTCGATGTTCGAAAAATGACATCAATACGTCCACTGTATCAAGTGTCGAACAATCGAATGTCGGAAAACCAAACCATTAAGGTTAAAGAAGAAGGTGGTAGAAGAAGAAACAGAAAAAAAACATCAGATTCTCACAAATGCAGCCGAATAATATATTATAGATAAATGACAGAATCTTTATACCGAAGAATTGTGTCTGTTATATACATTACATCATCAGAGTGCAACAAAATCAACAACACAATTCAGGACAGTTATAATAACTTGTCCTCCCAAAGCTGAATATATAGCTTACACTGCACAATGAAACATAAATCTACAGAAATATGCCTCGTCATCCAGTACGTCTCCTGAGCTCTATGGCAGTCTATCTAGAATATGTACTCTATAATACTCGGTCTGACCCGAGCATTATAATAAAACAACACCCGAGTCAATCTGGAAAACCAGCATGAGAAACCACACTCAATTTGATTATTTAAGTTTTCAAAATCATTTGAAATCAAAGATATCTCGTAAGACCACGCCACAAATAAACATATCGGGTTTTTACCTTACGATAACCAAAACATTTCTTATCAAAATCCACTGATATTATAATAGTGTCTAAGTACAAATACTTATTCAAATAGCCGAAATTGTTACCATTATTAAATTCCAGCAATACTAGGCTCTCCAATCAAAACCGTAAAGGGCACGTAAGGAGAATGGATTTCCATCAATGGCAGGGCTACTGGGGTATCGCCCGTCATAGTACATGGTCTAGATCACCGTACCGAGGATCCACCTTGATCCCCTACTACACCAGACCGGAACTATCCATTACTGGATAGTCCAAATAAGATCATCCCGTGGTTGGGATCAGCAACCGCCCACATAGCCGAATAAAAGGGACATCTAGACAGGGATGACCTTACCCTAATTGGTTGCTAGCCGCTTAGCCTTGTGTGCACCTCCTCTGTTTTAGCCATTCCCGGTTAATGAGGCTCGAGGCTATGCAATACCTTTTTAGCACACATTCACTTAGAATGCCCATTGTCCTCCTGACAATGTTCTGATAGCATTCGTCCATACAAGTCCGTTCTAGGTCCGAACGGAACCGAAGGCACTACTTCTACTGCATCCATTTTGGAATCACCTTCAGGATTAGTAGCAATTAGCTCTTGCACTTCACTGCTCCACCTTTGACTCCAAGCTCTTGTCTTCCTAACGAAAAAGTTCAAACAGGATCGAAGTGGTCGTCGGAAAATTAATCCTGATCCCATTCTCTTCGAAAAGATCAATGCATCGGCTAATATTGATAGTCGGTTATTTAACTATCATATAACATTCACAAACAATCATCAAGCCATAATAATTTCCCAAATTATTTATTTGAAAATATCTTCATAAGATATTTTCTACACTTTGATTCCTTTGAAAATAGTTTTCAATCACTTTTTCACTCGTGGAAATAAATTTCCACCCAATTGTTTCATTTTCCTTGAAAAATCACCAAATCTTAATACTTTAGATTTTAAAATAATTTAAAACACTTTATCCAAAAATATATACTTAAACATTTTAAAATAAAACTATTTAAAACATTTAAACTAAAACTACTTAGAAGACTTATTCAAAATAAAGATTATGAAATTCTATAAAATTTTCCAAGTAAAACTTAAGCCAAAAAAACTACTTTTTTTAAATAAAACTATTCTATAAGGTATAAATATTTAATAGCTATCCTTTACATTAAAATACTAATTTAACCTTTTTAAAATAATTGCTACTATAATTAAAATAAATATTTACTTTTGCTAATTTTAAAATAATAATTCTTTCTAAAAACATTCTTTCCAAAACCGCTTTTAAAACTTTTAATCTATACTTAAAAACTCCTTTAAAATTTAATTGGCTTTTCAGGAAAATACACTTTTTATCCTAATATATAGCCCATCAAATCGTTTATAAATCCTTCTCGATTTATCCAATTTCATTTACGTCTCAATTCCGTAAATTTTCATTTTCACTCCTTTAAAAATAAACCACTATTTATTTTTAAAACAAATCACCCTTTCCTTATAAATTTCCCACCGTGAATTTATACTTTCAAATTTATCCTCTGATAAATATTTCCCTTTATTTGTAAACCCGGTTTATAAATTCCAAAATCTCATTCTCTTTTCGAATCACTGTTTCAACACTTAATCGATTTCCAAATCTATTTTCAAAATCAATTCCATTTTAAAATAAATTCTTTTACTTACCAAATTTATTCCCAAATCCATTAATCCCATATTCATTTCTTATTTATGATTTAAAATCTTATTTTAACTGGATTATCCACTTCATACTTCATTCAAAATCCTTCCCTTTTATATCTTCCAAAATGTTTTATATCTTAAATTTTAAAAATAAAATCCTTTAAATTTTTAGACAATATCACTTAACTCTCCAAAATTCTTTTATTTTTATTTATTTAAAATCTCTACCTTCATTTATATTCTCAGTATTTATTTAATAGAATTTTAAAAATTAAACTTTATACCTTTCCAAATTCAATCTTTAATTTACCCAAATTCACTATAATTATTTTACTTAAAAATTTCCCTTTTCATTTCCTTTAAAAATTCAAACTTTATATATATTCCATTTTTTCTCAAATACCAATATATATTCAACCAAGCCATAGCATTCAATAAATTTCAATTCCCAATCAATATAATCCATCACAGATTATCACATAAATCACATTACTGAATATAAAATAAATTCAACATTTTGAGAAATCCAGTTGGATCCTTCCAACCTGTTTCACTGCATCCACAGATGTTAGCACAAGAGTTTAAAATACCAATCCCACTTCGAGGGTGATATCACGCTATAAAGGGTCATCCTCTATTATGCGGGGCGCATAGGGTCTCATCCGCTATATAATGCGGGAAATCAATCACTCCAATATATACACACACACATACATACTACTATATATAATATCACAACCAGACTGATAATAAATCATCAATTCAAGCAATCAACCAATAATTTAAATTTAACTATTTAAATTTAAATGATTATCTAAATGAGTGAGATTAACTCACCTTTGATTTTTAATTTGCAATCCTAATCCAATCTCGACTTGATTTCATGATTCTTGACCTTGCATAAACATTTTATGGTTTATTAACATTTGAACTAATCGAAATATCAATTACCATAAAAAAATTAATTAACTAATAATTAAATTCTAGATTAATAAATTTGATTCTAAACTAATTACCCAATAATAATAATAATAACAATAATTAAATAGATTAAGTTACAAAAAATAACCTTAATAAATTATTTTAAAACAAACTTGTAAATTAAAATATCTATATGTATATTTATCTATTTCATTTTTCTTTTGAAACTACCTACACACATATACTTATAAAATAATCCATATTACCATTTAAATTTCTACTTTCTAAATCATATCTATATATAAACTATTTTCTGTTTTGCTGTATACATACATACATATATAAATCTCTAAATAAAAATAAATAAATTATTTTATATTCTAGTGCATGTTAAAATCTCAGCTATCAATATACATATATACCTATTTTTCTGAAATTTGTATATATATATATACATAAAATTAAATCAAAACAGAGAATACCTCATTCCCTCGACCTGTCGCCGGATCCAAACTTTGATCAGAACCATCCAATGCACCGCCCCGTCCCCCAAGCTCTCAATACATGTCGCGCCGCTCAAGACCATCATCGTTGACTACCTCATGCGCGGTCAATGACCAAAGCCATCGCCACCATACGCTCACTCGCAAGGACTAACTATCGACGAAAAAAGGAGGATGGCCGCGATTTCAAATTCAAAATCGAATTCGATTTCTCTCGGCCTTTGATTGAAAAGAATGAAAAAAGGAAATCTGATTTTAATTGAGAAATTTGTTCTCAGTCGAGAAATTTGTGGATTGAACGAAGAGGGAGTAAGGGGCGCGATTTTAATTATAGCTATTTTTTTATTTCTCTTAAGCTTGAAGATTTGCCTGGTATATTTGTTTGAACGAGAGATTCATTGATTTAGATTTTTATCAGCTTGCTCTTTTTTTAAAAGTATAAAAGAAACAAGAAAATGCACATGTGGAAAGTTGCAGGAGACGTGTTGAAAAATAGAATACGTGTCTTCAAAGGCCTGCCACAGTATCAAATGCAATAATATTATATTTAAATTTAAATTCAAATTTAAATTTAAATCGTCTTGAAATCGTAACTTAAAATCTTTACATCCTATCGAGGCGTGCTGCTAGACGTTAACAATGTTATACCCCTATTATGAACGCAATGGAAAAGGTTTCAAGTCCTAATTCGATCGTATGGAGAATATAGCGTTTTGAACTCAATTATTATATTAAATTCGATATTACATTTCAGCGCGTTTATCTAATGTACGATCACACGGTAACTCCAAATGCTACGAAATTTTAAATCCGATAATAATACACTATTACGGATCCAATGGAACTGGTTTCGTTGAATTCTAATACTGTGCCTCAGAAAGCTATTTTTAAATATCAATTTAAACAATATATTTTTAAAACGGAACAAAATATTTTCAAACTCATGTTTAAAACTTCTATTTTCTCCAGTATTATAAATATAAAATTTCCAAGCCGTTGAAATATATTTAACCAGCTTAAAAACCAAGATTCATTATTTTAACCAATTTCCAATAATTAAATTCAAAAATTTAATCGCCAAATAAACAGTAATATTTGAAATTTAAGTTAAACTAACTTTCAAATATTTAAAATCAATTAAATATTTCAATTTCAAATATCTAGAAATTCCGGGTCGTCACAGTTGGATATGCACTTTTTGTTAAAGAAGTGGTTTGGGAAAAATCATATTTTTTGAAATATTTTAATTCAAGAAAGAATTAAAACATTCTTGAAAACTAATGTGGTTCAAAATAAAATGATATTTGGAAGATGCAAACGAAGGTATGCATATAACTATATATCAAAGTCATGGAAATGTGAAGCTATTTATATATTATAAAATGAATAGTAATATCAATTAAAATATATTGTATGAATAATACTTTAATGATGGGCTTAAATGCTTGATCATAGAGTTTTCCGAGAACAATGATGAGGCAATGTCCATTTTTATCAACACCACAGCCAATGGTTAAGGCTAATTGTTCAAAATAAATGGAAAGGTAGTATTATGTGTTATTTAGAACATTTAAATATTGTTTAAGATTTGTCTAGAATATTGAATTTGATATAATGCTTCTGCTAAGCTATGAAGGAACCATTACAATCTAAGTAAAAACACACATGTGCAAATCTTTAGATAGCCAGATCATCAAAAGCTAAATAGAAGCATGATTTTTTTACTTGAAATAATTGGAAGTAAATTTTGTAAGCTCAGAAATAAGCTCATGTTGAATAATATAAGATTTTGAGATGTTATTTCTAGCTGTATATTGTAATATTTAATGAAATTTGATGTATTCCTAAAAAAGGGCGAGAGGATCAATAATAATCTACGAGATATATACACACTGAGTATATATGTATTGATTCTATATTAAGTTAAGTAATGCCTATGGTTTCAAATTAGAATAATCAAAATTTGTAAAATGTTTTGGAATTTCAAAGGATGAGAAATTGTAAATAAAAAATCCAAGGTTAAGAATAAGACTATTTTTATATGTTGGGTTTTACCTAATATAAACATTGTCGAAATGATATAAAACCCACCTAAAATTTTGGGAAAATATAAAATCAAACATTTTAAAGGATAAATCTTATCATTGAATTCTTTTGGTTTATTTACTATATAATAAGTAATAGTAATAGACCTATAAGGAACTTAATTTTGAAAACCTCTTTTGGAAATGTAATTAAATTACATGAATGCTTTAGAATGAGTTAAATAATTTGAACTTTTGTAATTAAAACTAAATAAGAAGTTGTGTTCTATATGGAGTTTGGAAGTAAATAAGTATATATAGAGTATTTGAGAAACCATTTCTTATATGGAAAATAAAGTTATTTGCTTTCAAACTGTAAATTCTTATTAGATTTTATTAAACTTAGCCTTTTGCTATTTAAATACTATTTTCGCAAATCTATGTGACTTTTTGGATTTGGAGAATCTAATTTACGTTTTTCAATGGTATCTGAAATGAGTGAGATTTACTAGCTTTTAGTAAACACTTGAATTTCACTATATGGTATGGGATGTTTGGGTTAAATTATTGTGATTACTAAGAGCGATAGCATATGACAATTTAGAATTTACTCTCTTTTGGTGTTTGGCTAGGGCGGAATATCCTTAAAATGTATATTCCTAAATTTATTACACGGTCCTTTCGATCAGGTTGGACATGATTTTCCTAGACCTTGAAAGAATATGATCTGTAAATGAGTTTTGTGATAAATTACAACTAAATTATGAATCAAGTAGTTATATCAAGGAGAAATCTTAGAACTAAATCATAACTTTTTAATAGGATTAGTTAAGAAATATTTTATAATATTAGGATTAATGAGTATTTTGAATTGAGGAAATACTTCTGATAAATTGAGATTTCAAAACTATGTTTAAAAACTTATTTGAAAATTTACAATTAAGAAGCTAATTTGAGTTATAACTTCTACTGATAGCTAAGGTTGGAAACTATAAAATTTTAATCCTTTAACGAGATAAAGATTATAAAAAATTTGAGGATTCAAATAATTATTTGAGTTTATCTTAAAGAAATAATAAGAAAAACTGTATCTAATGGGAAAATTAAATAGACAACTCTTAATGATTTGAATGTAGATGAAAATCTTAGAAATCTACTTATTGTTGTACTTTGACTCGGGTAGGAGATAAAAGGATCATATCTACCTTGATTGAGTTATTCTGTTGTTGTTTATTTTTAATTGGATATCGATATGACTCCTTTTGAAACCTATTCTGGGCAATCATATCGACCTCTTGTTAGCTTAAGTGGGGGAAAGAAATTGATCTTAAGTCCCGACCCTATTTGTGAATCTTTTGGTAAGATCTTGGAAATTTTGCTGGAGATAAAATCTTTATTCGTATTTCTTCCTTGATCGATGTCTGGTATTTACGTCAATTTAGGATGATAACATTTTAATGTATGGGGGCACTACCCAAAAATTGACTGTAGAGGCCCTGTTGCTAACTGAGTTTCTTTTCCAGTCAATTTTCTAGGCAATCGTGGAGTCCTTATGTTTCAGCCTTAGAAACACTTTATAATTATAATTCTATTCGTCGACATAAGATCCTTGTTGCGCTTGAGACCTCACAAAAATCTAACTTATGATCCGAGCTCAATTCGTTCTCTTACTTCATAGGTGGAATCTCTTCAAGATATAATTGTTTTGCTTGCCTAAGTCCAATAGCCCGATGAGCCTAAGGAGTATTCATGTGGAACTAGAGAGTTCATCAAGGGAATGCTTTAGTGTAATTTCTTGAGTTTATTTGCAATGAATTACTTGTTTTGAATTATCTCTCATTTATAACTCGATTTCCTTTAAGAAAGTACGTTCTTGGTATTTTGTTATAGACTTTTCCCTTAAGAAAATTATGGGGACGCAAATTTTGTAAGGAGGGAGTCTGTAACAACCCTTGTCGAGATTACCTGGATTTAAATCAAAAATATGATTTAATTCATTATAAGTAATTTTTATTGATAAATTTAGGGACTTTATATTTATAATTGTTCTTATTTCCAAATTTACTGTTTAACTATTAATACAAAGATCTATTATTTAAAATGAGATTTTATTATAATTAATAGTGTTTTTTTATTAACAATAATGAGAATAAATTTTAATTTAAAAAGTTACATTTAGTTTTACAAAATATCTCAATATTAATAAAAATGGGAATTTCTGATATGTTGGAGCTTTCGTAAAATATAAGGAAAATTAATCCATGCATCCATAAACATAATTGAGTATTAATTAGTGTTTTGTGAGAGAAAAGAATATAAATTAGTATACACTTTCTTAATTGGTTATAGGATACCCATTAGTCCCATGTAGAAGGTGAATAATAATCCACATATCCTAGCTTTATTTCATCACTTTCTCATTTAAGCCAAGATCAAAAATATGAAAATAAAAATCCTCCTTTCTCCTAAACCCTAGAAACAATTTTCCTCAAATCAAAAGAAAATCAAGGGCCTTTTGGCTAACAATTATAGAAACCAAAAGTAGGTAATCTCCTTCATCAGCTAGTATGTTTAATTCACGTATTAATCTCAGTTTTTGCTTAGGGTTATAATTCTTTTCTCTTGCAAATTACGAAATTGAGCCTAGGTTGTTATCAAGAGGATATATCCTAGGTGAATCTGGATTCTAATCATCTAATCAAGCTTAAGTAGGTGAATTAATCTCACACTTCTAGCTTATAGATGAGTGCTTATCACTGTTGTTTTTATAGATGAATTTGATATTGAATTGATCTCAATTTTTTGTTGACCTTCTTAGCATATTAAACATGGTTTTCTGTCTTGTTTTCTCTAATTCTGCAGAAGAGCATAAACAACATCTTCTAGCAGTTGTTCAAATACTACTTCAAAACAGTGTTATTTTAAGTCCTAAAAAAATAGAATTATTTAAAAAAGAAATAGATTTTCTTGGAAAAAGAATTAAAAATGGACAAATAGAGTTACAACAACACATTTATACTAAAATTAAAGATTTTCCCGATACATTTAAAACATTAAAAGAACTCCAAAGTTTCTTAGGATTATTAAACTACGGCAGAAAATTTATTCCTAATTTATGTGCTAAAACCCAAAATTTACAGAAAAGACTTACTGATGAACAAGCAAAATATAAACAGCATAATGGAGAACAACCAAGAAGATGGAACACAGACAAAATTCCTATTACCTTACAAAAGCAAGAAGAAGAAGAAATACAAAAAAAAAAATTAAAGATCTAATAAAGGATCAAAAGATCCTCTATTTTCCTTCAGATGAAGAATTACTTACACTACAAACTGAGGCTTCTGACAATTTTTGGGCGGGAGTATTAATTGCAAAACAAAAAGAAGTTGTAGCATATTCCTCTGGAAAGTTTAGTAAACCCCAGATTAAATATGCTACCTATGACAAAGAATTACTAGCTATTAAATTAGCAATCAAAAGTTTACGAATTTATCTCCTGCATAGACAGTTTGTAATACAAACAGATAACAAATCTGTTGCTCAATTCTTAAAAAAGAAAACTATAAACAATCCAGAAGAAAACCTTCGGAGAATTAGATTAGCTACGTATTCAGAAATTTACAACTATGATGTCAAATACATTCCAGGCTACACTAACTTTGCTGCTAATCTTCTTACCAGGTTATGAAACATGGATGAGGATGATATAAAAAGAATCAAAGAATTATAAGAAACCATGAAAAGACAGGAAGATTTCAAAGAAGTGAAGTCATCTAAAAAAGCTAAGAAAACCTCCACAGAGGCCTCATCTTCACAGTAATCTGATGAAACTAATGCTCCCACAGGAGTAAATGAAGAAAAAGTCCAACAGACCAAAACCACTTAAACAAACAAAGGCAAGGCAACACCTTCCAATACAACTCAGAAATTTGTTCCAATGAACAAAGGAAAAGCAATTGCTCCTACAGGAGTACAAAGACCGTACATATCAGCGGTGGTCAAAGATTGGTACAATTTAGACATGAAAGCATCGAATCCTAATTTATATGACAATTTCAATGGATGCTTTAAAGCCATCCAATCTGCAGACCATAGAGCTGCAAATTTCTGGTTAACTCAAGTAGAAAAGGCTTATTTGGGATTAAATCATACAATATCCTAGAAAGAGAAAAAATTGCAAGAAACTCAGAAAATAGTGACTAAATTATCACAACATTCTTTTACATCCAGATCCGAAGCACTAAATTTGAAAGAAGCAGAGTTGTTCACTGATAACACAGCTGAACATAGCCATTTGAAAATAATATTTTCTCAAATGCAAACATCCGATCTCGTAAATCTAAGAATTCAAGATTTTCTAGAATTACTTAGACTTTATGAGATAGATAACACAAAAACCAAAGAGATGGAAACTGAAATGACAGTCCAAGATATGATATCCTTATATCAGCAACATCTCATCGATGAAAGTAATCTTCTTCTATTCTTCAAAAAGTTAGAAGACACGGAGTTAATTAAACTCTTAGAAAATGAAGAGTTAATTCTCAATAACAACAGAAGACCACGGCTTATAGCCTGTTTTTCTGGAATACAAAAGTATCAAAAACATATCAAAAAGGGCCTATTACATGAAATTTATGTCAACACAAGCCATCCTGAAGAATATTCAGGTTATATTCCAGAAATATGTACAGCAAAACTTGCTGAACATTCAAGCAGATTTTTTTACTATGTTCATGTTCAGAATATGGAGCGTTTGGGAAGAAAGACAGTACATACGTCTTTGTCCCTCTATCCAATTATGGGAATAACATCGGGTAATCGAAAATCCTCAACATGAGTTCGTTAAATTCAACCGCAAAGAATTTAATGAAGAAAATGAAAGAATCCTAGCAGCACAAGAGTTCTTCTCAGAAGCCATTAACAAAGGCGAAATCGGATCACACTCTGCCACTGAAGGCAAAACAGTATTACTGTTAGACTACCCATCGGCTTTCGAACCATAAACAGAAAGAATAATGAAGGTTCAACGTTTTTTAGACAGTCTCAAAATTGGCCCAGTTGGCACAATGGCCCAAGAAGAATACTTTGAAGAACAAGTAGAAAAAGAAAGGCTTAGACAATATTCTATAATGAGAGATACTATGGGTACCGACCCTTTTGACGACGAATCTCTAGCTAATCTAGAAACTCAAAATTAAATCAGAAGCATGGTGGACCAGCATCCAGGATAAAAGGACAAAGAACACTTCCTTTACACTAGGGTGACATATCACCCCTTAGCCTTTCCAACTCATCCTCTGCAAAGAATAAACTAAAGGGCACATCCTCAGCCTAAAAGTCATCCCTTAGCTTTTCCAACTCATCCTCTGCAAAGAATAAACTGAATGACACATCCTCAGCCTAAAAGGGACACATATTAGCCCTATAATGGACAGATATCCAGCCTAAGTAATAACAAATAAAGGAGAGAAGACGCTATAAAAGGAGGAGACTACTCTGAAGATCATCATCAGAAAAATTTGCTTCATTTTCGTTTCTTCTCTTCATTGTATCTGAGCTCTGTAATATTATCTACTGTAGTAATAAAATTTCTATTTCTGCAAGAAGTGTCTGTTGCTATATATAGAAGTGTCTATTGCTGTATATTTTCAATTCCGCATTCAAGTTTTTGCATTCAAGTTTGGGTTTCAATTTGGTATCAGAGCCTGGCTAACACTAGCTAAGTTATTCTGTTTTAGATCATTCTGGTTTATATTTTCTGAACTCTATCTTTCTGTATATGTTCTGGTGAAGTAAAAAAAAAGAGTACATAATTTTATTTTATTTTTAAAATGAAAGCTTAAGCTATTCTTTTGAGCATGATCCGTTATGAGTCTGTAAAACTTCTGTGACAGCTAAGACTTTTTTCGAATTTTAAGTCAATTCGACGACCTATTGTTACTGATCATTACGCACTAGAGTAGGACACGAACCATTGATGTGCTCTACTTAAGTGAAGCGACGATATAGGCTTGTGGTTGTTAATTCGAGGGCTAACGCTACTATAAAACCACGGTATGCAAGGATAGCATTAAGGGGTATTGTGTCTAGCCGCTTAATCTAGGGTCAAAACTAATCTAATAACTATAGGTTTGAAAAACAAGATTTATTATTCGAATTAAGACTTTTACCCAATGCAGATGTTTTGTGTAAACTCATAATTGAATTGTGTTCAAAAGACCCTCATCTATGGAAAATAATAAGATTGTTATTCTCGACACACATAAGTGTCAATTTGATCTAAATACTGAACAATATGAGCATGTTGTTCATATCCCCACTCATAAAAACCCAGTAAATGGGATTCATAATTTTATGATTGATCTACTTCAAGAAATTAAATTAGAAGTTAAAGATATAAATAATAAACTACGAAAAAAAACAGCAACCGTAGGATTTGGACGAAATACACCAACAATCCATTCGCTTAACAGCATAAGAATGGTTAAATATACTTCAGAAGAAAATAACAAAATAAATATTGAAGATATTGACCCTACATACTATGAAAATTATCTTATTCTTCAAGAAAAAGACTTTACATGAGAAACTTTCATAGAAGATACAGATTATGAAAAACAATTATTAAAAATACAATTATGTGACATATGTATGTTAGAAGAATTCGCTGCAAAATACGTAGGCCTACTTTTTCATTTAAAAAATAATGACCAGAAAGTTTTCTGGGTAAATGGCTTATTTTCAAAAATACCTTATCCATGGTATAACATTATTCAAGAATGATACGACATTTTAAGACAAAGTAATACTGATGAAAATCATAACACGGGCTTATTAAAAAGGCATGTATGGATACTATGGAAAGGGTTTGTGAGCAAGCTAGTGCACACAAACAAATGAAAAATAAAATTATAAACTCAAAACTAGGATTTTCTTGTTGTACCAAATACACTGAAGATATTAACACACAGTTTGGATGTTCTTCTGAATTTGAAACAAAGAGAACAAGAAATTTCAGAAGAAGAGCTAAACTAAAATATCGTATCACTAGGAAAAATGGAAACCAGAATATAAGAGAAAATTTAGAAAAGAAAACAAGTTTTCTAAGAAAAAGTTTATTAAAAAGAAAAATTTCCGTAAAGGATGCAAATGTTTCTATTGTAATAAAGAAGGACATTATGCTAATGAATGTCCTACAAATATACAAAATATCGTTATATCAAATATCGAAGAATACAGTATTAATGTTGGCACTATAGAGGATATATCTAGTGATGCTAATTCGTCTGTATATGAAATTGAATCAGTTTATTCTGACACTACTGCAAATGACGATGAAATTAATGATTCCTTTTGATAATTTTAAAATAAACATGATTACAATCAATCAGACTCATAACCAAATAAAAATTATTCCGTTAACCACATATGCTATACTTCCTAAAAAGGAAAAGGTAAATTCTCCGAGTTATACATTATATGCAGCAAAATGCTCTAGATTAAGAAGGTACTTCACGATCGAAGTATTTTTAGATATACGAATAAAAATCCCACTCGGATATTATGGACAAATTTATGATATACCTAAACATACTAAAGAAAATATTTTTATAACTCATGGATTAATAGAACCTCTTTCTAAAAATAATGTTTCTATACTATTTAAAAGTACTAGTATGGAAGATAAAGACTATATTATAGAGCAAGGAGACCCAATAGGATTACTTGTTATACATAAATATGAAGACCTTCCAATTGTAAAGGAAGAAATATACGATCACGATCTATCTACCCCATTAAGTGGTTCTACATCCCGATCATCAAGAAATAAAGAGTTAGAATCATATCAAGAATATAGGATATACATGAACACTTTTACGTCTGAAGAAACGTCTAACCCTCAAATGCAAGGTAGCACAGGAGAACAATTTGAGGTCATGGATGACGATTTAGAAAAATTAAAAGAAGCAATCCCTCATTCAGATAAAAAGGATATTTATAAACCTTTAACTTTTAAATCTAGATTTTTAAATCAACATACATATATATTTGAACGTATGCAAGGAAATGTAGAGTTAAAGGGAGAGGAAGATTTACTTCCATAAGCCTTTTAAGTAAAAATAAAATAAAAAAACTAAAAGCCAAATATCCAAAAATGAAATACCTTCATATAGGACTAATACAACTAAAAATAACAGGATTGTTTAGATCCGGAATTGATACTCCAATAATGATAGTTTTATGGATGAAAGAATTATCAATAACCTTTAAATAGTATTATTGGAGGAGCTAAATCAAATTTAGCAAATAGATTATTTGGAGTAAATATACATCCCCATTTTTGTATAAGTCTTGATGATCAAAATATAGAAAAGCTTGTACATTGTCGGTAAATTTACAAAATATAGAACTTCTTTCAGGATCCAAAGTTCTTGGCATACAATGGGAACATTGTATGGCCTTGAATGATACTGCTACATTCAAATCAATTACACCCAAACAATTCATTAAATTATTCGAAGTGGGATTAGGAAAAATAATTCAACCCAGATTGATTGACATAAGACATTTAAAATTCGATAACGAAATTCAAGTTTTTGTGAAGTCACTTAAACCAAGAATTCAATTACCTACAGAATATTTTATAGCATCAGGAAATACCATTTCCACTATAATCAAGAATAATGAAGAAAATACAAATTCATCCAACACATTAAAAAGAACTCAATCATACAATAAAATGTCTGATGTGGAATTAACTCCTGATATATTAAAAACTATCAGTCATCGTACGAGCTTTAAACAAGAAAATCCAATAGAAGGAAGAACAATGAGAATACTTGAAAAACAAAAAGAACAGGAATCAAAACGAATGGTTATAAAGGTTCCTACAGAAAATATAAAACATCATGATTAGATCCATAGATCTTAAAAGAAAGGCACAGTTACATATATATCTTCCAATAACGATATGTATCCCTGAATATCAAGAATTCACGGTACATGCGTTACTGGATTCTTGTGCAGAAGCCAGTTTATGACAAGAAATATTTATTCCCCAGCAATTCTAGGTACCTTTAGACAAAAAAGGAATGCTAAATGATTTTATGGGAAGAAAAGTCCCTGTTACTCATAAAGCAAAACACTTACAGGTACAAATACCTGATATACATGGAAATAATAAACTATACAACTTTGACTTTGCATTACTATCAAAGGAATTTGATAGTGATTGCATCCTGGGAATGGACAATTTAAGACATCTCCCTCCATGCAACAAATATTATTTTGAATTGGATGGCATTCTTGTGCCTCGAGTAACGCTACCCGCTACAATTGCACCACATTATACTCCAGCGGCACAGCGTGGTGAAAAACCTGTTACATTAATTGAACATGTAAAAACACCAAAATTAATAAAACCAAAAATATGTACATACAATATACCAACCACCAACGAATTGGAAATATTAATACATAATATGTTAGAACCCTTTTATTCAGACAATCCATTAAAATGGTTTGACAAAGCACCACAGTATTGTAAAATTGAATTAATAAAACAATACAAAGATGCTAAAATCAGAGTTAACAGTATCATGGTATCACCAACTGATAAAGAAGAATTTGCAAAACAAATAAAAGACCTATTAAATTTAAAATTAATACAGAAAAGTTTTAGTACCCACTCATCCCCAGCTTTCTTTGTAAGAAATCATGCTGAAATTAAAAGAGGAAAAGCTCGAATGGTAACTATAGAAAACTTAATAGCTATACAAAGTTTGATGGATATTATATTCCTTCTGCTGAACATCTAACAAAACAAATTCAAGGAGCAAAATATTATAGTAAATTTGATGCAAAATTGGGTTTTTGGCAATTAAAACTTGTTGATAAATAGCTTGCTCACAAACCCTTTCCATAGTATCCATACATGCATTTTTTAATAAGCCCGTGTTATGATTTTCATCAGTATTACTTTGTCTTAAAATATCGTATCTTTCTTGAATAATATTATTCCATGGATAAGGTTTTTTTTGTTAAAAAGCACTTTACCTAGAAAACTTTCTGGTCATTATTTTTTAAACGAAAAAGTAGGCCTATGTATTTTGCAGCGAATTCTTCTAACATACATATGTCACATAATTGTATTTTTAATAATTGTTTTTCATAATCAGTATCTTCTAGGAAAGTTTCTTCTGTAAAGTTTGCTAATAATAATTTTAATAATTCCCCAAGAGCTTCTTGTTTAGATTGAATATTTCTAAATCTTTGTAATTCATTTGGATTTATTCTTTCAAGGTTTAGTAACCAAGCTAAAGCATCTCCTGTCCAATAACTGGTAGCATAATGTATGTTTTCCATTACATTCATATTCGGAGGTGATAAATAGATTGTTCCACTTATATGTTGAAGCCATATTATAATATATTTTCTTATTTTTCTATGTGGAAGTCTATCTATATTAAAAGTTAGGGTATATGTTGAAGAGGGTTGTTCGTTATAAAAATCTTTAAGTTGCTTTCTAGAAGAGTGAAATTTAATCCAATCTGATCTAGTACCATGTCCAAGCATTTCAGGGTAAGGAACAGTATGAGGCCTATTATATGTGTTTTCTTCCTATTCTTGATCGTCCATAATTATATCAGAGTTAAGATCGTTCACAATAGAAGCAGTATCCGGAGGAGGTTGTGGAGGTAAAATTAGAGCCCCTCTACTAGATCCGGCATCATTAGTGTTTATGTTGTAAATAAGTTTATCTGATGTATTTGAATCATAATCAAATTCTGTGGAATTTTCAGATTCTTGTTCAGAATCTTCAAATGAAGAATTTTCTTCATTTGCTTTATATTTAAAATAGTTTATTGCCGTTGAATGTTCGTCATAATAAGAATAAAGTTCAGTACTATCTATTTCCCCTGCAAGTTCTTTTTCTTGACGAATAAGATAATTTTCATAGTACGTAGGGTCAATATCTTCAATATTTATTTTGTTATTTTCTTCTAAAGTATATTTAACCATTCTTATGCTGTTAAGCGAATGGGTTGTTGGTGTATTTCGTCCAAATCCTACGGTTTCTGTTTGTTTTTGTAGTTTATTATTTATATCTTTAACTTCTAATTTAATTTCTTGAAGTAGATCAATCATAAAATTATGAATCTCATTTACTGGGTTTTTATGAGTGGGGATATGAACAACATGCTCATATTGTTCAGTATTTAGATCAAATTGACACTTATGTGTGTCGAGAATAACAATCTTATTATTTTCCATAGATGAGGGTCTTTTGAACACAATTCAATTATGTGTTTACACAAAACATCTGCAATTAGATAAAAGTCTTAATTCGAATAATAAATCTTGATTTTCAAACCTATAAGTATTAGATTAGTTTTGATCCTAGATTAAGCGGCTAGACACGATACCCCTTATTTCTATCCTAGCATACCATGGTTTTATAGTAGGGTTAGGCCTCGAATTAACAACCACACGCCTATATCGTCGCTTCACTTAGGTAGAGCACAGTAATGGTTCGTTTCCTACTTCAGTGCGTAATAATCAGTAACAATAGGTCGTCGAATTGACTTAAAATTCGAAAAAAGTTTTAGCTGTCACAGAAGTTTGGCAGACTCATAACGAATCATGCTCAAAAGAATAGCTTCTTTCATTTTAAAAAATTAAAAAAAAAATTGTACTCTTTTTATTTTATTTTATTTTATTTCACCAGAACATATAGAGAAAGATAGAGTTTAGAAATATAAAACAGAATGATCTAAAACAGAATAACTTATCTAGTGTTAGCCAGGCTCCGACACCAAATTGAAACCCAAACTAGAAAGCAAAAAACTTGATTGCGGAATTGAAAATATACAGCAACAGACACTTCTATATACAGCAACAGACACTTCTATATACAGCAACAGACACTTCTTGCAGAAATAAAAATTTTATTACTACAGTAGATAATATTACAGAGCTCAGATACAATGAAGAGAAGAAACGAAAATGAAGCAAATTTTTCTGATGATGATTTTCAGAGTAATCTCCTCCTTTTATAGCATCTTCTCTCCTTTATTTGTTATTACTTAGTCTGGATATCTGTCCATTATAGGGCTAATATGTGTCCCTTTTAGGCTAAGGATGCGTCCTTCAGTTTATTCTTTGCAGAGGATGAGTTGGAAAGGCTAAGGGGTGACATGTCACCCTAGTGTAAAGATTGTGCTCTCCGTCCTTTTATCCTGGATGCTGGTCCACCATGCTTATGATTTAATTTTGAATTTCTAGATTAGCTAGAGATTCGTCGTCAAAAGGGTCGATACCCATAGTATCTCTCAGTATAGAATCTTGTCTAAGTCTTTCTTTTTCTACTTGTTCTTCAAAGTATTCTTCTTGAACCATTGTGCCAACTGGGCCAATTTTGAGACTGTCTAAAAAACGCTGAACCTTCATTATTCTTTCTATTGATGGTTCGAAAGCCAATAGGTAGTCCAACAGCAATACTGTTTTGCCTTCAGTGGCAGAGTGTGATCCGATTTCACCTTTGTTAATGGCTTCTGAGAAGAACTCTTGTGCTGCTAGGATTCTTTCATTTTCTTCATTAAATTCTTTGCGGTTGAATTTAACAAATTCATGTTGAGGATTTTCGGTTACCCGATATAATTCCCTTAATTGGATAGAGGGATAAAGAGTTATGTACTGTCTTTCTTCCCAAACGCTCCAAATTCTGAACATGAACATAGTAAAAAATCTGCTTGAATATTCAGCAAGTTTTGCTGTACATATTTCTGGAATATAACATGAATATTCGTCGGGATGGCTTGTGTTGACATAAATTTCGTGCACTAGGCCCTTTTTGATATGTTTTTGATACTTTTGTATTTCAGAAAAACAGGCTATAAGCCGTGGTTTTCTGTTGTTATTGAGAATTAACTCATCATTTTCTAAGACATTAACTAACTCCGTGTCTTCTAACTTTTTGAAGAATAGAAGAAGATTACTTTCATCGATGAGATGTTGCTGATATAAGGATATCATATCTTGGACCGTCATTTCTGCTTCCATCTCTTTGGTTTTTGTGTTATCTATCTCATAAAGTCTAAGTAATTCTAGAAAATCTTGAATTCTTAGATTTACGAGATCGGATGTTTGCATTTGATAAAATATTGTTTTCAAATGGCTATGTTCAGCTGTGTTATCATTGAATAACTCTGCTTCTTTCAAATCTAGAGCTTCGGATCTAGATGTAAAAGAATGTTGTGATAATTTAGTCACTATTTTCTGAGTTTCTTGCAATTTTTTCTCTTTCTGGGATATTGTATGTTTTAATCCCAAATAAGCCTTTTCTAGTTGAGTTAACCAGAAATTTGCAGCTCTATGGTCTGCAGATTGGATGGCTTTAAAGCATCCATTGAAATTGTCATATAAATTAGGATTCGATGCTTTCATGTCTAAATTGTACCAATCTTTGACCACCGCTGAGATGTATGGTCTTTGTACTCCTGTAGGATCAATTGCTTTTCCTTTGTTCATTGGAATAAATTTCTGAGTTGTATTGGAAGGTGTTGCCTTGCCTTTGTTTGTTTGAGTGGTTTTGGTCCGTTGGACCTTTTCTTCATTTACTCCTTTAGGAGCATTAGTTTCTTCGGATACCTGCGAAGGTGAAGCCTCTGTGGAGGTTTGCTTAGGTTTTTTAGATGATTTCACATGTTTGAAATCTTCCTGTCTTTTCATGGTTTCTAATAATTCTTTGATTCTTTTTATATGGTCCTAATCCATGTTTTATAACCTGGTAAGAAGATCAGCAGCAAAGTTAGTGTAGCCTGGAATGTATTTGACATCATATTTGTAAATTTCTAAATACATAGCTAATCTAATTCTCCGAAGGTTTTCTTCTGGATTGTTTACAGTTTTCTTTTTTAAGAATTGAGCAACAGATTTGTTATCTGTTTCTATTATAAACTGTCTATGCAAGAGATAAATTCGTAAACTTTTGATTGCTAATTTAATAGGTAGTAATTCTTTGTCATAGGTAGCATATTTAATCTGGGGTTTACTAAACTTTCCAGAGGAATATGCTACAACTTCCTTTTGTTTTGCAATTAATACTCCTGCCCAAAAATTGTCAGAAGCATCAGTTTGTAGTGTAAGTAATTCTTCATCTGAAGGAAAATAGAGGATCTTTTGATCCTTTATTAGATATTTAATTTTTTGTATTTCTTCTTCTTCTTCTTGCTTTTGTAAGGTAATAGGAAGTTTGTCTGTGTTCCATCTTCTTGGCTGTTCTCCATTATGCTGTTTATATTTTGCTTGTTCATCAGTAAGTCTTTTCTGTAAATTTTTGGTTTTAGTAGATAAATTAGGAATAAATTTTCTGCCATAGTTTAATAATCCTAAGAAACTTTGGAGTTCTTTTAATGTTTTAAATGTATCGGGAAAATCTTTAATTTTAGTATAAATGTGTTGTTGTAACTCTATTTTTTCATTTTTAATTCTTTTTCCAAGAAAACCTATTTCTTTTTTAAATAATTCGATTTTTTAGGACTTAAAATAACACCGTTTTGAAGTAGTATTTGAGCAACTGCTAGAAGATGTTGTTTATGCTCTTCTGCAGAATTAGAGAAAACAAGGATGTCGTCTATATAGACAGATACAAAAGGTAAATGTCCGAACATAGAATTCATCCATTTTTGAAATATTTGTGGTACATGTTTTTTAATCCAAAAGGCATAACTAACCATTCAAAATGTCCTTGTGGGCAGATAAAGGCAGTTAGCTCTATGGATTGTTTATCAGCTAGTTTTAAGTGCCAAAAACCCGATTTTGCATCAAATTTACTATAATATTTTTCTCCTTGAATTTGTTTTGTTAGATGTTCAGCGGAAGGAATAAAATATCCATCAAACTTTGTTAGCTATTAAGTTTTCTATAGTTTATTACCATTCGAGCTTTTCCTCTTTTAATTTCAGCATGATTTCTTACTAAGAAAGCTGAGGATGAGTGGGTACGGAAACTTTTCTGTATTAATTTTAAATTTAATAGGTCTTTTATTTGTTTTGCAAATTCTTCTTTATCAGTTGGTGATACCATGATACTGTTAACTCTGACTTTAGCATCTTTGTATTGTTCCATTAATTCAATTTTACAATACCGTGGTGCTTTGTCAAACCATTTTAATGGATTGTCTGAATAAAGGGGTTCTAACATATTATGTATTAATATTTCAAATTCGTTGGTGGTTGGTATATTGTATGTACATATTTTTGGTTGTATTATTTTTGGTGCTTTTACATGTTCAATTAATGTAACAGGTTTTTCACCACGCTGTGCTGCTGGAGTATAATGTGGTGCAATTGTAGCGGTTAGCGTACTCGAGGCACAAGAACGCCATAAAATTGAAACCCAAACTTGAAAGCAAAAAACTTGAATGCGGAATTGAAAATATACAGCAACAGACACTTCTATATACAGCAACAGACACTTCTTGCAGAAATAGAAATTTTATTACTACAGTAGATAATATTACCGAGCTCAGATACGATGAAGAGAAGAAACGAAAATGAAGCAAATTTTTCTGATGATGATCTTCAGAGTAGTCTCCTCCTTTTATAGAGTCTTCTCTCCTTTATTTATTATTACCTAGGCTGGATATCTGTCCAATATAGGGCTAATATGTGTCCCTTTTAGGCTTTTAGGCTGAGGATGTGTCCTTTAGTTTATTCTTTGCAGAGGATGTGTTGGAAAGGCTAAGGGGTGATATGTCACCCTAGTGTAAAGGATG
The DNA here is from genome assembly GCA_030765085.1 of Allium cepa. Lineage (NCBI taxonomy): Eukaryota > Viridiplantae > Streptophyta > Magnoliopsida > Asparagales > Amaryllidaceae > Allium > Allium cepa. The sequence goes on from CM060946.1 coordinate 198,758,372, forward strand.
TGTTCTTTGTCCGTTTATCCTGGATGCTGGTCCACCATGCTTCTGATTTAATTTTGAATTTCTAGATTAGCTCGAGATTCATCGTCAAAGGGTCGGTACCCATAGTATCTCTCATTATAGAATCTTGTCTAAGTCTTTCTTTTTCTACTTGTTCTTTAAAGTATTCTTCTTGAGCCATTGTGCCAACTGGGCCGATTTTGAGACTGTCTAAAAAACACCGAACCTTCATTATTCTTTCTGTTGATCGTTTGAAAGCCGATAGGTAGTCCAACAGTAATACTATTTTGCCTTCGGTGGCAGAGTGTGATCTGATTTCGCCTTTGTTAATGGCTTCTGAGAAGAACTCTTGTGTTGCTGGGATTCTTTCATTTTCTTCATTAAATTCTTTGCGTTTGAATTTAACGAATTCATGTTGAGGATTTTCGGTTACCCGATGTAATTCCCTTAATTGGATAGAGGGATAAAGGCGTATGTACTGTCTTTCTTCCCAAACTCTCCATATTATGAACATTAACATAGTAAAAAATCTACTTGAATATTCAGCAAGTTTTGCTGTACATATTTCTGGAATATAACATAAATATTCTTCAGGATGGCTTTTATTGACATAAATTTCGTGCATTGGGCCCTTTTTGATATGTTTTTGATACTTTTGTATTTCAGAAAAACAGGCTATAAGCCGTGGTCTTCTGTTGTTATTGAGAATTAACTCTTCATTTTCTAAGAGTTTAATTAACTCCGTGTCTTCTAACTTTTTGAAGAATAGAAGAAGATTACTTCCATCGATGAGATGTCGTTGATATAAGGAGATCATATCTTGGACCGTCATTTCAGCTTCCATCTCTTTGGTTTTTGTGTTATCTATCTCATAAAGTCTAAGTAATTCTAGAAAATCTTGAATTCTTAGATTTACGAGATTGGATGTTTGCATTTGAGAAATTATTGTTTTCAAATTGCTATGTTCAGGTGTGTTATCAGTGAACAACTCTGCTTCTTTCAAATCTAGAGCTTCGGATCTAGATGTAAAAGAATGTTGTGATAATTTAGTCACTATTTTCTGAATTTCTTGCAATTTTTTCTCTTTCTGGGATATTGTATGCTTTAATCCCAAATAAGCCTTTTCTAGTTGAGTTAACCAGAAATTTGCAGCTCTATGGTCTGCAGATTGGATGGCTTTAAAGCATCCATTGAAATTGTCATATAAATTAGGATTTGATGCTTCATGTCTAAATTGTACCAATCTTTGACCACCGATGAGATGTATGGTCTTTGTACTCCTATAGGAGCAATTGCTTTTCCTTTGTTCATTGGAATGAATTCTGAGTTGTGTTGGAAGGTGTTGCTTTGCCTTTGTTTGTTTGAGTGGTTTTGGTCTGTAGGACCTTTTCTTCATTTACTCCTGTAGGAGCATTAGTTTCTTCGGATTCCTGAGAAGATGAAGCCTCTGTGGAGGTTTGGTTAGCTTTCTTAGATGATTTCACTTGTTTGAAATCTTCCTATCTTTTCATGGTTTCTAATAATTCTTTGATTCTTTTTATATCGTCCTCATCCATGTTTCATAACCTGGTAAGAAGATCAGCAGCAAAGTTAGTGTAGTCTGGAATGTATTTGACATCATAGTTGTAAATTTCTGAATACATAGCTAATCTAATTCTCCGAATGTTTTCTTCTGGATTGTTTACAGTTTTCTTTTTTAAGAATTGAGCAACAGATTTGTTATCTGTTTCTATTATAAACTGTCTATGCAAGAGATAAATTCGTAAACTTTTGATTGCTAATTTAATAGCTAGTAATTCTTTGTCATAGGTAGCATATTTAATCTGGGGTTTACTAAACTTTTCGGAGGAATATGCTACAACTTATTTTTGTTTTGCAATTAATACTCCTGCCCAAAAATTGTCAGAAGCATCAGTTTGTAGTGTAAGTAATTCTTCATCTGAAGGAAAATATAGGATCTTTTGATCCTTTTTAGATCTTTAATTTTTTTTATTTCTTCTTCTTCTTCTTGCTTTTGTAAGGTAATAGGAATTTTGTCTATGTTCCATCTTCTTGGTTGTTCTCCACTATGCTGTTTATATTTTGCTTGTTCATCAGTAAGTTTTTTCTGTAAATTTTTGGTTTTAGCAGATAAATTAGGAATAAATTTTCTGCCGTAGTTTAATAATCCTAAGAAACTTTGGAGTTCTTTTAATGTTTTAAATGTATCGGGAAAATCTTTAATTTTAGTATAAATGTGTTGTTGTAACTCTATTTGTCCATTTTTAATTCTTTTTCCAAGAAAATCTATTTCTTTTTTAAATAATTCGATTTTTTTAGGACTTAAAATAACACCGTTTTGAAGTAGTATTTGAACAACTGCTAGAGGATGTTGTTTATGCTCTTATGCAGAATTAGAGAAAACAAGGATGTCGTCTATATAAACAGATACAAAAGGTAAATGTCCGAACATAGAATTCATCCATTTTTGAAATATTTGTGGTGCGTTTTTTAATCCAAAAGGCATAACTAACCATTCAAAACGTCCTTGTGGGGAGCTAAAGGCAGTTAGCTCTATGGATTGTTTATCAGCAAGTTTTAATTGCCAAAAACCCGATTTTGCATCAAATTTACTATAATATTTTGCTTCTTGAATTTGTTTTGTTAGATGTTCAGTAGAAGGAATAAAATATCCATCAAACTTTGTATAGCTATTAAGTTTTCTATAGTTTATTACCATTCGAGCTTTTCCTCTTTTAATTTTAGCATGATTTCTTACTAAGAAAGCTGGGGATGAGTGGGTACTGAAACTTTTCTGTATTAATTTTAAATTTAATAGGTCTTTTATTTGTTTTGCAAATTCTTCTTTATCAGTTGGTGATACCATGATACTGTTAACTCTGACTTTAGCATCTTTGTATTGTTCCATTAATTCAATTTTACAATACCGTGGTGCTTTGTCAAACCATTTTAATGGATTGTCTGAATAAAGGGGTTCTAACATATTATGTATTAATATTTCAAATTCGTTGGTGGTTGGTATATTGTATGTACATATTTTTGGTTGTATTATTTTTGGTGTTTTTACATGTTCAATTATATAACAGGTTTTTCACCACGCTGTGCTGTTGGAGTATAATGTGGTGCAACTGTAGCGGGTAGCATTACTCGAGGCATAAGAACGCCATCCAATTCAAAATAATATTTGTTGAATGGAGGAAGATGTCTTAAATTGTCCATTCCTAGGATGCAATCACTATCAAATTCCTTTGGTAGTAATGCAAAGTCAAAGTTGTATAGTTTATTATTTCCATGTATATCAGGTATTTGTACCTGTAAGTGTTTTGCTTTATGAGTAACAGGGACTTGTCTTCCCATAAAATCATTTAGCATTCCTTTTTTGTCTAAAGGTACCCAGAATTGCTGGGGAATAAATATTTCTTGTAATAAACTGGCTTCTGCACCAGAATCCAGTAACGCATGTACCGTGAATTCTTGATATTCAGGGATACATATTGTTATTGGAAGACATATATGTAACTGTGCCTTTTTTTAAGATCTATGGATCTAATCATGACGTTTTATATTTTATGTAGGAACCTTTATAACCTTTCGGTTTGATTCATGTTCTTTTTGTTTTTCAAGTATTCTCATTGTTCTTCCTTCTATTGGATTTTCTTGTTTAAAGCTCATACGATGACTGATAGTTTTTAATATATCAAGAGTTAATTCCACATCAGACATTTTATTGTGTGATTGAGTTCTTTTCAATGTGTTAGATGAATTTGTATTTTCTTCATTATTATTGATTATGGTGGAAATGGTATTTCCTGATGCTATAAAATATTCTGTAGGTAATTGAATTCTTGGTTTAAGTGACTTCACAAAAACTTGAATTTTAAATGTCTTATGTCAATCAATCTGGGTTGAATTGTTTTTCCTAATCCTACTTCGAATAATTTAACGAATTGTTTGGGTGTAATTTATTTGAATGTATCAGTATCATTCAAGGCCATACAATGTTCCCATTGTATGCCAAGAACTTTTGATCCTGAAAGAAGTTCTATATTTTGTAAATTTACTGATAATGTACAAGCTTTTTCTATATTTTGATCATCAAGACTTATACAAAAATAAGGATGTATATTTACTCCAAATAATCTATTTGCTAAATTTGACTTAGCTCCTCCAATAATACTATTTAAAGGGTTATTGATATTTCTTTCATCCATACAAACTATCATTATTGGAGTATCAATTCCAGATCTAAACAATCCTGTTATTTTTAGTTGTATTAGACCTATATGAAGGTATTTCAATTTTGGATATTTGGCTTTTAGTTTTTCTATTTTATTTTTATTTAAAAGGCTTATGGAAGTAAAATCTTCCTCTCCCTTTAACTCTACATTTCCTTGCATACGTTCAAATATATATGTATGTTGATTTAAAAATCTAGATTTAAAAGTTAAAGGTTTATAAATATCCTTTTTATCTTAATGAGGGATTGCTTCTTTTAATTTTTTCTAAATCTTCATCCGTGACCTCAAATTGTTCCCCTGTGCTATCTTGCATTTGAGGGTTAGATGTTTCTTCAGACGTAAAAGTGTTCATGTATATCCTATATTCTTGATATGATTCTGACTCTTTATTTCTTGATGATCGGGATGTAGAACCACTTAATGGGGTAGATAGATCGTGATCGTGTATTTCTTCCTTTACAATTGGAAGGTCTTCATATTTATGTATAACAAGTAGTCCTATTGGGTCTCCTTGCTCTATAATATAGTCTTTATCTTCCATACTAGTACTTTTAAATAGTATAGAAACGTTATTTTTAGAAAGAGGTTCTATTAATCCATGAGTTATGAAAATATTTTCTTTAGTATGTTTAGGTATATTATAAATTTGTGCATAATATCCGAGTGGGATTTTTATTAGTAGATCTAAAAATACTTCGGTCGTGAAGTACCTTCTTAATCTAGAGCATTTTGCTGCATATAATGTATAACCCGAAGAATTTACTTTTTCCTTTTTAGGAAGTATAACATATATGGTTAACGGAATAATTTTTATTTGGTTATGTGTCTCATTTATTGTAATCATGTTTATTTTAAAATTATCAAAGGAATCATTAATTTCATCGTCATTTTCAGTAGTGTCAGAATAAACTGATTCAATTTCATATACAGACGAATTAGCATCACTAGATATATCCTCTATAGTGCCAACATTAATACCGTATTCTTCGATATTTGATATAACGATATTTTGTATATTTGTAGGACATTCATTAGCATAATGTCCTTCTTTATTACATTTGAAACATTTGCAGCCTTTGCGAAAATTTATCTTTTTAATAAACTTTTTCTTAGAAAACTTGTTTTCTTTTCTAAATTTTTTCTTATATTCTGGTTTCCATTTTTTCCTAGTGATACGATATTTTGGTTTTGCTCTTCTTCTAAAATTTCTTGTTCTCTTTCTTTCAAATTCAAGAGAACATCCAAACCGTGTGTTAATATCTTCAATGTATTTGGTACAACAAGAAAATCCTAGTTTTCAGTTTCTAATTTTGTTTTTCATTTTTGTGTGCACTAGCTTGCTCACAAACCCATTCCATAGTATCCATACATGCCTTTTTTAATAAGCCCGTGTTATGATTTTCATCAGTATTACTTTGACTTAAAATGTCGTATCTTTCTTGAATAATGTTATTCCATGGATAAGGTATTTTTGTAAAAAAGCCCTTTACCCAGAAAACTTTCTGGTCATTATTTTTTAAATGAAAAAGTAGGCCTATGTATTTTGCAGCGAATTCTTCTAACATACATATGTCACATAATTGTATTTTTAATAATTGTTTTTCAAAATCAGTATCTTGTAGGAAAGTTTCTCCTATAAAGTCTGCTAATAATAATTTTAATAATTCCCCAAGAGCTTCTTGTTTAGATTGAATATTTCTAATTCTTTGTAATTCATTTGGATTTATTCTTTCAAGGTTTAGTAACCAAGCTAAAGCATCTCCTGTCCAATAACTGGTAGCGTAATGTATGTTTTCCATTACATTCATATTCGGAGGTAATAAATAGATTGTTCCACTTATATGTTAAAGCCATGTTATAATATATTTTCTTATTTTTCTACGTGGAAGTCTATCTATATTAAAAGTTAGGGTATATGTTGAAGAGGGTTGTTCGTTATAAAAATCTTTAAGTTGCTTTCTTGAAGAGTGAAATTTAATCCAATCTGATCTAGTACCATGTCTAAGCATTTCAGGGTAAGGATCATTATGAGGCCTATTATATGTGTTTTCTTCCTGTTCTTGATCGCCCATAATTATATTAGAGTTAAGATCGTTCACAACAGAAGCAGTATCCGGAGGAGGTTGTGGAGGTCAAATTAGAGCCCCTCTACTAGATCCGGCTTCATTAGTGTTCATGTTGTAAATAAGTTTATCTGATGTATCTGAATTATAATCAAATTCTGTGGAATTTTCAGATTCTTGTTCAGAATCTTCAAATGAAGAATTTTCTTCATTTGCTTTATATTTAAAATAGTTTATTGCCGTTGAATGTTCTTCATAATAAGAATAAAGTTCAGTACTATCTATTTCCTCTGCAAGTTCTTTTTCTTGAAGAATAAGGTAATTTTCATAGTACGTAGGGTCAATATCTTCAATATTTATTTTGTTATTTTCTTCTGAAGCATATTTAACCCTTCTTATCCTGTTAAGCGAATGGATTGTTGGTGTATTTCGTCCAAATCCTACGGTTGCTGTTTGTTTTTATAGTTTATTATTTATATCTTTAACTTCTAATTTAATTTCTTGAAGTAGATCAATCATAAAATTATGAATCCCATTTACTGGGATTTTACGAGTGGGGATATGAACAACATGCTCATATTGTTCAGTATTTAGATCAAATTGACACTTATGTGTGTCGAGAATAACAATTTTACTATTTTCCATAGATGAGGGTCTTTTGAACACAATTCAATTATGAGTTTATACAAAACATCTGCAATTAGATAAAAGTCTTAATTCGAATAATAAATCTTGATTTTCAAAACTATAGTTATTAGATTAGTTTTGACCCTAGATTAAGCGGCTAGACACGATACCCCTTAATGCTATCCTAGCATACCGTGGTTTTATAGTAGGGTTAGGCCTCGAATTAACAACCACAAGCCTATATCGTCGCTTCACTTAAGTAGAGCACAGCAATGGTTCGTTTCCTACTCCAGTGCGTAATAATCAGTAACAATAGGTCGTCGAATTGACTTAAAATTCGAAAAAAGCTTTAGCTGTCACAGAAGTTTTGCAGACTCATAACGAATCATGCTCAAAAGAATAGCTTAAGCTTTCATTTTAAAAATTAAAAAAAAATTGTACTCTTTTTTTTATGATAATAAACATATATATATATATTCATTTAAATGTATTTGTTAATGTACAATTTTATTTTTCACATAATTAAACAAATATTTGGTGAATAAAATAAATAACACAGTATTTAAATTCAAATAGATATTTTATTCAAACAAATATTTATTACAATTTTGAATAGTACAAATCCATGCTCTCATTATACATACACAATTTTGATTACAATATAAATTCAATTACATCCCAATTTATCGTTTAAAAATACACCTCATTACATATCGCTCATTCACTCGTAATTTATCTACAACTTTATTCCAAATTGAATCCAGCATCTGAGCAATCTGCAAAAATAAATATTGACGCAGTAAAATTGAAAGGGAAATATTTCTGCAGTATAAAATAAAATGTAATTTTGAAATTATTATTTGCCTCAGTTATTTGGGTTGTTCGTCATCATTTAAATTTGAATTCATCACACACAAACAGCTTGTGACATGCACAGTGTATCACTGTACATGCCACAAGGTCGTGCACACCGATATATACACTTAATAAATCTACAGGGACAGGTGAGCACAAGGACAAACCTAATTAAAAGCCGGGTTCAACTCAAGTGAAACAAAAATAAAATCATAACACGAGCACAAGGTCAAACCCAAGCTATAAGCTGGATTCAACACAGGTGCAACTCAAAAGTACATATGAATGCTATGATCAAAGTATGCATATATATATATATATATATATATATATATATATATGTCGACCAGGCATCAAACAAAGTCAACAAAACATGCATCATATAGATGGCAACCAAACCGAAGTACAGCGGACAGAAGTCAACACAAACATACATCAGAACACTAGACCAGGACCATAAAGGAAAAGGAAAATGTTTACCACCAAACCAGGCTACACAATGAACAACTACCAAAGACCATCACACTTGTATACATATATACAAGCAACTGAAGTGCAGCCACAAATGCAAACTGACTCGGTGGCTCAACAACATCTATATGTACAGTTACAATGAGCACAGTTCTAAGCAATGCCAAAGTCGAGTGTGCTACAGAACAATCATGCCAAAGTTTAGAATCAAGTTAGAGCCAAAGTGGTCAACGCTAAAATTGAACAACGAAGTCATGCAGCAGTTTCAAATCAATGCATCAGGATAAATCAGTGAGTATGCTACAGGGACGAACACAGTCTCGACCAAAGACAAGCTAACCAGACAGCATGTTGACATCAAGCGAATAGAGGAAAATCTCAAACACGTACATTTATATATGAACACACACACGAATGGATATAAATGCACATACTCGAGTGAAACAGTGAAACAACAATGGTGCAACAACATACATATATTTATGTATGATCACACATGTATCTACACAGTACAGCAAGCATATAGCATCGTCAATGAAACAAGCAACAGTGCAGATGACCAAAGGAGTAAATTAAACAACAAAAGAAGTATGGAAAAGCAACTAAACTACAACAGCTCAAGTGAAACAAAGATCAAGCTAAACTGCACATGAAAATGGAACCAGAACTCGTATGCAAACAGCTCAAAGTCGAACATTTTTACATAGCAGTTTTGAACAAAGACGGTGCTTTTACAAAAGTATCAACTGGTCGAAGTCAACAAGCAACTATGAATTACAGTTTCAAAGTGGTCGAAATCATGGATCAACGGTTTCCAACCAAATCAGCGACGAAGGCACAGAGAAGAACCAGATTATCTCCGAAATGGCCGAGCATTGGAAATGCTACGGTATATTTAACAGTTTTATTAAAGCCGAAGTTCAAACCAAAATCAACACCAAGGTAGTCAAGAAATCGAAATCAACATCGTGTCAATCAAGAAATCATAAATATACGAAATTGATAAAGTCAGAATCAATCTTAAGCATCCAAGCAACATCGACCGGTTGAGCAAGAGAAATTGATGAATTCAAATAATTATATACGAACGAGAAAATAGGGATTCGAACCTTATATAAGCAAGCAACATCATCGACAATTAGGCATCGAGTTTAAGTATTCAAACCAGAGAGAAAAATCATAAATTGCATACCAGAATCAAAGTCGAACTCAATCAAATAGAAGCAGCCGAAAACATCTCAAGAGACGATCAATCGACAGAGCAAGGAAATCGAAATCAATTACTCGATCGATCTAATTAAAGTCGGCGTCTTTAGATTTGTTCAAAACCCTAATTTTTAATCAGAGAGGAATGAACGATAATGAGCAACAGGATGCCACCATTTTTCACAAGGAAGCAGACCGATAAAATAAAGGGAATAATATTTCGCTTCACAACAAATTGGGTCGGCCTTTACTTTTGTGTTGGTTTATATAAAAGGCTTATAATTAGGGTTTTATTTTTTTTGTTTTAAATTGTGTTTAAATTGCATTTTCCATTTTAAACCATTGTAATTTCTAGTGGTGTGACTAGGGGACAAACTACGTGGCATAGTTTGAGAATTCGCAACTCAGTGGCTGAGTTGTGGTAGTGTTTTGAGCGTAGAGTTAGGTTAGTCAATAGTGGGTGTCGTGAGTTTACGTGTGTAAGCGTGTGACAACTTAATTTCTAGTAGAAACCTTGGGGCAGCACGTATGCAAGTTTTTGTCGAACTAGGTAAATTCTGTGTCGTTCTATTTCTGCATTTATTCTGCTATTATCTGTGCTGCTATTATTTTGATATATCTGTGTTTAAATTATTTTATAAGCTTCCGCAATAATATTTATAATTAATAGTATCACCATATTCACCCCCCTTTAGGGTGAAATCGATCCTACAAGTGGTATCACAGCTAGGAATAGAAGTCAACTTTTGTTTTTAAAAATTCGATTTTTTTTCAAAAACCAATGTTTGTTTCAAAAATTTGAATTATTCAAATGGCTTCTTTTAATAATGCTTTTGCGGAGGGTCAGTCCATAGTTAGACCACTAATGTTCAATGGTGAATATGCTTACTGGAAAAATAGGATGGAAATTTTTCTAAAAACCATTGACGCTTGGGATATTGTTGAGACAGGGTATAAAGCACCAACTATAATTTTAAATAATCAGGAAATAAATAAACCAAAGGATCAATGGACAGAACTGGAAAATAAATTATAAAATGCTAACGCTAAAGCTATGAATTCTATTATCTGTTCATTGGATCAATTTGAATTTAATCGTGTCTCACATTGTCTAACTGCGTAGGAAATATGGCATACACTCGAAGTGACTCATGAAGGAACATCTAAAGTCAAAGAATCTCCTCTTGCCATGCTAAGTAGCGAATATGAGAATCTCACAATGGCGAAGAAAGAAAATGTCAAAGAAATGTACGGACGACTTTCCAATATCGTATAAAAATCAAAGGCTCTTGAAAAATCATACACAGAATTGGAGATAGTCCAAAACATCCTCAGAGTCCTTCCATGAAGTTTTGAAGCCAAAGTAACTGCCATTCACTGCCATTCAAGAATCAAAAGATTTGAAACAAATGAAAGTCGAAGAACTCATCGGAAACCTCACCACTTACGAGCAAGAGATGAAATTCAAGGAAGAGCACGAAGGAGGAGACACTCGAAAGAAATCAATAGCTCTTAAAGGGACAACTGAAAGTTAAGATGATGATTATAATGGTGAAGCGGAACTAGCACTAATAATAAGAAGATTCAAAAGGTGGAATCGCAAATATGGAAATCCGGCCAAAAAACATCAAGTAAAGAGCAGATTGAACAAAGCACTAGACAACCTAGAAGAGCAGAAAATCATTTGTCACAAATGCAATAAACCCGGTCATATCAAGCCAAATTATCCCCAAAATCGACTCAGCCAAGGAAAGAAACCGAATAGGAGAAGTTTTGCAGCTACTTGGGATGAAAGCGACGAAGATGGAAGTGATAGTCCTGGCAGTGAAAGTGAAAAAGCAAATTTGTGTCTTCATGGTGAAATAACTGACGGTGATGATGACGAGCCAAGTGAGGTATCAAAACTTACTCATTCAAAATTACTTGTATATTTTCACGAGGTAAATGGGTGCTTTGAACGACTTAGGGAGAAATATGCTAAAATTGAAACACAAAGAGATAGTTTGATTGAAGTAAATGATCAGCTTGAACAATTAGTTAAAAACTATCAAAATAAGTGCCCTAAGTGTAACAAGTGTCTATTGTTTGAAGAAGAAATTAAAAAATCAAAAATTAATATAAAATCACTTGAAAATGAAATTCTGACTTTGAAAGAGAGTGAAAATACAAGAAGAGAAAATTCTATTAAAAGGTGCACACAATTGTTAAACAAAAATGAATCTCTCAAAATACAAGTCCAACAACTATCAACGACTTTAGTTAAATTTTCAAAAAGTGAGAAACCGTTGAACATGCTATTAGGAAAACAAACTGTTAATACAGTTAGACAAGGACTTGGGTATAAATCTAAAAATGTTAGAAATAAGATTAATCAAGTAAATTCAATGTGCACAATTTGTAGAAAATTTGGACACAATCAAAACAATTGCTGGTATAGACCCAAAAACGTGAAAACAAATCCAACTTAAGTTCCAAAAGGCACAAATATAAAATCTCTCAAAGTTAAACAAATTTGGGTGTTGGAAGGAACATATATTAATAGTTTTGGGTCTTCACAAAATTATTTTAAAATCAATTACCACTAACAATCATGGACCTATAAAAACAAATAGGTCACTAAACTCTCTTCTTGTGTAGGTATGCTGGCAGGCTAAGGAACAACAGCAATGGTACTTGGATTCTGGCTGTTCCAAGCACATGGCAGGCAATAAATCAAAGTTCCTTAGCCTAGAAAAGTACAGACATGGCAGAGTCACAATGGGCAACAATGACAAGTATAGAATTGGCGGTTAAGGTAAAGTAGGTAACAATACATTTACCTTAAATGACGTACCATATGTTGAAAATCTGCACCACAATTTGATATCAATCAGCCAGCTATGTGATAAAGGTATGAATGTTATTTTTGATTCTGACATGTGTAAAATTGTTGACAAATCATCTAAAGAAATCTTGTTTTCAAGTAAGAGGAAAGGTAATATATATATTCTCTATCTTTTGATGATCTCACTCTTTCAAAATGTTTGGTAGCTAAGGATATAGAAGTAAATTTATGGCATAGATGATTAGGGCATGCTAGCATGAATTTGTTAAAGAAATTTAAAAGGAAAAATTTGGTAAGAGGGTTTCCATCACATGATTTTGAAACAGAAAATTTATGTAAAGCATGTACCTTTGGAAAACTTAAAAAATCATCGCTTCATGCCAAAATCAATGTAAGCACTTCTAGAATTCTTGACCTAGTTCATATGGATCTGTTTGGACCTAACGACATTGCTAGCTTAGGTGGAAAGAAATATTGCTTTGTGTTAGTTGATGATTACTCAAGATATACATGGGTATATTTCTTGGCAAAAAATCAAAAACTTTTTCGTACTTCACAAAATTCAAAAAATTAGTTCGAAATAAAAGGAGTTCCTATTGTTTCATTAAGAAGTGATCATGGTGGAGAATTTGATAATTATGAATTCGAAAACTTTTGTGATGAAAATGGATTTAAACAAGAATTTTCTGCACCACGTACTCCACAACAAAATGGAATAGTTGAGAGAAAGAATCGAAAATTGCAAAAGTTGGCTAGGTCTATGATAAATGAGTATGAGCTACCTTTGCATTTTTGGACAGAAGCAGTAAATACAGCTTGTTATGTAATGAATAGAGTTATGATTAGACCGATTCTTAACCAAACACCCTCTGAGCTATGGTTCAAAAATAAATCAAACATTGCTTGCTTCAAATTATTTGGGTGTCCATGCTATATTCTCAATACAAGTGATCAATTAGGAAAATTCGAAGCAAAACCCGATGAAGGCATATTCATGGGATACTCTTCTAGAAGCAAAGCTTGTAGAATCTACAACAAAAGGAATAAAACAATTATGGAGTCAATCAATGTGAAGTTTGATGAAGGCATTAATGAACAGGAAATGGTCAAAAAATATGTTGAAGAGGAAAACGAAAAAGATGAGAATGAAAAACCAAAAGAAACTGCTACAATAAAAGAAGTCCGAAGGAATCTAGATCCAGGGAGTTTGAAATACAAAGCATATCATCCTCCAGAATTGATAATAGGAAATCCTATCACAGATGTTCAAACTCGTTGCACCTTTAGAAATCTGTGTGATCTGTGTTTATATAGTGGATTTATTTCAGAAATAGAACCCAAAGACATAGATACAACTCTTAATGATGAAAACTGGTTTATGTCTATGCAAGAAGAGCTAAATCAATTTGAGCGAAATGATGTTTGGAGTCAAGCACCTAGACCTAAGGATTATCCAGTCGTAGGAACAAAATGGATTTTCAAAAATAAATATGACGAATCTGGAAATATGATTAGAAATAAAGCTAGATTAGTCGCTAAAGGATATAATCAAACTGAAGGAGTTGACTTTGATGAAACTTTTGCACCAGTAGCTAGACTAGAATCAATTATGATATTGTTAGCTTTTGCTTGCTACAAAGGATTTAAATTAAGACAAATGGATATTAAAGGTGCTTTTCTTGAAGGAATTTTAAAAGAAGACGTATTTGTTGAACAACCAGAAGGTTTTGAAAGTCATGAATATCCTAACCATGTATATATGCTTAAAAAGGCATTATATGGATTAAAACAAGCTCCTAGTGCTGGGTATGAATGCCTTAGTACTTATCTTCTTGAAAATGGGTTCAAAAAGGGCTGTGTAGACACCATACTATTTCTGTTGCATGAAAACGATGATCTTATGATTGTTCAAATATATGTTGATGACATCATTTATAGTGCTACTAACAATTTGTTGTATGAGAAATTTGAAAAAGTTATGTAGGAAATGTTTGAAATGAGCTTGGTTGGAGAGTTAAAATTCTTTTTAGGATTTCAAGTCAAACAAAGCGATAAAGGTACATTTATTTCTCAAACAAAATATATTAGGGAACTTATCAACAAATTTGGATTAAGAGATGCTAAACCAGCAAGAACCCCCATGAGCACAACAATTAAACTTGATAATGATGAAAAAGGTAAGGTAGTTGATCAAAAGCAATATAGATGTATGATTGGATCACTCCTTTATCTTACCGCTTCTAGACCTGCCATCATGTTTTCTGTCTGCTTGTGTGCACGATTTCAATCTAACCCAAAAGAATCTCATTTAAAATCCATTAAAAGAATTATAAAATATTTGTTGCACACCCTACGGTTTGGTCTTTGGTATCCAACAAACGATAATTTTGAATTAAAAGGATTTTCAGATGCGGACTATGTTGGAAGTGTAGTTGATAGAAAAAGTACTAGTGGTGCATGCTTTATGTTAGGACATTCATTAGTTGCATGGTCAAGTAGAAAACAGAATTGTATTGCGTTATCCACCACAGAGGTAGAGTATATTACTTTGAGTGGTTGCTCTACTCAAATCTTATGGATGATACAAACTTTGCAAGACTATGGTCTAAATTTTAAACATGTACCACTAATGTGTGATAGTAAAAGCGCAATTGATCTCCCAAATAATCCTGTACATCACCCACGAACAAAACATATAGATGTTAGACATCATTTTATTAGAGATCATATTTCCAAGGAAAATATCTGCATGAATTTCATTTCAACCGATTCTCAATTGGCCGACATTTTTACAAAACCCCTACCAGAAAATAGTTTCTATATACTACGTCTCAGCTTAGGTGTTTTAGAAATTTGATTTTCTACTTATTTAACATTTTTTTCTCCCTACTAATTATCGAAAAAGTAAATAGTAATTGAAAAAGTGACGAGTGTTGATATTAATCATATATTATAACTCAAGACGGTATAATTAGTAAATTACTTTAGAAATTTAAACAGGAGTTATAAAAATTCTTTATTGATAAATATTCCATGACCATTTCTATTTCTATCATATTTCTATCGACCATCACTCATCATAATCCTTTATAGTATGTCAATATGTGGTAATTTAAACAGAAATCATTCGTTTTTCATTTTATATTAAAAAATAATAATAATAATTAAATTAATAATCCAAAGTATTCACTCTCATTTAAAAGTCCTCACGGTTATACATGGGTGAACTACTTGGAATTTTTAACTATGTGCTTCCATGCTCATTTAAAAGTCCTCACGGTTATGAATGTACAGAACGCATATCAAATTTGATTTATAAACAAGTTGATTCTAATCCTATTTAAAAGTCCTCACGGTTATGCGTGGTTAGAAGAAATTTGAATTCATTTTTCTTAAATAAAACAAAAAAGGAATACTACTAATCTCATTTAAAAGTCCTAACGGTTATGCATGGTTAGTATATATTCAAATTCCTAATATAAATATACCACAAATAGACACAACTGTATGGTTTAATATGATGATGTCATCCCTATCATTCTAAAGTTGAATATGCTTCAAACAGAGTATTTATGATTTTTGTTTGATTTTTATTGAAATATAATATTTATATTCGATTGAGTTTTAATGTTGTATTAATATCTATCACTTTATCTCTATTTTTCTAACACTATTACTCTTTTGCTGATAACAAAAGGGGGAGAGAAAAGTTAAGATTTTGTCAAATAAAAAATCAAGTAAAGGTCAAATATTTTTTTTGCATCTAGGTTCATTTGCATTATATGCATATATGAAGGGTGTGCTAGAGAGAGAGAGCATTCAAATAGGGGAGCAAATTGAACGATCAAATACATTTAACAAATTCAAAATCTTAAATATATGTTTGTTATCATCGAAAGGGGGAGATTGTTGAATATGCGACTATATGATTTTTGTTTGATGATAATAAACACACACACACACACACACATATATATATATATATTCATTTAAATGTATTTGTTAATGTACTATTTTATTTTTCACATAATTAAATAAATATTTGGTGAATAAAATAAATAACACAGTATTTAAATTCAAACAGATATTTTATTCAAACAAATATTTATTACAATTTTGAATAGTACAGATTCAAGCTCTCACTATACATATACAGTTTTGATTACGATATAAATTCAATCACATCACAATTTATCATTTACAAATACTCCTCACTACATATCGCTCATTCACTCATAATTTGTCTACAACTTTATTCCAGATTGAATCCAACATCTGAGCAATCTGCAAAAATAAATATTGACGCAGTAAAATTTAAAGGGAAATATTTTGCAGTATAAAATAAATTGTAATTTAGAAAATATTATTTGCCTCGGTTATTTTGGTTGTTCGTCATCATTTAAATTTGAATTCATCATTCACGAACCACTTGTGACATGCATAGTGTATCACCGTACATGCCACAAGGCCGTGCACACCGATGTACACTTGATAAATCTACAGGGACAGGTAAGCACAAGGTCAAACCCAATTAAAAGCCGGGTTCAACTCAAGTGAAACACAAATAATATCACAACACGAGCACAAGGTCAAACCTGAGCTATAAGCTGGATGCAACACAGGTGCAATCAAAAGTACACATGAATGCTATCATAAAAGTATGCATATATATATGTGTGTGTGTATGTATGTATGTATGTATATGTCGACCAGGCAGCAAACAAAGTCAACAAAACATGCATCATATAGATTGCAACCAAACCGAAGTACAGTGGACAGAAGTCAACGCAAACATACATCAGAACACTAGACCCGGACCATAAAGGAATAGGAAAAAGTTCACCACCAAACCAGGCTACACAATGAACAACTACCAGAGACCATCACACTTGTATACACATATACAAGCAACTGAAGTGCATCCACAAATGCAAACTGACTCGGTGGTTCAACAACATCTATATGTACAGTTACAATGAGCACAGTTCAAAGCAATGCCAAAGTCGAGTATGCTACAGAACAATCATGCCAAAGTTTAGCATCAAGTCAGAGCCAAAGTGGTCAAGGCTAAAATTGAACAACAAAGTCATGCAGCAGTTTCAAATCATTGCATCAGGATAAATCAGTGAGTATGCTACAGGGACGAACACAGCCTCGACCAAAGACAAGCTAACCAAACAGCATGTAGACATCAAGCGAATAGAGGAAAATCTCAAATACACATACATTTATATACGAACACACACATGAATGGATATAAATGGACAGACTCGAGTGAAACAGTGAAACAACAATGGTGCAACAACATACATATATTTATGTATGATCACACATGTATCTACACAGTATAGCGAGCACATAGCATTATCAATGAAACAAGCAACGGTGCAGATGACCAAAGGAGTAAATTAAACAGCAAAAGAAGTATGGTAAAGCAACTAAACTACAACAACCCAAGTGAAACAAAGATCAAGCTAAACTCCACATGAAAATGAAACCAGAGCTCAAATGCAAACAGTTCAAAGTCAAACATTTTTACGTAGCAGTTTCGAATAAAGACGGTGCTTTTACAAAAGTATCAACTGGTCGAAGTCAACAAGCAACTATTAATTACAGTTTCAAAGTGGTCAAAATCATGGATGAACAGTTTCAAACCAAATCAGTGACGAAGACACAGAGAAGAACCAGGTTATCAAAAATTCCAAAATGGCCGAGCATTGAAAATGCTACAGTATATTTAACAGTTTTATCAAAGCCGAAGTTCAAACAAAAATCAACACCGTGGTAGTCAAGAAATCGAAATCAACACCATGTTAATCAAGAAATCATAAATATACGAAATTGATAAAGCCAAAATCAATCTCAAGCATCCAAGCAATATCGACCGGTCGAGCAAGAGAAATTGACAAATTTAAATGATTATATACGAACGAGAAAATAGGGATTTGAACCCCTATATAAGCAAGCAACATCATCGGCAATTAGGCATCGAGTTCAAGTATTCAAACCAGAGAGAAAAACATAAATTACATACCAGAATCAAAGTCGAACTCAATCAAATAGAAGCAGCCGAAAGCATCTCAAGAGACGATCAATCGACAGAGCAAGGAAATCGAAATCAATTACTCAATCGATCTAATTAAAGTCGGCATCTTCAAATTTGTTCAAAACCCTAATTTTTAATCAGAGAGGAACGAACGTAAATGAGCAACAGGAAGCCACCATTTTTCACAAGGAAGCGGACCGATAAAATAAAGGGAATAATATTTCAATTAACAACAAATTGGGCCGGCCTTTACTTTTGTGTTGGTTTATAATAAAAAGCTTGTAATTAGGGTTTTGTTTTTTGTTTTAAATTGTGTTTAAATTGTATTTTCCATTTTAAACTGTTGTAATTTCTAGTCGTGTGACTATGGGACAAACTACGTGGCGTAGTTTGAGAATTCGCAACTAAATGGCTGAGTTGTGGTAGGGTTTTGAGCGTAGAGTTAGGTTAGTCAATAGCGGGTGTCGCGAGTTTACGTGTATAAGCGTGTGACTACTTAATTTCTAGTAGAAGCCTTGGGGGCAGCACGTAGGCAGGTTTTTGCCGAAGCTGGGTAAATTCTGTGTCGTTTTATTTCTACATTTATTCTGCTATTATCTGTGCTGCTATTATTTTGATATATCTGTGTTGAAATTATTTTATAAGCTTCCGCAATAATATTTATAATTAATAGTATCATCCTATTCACCCACCCCTCTAGGGTGAAATTGATCCTACACTTACGTGTTAGCTAAATCAGTCTAGTAGATGTCCAAGTTCAATTCAGAGAAGAAAACACCATAAAAAGGCAACCAGAATACCACCGGCATCGCCTGGGACTCAACACAAGCATACCAATCAGTGCACCAGTCACCATGATCGATGGACCGGTCATGATCTAGGCTATGACTCAGTTCACGTTGTTTTTGGCTCCGTTTGCGCATTATCTATGCCTATTTCAATGCTATTTTTAAAATTTTAATTTATGAATTTGTGAATTCTTCTTGAGTTTATTACACCATAGAATAGCTCTATGGGTCCATGATGCAACACATAACTTCCGTCCCATATATTCAACTAAAATTCACAAAAGAATGATTTTCAATACGAACCATCTTCTAAAATCATTTTAAGTATGAATAAATATATTTTTTCTATAAAAGATATTTGAAATATATATATATAATTTAATTATAATAATAATGACTTTAAAATTGATATGGAACACGGTTTAAAATTGTGCTTATATATTAGCAAGGATCTTCCAATACACAGACACACACACAGAGATATATATTTATATAGACACACACACACACGTATATATTATAGTCTATAAAATAATATTTTCGAGAGTGATTTCAAAGTAAATTATTTTATAAAATTGTATAACATTGATCGAATGAGAAATCGATTTAAATGGAATAATAAAACAAGTGGTATTAAACGCTCGCATTTATCTTTCCAACTAATTTCCGGACTTGTCCGATTGAGCCATTTTTACAAATGAGTAGAGTTTACTAACTTATAAGAAATGTTTAGATAAACCCGTGTGATATGGGACATATGGTTGTTATTTATTCGGTTACGATTCGGACGTATATTACACTTATTGATTAGTTTATGACCCTCCTTCGGAGTTTATAGGACTTGTTCCTATCTTGGAGTTTATAGGTCTTGTACCTATCTTAATGTTTATAGGACTTGTTCCAATCTTGATGTTTATAGGACTTATTCCTATCTTGACGTTCATAGGTCTCGTACCTACCTTGATGTTTATAGACTTATACGTCTATCTTGGAGTTACATGCATATATGCTAAATTTTTCCACCAATCTTGGAGTTTTAGCGCATTTCCCTTTTATTGTGATTTTCTGGATTTTCGTTACGATTTCTAGAGTCGATGCTATTTGTGTTATCACCGAATGATTTTTAGGATTTAGGGGATTTTGCTTTTAGAAGCTATTTTGGGTATTGATATTTGGTGATTGCACACTTAGAGTTTATTGAAGCATCCTTGTTGTTGGCCAATTCCTGGCTTTGTGTTCATATTTGATATTTATATCATTACATCCATTGTTTATCTTGCTTAACCTATTTATTATAGTCTAGACTGACCCATTTATTATTTTATAGTATTTGGATCAGACCTAGATATTTCAAGTACTCGAGTTTGATAGTTGTAGAGAAGATTTCACTCTAGTTGTCAGGATATCATTCATCTTTTCTTCATCTCATATATGTGAACATATTTGTGTTGTATCTATTATTGAGCCTAAATTCTTTTATCTATGTATTTGTTTCTAGAGATGTAGTATAGAGGTATTATATGTATCATTTTGACTGTAGTATTATATTTGACATAATGTATCTATTCGATTTGATCAGCTTGTATCTATTTGTATTCCACTATACATATTTTGTGATATGTGATTTTGTGATTCGTATTTATTATATATTGTCTAAGATTATAATATTAGCCGCCGTAATTTTTCTAAAATCTGGATTTCATATGTCGATTTCACTTGTGATGAAAAAATATGGTATATTAATCGGCATATCGATGCTCGCTTAAAATAAAATTCATGGATGGTCGCTCTTAACCAACCTTATTCTCTGCACTAGCAAACGATATTACTCTCTAATATCCTTTGTTAGTCTAGGTCTCGGGATGGGGCATGATTAATGAGAGGATTAATTAAAGAGGTTAGCGGTTGCTTATGTGCTTAACTAATGTTGGTTATCCCTATGGAATTAAACTCATGGTTTGATTGTTGATTTTATTTGATAGTTAAATAGTCGACCATCAAATTTATTCGGTTTTAAATTATCATTGCCGGTTAGGGGAGATAAGCATTGGATATGTTATCCGAAAACCGCTTCGAATCGACCTAAGCGTTCAAATGGATAACATCTTGATGATGGTTTCGAAGAAGGAGATCTTTAAGGTACAAGAGCTACTTGCTACTAATCCTAAGTGTTATTCCAAAATGGATGTAGTAGAAGTAGTGCCTTCGGTTTTGTTTAGACCTAAAATGAACTTGTATGGATGAATGCTGGCATTGCATTTTTGCTTAGAGGGCATTGTTAACATTCCAAGTGGGATGTCTTTATAAAAGGTAAAACATAGTCTCAAGCCTCAAAACCGGTAAATGACAAAAGCAGGCACAAGCAGCAGGGCTATATAGTCACTCCCATTAGAGTATGATCATCCCTAATCTAGATCGGATATTATTAATTTATATATGCTTGAGACTCGGTACGGTTGTCGACCAGCAACCGTAGGTCAATCATTTTCGGTGCTATCCAGTAAGGGGTAGGACTGACCCTAAGTAGTAGAGGTGCAACGTGCTGTAGCCTCTGGTACATTTTATCTAGAGGTGTACTAATCCGGTGGGTTGACCCTTACCCTTTCATAGTTGGGATTCATTTTCCAGTATGAGCCTTTAGACTTGATTGCGTACCTATTATGCTAGAATTTAATTAATGTAACAATTTCAGCTATGATTTAATATTTATTTTAAACCATAGACATTATTATAATATCAAAGGATTTCCTATAGAAATTTTTGGTTATCGAAAGGTAAAATCCCTTCTGTATTTATGTGCGGTATGGCCTTATGAGATACTTTTATTTTCAAAAGATTTTTATAACATTAAAATCCAACTTGAGGTGTATTTCTCAAGTTGGTTTACAAGACCGATCCGATTGTTGTTTTATCATAATGCTCAGGTCAGACCTAGCATATTTACATATTCAATTTTGATACTTGGAGCTTCAGAAGACGAGCTAGATGCCTTCAAGTCGTATTCACGTATATTTTATTTTCGCTGCATTAGTTGTTTATTTAACAGCATTTGTTAAGGATAGGTTGATATAACTGTCTAGGTAGATGATTTGTTTAGTGTACTCTGATTATTGTATATATATTATAGTTTCCTTTGTTAAAGATCTATTGTATCTTATATATTAACTCATCACGATGCGAGATTCTATTCTATCTTTTCTTTTCTTTTACCTCAAATGATTTGTCTTTCAGACAATTAAATGATCAGCACGCGAATACGGAGAATGCATTAAGTGTCATCTTTAGGTGTAAGAAAAGGGATCATTACTGTAGTATGAGAGCTTAGGTTGAGCTTACACCTAGGCTTTGGTGGGCTTAACATGTTTGAGATGGGGTAAGGGAGACTCTAGGATGAGTTTGTGTGTGTGTGTATGAGCACGTATTTGTTAATGCATCCCGTCCTGCAAAATTTCTTGTATGGATTTCTTTTCAACTAGTAAGTGCAAATACAATCTCGATTTCAAGGCAACAAGGCACACCCTCTAGAATATCAACCTTTGGGTAGAGCCGCTTCATTTTCGGACCACAAGCACAACCACTAGATTTACGGGCTACTAAGCGCACCCAATTAGTTTAATCAGGCTACAACCACACCTACTTGGATTTTAGGGATACCAAGCACACCAGAGAGTATAAGAGTATGATTTGATAGAGTTACAGACTCATATTTTTTATTTTGATTATAAATGATCCTGTAACTCTTGAAGAGCACTTTGAGCTTGAGAGAGATGATAAAAATCAGAGAGTATATGAAAGAGAATCAAACTACTAATGACTGAATTTTATTCTGGTTGAATTTTAAAAGAATTTCGATAGAAATTGATCTAGAAATCAAGAGAGTAAAAAGGGGAGAGAGAAATAAGGAAGTAGTTAATGAATTTTTTATTGAAATTCTAGTATATATAGGAAAACAACGGTCATGTCCATTCATGAAGAGATACAACGAAATGTCACTTCCATTCAAATTTGAATTTTGAAAAATACGACTAGTATGTTGACATACTTGTAGAGGATATCACATATTCCTTTGTATTTGAAAAAACCGCTTAATAAAAATTGTTTTGAAAATATTAAGTTTTGTAAAATATTTTGAAATTTTGTATAAACATTTAAACATAGTTTATACATTTTTAATAATATTAAAACTTAATAAAACTCCATGAAATAATTTTAAAAGATTTAATAATAATATTCAATATAATAATGTAAACAATATAAATAAAATCAATATAGTTATAAATTATTAAAGCGTAAACAAAACTTCAATATATATATATATATGTGTGTAAACTTAAAAACATTAAAGTAATAACTTTATAAGTATAAGAGATTTGAAAATCATTTTGGAAATATTTTGAATAGATATTTAAAAATAGAATATTTTAAAAAACAATTTTAAAACAAAATTAGAAAAGGTGAGATAGATCGAAAAAGTGTTATCGAGGTTTCAACATAAATTCTATGACTCTATAACTTATTTGGAATTTCTTGAAAACTTGAACTCTTTAGTACTCATGAGTCTTCATTCTTGAACTCTTCAAACTCCATATTAGCATCTTGAATCCATTCTTGATATTGTACAGTCTTCTTAATCAATACTTGTCTAATATCCTGCACTACAAACAATATATATCTTGATAATACATCAGTATCTGTATTTTATAATGTCTTATAGTTGTTATAATCAAAACCAACACCTAAGGTACTAACAATCTCCCCCTTATTTATGATGACAACTCTTATATAAAATATATTATAACTCCCCCTAGGTTACAATACTCCCCTTTAATCTATGCCTAAATTTTATATATTTCTCTCCCTTTGTCACAAACAAAAATAACTAACTAAAACTATAGCTCCCCTTAACTTAGATACTATGGTAATAATGATAAAAATGGTATATAAAAAATGATGAGTAATAACAAAATCATTAATTGTAACTATACCAGACTATATATTCATTCGGTATCACAATACAAAGTAATCACAATCTAATCAAACCCTAAATTACCATATATGTACAAAGTAAAACTGTCAAATCAAATCAAATATACATACCACACATTAAAGCAATCAAAGAAAATCAACTATTATCCTAATGTGATTTCCTAATGACCGGAGATTTGTGAATTGAGCGTCGAGGATAATAAAGGCAAAAGTTCCCTTTTTGTTCGATAAGATTTACATCTCTATCAAAACATACTTCTCCAATGCATCAAATTTCATCATCTTCCTCCATCTCTTCTTCCTCTTCCTCTTCTTCCTCCTCCTTTTCTTCCTCGTCATCGCTGCTTCGAATGGGGTTATGAATAGCCAAATTTGCGGACTCATCTTCAATAATTATGGATTCATACGATTATCTAATAGATATTTTCGTAAATTGCAACAAATTCTGCTTTGCTTCCCTTATTTCTTGGTCATATAAGGTTCACCACTTGAATTTCAATGAGCATTGCGAAATATTCTTCATTTCACCCTTCATTTTAGCGATCTTGGCCAAAGTTGTGCTTTGGAAGGGACCTTAAGTAGGAGAAGGGAAGGAAA
This sequence comes from Allium cepa, assembly GCA_030765085.1. NCBI lineage: Eukaryota > Viridiplantae > Streptophyta > Magnoliopsida > Asparagales > Amaryllidaceae > Allium > Allium cepa. The sequence continues at coordinate 198,783,070 of CM060946.1, forward strand.
AAGATGGATTTTCTTCTTGAGAACATTTAGGATTAGAGGAGGCCATGATTTGTTTGTTTCTGAAGCTTAAAACAGAGTGAATACAGAAAAATGAAGAAGAAAGTCAAAATTTGGTTATTATATGACCAACAATTTGAATTTTGGAGGGAAAATAAAAAAGAATTTACGGTTATACGTCGACATATAAGTATAGGGTATATTGACATACATAGTATTATTTTGATTATTTTATTTTTCTTTATATTTTGTAAATTTTACTTCATTATTTTTATATTTTCGATAGAGAATAAATTTCTATCTCTCTTTGAATAATGTTTAATTTAATGGTTTTGTTAATATATCACCTATTTGATTTTTAGTGTTTGTAAAATCAAGTGAGATTATTTCTTTGCTTATATTATCTCTTAGAAAATGGTGCCTTGTATTAATATGCTTAGTTCGAGCAAGATGAGTTGGATTTTAGATAGAATGATCGCACTTGTATTACCACAGTATATTGTTGATTCAGTAAAATTTAAACCAAAATCTTTTAAAGCTTGTTGCATATAGATAACTTGTAAATAGGCTAAGGTGCTGAAATATATTCTTCTCCTGTCATAGATAGAGATATAAAGGTTTGCTTCTTACTAAACTAGGAAACCAGTGAGTGTCCCAAAAAGTGACAAGTTCCACTTGTACTTTTTCAGTCTGATTTGCGACTAAGCATAGTCATCATCACTATATGAATTAATTAAGAGGAGTCTTCTTTTAGATAAAAGAGTCCATATCTAATGTGTTATTTGCATATGTATCAAAATTTGTTTTACAGATTGTAAAAGAAATTCCTTAGATTGAGATTGATATCTTGCACAAAGACAAACATTATGCATTATCATCTACATCTTCTAAACTTTCTTCTTTGTTAAACTTTCATCAGTTGCCATGGGAGTTGGTTTACCACTGGTGTAACGATCCAGAATTTTATCACATTGATTTTTGGAATATTTAATTAGTTCTAAATATTTGATTTGAGGTACTGTTTAAAATGTAATAATATCTATGTTCTAAATAACTGCTTGATTTTCAATGACGTATTTTTAATTTCATTTTTAGAATTTTTCCATAATTTTCAATTTGGAAAATAAATAAATTTTCGTTTGACATATTTTAGGGCAAATATGGGCATTTTGACATTTCACAGAATAAGATAACTTGTCTATTATTTTGTTTTTTTGTGAGCATCTAACATAGTTATAAGCGATTGTATTTTATTTTCTGTTGTTTGCGGCTCGTACGCAGACGTGATATTGTATGGTCTGATACCCAATATCTTTTCAAAAATAACACATACAAAGTACACATACATACAAATGCAGTGAAGCAGTCTTTTACCTAGTATTGTTGTGATGTACATCATGAGCATCACAATAACTTGATCGTTATTATTTTTACCCTTAGACATTATTATAATATCACTGGATTTCTATTATAGAAGATTTTGGTTATCTTAAGGTAAAAGCCCATCCGTATTTTTCTACAGCATGGTCTTACGAAATACCTTTGTTCAAAAGGTTTATTTAAACTTTAAGAATCCATTTGATTGTGTTTCTCACACTAATCATACCAGCCTGATCCGATCGTTGTTTTCCTATAATGCTCGAGTCAGACCAAACATATTTTCTAGGTTTAATTAGATATTTTGGAGCTTCAGGAGACGTGTTGGAGGCCCAGAGACATATTCGTGTATATGGTTATTTCTTTCATTGCATTCATTTTTGTGTTCATCAGAAATTGTGAGTACAGGAAGTTATAACTGTCCGAGCTAGAATAGACTGCAGGATCAATTTTACCCTAGAGGGGGGGGGGTGAATAGGATGATACTATTAATTATGAAAATTATTGTGGAAGTTTATATAAAATATTATCAATACAGATATATCAAAATAATAGCAACACATATATATCAAAATAACAAATGTAGAAACAGAACAACACAGGATTTACCCAGCTTCAGCAAAAACTCTGCCTACGTGTTGCCCTCAAGGTTTCTACTAGAAATTAAGCAGTCAGACGCTTACGCACGTAAACTCACGACACCTCCTATTGACTAATTTTAACTCTACGCTCAAAACTCTGCCACAACTCAGCCACTGAGTTGCAAATTCTCGAACTACACCACTGCAGTTCGTCCCCTAGTCATACGATTAGAAATTACAATGTTTAAAAGAGAGATTAAAAACACTTTAAAACAATAAAATAAATAAACCCTAATTTTAAACACTAAAGCCTTTATATTATTAAAAAAACAAGGTCGGCCTCCTTCCTTTTATATTATTCGACTTGCTTTCTCCTTGTTTGTGAAAAATAGTGGCTGGTCGCTTCTTTCTTATTTGATTCTCTCTGATGAAATTAGGGCTTGTGAAATTGAGGCTGTCGACTTCGATTTCTCGATTGAATGATGGTTTAATGTCCCTTGCTTTGTCAATCGACGATCTCTCTGCTTTGTACACGACTGCACCAATTTTTTATTGAGTTCGACTCGTGACTTCGGCATGCCATTTATGCCTTTTGCTTCTTCTGATTTGCTTGCTTGAACTCGATCTTGATTCGAGTTGAATGATTATTGTTCTTTGTTTAGCTCGAAATCGAATGCCAATTTAGGCCGATGATGAATGGGTTTATATAAGATTCGAATTCCTATTTTCTTGTTCGTTTGAATTTGTCATTTAATTTATCTCGGCTGCTGATCTTCGTTTGTATGCTTGAAATTATTACTGACTTGTTAAATTCGTATATAATTTGTTAGCTTGATTCCCACGGCATTGAATTGCCTTGCTCACCACGGTTTCGATTTTGCTGGCATTTTGTTGAATTCGGTTATTTGATATTGATACTGTTCTTCACTCTGTTGACTTCGGCTTGTACCTTGATTTACTTGCGGCCTTGACTTTGTTATGCTCTACATATACTCTCTGATTTTGTTCATCCTGTCACTACATACATGTATACTTGTGTATTTGCGCATGCATATATGTATGTGATGCTTTGTCCACACTGTGTTGATTGAAACCGAAATTGCTTGGTTACTGACACCACTTCATCGGTTTGTATATGCAACTGTACTGGTTTACATTGATCTCTGCCCACTATTCTCCGAGTCTGCACTGCATATATATATCCATTCATGTGTGTATTCGTATATAATTGTATGTGCATTTGAGCTTTGCCTCTATTTGCTTGATGTCTACATGCTGTCTGGTTAGCTTGTCACTGTGTTGCATTGAACTCTGTTTACATGTGCATTAAGTTAGCTCTGAATCAATATCATATATGTGAGTGCACTAGTATTTCATGGTTGTTATTGCCACTCAATGTGGTAGCTGGACTTGATACTGTGTCGTTGTTGTTTTGAACTGGTGCACTTGATTTCATTTGTTGAGGCCTCTGAACTAATGGATTATAGTATCATGTAGTGACTGGTCTTCAAGTTGAGTTGCAGACTTGAGTCTGTTGTACTTCGTATTAGCATTAACTTGTCTCGAATGCTCATTACTACATCACCATATAATTTGAAGCCGCCACTGTTGCCTTGCAATTGTTTATTTGCACACTATATCAATCCTTGGTTGTTTTTCTTTGTGGCATTGTATTTAGTCTGGACATCTGATTCGTGGTGGTTCAGTGCACTTGTTTGTGTATATTGTCACTGCATTTGGTTAAGACTTGGCCTTGCATTCCACATACCACTGAGTTCATATGCATTATGATGTTGTTTGTTAGTTTTTCTTTGTCGACACTTGCTGTTGGTCTTTCGTGCACTTGCTCATCTCTGTTGATTGCCATTTTGAACTGCTGCACTGCCTGGTTGTATTTGAGACAAGTTGTATTGTGATTTGTTACTGAGTTCAATCCAGCTTATAGCTCGGGTTTGACCTTGTGCTAATATCGTACTTTATTTTATTCCACTTGAGTTGAAACCGGCTTTTGATTTGGGTTTGACCTTGTGCTCACCTGTCCCTACAATTTTATCAAGTGTATATATCGATGTGCATGGCCTTATGGCATGTACAGTGATACGTTGTGCATGTTACAAGCTATTTGTGTGCGATAAATTCAAATTTAAATGATGACGAACAACCCAAATAACCAAGGGAAATAATATTTTCAAAATACATTTTATTTCATACTGCAAAAATATTTTCTTTTCAATTTTACTACGTCAATATCTATTTTTGCAGATTTCTCAGATGCTGGATTCAATCTGGAATGGAGTTGAAGATAAAATACGAGTGAATGAGTGTAGTGAGGTGCATATGTAAATGATAATTGTGATGTGATTGAAATTTGTATATATAGTGAGAGCTCAAATTTTTACTATTCAAAATTGTAATAAGTATTTGTTTGATTAAAATATCTGTTTGTATTTAAATACCATGTTATTTATTTTATTAAGCAAATATTTATTTAATTATGTGAAAAGTAAAATAGTATATTAACAAATACATTTAAATGAATATATATATATATATATATGTTTATTATTATCAAACTAAAATCATATATTCGCATATTCAACAATCTCCCCCTTTTGATGATAACAAACATATATTTAAGATTTTGAATTTATTAAATGTATTTGATCATTCAGTTTGCTCCCCCTATTTGAATGCACCCTCTCTACACAAAGCTCCCCCTACATATATGCATAAAAATATGTAAATGAATAAATGAAACTAAATGCATATAGAAAATAAAATATTTGACTTTTATTTTTCAAATAACTTTTCTCTCCCGCTTTTGTTATCAGCAAAAGAGTAATAGTGTTAGAAAAATAGAGATAAAGTGATAGACATTAATACAACATTAATTCCCAATCGAGTATAAATATTAAATTTCAAAAAAAAATCAAACAAAAATCATAAATACTCTGCTTGATGCATATTCCACTTTAGAATGATAGGATAATGTCATCAAATAAAACCATATAGTTGTGTCTATTTGTGTTATATTTATATCATGAATTTGAATATCTACTAACCATGCATAACCGTTAGGACTTTTAAATGAGATTAGTAGTATTCCCAAATTTTTTTAAAATTGAACTCAAGTATCTTCTAACCATGCATAACCCTGAGGACTTTTAAATGGGATAAGAATCAACTTATATATTAAATAAATTAATTTTGATATGCGTTCCATACATGCATAACCGTGAGGACTTTAAATGAGCATGGAAGCACATAATCGAAAATTCCAAGTAATTCACCCATGCATAACCGTGAGGACTTTTAAATGAGAGTGAATACTTTGGATTTATTTATTACAAAAAATATAATAAATTGAAAAACGAATGATTTTCCATTTAATACTACCACATATTGACATACTATATTGGATTGTAATGAGTGACGGTCGATAGAAATATGATAGAAATTTACTAATTATACTGTCTCAAGTTATAATTTATGATTAATATCAACACTCATCACTTTTTCAATCACTATTTATCTTTTCGATAATCAGTAGGGAGTTAGATTAGTTAATGTAGCCATTTAAAATGAAATCCAAAAATAATTATAAAATCAAAATTTCCAAAATGACTAATCTGAAACAAGGTCAACAAAAAATGATTTTCTAAAAGGGGTTTTTGGAAAAATGTCTGCTATTTGAAAATTATTTGAAGTGAAAAATATGCAGATATTTCTTTGAAAAACGATGTAATTACTGAATGTCTCAACATAAATCACGTTCCACTAGTAATATTTCTATCAACTAGATTACCAATGTAATCTGCATCTAAATTTTTCTTTCACTCGAGATTATCATTAATTGAGTGTCATAGACCAGACTGTGAATTTTCAACAAATTTCTTAAGATCATTTTTAACAGCTTTTAAATGAAATTATCTTGAATTTGAATTGAAGCCGTGCCATTGAACAAAAAAAATGTGAAAATAGAGTCGGCCAAATGTATTATCATCAGCCAATAAAACACATCATTAATCCAAACTAATCTATATGAAATAGTCCAAAGATTCGAGAGATTTTTAAAGTTTTTTGACATATGAATATAATTGGCCAACAATTTTGAAAAGTCAGAATCATTATCATCATTCATTTCTTTATAACATAACTGGCTGATTTAAATTCAAATTATGGTGCAGATTATCATATTTATATATCGTTCAAAATAAATATACCATTATGTGTTTTACCTTTACCGATAATTTTTCGGTATTCCCCACTGTGGTTCCGACACCTTTATACCAGGCTAAGAAACTTTGATTTGTAGCCCGTTGTGTGTCTGAAACAGCCAGAATTCGGATAACATTGTTTTTGTTCCTTAGCCTGCCGCCACGCTTACACGATAGAATATTTTTGTGTCCCATTTATTTTTATAGGTCCATGATTTTTCGTGGCAAAATATTTTGAAAAGTAATTTTATGGAGACCCATAAGTACTTATATATGTTACTTTTAGCACCCAGATTTGTTTAACTTTGAGAAATTTTATATTTATGCCTTTTGGAACCCAAATGTAACAACCCTAGATTTTGAGTATAATTTAAATTTGACTTTATTTTATTTTGAAATTATTTTAAATTTGTTTTATTTGTAAGATTTCATTTATGAATATTTTTAAAGTGATAATAAAAATTTTCCAAAATTTATTGCGTTTATTTTCTATTTTTAAAGGCCAGTTTCCATTTTTCTGCTATTTTCTTCATTTAATTAAAATTTATTCATTCATTTTTATGCATGCATTTTATTTTTGTGTTTTTATCTTTATTTATAAATATTTTTCAGGTATATAAAATTTTTCCGAAATTTATTGCATTTTTTTCATATTTTTAAGCCTAGTTTCCAATTTTTGCTATTTTTCCTAATTTAATTATATTTAATTATTATTTATTTAATTATTTTTGTTTATTTACTATATTTTCATGTTTTTACCTGTATTTATACATATTTTTCAGGTATTTGAAATTTCAAAAGAAAATATGGACATATGATGAGTTTGTGACTTTTGTTATACTTAGGCTTTTTGTATTCTTGCCTTTTCATTTCAACCAACACCTCTTCAATTTTGCTGCCAAAACTCCCTACTTTCAGCCGACCACTCCATTTCATTTCACGCACAAGAAAAACTTCTCAACTCGCGAAAACTTTCGGCCTCATTCTTTACAATAATTTTGGTAAAAACTTCTTCTTTCATTTCACTTGTTATTGTTTTTTTGTTGTAAATTAGCACTTGCCTTCATCTCTTTGGCTCGGCCTCCCACCTCCATCACCTTGGCCGCTTCCACCACCACCCACCACCTCCTCTTCACTGCCGTTCCTGAGCCGAGCCATCCTATGTTGAAGATCCACCAAAAAATGAACAAAAACTCCAATTAAAACACCATTGCCGAGCCCATCAATGTTCCACCACCTCAAACTCCCTTGGCCGCCACCTACATCACCACCACCAGCCTGTAGTTGACCTGTGACCCTCTACCACATCACCCCTGACCCATCTGATCCCATGGCCATGCCTATCTTTGCTTTGGCTGAGCCCATTGTTGAATGAAATCTTTGTTGTGTTGCCTTTGTGTTGTAGCTTCATGCACACGTACCTTTGCACCATCATCTAATCCATGCTAGGCCGACCCTATGAACCCAAAACTAGATCCAAACCCACTCCTTAGCCTTGTGTTTCTGACCTATAGCTGAAACATAGGTGGTTGAAAGTAAGTGCAAAAGCTTTTAGCTTTGTTTTATGCATTTATTTCTAATATAGTTTTATTAGGGTTGAAAACTTATGTTGTTTATATTGTTTTATTTGAATGTGTTCAAGGCAATTAGATTTGTCTCTCCCACACTCAAATCATTGTCGTTCTTTCATGCCTTTGAAGATCTTTGTTGTGTGCTTTAGTTGTTGTCTTCAGCTTATGCTAGTGAGTTATTCGCACCAGACAGTTTTATACTTATATGACTAGTAAACCGACCACATTTGAATTTGTAAAATGCATCACCATGTTACACCTGCTATTTTCACCAAGGCTAGAATATCAACAAATTGGCAAGGAATGATGGATATTGGGATTGGAGATCGATTGGAATCAAGGCTGCAATCTATGTCGTCAAAATTTGGTTGAGCTTCGATCGGGACGGAATCGATTGGAGATGATGATGAGGACTAGGAGAGGCTATGTTTCAAATTTTAGGTTAATCGGAGTTCGTATGAAGGAGATATGATCGATGCAAGGTAGAAAGAGCATGCTGTTCATATCCATCGGCGCACAGGGATGGTTCGTATCGATACATTTCGTGTCGATCAGGTAGTTGATGTTTCGTATCGATCGGCTTCATATCGATCGGCAGAAGTTCGACTCGATGGGGTTCGCATCGATCAGGTTTTGATTCGACTCGATGGTTTCGTATCGGCCAGGATGGAAAGAAGTGGCATGTGTCGAATCGATAGTCTCGTATCGATAGCAGAAGGATTTGGCACTTTTGTATCCATCAGGTAAAGCTTTCTTCGTATCCATCAGGTAAGGTCACCCTCGTATCCATCCCAAGGATGAGCTTCGTATCCATCCTCCGCTCCATCACAACCACTTCATATCGATAACCCCCATTGAGACGACCCGACTTTCTTACCACGGAAAATTGCATCATCTTTAAGAAAGAAAGGGATAGAAAAGAGAAAGGACAGAGAAGAAGAAAGGAACAGCATCAGAATCTAAACATCGGAACGAATAAATTTTATTAATCACATAATACATTACGTAGTATCATATACATCAGTGATACACAACTAAAACAACACATACTAGACAGTTATAAACACATGTCTAGTTATACAACTCAATACAACACGAAGACAAACTACTCAGAGAACACACAGCGGAATACTATATAGCTATACGCAGAAGCCTCCTGCTCCATTGCTCCTCCAGAATTCGTCAAAGCTAACCTGAATCCCTTGGCTACTCGTAAAAATTTGAGTACCCAAGAGTTTAAGAAAAATAGAATAAACTCCGGGTCAGACATGGGTCTGGTGTGAGTAAACGGTTTAAAGTTGCTTAACTTTTAAAAAACCTTTTTGAAAGAAAAGGTATCATGTAAGACTTCCTACACATAAACAAGGAAAAGTTTTTACCTTACGCTAACCAAAACATTTGATAGGAAATCCGATGATATTATAATAGTGTCTAGGGTTTTCAAATAAATATGAAATAGCCGAAATTGTTACATTCATTAAATTCCAGCTACTAGCCAAAAAAGTGGGTACTACAATCAAAACCGTTGGCACTTATTGGATTTTGGATTCCATACAATGGCAGGGCTACTGGGGTACCGCCCATACAACTAAATACAACACAAAGACAAACTACTCAGAGAACACACGGCGGAATACTATATAGCTATACGCAGAAGCCTCCTGCTCCATTGCTCCTCCAGAATTCGTCAAAGCTAACCTGAATCCTAACCTGAATCCCTTGGCTACTCGTAAAAATTTGAGTACCCAAGAGTTTAAGAAAAACAGAATAAACTCTGGGTCAGACATGGGTCTGGTGTGAGTAAACGGTTTAAAGTTGCTTAACTTTTAAAAAACCTTTCTGAAAGAAAAGGTATCACGTAAGACATCCCACACATAAACATGGAAAAGTTTTTAACTTACGCTAACCAAAACATTTGATAGGAAATCCGATGATATTATAATAGTGTCTAGGGTTTTCAAATAAATATGAAATAGCCGAAATTGTTACATTCATTAAATTCCAGCTACTAGCCACAAAAGTGGGTAATACAATCAAAACCGTTGGCACTTATTGGATTTTGGATTCCATACAATGGCAGGGCTACTGGGGTACCTCCCGTCACAGTACGTGGCCTAGATCACCGTACCGAGGAGTACGCCCGCTCCCCTGCAACACAAAGCCGGACCCATTCCTTACTGAACAGTTCCAAATAAGACAACCCCGGCAGATGTAGCTATTCAACCGCCCACACAGCCGAAATAAAAGGGACCTCTAGACAGGGGTAAATCTTACTCTCAAGTGGGTGCTACCCACGAAGCCTTGCTGCACCTCCCCTGTTTTAGCCATTCCCGGTTGATGAGGTTTGAGGCTGTGATTACCTTTATAGAATATATCGCTTAGAATGCTCATCGTCCACCTGACGATGTTCTGAAAGCATTCAATCCATACAAGTCCGTTCCGGGTTCGAACGAAACCGAAGGCATTATCTCGTTTCACTCATTTTGGAATCACCCTCAGAGTTAACGACAATAACCCTTGCACTCTGAACCACCATCTCGAACCTAAAAGCACTATTCCGTCAACTCATTACGGAATCACCCACAGAGTTATACTGACGTATATTCCTTACACCTCGAGTCTTCACAAAGCTCCACTTTGATTCACGACCTAACGTTTAATTAGAATCAATGAGGTTTTCGGATATCCAAATATGAAAACCCGATCCCGGTCTCATCGAAATCCAAAGCGTGTCTTTTAAGTCTAAGTTGTTTTAAAGTTTTTAAAACAATTCAATACATTATCTATATACACACATATAGATAACTCACAAATCACAATTGATAATCAACATTATCAAATAACAAGTAATCCACATTATCAATATCATAATAGATAATCCATATATCAACAACCCAATTGATAATCTATGTAATCATCACAATGCAACCAAGCATTCATATCACACAACCATACTTATCTCATTACTGAGATCACAAAGCATTCAAGACAATCAATGTCATCCATTCATACATAAGCAATGATTTACTCATACCACAATATAATTAATTTAAAATGAATTAAATTAACTATCTCTATCTCTAATTAATTTAAAGTGAATTAAATTAATTACTTCATCTCTTAATTAAATTAAAATTAATTAAATTAATTACTTTTATCAAAATAAATCTTGCTTACTTATTCATTAATTAAACCAATTAATTTATCATCATCCTAATTAATCAGCCTTGATTAATTAACTCTTAATCAAGTAATTAATTCTTAATTATTCTTATTAATCATATCAATTAATGAACCATAATTAATTGCTTCCATAAATTAATTAACTATAATTAATTACATTGCTGCTTAATTAATTACATTAATTAATCATGTTAAATTAATTACTTCAATAACTACTTAAATAAATATAAACAGTAATTATTTAATCTTAATTAATTCTTAATTATTTTTAATTACTGTATAAATTCATTGATTTATTACACCAAGCAATAAACCCTTAATTACTTTAACCAGTAATTACCCATTTAAAATTACTTCCCAATCAGTAATTTTACTTATCTCAATTACCTATGTAATTTATTAATTACTTATCTTAAGTAATTACTCTTATCAAAACTTATTAAGTAAACATACTTAATCATTTATCAAGTAACTATAATTAATTAATTAACAAATTAATTAACTTATTTGATCATACTTATCTCATAAATTATAATTGAGTAATTCATCCCTTAATTACTCATTAACCAAATTAATCTTTAATTAATAGATTAATTATCTTCAACTATTAATTAATAAACCTTAATTATTAATCAGTTATTTAGTACAAGGTAATTAATCACTAATTACTTTTATAATTAATTAACTAACCTTAATTAACTAATTAATCAACTCTTAATCATTAATTAATAAACTTAATTATTAATTAACAATCTTAATTACAAATTAATTAATCCATAAATATAATTAATTAATCCTTAATAAAAATTAATTAACCTTAAGTAAAAATAGTTAATTAATTCTTAATTAACTAGCATTATATTTTAATAATCCTTTAATTATTAATTAAGAAAACCCAATCAAAACTTAATAAAACCTTTATTAAGTATTAATTAATTACTATTTTAATTAACTCTTAATTACTTAATTAATTAAGTAATTACATTTAATTAATCATTAGTCATAAATTAAATCATCATCTTAATTAATAGTTAAATAAAAAATTATACTTAATTAATTACTTAATTAATCCTTCAAAATAATAATTAAATAGTTTAATTAAACTTAAAATTCCTTAATTAAATAATTAATTACAAATTATTAATGCTTAATTATTATTTAAGATAAACATTATCTTAAATAAATCTTGAAATCTTTACTTAACTTAATTCATGAATTAAATTAATTTATAAAGAAATCATTAATTACTTTCCTTAATTATTAATTAACAATTCTAATTTCAAGTTAATAAATTATCTTAACCTTAATTGTTAAATAATTAAAAACATTTATAAATTTCCTTTATATTTCCAAAGTAAGTTTGAAAACAACATTAACTTAAACATTTAAACAAATCATATAAATTTCATTTATACAAACAATTCAATTTCAAAAACAAGAATTTTAGTTTAACTTAAACTATTTAAAGTTTAAAACTTACTTATTTAAATTTGAAAATTTTGTTGAACATTTTAGTTTGGGTTCAACCCATGTTTACTGGAATTCAATATACAAAGTACATTTTTTTAAACAAACTGTCTTTAAAAAATTTTAAAAACTGTTTTGATAAAACTTTTAAAAACTGTTAAACTTGGCAGTTTAACCTGCATACAAATGACCCAGAACTACCTGAGCACAACCAAAAATACATGAGGCCCTCCTGAGTCATCTTCTTTATTCCTCGAGTCTCCCTTCGAGGAAAACAACAAACCCAAAATAAAATACAAACTGTAGACACCACATACCCCTGTGCAAGTGCACGGCGCCGGAATCACCTCCGGTCAACGCCGACATCACCGACACTTCACACCTTCATCCTACAAGCGTCCACGACCAACAGATCATCATCTCCTACCTCGATTCAAAATCGAGTACCCAAGTTGATCTAAACCCAAAAACCATCATCAGCAAAACCCAAATTCATCACCTCCGATCAACGTTAACCACCACAACTCCGGCCATAGATCACTGACCCACCACGCTTAATTCACACAAATTTTCTTCAAGCTCGATGCAGTTTTGAAGATGCAGTAGTAAAATTTCCCAAGCCCAAACAGAAGTAGGGTTAAAATCAATTTCACGCAAATTCGAACTTCACAGTGATTTATAAATTCTTTAATCATTTTTGCTACACTCTCTAATGCTTCACCTAACACCATCAACCATCTCAAGCCACCCAGATACACAGATTAACAGAATTGGGCAAAAATTTAATTTCCAGATAATACCCAATTCCACTCTCAATACAAATTTGAAAATTGATATACTTGTTTCAAAAATCCTAATTTTCCTAACTGATCTAAGATATAAGCTTGAACTAATAAAAATTAACATTTGATTTCCACATTTGGTAATAATTTTGTTGCTGCATTATTTGTTTCCAGAAGGAATTTCAAACCAGAACATAGTTTTATTTCTTTGTTCTTAGTTTATACTAATTTAACTTATTTTTCTTAAAACAAAATTCCAACTAGTGTTTAATTTGGAAAATAACTTAAAGATTTGGCTTCAACTCAAACTTTACAGAGAGGAGAAGGGAAGCAACATACACAGTTTCAAATATATCAAAACCCATTGCATAATTATATCTACAAAGGCAAACAGCTACGCATATAAAACAATCGCCTTTTCAAAACCATGCAACAGAAAATTTCCACTAATTTTTTTAATAATTTGTTTACTCACCTTCTTTAAGGAATGTAGAGGTTTTGGAAAAAGAACAGGAAGTTGCAAAGACTATGAACTGAAGATGAAGCCTCATTTGAAACAGAGAAAAGCTTCATCCCCCTTTTGTTTGTTTTAACTACATTGTATCAAATTTGCATTCAACAGATTCACTTGCATGCATTTGAAAATTTGATGCAGACAATGGATTGAAAGCTTGCATCAGACTCTTGAAATCATGATGCAGAATTTGTCACAGCATGGTTTGAAGAAGGTCTTGTATTTGCAATTGAAAGATTACTGGTTTCAAGTTTATTTCTGATTTTGAATGTTGAGTGAAGGTGCATGAATTTCCAGATTTTTGAATCACAGAAATGTTTCAGGCTAACAAATTTGCAGATTTTGTTTTTGAAGATTGTTCAAATTTTTGTTTTGAGGATGGTTTGAATTTAGGAGCTTCAGATTTTCATGCATATTCAAGTTTTCTTTTTCAAGAATGAACAAAGTTTTTAAAGAAAAAGAAAGATGAAGAGAAAAGGTGATTATATAAGCAATTTAAGATTTTATAAATTAAAAAGAAAATTAAAAAATAATAATGGGCACTTGTCACAATTTCATGAATGTGTCAACACTTGTTAACAAAGTGTTTTAAAATCAAACATTTGTCACTTCTTATGTATATTTATTTTAAAAGAAATTTAAAAGACTTTTTAAATTATTTCCTAATGAACAAATATGTTTTCTTAATTTGAAAAAATGCTTTTCTATTTAAATATATAATAAACAAATGCACTTATACATTTATAAATGTATGCCAAATTTATATAAAATAAAATCTTTAAAAAGAATGAAACCAAATATAATTTAAATAAAGTTATATACAAATTGCAAACTCATATTAAAGATGCTATTTCAAAAGCCTTGCATTTATTTTTATTAAATAAATACAAATCAAATTTCTATAGGTAAATTTCTATAAAAAGAAATAAAACAAATCTTATTTTTAATTAAAATATTATCTATATATTTTAAAACCAAACTATATTAGTAATATGTATGTATATCCTTTAAATTCAAATTTATATTTCAAATTAAAGTCAAATTTAAAAATAATCCAACCCTAAAATCAATTTAAATAAATAAAATATCAATTTTTAAATAAGCTCATTTTTACAAATAATTTATCCTATTTTAAAACCAATTTAAAATACACAGAAATAGGTATATTTAAACACACTTATCAATTATGAAAACAATAAACCAATTTATAACCATAATTAAAACATTATATTATTATTACTTGGTTAATTATCTTTGAAAATAACAATTTTATCAATTCAAATAATTTGAATAAGAGATTATAGACATTTTAAACTCTTGGAAATTCCGGGATATTACAATCCTCCCCTCTTAAAAGAATTTCGTCCTCGAAATTTAAAACAAAGATAACCCACAATTTTATTTTATTTTATTTTAATCAATTCCAAACATTCATAACAGCCATACACTATCAAACAAACAAACAATCTCATCCAACCAACCAATTCAATCAAATAAACAATAGTAGCTATCCGGACACAGACCTGGATAAGCTTTCTAAAATTATCTCGAGTTTCCCAAGTATAGATACAGTGATACTCGCTCTACTAAATCCAAACTAGCTATACAGCTACTACTGAGTTCCCACTCAGCTAGATCTATAATCTACACAAGATACCAGACCACAGACAAGACTGATCAACTACAAAATCCTTCACAGAACTATCTCAAAACCAGTGATGGACCAAACACGTACTCCCTCAGAGACACGTGAAATACTTTGAATTCCAGTCTTCCAAACTGGCAATTCAACTCTTCAAAACAAAGCACTGATCTCTACAAAAACTCAGAAGAATCCAATATACCTCGGAGATCACCAAATCTTATTGCTTCCTTTACCAGAGAAAATCTCAACAACATCGAAGCCTCCAACTTCGGATTCCAAATTCTTCCGTTTCTTAACCTCAAAACTTACCGGATGATCCGGGCTGCCAACAGATCCTTCCCGATCAGCTCAACCTTCGCCGATACTCCTACAAACAAACTGGATCAACTCAACAAACTGATCCACACAAGATCAATCCACCATTAAAACCAAACTCTACTATCAATAGTAGAAAACAACTTCTCCCATCTGGAAAAGACAGAACAGAATCACTCGCCAACTTGCCTCAGATTCTGAAAAATAAATTCAGAAGAAACTCTCTAATCCAAAATACTGAAATTCCCAGTTGCTTCTACTCAAGAACAACAGCCACCTTGCTTCCGCTGCACAACTCTAATCTGGAGCAGATGAAAATGCCGTCGAATGAACACAGGCACAGACTAAACAGCACATCTCGGAAATAAGGTTCAACAGAAGTTCCAAGAAATAAAGAGCTGCTTCACCAAACAATCAACCTAGGAGACAACCTTCTAACCAGCTGAATCACTGATATCACTCCTATCAAGTTGATTCAGAACTCAATCTCCAATGCGGGCAAATCTCTAACTTTCCTGAAGATATATCCGGAAAATCTTCGACAATTCCATAGCTTCTACATCTTCTAGAAATGCCAAAAATCCAAGCAAAAGACTATCTAAGATAATCACCAAACTATCGCAAGTCACTTTTGTGATCAACCAATCCAATATCCAAGATACTGTTCCCTCTCCACTAATCAGAACATTTTATCCTTGACCAACTAATCCGTCGAAGAAACAGATCCTCACTGCTGCTTCTGAATTCTACCTCCAGGAAATGCTAAGCCAAAAAGATCTTCGTGCTGAAACACAGAACACTCCCGAGCTACACCGCTAGCACAGATGCCAAAGACTCCTTATCCAGAGCTCTTTGAAAAACTCGGACTTCCAACTAAACACATACATCCAGCTGAACTCAGCTACAACACTGAAGCAGACACACTTTCTTAAACTTGCTCCGAAAGAAAACATCTCCGGAGACATCCATAGTCACTGCATTTCATCACACAGCTACTATTTCCTGAGGTTGCCAAGATACCATCACTTACTTTTGTATAACCGACAGATCCAAACTCTACTCATCTAACTTCAGAAATTAACTCCGAACCTTAACAGGTTTCCTTCAGAGATCAAATGAAATCTTTACACCAAACTACAAAGATTACTCGAGACGGTATTAGGTCTACAGTCTCGACAAATACACTTCCAACCTCAAACATTCAAACTCTAACAAATGATAGTTGTGTTACACACACCACTACCTCATCTACCATTATAACTTATGTTGGAAAACCCAAACAGGTAACCAAATAAATAGGTAGATATATATATATATATATATATATATATATATAGTTATATATAAAAATTACAAGTACGTTCTCTTAAGAAAGACACTACTACCGAGCCTAGGTATTCACTCAACCTAATGCTCTGATACCAACTGAGACGACCCGACTTTCTTACCACAGAAAACCGCATCATCTTTAAGAAAGAAAGGGATAGAAAAGAGAAAGGACAGAGAAGAAGAAAGGAACAACATCAGAATCTAAACAGCAGAACGAATAAATTTTATTAATCACATAATACATTACATAGTATCATATACATTAGAGATACACAACTAAAATAACACATACTAGACAGTTATAAACACCTGTCTAGTTATACAACTCAATACAACACAAAGACAAACTACTCAGAGAACACACAGCGGAATACTATATAGCTATACGCAGAAACCTCCTGCTCCATTGGTCCTCCAGAATTCGTCAAAGCTAACCTGAATCCTAACATGAATCCCTTGGCTACTCGTAAAAATTTGAGTACCCAAGAGTTTAACAAAAACAGAATAAACTCCGGGTCAGACATGGGTCTGGTGTGAGTAAATGGTTTAAAGTTGCTTAACTTTTAAAAAACCTTTTTGAAAGAAAAGGTATCACGTAAGACTTCCTACACATAAACATGGAAAAGTTTTTACCTTACGCTAACCAAAAAATTTGATAGGAAATCCGATGATATTATAATAGTGTCTAGGGTTTTCAAATAAATATGAAATAGCCGAAATTGTTACATTCATTAAATTCCAGCTACTAGCAACAAAAGTGGGTAATACAATCAAAACCGTTGGCACTTATAGGATTTTGGATTTCATACAATGGCAGGGCTACTGGGGTACCGCGCGTCACAGTACGTGGCCTAGATCACCGTACCGAGAAGTACGCCCGCTCCCCTGCAACACAAATCCGGACCCATTCCTTACTGAACAGTTCCTACTAAGACAACCCCGGCGGATGTAGTTATTCAACCGCCCACATAGCCGAAATAAAAGGGACCTCTAGAAAGGGGTAAATCTTACTCTCAAGTGGGGGCTGCCCACGATGCCTTACTTCACCTCCCCTGTTTTAGCCATTCCCGGTTGATGAGGCTTGAGGCTACGATTACCTTTATAGAACATATCACTTAGAATGCTCATCGTCCACCTGGCGATGTTCTGAAAGCATTCAATCCATACAAGTTCATTCCGGGTTCAAACGAAACCGAAGGCATTAACTCGTTTCACTCATTTTGGAATCACCCTCAGAGTTAACAACAATAACCCTTGCACTCTGAACCACCATCTCGAACCTGAAAGCACTATTCCGTCAACTCATTACGGAATCACCCACAGAGTTATATTGACGTATAGTCCTTACACCTCGAGTCTTCACAAAGCTCCACTTTGATTCACGACCTAAGGTTTAATTGGAATCGATGTGGTTGTCGGATATCCAAATATGGAAATCCGATCCCGGTCTCATCGAAATCCAAAGCGTGTCTTTTAAGTCCAAGTTGTTTTAAAGTTTTTAAAACAACTCAATACAGTATCTATATACACACAAATAGATAACTCACAAATAACAATTGATAATCAACATTATCAAATAACAGGTAATCCACATTATCAATATCATAATAGATAATCCATATATCAACATTCCAATTGATAATCTATGTAATCATCACAATGCAACCAAGCATTCGTATCACACAACCATACTTATCTCATTACTGAGATCACAAAACATTCAAGACAATCAATGTCATCCATTCATACATAAGCAATGATTTACTCATACCATAATATAATTAATTTAAAATGAATTAAATTAACTATCTCTATCTCTAATTAATTTAAAGTGAATTAAATTAATTACTTCATCTCTTAGTTAAATTAAAATTAATTAAATTAATTACCTTTATCAAAATAAATCTTGCTTACTTATTCATTAATTAAACCAATTAATTTATCATCATCCTAATTAATCAGCCTTGATTAATTAACTCTTAATCAAGTAATTAACTCTTAATTATTCTTATTAATCATATCAATTAATGAACCTTAATTAATTGCTTCCATAAATTAATTAACTATAATTAATTACATTATTGCTTAATTAATTACATTAATTAAACATGTTAAATTAATTACTTCAATTAATTACATAAATCAATATAAACAGTAATTATTTATTCTTAATTACTTCTTAATTATTTTTAATTACTGTATCAATTCATTGATTTATTACACAAAGCAATAAACCCTTAATTACTTTAACCAGTAATTACACATTTAAAATCACTTCCCAATCAGTAATTTTACTTATCTCAATTACTTCTGTAATTTATTAATTACTTATCTTAAGTAATTACTCTTATCAAAACTTATTAAGTAAACATACTTAATCATTTATCAAGTGACTATAATTAATTAATTAACGAATTAATTAACTTACTTGATCATACTTATCTCATAAATTATAATTGAGTAATTCATCCCTTAATTACTCATTAACCAAATTAATCTTCAATTAATAGATTAATTATCTTTAACTATTAATTAATAAACCTTAATTATTAATCAGTTATTTAATACAAGGTAGTTAATCACTAAGTACTTTTATAATTAATTAACTAACCTTAATTAACTAATTAATCAACTCTTAATCATTAATTAATAAACTTAATTATTAATTAACAACCTTAATTACAAATTAATTAATCCATAAATATAATTAATTAATCCTTAATAAAAATTAATTAACCTTAAATAAAAATAGTTAATTAATTCTTAATTAACTAGCATTATATTTTAATAATCCTTTAATTATTAATTAAGAAAACCCAATTAAAACTTAATAAAACCTTTATTAAGTATTAATTAATTACTATTTTAATTAACTCTTAATTACTTAATTAATTAAGTAATTACAATTTAATTAATCATTAGTCATAAATTAAATCATCATCTTAATTAATAGTTAAATAAATAATTATACTTAATTAATTACTTAATTAATCCATCAAAATAATAATTAAATAGTTTAATTAAACTTAAAAATCCTTAATTAACTAATTAATTACAAATTATTAATACTTAATTATTATTTAAGATAAACATTATCTTAAATAAATCTTGAAATCTTTACTTAACTTAATTCATTAATTAAATTAATTTATAAAGAAATCATTAATTACTTTCCTTAATTATTAATTAACAATTCTAATTTCAAGTTAATAAATTATCTTAACTTTAATTGTTAAATAATTAAAAACATTTATAAATTTCCTTTATATTTCCAAAGTAAGTTTGAAAACAACATTAACTTAAACATGTAAACAAATCATATAAATTTCATTTATACAAACAATTCAATTTCAAAAACCAGAACTTTTGTTTAACTTAAACTATTTAAAGTTTAAAACTTACTTATTTAAATTTGAAAATTTTGTTAAAGATTTTAGTTTGGGTTCATCCCATGTTTACTGGAATTCAATATACAAAGTACATTTTTTTTAAACAACCTGTCTTTAAAAATTTTTAAAAACTGTTTCGATAAAACTTTTAAAAACTGTTAAACTTGACAGTTTAACCTGCATACAAATGACCCAGAACTAACTGAGCACAACCAAAAATACACGAGCCTCTCCCGAGTCATTTGCTTTATTCCGCGAGTCTCCCTTCAAGGAAAACAACAAACCCAAAACAAAATACAAACTGCAGACACCACATACCCCTTTGCAAGTGCACGACGCCGGAATCACCTCCGGTCAACACCGACACTTCACTCCTTCATCCTACAAGCGTCCACGACCAACAGATCATCATCTCCTACCTCGATTCAAAATCGAGTACCCAGGTTGATCTGAACCCAAAAACCATCATCAGCAAAACCCAAATTCATCACCTCCGATCAACGTTAAGCACCACAACTCCGGCCATATATCACTGACCCACCACGCTTCCTTCACACAAATTTTGTTCAAGCTCGATGCAGTTTTGAAGATGCAGTATTAAAATTTCCCAAGTCCAAACAAAACTAGGGTTAAAATCAATTTCACGCAAATTCAAACTTCATAGTGATTTATAAATTCTTTAATCATTTTTGCTGCACTCTCTAATGCTTCACCTAACTCCATCAACTATCTCAAGCCACGCAGATACACATATCAACAGAATTGGGCAAAAATTCATTTTCCAGATAATATCTAATTCCTCTCTCAATACAAATTTGAAAATTGATATATTTGTTTCAAAAATCCTAATTTTCCTAACTGATCTAAGATATAAGCTTGAATTAATAAAAATTAACATTTGATTTCAACATTTGGTAATAATTTTGCTACTGCATTATTTGTTTCCAGAAGAAATTTCAAACCAGAACATAGTTTTATTTCTTTGTTCTTAGTTTATACTAATTTAACTTATTTTGCTTAAAACAAAATTCCAACTAGTGTTTAATTTGGAAAATAACTTGAAGATTTGGCTTTAACTCAAACTTTACAGAGAGGAGAAGGGAAGAAACATACACAGTTTCAAATATATCAAAACCCATTGCATAATTATATCTACAGAGGCAAACTGCTATGCATATAAAACAATCACCTTTTCAAAATCATGCAACAGAAAATTTCCACTTAAATTTTTAATAATTTGTTTACTCACCTTCTTTAAGGAATGCAGAGGTTTTGGAAAAAGAACAGGAAGTTGCAAAGACTATGAACTGATGATGAAGCCTCATTTGAAATAGAGAAAAGCTTCGTCCCCCTTTTGTTTGTTTTAACTACATAGTATATATCAGATTTGCATTCAACAGATTCACTTGCATGCATTTGAAAATTTGATGCAGACAATGGATTGAAAGCTTGCATTGGACTCTTGAAATCATGATGCAGAATTTTTCACAGCATGGTTTGAAGAAGGTCTTGTATTTGCAATTGAAAGATTACAGGTTTCAAGTTTATTTCTGGTTTTGGATGTTGAGTGAAGGTGCATGAATTTCCAGATTTTTGAATCACAGAAATGTTGCAGGCTAACAAATTTGCAGATTTTGTTTTTAAAGATTGTTCAGATTTTTGTTTTGAGGATGGTTTGAATTTAGGAGCTTCAGATTTTCATGCATATTCAAGTTTTCTTTTTCAAGAATGAACAAAGTTTTTAAAGAAAAAGAAAGATGAAGAGAAAAGGTGATTATATAAGCAATTTCAGATTTTATAAATAAAAAAGAAAATTAAAAACAATAATGGGCACTTGTCACAATTTCATGAATGTGTCAACACTTGTTTAACAAAGTGTTTTAAAATCAAACATTTGTCACTTCTTATGTATATTTATTTTAAAAGAAAATTTAAAAGACTTTTTAAATTATTTCCTAATGAACAAATATGTTTTCTTAATTTGAAAAAAAATGCTTTTCTATTTAAATATCTAATAAACAAATGCACTTATACATTTATAAATGTATGCTAAATTTATATAAAATAAAATCTTTAAAAATAATGAAACCAAATATAATTTAAATAAAGTTATATAAAAATTGCAAACTCATATTAAAGATGCTATTTCAAAAGCCTTGCATTTATTTTTATTAAATAAATACAAATCAATTTTCTATTGATAAATTTCTATAAAAAAATAAAACAAATCTTATTTTTAATTAAAATATTATCTATATATTTTAAAACCAAACTATATTGGTAATATGTATGTATATCCTTTAAATTCAAATTTATATTTCAAATTTAAGTCAAATTTAAAAATAATCCAACCCTAAAATCAATTTAAATAAATAAAATATAAATTTTTAAATAAGCTCATTTTTATAAATAATTTGTAACGACCCAAGTTCCTACGCCCAGGAAGACGTATCGTTTTTTTTAAGAAAGAAAAGGGTGAGAAAATAGAAAAGATAGAGAAGAAAGAACAACAACAACAGAATCTCACAGCGGATCGAATAAATTATATTAATCACATAAATATTTACATAATATATAACATCAATCAGAGTTACACAGATAATACATCACATACCAGACAATTATAGACACCTGTCTAGTTATACAACTCAATACACAATACATCACAGAGATATTAACACAGCAGAACACTATATCTACAAACGCTGAAGCCTCCTGCTCCATTGCTCCTCCAGAGTTCGTCAAAAGCCAACCTGAATCCCTTGGCTACTCGTAAAAATTTGAGTACCCGAGAGTTTAGGAAAATAGAAAATAAACTCCGGGTCAGACATGGGTCTGGTGTGAGTAACATGTTAAAGTTGCTTAATTTTGAAAATCCTTTGAAAAGAAAGGCATCACGTAAGACTTCCCACACATAAACATGGAAAAGTTTTTTCCTTACGCAAACCAAAACATTTGATAGGAAATCCAGTGATATTATAATAGGTCTAGGGTTATCAAGTAAATAGAAAATAGCCGAAATTGTTACATGATTATATTCCAGCTACTAACCACAAAAGTGGGTAATACAATCAAAACCGTTGGCACTTATTGGATTGTGGATTCCATACAATGGCAGGGCTACTGAGGTACCGCCCGTCACAGTACGTGGCCTAGATCAACGTACCGAGGATCACTCTCGACCCCCTACAACATAAGGCCGGAACCATTCCTTACTGAACAGTCCCGAACAAGATAACCCCGCAGTTGGCTGCAGACCAACTGCCCACACAACCGAATAAAAAGGGACATCTAGACAGGGGAAAATCTTGTCCTGCTTGTGCATGACCCACCTAACCTTGCTGCACCTCCCCTGTTTTAGCCATTCCCGGTTGATGAGGCTTAAGGTTACGATTACCTTTATAGTACATATCTCTTAGAATGCTCATCGCCCACCTGACGATGTGTTGAAAGCATTCAATCCATACAAGTTCGTTCCGGGTTCGAACGAAACCGAAGGCATCATCTCGTTACACTCGTTTTGGAATCACCCTTAGAGTTAACGACGATAATCCTTGCATTCTGAATCTTCATCTTCACTTCAGATTCACGACCTATCGTTAATTTGGAATCGATGTGGTTTTCGGATGTTCCGAATAAGGAAAACCGATCCTGGTCTCATCGAAATCCAAAACGTGTCTTTTAAGGCCAAGTTGTCTATTTAGTCTTAACAATGAATTCAATATTATCAATATACACACAGATAGATAATTCACATCTCATAATAGATAATCACATTATCATCATATACAGATAATTAATATCATCATCGAAACAGATAATTAAATATTATCATACTTAAACCATACATCCATATCACATAGATTTATCCATCTCATATCTGAGATCACAATCAATCAATGAAATATCAATATCATCCACAAGCAATGATTTATGAATCACAATCTATGATTAATTTAAAATGAATTAATTAACTACTCCCATCTTTAATTAATTTAAAATAAATTAAATTAATTACTCATTCCATAAATCCTGCTCTCGCAACCATTAATTAATTATAAATCAAATTAATTAATCATTCTCTAATTACAAGAAGTAATTTAGTCTTTAATGAATTATTCTAAATCATTCATAGCAGTTAACATTTAATTACTTCCCTATTAATCATTCCTTAATTAACAATTCTTAATTACATCATTAATTATATTAATTAAAGATCTCCCATATATGTTAAATTGCTTTATTTAAATTAATTACATTAAGTGATTAATCTTTATTTAGAAACAATTATTAATCACCCTTGATTAATAACAAACCTGTAATTAACTACCCTTAATTACTTATTAATCATCCCATGATTAATTATTTCCATAAATTAACCCTTTGATTAATTACAAAAGAAATTTCCCAAATTACTTCACTTACAAATCATCTTGTATTAATTTCATCAAGTAATTATCATCTAATTACTTTTCTAAGTAATTATACTCCATTAATTACACTAAGTAATTACACATACCAAATCATTAAATTATTTCTTAAATTAATTAAAATTAGTTAACTTAATTTAAATCTTACCATCAATTGCTTATATATTCCAATTGATCATCTTTGATTTAAATATCTTTTGCTGCATTCCAGTAGTTTTCCTTGATTTATTTACAGAAATTAATCTTGAATAAATCCATTAATTAATTACATTTATATAGATTTATTACCATTTAATTATCTTGTTGATTTATTATTCCCACATTAATCAATTTCCTAATTACATTTTTCACTTGTTATTTTATTAATTTCGTTAAGAATACTAATCTTCAAATCACATATATTAACCTTCTTGATTAATACATACTGAAATTAACTGTCCTAAATTAATTACTTCTCAATAACAAGCTTATTTAATCCCTTGATTAATTTCAAGTAATTATATTCCAGTTACTTCCATTTCCCATCATCCAATAATTTCATCAATTACTTCATCAAGTAATTTACTTCCAAAATATCAGTTAATTAAACTAAATTAATTAACTCAAATTAAATCAATTTACACAATCAATAAGTAATTAATTTCTTAATTACTTTCCAAATAAATAATTACATTTAAACTATTACAATGATTATTATTGAATTAATTAATCCAATTAATTTATTAAAAATCAATCACATTAATTAATTATAAAATAATCTAGTTAATGATCTTCATTAACACTTATTTAATTATTTTCTTCTAAAATAATTAACTTATATTAATCATTATTAATTATAAGTTTGATTAACCATTAAAATTTATTAATTTAAATAAAAATCTAATCTATGGTTCTTAATTACATATTAATTACTTAATTCATTATTTAAACTTTGATTAATACATTTAAACTTATAATTACTAATTTAATTAATATCAATCATTAATTATTCATACTTAATTAACTTAAAGGTTAATGGATATAAATTCTAAATCTTCATTACTTTAAGTAAACTATTCTTATTATTGATTAAATTTTCACTTCCAATATGTTTAAAACATTTATTTCAATTTACTTTCTAAATAAAACCCAATTCATCCTTAATAAAGTTTAAAACTAATTTTTTCCCAAAACCCTTTTAAGCTCACATGTTTAATAGCACTTAAAACTTATTTGAATCAATTTAAATTATTAAACTTTATTTTATTTCCAAATCTAGAATTTCAAATCTAAGTCCTGATTTCAATTTTTAGGAATTAACTTTGTTTAAATCTTCCCTTAACAATTTATATCTCATCTTTGAATTCAACTCTTTTGAATACACTTAAACATTAAGCACTTTTAAGTTATTAAAATGATTTAAATTATGGAACTTTATTATTTCCAACTCTATTTCAAAACTAACTTAAATTCACTATTTAAACTTGATTTAGAACTAGGTTTAACTTTGATTTAAATTTAAAACAAAAATTTTAAAACTGTTAAAACTGTTACAGGTTTTAAAACCTGAATAACAACAACCCGAGCACCCCCCTTGTTTACTTCGAGCAAAACGTGAAGTTTCCCGAGAAAAACAACAACCTACTTCGAGTTTCCCCATGCGCGTGAAATCGAATTTGAGAAAAATGAAACCTGGAAACACACGACCCCACTTCCCCTCAAACCTGGCAACGTCTCGTGTGCGATGCTCCGACCACTAGAGGCCACCAAACTCCGGCCACAGCATCGTCCATCTCCCCTCTACCTCCCCTCAAAACCCCGTATCACTCGAACGCCTGAACTGACCGCGGTGATCCAAACTCAAAGCACAGTAAAAATTAGGTTAATAAATTTTAAACCTATGTCGCCGATCCCACGACCCACTGCGCCGCCGCCCATCATTTTTCCCTGACCCACGGTAGACTCCTCCACCCCCAGACAGAAGCTCGACCCTCCAGATCAACGTGATCGCCCACGGCGACTCGAAATGCCCCAAACAGAAAAACACAAGCTGCTCTCATATCACACCATTAAAAATTCCCAAACCTACCTTAAAAATCATATTTTTGTATACGAATTCAATTTATATTCATGAATTTGTAATTTAATAAACTCGAATTTTTACATGTTTGAAGATGATTCTGTAGTTTAAGCCTTTCCAGTGACAACACAAATTTATTTACTTAAAACAAATTTTTAAACAAAAGTTTGTAGTGTAATAACAAATATATTTTATTCAAGGCTTAAGGCTTAACATGGATTGGAACAAGATCAGATGAATTTTTGAACCAAGATTGGGCTTGAAAACTAAAACAGGGTTTCTCGAATTTGACAGCAGTGCACAACGTATATATCTACATTTAGATGATTCACAACAGCATATACTTGTATGTTTACCATACATATCATCACAGAAAACACATACAACCATTTTAACTTAAGTTATAATTGAATAATAATAAATAAGAAAAATGTTACTCTCAGGTAAAAAGAACAGAGCCTCCAAATGGACACAGGTTTGAAAATTCTCAGGCTAAACTTCTTCATCTTGATCCTCTGTTGGATTGCATCTTGATTTATGTTCAAGTAGAGCTTTGTTTTAGTTTGAAATAGGTTTTTAATGAAGTTTATTTTAGCCTTTACTTAGCTCGAACTGATATGAAGATTTATAGGAAAGAACGAAGACAGGGATATATTATTATGTTTCATACAACTGAGACAATACTTGTACAATACAGCATATAAATCTTTGTTTGTACAGATTTAAAAAAGAGATATTTGTTTTGGGTGGAGGCTGATATGAAGTGTACTGTGTGCTAGAAAGATTTACATTAATTACTTTTGTTTGTTTGTTTAAGAATACATAATACTGTCTTCCTTAGCAAGCCTTCACATATATTTTTTATCTTTATTTTGTTTTTCAGCGTGCACACATTTGATTTGCTTCTAGATTTTATTTGTTGCCTAGTTATTTTGTTTGTTTCTACTTACCTATTCATGTGTTATGAATAAATATGTTACTTGTCTTATATTTTTATTTCTTTTTTTGAAATCTTAGCCTACACACATATTTGATTTTGTTTGTACAATCACATATTGGTCTTGAAGCTTTAAATTTATATATATGCTGCAGTTTTTCCTATGATAGTTTACAAACTTGAAGATTTATTTGTTTCTAGTTTAATTGTTGTCTTGTTATTATATTTTTTAAATGTATGTGAATGTTATTTCTTTTGTTTTGTTGTTTGAAATCTAAATGAATTTAATAGTTGTTATGTTATTAAATTTAGCCATTGTACTTACTTTATATTTTTCCCAATTTATCTTATAGTCTTGTATTTTTTATTTATTAACATTATTTAAAAGCAACACATTTATCAATTTGAAATGATTTATAAAAAAAATATCTTTTTATTATAAACTGCTTATTTTATAATATATATTAAAGTATCGTTTGACAAAATTGCATTAAAACTCATATATAATTTTAAATCCATATTTTTATCAAGCTATACTAAAAAGAAAAGAAAACAAATCTTTTTGTTAATAAATTTAAATCTAAACTTAAGTTAAAATAAGTTTCAAACTATTTAAGCATTTATCCTATGTATTTAAAATAACATATTTATTTATTTAATTAGCTTTGAAAAGTTTATATTAAATAAATCATAATTTCCAATTCACTAAAACGTATATTAGAATTTGAAACATAATTTATTAGTTAAACTTTAAAACAAAGCTCGACTATTTACAATGTATACAAATATATACATTTATAAATAGAAATCAATCAGTTAATTTTTAACAGATAAAATTTACCAATTAAATATTTATTAAAATAAAAGTATCAATTCAGATCTAATTAACAAAGATATATCAAATCAATTTAATTTTTAATGCAGATTATTAAATTGATATTGCTCGGAAATTCCGGGTTATCACATAATTTATCCTATTTTAAAATCAATTTAAAATACACAGAAATAAATATATTTAAACACACTTATCAATTGTGAAAACAATAAACCAATTTATAACCATAATTAAAACATTATATTATTACTACTTGGATAATTATCTTTGAAAATAACAATTTTATCAATTCAAATAATTTAAATAAGAGATTATCAACATTTTAAACTCCTGGAAATTCCGGGATATTACACCCATGGTCGTTTCGTATCGATCAATTCGTGAATGATCGATGCGAAGTGTACTCCTGGAATCGATGCAAAGAGAAATACGAATCGATGGTTATGAGAATGCCATTGCGAAGTTATGGATATGGACGAAGCATATAACATGGATGCAAGTCCACGTCTCCAGGCAAGAAGCGTTCAAAGCAGCGGGGAGTATGGATAGAGCCTTGGGAGTAGCGCCACATCATCGATGCGCACGTGCTTCTAATCGAGTCGAAGAAGATGGATGCGAAAGCATGGATTCGAAATCTGTAGTCCACGAAGAACATCAACTCGTATCGATCGTATCTCCTAAACCCGTGATCCAAATGCAACGAAATTTTCACAGCAGCTTGCATACATGATAAAGAATAATCCTACCAAGTTTCAGCTCGATTAGATCATTTTTTGATGGATACGAAATCATTTCGTATCGATCACATATCGAGTCGAAACTTGGTGGGGTCGGTCGCGTGTGCCCACTCACGTGCCAGAAGAAGTATCCCGAAGTTTGAGTGCGATCTCAGCCTCCTACGTCTATAAATAGCCTCCTGAAGCTTATAGAAAGAGGACCTTTTGGCTATTGGACGTCCAGACTCTGCCGTATTCATATCTACACTTCAATATAACTATTGTACTCGAAATTCTTCATTGCTACTGCTGTAATCATCTATAACCAGCAAGGATAATCAATAAAAGGATAAAACTTTGAAGTGGACGTAGGCCGGAGATAGCCGAACCACTATAAATCCTGTGTTTCTGATTATAATTTCTGAATTGCTATTTTTATTTGCTGAGATCTGATATTTGTGCTTGAATATTGTTGATTTGTGTCCATGCACTGGTGCTTTCACGGTATTTGGGGTTTGTGACCAATTTTGGCGCAAACACTTTGGTGCTTTCACTAAGAAGGACTAGCACCCGCTACATCAGATTGAAGTTTGGATTGGAAGAGCGTGAAAAGTTTAGATTTGAAAGACAATGACTCGTCAGACAAGTAGAAGACAAAGGGCTAAGAGAAGCCAACAAGAAGGAAGTCAAGAAGCATCCTCCGGAGTTGGGGAGGGACAAATTTCTATCTACATCACTAGGGATGAAATAGAAGCTATGGAGAATTCGTTGCAAGAGAGGTTGTTGAAAAGTCAACAGGATATAATGCAGACTTTCTTCGAACAGATGAGGGCTGCAGGGATGCAAAACTTAGGACCAGCTACCGCGAATGCGAATGTGGAACAAGGAAATAGGGTTATGGAACCCAATGGAGGACAGGATACAGAACAAGAAGGCAATCAATGAGGGGTTGGGGGCAGGCCCATAGGATCCAATGCAGGAGGACCTTTCGAAAGAGTTCAACAGGTTAGAGCCAACGTTGCTGAGCCACGTGAAGAATATGTGCCGGAGTTCCCTCGGGGGCATGGCGGGCAACCCCAGACAGAAAATACTACATTAGTGGAGATCATTAGAAAAACCATGCGTAGAGGCCTAACCAATAGAAACTTGGAAGGAGTGAACAGGAGTCCGTTCGCTCGGGAAATAAGGATAGCTCAAAATCCGCCTAAGTTTAAGTTACCTAGCGTGGAAGTATATGATGGCAAGGCAGACCCAACCGATCACTTGATGAGATACACCAGACACATGGAAGTGCTAGGGGCATCGGAGGAAGTGATGGCCCAATGCTTCCCTTTGTACTTGACGGACTTAGCTGTAATGTGGTTTAGGCACCTGGAAGAAGGATCTATCAGGACTTGGAGGGAGTTGGTGGATAGGTTTTTGGGGCAATTTCGGGTACATATTAAGAGACCAAAGAACGTAATGACATTAACGTCGGTAAAGCAAAGGACTGATGAATCGCTTAGACCTTTTCTAACTCGATTCAATGCGGTAGTTGCTTCGGTGGATCGGCCGGATCAATCGATGGTTTTAATGGCGGTAGTGTCAGGAGTCCGGGAGGATTCGGACTTTAAGGTATCTTTAATACGAGACCCACCACTGGATCTCAGGGAATTCTTTCACGAGGAAGAGGGGTTCCTCCGACAAGAGGATGCATGTGCAGATTTAAAATTGAAGGAAGTGAATGCAACTGAGGGTGGAGAACCATCCAGTAGAGGTTTGGATAAGGATAAAGGAAGGAGGAAGCTGGATGACGATCCAGGAAATGCTAGAAAGCGAAGGAAGGATCCAATGTTTTCCACATACACAGGATTAAACGAAACATTGGAGCGGATATACATGGAAACCAGGAATCGACTCCCTTACCGGAGGCCGGCCAGGAGAGAACCATCCGAACGAGAGAGGGCATCAGGAAGGCACTGTCTCTTCCACGATTTGGACGGTCATGATACCAACAGCTGCAGACACTTAAAGGACATAATTGAGGAACATGTCAGAAATGGACAACTGAGGCAGTATGTTGGAGCATGGAATGCAGCGGTGGAGCATGAGCAACCACCGTCTACCTTACACCATGACGATGTGAGGCCCAGGAATGATGGTCGATTGATTATCAGTTGACTTGGATGATATGAAATAAGTAACAAGCTACTGGCAAACGGCAAAGTCATTTACAATGTATGGGGACGGAGATAGCCCCTAGGCATGCTCTGAATGATGATAAACCGCGGTGCTATGGTTTGTGAAATTTGTCTTTTGCTTTCGGACTGGACACTGATTTTTCTAGTTTGGTTTTGGAGTTTGGATTGAAATCCTGGTTTTGTTTGCTTTCTGATTTGGATTTTCGCTGTTTTGGAGTTTGGATTGAACTCCTGGTTTTGCTTGCTTTCTGGTTTGGATTTTCCTTTGGATGATTGTTTTCGGTTTTGGATGCTGGTTTGGATTTCTGATTTTTTTGGTTTGGTTTGGATTTTGGATTGGATTTTGACTGGGTTTTTGTCTGGTTTTCGATAAACGGTCGTCGGGCATGGATTATGCTTGGCAAGGGATGAGTCGCTTTGCCCGAACATGGTAAATTGACTCATTCAGGTCGTCGAGTATGGACTATGCTCGACAAGGGTCCGGAGAGACCAGGATTCAGCCTAGGACTTAGGCCCTGTATTATCAATTGTTATTTTCAGGTCGCTGAGTATGGACTATGCTCAGCAAGGATCCGGAGTGACCAGGATTCGGCCTAGGACTTAGGCCCTATATTATCGATTATTGTTTCAGTTCGTTGAGTATGGACTATGCTCAACAAGGGTCCGGAGAGACCAGGATTCAGCTTAGGACTTATGCCATGGCATTGTACAACGTCCAGGGACACTGGACCACGGCCGTCAAGTGTGGATTGCGCTTGGCAAGAACCCAGAGAGGTTAGCTCAACGTCCAGGGACATTGGACCACGGTCGTCAGGTGTGGATTGCGCTTGGCAAGAGCTCGGAGAGGTTATGGATTTGGATATCGACTCGGAGAGGTCCTGGATTCGGTTATTGGCTATTGGATAAGGATGAATTAGGAATCGGTTGTCGAGTTTGGATGGATATGGAATTGGGTAAGGCTTTGGGGATTGGATTTGGAATTGGGCGTCGACTCGGAGCAGTCGAGGATGATATACTCTGGCGATATGGTTATGGACTTCGGATATCGGATTCAAAACTATTCAAAACACGCCTTCTTATCACAAGCAATGTTTTGGGGGGCAAATGTTATCCCACCTTTTGGTCGAGGCTGGAATATCAACAAATTGGCAAGGAATGATGGATATTGAGATTGGAGATCGATTGGAATCAAGGCTACAATCGATGTTGTCAAAATTTGGTTGAGCTTCGATTGGGACGGAATCGATTGGAGAAGATGATGAGGACTAGGAGAGGCTATGTTCAAATTTCAGGTTAATCGGAGTTCGCATGAAGGAGATATGATCGATGCAAGGTAGGAAGAGCATGCTGTTCGTATCCATCGGCGCACAGGAATGGTTCGTATCGATACATTTCGTATCGATTAGGTAGTTGGTGTTTCGTATCGTTTGGATTGGCAGAAGTTCAACTCGATGGGGTTCGCATCAATCAGGTTTTGGTTCGACTCGATGGTTTCGTATCGGTCAGGATGGAAAGAAGTGGCATGTCTCGAATTGATACTCTCGTATCGATAGCAGAAGGATTTGGCACTTTCGTATCCATCAGGTAAAGCTTTCTGCGTATCCATCCGGTAAGGTCACGCTCGTATCCATCCTAAGGATGAGCTTCGTATCCATCCTCCGCTCCATCACAACCACTTCGTATCGATAACCCCCAGGGTCGTTTCGTATCGATCAATTCGTGAATGATCGATGAGAAGTGTACTCCTGGAATCGATGCAAAGAGAAACATGAATCGATGGGCACGAGCATGCTGTTGCGAAGTTATGGATATGGACGAAGCATAAAACATGGATGCAAGTCCACGTCTCCAGGAAAGAAGCGGTTAAAGCGGCGGGGAGTATGGATCGAGCCTTGGGAGTAGCGCCACATCATCGATGCACACGTGCTTCTAATCGAGTCGAAGATGATGGATGCGAAAGCATGGATTCGAAATCTGCAGTCCACAAAGAACATCAGCTCGTATCGATCGTATCTCCTAAACCCCTGATCCAAATGCAACGAAATTTTCACAGCAGCTTGCATACATGATAAAGAACAATTCTGCCAAGCTTCAGCACGATTGGATCATTTTTTAATGGATACGAAATCATTTCGTATCGATCACAGATCGAGTCGAAACTTGGTGGGGTCGGTCTCGTGGGCCCACTCACGTGCCAGAAGAAGTCTCCCGAAGTTTGAGCGCGATCTCAGCCTCCTACGCCTATAAATAGCCTCCTGAAGCCTACAGAAAGAGGACCTTTTGGCTATTGGACGTCCAGACTCTCCCGGATTCATTTCTACACTTCAATATAACTATTGTACTCGAAATTCTTCATTGCTACTGCTGTAGTCATCTGTAACCAGCAAGGATAATCAATAAAAGGGTAAAACTTTGAAGTGGACATAGGCCGGAGATAGCCGAACCACTATAAATCTTGTGTTTCTGATTATAATTTCTGAATTGTTGTTTTTATTTGCTGAGATCTGATATTTGTGCTTGAATATTGTTGATTTGTGTCCATACACTGGTGCTTTCACGGTATTTAGGGTTTGTAATCAATTTTTGCGCAAACAGATCATATGATGTTCGACCATGCTTAAACACCTTTTATATCAT
The DNA here is from genome assembly GCA_030765085.1 of Allium cepa. Lineage (NCBI taxonomy): Eukaryota > Viridiplantae > Streptophyta > Magnoliopsida > Asparagales > Amaryllidaceae > Allium > Allium cepa. Next base: position 198,817,231 of record CM060946.1, read on the forward strand.
CTGTTACTGTTATATAATGCTATTCTGTTATTTATATCAGTTTATCACACTGCAAGTTCCCTTTATATTAGACTCACTATGGGTTGAAATGATACATAGCCGAACGGGCTTTAGAATTGGGGAGAATCATTATGGGCTAAAATGATAGGCCTGAATGATTTTCAATTATTTCATTTTACTTGGGATTGCGGGTTTGAAATGATAAAATTCGGGTTTTCTTTGTAAATTACGGATTGAATGATATATTATCCGTATCACTTTACCTAGGCTAGAAAATTTAATACAGAACCGTGGTTAATATAAGTTTTTCTACAAAAATTAAAATGTTTTAAAAATGTAGATATTATAATATTTTGATTTAAATTTAATTAAAAATGATTTTTGTAAAGTATTATTGATTTTCTGAAAATTTATAAGTGAAATAAATTAATGGTAAAGTTAAAATGTTTTATTTGTTTTAAATTTGAATACAATTTAAATTTGAATTTATTTTATTTTGAAATTATTTTAAATTTTTTTTATTTTTAATATTTCATTTATAAATATCTTTAAAGTGATAATAATTTTTTTTCAAATTTATTGCATTTATTTTCTATTTTTAAAGGCTAGTTCCATTTTTCTGCTATTTTCTTCATTTAGTTGTATCTAATTAAAATTTATTTATTCATTTTTATGCATGCATTTATTTTTATGTTTTTATTTTTGTTTATAAATATTTTTTAGGTACATAAAATTTTTCCAAATTTATTGCATTTATTTTCATATTTTTAAGCCTAGTTTCCAATTTTTGCTATTTTTCATAATTTAATTATATTTAATTAATATTTATTTATTTATTTTTGTTTATTTACTATATTTTCATGTTTTTATCTATATTTATACATAGTTTTCAGGTATTTAAAATTTCAAAAGAAAATATGGAAACATGATGAGTTTTTGACTTTCGTTATACTTAGGCTTTTTGTATTCTTGCATTTGCATTTCAACCAACACCTCTTCAATTTTGTTGCCATAACTCCATACTTTCAGCCGACCACTCCATTTCATTTCACGCATAAGAAAAACTTCTCAACTCACAAAAACTTTCGCCCTCATCCTGTACAAAAATTTTGGTAAAAACTTCTTCTTTCTTTTCACTTTTTATTGTTTTTTTGTTGTAAATTTGAACTTGCCTTCATCTCTTTGGTTCGGCCTGCCACCTCCATCACCTTGGCTGCCTCCACCACAACCACAAACAGGCACTACCACCTCCTCTCCATTGGAATTCCTGAGCCGAGCCATCCTATGTTGAAGATCCACCTAAAAATGAACAAAAACTCCATTTAAGACACCATAGCCGAGCCCATCAATGTTCCACCACCTCAAACTCCCCTTGGCCGCCACCTACATCACCACCACCAGCCTGTAGTTGACCTATGACCCTCTACCACATCAACCCTGACCCACCTGAAGCCATGGCTGTGCCTATCTTTGCTTTGGCCGAGCCCATTGTTGCATGAAATCTTTATTGTGTTGCCTTTGTGTTGTAGCTTCATGCACACATACCTTTGCACCATCATCTAATCCATGCTAGTCCGACCCTATGAACCCAAAACCAGATCCAAACCCACTCCTTAGCCGCGTGTTTCTGACCTATAGCTAAAACATAGGTGGTTGAAAGCAAGTGCAAAAGCTTTTAGCTTTGTTTTATGCATTTATTTCTAATATTGTTTTATTATATTTGGGTTGAAAACTTATGTTGTTTATATTGTTTTGTTTGAATGTGTTCAAGGCAATTAGCTTTGTCTCTCTCACAATCAAATCATTATCGTGCTTTCGATGCCTCTGAAGATCTTTGTTGTGTGCTTTGGTTGTTGTCTTCAGCTTATGCCAGTGAGTTATTCTAACCAGACAGTTTTATACTTATATGACTAGTAAACCGATCACATTTGAATCTATAAAATGCATCACCATGTTACACTTGCTATGTTATGATCATATGATATACATCCATGCTTAAACACCTGTTATATCATCTGCTACTATTATATAACGCTATTCTGTTATTTATATCAATTTATCACACTGCAAGTTCCCTTTAGATTAGAATCACTATGGGTTGAAATGATACATACCCGAACGGACTTTAGAATAGGGGAAAATCGTTATGGACTGAAATGATAGGCTTGAACGATTTTCAATTATTTCATTTTACTTGGGACTGCGGGTTTGAAATGATAAAACTCGGGTTTTCTTTGTAAATTACGGATTGAAATGATATATTATCCATATCACTTTACCTAGGCTAGAAAATTTAATACAGACCCGTGGTTAATATAAGTTTTTCTAAAAAAATTGAAATATTTTAGAAATGTAAATATTATAATATTTTGATTTACATTTAATTAAAAATGATTTTTGTAAAGTATTATTGATTTTCTGAAAATTTATAAGTGAAATAAATTAATGGTAAAGTTAGAAAATTTGAAATGTAAGTTATTTTGGAAATTATAATTTAGTGATAAATGGAATTTAAATTAAATATGAAAATATGATAAATTTATGATATTTTGAATTAAAATGAATTTAAAATGATTCTTTAATATATTAATGATTTTTGAATAAAGTTAAAATGTGAAATAAATGAATATTTAAGTTGAATTTTGAAATATAACTTAAATTGGAAATTTGTGAATTTTGTTTAAAAGGGAATTTTAAGTTAAGAAAATAAAATGAAATTAAGTTATATTTTGAAATTTAAACTTAAGTGTTAAGTTAGAAATATAATTATAAAGAATTGAAATTGAATGTGTGAATTTAATATGTGAATTATTATTAAATATTGATTTTTGAATGGAGGGTTAACTTTATAAAATCATGAATATAGGGGTAATTAAATGAGTGCTTTAAAAGTGAAAATATATGATTTTGTAAGTTTAAAATGATTTATATAAAAATTTAATTGTTTGTGAAATTATATTGAATATTTGAACTTTAATTAACAGCATTTTTGAAACGCTATTATTTCTAATGTAAAGGGTATTACAACATTTGTAAATGTTGTAGTCGATATAAATGAACTAAAAGGCTAAATTGAATTAAAGGATATTATAGCACTTTGTAAGTGCTATAATTTTTGAATTTAACTAAGGTTTTATTTGAACTAATGTAACCCTATTACAGCATTTTAAATGCTGTCTTTTGTTAAATTGAACTGTTTTGAAAGTAACTTTCTGTAGCATTTTCCAAATGCTGCGAAAGGTGAATTTTCGTTGTTTTGATAAGTTTAAGTGAAAAGATGAACTTTGAAAGAATAAAATTTTGGAAATTTAATAATTTAATTATTATATATAATAACTTCATTTTAATGATTTAAATGAAGTAATTCGATTTGAAATATAAACCATTTTGAAATATGAATTGAAATGGTATTTTAAATTTGAATAAAATGAATGTGGTTTTGAAATGATATGATAAGTTGGATATTTTGAAATGGATTTGAAATGATATTGAATTGTTAAATGATATTTGATTTTTGAAATATAAATACCATTTTTAAATTATATCCGCGGGTTATAATAATGATTGGTTGTTAAAGAGACCAGGATCGGATATGGACATACTCTCTGTCGATACCGAAAACAACTTTAACAACCGTGTACGCGGTGGAGATTCCAGAATGAAGTAGTATGGTGGCGACATTCCTGAGATACATTACATGGACCTGACTCCTGTGAGTTAGCTTAAGGTGGTTAAAACAGGAGCGATGTCGGGCCAAAAGAGGTAGCACCTCTGGCCGGACACACTTCTTCGATACCATTCTATTACTGTTGTGATTGATTGGGTGCACCTCTTGATTTTGGAGTGTTGTTCGGGGTGGGCATAGTGGCTGCTACGTTACCGCCAGCCCGTGTGCGTAATTGGTATATCTACCCTGGCATTGCCTTGTGTGCCGTGTCACTTACCATTCCGAGCCTTTACTACGAGTTTGTTTTCTCCCGTAGCCCGTGTGGTATCCTCTGATAGTCTCCTGATCTAGAGATATCATAATATTGGATGGACTACTGGGACTATTATGTGTGAAGGATGATATGGGTAAGCCCGGAATGCTATTTTAAAGTAAGTTTACTTTACTGTAGACATTATTATAATAGCGCAATATTACTACATAGTAAATAGTTTAACGGATCCTTAGAGGATGGGCGGTCCCAGGCATCCTTTAAATTATTTGTACCTTATTATAGTTCACTTGAGTTGGTTTACATTATATAAGTATATATTGTCCTGACTCGAGTGTTTTGTGTTTTTTTTGCTTTACGCTCGGGTCAGCCTGAGTATTCACAACTTTGGATTCTCTTTCTGGAGCTGGTCTTCGCTGGAGATTCTACTTATATATCTGTTCCTGTTTTAGCTGTTCTAGTTTATCTCATGTATTAGTGAACTTTTATGTATTGGGATTTCTATTATGTTGTTTCGGACTGTTATTATGTATTTCGTTTGAGACTCTGTTATAGTAGCTTCATGAACTACTATGTTATTTATATTCCGCTGTGAGTTATTCTGATTGTTTTGTGTCTGTGATTCTGTGTATTTGATTTCATTTACTCCAAATTTATTTACAATATGTTATTTTGCATCATTCAAGTCCGACATGTGTGGATTATTGTCGATTTGAATGGTATGAAATACTGGGTCGTCACACCAAATTGGAATGGTTTTCACTTGTTTGGGTCTATACCAACAAATATTGTGATTGTGTCCATATTTTCCAAAAATTGGGCACTTGAATTTGACTTGATTAATTTTGCTTCTATCAAGTTTAGATTGATTATATCCAAGTCCTTGTCTATCTGTATTAACGGTTTGTTTCCCTAATAGCATTTTCAACGATCTTTCACTTTTGGAAAATTTTCCTAAATTCGTTGACAGTTGTTGGACTTATGTTTTTAGTGATATGTTTTCATGCAATAATTGAATGCATCTTTTAGTAGAATTTTCTCTTTTAGTATTTTCACTCATTTTCAAATCAGAATTTCATTCTCAAGCGATTTAATTTTAATTTCTGATTTTTGAATCTCTTCTTGGAATGATGGACACTTATCACGCTTAGAGATCTTACTTTGATATGTTTTAACTAATTGATCAAGTTGTTTATTTAAATCTATCAAAGTATCTCTTAGTGATTCAAGTTTAGCATATTTCTCCCTAAGTCGTTCAAAACAGCCATTTACTTCGTGGAAATATATAAGTAGTTCTGAGTGAGAAAGTTTTGATACCTCGCTTGGCTCATCATCATCGCCATCATTTATATCACGTCGAAAGCACAAATCCGCTTTCTCACTCTCATTGCTGGTGCTTTTATAATCATTATCGCTTTAATTCCACATTGCAGCAAAGCTTCTCCTTTTTGATTTCTTTTCTTGGCCATGTCGATTTCGAGGACAATTAGGCTTGATGTGTCCAAGTTTATTGCACATGTGACAAATGATTTCTTGCTCTTCTGGCTTGTCTAGTGCTTTCACTATTCTTCTTTTCAATTTTGTATTTAGAGCTGATTCCCGTATTTGGGATTCCACTTTTTGAAATTCTTCATTAATAGTGCCAGCTTAGCTGCTCCATCATCATCACTTTCAGTTATTCCTTTGGGAGCTATTGATTTCTTTTGAGTATCTCCTCCTTCACGCTCTTCCTTGTTTCATTTCTAGCTCATAAGTGGTAAGATTTCCGATGAGTTCTTCAACTTTGATTTGTTTCAAATCTTTCTATTCTTGGCAGTCGCTTTTGCTTCAAAACTTCGTGGAAGGACTCTGAGAATTTTTTGGACTACTTCCAATTCTGTGTATGATTTTCCAAGAACTTTTGATTTGTTTACGATATTGGAAAGTCGTCCAAACATCTCTTTAACATTCTCACCCTTGGCCATTGTGAAGTTCTCGTATTCGCTACTAAGCATTAGAAGGCGAGATTCCTTGACTTGTGATGTTCCTTCGTGAGTCATTTTAAGTGTGCCTCATATTTCCTGTGCAGTTAGATAATGTGAGACATGACTAAATTCAATATGATCTAATGAAAAAATAATAGAATTCATAGCTTTAGCATTAAAATTCTGTAACTTATTTTCTATATCTGTCCATTGATCAATTGATTTTCCAATTTCATGATTATTTACTATTATAGTTGGTGCTGTATAACCTGTCTCAACTATATTCCAAGCATCAATGGTTTTTCGAAAAAAATTCATTCTATTTTTCTAGTAAGCATATTCACCATTGAACATTAGTGGTCTAACTATGGACTGACCCTCAGCAAAAGCGTTATTGAAAGAAGTCATTTTAAAATTTTAAATTTTAAATCAAAAATTAGTTTTTGAAAACAAAACGAATTTTTTTAAAAAAAAATTGCTTTTATTCCTAGTTTTGATACCACTTGTAGGATCGATTTCACCCTAGAGGAGGGGTGAATAGGGTGATACTATTAATTATGGAAATTACTGTGGAAGTGTATATAAAATATTTTCAATACAGGTATATCAGAATAACAGCAGCATAGATAATAGCAGAATAATAGATGCAGAAATATAACAACACAGAATTTACCCAGCTTGGGCCAAAATCCTGCCTACGTGCTGCCCCCAAGGTTTCTACTAGAAATTAAGCAGTTAGACGCTTAGACACGTAAACTCGTGACCCCCGCTATCAACTAATCTTAACTCTACGCTCAAAACCCTGCCACAACTCAGCCACTGAGTTGCGAATTCTCCAACTACACCACCGCAGTTCGTCCCCTAGTCACACGACTAGAAATTACAATTTTTAAAAGAGAAATTAAAAACACTTTAAAACAATAAAATAAATAAACCCTAATTTTATACACTAAAGCCTTTATATTATTAAAACAAAAACAAGGCCAGCCTCCTTCCTTTGATATTATTCGGCCTGCTTTCTCCTCGTTTGTGAAAAATGGCGGCTCGTCGCTTCTTTCTTGTTCGATTCTCTCTGATGAAATTAGAGCTTGTGAAATTAAGGATGTCGACTTTGATTTCTTGATTGAATAATGGTTTAGTGTCCCTTGCTTTATCAATTAACGATCTCTCTACTTTGTACACGGCTGCCCTAGTTTTTGATCGAGTTCGACTCCTAACTTCGGTATGTAATTTATGTCTTTTGCTTCTTCTGATTTGCTTACTTCAACTCGATCTTGATTCGAGTTGAATGATTATTGTTCTCTACTTAGCTCGAACTCGAATGCCAATTTAGGCCGATGATGAGTGGGTTTATATAGGATTCGAATTCCTATTTTCTCGTTCGTTTGAATTTGTCATTTAATTTATCTTGACCACTGATCTTCGATTGGATGCTTGAGATTATTACTATTTTTTCAATTCGTATACATTTTGTTAGCTTGATTCCTACAGCTTTGAATTACCTTTCTCACCACGGTTTCGATTTTGCTGGCATTTTGTTGACTTCGGTCACATGATATTGATACTGTTCTTCACTCTACTGACTTCGGCTTGTACCTTGATTTACTTGCAGCCTTGACTTTGTTATGCTCTGCATATACTCTCTGATTTTGTTCATTCTGTCACTGCATACATGTATACTTGTATATTTGCGCACGTATATATGTATGTGATGCTTTGTCCACACTGTGTTGATTGAAACTGAAATTGCTTGGTTACTGACACTACTTCATCGATTTGTATATGCAATTGTACTAGTTTACATTAATCTATGTCCACTGTTCCCCGAGTCTGCACTGCATATATATCCATTCATGTGTTTGTTCGCATATAAATTTATGTTTGTTTGAGCTTTGCCTCTATTTGCTTGATGTCTAAATGTTGTCTGGTTAGCTTGTCACTGTGTTGCATTGAACTCTGTTTACATGTGCATTAAGTTAGCTCTGAATCAATATCATATATGTGAGTGCACTAGTATTTCATGGTTGTTGTTGCCACTCAATGTGGTAGCTGGACTTGATACTGTGTTGTTCTTGTTTCGAATTGGTGCACTTGAAATCATTTGTTGAGGCTCCTGAACTAATGGATTATAGTATAATGTAGTGACTGGTCTTCAAGTTGAATTGAAGACTTGAGTCTATTGTACTTCGTGTTAGCATTAACTTGTCTCGAATGCTCATTACTATATCACCATATAATTTGAAGCCGCCACTGTTGCCTTGCACTTGTTTATTTTCATACTATATCAATCCTTGGTTGTTTTTCTTTGTGGAATTATATTTAGTTTGGACATTTGATTCATGGTAGTTCAATGCATTTGTTTGTGTATATTGTCACTGCATTTGGTTAAGACTTGGTCTTGCATTCCACGGGCCACTGAGTTCATATGCATTTTGCTGTTATTTGTTAGTTTTTCTTTGTCGACACTTGCTGTTGGTCTTTGGTGCACTTGCTCATCTCTGTTGATTACCATTTTGAACTACTGCACTATGTGGTTGTATTCGAGATGAGTTGTTTTATGGTTTGTTACTGAGTTGAATCCAGCTTATAGCTCGGGTTTGACCTTGTGCTGATATTGTGATTTAATTTTTATTGCACTTGAGTTGAACCCGGCTTTTGATTTGGGTTTGACCTTGTGCTCACATGTTCCTTTAATTTTATCAAGTGTATATATCGGTGTGCATGGCCTTATGGCATGTATAGTGATACACTATGCATGTCATAAGCTGTTCATGTGTGATAAATTCAAATTTAAATGATGACCAACGACCCAAATAACTGAGGAAAATTATATTTTCAAAATACATTTTATTTCACACATTAAAAATATTTTCTTTTCAATTTTGCTGCGTCATGTATATTTTTACAGATTGCTCAAATGCTGGATTCAATCTGGAATGGAGTTGAAGTTAAAATACGGGTGAATGAGTGAAACGTAGTAAGGTGCACATGTAAATGATAATTATGATGTGATTGAAATTGTAATGTAATTGAAATTTATATATATATATATAGTGAGAGCTCAAATTTGTACTATTCAAAATTGTACTAAATATTTGTTTGAATAAAATATCTGTTTGAATTTAAATGCTGTGTTATTTATTTTATTAAGCAAATATTTATTTAATTATGTGAAAAGTAAAATAGTACATTAATAAATACATTTAAATGAATATATATATATGTTTATTATCATCAAACAAAAATTTTATATTCGCATATTCAACATAGGCTAGTATACTTTGATTGATATCTATATATACTCATATTACAGTTTTTTATATTTAAAGATTGGTTTTATATTATAGATTATTCGTTCCTTTATGAGATTCTATGTTATTTAGTTTCTTCTTGTCTTCTTTCTTCTTTCTTTCCCATAACTATCCGCCTTTTCGCTCAATTTGAGTGAGTCATTTGTGGTTTATTGGCCGTTTAAACTACATGGAAAAGTGGATTATTACAACGTGGTATCGGAATTTAGGTTGAGCAAACATCTAGGCTTTGGTGGGGTTGACTCACTTGAGATAGGGTAAGTGAGACCCTAGGATGAGTTTGAAAGTGTGTATATATAAGTGTGCGTATTTGTTAATGGTATAAAACCATTTTGTATTGTATTATTTGATCTAATGCATGGCTTAAGAATTCTGATCGATGCGTTTGGCCAACATTATCGATAGAGATTTCCTAAACACTTGAACAAGACCAATAGACACAGTATTGAAAATGGGTAAATAAAATAATTTTACCTAAGAGTATATTATTTATATAAGAATTGTTTTTCAAAAATTTAATATAGTTATTCTTGGTTGTGCTTGGTTTATAGAAGTAATAATATTCCATCATTATCATCTAGGATTTGATCGATCATGCTTTCCTATTTCTGAGCATTGACTATTGTCGGTTAATTTATCTAGAATCTTCCATTTGAAACTTGGTTTGATAGATAGGAATTTTGTGAACATTGAAATGAATACCTTGTGAACTAAGTTTCACAATTTGATTATAAGGCATTCATTGTCAATGCTAGGTTAAAATTTGATTTTATTTAAAGGTGATTTGATAAAATTAGGTTTTAATAAATGTTGTTTTATTAAAAGGAATTTGGAATATTTTGAAACAACATTTTGGAAATAATTGAATATAATAGTTGGTTGTATTAAATTGGGGTTTGTAAAAGATGTGTACTAAAAGAAAACTCAAATATTTTTGACATAATACATGAAAGAATGATTTATATAAGCTAGAACATTGTCGGGATATATATATTTGAGGAATTATTTCCTTTAAAAGGGGATATTTTATAACTTTGATTTATAATATGTATATATACACACACACAAGGATTTTCCAGGAGATATAAGCACTGAACTCACTTTAGTCGCTGGAAAATAGTTTCAGCGATAATTGCGACGTCGTAGGTGTGCATTTTCGAGCTTTTAAGTGAGAAATTATTACTAGTAGGATCTTGATATTTAATTGTTTTGTTAAAAAAAATTTGATTTGATTCCAAAGTATGATTTGATTTACCCTAGAGTAAATATGTACATTATCAAATAAAACTATTTGTAGGGAAAAGAAATAATACTTTTATTTGAGATGGTTTTAAAGTATGTATGATTTTTGAAATGGTAATAATAGTTTTCTTAAGAGGGCTTTTGGTATGTCAATATTTTGGAAATAGTTTTCTTAGAAATATATTTAAGTATAAATATTTTAGGAAATAGTGGCAATATTTTACTTAAAAACATTTTCAAGTACAAATAATTTTGGAAGAGAAAATTATAAAGAGAAATGTGTTTTCTTCGGATTGGTTTGGGAAATAAGTTTCAATTTATTTGTGATGATCATAATAATCTTTAAAGTGACGATCAAATGTTGCTTAGGCGAATGACATTGGCCACTTAGTAAATTGTTCCCTTTGTCATTATATAATAGAGGCGGGTTTGGATCCGGATGAAACCAAAGTAAGTTGGAAATTTATGGTTTGATGAAAACTATTTATTTGGAAATATATTTAGTATTGTTTCAAAATGGGTTTGAAAAAGAAAGAAGTGGTTTTAAGTTAACTAGTGCGAGTGGCTCAGATATAACTAAAAATGGGTAAGAGATAAGTTCGGATGGGAAACGCTTCTCTTGAGTATTTTCCTTTTAGTAAGGAAGTATATAATACTGTTTTGTAGTACCAAGTTCCTTGTTATAATTTTAGGGTTATTCGACCTATATATGTATTCTATGGATTAAAATATATAAGTATTATTCCAATAATTGTTCTTATTAAAAACCCGGGTGTTTAAATTCTTAAATAAATTGAAAATAAAGTCAGAATCTGATAATGGTGTGTACCCTCGGGATGTAATAGGGTGTTATACCAGTTTTTAAAACTTGAACCGTGATTTATGAAAGCGTTCTCATAAATAATTTAGTGGGAATAGAATGGTATTAGGAATGACCAACTAAATAAGTACGTATAATGGATGTAGATCATTTCTCTTTCTATATAATTTTGACCTAATATTCAAGTATAAGGCTTTGAGGTGTTTCACACTGTTCCAAACAAGGATTTATTATTCGATTTTTGACGGGGAGCACTTGATGAGGGTTCATGATATGGAACTATGGTTTTCAATCAAAGTATATGGCTATGTAAGGGGAACAAAGGTTCGTAATCATGGAGTCTGATCGGAGTCCGCACTAGGAAATCGAGTAAGTAATACTAGTTTGGGAGTGGAGTTATGTATTTGAGCAGTTATTGAATTAGATTTAGTATATCAATGATCTATGATTATTATACGGGCTTATCAATAATATTGGATGTTCATGTGGTGAAATTTTAGGGACAAAATTCTTTTTAAGGGGGAGAGTGTAACGACCCGGAATCTTATCAAATTATTTTTGGAATATTTAATTAGTTTTAAATATTTGATTTGGGGCTCTATTAAAATATAATAAAATCGATGTTCCAAATAACTTCTTGACTTTCAATGATGTTTTTCTAATTTAATTTATATAATTTTCTCATAATTTTCAATTTGGATAATAAATAAATTTTCATTTGACCTATTTTACGGCAAACATGTGCATTTTTGACATTTCACAGAATAAGATAACTTCTCTATTTTATTAATGTTTTGTGATTTTGTAACATTGTTATACGCGATCTTACTATATTTTTTGCCATTCGCAGTTCGTACACGAACGCGACATTATGCGATGGGGTATCCAATATCTTTTAAAAACTAATACACACCAAGTCATACATACATACAATGCACAATGTAGCCTTTTATTTCAACCTTGCCACTATTTTTCTCCACGGCCACCTTTATGCTGCGCTTCCACCTTGCCAGCCACCCTTGTTCCCTTGATTTGATATAAAATGGGTTTTTGTTTTGATTTGAGTATGTAAGTATGTGTATATATGGATATGTTTAGGAAGTAGAGTCTTCTTCTCTTCTTTATTTATTTTCCCGTAAATTTCAAAACCATGAAATAAACTCCTTCCCATCACTTTAAAAATCAAATTCCTCCAATCCATTCGATATTAGCCAAAACTCTCAACTACAGAGTTGTTTGTCACCGAATCTAGTTATTTAAAGTTGATCGAGTTTGACTTCATCAAGAATGGAGCGAGAAATCGTCAAATAACATTAAAAAGGAATAAATGTTCTTAAAGTTCGAAAATTCAAATATATTGATCCGGGTCGAATTGTCCGATGCCGCAAGAAGCATCAAGTTCGTATCGAAGCGTAGTATTGTTGGTAAAGTTTCAGCACGATTTTGTGACGACGATTGAAGTTCATCGATAACTAGGTTCGGATTTGCTTTCGATTCAAGCATCGATTGAAGATTTGGAGATGGCCTTGTGATTGTGGAGGAGAGAGCTTAGGGTGTGAAAATTTGGAGAAGATCAAAGCAAATTATTATCTGGACTTTTGCCACCTGTAGCTCGCAATTTTGGGTCGGCTCGTGGTCGAATTTTGTTACAGTGGGCCGGAGGCCAAAGCGGTTGTGCCATCGAGTCACGCACACAAGAAGGGACATGTGGATGTGTTTGGTTGCATCATTCGTTAAAGAAATCACATGCATGATGTGCACAATGGGTTACTGGAAACGATGAGAGAGAGATTTGGGGTAGAAAGCACTATAGGTAAGGGTTGCGGATTCATGGGCTTTGGGTCGCAATATTAGACAGCGATAAATGTTTTAATTTTTAAATTAGTATATATTATGTTCAAGTCAGGCTAACTTTCTCATTTGTGATCCATTTTGCTCACGGGTTTTTGTATTAGACTCATATGGACGTGCGCAATGTTGCAGTGTAACTTATTGATAGCTTTGGACAAGTATATATTTATGACATATTAAAAAGCACTGAATTTAAGTTACGTTTTCTTAATTAATAACGTCATTTAAATTTATATATGTGACGACCCGGAATTTTGGGCAATATCAATTTAATAATCTATATTAATAATTAAATTGATTTGATAATTTTCCTTTATAATTTTGATTTAAATTGGTAAATTTAATCTTTTATGGTTAATAAATATTTAATCTGGTAATATTGATCAATATCTTTTTAACAATTTAAAATTGATAAGAATTATTTTTCAAAGCTAATAAAATTTTATTCTATTTATAATATATATTTGGTATATATATTGTGAGTAGAAAACCTTTTCTTCAAAATAAAAGATAAATTTTCAAATTGTAATATATATGTATGTATATTTTGGAGTTGTTTTGAAATTTAATATAATCTATTGATAATTCATATATGTATGAATATATTGCAATCTGAAGCTTTGTTTTAAAATTAATATTTTTTCAAAAGTTAATTTAAGATTAATTCAATTATTTTCAAAGTATAAAATAATTTATTTATTTGTGATAGTTTAAATAATAATTAATCAAAGTTTTATTTTGTTTTCTTTAAAATGCTTAAATTAAAATGGTTATAAATATATGTATAAAGTTATAAATAAACTTTCTTTTAAAAATGATCTCCTAAATTAGAATAATTTGTAAATGTAAATAAATAAATTTACTAAATTCACATTTTATATAAATATAAATACAAATTCATATTTTCAGTTTAAAAGAAAACATATAATACATTTATTTGTTTTAAAACATAAGCTATTATAAACAAATGTTTACAAGATTTCATACTTATATATTTAAATTTAAAAGTTTATTTACATAAAAACATTTCATATGTATACAAATATTTCATAAATGCATACATAACTTAAATAATTTAATTAAATGGAGTTAACACTTGTAAATCAAAGATGAAACATCTTTAACACTTGTAAGCTAAAATAAATGTGTGATGACATTTGTTCAAATTAATGAACAAGTGGCCTTCATTTTTCTTTTGTTTGGAATTTAAACATATAAAGAAATTTGTTTTCCTCTTTCAAATTCCAAACCTTCTTCTTATCAATTTCTTTTCTCCCTTCATTCCTTTAAAAATTAAAGAGCAAACCAGAAAACTATTCTTCAACCTGAAATTTAAAAACCCAAAAGCAAAAGTAAATCTGAATTCAAAATTGAAAACCTGCAATTCAAAGGGAAGTTCAGATCAGTTTCAACTTTTAAAACATCAATTTGAAGCATGTAGAGGGTTTTCATCAGCAAAGCAAATCAAAGCATTTTTTTCCAGATTATATGTTCAAGGCCTGGGAAATTTCAAAGCCTGGAAAAAGATTTAAACCTGCTATGCTCTCTATAAAATGTGAGTAAATTCTTTTAGAAACAGTTTTTAGTAAATCTGTGGTTGATTTTTGATGCATGTGTTGAATTGTGCTGTGATGGTGAATATACGTTTACATGAAATATTGTTATGTATGCATATTAATGGTATGGAGTATCTGATTATATAAGTGTCTGTAAAATTTCATCTCTGTTTATTTACAGAAGTTTTTTTTTCTTAAGAAAAATTCAGAAATCTTCCAATCTAAACTATATTAGATCTTAGCATATGAACGAAAGTATTAAATTAATGTATGATGGTAATTTTAAAATAGTTTCTGAAATTTTTAATTTACAAATAATTTTTAAAAATGGGAAACACAGTGAAATACTGTTGCATGTCAAAAGTCAACAAAATTAATTTCTATTTTGGATCTCATGAATGAATTAGTGGTTAAAAATTATGATTTTTAATATACATATCATAATTTTTAGTTTGGTAATTCATGTGCATTCTGGGTTTTTTCGAATTGGGTGTTTTGGACGATTGCCGATGAACAGCATGGCGGAGTTGATCAATTTTTGGTTGGGAGGTGGTTTGATTGATGGCGAGTATAGGAAAAATACTATTGAATTTTTCATAAGGCCGAATTGAGCAGATTCGATCGAAGTAGGGTTTTGTTTCCTGTGTCTGAAGGCGACGCATCAGTGGGTTTTGCGGCGTCGTGGATTGATCGGAGTCGGAAGCGTGGCTTGCAAGAGTAGCTGAAGGTCGAGACAAAGGTGCGGTGTGGATGGCGAGGCTTCTCGAGGCCTGAGGCATCGGAACGGTGAAGATTACTAGCCATGGTGGTTCCAGTAGGGTCGACTTTTAGCTCGATTTTGTTTCATTGGATTTTCGTTCGATCTGGGTTAGCGTTTGAGTTCGTATGGGTTCAGATGGTCAACGAGCACTATCGTGATGCTCGCCAAAGGTCGACGGCGTTGGTGCAAGTGCACCGTGTGCACGTCGAATCTGGGAGGAGGGGTTTCATTGGAGGCTCGGGTTTTGTCTCATGCGTTTGGAAATTCAACTCGAAGTAGATGGTTCTGGGTTTTGCTTCGGGGCAGGCTCGTATAATTTGGGGTTCGAACTCAAGTATTTAGGGTCGTTTGATTTTCTGGTTAGTACTGTAAAGATACTAAGTTTACAGATTTAAACATGCTGTTTGAATAAAATCAAGCCTAAGTTTTTTTCAAAAGAAAATAAATATTGTTATCCCATTTTTTGGTCAAAACTGGAATATCGACAAGGAATGATGGAGGTCGGGATTTCACTCATGGTTCAAGGATAAAACTCCATTCGGTATCAAGGGTTTAAAGTTACATTCGGTAGTGTAAAGTAAAATCACATCCGGCCTTCCCTTAGTCCATTCGGCACTCCCAAGTGAAGGTCATTCGGCATCCCCCTCTCACCACCGAACCAACTCCACTTCCCCTCCTACCGAACCAAAGCCAGCCTCCACCGGTCCAGAGCCTCACCGGACCGACCAACCATTCTCTCCCACTACCGGTCCACCCACTGCCGGTCCACCATCCATCACCGGACCGGCACTCCTCCTAGCCTACAACTACCGAACCAAGCATAGCCGAACCAGGCTACCACCGAACCAGGCTACCACCGAACCATGCTACCACCGAACCATGCTACCACCATGCTACCACCGATCCAACCTACCACCGAACCCCTATCTCCACTACCTGCTGAATCACCCATGTTACCATTCACCGCCGAACCAGAACGCTGCCAGGTCAGATTGCTTCAGCCCAGGCCCACCAGCAGCTACATACATCCAAGACCTCTGCCCCCAGCCTCACTCTATAAATAGAGGGGCAGGGGTACAACAATGGCAGACAAGTTTGAGAGCTCAAACCTGGAAGGAACTTTCAAACAACTTTCATACACTTGTACTACAAGCTTTGTACTTGTAATCGGATTGGAAAAGGAGAATAACATATAAAGTGGACGTAGGCACACTTTGGCCGAACCACTATAAATCTGTGTGTCTTTTACAGTTTAGCCCCTACTTTTTACGTATTTGCATACACCACCTAAATCAATACGAACAACATAAAATCAACTAATTCATACGACTTGGAGTTGTTTGATCATCTTTTGTGCAAACATATTTGGGTTATTTGCTGAGATCTGTAATTTGTGTTTGAATATCGCTGAATTATATTCATACACTGGTGCTTTCACGACTTTGGGTGTTTGCGGCCATTTTTTACGCAAACATTTTGGTGCTTTCACTGAGAAGAACCAGCTCCCGCTACATCGGATAGAGGTTTAGATTTGGAAGACGATGACTAGGCAAAACAGTAGAAGGCTAAGGGCTGAGAGAAGCCAACAAGGAGGAAGTCAACAAGCATCCTCCGGAGGTGAGGAAGGACCGGCTTCGATCTACATAACCCGGGATGAAATGGAAGCCATAACAAATTCACTGCAAGAGAGGTTGCTGAAAAGTCAACAGGAAATGATGCAAACTTTCTTGGAGCAAATGAGAGCTGCAGGGATGCAGAATTTAGGAGCAGCTACAACGGCTATGGATGCAGGACAAGAAGCTAGGGTTATGGAACCCAACGAAGGACAAGATACGGAGCCAGGTAGCAATCAACAAGGGCTTGGGGGCAGGCCCACGGGATTCAACACAGGAGAACCTTTGGAAGGAGTTCAACAGGCTAGAACCAACGTTGCTGCTAACGAGCCACACGAAGAGTATGTACCGGAGTTCCCTCGGGGGCAACCCCCGACAGACAACGGTGGATTGGTAGATATAATCAGGAAGACTGTGCGAGGTGGTTTGACCAACGGAGACTTGGAAGGAGTAAACAGGAGTCCGTTCACTCGGGAAATAAGGATGGCTCAGAACCCACCTAAGTTCAAGCTACCTAGCGTGGAGGTATACAATGGCAAGGAAGACCCTACGGATCACTTGATGAGATACACTAGACACATGGAGGTGCTGGGGGCATCAGAGGAGGTGATGGCCCGATGCTTCCCTTTGTACTTGACGGACTTAGCTGCGATGTGGTTCAGGCAGCTGGAAGAAGGATCTATCGGGACTTGGAGGGAATTGGTGGAAAGGTTTCTGGGACAGTTTCGGGTTCATGTCAAGAGACCGAAGAACGTGATGACATTGACATCGGTAAGGCAAAGGATGGATGAATCGCTTAGAGCTTTTCTAACTCGATTCAGTGCCGCAGTTGCTTCGGTGGATCGGCCCGATCCATCGATGGTTTTAATGGCAGCAGTATCAGGAGTCAGGGAGAACTCGGATTTCAAGGTATCTCTGATACGAGATCCCCCACGGAATCTCGACGAATTCTTTCATGAGGCAGAAAGGTTCCTTCGACAAGAAGATGCGAGTACGGATTTAAAATTGAAAAAGGTTAATGCAGTTGAAGGGGGAGGACCATCCAGCAATGGTTCGGATAAAAACAAAGGAAAAAGGAAGTTGGACGATGATTCTGGAAATGCTAGGAAGCAATGGAAGGATCCAAAGTTTTCCACATACACAGGATTGAACGAAACACTGGAACGGATATACCTGGATACTCGAAATCGCCTTCACTACCGGAGGCCGGCTAGGAGAGAACCAACAGAACGGGAAAGGACATCAGGAAGGCACTGCCTCTTCCATGATTTGGATGGACACGACACCAACAGCTGCAGGCACTTAAAGGACATAATTGAGGAACATGTAAGGAATGGACAACTGCCACAATATGTTGGACCTCGGGATGCAACGGCGAGGCAGGAGCAACTGCCGCCTACCTCAAGCTACGATGGTGGGAGGCCCAGGAATGATGGTCGGTTGATCATCCCTTGACCAGGTTAATATGAAATAAGTAGCAAACTATTGGCAAGCAACCAAGTCATTTACACATGTACGGGGACGGAGATAGCCCCTAGGCATGCTCTGAATGATAATAAATTGCGATGCTGTGGTTTGTGAAATTTATCTTTTGCTTTTGGATTGGACACTGCTTTTCTTTTTGGTTTTCGATTTTGGAGCTTCGATTGAGCTCCTGGTTTTTCTTGCTTTTTGATTTGGATTTTCCTTTGGATGATCGTTTTCGGTTTTGGATGCTGGGTTGGATTTCTGGTTTTCTGGTTTTGGATTCGGATTTTGGATTTGGATTTTGGATTTGGATTTTGGATTTGGATGTTGAATTGGATTTTGATTGGATTTTTATCTGACTTTTGATAAACGGTCGTCAGGTATGGATTATGCCTGACAAGGGGTGAGTCGCTTTGCCCGAACGTGGTAAATTGACTCATTCAGGTCGTCGAGTATGGACTATGCTCGGCAAGGGTCCGGAGTGACCAGGATTCGGCCTAGGACTTAGGCCCTATATTATCAATCGTTATTTTCAGGTCGTTGAGTATGGACTATGCTCGGCAAGGGTCCGGAGAGACCAGGATTCGGCTTAGGACTTAAGCCATGGCATTGTACAGCGCCCAGGGACACTGGGCCAAGGTCGTCAAGTGTGGATTGCGCTTGGCAAGAACCCGGAGAGGTTAGCTCAACGTCCAGGGACACTGGACCAAGATCGTCAAGTGCGAATTGCGCTTGGCAAGAACCCGGAGAGGTTAGCTCAACGTCCAGGGACACTGGACCAAGATCGTCAAGTGCGAATTGCGCTTGGCAAGGACCCGGAGAGGTTAGCTCAACGTCCAGGGACACTGGACCAAGATCGTCAAGTGTGAATTACGCTCGACAAGAACACAAGGAGGCTAGCTTAACGTCCAGGGACACTGGATCACGACCGTCAAGTGTGGATTGCGCTTGGCAAGAGCCCGGAGAGGTTATAAATTTGGATATCGACCCAGAGAGGTCCTGGATTCGGTTGTTGGCTATTGGATAAGGATGGTTTGGGACTCGGTTGTCGAGTTCGGATGGACATGGAATTGGCTCAAGCTTTGGTTGTTGGATTTGGAACTGGATATCGACTCGGAGCAGTCAGGGATGATCTACTCTGGCAATATGGCTATGAACTTTGGATATTGGATTCGGAACTATTCAAAACACGCCTTGTTATCACAAGGCATGTTTTGGGGGGCAAAGTGTTATCCCATTTTTTGGTCAAAACTGGAATATCGACAAGGAATGATGGAGGTCGGGATTTCACTCATGGTTCAAGGATAAAACTCCATTCGGTATCAAGGGTTTAAAGTTACATTCGGTAGTGTAAAGTAAAATCACATCCGGCCTTCCCTTAGTCCATTCGGCACTCCCAAGTGAAGGTCATTCGGCATCCCCCTCTCACCACCGAACCAACTCCACTTCCCCTCCTACCGAACCAAAGCCAGCCTCCACCGGTCCAGAGCCTCACCGGACCGACCAACCATTCTCTCCCACTACCGGTCCACCCACTGCCGGTCCACCATCCATCACCGGACCGGCACTCCTCCTAGCCTACAACTACCGAACCAAGCATAGCCGAACCAGGCTACCACCGAACCAGGCTACCACCGAACCATGCTACCACCGAACCATGCTACCACCATGCTACCACCGATCCAACCTACCACCGAACCCCTATCTCCACTACCTGCTGAATCACCCATGTTACCATTCACCGCCGAACCAGAACGCTGCCAGGTCAGATTGCTTCAGCCCAGGCCCACCAGCAGCTACATACATCCAAGACCTCTGCCCCCAGCCTCACTCTATAAATAGAGGGGCAGGGGTACAACAATGGCAGACAAGTTTGAGAGCTCAAACCTGGAAGGAACTTTCAAACAACTTTCATACACTTGTACTACAAGCTTTGTACTTGTAATCGGATTGGAAAAGGAGAATAACATATAAAGTGGACGTAGGCACACTTTGGCCGAACCACTATAAATCTGTGTGTCTTTTACAGTTTAGCCCCTACTTTTTACGTATTTGCATACACCACCTAAATCAATACGAACAACATAAAATCAACTAATTCATACGACTTGGAGTTGTTTGATCATCTTTTGTGCAAACATATTTGGGTTATTTGCTGAGATCTGTAATTTGTGTTTGAATATCGCTGAATTATATTCATACACTGGTGCTTTCACGACTTTGGGTGTTTGCGGCCATTTTTTACGCAAACAAATATACAAGTTAAAAACTTGTTCGTTTGAAGTAAAAGTTAATCAATCTTTTAAAAAATGTAAAATTGAATTTATTTTTAAATTTAAAATGTTTAAAATGATTTCTTTTGAAGTAACTATCTTAATCAAAATTTTGAATTTTAATTTTAAAAGTAATGTTTTGAATTCGAACATTAAATCAAAGTTAAAAAGTAAATTTATTATTGTTTTGAACTTAAAAATACTTAATTATTATGATTTGTTAATAAGTAAAGAGTTTAATTAAGATGAATGATTTTCTTAATTTATTAAAGATTTTAAAATATAAGAGGTTAACAAATTATTTAATTAATTTTAAATGATTAGTTAATTGTTTGTTTAATCTTAAATAATCACTTAATTTGAATTAATTAAGTGTAATTACTTAAGGAAGTAATTAATGGTTAATCATTGAATATAATTAAGGAAAGAGAAATTACTTATGAAAATAATTAGTGTGTAATTACTTATGGAAGTAATTAGTGGAAAATTACTCATGGGAGTAATTAATGGAAGTGATTAATGGATAATCACATGATGTTATTAATTAAAGGATTAATTAATATAATTAATCTGAAGTTAATTAATTAAAGAGTAATTAATTAATTTAAGAATTAAGGATCATTTAATGATGGGATTCATTACTTGTTAAGGTAATTAAGAGAGTAATCATCTAATGGAAGTAATTAGAAGATAATTACTTACGAAAGTAATTAAGGGTTAATTACTTATTTAATTAAGTAAATTAATTAATGTGATTAATTAATTAATGAATGTGATTAATTTAAGATTAATTACTAAACGTAATTAATTAAAAATTTAAATAATTAAGAAAGTAATTAATTAAGGATTATTAATTTATTTAATTGATTAATAATTACTTAATAAAGTAATTAAAGATTATTAATATAATTAATCAAGATTAACATAATTAATTAAGATAAGTAATTACAAGTTGTTAGTTACTATTTATGATTAATTAAGACTAATTAATGAGATGATTAATTATAAATTAATAATTTAATTAAGGGATTATTAATTAATAAGGATCATTAATTAATATGATTAATGAAATTAATCAAGGGTGATTAATAAAAGTAATTAATTAAAGTATGATTAATTAATTGTAATTAATTGAGGTTTAATGTGATTAATCAGAGTTGATTAATTAATGGAAACAAATGAAGGATCATTAATTATTGTAATTAATGATATTAATTAAGGTTAATTACTGTAGATGGTTAAGGATAATTACTTGAATGTAATTAATGGATAATTAATCAAGGGAGATTAATTAAGGAAGATCGTTAAGAGATGATTAATTTATTTATTGTGATAAATTAAGGAAGTAGGATTAAGATAATCCAAGTGATTAAAGGATAGTAATTAATTTAATTAAAGGTTAATTAAATTGATTAAGAGTTAATCAATTCTGCTTATGGATGATTGATTAATATTGGATGATTGATATTGGATGTTTGAATGATGTTGGATGATTTGAGTGTGATATCTCTGAAATGTGATATGCTGCTTTGTGAGATGATTGGTTGATATGAATTATCTATTGTGATAATGTGATTCATCTATCTGTTATATCATCTTGAATATAAGTTTAAATTGTTTAAAACCCTTAAACAACTTGGACATTAAAATGGTGTTTGGATTCGGTGAGACCGGGATCGGGTTTCCATATTTGGATATCCAAAAACCATATCCAAAATAAACGTTAGGTCGTGAATCGAAGTGGAGTGCAAGTGAAGACTCGAAGTGTAAGAACTATTCGTCAGTATAACTCCGAGGGAGATTCCGTGATGAGTTTGACGGAGATAGTACTTATAGGTTCGAGATGGTGATTTAGAGTGCAAGGGCTATGGTCGTTGACTCTGAGGGTGATTCCAAAATGAGTGCAACGAGATAGTGCCTTCGGTTTCGTTCGAACCCGGAACGAACTTGTATGGATTGAATGCTTTCAGAACATCGTCAGTTGGACGATGACCATTCTAAGATAGATGTGTTCTATAAAGGTAATCGCAGCCTCAAGCCTCATCAACCGGGAATGGCTAAAACAGGGGAGGTGCAGCAAGGCTAGGTGGGTAGCACCCATTTCAGGGTGTGGTCATCCCTGTCTAAAGGTCCCTTTTTATTTCGGCTTAGTGGGTGGTTGGTCGCGCCAACTACGAGGTGTTCTTACTCGGGACTGTTCAGTAAGGAATGGTCCCGGCTTTGTGATGCAGGAGATTGGGAGTAATCCTTGGTACAATGATCTAGGCCATGTACTGTGACGGGCGGTACCCCGGTAGCCCAGCCATTGATGGAAACCCATTCTTCCTACGAGACCCTAAGGTTTTGTTTGTATTACCCACTTTTGTGGCTAGTAGCTGGAATTTAATAATGTAACAATTTCGGCTATTTCTTATTTACTTGAAAACCCTAGACACTATTACAATATCACTGGATTTCCTATCAAATGTTTTGGTTAGCGTAAGGTAAAAACTTTTCTATGTTTATGTGTGGGAAGTCTTACGTGATTCCTTTTCCTTTCAAAGGATTTTCTAAAGTTAAGCAATTTTAACCCGTATACTCATACCAGACCCCTATCTGACCCGAGTGTTTATTTTCTGTTTTATTAAACTCTTGGGTACTCATATTATGTATGAGTAGTTGAGGGATTCAGGTTAGCTTGACGAATTCTAGAGGAGTTTCAGAGCAGGAGGCTTCCACGTGTAGATATATTATGGTTCCGCTGTGTTTGTGTGATATATGTATCTTGTGTACTTGAGTTGTATAGTTAGACAGATGTTTATAACTGTCTATTATGTGTTGTATAAGTTGTGTGCTCTGATGTATATGATACTATGTAATATTTTATGTGATATATTAAATTTCATTCGTTCCGCTGTGCGTCTCTGATGTTGTTGAGTTTCTTCTTTCTTATCTTTTCTTCTTCTATCCCTTTCTTTCTTAATTCATGATGCTTTTTTATGGAGATAGAAAAACTAGTCGTGACAGCTTGGTGTCAGAGCATTAGGTTGAGTGAATACCTAGGCTTTGGAGTGGTGTTTTTCTTGAGCGAGCGTACTTGTAATTTTTTTTACATAACTATATATATATATCTACATCCACCTAATTCTGTTGGGTTATCAGTTCGGGTTTTCCAACATAAGTTTTAGAGGTAGATGGAGCAGTGGTGTGTGTTAACACGACTACCACTAATGGAAGGTCCATATGTTGAGGTTGGAAGTACATTTGTCGAGACTGTAGACCTAATACTGTCTCGAGTGAGATTTGCAGCTTGGAGTAAGGATTTATCTGATATCCAAAGGAAATCTTTTAAAAGATTCGGAGTTCATCTTGGAAGTGTAAGTTTGGATCTGTGGGAAGTGTAGAAGTAAGTGATGGTATCTTGATAACTGCATGGTGAGATGCAGTATCCATGGATATTTTCAAGGATGTTTTCTCTTGAAGCAGTTTTAGAAGTGGTTGAGGAGCAATCTTTACCTGTCGCAGGAAAGATTCGTCTGTGTAGAAGTTATCTGGATCTTTAGCATTGAGGTTGGCTGTTCTGGAGTATGAGACTAAGGTCTATAAGTTGTTTCGCTTCGGCATGGTCTGATTGTCATTCCTTAAGGAGAGCGAGATGTTGATGCTTGGTTTGGAGCCCAAATTTCTTGAGAGGAAGTCTGCCATCTCAAAGGTCTATTGTGTAGTTTGTTGATGGTTTTGGTTTTCGGGGAGCCTTTGGATTAGAAGTCTTTGGTTAGCTGTGGAAGCAGTGCAGCTCGAGTGTTCGATGTGCTGACAAAAAGGTCTTTTGGCTTTGCCGTATCATTGAGGTAGAGTTTGGAAGTGGTAGTGTGGCTCGTTTCTCCGATGGTTCCAGAATTTTTGTGGTTCTTCTTTTGTAGTACGGGCAGATGGTGAATGTTTTCTTGAAGAGTTAACCTTGTTTGGAAAAGCTTAAGGCTGTTCTAATTGGTAAAGAGAGCATAGTTTCTTTGGAATCCGAACTAGGTGGGATCGCAAAAGTGACTTGTGATTAGTTTGGGAATTTTTCTTGGGCAATCTTTTGTTTGAGGCTGAGGGTTCTCATATGGAAGTAGGAGCTACTGAAGTAATCAGAAGGTTGTCTGCATCTGGAGTTGAGCTCCATATTGATTTGGTTTCGATAATGGTGGTTAACTTGGTAATAGGATAATTTTTGGAGAAGGAAGAGTCGGTGTAGCAACTCAGTATTTTTGGAATTTGGATTAGTCAAATCTAGTTTTCGAGTTTGGATTCTGTTATAAGGTTGTGTGACCGAGTCAGATGGGTCATTAAGATTTTATGAATTTGATGAACAAAGTTTTTCCGGATATATTAGATAAGTTTGTACTCGTGTTCATCAATAGTAATCTCATATATTTCAGAATCAGAGTTGTGCAGCAGAAGTGAGGTAGCAGTTGTGCAAGGAAGGAAGCAAGTTCAATTTACTATTACTTGGGAAGTAGAGCTTGTGTTTTGGATTTCGACGAATCTTGGAAGACCTTTCAATTGGATATGATCCAGAAACTGGTTTGCTTTGGTCTAGTTGTTTTTGGAAGCATCAGCATAGGTTGAACTGATCAGGAAGAAGATTGGCAGCCCAGGTTTGTCTGTTAAAGGAGTTTGGAATTCGAAGTTGGAGACTTCATTGTTGTTAAGATTTCTCTGGTTAAGAGAGCAGTAATTGGATGGCTAGTTCTGAGGTATTTGGGATTTCTTATATGTGTTTTGATAGGATAAGTTATTTTGTCTATAAGATGGAATTGCCAGTTTGGATAGCTAGGATTCATTGTATTTCATGTATCTCTGAGGGAGTACGTGTATGATTCATTGTTGGTTGTAGAATCCGTAGTTCTGATGGACGTGGAAGTTGTGCTAGACTTGAGTATGGTCTGATGTTTTGTTCTGATTGATGGATCTAGAGAAGAGAGGAGCTCTGGAGTATGGTGGTGTAGTTAGTTGAGCTTCTGTAGAGCGAGTCTCCCAGTGATTTATACTTAGGAAACTCTAGATAGTGTTTAAAGATCTATCCTGATTTGTGTCAGGATAATTGGTTAGGCTTGTTTGCTTGATTGATTGCTATGGTTGTTAGTTACTGGATGATAGGGATGCTTTGCTGTTTGAAATTAAAAATTTTGCTGGGTTATTAAATAATCTTTGCTTTTAAATTTCGGGGACAAAATTCTGTCAAGGGGGGAGGAATGTGACGACCCGGAATTTTGGGCAATATCAATTTAATAATCTGTTTTAATAATTAAATTGATTTGATAATTTTCCTTTATAATTTTAATTTAAACATGAAATTATTGTCAAGGACAAAATTTCACAGCTTTTTAGCCTCAAGGACAGACCTTCAATATTTTATCCTGAAGGACAACTTTCTGTAGGTATCAGTTTTTAGTTATTAATAGCAGTTTTTAGGTATCAGTTTGTAGTTATCGGTAGCAGTTTTAGGTATCAGTTTTAGCTTGGTAGCAGTTTTGTTGTCCTTATGAATAATTTTGAAAAATATTTGTCCTTATGAATAATTTTTAGAAGAATGTTTGTCCTTGTAGTAAAAATATTGTGGTCGTGTCCTTGAGGCAAAAAATATACAAATTTTTGTCCTTTAAAATAATTCCCCCTAATTTAAATTGGTAAATTTAATCTTTTAAGGTTAATAAATATTTAATCTGGTAATATTGATCAATATCTTTTTAACAATTTAAAATTGATAGGAATTATTTTTCAAAGCTAATAAAATTTTATTCTATTTATAATATATATCTGGTATATATATTGTGAGTAGAAAACCTTTTCTTCGAAATAAAGATAATTTTCAAATTGTAATATATATGTATGTATATTTTGGAGTTGTTTTGAAATTTAATATAATCTATTGATAATTCATATATGTATGAATATATTGCAATCTGAAGCTTTATTTTAAAATTAATATTTTTGCAAAAGTTAATTTAAGATTAATTCAATTATTTTCAAAGTATAAAATAATTTATTTATTTGTGATAGTTTAAATAAGAATTAATCAAAGTTTTATTTTGTTTTCTTTAAAATGCTTAAATTAAAATGGTTATAAATATATATATATATATATATATATATAAAGTTATAAATAAACTTTCTTTTAAAAATAATCTCTTAAATTAGAATAATTTGTAAATGTAAATAAATAAATTTACTAAATTCACATTTTATATAAATATAAATAAAAATTCATATTTTACAATTTAAAAGAAAACATATAATACATTTATTTGTTTTAAAACATAAGCTATTATAAACGAATGTTTACAAGATTTCATATTATATATTTAAATTTAAAAGTTTATTTACATAAAAATATTTCATATGTATATAAATATTTCATAAATGCATATATAACTTAAATAATTTAATTAAATGGAGTTAACACTTGTAAATCAAAGATGAAACATTGTTAACACTTGTAAGCTAAAATAAATGTGTGATGACATTTGTTCAAATTTATGAACAAGTGGCCTTCATTTTTCTTTTGTTTGGAATTTAAAAATATAAAGAAATTTGTTTTCCTCTTTCAAATTCCAAACCTTCTTCTTCTCAATTTCTTTTCTCCCGTCATTCCTTCAAAAATTACAGAGCAAACCAGAAAATTATTCTTCAACCTGAAATTTAAAAACCCAAAAGCAAAAGTAAATCTTAATTCAAAACTGAAAACCTGCAATTCAAAGGGAAGTTCAGATCAATTTCAACTTTTAAAACATCAATTTGAAGCATGTAGAGGGTTTCCATCAGCAAAGCAAATCAAAGCATTTTTTTAGATTATATGTTCAAGGCCTCGAAAATTTCAAAGCCTGGAAAAAGATTTAAACCTGCTCTGATCTCTATAATATGTGAGTAAATTCTTTTAAAAACAGTTTCTAGTAAATCTGTGGTTGAATGTTGATGCATGTGTTGAATTGTGCTGTGATGGTGAATATATGTTTACATGAGATATTGTTATGTATGCATATTAAAGGTATGGAGTATCTGATAATATAAGTGTCTGTAAAATTTCATCTCTGTTTATTTACAGAAGTTTTTCTTTCTTAAGAAAAATTCAGAAATCTTCCAATCTAAACTATATTAGATCTCAGCATATGAATGAAAGTTGTAAATTAATGTATGATGGTAATTTCAAAATAGTTTCTGGAATTTTTAGTTTAAAATAATTTTAAAAAAATGGGAAACACAGTGAAATACTGTTGCATGTCAAAAATCAACAAAATTAATTTCTATTTTGGATCTCATGAATGAATTAGTGGTTAAAAATTATGATTTCTGATATACGTATCATAATTTTTAGTTTGGTAATTCATGTGCATTCTAGGTTCGTTCGAATTGGGTGTTTTGGGCGATTGCCGATGAACGGCATGGCGGGGTTGATCAATTTTTGGTTGGGAGGTGGTTCCATTGATGGCGAGTATAGGAAAAATACTCTTGAATTTTTCTTAAGGCCGAATTGAGCAAATTCGATCGAAGTAGGGTTTTGTTTCCTGTTTTTGAAGGCGACGCATCAGTGGGATTTGCGACATCGTGGATTGATCAGAGTCCGAAGCGTGGCTTGCGAGAGTAGCTGGAGGTTGAGGCGAAGGTGCAGCGTGGATAGCTAGGCTTCTCGAGGTCCGAGGCATCGGAACGGTGAAGATTATTGGCCATGGTGGTTCCAGTAAGATCGAGTTTTAGCTCGATTTTGTTTCGTTGGATTTTCATTCGGTCTAGGTTCGCGTTTGAGTTCGTATGGGTTCAGATGGTCGTCGAGCATTGTCGCGATGCTCGCCAGAGGTCTGTAGCGTTGTGCAAGTGCACCGTGTGCACGTCGAATCTGGGAGGAGGGGTTTCGTTGGAGGCTCGGGTTTGGTCTCGTGCGTTTGGAAATTCGACTCGAAGTAGATGGTTCTGGGTTTTGCTTCGGGGCAGGCTCGTATAATTTGGGGTTTGAACTCGAGTATATAGGGTCGTTTGATTTTCCGGTTAGTACTGTAAAGATACTAAGTTTACAGATTTAAACCTGTTGTTTGAATAAAATCAAGCCTAAGTTTTTTTTCAAAAGAGAATAAATATACAAGTTAAAAACTTGTTCTTTTGAAGTAAAAGTTAATCAATCTTTTAAAAAATGTAAAATTGATTAAAAAATGTAAAATTGAATTTATTTTTAAATTTAAAATGTTTAAAATGATTTCTTTTGAAGTAACTATCTTAATCAAAATTTTGAATTTTAATTTTAAAAGGAATGTTTTGAATTCGATTATTAAATCAAAGTGAAAAGGTAAATTTATTATTGTTTTGAACTTAAAAATACTTGATTATTATGATTTGTTAATAAGTAAAGAGTTTAATTAAGATGAATGATTTTCTTAATTTATTAAAGATTTTAAAATATAAGAGGTTAACTAATTATTTAATTAATTTTAAATGATTAGTTAATTGTTTGTTTAATTTTAAATAATCACTTAATTATGAGTTAATTAGGTGTAATTACTTAATGAAGTAATTAATGGTTAATCATTGAATGTAATTAAGGAAAGAGAAATTACTTATGAAAGTAATTAGTGTGTAATTACTTATGGAAGTAATTAGTGGAAAATTACTCATGGGAGTAATTAATGGAAGTGATTAATGGATAATCACATGATGTTATTAATTAAAGGATTAATTAATATAATTAATCTGAAATTAATTAATTAAAGAGTAATTAATTAATTTAAGAATTGTGGATTATTCAATTATGGGATTAATTACTTGTTAAGGTAATTAAGAGAGTAATCATCTAATGGAAGTAATTAGAAGACAATTACTTATAAAAGTAATTAAGGGTTAATTACTTATTTAATTTAGTAAATTAATTAATGTGATTAATTAATTAATGAATGTGATTAATTTAAGATTAATTACTAAATGTAATTAATTAAAAATGTGTTTAATTAATAAAGTAATTAATTAAGGATTATTAATTTATTTAATTGATTAATAATTACTTAATAATGTAATTAAAGATTATTAATATAATTAATCAAGATTAACATAATTAATTAAGAAGTTAATTAATTAAGATAAGTAATTACAAGTTGTAAATTACCGTTTATGATTAATTAAGACTAATTAATGAGATGATTAATTATAAATTAATTATTTAATTAAGGGATTATTAATTAATAAGGATCATTAATTAATATGATTAATGAAATTAATCAAGGGTGACTAATAAAAGTAACTAATTAAAGTACGATTAATTAATTGTAATTAATTGAGGTTTAATGTGATTAATCATAGTTGATTAATTAATGGAAACAAATGAAGGATCATTAATTATTGTAATTAATGATAGTAATTAAGGTTAATTATTTTATATGGTTAAGGATAATTACTTGAATGTAATTAAAGGATAATTAATCAAGGGAGATTAACTAAGGAAGATCATTAAGAGATGATTAATTTATTTATTGTAATAAATTAAGTAAGCACGATTAAGATAATCCAAGTGATTAAAGGATAGCAATTAATTTAATTAAAGGTTAATTAAATTGATTAAGAGTTAATCAATTCTGCTTATGGATGATTGATTAATATTGGATGATTGATATTGGATGTTTGAATGATGTTGGATGATTTGAGTGTGATATCTCTGAAATGTAATATGCTGCTTTGTGAGATGAATGGTTGATATGAATTATCTATTGTGATAATGTGATTCATCTATCTGTTATATCATCCTGAATATAAGTTTAAATTGTTTAAAACCCTTAAACAACTTGGACATTAAAATGGCGTTTGGATTCGGTGAGACCGGGATCGGGTTTCCATATTTGGATATCCGAAAACCACATCGATCCAAAATAAACGTTAGGTCGTGAATCCAAGTGGAGTGCAAGTGAAGACTCGAAGTGCAAGAACTATTCGTCAGTATAACTCTGAGGGAGATTCCGTGATGAGTTTGACGGAGATAGTACTTATAGGTTCGAGATGGTGATTTAGAGTGCGAGGGCTATGGTCGTTGACTCTGAGGGTGATTCCAAAATGAGTGCAACGAGATAGTGCCTTCGGTTTCGTTCGAACCCGGAACGAACTTGTATGGATTGAATGCTTTCAGAACATCGTCAGGTGGACGATGAGCATTCTAAGATAGATGTGTTCTATAAAGGTAATCGCAGCCTCAAGCCTCATCAACCGGGAATGGCTAAAACAGGGGAGGTGCAGCAAGGCTAGGTGAGTAGCACCCATTTCAGGGTGAGGTCATCCCTGTCTAGAGGTCCCTTTTTATTTCGGCTTAGTGGGTGGTTGGTCGCGCCAACCACGGGGTGTTCTTACCTGGGACTGTTCAGTATGGAATGGTCCCGGCTTTGTGATGCAGGGGATTGGAAGTAATCCTCGGTACAGTGATCTAGGCCACGTACTATGACGGACGGCACCCTGGTAGACCTGCCATTAATGGAAACCCATTCTTCCTACGAGACCCAACGGTTTTGTTTGTACTACCCACTTTTGTGGCTAGTAGCTGGAATTTAATAATGTAACAATTTCGGCTATTTCTTATTTGCTTGAAAACCCTAGACACTATTATAATATCACAGGATTTCCTATCAAATGTTTTGGTTAGCGTAAGGTAAAAACTTTTCTATGTTTATGTGTGGGAAGTCTTACGTGATACCTTTTCTTTTCAAAGGATTTTCTAAAGTTAAGCAATTTTAACCCCTTTACTCACACCGGATCCCTGTCTGACCCGAGTGTTTATTTTCTGTTTTATTAAACTCTTGGATACTCATATTATGTATGAGTAGTCGAAGGATTCAGGTTAGCATGACGAATTCTGGAGGAGTTTTGGAGCAGGAGGCCTCCACGTGTAGATATATTATCGTTCCGCTGTGTTTGTGTGATATCTGTATCTTGTGTACTTGAGTTGTATAGTTAGACAGATGTTTATAACTGTCTAATATGTGTTGTATAAGTTGTGTACTCTGATGTATATGATACTATGTAATATTTTATGTGATATATTACATTTCATTTGTTCCGCTGTGAGTCTCTGATGTTGTTGAGTTTCTTCTTTCTTATCTTTTCTTCTTCTATCCCTTTCTTTCTTAATTCATGATGCGTTTTTCTGGAGGTAGAAAAACTAGTCGTGACAGCTTGGTGTCAGAGCATTAGGTTGAGTGAATACCTAGGCTTTGGAGTGGTGTTTTTCTTGAGAGAGCGTACTTGTAATTTTTTTTACATAACTATATATATATATATATATATCCACCTAATTCTGTTGGGTTATCTGTTCGGGTTTTCCAACATAAGTTTTAGAGGTAGATGGAGCAGTGGTGTGTGTGTAACACGACTACCACTAATGGAAGGTCCATATGTTGAGGTTGGAAGTACATTTGTCGAGACTGTAGACCTAATACTGTCTCGAGTGAGATTTGCAGCTTGGAGTAAGGATTTATCTGATATCCGAAGGAAATCTTTTAAAAGATTCGAAGTTCATCTTGGAAGTGTAAGTTCGGATCTGTGGAAAGTGCATAAGTAAGTGATGGTATCTTGATAACTGCGTGGTGAGATGCAGTATCCATGGATATTTTCGAGGATGTTTTCTCTTGAAGTAGTTTTAGAAGTGGTTGAGGAGCAGTCTTTACCTGTCGCAGGAAAGATTCGTCTATGTATAAGTTATCTGGATCTTTAGCATGGAGGTTGGCTGTTTTGGAATATGAGACTAAGGTCTATAAGTTGTTTCGCTTCGGCATGGTCTCATTGTCATTCCTTAAGGAGAGCGAGATGTTGATGCTTGGTTTGGAGCCTAAATTTCTTGAGAGGATGTCTGCCATCTCAAAGGTCAGTTGTGTAGTTTGTTGATGGTTCTGGTTTTCGAGGAGCATTTGGATTAGAAGTCTTTGGTTAGCTGTGGAAGCAGTGCAGCTCGAGTGTTCGGTGTGCTGACAAAAAGGTCTTTTGGATTTGCAGTATCATTGAGGTAGAGTTTGGAAGCGATAGTGTGGCTCGTTTCTCCAATGGTTCGGGAATTTTTGTGGTTCTTCTTCAGTAGTCCGGGCAGATGGTGAATGTTTTCTTGAAGAGTTAACCTTGTTTGGAAAAGCTTAAGGCTGTTCTAATTGGTAAAGAGAAGATAGTTTCTTTGGAATCCGAACTAGGTGGGATCACAAAAGTGGCTTGTGATTAGTTTGGGAATTTTTCTTGGGCGATCTTTTGTTTGAGGTTGATGGTTCTCATATGGAAGTAGGAGCTACTGAAGTAATCAGAAGGTTGTCTGCATTTGGAGTTGAGCTCCATATTGATTTGGTTCCAGAAGCGATAATGGTGGTTAACCTGGTAGTAGGATAATTTTTGGAGAAGGAAGAGTTGGTGTAGCAACTCAGAATTTTTGGAATTTGGATTAGTCAGATCTAGTTTTCGAGTTTGGATTCTGTTATAAGGTTGTGTGACCGAGTCAGATGGGTCTCTAAGATTTTATGAATTTGATGAACAAAGTTTTTCCGGATATATTATATAAGCTTGTACTCGTGTTCATCAACAGTAATCTCATCTATTTCAGAATCAGAGTTGTGCAGCAGAAGCGAGGTAGCAGCAATGTAAGGAAGGAAGCAAGTTCAATTTACTATTGCTTGGGAAGTAGAGCTTGTGTTCTGGATTTCGACGGATCTTGGAAGACCTTTCTGTTGGATATGATCCAGAAACTGGTTTGCTTTGGTCTAGTTGTTTTTGGAAGCATCAGCATAGGTTGAGCTAATCAGGAAGAAGATTGGCAGCCCAGTTTTGTCTGTTGGAGGACTTTGGAATTTGAAGTTGGAGACTTCATTATTGTTAAGATTTCTCTGGTTAAGAGAGCAGTAATTGGATGGCTAGTTCTGAGGTATTTGGGATTTCTTATATGTGTTTTGATAGGATAAGTTATTTTGTCTATAAGATGGAATTGCCAGTTTGGATAGCTGGGATTCATTGTATTTCACGTAACTCTGAGGGAGTACATGTATGATTCATTGTTGGTTGTAGAATCTGTAGTTCTGATGGATGTGGAAGTTGTGCTAGACTTGAGTATGGTCTGATGTTTTGTTCTGATTGATGGATCTAGAGAAGAGAGGAGCTCTGGAGTATGGTGGTGTAGTTAGTTGAGCTTCTGTAAAGCGAGTCTCCCAGTGATTTATACTTGGGAAACTCTAGATGGTGTTTAGAGATCTATCCTGATTTGTGTCAGGATAATTGGTTAGGCTTGTTTGCTTGATTGATTGCTATGGTTGTTAGTTACTGGATGATAGGAATGCTTTGCTGTTTGAAATTAAAATCTTTGCTGGGTTATTAAATAATCTTTGCTTTTAAATTTCGGGGATGAAATTTTTTTAGGGGGGGGGATTGTGATGTCCTGGAATTTTGGGCAATATCAATTTAATAATCTGTATTAATAATTAAATTGATTTGATAATTTTTCTTTATAATTTTAATTTAAATTGGTAAATTTAATCTTTTAAGGTTAATAAATATTTAATCTGGTAATATTGATCAATATCTTTTTAACAATTTAA
Organism: Allium cepa; assembly: GCA_030765085.1. Lineage (NCBI taxonomy): Eukaryota > Viridiplantae > Streptophyta > Magnoliopsida > Asparagales > Amaryllidaceae > Allium > Allium cepa. The sequence goes on from CM060946.1 coordinate 198,851,576, forward strand.
AATTGATAAGAATTATTTTTCAAAGCTAATAAAATTTTATTCTATTTATAATATATATTTGGTATGTATATTGTGAGTAGAAAACCTTTTCTTCAAAATAAAGATAAATTTTCAAATTGTAATATATATTTATGTATATTTTGGAGTTGTTTTGAAAATTAATATAATCTATTGATAATTCATATATGTATGAATATATTGCAATCTGAAGCTTTGTTTTAAAATTAATATTTTTGCAAAAGTTAATTTAAGATTAATTCAATTATTTTCAAAGTATAAAATAATTTATTTATTTGTGATAGTTTAAATAAGAATTCATCAAAGTTTTATTTTGTTTTCTTTAAAATGCTTAAATTAAAATGGTTATAAATATATGTATAAAGTTATAAATAAACTTTCTTTTAAAAATAATATCTTAAATTAGAATAATTTGTAAATGTAAATAAATAAATTTACTAAATTCACATTTTATATAAATATAAATACAAATTCATATTTTACAATTTAAAAGAAAACATATAATACATTTGTTTTAAAACATAAGCTATTATAAACAAATGTTTACAAGATTTCATACTTATATATTTAAATTTAAAAGTTTATTTACATAAAAACTTTTCATATGTATATAAATATTTCATAAATGCATATATAACTTAAATAATTTAATTAAATGGAGTTAACACATGTAAATCAAAGACGAAACATCGTTAACGCTTGTAAGCTAAAATAAATATGTGATGACATTTGTTCAAATTTATGAACAAGTGGCCTTCATTTTTCTTTTGTTTAGAATTTAAATATATAAAGAAATTTGTTTTCCTCTTTCAAATTCCAAACCTTCTTCTTCTTAATTTCTTTTCTCCCCTCATTCCTTCAAAAATTAAAGAGCAAACCAGAAAATTATTCTTCAACCTGAAATTTAAAAACCCAAAAGCAAAATTAAATCTGAATTCAAAATTGAAAACCTGCTATTCAAAGGGAAGCTCAGATCAGTTTCAACTTTTAAAACATCAATTTGAAGCATGTAGAGGGTTTTCATCAGCAAAGCAAATCAAAGCATTTTTTTTCCAGATTATATGTTCAAGGCCTGGAAAATTTCAAAGCCTGGAAAAAGATTTAAACCTGCTCTGTTCTCTATAAAATGTGAGTAAATTCTTTTAAAAACAGTTTTTAGTAAATCTGTGGTTGATTGTTGATGCATGTGTTGAATTGTGCTGTGATGGTGAATATACGTTTACATGAAATATTGTTATGTATGCATATTAAAGGTATGGAGTATCTGATAATATAAGTGTCTGTAAAATTTCATCTCTGTTTATTTACAGAAGTTTTTCTTTCTTAAGAAAAATTCAGAAATCTTCCAATCTAAACTATATTAGATCTTAGTATATGAATGAAAGTTGTAAATAAATGTATGATGGTAATTTTAAAATAGTTTCTGGAATTTTTAGTTTACAAATAATTTTTATAAATGGGAAACACAGTGAAATATTGTTGCATGTCAAAAATCAACAAAATTAATTTCTATTTTGGATCTCATGAATGAATTAGTGGTTAAAAATTATGATTTTTAATATACGTATCATAATTTTTAGTTTGGTAATTCATGTGCATTCTGGGTTTGTTCGAATTGGGTGTTTTGGGAGATTGCCGATGAACGGCATGGCGGAGTTGATCAATTTTTGGTTGGGAGGTGGTTCGATTGATGGCGAGTATAGGAAAAAATACTTTTGAATTTTTCTTAAGGCCAAATTGAGCAGATTCGATCGAAGTAGGGTTTTGTTTCCTGTTTTTGAAGGCGACGCATCAGTGGGTTTTGCGGCGTCGTGGATTGATCGGAGTCGGAAGCGTGGCTTGCGAGAGTAGCTGGAGGTCGAGAGGAAGGTGCGGTGTGGATGGCGAGGCTTCTCGAGGTCTGAGGCATCGGAACGGTGATGATTACTGGCCATGGTGGTTCCAATAGGGTCGAGTTTTAGCTCGATTTTGTTTTGTTGGATTTTTGTTCGATCTGGGTTTGCGTTTGAGTTCTTATAGGTTCAGATGGTCATCGAGCATTGTCGCGACGCTCGTCAGAGGTCGGCGGCGTTGGTGCAAGTGCACTATGTGCATGTCGAATCTGCGAGGAGGGGTTTCGTTGGAGGCTTGGGTTTTGTCTCGTGCGTTTGGAAATTCGACTCGAAGTAGATGGTTCTGGGTTTTGCTTCGGGGCAGGCTCGTATAATTTGGGGTTCGAACTCGAGTATTTAGGGTCGTTCGATTTTCTGGTTAGTACTGTAAAGACACTAAGTTTACAAATTTAAACATGTTGTTTGAATAAAATCAAGCCTAAGTTTTTTTCAAAAGAAAATAAATATACAAGTTAAAAACTTGTCCTTTTGAAGTAAAAGTTAATCAATCTTTTAAAAAATGTAAAATTGAATTTATTTTTAAATTTAAAATGTTTAAAATGATTTCTTTTGAAGTAACTATCTTAATCAAAATTTTGAATTTTAATTTTAAAAGGAATGTTTTGAATTCGAATATTAAATCAAAGCTAAAAAGTAAATTTATTATTGTTTTGAACTTAAAAATAATTAGTTATTATGATTTGTTAATAAGTAAAGAGTTTAATTAAGATAAATGATTTTCTTAATTTATTAAAGATTTTAAAATATAAGAGGTTAACAAGTTATTTAATTAATTTTAAATGATTAGTTAATTGTTTGTTTAATTTTAAATAATCACTTAATTATGAATTAATTAAGTGTACTTGCTTAATGAAGCAATCATGGTTAATTATTGAATGTAATTAAGGAAAGGGAAATTACTTATGAAAGTAATTAGTGTGTAATTACTTATGGAAGTAATTAGTGGAAAATTACTAATGGGAGTAATTAATGGAAGTGATTAATGGATAATCACATGATGTTATTAACTAAACTATTAATTAATATAATTAATCTGAAGTTAATTAATTAAAGAGTAATTAATTTATTTAAGAATTAAGGATTATTTAATGATGGGATTAATTACTTGTTAAGGTAATTAAGAGAGTAATCATCTAATAGAAGTAATTAGAAGATAATTACTTATGAAAGTAATTATGGGTTAATTACTTAATTAATTTAGTAAATTAATTAATGTGATTAATTAATTAATGAATGTGATTAATTTAAGATTATTTACTAAATGCAATTAATTAATAATGTAATTAATTAAGGTTATTAATTTATTTAATTGATTAATAATTACTTAATAAAGTAATTAAAGATAATTAATATAATTAATCAAGATTAACATAATTAATCAAGATTAACATAATTAATTAAGAAGTTAATTAATTAAGATAAGTAATTACAAGTTGTTAGTTACTATTTATGATTAATTATGAATTAATTATTTAATTAAGGGATTATTAATTAATAAGGATCATTAGTTAATATGATTAATGAAATTAATCAAGGGTGATTAATAAAAGTAATTAATTAAAGTATGATTAATTAATTGTAATTAATTGAGGTTTAATGTGATTAATCATAGTTGATTAATTAATGGAAACAAATGAAGGATCATTAATTATTGTAATTAATGATAGTAATTAAGGTTAATTATTTTATATGGTTAAGGATAATTACTTGAATGTAATTAAAGGATAATTAATCAAGGGAGATTAACTAAGGAAGATCATTAAGAGATGATTAATTTATTTATTGTAATAAATTAAGTAAGCACGATTAAGATAATCCAAGTGATTAAAGGATAGCAATTAATTTAATTAAAGGTTAATTAAATTGATTAAGAGTTAATCAATTCTGCTTATAGATGATTGATTAATATTGGATGATTGATATTGGATGTTTGAATGATGTTGGATGATTTGAGTGTGATATCTCTGAAATGTGATATGCTGCTTTGTGAGATGAATGGTTGATATGAATTATCTATTGTGATAATGTGATTCATCTATCTGTTATATCATCCTGAATATAAGTTTAAATTGTTTAAAACCCTTAAACAACTTGGACATTAAAATGGCATTTGGATTCGGTGAGACCGGGATCGGGTTTCCATATTTGGATATCCGAAAACCACATCGATCCAAAATAAAGGTTAGGTCGTGAATCCAAGTGGAGTGCAAGTGAAGACTCGAAGTGTAAGAACTATTCGTCAGTATAACTCTGAGGGAGATTCTGTGATGAGTTTGACGGAGATAGTACTTATAGGTTCAAGATGGTGATTTAGAGTGCGAGGGCTATGGTCATTGACTCTGAGGGTGATTCCAAAATGAGTGCAACGAGATAGTGCCTTCGGTTTCGTTCGAACCCGGAACGAACTTGTATGGATTGAATGCTTTCAGAACATCGTCAGGTGGACGATGAGCATTCTAAGATAGATGTGTTCTATAAAGGTAATCGCAGCCTCAAGCCTCATCAACCGGGAATGGCTAAAACAGGGGAGGTGTAGCAAGGCTAGGTGGGTAGCACCCATTTCAGGGTGAGGTCATCCCTGTCTAGAGGTCCCTTTTTATTTCGGCTTAGTGGGTGGTTGGTCGCGCCAACCACGGGGTATTCTTACTCGGGACTGTTCAGTAAGGAATGGTCCCGGCTTTGTGATGCAGGGGATTGGGAGTAATCCTCGGTACAGTGATCTAGGCCACGTACTGTGACGGGCGGTACCCCGGTAGCCCTGCTATTGATGGAAACCCATTCTTCCTACGAGACCCTACGGTTTTGTTTGTATTACCCACTTTTGTGGCTAGTAGCTGGAATTTAATAATGTAACAATTTCGGCTATTTCTTATTTACTTGAAAACCCTAGACACTATTATAATATCGCTGGATTTCCTATCAAATGTTTTGGTTAGCATAAGGTAAAAACTTTTCCATGTTTATGTGTGGGAAGTCTTACGTGATACCTTTTCTTTTCAAAGGATTTTCTAAAGTTAAGCAATTTTAACCCGTTTACTCACACCAGACCCCTGTCTGACCCGAGTGTTTATTTTCTATTTTATTAAACTCTTGGGTACTCATATTATGCATGAGTAGTCGAGGTATTCAGGTTAGCTTGACGAATTCTGGAGGAGTTTTGGAGTAGGTGGCTTCCACGTGTAGATATATTATGGTTCCGCTGTGTTTGTGTGATATCTGTATCTTGTGTACTTGAGTTGTATAGTTAGAAGATGTTTATAACTATCTAATATGTGTTGTATAAGTTGTGTACTCTGATGTATATGATACTATGTAATATTTTATGTGATATATATATTTCATTCGTTCCGCTGTGAGTCTTCGATGTTGTTGAGTTTCTTCTTTCTTATCTTTTCTTCTTCTATCCCTTTCTTTCTTAATTCATGGTGCGTTTTTCTGGAGATAGAAAAACGGATCGTGACAATATACCTTAATTATTTATGTTTATTTGGCCAAATAAATTACCGTTGAGTTAAAATGGATTAAATATAGTTATTGGATTTCTGTTAGCGGAATAAAACAAAATTTCGCTAATTGAAATAATTTGTCACTAATTGGCAGAATAATTCCCCGTTATACTATCTTATAGTTTTGGGACATTTGATTATTTATCGTAGATTTATATGCCACTTTTAATAAGTGATACATTAACAAATGATGGTTAAGTGCTGAATTTATTTTTGATTATGATACTTGGAAAGTGAAATTGAATGATATGGTAGTTTATTTAAGTACCATTGTAATCGTTATGCCTCTTTAAAATTTGAAAAGTTAATTATTTATTTGAGAGTTATTTTAAGAATAATTATTATCTATTATAAGGTTTTAAATATAATTATTGTGTAGTAATTGTTAACCTGCCTTTTAGCAAAGCCGTGGACAAGTGGATTAAATTTAATCGAATACTCGTTTTACGGGACCGGAATACGATGAGTTTGAGTCAGCTGGATGGGTAGGCAATCAATCACGGTTGACGATCATGAGTATGAAGCCGAAGTTCGGCATATATGATGAACAAAAGTCGTAGGATACTCAAAATATGGGTTTCGACAAAAGTCAAGTTGTCGTGAGTCACCCAGGGTTTACTTCGAGTCATTACTTGGTTTGCTTCGAAATTTCACGGAGTTTGTTTCGGGTCACATTGAGTTATGCTTTGAATTGCTCTAGACCGGCATTGAAGGTGGCTCGGTATTGAAGATGGCTCAGCATTTGGATGGTTGGGCATAGTCTGGTGGTTCGGCATGCTTTGGTTCAATTTGAATGGTGCGGCTAGGTGTGGTGGTATGATTTAGTCAAGATGGTGTGGCTTGGCGTGGTGGTATGGTTCGGTAGGGATAAAGTGGATCTGTGTTGGAGTTTGGACGTGGTTCGGTCGAAGAGGCTCGACACAATTCGGTCGACATGTGTGGCTCGGCTGTACTCGGTCAACTGAAGTGGGTCGGTGTTAGGTTGTAGGAACTTGGGTTCGGCTTTAGAGGATTGATCGTCTAGGGCCGGTTGATTGGAATGGATTAGTGAGTTAAAATGGGTCAGCATGGATGAAGTGGCTCGGGTTTGGCATAGAGTTATACTCGGGTCGACATCAGAGTGGATCGGGAATCATAGTGGATCTGCTTCAAAGTGGGTCGGCATTTCTGGATCGGCCAGATGAGTCAGGGTCAGCAACGACTAAGTATGTGGGCTCAGCTATGTTTGTGGTGGGCCCTTATCACTCAGAAAGCCCAGCAGCTCGTGTTTCTCCAATAAATACCACACGCGGTGCTTTAGAAAAGGGGATCTTCATTCTGCTTCCCTTCTTCTTCCCTACTAAGGTTGCTCTGCCATTATTGTTATAAAAACTCTAGATTGTAACTGTAATTGATTCTAACATCAATAAAAATGAAATTTCTGTAGTGGACGTAGGCCGGAGTTAGCCGAACTACTATAAACCTTGTGTCTTTACTGCTTTCTCTTTAATTTTTACCGTTCTTCATATTTATACTCTCTACATACATTCTATCTATGACTGCGATTTGGTGCTTGTATCTGGATTTGGGTGTTAATGACCAATTTTGGCGTAAACATTTTGGTGCTTTCACTGAGAAAGCTAGCACTTAGGGATTCTGAAGCTTGGATTTTGCATTTGAAGGCTTAGGAACTTGGATTCTGGAGACTATGGCAAAGCAATCAACCAGATGACAGAGGATAGAAAGGAGTCAGCAAGAGAGAAGTCAGGAGGCTTCCTTTGGAGGTAATCAGGCATCAATCCACATCACTTGGAACGAGATGCAGATTATGGTGGATTCTATGCAGGAGCAGTTGATGAAAAGGCAAGAGGAAATGATGCAGACACTTTTCAGACAATTTCGACAAGTAGGAACTGCAGGAGCTATAGGTCTCAAATCCATGACGCTGGATCAGAAGGACTCAACATGCAAGCAGATGAAGTGATTCAACAGGGGGCAGCCCCCAATCAGCAAACAACTATCAATCTGGATGGACCTAGACTTAGGGGCACACCACGAGGAAATGTTGGACCAATCCATAGAGGGATACTTGATGATGCTGCGCAGCCTGACGCCAACAGGAATATTGGAGTGTGTGACGAGGAATATATAGCGTAATTCCCTCGAGGATTTGGAGGGCAGTTAGAAAATGTAAATGGGGGGCAATCCTTGGTAGGTAACACTAGGTTGGCTGACATCATCAGGCGAACCATTCGTGGAGGTCTGATAAACGGGGATTTGGAGGGAGTCAACAAAAGTCCGTTTACCTGGAACATTAGGATGGCTAGGAATCCACCTGATTTCAAGCTACCCAGTCTGGAAGTATAAAACAGGAAGATAGATCCCACTAACCACTTGATGAGATACACAAGGCATATGGGGCATCAAAGGATGTTGTGGCTCAGTGTCTCCCTCTGTATTTGATCCATATAGGTGCTATGTGGTTCGACAGCTAGAGGATGGATCTGTTGGAACATAGACAAAACTGGTGGATAAGTTCTTAAGTCAGTTTCAAGTTCACATAAAAAGGCCAAAGAATGTGATGGCGCTGACGTCAGTTAAACAAAGGGCGAATGAATCGCTAAGGATATTCTTAACTCGATTTAATGCAGCAGTTACTTCGGTGGATTGGCCGAATCCATCAATGGTTCTGATGGCTGCGATATCAAAAGTCAAGGATAATTCGAATTTCAAAGTATCGTTGATACGGGATCTACCAACAGATCTTAGGGAATTCTTTCATGAAGCTGAGAGATTTCTTCGACAAGAGGATGCATGTTTTGATATGAAGTCAAAGGAAGTAAACATGGTTAAGGATGGAGGACCTCCCGGTGAAAGCTTGGGTAATGACAAGGATAAAGGGAAGAGGAAGGGTTAAGGAGAACCAAAATTCTCCACTTACACGGACTGAGTACAACATTGGAACGGATATACTTGGACACTCGGGATCGCCTTCCTTATCGAAGGCCAGCAAGGAGGGTACCCTCAGAACGCGAAAGGGCATCGGGAAGGCACTGTCTCTTTCATGACCTGGACGGGCATGATACTAATAGCTGCCGGCATCTGAAGGATATAGTCGAGGAACATGTAAGGTATGGTCAGTTACGGTAATATGTCGGAACTCGGAATGCGACGGTGGAACAGAAGTAGCCACCGCCTACCCTGAACGTTGATGGCACGTGGCCTAGGAATGGTGATCAGTTGGTCATCAACTAATCGTGATGGTTTGAAATAAGCAACAAAATTTGGGCTAACGACTAAGTCACTTACTCATGCACGGGGGCAGAGATAACCCCTAGGAATGCTCTGAGACGATGACAAACCATGGATCCTGTTTTGTGAAATCTTTTTTTTCTTTTGGTTTGGACACTTTCTTTTTTGGTTTGGTTTTAGAGTTTGATTTGAACTGCCGGTTTTGCTTGTTTTCTGGTTTGGATTCGAATTTGGATGTTTGTTTTTTGGTTTGGATTTTTGATATGAATTTCTGGTTTTCTAGTTGGATTTGGATTTCGGATTTTGGATTTTGGTTGACTTTTTGTCTGGTTTGTAGTTAAAAGGTCATCGAGCATGGACAATGCTCGGCAAGGGTCCGGAGTGACCAGTATTCGACCTAGGACTTAGGCCCCAATATCTATCAGTCACTATTACAGGTCGTCGAGCATGGACTATGCTTTGAAAGGGTCTGGAGGGACCAGGATTCGGCCTAGGATTTAGGCCCCTTATTATCTATCGGTCATTATTTCAGATCGTCAGGTATGGACTATGCTCGGTAAGGGTCCGGAGCGACCATGATTTAGCTTAGGACTTAAGCCACGACATTACTCAATGCTCAGGGACATGAACCAGGAACACCATGGCATTACTTGACATAGGTCGTCAGGTGCAACTTGCGCTTGGCAAGAACCTGGAGTAGTTATGGATTTGGATATTAGCTATGAATAGCTAAGGATTTGGGCACGGACCCGGAGCGGTCCCAAACTTGGATAAAATGATCCGAAGAGATCATGGATTCGGTTAATTGATTTCGGATAGATGCGGAATTAAATGAGGATTTGGCTACTAGATAAGAATTGGATATCGACTCAAAGCAAACATAGATTTGGATATGGATACAGCAATGGCACTTGATAAAATGGATTGGATTATGAATCGAAAGGTGTGGCTATGGATAACATGTGGACTTCGGTCATCGGATTTGAAGCTATTCAAAACACACCTTCTAATAGCAAGGCATGTTTTAGGGGGCAAATATTAACCTGCCTTTTAGTAAGGCCGTGGATAGGCGGATTTAACTTAATCGACTACTCGTTTTTCGAGACTGGAATACAATGAGTTTGGGTCAACTGGATGGGTAGACAATCAATCACGGATGATGATCATGAGTATGAAGCCGGAGTTCGGTATATATGATGAACAAAAGTAGTAAGATACTCGAAATTTGGGTTTTAACAAAATTCAAGTTGTCGCGAGTCACCTGGGGATTACTTCGAGTCGTTACTAGGTTTGCTTCGAGTTTCATGGAGTTTTCTTTGGGTCACATTGAGTTATGCTTCGAATTGCTCTGGATTGGCATTGAACGTAGCTCGGCATTTGGATGGTTCAGCATAGGCTGATGGTTCGACATAGGCTATTGGTTCGGCATGCTTGGGTTCGGTTTGAATGGTGTGGCTCGGTGTGTGGTATGGTTCAATCAGGACGGTGTATGTGATAACCCGGATTTTTGGACATCTGTTGATTGGTAATTAACGGGATTTAATTTATTAAAATATTGATTTGTATGTTAAACAAATAAAATTCTGATAAATATTTGGATATATATATATATATAGAGATTGAAAACTTTAATAAATGTTGAAAAATAAATCTTTGGATAAATGAATAATATATCGATATATATATAAAGATATACGCAAATTTTATAATGTTGAAGATTTTAAATGTATACTTATAACAATATATGAGTGTGTGTATACATACATACATACATACATACATACATACATACATATATATATAATTATATTATGATTGGGAAGCTATTGTTTGAGTCCAACATGATGATTTTCAAAAGTTATTTAAAATAAACTCTATATTTTCAAACATCAAAGATAGTGTGTGTGTATATATTTATTTATCCATTTAAGTATTAAAGCTTAAGATTTAAAATAGCATTTAGTAAAAAAAGGTTTATTATGCTTTCTTTAAAAAATTTATGAACAATATGGTTTATGTATACATATATATATATATATATATAAGTTTAAAGCATGAAGGACATATAATACATGTGCTAGAACATTTGTAAGCTTTGTATCATACAATTAAACATTTGTAAGATAGATAACATGCAAAATTACATGTGGCAATGGTTTCTTTAAATTGAATTATAATAAAATGTTTTAGAAAACCAGGCTGAGACTATTTTTCTCAATCTTCTTTCATTTATCTTCTAAACTAAATTCTAAAATAAAAAATAAAACTAAAGAGGAAATCCAAACTGTAATCAACATCAGTTTCAATTTTTTTTCAAGGCTGAGCAAGGATTAAAGCTTCAGACAAGCAAGAGATCAATTCAACCTAATCAAGTTCAAATTCAAACTACTGTTTCTAACAAAATCATTCGCAGATTTGTGGATAGTGGTCTTTGTTCTTTGTTCAAATAATTTCCTATGATGTTAAACACTTACCCTTCCCATTGATTATATAAAACACATGCATATATTTGAGCCTGTGAATCAATTGACTGATTGCGTTGGAAGCGTTAATTTTATTTTCTGGTAATTAAGGATCTGACATAAGAAATTTTTAGGTATAAGGTATTTTTTTTTAAATTAGGTCATCTTATTTTTTTAGAAAATTAATATCTTCCTATCCAATTGATTTTAAACATTGATTTCAAAACAAGAACTATTGTTGGAAGCATGTAACATTTTAAAATTTGTTTTACTTAAACTCATCAAGCATGGGGTGAGTTATGAACATAACAGCGACGATACAACTCATGATAGAAATATTGATCTTCATATTTTAATAGATTGATTTTGTAGCTAGATTTATCGTGGGAAAATATGATTTTTAGACCTCGTTTTGGGATTTTTAACTTGATACTGAGGGAGGAAAGGAAGGATGGAAGCAATAGGGTTTTTGGTAAAATTCAGGTGGTCGAGATAATAGGTGGGCTCGCCATTGGTTGTGGAGAGGGCTGGGGTGGCGATGGAGTAGAGAAAATTGCACGACATTTTTTTAACTAGTGGGGTGGATGATTGAGATCGATTTAGGTTTAGGAGTATGTGGATATGGGCATCAGTTTTTGGTCAGAGTTGATGAAAAAGGGATATGATTGTCGTGCATGTGGGGTTAATGCTAGGGGAGATGGTGGCACGGGTTCTGGTGAGGTTTGGCAGGTGGACAAGGATGGAGGTGATGAGGTGAGGCGTTTGGAACGGTCGACTGCAGTTTCAAATGGGATGCTTGATTTTTGAATGATGGATTTCGACGCGATTTCAGGTGAGGATCGTGAGCGAGGGGTCGTGCGTGACTGGGACAGATGGTTGTTGGCGAGGGTTTTTGGTCAAGGCGTTGTGCACGTGCACAAAGGAAGGTGCACGGTTTCTCTATGCTAAGTGAATTAGGAAAGATGATAAGAGGTGGAAGTAATGAACTAGAGAGAAGAAGAAGGGAATTTAGGCCGAGAAAAAAAGGAGACGTGCCAAAATAAGGAAATAAGTAGAGAAATAGAAGGAAATTGACTCAATACAATAGGAAGATAAGTAAATAAAGAGTTGGGCCAGAGGAAGTATTGGGCCGAAGAATTTAATAGGAATAAATAGATAAAACAAGTCTTGAAGTTAGACAAAATCAAGTTTAACAATTTTCTTAACTATTACTTCTTACTAATAATGGGTCATTTAAATGTTTGGTTAATTTAAAGTTGTGTAATTTATTTTAACTTTAATTATTTAAGTAAATTCTTAGGTTTTAATTAATAATGAAAATTAAGTAGTTAATTAAAATGATTTAAATTTATATGGTAATCATAATTAAGTAATCAATAAAGATAAATGGGTTATCTTAAAGTTAATTAAGGCCTTTGGTGATTAAAGATTAATCAAATGTATTAAAGAGAAATTATTAATTATTAATTAAGGATTAATCAATTAAAAATTAAGGGAGATTAATTAATTAGTGATTAATTAATTTATTAGGGATTTATTAATTGGTAATTAGAGATTAATTAATGTAAGTAATTAGAGATTAATTACTTAAAAGATAATTACTCAGAGGATTAATTTGTTAAAGGGTTAATTAACAATTAGAGATTGATTAATTAATAATTAAAGGTTAATTAATTAAGGATAATTAACCAATGGGATAAATACTTAAGGGAAATAATTATGGAAAATTAATGGGTTGTTAAAGGATGATTAATTAATAGTTTGTAATTAATTAATGATTAAGTAAGCAGGATTAAAAGGCGATTAACGTAATTAATTTAATTTATTTAAATTAATTAGAAATGTTGTGACAAATTAATCTTTCTTATGAATGATTGAATGATATTGTATGCCTTAGATTAGTTGATATCTTTGATATGTAATTTGTGACCTATGTGATATAATATGTTTGGATTGAACTATGATAATTTGGTTTGTCTATCTATGATGAATGGTTATGTAAATATGTAATTCTGGATATAAATGGAATCGTTAAAATTAAACAACTTGGGTTAAGAATAACATTGAAATCGAAGAGACCGAGGTCGGGTAATCAGCAAATACCCGAAACCACTTCGATTTGGAATGTACAATAATTCTTTATAGTTTTGTTATGTGAAATCAATAGGCTGGAATGGAATAATTTAAGTAAACTGGACCATTGAAACTACGTAAGGGTACTTAGTGATTGTTTGTAAAATAAGTGATTGACTTTAACAAGAAAAGAACTCGCAGTAAGGTACGAGTTATCCGGGTTTCTATTATGTTTTAAACTTAGTATTTCAGTTATATGGGTTTACTCACACTGGTTTCCAGCCTGACACAGGTGTTACTTTGATGTAATGCTTGGGTCAGACTGGATATTACAGCGTTTTCAGGTAAGGATGTTCTGGAGCTCAGGAGGCGAGCTGGATGGCAGGAACGTATGGAGTTTACCGCTGTGTATTTGAGTTTGTAGTAATAGTAGTCTGGGACTAGTTGCACAACTGTCTAGTCTATTTGTGTATGGTTGTAACTCTGATGTATTGAATGTAAAGTGACAATTACACCTTGTATTAATGCTATTATTTGATATTATATTTAATCCGCTGTGAATGTGAGATGTTGTTGGTTTCTGTTCTTCTTCTACCTTCTTTCTTCTTTTCTTTAACAATATGAGATTTCCTTCGTTCGATTGCTTGGTATTTCTACCGTGAACGTATTAGTGTCGAATCTCGAGGAGGAGAATTTTGGATCGTTACTTTTTGGTATCAAAGCTGAAGGTTAAGCGAGAACCCTGGCTTTGGTGAGTTTACTCTTTAAGGATAGGGTCAATGGTACCCTAGAATGAGTTGAGTGTAGTATATGTGAGGGTGTATTTGTTATTTTTTTATAAAATGATTTTAAAAATGGTTTTAAAAATGATTTTTATAAACTGATATATAAAACAATATTTCTCTAATATATTAAGGATATTGGTTTTTGTATTATTTGAATTAAAGATAATAATAAGAAAAGTGGTAATAGAAATACAACCAAATAGGAATTGGATAACATAAACTATATAAATAAGATAAATGGATCCAAACTGAAATTAAAATCCTGAATTTGTAGAAATGTTTGTTAATGATAAAGCAAAAAGGAATGTTTTAGGGAAGCAAACATATAGGTGAGTACAACTTATAAATTGGAATTGAAGATAATCTAAATTGTGAAGTTTTAAATCTAAGTCCAAAAAAGTTAGAATTTGTTTCAAAGTGTTAAAAGAAATAATAAATAGTATTATTTACAATGTATTTGAATGAAAGGGTCCTGTTTCAAACAAGGGTTGTTTGAAAAATTTAAAGAAATTTATTTTGAAGTAAAACCAAAGGTGGTTTAAAAACTTAAGGTATAACTTGGTGTTCGAAGGAAATAGATATGTATATAAAAGGGATATACATAATATCAAAGATGATTTGGAATAAATTCTAAGTGTTGAAGTTTTTTTGGAATGTGATGTGAAAGCCTAAAGTGAAATTAGTTTTTGAACTTATAAGTGGGAAGATTTTAAGTTTAAATTTGAAATGGGAATTCAAATTTAGGTAAAGTTGACTGGATTAAATTTAAGTGAATTTAACTTAGGAGAAGTTAAATAAGTTAACGAACAACCTGAATTGGAAATTTCAAGACGATATTGAGATTTAACTTGGAAAGTTAAATGGTTGATTTGAATTAGGAATATGTGTGATCTCAAAATGGGTTTGAGATCTGGAAATTGAAATTGGATGCTATGGATGGATGTCTTAAATAATTTGGATATTTATTTATTTTGACTTATCTTAATATCATCCTGTTGTTATTAATAATCCACGAAACTATAAATTGGATTATTTTAATTGAATTAAGAAATGGATTGAGGTAATATATATCCATTATAGAAATTAAATGGAATCACTTTGAACTTAAGAATTAAATTTGCAAACTAAATTATTAAGAATTAGTTTCAAAATTAAAAGTTAAAAATTTGGAGATAAATGAGATTCTGAAGATTAAATTGTTTAAATAGTTTTTGAACTCTTATTTGAATTTCGAAATAATTTAAGTAAAGATAATTTAAAATGTAATTTTGAAATTTGGACTCAAAATTAAATTGTTTAAAGATTTAGATTGTTGATTTAAAAATAAAGTTAATTTAATTTAAGAAATTAAATCAACATTTAAAATTTAACTCAAATTTATATTATTCGAGATGGTTTAAAGTGGAGATTAGAATTGAAATTAGTTCAAATTGAACTGGATTTGAATTAATTGGAATTGTGATTGAAGATGGATAGGCATAAAATTCAAATGGAAATTTTGAATTGAATTAATTTGAAGTTGAATAAGTTT
The DNA here is from genome assembly GCA_030765085.1 of Allium cepa. Lineage (NCBI taxonomy): Eukaryota > Viridiplantae > Streptophyta > Magnoliopsida > Asparagales > Amaryllidaceae > Allium > Allium cepa. The sequence goes on from CM060946.1 coordinate 198,867,074, forward strand.
AAATTCAAATGGAGAATTGATTTGAATTTGGGATAGAAATAGAAGTTAATTTAAATTGAATTGAAATTGAACCAATTTAAATGGATGTGGAAATTGGAAATCGAATGGAAATGGAGATTGGGATTGAACAGTTTGGCTCTGAACTATTTTTTTCAAATAAATTGTTTCAATATAAACTGTTTTAAATCTATTTTCCTTGCTATTTACTATACGACTTTTCTTTTTAAAAGCCTTACTATTTTACATCTGTTTTACAACTATTTTTGCAACTATCCTACTATTTTACAATTATTTGACAACTTTGCGACTATTTTAAAATTACTTAACTATATACAACTATTTTGCAACTAATAACTATTTTTCAAGTACTTATTTATTTTAAAAAAATTCAAGCTATTTTCTTAATACAAGTTGGTCAGAGTGCAAACTGTCTGTAAATGAATACTAACTAAGATAAGAATTGAAGTGTTTACCCAAATGGAAATTGGAAGCAATTGTGGATGAGTGAATAGAATCGGAATGAAGGTTAATAGAAAAGAGAATTGATTTAATTGATAATCAATGAAGATAAATACGTAGGATGTACGTATATTATTCTATTCGCATAGTGATTTGATCCGGATTCGAGAACAGAATTTTGAAATAGTATATCGATCCGAGTTGGGTTTTTTCACTTGATTTTCGACGGTGAACCCTAGATATCATTTTTGATTGGTTCTAGAAATTCTCTATCATAGATAGGCTATGCAAGGAAAATGACAGTTTCTAATCAAGAAACCAGATCTGAGTCCGCACTAGGAAGTCGGGTGGATGATACTAGTTTGGAAATGAAATTGCGTGATCGAGTGAGCGATCAGATTTGATACTGCGTACGGATGGTACATGTACATCGTACGTGCTTAAATGAAATTGATATTGAAATTTCGAAAAAAATGAGAAATAATTTTGAAAATAAAAGTATGTTTTGAGAAATATATATGAATAAAGGTGGAAGATTGATATCTTTCAAAATTCACTTTTTGAAAAGTAAGTGATGGTAAGAAACTTTATAAGAGAAAATCAAATTTGAATATTTGATTTGGTATAAATAAAGTTATATTTTTTTTTATATATAGATGATAAACTCCCCTATGTTGAATCTAAAACCAGAAGAAAAGGTTTTGAAAAATATTTGAAGTATAAAAGGGAAGTCTATGTAAGTGATCCAAGATTTTTCAAGATTTTATATATATATATATATATATATATATATATATATATGTATGTATGTATGTATGTATGTATAAAGGATTTTATGAAAATGATTTTGGGAAAGGTTTTGGAATCTATAGATTTGGAAAGGCTTTTGATTTTCGGGAAAATCAAATTTTGGGAGTTTGGAAAGCCAAGTTTGGAACTATCGATTTGAGATATCGATTTTGTGTAAAGGAGGCTTTGATGTAAATCATAAAGGGTAAGATTTGAAAGATACTATAAGTGTTTGGTATAAAGTGTTTTGAGATTGGCTCTGCGGGAAAAGGCGCTACCATTAGAATGAACTTCTCAGAGAACCACGGGTTAGGTCTTCCTTGAGACCTAAGGAGGAGGCTCTAAACTGAATCTTGGGAGGAAGCCCAGACAAACTGAAGTACCTGAGGATTATGTGCAGTGGGTAGTGAAAGTCGAGGGTGCTGATGCCTACAGAGACATTTGGGTTTTGCTGTGACGAAAGTGTAACTCGATGTCACTACGATCTACTATGGACCATAGTGGAAGTCGTGTGTGTTGCGAGAGCCAAGGTCTACGTTTGGTTTTGCCATGATGGCAACATAACATCGGTAGACTACGATTTATGGAGACATAGCGAAAGTCGAGAGGCCGTGAGAGCCTAAGGCTACATTGGGACTTGATTGAGGTAGTCTGCGACCTATGTGGGAGTGGTGAAGTTTCATTTGGTAGTGAAAATCGAGGGCGCTGATGCTTACATGGACTTTTGCCGTGATGGCAACATGACCCAGGATGTAACTGCAATCTGTGGCGGGTTCTATGGCATAATTGAGAGGCGTGGAGTGCCTATAATTATCTATGGATTTTTTGGGGATGGCAACGTAACCATCAGGTTAACTACGACCATGGAAGGGGTGATGATTTCTAGAGCATTCTCACAAAAGATGTTTCCTCTATTTTCAAAAATGTGTTCTATATTTTCAACAAAATGTTTTCCCAAGTATTTTCACTGGGTGTTGAAAACGGATCTGCTAAGTACTTATAGATTGTCAGTCCTACGCCTGATCAACATATGATCGAATTTCTATGAGAATGAGGATGGACTTGTGGAAACATCAAGTTATAAAAGTATTTTTATAAAAAAAATATTTTGGTAATATTATATATTTTAAAGTACTTTAAAAAAAATCTTAATTAAAGAATGTATAGTTGAAATGGTCAAAAAGCAATATAAGCTGATGACAAGCATTTTAATAAAATTCTGGCTTCGTTCCTTTTCGAGGACAAAAAGATTTAAAGGGTGGAGGAATGTGATAACCCAGATTTTTAGACATCTGTTAATTGGTAATTAATAGGGTTTCATTTATTAAAATACTGATTTGTATGTTAAACAAATAAAATTCTTATAAATATCTAGATATATATAGAGATTGACAACTTTAATAAATGTTGAAAAATAAATCTTTGGATAAATGAATAAAATATTGACATATGTATAAAAAGATATATGCAAATTTTATAATGTTGAAGATTTTAAGTGTATAATTATACAAATATACGAGTGTGTAAATATATATATATATATATATATGTATGTATGTATGTATGTATGTATGTATGTATGTATGTATGTATGTATAATTATATTATGATTAGGAAGCTATTGTTTGAGTTCAACATGATGATTTTAAAAAGTTATTCAAAATAAACTCTATATTTTCAAACATCAAAGATAGTGTGTGTGTGTGTGTGTGTATTTATTTAAGTATTAAAGCTTAAGATTTAAAATAGGATTTAATAAAAAAAGGTTTATTATGCTTTCTTTTAAAAAATTTATGAACAATATGGTTTGTGTGTGTGTATATATATATATATATAAAAAAGTTTAAAGCATAAAGGACATATAGTACATGTACTAGAACATTTGTAACCTTTATATCATACAATTAAACATTTGTAAGATAGATAACATGCAAAATTACATGTGGCAATGTTTTCTTTAAATTGAATAATAATAAAATGTTATACAAAACCAGACTGAGATTATTTTTCTCAATCTTCTTTCATTTATCTTTTAAACTAAATTCTAAAATAAAAAAATAAAACTAAAGAGGAAATCAAAATTGTAATCAACATCGAGTTTAATTTTTTTTGAGGCTGAGCAAGGATTAAAGCTTCAGACAAGCAAGAGATCAATTAAACCTAATCAAGTTCAAATTCAAACTACTGTTTCAAGATCAAAATCATTCGTAGATTTCTAGATAGTGGTCTTTGTTCTTTGTTCAAATAATTTCCTGTGAGTTAAACACTTACCCTTCCCACTGATTATATAAAACACATGCATACATTTGAGCCTGTGAATCAATTGATTGATTGGGTTGGAAGCCTTACTTTTATTTTCTGGTAATTAAGGATTTGACATAAGAAATTTTTGGGTATATGGTAAATTACATGCACTCTGTTCATTTTTTTAAAAATCAGATCATCTTATTTTTTTAGAAAATCCATAGCTTCCTATCTAATTGATTTTAAACATTGATTTAAAAAGAAGAACTGTTGTTGGAAGCATGTAACATTTTAAAATTTGTTTTACTTAAGTTCATCAAGCATGGGGTGACTTATGAACATAACAGTGGTGATACAATTTATGATCAAAATTTTGATCTTCGTATTTTAATAGGTTGATTTTGTAGCTGGATTTATCATGGGAAAATATGATTTTTGGACCTCGTTTTGGGATTTTTAAGTTGATATTGAGGGGGGAAAGGAAGGATTGCCGGAATAGGGTTTTTGGTAAAACTCAGGTGGTCGAGATAACAAGTGGACTCACCATTGGTTGTGGAGAGGGTTGGGGTGGTGATGGAGTAGGGAAAATTGCACGATGGTTTTTTAACTAGTGGGGTGGGCGGTTGAGATCGATTTAGGGTTTAGGAGTATGTGGATGTGGGCATCAGTTTTTAGTTTGAGGTGATGAAAAAGGGAGATGATTGTCATGTCCATGTGGGGGTAATACTAGGGGAGATGATGGCATGGTATCTGGTGAGGTTTGGGAGGTGGACGAGGACAGAGGTGACAAAGTGAGGTGTTTATAGGTGGAATGGTCGGCTGCAGTTTCGAATGGGATGCTTGATTTTTGAACGATGGATTTTGACGTGATTTCATATGAGGATCGTGGGCGAGTGGTCGTGCATGACAAGGATAGATGGTCGTTGGCGAGGGTTTCTGGTCAAGGCGTTGTGCATGGGCCCATAGGAAGGTACATGGTTTCTCTGTGCTAAGTGAATTAGGAAAGATGATAAGAGGAGGAAGTATTGAACTTGAGAGAAGAAGGGAATTTGGGCAAAGAAAAAAAGAAGACGGGCCAAAATAAGGAAATAAGTAGAGCAAAAGAAGGAAATGGATTCAATACAATGAGAGGATATGTAAATAAAGAGTTTGGGCCAAAGGAAGTATTGGGCCGAAGAATTTAATAGGAAAAATAGATAAAACAAGTCTTAAAGTTAGATAAAATCAAGTTTAACAATTATCTTAACTATTTCTTCTTAATAATAATGGGTCACTTAAATATTTGGTTAATTTAAAGTTATGGAATTTATTTTAACTTTAATTAATTAAGTAAATTCTTGGGTTGAATTAAAACTTAATTAATAATGAAAATTAAGTAGTTAATTAAAATGATTTAAATTTATATATTAATGATAACTAAGTAATCAATAAAGATAAATGGGTTACCTTAAAGTTAATTAAGGCCTTTGGTGATTAAAGATTAATCAAATGGATTAAAGACAAATTAATTAATTATTGATTAAGAATTAATTAATAAAAAACTAAGTGAGATTAATTAATTAGAGATTAATTAATTTATTAGAGATTTATTAATTGGTAATTAGAGATTAATTAATGTAAGTACTTAGAGATTAATTACTTAAATGATAATTACTTAAAGGATTAATTTTGTAACGACCCTAGATTTTTGACCCCGTTTATTTTAATATATATTTAGTTTAACTAAATAAAAAGTAGTTTGATCATATTAAAATGAATGTGATTTTGGGATTATTGCTATTTATTTATATAAACTGTATTTTAAAAAGGAGATTGATTTGGCACTTTGGAATAAGCATCTCAATAATATTTATAATAAAATTTATCTTATATATTTAAATTAAAAAGTTTTACATTTGCTAACATTTGATAAACATATACATATGAATAATAATGTTTGAAATTTACAATCAAATTCTAGTAATATAAAATATAACTGTAACATATGAGTCAAACTTATGTATATAATTTGAATAAATTATAATTGGAGATAAATATAAAAATAAGTATTACATATAAGTGAAACTTAAGAATATAATGTAAATTTTTGATAATCAAAATATAAAATACAAATATAAATAAATAAGCAAGCAAATAATAAAATTTGTTCTTTTATATCTTCACATGTAATCCAAACTCAAAGTATAAAATGAAATAAAAACAATTTATAACATAATATAAGACAAGTGTTTATACAAAACGATAAATATTTTCATAAACAAAACTTCACACTCAAAAACTAAATATCTATCTGCAAATGTACTTTTCATACAACAAAAATCTTTATACATAGTACAACATATTTTCATTCATAAGGCAAACATCTACCTGCAAGTATAATATAGTATCTGACAATACATGTGAGTATAAATTAATTAGGCTAGAAGTAATAAAATAAATGTTTACATACAAAGTATAGCTTCATATACAAGCCAGGTCTAACTACAAAGAAGAATAAATAAATAAAACAAACAGTTTTCATACCAAACAAGATCTTTACACAATGTCTTCACACACAAGTTTTCACTTCAATATCATAAAACAAAATCTGGGTTTTGTACTTATCAGCAAAACATTAAATACTTGTTATCATAATTAAGAACAAAAGCATTAATTAGCATAACATTTTGTTCATGTAAGTACTATAGACGAAATTCTTGCAATAAATTCTTTCTGCAGAATACATACTTAGCCAATAAAAAGAAAGAATGATAATACAAATAGAAGCTGTCTAGATCAACCTGTAATTATTCAGCTACTTCTCTATATCTATCCACCTATATTATGTTCATATATAAAACTGAACTAAACCTACAAACAAACCTAAGAAACATTGTTTGCTTTGCAAACATAAATTAATTCAGGAACAGGAAAAAAACAAAGAAAAGAAACAGAGGAAAGAAAAGAAGAGAGTTTCAGGAAATTTCTTTCTGCTCAAGCTTGTTTTGGTGAGTAAAAAAAATCTAAAGCTTTGTGTTTAAATTTAAAAGCAGTAAAATGATTTTTTTATAAGGTATTTGTCTATGTTTGATCTTGAACATGATTCTGTATATTGTGCTTCACTGTGTATGCATATGGGTTGATTCCATTCAAAAATCAAATTCTTGCTTTCAACTGAATCATGGTAGATTTTCATATTGTTTTATCAAACAAGATGTTGAAGCTTCAAGCAAGTAGATGTTGATTTAAATATGCTAATGAAGCATTCCTATTGTAAAACTGTTTTACAAGAAACCAAAAGATATATTGATAAAATTCAACTGCTATAAAAATCTAATCCAGGTTTATAAATTGAAAGCTTTGATGAAATTTATGATTTTTAAAATGAAAATGAGGATTTTTACATTGCTAGTTCATGAGCAGTTCGAATGTGAATAAAAACTGTAATTTTATCAATTTCTCAAAATTGAATCAATGATAAATAATGAAACTTGAATTGAAGCAAGTTTATACATCCACTAACTCGGGAAAAATACGAATTAATTTTTCTATTGAGTGAAAATTGAGTACGTGACTGAAGTAGGGTTGTACAGGGAGTTCGTTCTTCTCTGTAAAATAATCGTGTACGGTACCTACGTGTGATCGAGTGGCTCGAGATCCTGTGGAATGGTGGTTTACCGTGATGACGTCGTATGGGCAAAATCTTGGGCACTGCAGGTGGATGGAGAGGCGGTGGCGAGGCCGTTTGATTGTCAGAAGTGAGTTTGGTTTTCGAGCAAAAAGGCATTATTTTGATTTCGATCGTTTGGGAATGTTTTGGGTTTAGATCTCGTGTTGTCGCGAGATTTGGGGCTTGTTTGGATGGGTGGTGTTCACAGGTGGCGTGCCGTGCTGCCGTGCATGTGCACGGTGGCGTTGGAGCGGTGGTTGTCGTGTCAGTGATGTCGTGGGCTGTTATCTCGTGTCGTGCTTGAGTCTACCATTGTTTCCTTCGAGTTGAACTCGGGTTGAATGCGAGAGTAAAAAAACCTGATGATAATTTATGTCTAAGCTTAAAACAAACTTGCTGGAAGTTTTTTAAAAAAAAATATGAAGAAGAAGAGAGTTACTGGGTTTATGTCTCGGGAGGTTTATTGTTTATCTCGAAGTAATACTCGGGTTTAAGAAGGGGAGTCTCGGGTTTAACAGGTTACAGCTTTGCATTGGTGATTTTGTTAAGTAAAGTTTGTTCCATAAAATTTTTAGTATGGTGAAGACGTTGGATTTAGGCTATGATGATTTTACTTAATATATAACGATGTTTTGAAACACTTAATTATTATTTTAATTAAGCACTTAATCTAGTGGTGTAGTTAATAATAAATTGATTTTCAAGTTGAGAAAAATTTCTTTTAAATGTTAATTAAGATGAATCATTAATATTAATTAATTATTTTTGAAAAGTGGTTGAGAGTAATTACTATATAATCAGAGATCGAGTTATAATTAAGGAAGGGGTAAATTTGAAATTAATTACGTAAAGTCAATTTATGAATGATTAATAGTTACTTAATCGAGTAATTTAATTGAGAATAAATAAATGGTTAAGTAAGTAATTAGAAGTAATTAAATAGGAATTTAAGTTTGATTAATAATTAAGACTATTCATTAAAATGATTAATTAAAGTAATTAATTACAAATAATTATGTGATAAATGTTGTGTGATAGTGTGAAAATAAAGTAATTATGATTTAAGGATTAATAAAGAAATAAATAATTAAACAATTTGAAATGAAATAAGTAATTAATGGTAAATAAATAAATAATTAATTAGATAGAGTTAAGTGATTAACTCTCAAGTAATTAATTCTAAATTGAATTAATTACAAATAAGATTTAAAGGTGACTGCTTATGGACTGTTGTGATTGAATATCTGATTGTGATATTTATGTGATGATATTCTGTGATGCTCTGTGATATGTTATGTTATATCTATGATGCTTGTATATGTTTTATCTGTGATAAATGCTTTGTTAATTCAATTGTTGAATTTAAATTATTTAAACTGTTAAGTTAATTAGACAACTTGGCTCTTAAAATGGCGGTTGGATTCGATGAGACCGGGATCGGAAGAATCAAATTTGATTCTCCGAAAACCACATCGATCCAATTTAAACGTTAGGTCGTAAATCCTGAAATGAAGATCGAGATGGTGCTTTCAGAATGCAAGGGTTATCATCGTTGACTCTGAGGGTGATTCCAAAATGAGTGTGACGAGATAATGCCTTCGGTTTCGTTCGAACCCGGAACGAACTTGTATGGATTGAATGCTTTCAGCACATCGTCAGGCGGACGATGAGCATTCTAAGTGATATGTTCTATAAAGATAATCGTAGCCTCAAGCCTCATCAACCGGGAATGGCTAAAACAGGGGAGATGCAGCAATGTTAGGTGGGTCATGCCCAAGCAGGACAAGATATTTCCCCTTTCTAGATGTCCCTTTTTATTTCGGCTTAGTGGGTGGTTGGTCGCGCCAACCACGGGGTTTATCTTGCTCGGGACTGTTCAGTAAGGAATGGTTCCGGCCTTGTGTAGCAGGGGGTCGGGAGTGATCCTCGGTACGGTGATCTAGGCCCCGTACTGTGACAAGCGGTACCCCAGTAGCCTTGCCCTTGTTGGAAATTCATTTTCCCTACGAGACCCTGCGGTTTTGATTTGTATTACCCACTTTTGTGGCTAGTAGCTGAAATTTAATAGATGTAACAATTTCGGCTATTTTCTATTTACTTGAAAACCCTAGACACTATTACAATATCACTGGATTTCCTATGAAATGTTTTGGTTAGCGTAAGGTAAAAACTTACCCGTATTTATTTGTGGGAAGTCTTACGTGATACCTTTATTTTCAAATGTTTTCAAAGTTAAACAACTTTAAACCGTTTACTCATACCAGACCCATGTCTGACCCGGAGTTTATATTTTGTGTTTCATAAACTCTTGGGTACTCAAATTTTTATGAGTAGCCAAGTGATAGGTTATGGACTTTGATTTCTGGAGGAGCTTGGAGCAGGAGATTCCAGACGTATATAGATATATATATATGTAGTCCGCTGTGTTAGTTGATGTATACTGTACCTCTGATGTATATAGTGATAGTTGTATGTATAACTGTCATATGTATTGATATTGTATAACTCTGATATATGTAAAAACTATGAAATATTTATGTGATATATTATATTTTGTTCCGTTCCGCTGTGAGATTCAGATATTGTTAGTCTTTCTTTCTCTTCCTTTTCTATTTCTATCCCTTTCTCTCTTAATGATGATATGTCTTTCTAGTAGTAGAAGGGCGGGTCGTCACAAATTTGTTAAAGTGTTAATTAATAATTAGAGATTAATTAATTAATAATTAAAGGTTAATTAATTAAGGATAATTAACCAATGGGATAAATACTTAAGGGAAGTAATTATGGAAAATTAATGGGTAATTAAAGGATGATTAATCAATGGTTTGTAATTAATTAATGATTAAGTAAGCAAGATTTAAAAGGCGATTGAAGTAATTAATTTAATTTATTTAAATTAATTAGAAATGGTGTGACAAATTAATCTTGCTTATGAATGATTGAATGATATTGTATGCCTTAGATTAGTTGATTCTTTGATATGTGATTTGTGATGCTATGTGATATATTATGTTTGGATTGAACTGTGATAATATGGTTTGTCTATCTGTGATGAATGGCTATGTAAATATGTAATTCTGGATATAAATGGAATCGTTTAAAACTTAAACAACTTAAGTTAAGAATAACATTGAAATCGAAGAGATCGGGTCGGGTAATCAGCAAATACCCGAAACCACTTCGATTTGGAATGTACAATAATTCATTATAGTTTTGTTATGTGAAATCGATAGGCTGGAATGGAATAATTTAAGTAAACTGGACCATTGAAACTACGTAAGGGTACTTAGTGATTGTTTGTACAATAAGTGATTGACTTTAACAAGAAAAGAACTCGCAGTAAGGTACGAGTTACCCTGGGTTTCTGTTATGTTTTTAAACTTAGTATTTTAGTTATATGGGTTTACTCAAACTGGTTTCCAGCCTGACCCGGGTGTTACTTTGATGTAATACTCAGGTCAGACCGAATATTACAGCTTTTCAGGTAAGGATGTTCTAGAGCTCAAGAGGCGAGCTGGATGGTAGGAACGTATGGAGTTTACCGCTATGTATTTGAGTTTGTAGTAATTGTAATCTAGGACTAGTTGTATAACTGTCTACTCTATTTGTGTATGGTTGTAACTCTAATGTATTGAATGTAAAGTGACAATTACAGCTTTCTTTGTTTTAGTGCTATTATTTGATATTATATTTAATCCGCTGCGAATGTGAGATGCTGTTGGTTTTTGTTCTTCTTCTACCTTCTTTCTTCTTTTCGTTAACAATCTGAGATTTCCGACGTTCGATTGCTTGGCACTTCTACCGTGAACTTATTAGTGTTGAATCTCGAGGTCGAAAATTTTGGGTCGTTACAGTGTGGCTTGGTGTGTTGGTGTGGTTCGGTCAGGATGATATGGATCGGTATCGAAGTTTGGACGTGGTTCGGTTGAGGAGGCCCGACACAAGTCGGTCTGCATGTGTGGCTTGGCTGTACTCGGTCAGCTGAAGTGGGTCGGTGTTAGGTTGTAGGAACTTGGGTTCCGCCATGGTGGATCGGTCAGTTTGGGCCGGTTGATTGGAACGGATTAGTGAGTTAAAATGGGTCGGCATGGTTGAAGTGGCTTGGGTTTGGCATAGAGTTATACTCGGGTCAACATCAGAGTGGATCGGGCTTCACAATGGATCTACTTCAAAGTGGGTCAGCATTTCTGGATTGGCCAAGATGAGTCAGGGTCGGCAACAACTAAGTATATGGGCTCGGCTATGTATGTGGTAGGCCCATAGCACTCAGGAAGCCCAACAGCTCGGGTTTCACCTATAAATACAGCATGCGGTGCTTCAGAAAAGGGGATCTTCATTCTGCTTAGCTTCTTCTTTCCTACTAAGGATGCTCTACCATTATTATTATAAAAACTCTGGATTGTAACTGTAATTGATTCTAACATCAATAAGAAGGAAATTTCTGGAGTGGACGTAGACTGGAGTTAGCCGAACCACTATAAATCTTGTGTCTTTACTACTTTCTCTTTAATTTTTACTTTTCTTCATATTTATACTCTCTACATACATTCTATCTGTGACTGTGCTTTGGTGCTTTCATTTGGATTTTGGTGTTAGTGACAAATTTTGGTACAAACAGTAATAAGATTTAGAAAGTAATAATTATTGATCAATAATGTTTAAATATAATTTATAATTGTTTTTAACAATGATTTAATGTTAATTACTTTATTAATATGATTATTAAAAGTTATTTCTTAAAGTTATTTAAGAATAATTATTTAATATTTTAATAGTTATTTAATTATTTGTTTGAAAGTTTTAATTTAATTAATTATTTAAAATCATTTAACTATACTTTAATTCTTAATTAAAGTTATTTAATTATATTGATTTAAGTTATTTAATTATATTTATAGGTTAATTAATTATCATATTAGTATTATTTGAAAGTTATTTGATTATTGTATTAATAACATTTTAAAGTTAATTAATTATTATATGAATTGCTTTGAAGTTAACTTATATATCAGTATAATAACAGTGTTTAAAATTAATTTAATATATTATTAATGGGATTTTAAAGTTATTATTTTAAATGAGATTTAATTTAAGTGAAATAGAGATGTTTAAATAATAACTTATTATTAAAAACTGTTTAAAGTTATTTTAAATAATTTATGATTTATCAAAGGAACCTTACTAACTTAAAGAGTCCATTTAATAAGTTTGTTTAAATATAGGAAGAGTTTTATAAATGGTTCCAGATGTTTATAAGAGAATTGTAAATAAGTTTTAAAGATCAGAAAAAGAGAAGTTTTATATATGGAGTTTGAGATTTATAAAGAAGGTTTTATAAATAGATTAGAGATTTATATAGAAGCTTTAAAAATAGATTTGGAGATAGTTATAAGACAAATAAATTTGGAAAGAAATGGTAGGTTTTCATGGCGTAAGTCGAGAGGAAGTGATTACCTACAGTTTACTATGGATTTGCTAGAATAGTGACGTAACCATTAAGTAAACTGCGATCCATGCATCATATGGAAGGGTTTTTCCATATCTATTTTTAAACGTTTTCAATTATTTTTGAAAAAAGGGTTTGTAAAGATACTTATTCTGGTGTGATAAGTATATGAATATTTTAATAAATATTTAAAAGATGATTTTAAGTTAATGGAAGATTAATTAACGAGGCCTAATGATTTCCATGGGAAATGTAATATCATTTGAATATTGTTTATTTGATAGTTAAATAATAGATCATCAAATCTTGGTCTAAATATATAATCCTTCTTAATTTTGGTGGTACAGAAATTCCCTGCATAACACCGAAGGATTTTAAATTTGGAAATATCTAATAGGGACATGGGAATTATATGGTATGGTTACCGTCGATGGTGTTATACTGTACGTATAAACTTGTTTTGTTCGTCTAGGATAGATGATAAGAAGATCCATCCAGTTAAATGGTTAGGGGATGGTCCCCGCTCTTATGTATTGTTTGATTATTTCCTAAAGAACCAGTATAAAGCATCCTGGTAATTCGACGATTGGTTCTTGGAGCACCAGGGAAGTGGAAGAGTGCTTACTCGTAAGAGATGACTCGAAAACCGTAACCACTCCAATACCATAAACGGTTCTATGGAGGAGTTTCGTGATATATTGAGATGATGGAATCCATGTGTGGTTTTGAATCCATTAGGATATGTGAATCCATGCATGGTTCCAAGATCTATTTGAGATATAGAAATCCAAGTGTGATTCCGAGGCTCGTTGGGGTTATTGGAATCCATATGGGATTCCACGATCTATTTTGGTGGCGTGCGTGAGTTGGAATGCTGGACGTAGCCTCACTAGCGGTAAGGACTAAAACCAGAGATAGAAGGCATTACCAGTAGGATTGGCAAACCCATACGGTGTAGTCGGCTCCTCCTAGACGTTACCTACAGTTTTATGAATTGTGGGGCAATACACTTGGTCTTAGCGAGACCAACTAATTTTTTCCTATGGTACATTACTAGGGAAGTATACTGCTATAGAAGGACATCTCTCATCCTTGTGCGGTAGGGCCGTTCCTCGAAGTACTGAGGGTACATCTATTGAAATCCTTCACAGTTAGCAAACGTGCCTTATTGGTTTTTGATTATATTCCTAGTATTGTTGCGATGTACACTCACATCATCACATCTACTTGATTATTATTATTTTCACCCATAGACACTACTATAATATCACTGGATTTTCGAAATAAAAGGTTTTGGTTATCATAAGGTAAAAAACTCATCCGTTTTTATGTGTAGTGTGGTCTTACAAGATACCTTTGTTTCAAAAGGTTTATTTGAACTTTAAGAATCCATTTGATTGCATTTCTTATGCTAGTATTACTAGACTGACCTAGGCACCATTTTCTTATAATGCTCGGGCCAGACTAAGCATATTTTCTAGGTTTGGTTAGATGTTACGGAGATTCAGGAGATGAGCTGGAGGCCCAGGGATGTATTTACGTACATGGTTGTTTTTTCCATTGTATTCATCGTTGTATTTATCAGTAATTGTAAGGACATGCTATTATAATTGTTCGGGCTGGAATAGGCTAGTATACTCTGGTTGATATCTGTATATACTTATACTACAGTTTATTTTTTCTAAAGATTGGTCTTGTATTATAGATTATTCATTCTGCTTGGAGATTTTGTGTTGTTTAGTTTCTTCTTGTCTTCTTTCTTCTTTCTTTCCCTTAACTATCCACTTTTCTGCTCAATTTAAGTAAGTCATGTGTGGTTTATTGGCCGCTTAAACTATATGGAAAAGTGGGTCGTTACAATTAGTATTTGACATACCAAATTTGTAAACTAAATCTTTAGCATATTTTTCTTGACAAATAAAAATACCATTACTTTGTTGTTTTATTAATAATCCCAGAAAATAATTTAATTCTCCCATATGACCCATTTCAAATTCTTTAATCGTTATTTTTAAGAACTCTTTATTTAGTTCATCTACGGTGCATCCAAAAATAATGCCATTTACATATACTTGTATTATTTGAATATCATTTTTTATCTCTATTAATAAAAAGTGCACTGCCTACTTTGCCTATTTCAAAATTTGATTGTAATAGATAGGATTTAAGTCTATCATACCAAGCTCTTAGGGCCTGTTTGAGACCGTACAAAGCCTTCTTTAATTTGTAAACATGATTGGGTAGTTTTTCATCTTCAAAAGTGGGGGTTCTACATATACATCTTCTTTAATAAAATCATTTAAGAATGCACTTTTAAAATCCATTTGATATAACTTAAAATTATTATGACTAGCGAAAGCAAGTAATATTTGTATAGCTTCTAATCTTTCTAAGGGTGCAGAGGTTTCACCAAAATCTATTCCTTCTTCTTGACAATAACCTTGATCAACTAATCGAGCTTCATTTCTCACAACCTCTCCTTATTTATTCATTTGGTTTCTATATATCTATTTAGTTCCGATTATGGATTTATTCTCATGCCTTGGGACTAATTCCCATACATCATTTCTTGTAAATTGGTTCAATTCCTCTTGCATAGCAAGAATCCATGAATCATCAGTTAATGCTTCCTTTGGATTTTCAGTTTCAGTAGTTGAAATAAAAGCAACATTACTCATTTTATTTAGTTGATTTCTACTTTTAACAACAGATTCAATATTTCCAAGTATATTTTCTATAGGATGAACTTTCAAGTACTTTTTTTCTTTTATTTAGATATGAATGTTTTGAATTATATTATTTTCATTTATGGTAATCTCATGTTACTAATTTCATTTGGGTTATGAATATTTTCTTCTTCATCAATATTTGAATTATAAATTTTCAAATTTTCATCAAATGAGACATGTAACGTCTCTTTAATAATATTAGATATAGTATTGAAAACTCTATAAGCTTTACTTCTATTTGAATATCCGATAAAGATTCCTCTATCTGATTTAGAATCAAATTTATTCAAATTATCTTTAGCATTTAAAATAAAACCTTTACTACTAAAAATTCTAAATTATGATACTTTAGGCTTTTTATTATAGAATAATTTATATGATGTTTTCTTAGTTAATGGTCTTATTAAAATTTTATTTAATGTATAACATGTAGCACCAACTGCTTCAGCCAAATTTTTTTAAGGTAAATTACTACCATTTAGCATAGTTCTAGCGAATCCTTGAAAACTACGCCATTTTTTGTGGTGTTCTTGGAAATGAAAAGTTATGAGTTATACCTTACATTATAGAAATTCTCAAAGTTTTTGTTTTTGAATTCTCCACCGTGTTCACTCTGAATAGTTTTAATTTTTCAAATAATTTGATTTTGAATTCATTTAACAAATGTTTTAAACATTTCAAAAGTATTACTTTTAAGTTTATAAAACCGTCTAGGTAAACCAAGAATAATCATCTACGATTACAAAAGCAAATCTACTGTGATTTATAGATACAATATCCATGAGGGACTGAAAAGATCTTAGTGAAGAAATTCACGAGGCTGAGAGGTAGAAAACATATCTTTTGATTTAAAAGAACTTTTTCTATGTTTTTCTAATTGATATGATCGCATGAATTATTAACTTTAAAATTCGTTTTGGGAAGACCTCTAACTGGATCATTTTTTGCAATTTTAGGTATTAATTTGAAATTCAGATGATCAAATCTTTTATGCTAAATCAAGGGCCACTTGATTCAGCCAAAAGACATAAACTACCATTTGAGACTTTCATACTCAATAGATAAATATTTCATTTTCTAGTACCTTCAAAGATAATGTTTGACTCATTATCTTCAATTTGACATTTATCTTTTATGAATTATTTTTGGAAACACTTATCACACAATTGATTAATACTCAACAGATTATGCTTTAAATTCTTAACTAATAAAACATTAGAAATGGTAGGAGTTTTAGAATTAACGACATTGCTAATGCCAATCACATACCCTTTAGAATTATCTTCAAAATTTACTGATCCGCCATCTTTGTAAATTATGTCTTTCAAAATCTTTGGATTTCCAATCATGTGTCTTGAGCATCCACTATCAGTATTCATTTGTCTTTTTTGATATGCAGAGTTTGATCATCAAGTGTCCATTCATCAAAAGCCATATAACACATCTGTTCTTTCAATTCATACATTTCAAAAGTTCACGTGGATTTTTATATTATCAAAAAATTTCCAATGAAACTTTTTCAAAAAAATTAGATTATGAATATTTTGAAAACCAATGCTATAATACTAAATGTGAGTCAACGGAATAAGGATCTTAAGTCTAAATTAACATTAGAGGAGGGTGAATAGTGTTTAATGGATTACATGTATATTATTCAAGTTCTTTAAGATTTTACTTAGAATGATGGAATTAACAATCACATGATCAAAGTATATATAAAAGTAAATGCAATAAAAGTTAAAAAAAGGAAAGAATGCACAAGGATTTATACTGGTTTGGAGTTACCCAACATCCAGTCCTGTATAATTCCTTTACATATTTCTTTTCAACTTTTAAATGTGAATACAATCTCGATTTCAAGACTATGAGACACACCCTCCAGAATCTCAGCCTCTGGATAAAGCCACCTGATTTCTTGGCCGTAAGCACACCCAATTGATTTAATCGGATTACAGTGACACCTACTTGGATTTCAAGGATACCAAGCACACCACAAAGTACAAAAGTATGATTTGATAGAGTTTACAGATCTTCGATCTTGATTACAATTGATTCTATAACTCTTAATAACACTTTGACCTTGAGAGAGATGATAGAAATCAGAGAGTATATGAAAGAGAATCATATTAGTAATGATTGAATTTTAATCTGGTTGAATTTCGACAGAGTTTCGATTGATTTAGAAATCTAGAGAGTGAAAAGAGAGAGATAAATAAGAAAGCAGTTAATGAAAATTCATTTGGAAGTCTGGTATATACAGGAAAACAACGGTTGCGAAGAGATATAACGAAAAGACACTTCCATTCAAATCTGAATTTGGAAAAATACGACTATTATGTCGACATACTTGTAGAGGATAAGTTGACATATCCCATTGAAAAATCACTTAATATAAATTGTTCTGAAAATATTAAGTTTTGTAAAATATTTAGGTACAAAAATTTAAACATAGTTTATACATATTTTAATAATATTAAAACTGAATAAAACTTTATGGAATAATTTTGAAAGAGTTATTAAGAATATCTATACTACTAATAAATAGAATTCATTCCATCGATTTACTCGGTGTCTTTTTGAAATGCCTCTCATACCCTTCATCCTTCTTTCATTTTACATCCAGATGCCCTTCTTCGTTTTTCGTTTTCCATTTTGTATCCAGAAACCCTTCTTCTTTACCCTCCTTTACATCCACTCTTCATGAACGAGATAATTCAGTGAACACAGTAACGACCATGTCTTTTCGATTTTCTCGAATTACCTTTTGCACATTTTAACCTCGCTTTATTGCTTCTGTCAAGTTACCCAAACCTAAAAAACCTTAACTCCAAATCCGGGTGATTCCGAACACACCGTCTTCTCCCACGAATAGGATACTATGACGCGATTCCATGCCCAAGGTGATTCCAATCCCAATGTTTTCTTTAATGAACTGCATGAACTTGGTCTAACTTGGCACTCTTCCACATCCAGCATCTTCCCTGAGTTCGCTGCACATACTAGATCTATTGATGTGTCGTAAAGGCTTTGAAAAATCATGTATGGATTTCTTACAATATTTACATTCTCTAGCATTTTTTTCATTTAGCATGAACAAAAAATTTACTATTTGTACGTCATAAAATTATGTTTGTACTATATAAAAGAAATCCTTTAAAAGATGACAGCAAATTAAACAGCATCTCATAGTAGAAAAATTACAAACTCAATTTGATATTTCTTTTAGTTGGTACATATTACAAATTGCATAACCAAGCAAAAAATTAAATGTAAAAAAGATTGTTAATATCAATTAAATATGAAATATTGGACTATCGGCATGAGGTCAATTGTTCAATTATACATCGAAAGTATTTTGATGACAATATGTTTCAGCAGTAATGTGAAGTTCACCTTGAAATCAAAATAATTACCAAAAAAATTGAAATTTAGAAATATTGGCCATGTTGCTAAATGTCTAGAAAAATAATCCATAGCTAAAAGTATAGGAAACTAATTTGAATATCTAGCAGAAAGTTGATTGCACGGAAGAAAAAGCCATAGAAAACAAAATAACATTTGAAGAAGCTTTAGAAGAAGCAACAATAACAGTAGAAGGCAAAATGATTGACCAAGAAGATAGGACTACAATTCAATCAACTAAAATAAGGGAACCAATTTAAATGAAACATAATAAGTATTTCAATGCATTTTTATTTGTTTAAATGTGTTAATACTACTTGAGAAACTTGCAATTTGTCTTTAGGAAATGATACAACAACATTACTCTACAATAATGCTACATTATCTGGTTCAAGGAAAAATTTCAAACTGTTGGACTACGGTTGTAGCTGAATTTTTAAGTAGTAATGATATATAAATATAAAGCATTAAATACTTAGTTAACTATTTTTCAACTATGCTTCTTTTTTGGTTTTCTTTACCAAATCTGATTCTTCATTGTGCTATTATTAGTATTATCGTTTGATTACTAAGTTCCTCACACTTCTATTTGCTCATGTGTGAACCAAATGCATATGCATCCATAAAAACGAAAATCAAATTATGTTTGTAATAAAATGATTTTTCTCTTTTTTCATGTCATAAGTCTAACAAGCATCTCCACTCGCTAAATAATATATATGCACCATTCATCACATGTTCTATTATATTTGATGCACTTCGTATGACCGATAATGCTCGAATAATTTTACTTATTATTTTTGAAAATAGTGTAGAAGTATTATTTCTCAAGTGAATCGTATGACAAGTTGGTCTTTTCCTATTAAAATAAGGAATAAATTTGCCAACAATGTTATAAGGTCATGGATATAGATAGATGTTGGAAGCTCAAAAAATAGAAGCTTTGAGGATTACATGCATTTTTACAAAGATTAGAACTCAATAGTAGTACATAAAGCTGTTGAAAAGAAAATTCAAAAATCATTTCTATGTTCAATTTACTTGAACATCTAATGCAAAGGCTAAGGGTTCATTGAAGAACATGAATTAATAGTTCACAAATGTCTTAAATTTCATCTTGAAAGAAAACATTCCAAGCTACATGGATTTCAGCTCTGAGCTTTATAGATTCCATGTCTCAGACTTAAAGACGGGAAAAGAAAATCTTCTATTACAACATTAGTAATCTGCAACATTAAAGGGGCCAAGTTTCAGTTCAAGAATCTAAACATTCATAGATGATAAATACTTCAGAATTTAAAAAGTTAAACCAAATGAAAATAGCATTACATGTGCTGCACAAGAGATAAAATTGATAAAAAAAACATTTGCACTTGATGGTAGAGTGTGAACTGTGAGAAATGTGGATTATGGATCTTAAGGCTAGGATAAACACTAGAGGGGGTGAATAGTGTTTTAAGGAATTATTAAATCTTTTTGAGTTTTTGTTAATTTGAACACAAATGTATGCAATATTCAGACACAGATATGATCACAGAATCAAACACAGATGCAGAAATAAAGTAAAAGCAGTAAAGGAAAGAACACATCGGACTTTATACTAGTTTGGAGTTACCCTACATCCAGTCCCATACACAAGTACGGATTTCCTTTCAAAAGCAATCTTTACAATTACACCCTCGATTTCAAGGCCACGAGGTACACCCTCTAGATTCACAATCCTTTGGGTAGGGATACTTGATTTCCCAGGCAAGAAATTCACCCAATTGATTTCCAAGGCTAAATCACACCTTTTCTCGCTCGATTGATTTCCAAGGCCACAATCACACCTTTTCTCGTTTAATTGATTACAAAGAAGCCTATAACTCTGAATAGCACTGAGGATCTTGTTGAGATAGTGATAGAGAATCAAACCAGAGATAATCTAGTTAGATTCAATGTTGATTTCGGCAGAGTAATGGTAGGAATGTGTATAAAGAAATGCGGAAGAAGAAGAGAAATGAAAACCAAAAAATATGAATGAAAATTCGTTGAAAACAACCCCTATTTATAGAAGAACAACAGCATGTCCAATCATGAAGAGATATGACGAATAGACACTTCTTTTGAAATTAACTGACACTATGTCGACATGGGTATATTGAGTATGTCGACATCGCAAAGGAAATTTTGGTGGTTTATTTTTCTTTGAAAATAACTTTTATCTTATATTAAAACTATTTTAAACTTTTATAAATATACTTAACTATAGTTAAAATACATAAATAAATATAGAGAATAATATATATATATATATATATATAATTTTACTATAATTTTGCATTTAGATCTAAGTATAAATATTAAAAGTTAAATATATTATTATTAAAGATAGTTTTAAAACTAAGGATAATTTCATTTTGAAAATAAAGATTATTTTGATGCTAAAAGTATTTAAAATCAGGATAGATGTTTTGATTCTTTAAAAGGAAGATTTTGAAATCATTTTGAAAACAAGATAATTTTCTAAATTCATTTGAATAATAAGTTGGCGAATACAAAACAATGTTCCACTAGATTTTTCGTAGGTTCCATCCTACTTAGGGTTCCATCCCTTTAACGGGCTCGAAGTGGATTCCATTCCAGGAATAAATTGGATTTTAAGATGCCAGTTCTTTTCTAGGAGTTTTAACAAAATTCCTAACTAAAAAATAAATTACTTGAAATCTTGAACTCTTGATATTCTTGATACTCATGAGTGTTCAATCTTGATATCTTGAATCTCTATACTGTACAGTCTTCATTCTTGGTACCTGCATGATTAAATCCTGCATATACATATATTTCTAAACTATGATGTTAGTATTTATATTTTATAATCCCATTCTAAGGTTGTTTCCATCAAAACCATCATCTCACGGACTAACAATCTCCCCCTTTTTGATGATGACAACCTTTGTTTATAAAATATTACTTTTATCCTAATAACTCCCCCTTAATCTATGCCTAACTATCCTATTTTATACTTCTCCCCCTTTGTCATCAACAAAAACTAACTCCAAATTATATAACTCTACAATATGTAACTCCAAACTATATAACTCCCCCTTAATCTAATACTTTATGATATGTGATTATAATTATAGTGTTATCATAAATAATCAATACTTATCCCTAAAACTTAAAATTTAGTCCTAAACTACTACCTATCCTAAGTATATAATAATATTTTTAATAGAACACATATAAGAACACAACTTACGTATCAATCATATAGTTATATTTACATTTTCGTGGGAATCATAAGAAAGAACATACAACAATAGGGAAAAAGAGAAAAGAAACTAATGAGTGTCTTTGAAAATGAAAGATCTATGAACCGAACAATTTGGATAGTGGAAACAGAAATTTCCACGTTGTTCGATAAGATTTCCATCTTTGTCAAAACACACATCACCAACGCAAACGATTTTGTCGTCATCTTTCGCGTGCACTTCTTCCATGGGAACTTCTTCTTCCTTTTCTTCTTCCTCGCTGGCCTCTTGTACTTGATCTCCTAAAGAGTCTTCATCAATCAAGATCGGGTTAGTGTGATTGTTCATTAGAAATTTTTGTAAATTCCTAATGATTTTGCTTTGCCTCTTTTGTTCTTTGGCCATTCGAAGTTGCATCACTTGGATTTCAGTCATTAACTAAAGTGCATCCTTCAGAGAATCCTCCACTTTTGTCACACGAGCGAGCGTTGTTCATTGAAATGATCCAGAAGTAGGTGAAGAGAAAGAAAAGATTGAATTTTTGTTTGGTTTGGAAGAGGAGTCATTGATTATTTATTTTCAGAAGATAGAACAGAGAAATAGCAGAAAGAATGAATAGAATTTCAAAAATCTGAAGAATATATAACCAATTATTTGAATTTTGGCGGGAAAAATTTAAAGAATAAAAAATCATTGTATGTCGACATGGGGAACAAGGGGATGTCGACATGGTGCTTAAATTTTTGCTATTTAATTTATTTTAATCTAATTTTTAATTATACTTTTTTATTTATATTTTTTATGTTTCAGTTATTGAACAAATACATAATTCTCTTCTTAATTTAGTAAATATAGATTCATTTAAGGGTTTTGTTAATATACCAGCAATTTGATTCTTAGAATTAATATAATCTTGAGTAATTACTTCCTTATTTATATTATCTCTGAGAAAATGATGTCTTATATCGATATGTTTAGTTCGAGCATGTTGAGTAGTATTTTTGGATAAATTTATCGCACTAGTATTATCACAATAAATTGGTGATTTTGAGATATTTAAACCATAACCTTTTAAAGTTTGTCGCATATATATTACTTGAGAACAAACCAAAGCAGCAGAAATATATTCTGCTTCAGTTGTTGATAAAGAAGTAATGTTTTTCTTTTTACTAGATCAAGAAATCAGAGAATGCCCCAAAAAGAGACAAGTTCCATGTGTACTTTTTCGGTTGATTTACAGCCAGCATAATCAACATCACAATAAGATATTAAGTCAAAACAATCATTTTAGGGTTAAATAAGCCATAATCAGAGGTGTGTTTAACATATCTTATGATACGTTTTACGGCTTTTAAGTTGGTCTCTTTAGGTTGGGAAAGATATCTTTCACAGAGACAAACACTTTGCATGATATCAGGTCTACTAGCGATAATATAGAGTAGTGATCCAATCATTCCTCTATATAATTTTTGATCTACATCTTTCGAGAGATCTTCTTTGCTAAGGTACTCACTGGTTTCCATGGGAGTGGGTTTCCACTCGCAGTAGTCAAACCAAATTTATTAATTAGGTCTTTAGCATATTTTTCTTGATTAATAAAGATACCATTATCTAATTGTTTTATTTGTAATCCTAAACTAATTCACCCATATGACTCATCTCAAACTCTTTTGTCATTATTTCAGAAAATTCTTTATTCGTTTCAAAATTAGTTGATCCAAAAATGATATCATCTACATAGACTTGTACTAGTCGAATATCATTTTTATTTGTTTTAATAAAAAGAGTATTATCTACTTTACCAATTTCAAGTTTTGATTGTAATAAGTAAGACCTTAGTCTATCATACCAGGCTCTAGGAGCTTGTTTTAGACCATATAAAGCTTTCTTAAGTTTGTAAACATGATTTTGTAATTTTTCATTTTCAAAAAGTGGTGGTTGTTCAACATATACTTCCTCTTTTACAAATCCATTTATAAAAGCACTTTTAACATCCATTTGAAATAATTTGAAATTATTATGATTTGCGAAAGCAAGTAGAATCCTAATGGCTTCTAATCTTGCTACGGGAGCAAAGGTTTCATCAAAATCTATTCCTTCTTCTTGACAATAACCTTGAGCGACTAATCGAGCTTTATTTCTAACTACCTCTCCTTGTTCATTCATTTTATTTTCATAAACCCATTTAGTTCCAATTATAGTTTTATTTTCAGGTCTAGGAACAAGTTCCCAAACATCATTTCTAGTAAATTTATTTAGTTCTTCCTGCATAGCAAAAATCCATGAATCATCAGTTGATGCTTCTTTTGGATTCTTGGGTTCAATAGTTGATATAAAAGCTACATTACTCATTTGACTTAGTTGATTTCTAGTTTTAACAACAGATTGCGTATCTCCTAGTATATTTTCAATAGGGTGATCTTTTAAAAGTTTGGTCCTTTTATTAGGATTATTAATTTCATTATAAGTTTCAATTGACTCTTGATTTTGAGTGATTAAATCCTCTTCATCATTTGTATCTTCAAGATTTTTGAGATTTTCATCAAACGAAACAAGCATTGTTTCTTCGATGGTTTTAGTTCTTAAATTAAATACTCTGTACGCTTTACTTTTGTTAGAATATTCGATAAAGATACCTTTGTCAGATTTAGGATCAAATTTATTTAATTTATCTTCAGAATATAAAATAAAGCATTTACTTCCAAAATTATAAAATAAGATGCTTTAGGTTTCTTTCTATGAAGAAGTTCATAAGATGTCTTATCAGTTAAAGGTCTAATTAAAATTCTATTTAAAATATAACAGGCGGTAGCAACTGCTTCTGCCCAAATATACTTTGGTAATTTACTATCTGAAAGCATAGTTCTCACACACTCTTGAATCGTCCTATTTTTACGTTCTACTACTCCATTTTGTTGTGGAGTTCTCGGAAATTAAAATTTGTGAGTTATTCCCTTTTTATCCAGAATTCCTTAAACTTTTGATTTTCAAATTCACCATCGTGATCACTACGAATGGTCATAATTTTTAGAGAAAGTTGGTTTTGAATCCTTTTTATAAAGTTCATAAAACAATCAAAAGTATCACTTTTATGTTTGAAAAATATTATCCATGTAAATCTAGAATAATCATCTATAATTACAAAAACATATTTACTATGATTTATTGACAGAATTTGAGATGGACAAAATAAATCAAGATGAAGTAATTCAAGAGGTTTTGAAGTTGAAATCATATCTTTTAATTTAAAGGAACTTTTTCTAAGTTTTCCTAATTGACATGCATCACATAAACTATCTACTTTAAAAACATTTTAGGGAGACCTCTTACTAGATTATGTTTTGACAGTCTAGATAAGAGTTTGAAATTCAAATGCCCAAATCTCTTATGCCAAATCCAAGGGTCACTTGTTTTTGCCCACAGACACTGATTATTATTTGAAACTTTCATACTAAGAACATAAATATTCTTTTTCCTAATTCCCTCAAAATATTATGGTTGAATTATTATCTTCAAAGTGACACTTATCTTTTTCAAATTTAATTTTATATCCTTTATCGTAGAGTTGACTTATACTTAGCATATTATGCTTCCGATTCTTAACTAGCAAAACATTACTAATAATAGGAGTTTTAGAGTTACCGACTTCATCGATGCTAATCACATATCCTTTTGAATTGTCTCCAAAGTTAACCAGTCCTCCATCTTTGTATATTATATCATTCAACATATCTGGATTGCCAGTCATATGTCTAGCACATCCACTATCGAGTATCCATTTGTTCATTTTGATCTGCACAATTTGTCCGCTGTGGTTTGATTCCTCAACTCCCATAAAGCATGTTTCCTGCACATCAAACAATATTGGTAGACAACTTGAATTTGAACATTGATTATATGCAGACTCATGAGACAATGATGATTTGAATATTTCTAAACTAGTATTAACAAACATAGCCATTTTAAAAACTTTTTCAAAAATCAGATTATGTAACTTTGAAAATATTGCTCTGATACCAAATGTGAGAAATGCGGATTACGGATCTTAAGGCTAGGATAAACACTAGAGGGGGGTGAATAGTGTTTTAAGGAATTATTAAATCTTTTTGAGTTTTTGTTGATTTGAACACAAACTGCGATCATAACTCTAGGATTCTCCTGGTGTCCATGTATGCAATATTAAGACACACATATGATCATAGAATCAAACACAGATGCAGAAATAAAGTAAAAGCAGTAAAGGAAAGAACACACCGGATTTTATACTGGTTCGGAGTTACGCTACATCCAGTCCCACACACAAGTACAGATATCCTTTCAAAAGAAATATTTATAATTACATCCTCGATTTCAAGGCCACGAGGTACACCCACCAGATTCACGATCCTCTGGGTAGAGATACTTGATTTCCCGGGCAACAAGTTCACCCAATTGATTTCCAAGGCTACAATCATACATTTTCTAGCTTGATTGATTTCCAAGGCCACAATCAAACATTTTCTCGTTTAATTGATTACAAAGATGCCTATAACTTTGAATAGTACTGAGGATCTTGTTGAGATAGTGATAGAGAATCAAACCAGAGATAATCTAGTTAGATTCAATGTTGATTTCGGTAGAGTAATGGTAGGAGTGTGTATAAACAAATGTGGAAGAAGAAGAGAAATGAAACCAGAAAATATGAATGAAGATTCATTGAAAACAACCCCTATTTATAAAAGAACAACAGCCATGTCCATTCGTGAAGAGATACGACGAATAGACACTTCTTTTGAAATTTAAATTTTGAAATTAACTAACACTATGTCGATATGGGTATATTGAGTATGTCGACATCCTAAAGGAAATTTTGGTGGTTTGTTTTTCTTTGAAAATAACTTTTATCTTATATTAAAACTATTTTAAACTTTTATAAATATACTTAACTATAGTTAAAATACATAAATAAATATAGAGAATAACATATATAAAATTTTGCTATAATTTTATATTTAGATCTAAATATAAATATTAAAAGTTAAATATATTATTATTAAAGATAGTTTTAAAATTAAGGATAATTTGATTTTGAAATTAAAGATTATTTTAAGGCTAAAAGTATTTAAAACCAGGATAGATGTTTTTGATTCTTTTAAAAGGAAGGTTTTGAAATCATTTTGAAAACAAGATAATTTTGTTGAATAAAAATTAGAGGATACAAAACAATGTTCCACTAGATTTTTCGTAGGTTCCATCCCTACTTAGGGTTCCATCCCTTTAACGGGCTCGAAGTGGATTCCATTTGATGCAGCTCAGGCCAAAGGAGTAAGTCGTACACGACTTAAGGAGGGCTTGAGTCATCCACGACCTAAGGAGGCGGGTTTAAGTCATCCACGACTTAACAAAGCTAAGGGGACAGGGTTACGACTTAACGAGAGCTTGAGTTGTTCGATTTTGATGAGTCGTACACGACCCAACGACTCATCTATAAGTCGTCCACGACTTATCATGAAGCAGGGGAAAGTTCCAGCTATCAAAAGCTTTGAGTCGGAGGAAGGGCACGACCTAGTTAAGTCGTTTGAGGAGATATGCCGCAGGGAGCTTGGGAGCTTGAGTCGTAGAAGCTATGAGCTTGGGAGCTTGAGTCATTGTAACTTGTGTATGGATGAGTCGTAAGTCGTCTTGTGTTGAGCTGGTTGCAACTCGTTAATTCTTAAAGTCCTGAGTCGTTATCTATTTGTAAATTTTTCCTTGACTCTTTGAGTCGTTGAATGTAAGTCGGTCATGTGTATATATGTTGTTTTGTTGAGTCGTATCATTTTTAAGACGTCTGCGTTGTATTGTGTTGTAATATGTTAGGTCGGTAACAACGTAAGTCGTAAGTCGTATGTCGCATTGTAAGGGAATGAGTCGCGTTATGTTGAGTCGCTGCCGACCTATGTGTTGTGTTGTAATTTGGGTATGGTGTTGTTGCTAAGTCGAGAGCCTTAAGTCGTGAGTCGTGAGTCGTGGGGGATGAGTCGTGTACGACTTAAGGACCGGTTGTGAAAAGCTATAAATAGGGAGTGTGTTGTGCATTTCAAGGTTGTTGATTTTTGAATAAAATTCTCTTTTGTTAGCTTGGTGCTTTCATTTAAATTGGTAGTTGAGTGTAATCTCCTATCTCCACTTTCGGATATTCGAGTGCGCTCAAATCAACGATTGTTGAAGCCGATTCGCGGAATCAAGTGCGCTTGATCAACGCTTGAAGAATTGAAGATCTTCTCTCATGGTATCATGCGCGATCAACGTGTCGAAGATAACTAGAATTCGGTATCCTTGTGATCAACGAATTTGGGCATTTCAGTATCTTCAATCCACCGATTGCTACTTTCATCGATCCACATCGTTTTGTCAATTATCCGCTGCGTCAGTTTTGGTATCAAAGCTTGACTTAGCCAATCATAGCTAAGGCGAGTCTTGGAGCCAAGGAATTTGAAGTTTGGTATTCATCGTGTTCATCTTGAAGTTGCAACAAGTTTGGAGTTTTCGATCCATTCCATTTTGGATCAAAATCCGAAAGTTATTTGAGTTTGATTTATGTTGAAGGGTGAAGGCCAAGCATAACATCGTGTTAAGTATAGGCCGAGCATCAGTTTTTGGTATCATTGTTTGAAGTGTTAAGCCATGCGTGCTTTGTTGAGTCGAAACCGACCTAACTTTGGGTCGTTGCAAAGTTGAGGCCGAGCCAAGTTGAATTGAGCCGAGATTTGTTTGACTTGTGTTGAAAGTCTTGAAGTATTTGTTGAAGTTTTTGAGAAGTTTTCAATCATGCCGCCGAGAAGAGCTAATCGTCATCAGAATGTTGAAGCGTTGTATAGAAGAGAAGAAGCCGAGCAAATGGAACAACGTATTAATGAGAAATTTGATGAAGGCATTGGAAAGTTAGAGAAGTCGATGAATGATTTGAATCAAACTCAAAGGAGGAGATCACCAATCTCGAACCATGGAGGAAACAGAGTTTCGCCATCGGTTACGGAAGCGAGAAGGGTATCACCACAATCTCATAGAGAGAGAAGAGAAACATCAATTTCATCGAGGAGAGATCACCATGACTATGGACATGAAGAGAGAAGAACTCCACGTGAGTTTGAAGAAGAGCCATATCGAGATGAGGAGAGACATAGTAGAAGAGACATGCATGATCGAAGGGATGTTGATGGTCGGGATCGATATAGACGTACATTTGATTTTGATGAAGAGGGTGATAGAGCTAGCATACATTATCAGGATCGAGACCAAGTTAGAAATTCATATCGAGATGCAGATGATGATCGTCGATGGGAATCGGGTATGAAGATGGAAATTCCAGAATTCAATGGTGGAATGGTAGCAGAAGAATTTCTTGATTGGTTGTCTAATGTTGAAGAGATCTTTGACTTCAAGGAGGTTCCTGAGCATAGAAGAGTGAAGTTGGTTGCTACTAGGTTGAGGGGGAGAGCTTTGGCATGGTGGCAGCAAACTAAACTTACAAGAGAGAGAATGGGGAAGTCAAAGATTGAATCTTGGGATAAGATGAAGAAGTTGATGAGAGCTACATTTCTACCTTACAACTATCAATCACTTATGTACCAGAGATTGCAGAATCTGAGGCAAGGAACGAAGTCAGTTAATGATTATGCAGATGAATTTTACCAACTCATTGCCAGAAATGATATTATGGAGACAGAAGAACAGCTAACTGCTAGGTTTGTTGGAGGGTTACGAATGCAGATCCAGGATATGGTTAATATGTTCGATCCAAGATCTGTTGCAGAAGCACATCAGAAAGCGTTGGCTTGGGAGAAGTAAGGTAGGCGTGGAGGTGGTGTGTTTACAAATTCCAACAATCAAGTAAAGGGTGTTAGTGGGAGTTCTAATGTTCCTAAACCTGTCAGTAAGCCAGTAGTGAAGGAGGGTGAGAAGGCAAAGGTTAGTAGTGGTTTCAAATGTTACAATTGTCAGGAGTTGGGTCACAAAAGTAATGAATGTCCGAAGCCGAAGAAGAGAGCAATGGTTACTGAGATTGAAGAAGAGGATGAAGATGCAGAATGTTCTAATCCGTTACCAGTTGAGGAGGAAGACTTATTGTCCGGAGATGAGGGTTGTAACCTTATGATGAGGAGGTCTTGTCTTACACCGAAGCAAGAAGATGATACTAGTTGGTTGAGAAGCAATATTTTTCAGTCGACATGTACTATTCTGGGAAAAGTTTGCAAGTTCGTTATTGATGCTGGGAGTTGTGACAATATTATCTCTACTGAAGCAGTAAAGAAGTTGAACTTGAAAACTGAGAAGCATCCTAAACCGTACAAGTTAGCATGGTTAAGGAAGGGTGGTGAAGTAAAGGTGGGTCGAAGAGCTTGTGTGAATTTTTCCATTGGAAAGAAGTACAAAGATGAAATTTGGTGTGACGTTGTAGATATGGATGTGTGTCATCTGTTGTTAGGCAGACCATGGCAGTTTGATAGAGCAGTACAACATGATGGTCGTGCTAATAGTTACAGTTTTATGTTCGAAGGTACTAAGATCACTTTAGTTCCCAAGAAGCAGCAACAGAAGGAAAGCAAGCTAGAGGAGATCGAAGAACTGAAAACTTTACTATCTTTGAAAGAGTTTGTCAAGGAGGTTGAAGAGGAGCCTGAAGTCTTTTTGTTGATTGGGCGAGAGTGCAGTGAAGGAGTTGAAATTTCAGAAGAAGCAAAGCCAGTTTTGAAAGAATTTGAGGATGTATTTCCATAAGAGTTTCCTAAGGAGTTACCGCCACTGAGAGACATTCAACATCAAATCGATCTTGTTCCGGGAGCAGTATTACCGCATAGACCACATTATTGGATGAGTCCGAAGGAACATGAGGAGTTGAGGAGGCAGGTGGAAGAGTTACTTGAGCAGGGACGTGTGTAGGAAAGTTTAAGTCCATGTGCCGTGCCAGCTTTGTTGGTACCGAAGAAGGATGGGACGTGGAGGATGTGCACTGACAGTCGAGCATTGAATAAGATCACTGTGAGGTACAGATTCCCAATGCCAAAGTTGGATGACTTGCTAGATCAGTTGAGTGGGGCAACTATCTTTTCAAAGATTGATTTGAAGAGCGGATATCATCAAATTCGTATTAGACCAGGTGATGAGTGGAAGACTGCTTTTAAAACCAGGGAGGGTCTATACGAATGGTTGGTTATGCCATTTGGGTTATCAAATGCACCTAGTACGTTCATGCGGGTGATGAATCAAATTTTTAGACCATTCATTGGGAAATGCGTAGTGGTATATTTCGATGATATTCTGATATATAGTGGGAGTATGGAGGAGCATGTTCAACATTTGAGAAAGGTGTTAATTATTCTTCATGTGGAACAATTTTATGCAGCTACGAAGAAATGTGGTGTTCATGACTCGAAGTGTTTTATTCTTGGGATATGTTGTATCTGAGAAGGGAATCCAAGTGGACCAAAGTAAAGTTGAAGCTATTAGAAATTGGCCACAACCGAGAACTATCACTGAAGTTAGAAGTTTTCATGGATTGGCATCATTCTACCGAAGATTCATTCCACACTTCAGTAGCGTGATGGCACCAGTTACCGATTGTATGAAAGGAAATCAGTTTTCTTGGTCAGAGGAAGCAGGAGTTGCTTTTGAACGAATCAAAGAACTTTTGACGACAGCACCGATTCTTGTTTTACCAGATTTTCAGTTGTTGTTTGAATTACATACTGATGCATCAAAGGTTGGAATTAGGGGAGTGTTGAGTCAGAGGGGACGTCCAATTGCATACTTTAGTGAGAAGTTATCAGGGGCAAAGATGAGATATAGTACGTATGATGTAGAGTTTTATGCAGTGGTGCAAGCAGTGAAACATTGGAGACACTATTGTTCCATAAGGAGTTTGTTCTTTACACAGACCATGAAGCTTTGAAGCATTTGCAGGGACAAGACAAGATTTCAGCGAGACATGCATCATGGATTGCTTATTTTGCAACAGTTTACTTTTGTTGTGAAGCACAAATCTGGGGTAACAAATCGTGTAGCCGATGCATTGAGTAGGAAGAGTCATTTATTAACAACAATGAAAGTTGAGGTGATCGGGTTTGAATTGTTGCCAGAACTGATTGAAGAAGATCTGTATTTTATGAAATTTGTTGAAAGGGTCAAGGAAGGAAGTGCTGATGAATTTGTATTGGTTGATGGTTTTCTGTTTAAAGGAAATCGATTATGTATTCCGGAGAGCAGTTTGAGAATGAAGATTATCAAAGAGCTAGATGAAGAAGGCCATGTGGGTAGAGATTGTACTTTGCAGTTAATTTCTCAATCTTATTTTTGGCCATCAATGAGAAAAGAGGTAGAGAAGTTTGTGGAGAGATGTCATATTTGTCAAGTTTCGAAGGGAACAGCTAGGAATGCGGGGTTGTACATGCCGTTACCTGTACCAGCTAAACCATGGGTAGATGTGAGTATGGACTTTGTGTTGGGATTGCCGAGAACGCAGCGTGGCAATGATTCTATCTATGTGGGGGTTGACAGATTTTCGAAGATGGCACATTTTATTGCCTGCAAGAAGACAGCGGATGCAGTTCGAGTGGCACAATTATTCTTTAAGGAGGTGTATCGATTGCATGGCTTACCAGAACCTATTGTTTCGGATCGGGATACTAGATTTTTAAGCCATTTTTGGTTAAGTTTGTGGAAGATGGTGGGAACGAAGTTGAAATTTAGCAGCGCTTATCATCTGCAAACGGATGGACAGACCGAAGTTGTTAACAGATCGTTAGGAAATTTGTTGCGATGTCTTGTGAAGGACAATCTGAAAAGTTGGGATATGAAGTTATGCGAGGCAGAGTTTTCTCATAATCATGCAGTGAATCGTAGTACGGGATTCAGTCCATTTCAGATTGTATATTCAAATTTACCAAGGGGACCGTTGGACTAACGGTAGTGCCACAACCGAAAGGGATGGTTAAACGGGCTGTTGATTTTGTTGATGAATTAACTGAATGTCATAGAATCGTTCAGGAATGATTGGTGAAGGCAAACGAGAAGTATAAACGATCTGCAGATTTGAAGCGACAAAATGTTGAATTTAATGAAGGAGATATGGTATATGCTGTGTTAACAAAGGATCGTTTTCCAGTAGGCGCTTATAACAAGCTGAAAGCCAGAAAAATTGGTCCTGTAGAAGTTGTGAAACGGATTAATGAAAATGCTTATAAATTGAAGCTGCCGGAGGACGTGTACACTTCTGACGTATTCAATGTTAAGCATCTTGTGCCATATTATGAAGATGAACAATCTGTTAAGGAAGAATTTGTAAATTCGAGGGCGAATTTTTCTCAACCAGGGGAGGATGATGTAGCTCAGGCCAAAGGAGTAAGTCGTACACGACTTAAGGAGGGCTTGAGTCATCCACGACCTAAGGAGGCGGGTTTAGGTCATCCACGACTTAACAAAGCTAAGGGGACAGGGTTACGACTTAACGAGAGCTTGAGTTGTTCGAGTTTGATGAGTCGTACATGACCCAACGACTCATCTATAAGTCGTCCACGACTTATCATGAAGCAGGGGAATGTTCCAGCTATCAAAAGCTTTGAGTCGGAGGAAGGGCACGACCTAGTTAAGTCGTTTGAGGAGATATGCCGCAGGGAGCTTGGGAGCTTGAGTCGTAGAAGCTATGAGCTTGGGAGCTTGAGTCGTTGTAACTTGTGTATGGATGAGTTGTAAGTCGTCTTGTGTTGAGCTGGTTGCAACTCGTTAAGTCTTAAAGTCCTGAGTCGTTATCTGTTTGTAAATTTTTCCTTGAGTCTTTGAGTCGTTGAATGTAAGTCGGTCATGTGTATATATGTTGTTTTGTTGAGTCGTATCATTTTTAAGACGTCTGTGTTGTATTGTGTTGTAATATGTTAGGTCGGTAACAACGTAAGTCGTAAGTCGTATGTCGCATTGTAAGGGAATGAGTCGCGTGATGTTGAGTCGCTGCCGACCTATGTGTTGTGTTGTAATTTGGGTATGGTGTTGTTGCTAAGTCGAGAGCCTTAAGTCGTGAGTCGTGAGGGATGAGTCGTGTACGACTTAAGGACCGGTTGTGAAAAGCTATAAATAGGGAGTGTGTTGTACATTTCAAGGTTGTTGATTTTTGAATAAAATTCTCTTTTGTTAGCTTTGTGCTTTCATTTAAATTGGTAGTTGAGTGTAATCTCCTATCTCCACTTTCGGATATTCGAGTGCACTCGAATCAACGATTGTTGAAGCCGATTCGCGGAATCAAGTGCGCTTGATCAACGCTTGAAGAATTGAAGATCTTCTCTCACGGTATCGTGCGCGATCAACGTGTCGAAGATAGCTAGAATTCGGTATCCTTGTGGTCAACGAATTTGGGCATTTCAGTATCTTCAATGCACCGATTGCTACTTTCATCGATCCATATCGTTTTGTCAATTATCCGCTGCGTCACCATTCCACGAATAAATTGGATTTTTAGATGCTAGTGCTTTTCAAGGAGTTTTAACAAAATTCCTAATTAAAAAATAAATTACTTGAAATCTTGAACTCTTAATAATCTTGATATTCTTGATACTCATGAGTCTTCAATCTTGATATCTTGAATCTCTATATTGTACAGTCTCATTCTTGGTGCCTGCATGGTTAAATCCTGCGAATACATATATTTCTAAACTATAATGTTAGTATTTATATTTTATAATCCTATTCTAAGGTTGTTATCATCAAAACCATCATCTCATGGACTAACATAAACTTTTTCTAGATGACATTGTGAGAGATGCTTTTTGTTGACCAAAAAAATGGATCAATACCCTGATATGATTGTGAATGCACCAGCCTTGTTTATCAGGACAAATAAAGTAGAGAAAAACACTCTCCAAATTGCAGAAAAGACATAATAAAGTGGATAAACAAGAGTTTTGTAGTGGTTCGGCTGTTAATGAAGCCTACGTCCACTTCATATGTTTTATAGATAAATTGTCTAATAATCACAAGTAAAAGTTGTTTACAATTCTAATAACAGACGAGCATTGATGGAGACAAAAGGAAGGATCTCAATTGTACTATGGTAGCCATTGTGAGGAGGAAGAAGGTTGAAGAATCTTAGTAGCGGAGTTTCCCCAATGATCAGAGCAGCTAGCCCCCCTACCGTTGAAGATAGGATGGTATTTCTAGGATTTAGACAGCAATTATATCGAAACCATAGTACTAGAAGCCTGTAGTTATCCACAAGAGGAGGGACGTAAAGTTTGTGGTGATTTTGAACTAACTTTTTGGATCGGTATTGATCCAAAATGTTGTGCACTTTTTGCACAACTCCTACTTTGTTGGTTTTCTTTCTTGCATGCGAGGTTCCCTATGTGATTTCATAGCTTGTTGACATGTTTTAACGATGGTTCACAAGTAAATTAGATTGAACTGTAATTCAAATCAGATAAGTGTTGACTTCTTCAATTCGGATGCTCAGAATGTTATTAAACTTGGTAGATAAGTCTAGGAGAGGTGTAGGAACATAATGCTTGTGGATTGGAGAATCTATAAGTCAATATTTTGGATCGAATCGGTGTCGATCCAAATACTTAGTGTATTTTCGGTCCAAACTACCGGGATTTCTTTGTCATGTACTTTTAGGTCTTCCAGCCAAATTTCAAGTCGTTCTGGTGCAGTTTGAATGTTCTTACTCCTTCTGAATTCTACTGGGTTAAAGACTCAGTTAACATTTACCCCATAGGGAAAGCTTTCATTAGAAACAAGGCATGCTACGGAATTATTGATCTTCCAGTTTCCATTTCATGGAGCTTTATTGGTCGTATCTGGCTTCTTTGAATAGCTGCCTATGATGTTCCAGCTAACTATCCAGTCCATAGGGTAAATCTTCATTAGTCATAATTACGGAGTGATCTTGACTTGATAACTTCCATAATGAATAGGAACATCGAGTTAGGCAAACAAGGAAAGTTTGTAGTTTTTTGTGGGAAATAAATTAGATCGGTAAATTGAATAGGATCTGCACTGATCCAAGTACTTAGGAAAATTTTCTGCCTTTCCACTTTCTATATAAGTTGAATCAAATCTTCTTTCTCTCATTTTTCATTTTCAAGACGAGCCAATCTAGAGGAAACGAGCCTCTGCCCATCCACCTACTGCCATCACTGAAGCGCAGCTGCCATTGATCCTCACTCCTAGCGCCAACTCTTGCCATGATTTTACCTGCCTTGAGGCACTATCGATCCAAAGCACCCTAGTTTGAGCCATCTTGAATTGAAGACCTCATCGCTTTTCTCAATTTCTAAGGTCAGTGAAGTGGATTTTTGACATGTTATTACATCATCGATTAATAGTGAGGTTATGTTGATGATGGATGCAGTGGAAGATGCAAGCTGGTTGTGATTTTGTTGAAAAAGATATTAAATCAAGTCTAAAGTTCTACATGGAATGAAGCCTGGGTTTTGCCCCGATGCACGACATGTTTTGCTATCTTCATCCATAGAATCAGAATTAACTTGTACCCAGTTTCACGGTCAATACCGATATTACATCTTGCGGATTGCGAATTGATTTGGTTTTCTCAGGAGGTGATGATAACTTAGGATAGCATCTTTCATGCAGCTTAGATTATTATCACTTTTCAAGAAACTAAAATCGACTTATTCTGATAATTTTCTTTTCGATTCGGACTCATCGATCCATAATTGCTTACATTGGTTTGGTCCTGTCATTGCACAGTGGGTGTTACCTGGAGTAGGAAAAACTTTCTATTTATCTTAGGACAATGGGTCTATTGTCGTTCGCTGATCGACAACGTATAAGTGTGGAAAAAAATATTAAAAACTGATATTGATCGCTTTTTCTGGTGTGAGTGAGCCATCCACATGGAATGGTCTGTTCATAGAATTCAGGACGCGGATCTCGTTCTTACATCGATTACACATCACACACTCACTGTTAATATTTGCAATTTGATCGATGATTGGCACATGTTAATTACCTTCTTAATTCCAAGTATCGGCCATGTTAGGTGTTTATAGTTTTAAGGATACAATGCACCTGACCATTCTAAACACAAGCTTTCTTATATAGAATGTCGCGCAAATCCTCCTGGCACAATTCAGTTGAAGGAAGCTCACCCATTTTTGAAGCGGAATGTGCATCAATCCTGGCTAGACCTACTACTTCTATAGCTTCGTGGAAATATAGCCATTTAATCCCAGTTGGCCCCTTCATCAACCACATTCCCCCTAACTTCAAGGTTTTACTGGATCCTCCGAAGAAACCACTTTGATCCTTAAACACTAGGCGTTGTAAAGCATCCGCTGCTATACGGCATCCTAGAGGATGACATGCTTCTGCTGTTAAGAGGGGAATTTTCTCATTGGCAACCTTCTAGATATGGTTTGCTATCCCTACATGTGTATGTATGTTGTGGTGCCCCCATTTAATCATTTTCATATGGCGACTCTTCAGGACATGGGGTTGGCTCCATTCCAAAACCTCTCGAATGGTAATGCCATGCTAACTTGCTTGTATATTATGTTCATACGAACACTTAATCGCGCCCCAAGCTTTGATGAGCTGTAGTATCTCCTGTTATTTAAAAAGATAGAGGCTTACCCGTCACTCGTTTATATTGAGGCGTAATGTAGCCGAAAGCTTATACTTAATCTTCCTAGCAAGGTTCCCTCATTCAAAAATCGGTTCTTTTTTCCATGATGTCAAGATAGATTCACCCATCTGTGGACCATGGCCGGGGGGGGGGGGGGAGGAGGGGGGTTAAGATTCTTTCACCATGCATGGAATTCCCTTCAATTGCTAAAAATTCTTCTAAACGGCCGTCTATTTTTTTGTAGTTTCCCCAAGATTAACAAAGATCCGATGCTCGGACCTGTTCTCAATGTCTTAAAATCAGTCAATGCTCGAGATTGCATGATCAGGTTTCTGCTTACGCGACGAAATTTTTTCACCGGTGTAGGCTTTTACATCCTAGAAGGTCTGTTGGATTCGTTAATGCCCCTTCTCGCTCCAAAACCCGGACTAGCATAGTTTGCTCTTCCCATGATTCTGACAAAGGTGACGATGAGGAGGAAGAAAGTGACTCATCCGACATGTCAGAGAAAACTTCAAAAGAGGCCCATGTTCAAGTAGGGATTTATAGTCTGCCCAAGATGCCTTCGATCTCGGAGGAGAAAGAAGAAGAGTTTGTTCATTGGACGAGCAAAGCATTGTTGATCAAGAGAAAGGAGAGATCAGTGAGGGGCTCTCTTTAATCGAAGAAGAAATAAATTGGGATATAGATATCGACAAAGGTGATGTCGACTTAGGTGGTAAGGCCACGAAGTTGAGTCACCTTCTTTGAAAGAATATTTTAAAGAAGCTCCTCCTAAGAATGAACCCATTCTCAGCCCTTTGCCAAAGGGCGCCTATTTTGACTTGGGAGATGTGAGTGACATTTTTGGAGATATGGGCGCCCAAATGGGTGACTTCACTACAGAAGGGCTGCCTTCCCAGCCTACCTACATCATTCCTACAGAAATGGATGTGCTGACGTTAGTTGGCAATCAATCCTATTTGTGTATTCTGCAGGGGTCGTTAAACACTTAACAAGGATCACTCATTTCACTATTATTCTCTTAGGATATGTTAATCCATCAAATGCCTTTTTTATAAAGTCATTTTGTTATTTGCTGTAGGGATCATGTCTCGTGGCTTCTGTAGTGATCTTAACTAAGTACTAAAATCTCAGTGTTTGCAACGACATTCATCCAGATACTACGCCTCCCATGAAACCGAAGAAGAGAGAATGAGGGGAAAAGATAAGGAGGTAGAAGAACGTCACTAAGCTGAGAAGGATCAAGACCATGACAAAGGAAGTGACCACGAGAAAAGGAAAAGCCTGATTAAATCGAAAGACCCATCAAAGAAGCCGAAGAAAGATCAAGAACATGTACCCATCGTGTAGCTTCCCACTTCTACCGGGATTGTCGTTCCTGCTTTCGGAGTCATGACCTCTTCCACTCACGCTGTTGTGGCCGCTCGTAATGGACCGATATTTTCAGCCATTCGCATCCGCACATGTCGGACTTGAATAGCTCAAAATACCGAATTGTTAATTTGAATTTGGCAAAACTCAAAACATACAGCAAACAAATAAATCGCAGATCATAGGCATAGAGTAATAAAATGCAACAGAAGCAAAGAGATAGTAGTTCATGAAGCTACTATATATACATCAGAGTTAACAAGCTACAACAGAAGTTCAATCAATGATCAAGTACAAAGCTGAATACATCACCGGAATCAACTGAATAACTGGAGTCAGCTGAATACGGAAGTTGAAATAGATAGCTAGATCTTCAAACAAAGCTCCAACTCCGAAGGTGAGTCTCTAATGTTGTATCACTCAGTTTGACCCGAGCGTAAAGCAAATACACAAAACACTCGAGTCAGGATATACATACTTGTATAATGTAAACCAACTAAAGTGAACTGTAATATAAGGTATAAGTAACTTAAAGGATGTGTGTGATCGTCCATCCTCTAGAGATGCGTTAAACTATTTACTATGTAGTATTATTTCGCTATTATAATAATGTCTATAGTAAAATAAACTTACTTTTAAATAGTGTTAAGGGGTAACCCATATAGCCCTTAACACATAATAGTCCTAGTAGTCAATCCAGTATCATGATCCCTCCTGATCGGGAAGCCACAAGAGGATACTCCACGGACTACGGGAGAAAACTTAACGCGTACAAGGCTCGCTAGGGTAAGTGAGACGGCACAACAGGGCAATGCCATGGTAGATATACCAATTACGCACACGGGCTGGTGGTAACGCGTAGCAGCTACTACCGCCCACCTCAAGCTACACCCCCAAATAAAAAATCAAAAGTGGCCACCAAATAAATCTCAAAATCAGAATATAATATCGAAGGAGTGTGTCCGATCAGAGGAATGGCCTTATTGACCCGAGATCGCTCCTATTTTAGCCACCATATGCCAACTCACGGGAGTTGAGTCCATGTAAATACCTCAAGGAAACCGCCACCATCCTACTTTTTTGGAATCTCCACCGTGTACACGGTTGTTAAAGTGGTTTTCGGGGTTGGCAGAGAGTATGACAACTTTCGATCCCGGTCTCTTTAACAACCAAACGTTATTATAACCCATGGATATTTATTTCAAAATCATTTATACTTTAAAACCATAATATCACATCCATTTCAAAAACCAAAGTAATGATATCTCATTTAAATTCCAACACCAAATCAATATATTATTTAAATAAAACCCAAATGTCAAATCACTGAATATTTCCTTCAATTCATTAAACTTGAAATATTCCTTTAAATCATCTTAAATCAAACCACTTTATAAAGTCATATTCTTAAATCTTCAATTTCAATAAGTTCAAATTTATATATTTAAATACAATTATTATTTAAATACAGTTTCAAATAAATTCATTTCCAAAGCCATATTACTTTCAAGTTATAACAACTTTGAAATCAAACACTTTGACACATATTTATTTAGACCATTTAAATTCAATGTTAAGTAATATTCATTTCAAAGTTGTAGCATTTATAAGTCTATTCAACCAATTATAACTTTCCAAAACATTGTATATTCCAACTACACTAAAATTTCAATTTTTAGCCAATTTAACATATAAAAATCATGTTTCACGCTTCAAAAATATTCATTTGGATATCATTTAACTTGTGTTTTAATAAAATAAAATTTTATCAATAAGTATCCAAATTAAACTATAATTCATTAATAAGTCAAAATTACCCTATTTTACTAAACTTTTATTTTTAACAGATAACTTTACACTTTATTTTAAAATATCCATCCCACAAATAAAATACCCTTATCACTAATTTACTTAACTTTCATTTGAAAAATAAATTTCCAATTATCAAGTTAAGTCATTTTAAGTTGCAATTTCCTACTTAAATCATAATTATTTATTTTTACAAAACATAACCATAAATCAAGTATTTTCTCATAGTTAATAAAAAATTCCAATCCTCTTTATAAATCTATTCATCTAGACATCAATTAACTGTGATTCCAAATTTAATTATTACAAAATCCAATCAAAACTACAGTTCATTTTATCGACTCAAAATACATTATTTACTATACAAACCTTATTTATTTCAAGAAGTAACCTTTATTAAATGTACTAGGTTAGATTTTATATTCCAATTAAATCAAACTTGATTATTAAAATATTGATCATAAATAAAATCTTTAAATTACAATTTAAAACCAAATAAAGGTTTTTAAATTACAATATAAACCTGTTATCAACTCATATAATTTTAACTTATAGGATACCAATATCTCAGTATCTCTTTATATTCAAATCCTTAAATCAACTTTTCAATCAAAATTCCATATATTTAAAATTCAAAATACTTAATAATTTCAGAGAACTATAAAAAAAATTGTCCATGGGACTGTATAAAATTTTCTAACCTAGGTCAAGTGATACGGATATGTATCATTTCAATCCGTAATTTAAAAAGAAAAATTCGGGTTCTATCAATTCAAACCCGCGTCCTAAGTAAAATAAATATAATAAAAATCATTCGAGCCTATCATTCTGCTCGTAACGATTTTTCCTTATTCTATTGTCCGTTCGGGTATGTATCATTTCAACCCATAGTGATAAGGAACTTGCAATGTGAGATATAGTAAATAAAATGAACAGTATATCATATAATAACATATTAGATGATGTAACAAATATATAAACAACATTTAACATCATATAACTCATCATGGGCATATATGGACATAACATATAAATTTATACAATTCACTTGTCATTATTCCACAATAATATAAGTACATATGTCTAGAGGGGTAAAAACTCACCCTTTAAAGCCAAAGATAACAATTCTAGACGCACAGCTGAAACTCTGAAAAGTACGGCAAGGCACGACAGTATTTTTAGTGACGGAGGGTCAAGATCCAATCTTATATACCACGAAATACAACAAGTATAAGAATATAATTCAACACAGAGATTCATAGATTAAAAAAATGGAAAAGAATGAATCGAATTGACATAACCTTTGCTCTAGACCACAAGTGGGCTCGGCCACTATGTAAATAGGCTTGACAACATCATTCTATGCTCGTCGATGATGTTCTTATGGCAACTAGGCTTGGCTAGAGTCATGCAAGGCACGGTTAAGACTTGGGAAATGAGGAGATGGAGGTTACAAGTGACAAGAAGGCAAAAGGCCAAAGGCAAGCTAGGGTTTTGGAGTATTTTGGTTCGGCCCTAGGCTTCTCATGTGCTCAGCCATGTTTGTTTGGGTCAAGTGCAACATGAAATCGTGGCTAGGGGATGGATCATGGCATGGATGTGATGTTTGGTGGCCGAGCGTAAAGGAGGAAGTGGTGAATGCATATGTGGTGATCTAGGCTTTAAACAATATTTTGTAGTCGAGTTTTGTTCATGATGGTCACAGCTTGGGTTTTGTGGCAAGGAGAAGGTTGTGGAGGTGGTCATGGTGGTGGTGGTGTAGATGGCGGTCGACTAGAGGCAAGAGGCCGAGCATAAGCATTAAAGAAAAAAATAGAAAAAGAAGAAGAGGAAGGAGAAGCCATGAATTTGCTCTCTATTTTTTTCTTAGCCGTGAGTAAGAATGAGACGATGAGAAATTATTTACGTGAGTAAGAAAGAAAAGAGGCGGCTAGGGTTTCAATAAGTGAACGACTAAAGATTAAGGGTTGTGTACGGCTAAGATGTGGAGTGCAAGGGAAATGAAAAGGCATAGTTAAGGAGTAAGAAACGTACATATATTTTATTCTTAAATGCAAATGAAAATAAGGAAATGAGATAATGAGAATGTTTTGTGCTTGATTTGATAGGGAAATACATGGCTAGAATAGGTGAATGGATAGGGTAAGAAATAAAGAGGCTAGGCAATTAAAAGCAAGAAATTAATGCATGCAACCTATGTCTCTAAAATTTCTCCAATCCATTTATTTGCAAAAATTTCTTTCTAGAAATGAAATGAGAGATAAGAATGATTTGATTTGTACGTGAATAGC
Organism: Allium cepa; assembly: GCA_030765085.1. Taxonomy (NCBI): domain Eukaryota; kingdom Viridiplantae; phylum Streptophyta; class Magnoliopsida; order Asparagales; family Amaryllidaceae; genus Allium; species Allium cepa. The sequence continues at coordinate 198,910,091 of CM060946.1, forward strand.
AAGTGAAATGCATGGCCAAAAGAAAAATGAATGGCTAAGGGAAAGTTTTGTATCGTAAGAAAAGGAAAAGTCTCATTTTGAATTAAAGAAAGAGCAACTTATGACCTTTGAATTTTCTAAACCATTTATCAAAAATAAACTAATCAAAATAAAAATAAAAATAAAGTTAAACAAAAAAATAATTAGAAAGATGAAAAACAAAAAATAAAAAATAAATTAAGGAAATAAGCACAGGAAAAATAAAAAATAAAATATCGAAAGTTATTGCGTTTAAAACACTGTAATTTATCTAATTCAAAAAGTAAAAATCAGAATTCAACGAAACGAAAAGCAGAATTAATATTAAAATAAAATTCATTTCAATGAAAAAGATTAGAATTTAAAAATTCAAATTTAAAATTTCCAACTGTGATCAAACTTTGACTTTCAGTTGACCAAAGTACAAAATTTTCATAAAATGTTTATTTTATTGTATTTGGAAAATAAATTATAAAAAAAATTCCAAACTTACATTGGAAAATTCCAGAAATTTAATTTTAAATAATTTAAAAATTAAAGTTTTCAAATAAAAATACAATTAAAAATATTTACAAAATTATGGGTTATTACACTCTCGCCCACTCAAAACTTTTCGTCCCCAAAAAGGAAGAAAGTAGAAGAATAGAAACATCCCAAAATAAAAGGGATTGGAAAACAAAATAAGATAATAAATTTAAAATCATGAAAATCTTAAATTAATACTTAATTTCACCTAAGCTAAATAAATTTTGACTACTTTTTTATTTCATTACCTTATCATCCAATTATCTTAAATTAACAATTTCTAAAATCATGAATTTGGGAAATCATTTATTATGCTCAAAATTTATTCAATAAATTTAAGTCCTTCTTTATTCCAAATTATTATTAAATTTATTCCACTTAATATATCTAATCACATATATCAAGCATATTTACTCTTATTATATCTATTCCAATTTATTTATGAATTCCTTTAATACCATTTATATTGTATTTTGTTCAATTAACTTTTTATTCTATGTACCTCTATTATCCTTTTTATAACTAAAATTTAAGTGTATAATATTTATTATAACAACTCAAATTTTATTTATAAAACCCCTTTTTTATTGTGTATTATCCAATTACATCGCTAACTTCTAATAATTAAGGTAAGTTATATTGGAATGCAATAGAACATTATACAAATATATTTTTTTAATTCAATTATCCAAGCTTAAATATTTATTCATAATTTTGGCTTCATTTTATAACTGTAATCATCCTTTAAGATAAAATTTAAAAATTAAATTGCCGATTAACTTCAAACTATTTTAGAGATAAATAAATATACACAGTATATATTAAATTAAATTTGAATTATATATCACATATATTATAAATGAGGTCATACTTTAGAAATCCAAATCAATTTAATTCTCCCAAAGCAAGACTATAGCAAAACTGCAAATGATCTCTTCACTTTGAAACTCAAAAATAAATGTCAATGATGCTGCAGTCATCGCCGAAATTATTTTCCAGCTATAAAGAAAAGAGCACCGATTTACGAATAAAAATTCTACTTGAAATACTTTAAATAATACACACTTTTAAAACTTTAAACACAAAGTTTGAAATCATCCGAAATTAAATTCTTAGTTTCTTTTTTCAAATTCATTTAAATTTCCAAATTAATTTATAACCATGTTTTAGTTCAATTATTTATATATGGAACCAAAGCCCATAATACAAGACAGAGTCAAATATTATTTCTTAACATCCAAGTCAATTAACTATCAAAATTCAGAAAATTTTACTTATATAATTATACAAAATTTATTTCATTTACTAAATTTGAAAACTATATTGTGTCAGTTTGCTCTGTTCAAGTGTTTTGGAGATCCTATCGATAGCGTTGATCAGACGAATCGATTGAAAATCCAAATCAACATCAACAACTCAAATAACATAATATATAAAACATTTTAAATATAGATTTATAGTATACAGAAATAAATTTCAAAATAAGGATAGGGATTCAAATTTTATGGACTCAAATCAAAGAGAATTCTGATTTGAAGATAAGTTGGAACCAAAAGATAAGAAGATAAATAGCAGAGTATGGAGATGGATAAGCTTATATAAACCGCAGGCAACCTTAACTGGGTCAACCTTGATTTAAAGAATACGATCAACGTAGAATTCTAGGCAAATCTACATTCGATCACAAAAGATAGAATTCGAGATAACAAAAGATATTAGCATCTAAACCGAGGATATATATATATATATAAATCTCCGATGAATCAATGCTAATTGTAAAGGAGTTTCACCCCTTTACAAGTCATTTGGAGATTGGCGAGACCGCCAATTTATTATAAAGATCATCCGAAGTGGAGTTTTGGGATACTCCAAAATCAAAAGAAGATGAATAGTGAGGAACAAGAATGAAATTTAGAACCGCAGAGAACGTTCCAAAATTCAAAGGAAACCAAGTCAAAAGGAAGATATTCATACTCGAATGAAATACTGAATTTGAAATAGATAGCTAGATCTTCAAGCAAAGCTCCAACTCCGAAGGTGAGTCTCTAATGTTGTATCACTCAGTCTAACCCGAGCGTAAAGCAAATACAAAAAACACTCGAGTCAGGACATACATACTTATACAATGTAAACCAACTCAAGTGAACTGTAATATAAGGTATAAGAAACTTAAAGGATGCTTGAGACCGCCCATCCTCTAACGATCCATTAAACTATTTACTATGCAGTAATATTTCGCTATTATAATAATGTCTACAGTAAAATAAACTTACTTTTAAATAGCGTTAAAGGGTCACCCATATAGCCCTTAACACGTAATACACTACACCAAATACTGAGATTTGCAACTAACAATTCGCGCATTTGGCAACGGTTAACCGTTGCCATTTAGCAACGGTTGATCACCGTCTTGGTTCAGTTAGCAACGGTTTATTATCGTTGCTAATTGGGAACGGTTATTAACCGTAGCTTCTTTGGAGACAAATGATGGCGGTGAATTTCATCCTTTCGAGCCATAATTTTTGGTGCGCTTCGTTCCAATTAGCAACGGTTTTCAACCGTGGCTAATTAGCAACGGTTTGTAACCGTCGTAAATATTTTAGGCAGGGCCGGCCCAGGGGCAAGTCCACCAAGCCCCTGGGATGGGGCAACCAACTGAGCCGGGCAACACCAAAAATCTGTTTTACTTCAAAGTTACAGCTCAATAGCAATCTTCATGTTGGCGATGCTCGAACCCAAATAAACTAGGGTTTCAAAAATCAACGCTTTCCAAATAATCATCGTTGCATACTCGGCTATTCCATCAGCCATCGTCGGCTCATGCTTGCCTCCTACGCGATATTTTCTACTGCTGATTTGAAGTCCTACTACAGTCTCTATACTGCTACTGCTAATTAAGTAAGCGAATTTCTTGTTTTGAGTTGTCTAATTTTCTAAAATTGAGTCGCTCTTTTACTGCTTTAGATTTCATTAACCTTGAAAACGCCTGAAGCTAATAACTTATTAGTATTTTGTTATAAACAACTAGTTTTCTGTAACTAATCGTTTAGGAATCGAAATTTGAAAGCTGAAGCTAAAAGACTAATAATTATTTAGGAACTGATACTTTCATTGATGTACTATTTTTCCTGCAGTGTGTGTATGTCTACCCGCAAACATTTAGGCAGAACCCAATATGATTTGCCTGTACACTTAACTAGATACACTAGTTTGTAAACTTGATACATTTCGTTAAAAATTAAATACACTGTTTTGTAAACTATTTGAGACTATAAGTATTGAAGTCCACTTAATGTGGCAACTTTTGTATAAAAAGTTGGTACTTTGTTATGTTATAGTTTTATATGTGATTTTATGCTTATATATGAAAAAGAAAATAAAAAAAATTGACATGTTATATAGTAAGCGGCAAAAAAATTCATATTGGGCATGGTCAACCGATTCTTTGGGCCGCCCTTCCTTTTAGGATTGATGTTTCATTAAGTTTTTGGGGATTGATTATAGTCAATATCTACTACTCTTTAACAGTTTGCCAAAGTAGAGATGCACCTTCTAATCTGAACCATCAGAATACATATTTGATGTTTTAAGTGTACAGTGTTAGAGAACCAAGAAACAATTGGTTATGCAAGGGATGATCTTTTTACATTTATATATGATTTGTTTTACAAATTGTAATGTACTGTACTGCACTGCATGCTAGTTAGACATAGCTGCTTATAGTGACTGCTAGGGTATAAGTTGATGCAATGAATTTTGTTTTACTAAATATGAGACCATATTTAGTAAGTGGATAAAATTGTTGTTAATGGCGCAAGCCAAGTATCAGGAGAGGGGTAATGCATAGACATTACTCTGGTGCTACAAAATGGCGTTGTTGTAATGGCAATTTTTTGGAAACAGTTTGATGCTAATGTTAAATTTCAAGTGAAATCAGAAGAATATACATCTGTTTAGTTAATATCAGAGTTGAACTTGGTGAAAAGCCATAAGATATTGTTACCCATGATTTCTTATTAGCTCTTGTTATTTTGTTTCAGTATGTCTTTTAGTATAGACAAACAATGGATGAATCAATCTAATCGAAGAAATACAGAATATGTGGAAGGTGTGAGAAATTTCGTTAAATTTGTTGCTGAAAACGGTGGCAATAAGGAAAAGTATTCGTGCCCTTGCAGGCGGTGCAAAAATGAAGATACATTCAAATTAAATGACATTCATTTTTATTTGCTTAGATATGGTATTGTTCAATCATATACCGTGTGGTGTTTTCACGGGGAAAGAATACCGGAGAAACCAAAACAACAACCGGTTAGTCATGCCACAAATACTGATGAGTCCGAACATATTAGGATGGAGGATTTGATCAATGATGCAGATAGATTCCATCATTTTCAACCTACAATTCAGTTGCATGATAATGCTAATATTGGTGAGCAGTTTACGGATAAATCATTTTTTGATAGTGCAACTGCAACAGAGCCATTGTATCCTTCTTGTCCAAAAGAGATTACAAAGTTGTATGCCATTATGAAACTGAATAGTTTGAAGACCCAATACAGCTTTTCAGACAATGGTGTGACTGCACTACTCGAATTCATAAAGGAGTTACTCCCCGAAGGTAACACGCTACCGTCAAAGTACCCCGACGTGAAGAAGATCATTAAGCAAGTTGGGATGAATTACATAACTTATGATGCATGCATTAATGACTGCATCTTGTACTGGAAAGATAATGCGAACAAAGTTTCATGTACAAATTGCAACGCACCAAGATATAAGACATCATTCGACGAAGAGAGAAAAGCTACCACAGTACCTCGAAAGACCTTAAGACATTTTCCTTTAATATCTAGATTGAGTAGACTGTATACTGTACCATGGATAGCAGAAGCGATGACCTGGCATGGTCTGCCAAGTCCGGTACAACCGTAATGCGTCATCCGCGTGATACTTCTCAATGGAAAACTACAGATTCTTTTGATTCTTCGTTTGCTGCTGAACCACGAAATATCACGCTTGGAATAGCAACAGATGGTTTCTGTCTGAATGCTTCTTTAACTAACCCTTACAGCTGTTGGCCAGTAATTGTAGTACCATATAACCTTCCTCCGTCTTTATGCATGAAAAGAGAGTTCTCAATGTTAACACTGTTGATTTCTGGGCGAAAAGAACCGGGGAAGGATATTGATGTTTATTTAGAACCTTTGATAGACGAGTTAAAGAAGTTATGGGAAGGAGTCATTACATTTGATTCATTTAAGAAATCTGAGTTCATAATGAGAGCTAGAGTGTTGTGGGAAATCCATGATCATCCCGCTCTTAGGACTTTATCGGGATGTACAACTCACGGCTACTTTGCATGTCCTATTTGTGGAGAAGAAACTACATCTGTTTATCTCCCTGAAAGTAAGAAGATTTGTTACATGGGACATCGTAGATTTCTTCCGTCCGGACACAAGTTTCGATACGATAAGACAAATTTCAACAACAAGCAAGAACTTAATCGTCCTCCAAAACCACTGACTGGTTATCAAGTTGAAAAAATGGTAGCGAATATAAAAATGAATGTTGGTAAAAACATACTGGAAATTGGTCGAAAACGGAAAAAGACAATCGATGAAGAAGTTCCTACATGGTATAGGAGGTCGAAGTTCTTTGATTTGCCATATTGGAAAACAAATTTGACCCGACATAATATTGATGTTATGCATACGGAGATGAATGTCACGAAACATTTGATCAACACAATTATGAACCATAAAGACATGTCAAAAGATGGGATCAATGCACGGAAGGATTTGAAAATCATGGGTATAAAACAAAAGTTGTGGGTGATAGAAGATCCTGAAACAAGTAAAGTAACCATACCAAATGCGACTTTCACTTTGAGCAAAGAAGAAAAGATACGGTTTTGCACCGTTTTGAAAAATTTGAAAGTGCCAAGCAAATTCTCTTCGAACTTCCATAACAATGTGAGCATCAACCCTCATGAACTAAAAAATATGAAGTCACATGATTACCACGTCATAATGCAACATTTACTTTCGGCATTGCTTCAGCATTGTTTTCCGCAACATAAGGATCTACGGAATGCTATTCACCGCATTAGTCTCTTCTATAACATTTTGTGCTCAAAGGTGATCAACAGGGAACATCTTATAAAAGCAAAGGCTAGTTTGGTAGAAGCAATGTGTGTTATTGAAAAACATTTTCCGCCTGCATTTTTTGATATCAGTATTCACCTTATGGTTCATTTAGTCGATGAAGCATTGATTTCTGGTCCTGTTAGATATAGGTGGATGTACCCATTTGAATGGTAAATTACTAATTTTAGTTATGTACATAATTATTCGATTTAAATAGCTATTGATGTCTACATTTTACAATTATTCATCTTCATAGGTTGATGAAAACATATAAAGGATATGTGCGCAACAAAAGATATATTGAAGCGTGTATTGCAGAAGGATATATTGTACAAGAAGCTAGTCTTTACTGCATGGAGTATATGCCCAAAGGAGGTGCTGACACTCATAAACATACCCGTGAAGCGTTTTTAGACGAGGATGATGAGTTTGCTGATGAAATAGCACTAGATAATGGTAAAGATATAACGTTAACTCAAGTGCAATTTCAACAAGTGCGTAAATGGGTCCTTGATAAGTACGACGGATTGGATGAATGGAAGAAGTAAATTCATGAATTTGTTCTGAATTCTTATTATTGTAAATCAATTCATATATATAGTATTTATTGTGTGTTTTTCGTAGGAGGTATAACTCCTATGTTCAAAGCACCAAATCTCAAACTCGAGGCGGGGGTACATCTGGGAAGTTATTAAAAATTTCACTTTTTGGTTATGTGAGGAGGTATATTTATTAAATATTTAACGTATTTTCAAGTTGACCATACACCTCCTTGACAATGTTTTTTTTACTTATTGTGTTTGTTGTAGTTGTTGAAGACCGTCGATGTTGACTCAACTCTTTGGCGGTTAGTTAACGGGCCGAAGTTTGATGCCCGTAGTTATATGAAGTACCAAGTGAATGGGTTTTTATTTTCTCCGAAGAGTTATGAAGAGCGAAAGTGTAACGACCCTGGATTTTGGCCCTGTTTATTTTAATAAATATTTAATCTGATTAAATGAAAAGTAAACTGACCATATTAAAATGAATATGATTTTGGAAATATTGCCATTTGTTTATATGGATTGGTATTTTTAAAGGGGAAATTGATTCGAAAATTTGAAATAAAGTCTCTTAGTAATATTTATAATAAAATTTACTTTATATAATTAAATTAAATAACTTTGTCTTGGTAAAATGTGATGAATAAATACATATAGATGATAATGTTCTAAATAAAATCAAAGTTTATCAATATAAGATATAAATATCAAATATAAGTAAAACTTAAGAATATAATTTAAATAAAATACAAATACAAATAAATATAAGTAAACCATATGAACATTGATAGTCAAATATAAAATACAAATGTAAAAATTTAAAGCAAGAAGTAATTAGTTAAGATTGCATACAACGTAACTTAAAAATTTGTAAACAAAGCTAAAATAAGAACAAGGTATAAAGCACAAAGTATAAAGTAAAGTAAAACCAACTCTAATGTAAAACCAAACTCAAACATTTGTGTATAAATTATTTAAACTAGAAAATAACAATACAACATATCTTCACATATAAAACAAACATTTTTATACAAATATCTATGTATCTACAGCAAATCCTAATTATGATATGTAAACATATCTTCATTCATAAGCCAAGCCTACCTGCATAAGTACATGGTTGCATACAATATCTTCACACAGCAAAAAAAATCATAATTATAACATGTAAACCTATTAAGAAACAAAGCAAGTACTGGATATCAACTCAGCCAATATTTTTTCAAAAGAAAACATTGAAAATCTTTACTTTTCAGTAATGGAAGACCTGGTCAGTACAAAACAAATGTTTTTATTCAAAGCACCTTCATTTCACAAGTCAAATGTATAACTGCTAAGTGTAAGTTTTTAAACAAAAATATCTATACACAGTAAACCTTTTAATAAGTATGCAAACTAATCAAGAAACAAGACATTAATTGGCTTTCATCTCAACCCAGTATTTTGTCAGTTCAAAATATTACAAATCTTTGCTTTGCAGTACTAAAGATCATCTCAGCCCCATTTGAAAATCTTGCCTGATAAAACAAAAATAAGAAACAACCTAACTAGTTACTACCTTCCTTCACCCTCTTATTTTCTTTTATATATATATGTGAGATCACCTTCTATTTTCCAGTTCGTTCTATAACTCATTTAAAAAAAGAAAAAAAAAGAAGTAAAATCAAATTGAATTCAAACTCAAATATATTAAACTCAAACAAACTCAACAGCAAAATAGAAAGAGCTTCAGGAAATTCGAACTGTAGTTCTTCAACAAATCTTTGCTATTTGTTTCAACTACTATCTGGTGAGTAAACATTAATTTGAAAGCTTCAAGTTCAATTTTATACAGTTCAGGATTTAATGATAATCTGGTTTGTATGTGTTTTGATCTTGATTTTAATTCTGTGTTGCTATATCTTCTCTGTTAAATTGTACATGGTGAATATTTCTTTAAAAATCTTAAATTTATTTTCTTATAATTATTGTTAAGCCTAAAAATTTTTCAACAGAACTAGATGCTTGAACTTCAATCAGGATTTTTAAACCTGTTTCAAACATGTTAGTAACATATACTTCTAGGAACCCTGTTTACAGTCAATCAAGAACAAAAATTGATAAATTCAATTACTAATAAGAATCTAATTCAAGTTTATAACTTGAATGCTTAGTGACAATTATGATTTTTAAAACGAAAATGAGGATTTTTAGATTTGTATGTAAAGTGCAGTTTGTTTATAAACAAAAATGTCATTTTTTTCGAATATCTAATTTTCGGTCTAATTTAAATTATTGAAACTTGAATCGAAGCAAGTATAATCATCCATGATCTCAAGAAAAATGTAAGTTAATTTTTATATTTCGTGGATTGGGAGAACGAGGTCAAGTTAGGGTTTTTGCCGAGTTTTTGCACTTGTCAGCTAACAGGGCGTGTTCATCCTTGTTGCGCGATCGAGTGTCACGAGCGTTTGGGAATTGGAAGGGTGGCGTGTTGTCGTGGTGTGGATGGATTTTAGGCGTTTCCGGTGGTATGCGCGGCGGTGGCAAGGTGGTTTTGCGTGAGGGGTTGAGCTTCAGGACTCGAACGAAAAGCTATATTTCGTTTTGATTTAATTTATGGCGATGCGAGTTTGGTTCTTGAATGTACTGGTGCTTTAGGACTTGCCGAGGGAGGTGCAGTTCGCCGCAGCGTGGGCGAGGTGCTGTGCACGTGTACGGCGGTGGTTGGCGTGTCAGTGTTGACATCGTTGGTTGGCGCGTGTTGTGCTCGAGTGGATTGAGTGTTTGCTTCGAGTTTAATCGTGTGCGTAGGTTTAACCTGAGGCTATTTCTACTTAGCAAAAATTTAAACTACAGAAAAAAAAGGGAGAAGAAGAAGGGGAGCGTACAAGGGAAACTCGGGGACGATAGGTGAACGACTCGAAGCATCGGTCGAGCAAATCGAGGGAAGTCTCGGTCTTATTTTCTAAACTACAGTATTTTTAAAAAAAATGATGAAGCTAAGTGAACTGTTCTCAAACAAATTTTAAAGTGTTGTAAAACTTAAGTTTAACAGTTTTAAGTTACCAACTGAAATACAAGTTTTAATTATTTAGTTAATACTTAACAATGCATTTAACACTTAATTATTATTTTAATTAAGCAATTGATTTAAGTTAAGTATAAAGTTAATCAACATTTAAGATTTCAAACGTAAAGACGATTCTTTCAAATGTTAATTAAGATGAATAGTAATTTACTAACAATTTTAGAAGTAATGAAAAATGATTACTTTATAATTATAATTAGAGATCGATTAATAATTAAGAAATAAATTAATTTGTAATTAACTACTTAAGTAAATTAATGAACAATTAAAGTTAATTAATCAAGTGATTTAACTAAGAATTAAGAAATGATTAATGAAGTAATTAATAATTAATAATTGGATAATTAAGTTTATTTAATTAATAATTAAAGTTATTAATTAATGATTAAGGAATAGTAATTAAAGTTAAATAACTTGATTTAAAAGTAATTAATTAAATAGTGTGAAATAAATAATTAAGTGATTGAGTAATTAGGAATTAATTACTCACTGTAATTAATGTAGTCAAATATGAGTTGTTTAAGAAAATTAATTAAGTTTAATTAATTTAAATAATCATATGATGATGAGGTAAGTATAATTACTTAGGGAAGTAATTAAAGATAATTACTGGATGTAATTAACTGAGGGTGATGTAATAATGAGAGTAATTGGAATATAATTACTTTGTATTATTAATCAGGGGATTAATTAGGGAAAATTAATTAAGGAGTAAGTAATTAATTTGATGGAGTAATTAAAGATAGTTAATTACTGAATGATATTAATCAGAGGTGATTAATAAATGTGGTTTAATTGAAGATTAATTACTTAAGGTAATTAATTTGAAACAGCGAATTAATTAAAATGTAATTAGAAATCCTTAATTAATATAATTAATAATCTAATTAAGGGATGATCAATATAGATTAATTAATCAATAATAAGTAATTAAAGAATAATTAATTAGTGTAATTAAGAAGTAATGTAATGTTTGTAATATAAGGGTAATTTCTATATTTGGATAAGATAATTAATTTGTGAAAATAATTGAAGGATGATTACTTGAATATAAATAAATGTTAGTTAATCAAGTGTGATTAAGTGAAATGAATTTATTAATTGATTGATAATTGATTAATAATTTTATAAACAAGATTTATAATGGTGAAGTAATTAATTTAATTAACTTTAAATTAATTAGAGATGCAAGTAATTAATTTAATTCATTTTAAATTAATTATAGCTGATATGATTGCTTATGTATGGATGGATGATCTTGTCTACCTTGAATGGTTTGAGATCTCAAATATGAGATAAATGGTGCTGTATGAAATGAATGCTTTGATGTAAGTATAATGATAATATGGATTATCTGTTGTGATGATAATATTGATTATCTGTTTATGATGGTAATGTTGATTATCTATTGTGATATTGTGAATTATCTATCTGTGTGTATATGATAATTGAATTGTTTTAAACTCTAAAACAACTTGGCCTTAAAAGACACGTTTTGGATTTCGATGAGACCGGGATCGGGTTTCCATATTTGGACATCAGAAAACCACATCGATCCATATTAACGTTAGGTCATGAATTTGAAGTGAAGATGAAGATTCAGAGTGCAAGGGTTGTCGTCGTTAACTCTGAGGGTGATTCCAAAATGAGTAACGAGATAATGCCTTCGGTTTCGTTCGAACTCGGAACGAACTTGTATGGATTGAATGCTTTCAGCACATCGTCAGGCGGGCGATGAGCATTGTAAGAAATTTGTCCTGTAAAGGTAATCGTAGCCTCTAGCCTCATCAACCGGGAATGGCTAAAACAGGAGAGATGCAGCAAGGTTAGGTGGGTCATGCCTAAGCAGGACAAGATATTTCCCTTGTCTAGATGTCTCTTTATATTTCGGCTTAGTGGGTTGTTGGTCGCGCCAACCACGGGGTTTATCTTGTTCGGGACTGTTCAGTAAGGAATGGTTCCGGCCTTGTGTTGCAGGGGAGCAGGCATACTCCTCGGTACGGTGATCTAGGCCCCGTACTGTGACGGGCGGTACCCCAGTAGCCCTGCCATTGTATGGAACCCATTTTCCAATAAGTGCTCACGGTTTTGATTGTATTACCCACTTTTGTGGCTAGTAGCTGGAATTTAATAATGTAACAATTTCGGCTATTTTCTATTTACTTGAAAACCCTAAACACTATTATAATATCACAGAATTTCCTATGAAATGTTTTGGTTAGCGTAAGGTAAAAACTTACCCGGATTTATGTGTGGGGATTCTTACGTGATACCTTTATTTTCAAATGTTTTTCAAAGTTAAACAATTTAAACTGTTTACTCATACCAGACCCATGTCTGACCCGGAGTTTATATTTTGTTTTTCATAAACTCTTGGGTACTCAAATTTTTACGAGTAGCCAAGTGATAGGTTCTTGGATTGTTGAGTTCTGGAGGAGCTTGGAGCAGGAGCCCAGACATATGTAGATATCTATATAGTTCCGTTGTGTTGGTTAGAGCATGATATATGGTGTGATGTATGTAGTGACTGATGTATATAAAATTGTCAAGTGTAAAATATTGTATAACTCTGATATATGTAAAGCTATGAAATTGTTATGTGATGTATTATATTTTATTCCATTCCACTGTGAGATTCCATGATTGTTGTTCTTTCTTTCTCTTCCTTTTCTATTTCTACCTCTTTCTTTCTTAATGATGATACGTCTTTCTGGTAGAAGAAGGGCGGGTCGTCACAGTTGGTATCAGAGCTGAAAGGTTAAGTGAGAACCTTGGCTCTGATGGGAATTACTCATTAGAGATAGAGTCAGTAGTACTCTAGAATGAGTCTGAGCGTATTAATAGATATGAGTGCGTATTTGTTAGTGAATATAAAATGGTTTTATATTGTGTTGATTGATTTATTGAGTGGTATATGAACCTTCGTCGGCACAGTCTGGACAACTGGATCGAAGGGGTTTCTAAACACTTGAATAGAATAATTCGACACGATATTGTTTTCAAAAGTGGGTGAATTAAATAGTTTCACTCAAAATATATTTTGATAAAAAAAAATTATGCAAATTATTAAAGTGTTTGGATGATAGTGTTACAGACAAATAAGATTATAAAGATTTACAATGGTTTATATAACCAAGGAAAGTATGAGATTGAATTTGGAATTAAAATTAAAAGTGAAGTTAAAAATGAGGATTTATTTTGGATTAAGTTGAAAATTAATTTTTTTTTGGAATTTAACTAATAGTGATATAAATAAATTGATGAAGTACATCAAATTTAGAGTGTAAATGAATTGGATTGGGAAATTTAATTGAAATAAAGTTTTGGTTGAAATTAACTTAAGCTTAATAATTGGATTTAAATTTAAGATTGAAATGAAATGAATTGAGATATGGATGATATTAAATAAATTAATTTCTTATTTATTTAAATCCAAGTGAATTGGTAGATTAAAGAGAACAGTATGATGCTCAGTTTAATGGAAGTTAAGTTAAAGAAATTGAATTGAAAAAAATTAGTTGAGTTATAGATGATGTTAAATAAATTAAATTCTTACTTAAATAAATAAAAGTAAGTTGAAATGAAATTGAATTAAATATATTCCGATAACTTATAAAGGAAATTGGCAACACACTGATTAAGAATATTTTTGGCTGTAGATGAGTGTTCAATCTCGAGTTAAAATGAAATATGAATATATTCAATCTTAAATTGGGTAAAATGCGAGATATGAATGTAAGCCTTACAAAATAAAATTGTTTTGTATTTGGAGAATGGAATAAAAATCCAAAATTGAATTATAAAATAAAATTGAACACAGATAAAATAATAAGATGATTTTTAAAGATAAAAATCCAATGTAGAATTGGAAGTGAACTAATTTGGAATAAATGGGTTAATTGAATAGGTTAATGAGATTTAAATTGGTTAAAATAGAAGTTGGATTGTGAGGTAATAATGGAATTGGAAATGAAATACGAGTTATTAATACAAATTCAACTTGGAATTATAAGTAAATTAAATATGAATTAAAGTTGTTGCGGAATGGAATTAACATAGAGATAATTTGAATTTGCAAATAAAATCCAATTCAAGTATGGATGGAATGAATATGGCCTTGGATTTAATCTTAACAAAATAAAGGGAATTTGATCTAGATGGGTATCAAATAAATTGGAAATGAATTTAAGTACGAAACTGAAACAAGTAAATTAACCTAAGATTAAACTTTATAGAAGCGTAGCTTCGAGGAAAGTGAGAGTTTATTTAGTATAAGCTTGAATAATTTAAGTTGAATGAAATAAAATCTTTATTTGAATATAAATAGTTGGATGATGATTAAATCTGTATAAGTAAACTCCGATGGCTTATCAAAAGAATTTAAATGGTTGAAATAAAAAGTATGCTTGCTTAATACAGGTAAGATCTGGAGTTTAAAGTGAAAATGAATGCGATTAAGAGTAAATGGATGTAAGTGTGGAGAATAAATAAATTTGTGGCTCATAAAGTTTAAAAAGTGGAATTATAAGCCAAAATAAAATTATTTTGTACTTGGGAAATGAAATAGATATCCAAACCAGAATTACAAGCTAGAAATAAACTCAATAACTATAATGTAGTGATTTTTATGATGAAATCAAATATTGAATTAGAAGTGGAAATAAACTAATTTGAAACAAATTAGTAAATTAAGTATGTAAATGAAGTTGGAATTGGTCAAATAAAAGTTGAATGGTGAATTAATAAAATTAGATTGTGAATGGGAGGCGGAGACCTTGAGATATAAATATAAAATTCAACTTGGATTGGTGTTGTATCTTACGCAATTGAATTGCCAGAATGAATGTCTGGAATTCATAATGTATTCCATGTATACTATCTAAGGAATTTGTTCAGGATCCATCATTAGTTGTAGAACCAGTGGTTCAGGGAGATTTGGAAGTCGAGCAGAGTTTGACTATAGTCAAGAATCCTGTTTTGATTGTTGATTAAGACGAGAGGCAACTCGGGAGTAAGTAATGAAGCTTGTCGAGTGCAATGGAGCGAGGATTCCAGTGATTGCACCTGGGAGACTCTGGATAGTTCTAGGGAAGTTTATCTGGATTTGTGTTCGGATAACTAGTGTTGCTTGTTAGGATGACTGTTTGATTATTTGCTATTGTATGAATGATATGTATATGTGGATGGTTGGTACAACAACTTTTAAATTATCTTTGTTTTAAATTTCGGGGACGAAATTCTTTTAAGGGGGGAGGAATGTAACGACCCTGGATTTTGGCCCTGTTTATTTTAATAAATATTTAATCTGATTAAATGATAAGTAAACTGACCATATTAAAATGAATATGATTTTGGAAATGTTGCCATTTGTTTATATGGATTGGTATTTTTAAAGGGGAAATTGATTCGAAAATTTGAAATAAAGTCTCTTTATAATATTTATAATAAAATTTACTTTATATAATTAAATTAAATAACTTTGTCTTGGTAAAATGTGATGAATAAATACATATAGATGATAATGTTCTAAATAAAATCAAAGTTTATCAATATAAGATATAAATATCAAATATAAGTAAAACTTAAGAATATAATTTAAATAAAATACAAATACAAATAAATATAAGTAAACCATATGAACATTGATAGTCAAATATAAAATACAAATGTAAAAATTTAAAGTAAGAATTAATTAGTTAATATTGCATAAAACGTAATTTAAAAATTTGTAAACAAAGCTAAAATAAGAACAAGCTATAAAGCACAAAGTATAAAGTAAAGTAAAACCAACTCTAATGTAAAACCAAACTCAAACATTTGTGTATAAATTATTTAAACTAGAAAATAACAATACAACATATCTTCACATATAAAACAAACATTTTTATACAAATATCTATGTATCTACAGCAAATCCTAATTATGATATGTAAACATATCTTCATTCATAAGCCAAGCCTACCTGCATAAGTACATGGTTGCATACAATATCTTCACACAGCAAAACAAATCATAATTATAACATGTAAACCTATTAAGAAACAAAGCAAGTACTGGATATCAACTCAGCCAATATTTTGTTCAAAAGCAAACATCGAAAATCTTTACTTTTCAGTAATGGAAGACCTGGTCAGTACAAAACAAATGTTTTTATTCAAAGCACCTTCATTTCACAAGTCAAATGTATAACTGCTAAGTGTAAGTTTTTAAACAAAAATATCTATACAAGTAAACCTTTTAATAAGTATGCAAACTAATCAAGAAACAAGACATTAATTGGCTTTCATCTCAATCCAATATTTTGTCAGTTCAAAATATTACAAATCTTTGCTTTGCAGTACTAAAGATCTTCTCAGCCCCATTTGAAAATCTTGCCTGATAAAACAAAAATAAGAAACAACCTAACTAGTTACTACCTTCCTTCACCCTCTTATTTTCTTTTATATATATATGTGAGACCACCTTCTATTTTCCAGTTCGTTCTGTAACTCATTTAAAAAAAGAAAAAAAAGAAGTAAAATCAAATTGAATTCAAACTCAAATATATTGAACTCAAACAAACTCAACAGCAAAACAGAAAGAGCTTCAGGAAATTCGAACTGCAGTTCTTCAACAAATCTTTTCTTTTTGTTTCAACTACTATTTGGTGAGTAAACATTAATTTGAAAGCTTCAAGTTCAATTTAATACAGTTCAGGATTTATTGATAATCTGGTTTGTATGTGTTTTGATCTTGATTTTAATTCTGTGTTGCTATATCTTCTTTGTTAAATTGTACAGGGTGAATATTTCTTTAAAAATCATAAATTTATTTTCTTATAATTATTGTTAAGCCTAAAATTTTTTCAACAGAACTAGATGCTTGAACTTCAATCAGGATTTTTAAACCTGTTTCAAACATGTTAGTAACATATACTTCTAGGAACCCTGTTTACAGTCAATCAAGAACAAAAATTGATAAATTCAATTACTAATAAGAATCTAATTCAAGTTTATAACTTGAATGCTTAGTGACAATTATGATTTTTAAAACGAAAATGAGGATTTTTAGATTTGTATGTAAAGTGCAGTTTGTTTATAAACAAAAATGTCATTTTTTCGAATATCTGATTTTCGGTCTAATTTAAATTATTGAAACTTGAATCGAAGCAAGTATAATCATCCATGATCTCAAGAAAAATGTAATTTAATTTTTATATTTCGTGGATTGGGAGAACGAGGTCAAGTTAGGGTTTTTGCCGAGTTTTTGCACTTGTCAGCTAACAGGGCGTGTTCATCCTTGTTGCGCGATCGAGTTTCACGAGCGTTTGGGAATTGGAAGGGCGGCGTGTTGTCGTGGTGTGGATGGATTTTAGGCGTTTTCGGTGGTATGCGCGGCGGTGGCAAGGTGGTTTTGCGTGAGGGGTTGAGCTTCAGGACTCGAACGAAAAGCTATATTTCGTTTTGATTTATTTTATGGCGATGCGAGTTTGGTTCTTGAATGTACTGGTGATTTAGGACTTGCCGAGGGAGGTGCAGTTCGCCGCAGCGTGGGCGAGGTGCTGTGCACGTGTACGGCGGTGGTTGGCGTGTCAGTGTTGACATCGTTGGTTGGCGCGTGTTGTGCTCGAGTGGATTGAGTGTTTACTTCAAGTTTAATCGCGTGCGTAGGTTTAACCTGAGGCTATTTCTACTTAGCAAAAATTTAAACTACAGAAGAAAAAAAAAGGGGTGAAGAAGAAGGGGAGCGTACAAGGGAAACTCGGGGAAGATAGGTGAACGACTCGAAGCATTGGTCGAGCAAATCGAGGGAAGTCTCGGTCTTCTTTTCTAAACTACAGTATTTTAAAAAAAATGATGAAGCTAAGTGAACTGTTCTCAAACAAATTTTAAAGCGTTGTAAAACTTAAGTTTAACGGTTTTAAGTTAACAACTTAAATACAAGTTTTAATTATTTAGATAATACATAACAATGCATTTAACACTGAATTATTATTTTAATTAAGCAATTGATTTAAGTTAAGTATAAAGTTAATCATCATTTAAGATTTCAAACGTAAAGAAGATTCTTTCAAATGTTAATTAAGATGAATAGTAATTTACTAACAATTTTAGAAGTAATGAAAAATGATTACTTTATAATTATAATTAGAGATCGATTAATAATTAAGAAATAAATTAATTTGTAATTAACTACTTAAGTAAATTAATGAACAATTAAGGTTAATTAATCAAGTGATTTAACTAAAAATTAAGAATGATTAATGAAGTAATTAATAATTAATAATTGGATAATTAAGTTTATTTAATTAATAATTAAAGTTATTAATTAATGATTAACGAATAGTAATTAAAGTTAAATAACTGGATTTAAAAGTAATTAATTAAATAGTGTGAAATAAATAATTAAGTGATTGAGTAATTGAGGAATTAATTACTCACTGTAATTAATGTAGTCAATTATGAGTTGTTTAAGAAAATTAATTAAGTTTAATTAATTTAAATAATCATATGATGATGAGGTAAGTATAATTACTTAGGGAAGTAATTAAAGATAATTACTGGATGTAATTAACTGAGGGTGATGTAATAATGAAAGTAATTGGAATATAATTACTTTGTATAATTAATCAGGGGATTAATTAGGGAAAATTAATTAAGGAGTAAGTAATTAATTTGATGGAGTAATTAAAGATAGTTAATTATTGAATGATATTAATCAGAGGTGATTAATAAATGTGGTTTAATTGAAGATTAATTACTTAAGGTAATTAATTTGAAACAGGGAATTAATTAAAATGCAATTAGAAATCCTTAATTAATATAATTAATAATCTAATTAAGGGATGATCAATATAGATTAATTAATCAATAATAAGTAATTAAAGAATAATTAATTAATTAAGAAGTAATGTAATGTTTGTAATATAAGGGTAATTTCTATATTTGGATAAGATAATTAATTTGTGAAAATAATTGAAGGATGATTACTTGAATATAAATAAATGTTAGTTAATCAAGTGTGATTAAGTGAAATGAATTTATTAATTGATTGATAATTGATTAATAATTTTATAAGCAAGATTTATAATGGTGAAGTAATTAATTTAATTAACTTTAAATTAATTAGAGATGCAAGTAATTAATTTAATTCATTTTAAATTAATTATAGCTGATATGATTGCTTATGTATGGATGGATGATCCTGTCTACCTTGGATGGTTTGAGATCTCAAATATGAGATAAATGGTGCTGTATGAAATGAATGCTTTGATGTAAATATAATGATAATATGGATTATCTGTTGTGATGATAATATTGATTATCTGTTTATGATGGTAATGTTGATTATCTATTGTGATATTGTGAATTATCTATCTGTGTGTATATGATAATTGAATTGTTTTAAAATCTAAAACAACTTGGCCTTAAAAGACACGTTTTGGATTTCGATGAGACCGGGATCGGGTTTCCATATTTGGACATCCGAAAACCACATCGATCCAAATTAACGTTAGGTCGTGAATCTGAAGTGAATATGAAGATTCAGAGTGCAAGGGTTGTCGTCGTTAACTCTGAGGGTGATTCCAAAATGAGTAACGAGATAATGCCTTCGGTTTCGTTCGAACCTGGAACAAACTTGTATGGATTGAATGCTTTCAGCATATCGTCAGGCGGGCGATGAGCATTATAAGAAATTTGTCCTGTAAAGGTAATCGTAGCCTCAAGCCTCATCAACCGGGAATGGCTAAAACAGGGGAGATGCAGCAAGGTTAGGTGGGTCATGCCCAAGCAGGACAAGATATTTCCCCTGTCTAGATGTCCCTTTATATTTCGGCTTAGTGGGTAGTTGGTTGCGCCAACCACGGGGTTTATCTTGTTCGGGACTGTTCAATAAGGAATGGTTCCGGCCTTGTGTTGCAGGGGAGCGGGCGTACTCCTCGATACGGTGATCTAGGCCCCGTACTGTGACGGGCGGTACCCCAGTAGCCCTGCCATTGTATGGAACCCATTTTCCAATAAGTGCTCACGGTTTTGATTGTATTACCCACTTTTGTGGCTAGTAGCTGGAATTTAATAATGTAACAATTTCTGCTATTTTCTATTTACTTGAAAACCCTAGACACTATTATAATATCACAGAATTTCCTATGAAATATTTTGGTTAGCGTAAGGTAAAAACTTACCCGTATTTATGTGTGGGGAGTCTTACGTGATACCTTTATTTTCAAATGTTTTTCAAAGTTAAACAATTTAAACTGTTTACTCATACCAGACCCATGTCTGACCCGGAGTTTATATTTTGTTTTTCATAAACTCTTGGGTACTCAAATTTTTACGAGTAGCCAAGTGATAGGTTCTTGGATTGTTGAGTTCTGGAGGAGCTTGGAGCAGCAGCCCAGACGTATGTAGATATCTATATAGTTCCGCTGTGTTGGTTAGAGTATGATATATGGTGTGATGTATGTAGTGACTGATGTATATAAAATTGTCAAGTGTAAAATATTGTATAACTCTGATATATGTAAAGCTATGAAATTGTTATGTGATGTATTATATTTTATTCCATTCCGCTGTGAGATTCCGTGATTGTTGTTCTTTCTTTCTCTTCCTTTTCTATTTCTACCTCTTTATTTCTTAATGATGATACGTCTTTCTGGTAGAAGAAGGGCGGGTCGTCACAGAAAGCTGACACAGGATAGTGGTGTATGCATGAGAGCAATTACACAATTTAGAGTGAGTGGGAAGGATAAAAATTTTAAGGAAGCAGAAACAACTTATTACGGAGTCATTCAACAGATAATTGAGTTGGATTACATTGACTTCAAACAAACAGTTTTCTATTGTGATTGGGTAAAGGTCGAAGATAAGATCAATGGTTGTAAAATAGATTCTGTTTCAAGCTTGATCACAGTTAACTTGGGAAAATTGAAGAATACATATGGCGTGAATGATGAGCCATTTATTCTTGCATCGGAAGCGAGTCAAGTGTTCTGCTCAAAAGATTTAAAAAATAATGGATGGTTTGTGGTTTTTCATACACCAAAACGGTTGACCATAAATGTGGATGACACTGAGTTTCCCACCGTTTACCAATCAGCTTTTGAAGACAATGAAAAATTAGAAGATCTAATCAAATGCATATGTTAACTTTGTATTTCATAGCAGTTATTGTACCTTAACAAAATATTTATTTAAAATGGTGTAAAATGTAAAATGGTGTGTTATATGATAGTAATGATGCATTATATTTTGTGTTTGTATTTCGGAGCAGTTATTGTACCTTAACAAAATAAGGATGGATATATTGCAAGTGTTCATTTTGTGTTTGTAGTTGTAGGTACTTACATATGATCACATACATACACACATGTACACATACATACATATGATCAGCTTGACTATTCTTTCTTTCTTTGTGTTTGTAGGTAGACAGGCAGTTCAAGATATTGTATTTGCACCCTTTAGTTCAGCGGTGCTAAGGTAATATATTTTTGTATTTGCATCCTTTATTTCAGTCAGTATTTTAGATATTGTTTTGAATCCGCTTAAGTTTAAAATTCTGGTGATGCAAGAGGACTTTATCATTGCCGCATAAAAGTGAATGTTCCCCTTCCCGCCCATCCCGGTGATGCCCGATTGCTGTTAAGCTGCTGTACATCTGATATAGTAAACAACGTGCCCTTCTGATTTGTCTGATCCCACCAGTTTCTCGCCTCAAAATGTGGTGAGAAGTTGGTGGGATCAGACAAATCAGAATGGGGACGTTGTTTACTATATCAGATGTACAGCAGCTTAAGAGTGATCGCTTGGAGCAATACAGGGATGGGCCGGAAGGGGAAGAAATGTACGTCATAATGTTGTTGGGATTATTTTAGGATTTTAGACTTTGCAGGACATAATGTCACAAGATGCCACACCACCGTCAAATGATACAACTTCACAATCATCCACTTTAAAACGGGAGAAAGTTGATATAGACAACTACGGTTCTCCAGTCGGAAGAAATGGTTCAAAGGTCGCCACGAAGATTGGTAAACTAGTAAGAAATCATGTGCCAATCTCATATCCAAGTTGGAATAAAGTTCCGCCAAATTACAAGGAAGACGTGTCGAATCAATTGGAGGTAAGTTCTCCAATCTCATAACCATTTTTATGTACTGTTTCTGTTTGTAAAATATAGTCGTCTGATTGTAATATGCACCCTTTTTCATAGAGACTGATGAAACTATATACGTTATTCATAGAGACTGATGAAACTGTATACGTTGAAATGTAAAAATCCATATACTTTGAAATGTAAACTGTGTACATGAACTTAGATGGTTTAAATTCATTTATAATGCTTTCAATACATAAATAAAAAATGGTTTACATGAATTTTTTGTTATGCAGAAATATTATGAGCTCGATCCTCTATCAAAGGACCTTAATATGAAAAAAATGTCTGAGGCTTTTAGGAGACACAAGAACGATTTGCGCAAGAATCATTATGACCATTCATCACTGACGAAGAAAGAATGAGAAATTGTCCACCGAAAATTGCTCAAGATGATTGGGATGAGTTCATAAGAAACGAATCAAAACCCGAGGCGAAAGAAAAAAGGAAGCGAGGCAAACAAAATAGATCAATGCTCGAATATGACCATCATTCGGGACGTAAGAGTCACGCTATGATTACTCAAGAAATGGTATGTGTCATTGAATTGGTGCATCACATTGCATATACCATTAGTTCCAAATATAATTTTAGGTCATTGTATGTAGGTCGATTCAAGTAGTCCGGGAACAGAAGTATCACGTCTTCAAGTATGGGAGAAAACGCATAAGAAAAAAGATGGCAGCACGTCAGATGCAACATCTTCCTACTTTGTAAGTTAAACAAATAACAACGCCTCTAAATTAAATTTTCATTATTCATATATACGTATTTACTTTTTAGGACAAAATTGAAAAAGTAAAGGAAACGACGAGTGGTGTTGATGAAGCCGTCTTTATATCAGTGTTTGTAAAGATGTAAAGGGCAGGAGCCGAAGTATTGGGACCAATATAGCTCCTAGCCAAGTTAAGGGTGCTGCCATTCCATGCAAACGGCTCAAACAGGCCCAAGGAGTATATGAGCAGCGACTGCAAAATGTGGAGCAAAAATTGATGAAGCTGGACAATATGGATGATAAACTAGAGCGTCTTCTCAGCTATGCCCAAGATAATCGTCAAGTAGGCAGTGAAATCGCATCTTCTCAGTTTGCCACTCCGAACAATCAGTTAATCGACCAAAGATGTGAAATCCTGAACTTCGAGGACGAAGTAATTGCAACAGGTACTATTTTATTAAAATTTGAAGAAAATAATATGTTGCAAAGTCAGTGAATGCTTAACTTCATGAACGGGAGAGTGCGCTGCATTTTCTTGCACGTATAAGCAAATTCCCAATTTGCTCCCACATGTTTAATACAAAGTGAACCGTCACAATTTTGCTGAGTTATATCTCAACACATTTTTACATTTTTCATTTAACATAGCTGAACAATAGTGAGGCTGTTAGTCAAGAAATAAAACAAGTTTGTTATCACGTTTACTATTGCTGAGACATATTAGTAAACAATTAACAGAGAAGCAAGGCAATGGGTGAAAACATTAATTCAAAAGCAACTTGAACTTTACATTACTCTGCCACAGCTAAGGGCTTGCCGAGCGGTACTTGTGTACATGGTATTAAATGAATATGTACCTAAAACACTTCTCAGCACTCATTTCTTTGACTTAAGTAAAAAATAAAATAAAGATAACACTTCATCATCCTTTATTCCACTTCTTTCAGCATCTCAAGCGAAGCATTAATGGCTGATATTGTTTAAACTTCTGTACCCTTTTAAATTGAGTTGCTAGCTGTTGTAGAGCAAAGACAAGTGAGTTTGAAACTCATGCATTTAATATATATGTTGCCTGGTTGCCAAAAAAATTCTCTGTAATTCACTTCTGGCATTAAACCTAAGTCATTATTAGGCAAATTTGGGTCTAATTCAAATGCTATGAAACTTGGGCCATCGCTGCATATTTGTGAAATGGTTTTGGGTAGCATGAGTTTTGTTTTTTGTTTATATAAGTTTTCATCCTAAAAAAATCTGGTGCACTGTCCCTGATGCATGCGAGTAAATCCTTTTGTACCTGCATATGCACTGCCCCTGAACCATGCAAGTTTATTTCTTTGTTACCTGCGTGTGTTATTTTTGCAAATTACATGCTTTATACGTGTGTTTTACTTTGATTTTTGTGTGGAAATTCTTGCATGCGTGTTATATATTGCATGTATAATTTTCTAAAGGCAAATGGTTCCAAGATTTAAAACTTTTATTCTTGCGTGTGTAGTGTCCCTGAAGCATGCAAATATACCACCTCTAATATATGTGTATCCTTGCATTGAAATTATTTCATGCGCACACTTATGCTTTTGTGCCCATATATACAACCTCTTAAATGTTTGGGAGCTTGTTAGTTCTGTAAATGTGATTCCATATATTCACTCCAGAAATGCTTATATAACAGGTACTATATGCCGAGATTCCACAGCATCAGTAATTCATGGAAAACCAGTACCACCCACATATGAAAAGGTGTTGTTGGACAAAATTTTATTGCCGAATGAGCTAACCGCCAAAATATGTCGATAATTTACCGAGACCTTTGGGGATGTTGGAGCCGGAGGTTATGTGAGCCATCAAAAGGGTTTGATACGATACCTTTAGTCGGAGGTATTGATATTTCTGACTTGTTCTTTGCATATATTGCTGATTTTCTTTTGTTTGCTGTATATGAAATTTGCATATGCAAATGCATGTGTATTTTGTCCTGGTCTGTCTTGTTTACAAGATAATCGACAATTTATCAAATACTAGGAAGTAAAGCTTTTACCTTCCAAAAAAAAAGGTCGAAGCCCATTATATTCTCCTTCAATGCCTCTCAAACTAAAAAACAACCGTGTTTAAAAATTATTGTAACATTATATATTAGCAACTTGAAAGAAGTGTTGCCAACTCGTACAAAGCATAAAACATTACATTGACTTTGCATTTCAAAGTCTGAGCTAGAAAGATAATCAAACATTCACCAATTTTATTTTGATATTCAAAATAATAGAATAGAAATAGTTCAAAGTTGGATAATGAATTGCATTCAAGATTCAATGCAACTTCTATTAGTGGTAATTAATATTTATGTCACACGGACTGAGTCAGATTACATCCAGTGTCTATTCAAGACTGACCAAAAACAAGAGGGTTGATAATCTAATTGAATTCAGCCACATCAATGAGGTTCAGATGATAACATGCACCCCAAGATCTAATGCTTTTCTTGATTAAACAAGAAGATAAGTAACAACATTAGCAGCCTGTGTACATAACTGTGATATAAGGATAGCAATGCACCTGTTTTTATCTGAAATTATTTTCATATATGAAAGTACATTATTTCAAGCAATTTCCTTTTAATGATCAAAGCCTAACATTCATTCTTTTGGGTGGTATGAATTTTTAGACAGGTTTATCAAACCTGTCATGTATAAACAGGGGCATGTTTCCTGTACACAATCGTACACACAGTCATCCATACATAAATACAAGCATGCAAGCACCTTTCACAATTTACATTCAAGACTTATCACATGCAAAATAGATATATCAAGTTTTAAGAATTTATAAGGGTGGTTTGCCTACCTGGATAGTTTGATAGAGAGGAAAGAGAACCTGAAAAAGATTTCAAAATCTGGAAATTGAGGCTCGATTAAATTTTCTTTATCCTAACCGTTGTTTGCTTTGAATTGCTTTGCATTATTTGATTTTCTCTTTTCTTGGGTTCTACTTTGTTTTAAACTGTTTTAGACTTTTTGAATCAGGTAGATGCTTTTTGTTTTTGAACTGGAATATTCTTTCCAGATTTATGAAGTTGAACTGCCTCTGAATTTAATCTTCGAGTTGCACATGAACCAGGTTGAACATTGAAGTCTGAAAACTGGAATGCTTTGCCCTTTTGATTTTATTTTCCTCTCAGGTTGAAGCTGAAAACCGGATCTGTTTCTTACGAAAGTTTTGTACTTATCTTTGTACTGGATCTGTAATTAATGAAATCTTTGTACTGTAGTGTAATGAACAATGCAGTGTAATGAGTATGATATTCTGGCACGGTGTCATTGTGTTTGCAAAACAATGAGTGTAATTATAAGTTTGATAATTTTATATGTATGGTATATGTGCGATATGTTTATAGTGCTTGTGTACCAATATTTTGATATTCTGGCATATTTTGATATATATTGATATTCTGGTATATATACTGAGATATGCGTGTAACGCAGTAGTGAGTTACAGATATGATTTTGTAGGGGCAGGAGCAAACACTATGTGCAACGGGTGTTAACCGTTGCTTTATGTGTGACTTTGGGCATAAAGCAACGGTTTTTAACCGTTTTTTACTGCACATAAAGCAACGCTTGCAGCCGTTGCTTTTTGGACATAAAGCAACGGTTTATATCCGTTGATTTTTTGCCCATTAAGCAACGGTTTGTAACCGTTGCCTTTTGTACATTAAGCAACGGTTCATACCCGTTGCCTATTGTCAAGTTTGCAACGGTTTCTAACCGTTGCCTTTGGACGAATTTGCAACGGTTTATACCCGTTGCCTTTGGCCCAATTTGCAACGGTTTGTACCCGCTGCCTTTTGGAAATAAAGCAACGGTTTCTTCCCGTCGCTAAAGTCAACCACTCCTGTATTAAAGACGGTTTTTACCCGTTGCTTTTGGACTTAACAACGGTTTTTACCCGTTGTTAATAGCTTAAAATGGTGTAGTGATAGTGCCAGTAGTCCATCCAGTATCATGGTCCCTTCTGATCGGGAAGCCACTAGAGGATACTCCACGGACTACGGGAGAACCAAACTCGTAAAAGGCTTGCTAGGGTAAGTGACACGACACAATAAGGCAATGCCAGGGTAGATATACCAATTACGCACATGGGCTGGTGGTAACGCGTAGCAGCTACTACCGCCCACCTCAAGCCACACCCCCAAATCAAAAATCAAAAGTGGCCACCAATTAAATCTCAAAGTCAGAATATAATATCGAAGGAGTGTGTCCGATTAGAGGAATGAACTTATTGGCCCGAGATCGCTCCTGTTTTAGCCACCTTATGCAACTCATGGGAGTTAGATCCACGTATATACCTCAAGGAACGCCGCCACCATTCTACTTCTCTGGAATCTCCACCACATACACGGTTGCTAAAGAGGTTTTCGGGGTTGGCAGAGAGTGTGACAACTTCCGATCTCAGTCTCTTTAACAACCCAACGTTATTATAACCCATGTATATTTATTTCAAAATCATTTATACTTTAAAACCAAAATATCATATCCATTTCAAAAACCGTAGCAATGATATCTCGTTTAAATTCCAAAACCAAATCAATATATTATTTAAATAAAACCCAAATGTCAAATCACTGAATATTTCCTTCAATTTATTAAACTTGAAATATTCCTTTAAATCATCTTAAATTAAACCACTTTATATAGTCATATTCTTAAATCTTCAATTTCAATAAGTTCAAATTTATATATTTAAATACAATTCTTATTTAAATACAGTTTCAAATAAATTCATTTCCAAAGCCATATTACTTTCAAGTTATAACAACTCTGAAACCAAACACTTTGAAACATATTTATTTAGACCATTTAAATTCAATGTTAATATCTTCCGAACAAGATTCATTTAACCATTTAAATTCAATGTCAAGTAATATTCATTTCAAAGTTGTAGCATTTATAAGTCTATTCAATCAACTATAACTTTCGAAAACATTGTATATTTCAGCCTCGCTAAAATTTCAATTTTCAGCCAATTTAACTTATAAAAATTACATTTCACGCTTTAAATATATTCATTTGGATATAATTTAACTTATGATTAAATAAAATAATATTTTGTCAATAAATATCCAAATTAAACTATAATTCATTAATAAGTCAAAATTACTCTATTTTACTTAACTTTTATTTTTAACAGATAACTTTACACTTTATTTTAAAATATCCATCCCACAAATAAAATACCCTTATCACTAATTAACTTAACTTTTATTTGAAAACTAAATTTCCAATTATCAAGTTAAGTCATTTTAAGTTGCAATTTTCCATTTAAATCAAAATCATTTATTTCTACGAAACATAACCAGAAATCAAGTATTTTCTCATAGTTAATATAACAATCCAATCCTCTTTATAAATATATTCATCTAGACATCAATTAACTATGATTCCAAGTTAAATAAATTTTATTACTAAGTCCAATCAAAACTGCAATTCATTTTATCAACTCAAAATACATTATTTACTATACAAACCTTATTTATTTCAAGAAGTAACCTTTATTAAATGTACTAGGTTAGATTTTAGATTCCAATTAAATAAAGCTTAATTATTAAAATATTGATCGTAAATAAAATCTTTAAATTACAATTTAAAACTAAATAAAGATTTTTAAATTACAATCTAAACCAGTTATCATGTAACGACCCGCTAAATTTATAATATTTAATAAATCAAATTTATATAATTTCTAATTTGGTTAAGTATAAAGGTAGAGATTTGGTATAGTGGTTGCAATTTAGTGTAACTATAAAATTTTATGACAATAGATGTGGATAATGTAAATTGTCACAACTTGATCTAAAGCAAAATTTTAAGAAACAAATAAATGTTGAATCTGTGAATGTTAGTTAACTTGAATGGTATTCATTAGTATAAAGGTGCAATTAGTATAGATAGTAATATTTAATGTCTGTAGTGAAAAGGAAAAGGGTCTAATAGAAACATAAAATTTATTTTATGTAAACAAAAGTATAGTTTTGAACAAATTTATGAAAATTGATAGAAACAGTGTTTGTAATCAGTTTGGTTATTTTATATTGAAAGATAGAGATGGGTAAATTCGTTAATGAATTTATAATGGGAAGGAATGGTAAAAATGAAGAATATATAATAATAAGCATTTGACTCAATTATGGGAATTAAATTATAATAAATGGTCATTTAATAATTTAACGTTCTGTGAGTAATAATTGGGTGGAATCAGTACAAAATTTGGAAATGCATAAACCTCAATAACATTCTAACTTAATACAATTATGCAAATGTAGGAATTAGTTATAAGCGTATAATTTTGAGTATGATAACTATTAGTATAAAATACCTATATATTGGAAACACGTTGTAAAGTATAACTAATTGAATTTGGTGAATTGGGAATGTAATTCATCTACATTATGTATGTGATTAATGGGATTTAATTACTATGGTAGGAAAATCGCAATTAAAGGAAATTGAAATAGCTAATTTAGACGTTAGTTGAAATTTAGCTAGAATATGTAGATATTGGATGAAATAGTGAGATTAAATGGAAATGAAGTTTTCAATTATACGTTGGAATTCATATTCACCATAAAAGGGTTAATTGAAACCCAAAGAAGTAATATAGGAATCAAACCTTCTTCATTTATTTGGATTTATTGCAATAGTAATTCCGTAAAATAAAGATAAAACTAATTCAAATTTAGTTGGACCATTGTTGACATAACTTTAGAAAGCAAGATTTTATTTATAATTTGAGTATTCAGATCAACAAATGGTATTTACTACAAATAGAATGGAATTAAACGTAAAATATTACGTTATTGAATATAAAATGGAATTTGTAAACAATTGAGTGAATTTAATAGATTTATCAAACCTATAATATTGAATTCATTAAAATTGGAATTAATAATAGTTAAGGAAAATGAGGGAATGATATTTGAAATCATTGCAATAGATATTAATTTAGGATTGCCTTAATATAAATTAAGGCGAATAAATGGAGATAAAGTTTATTTATAGTTTGGAATTTAATCTATGGTAAAAAGGAATTGCAATCAAATGAATTGAAATGGAAATCAAGTTATTTATTTAATTTGATTTAAGATGAGAGTATAAAAGTATAAGATTAAATAATTGGATTTTTGAATAAAAATTTATGTTTCCCAAATAATAAGAAATGCAGAAATTTACAATGCAAATTGAGATACTTATAGATTCTTAATTCACATCCAAGCTTGCTAAATCATCTGGAACTGATTGGATTATATAAGTAATGAAATTTGGAAAATATTAGAAGTTGAAGAATAAAATTGGATTTTATGATTTATTTAATTGATTTAATAAATATTAAAATTAGCCATTTTGGTCACGGACTCAGATTTCGACGAAACCAGTTTCATCGGATCCGTATTGGTGAATTATTATAGGGTTTCAATTTTCGTATCGATCGGACTTGTCGTTTGAT
Organism: Allium cepa; assembly: GCA_030765085.1. Lineage (NCBI taxonomy): Eukaryota > Viridiplantae > Streptophyta > Magnoliopsida > Asparagales > Amaryllidaceae > Allium > Allium cepa. The sequence continues at coordinate 198,940,745 of CM060946.1, forward strand.
CGTACGGACGCGAAACGCCTTGAAATCAATTTTATTAAAATCAATTTGAAAATCAATTTGGAAATCTTGTTTTTAGCATAACTTCTCCATACGATCAAATTTGGTCGCGAAACCTTTTCCATCGCGTTCAGAATATTTTAAAATACCTAGTTGGATATATAATTTTAACGAATTTAATTCCGGAGGCATAACGGGCTTTTCACGGCATTTTGTCATTCCAACCCAATTTGAATCTAACAGTAGCCTACGAAAATGATGGAATTGGGCTTCGAAACCAGTCCCATTGTGTTCAGAAGGTCATTTTACGATAGGATAGCCTGTCGGCACGCTTAAATCTGAGTTTGGGCTGTTTTCGGACCTAACTATATAAGTCCGACACGCATCGCGAAAAATAATAGTTTAATATTCCAAACCCTAGAACTAAGATATCAGCCGCCTCCAGGTCTCTATGGCCGAAAATCTTTGCTACTTCTACTCCAATATTCTCTCGATCCGCTCGATAATTCACGTTATCATCAAAAGGAAAATCGAAGAACTAGGTCTCCTCTTCGAATCGGTACGGTTAAGTCACCTTCCTGTAATCGGAGATGGAGGAGAATTGGGTTTGAAGGTGGGGCGTTCGGCGCTATTTAAAGGCGGAAGAGGGTATGGATGGTGGCGAAATTTTCAGCGACGGGGGAGTTTGGTTCGGTGCTCACGGTGGTGGCCGTGGATCTGGGCCTGGATGAAGAAACGATCGGCGGTGGGAGGCGAAGTGGGAACGGGTTGGGTTGAGTGCGTTTCCTGTATAAAGGGGATTGACTGTGCATGGGTTACAAGGGAGAGAGGAGAAGCACTGCTCACGTGGCCTATTTATAATTAGGTTTGTTTTGTGTTTAATAAATTTTGTTTTCAAATCGTTTTAAACTCGTAACTTTCTCATACGTTATCCGTTTCGTATGAAATTTTTTTTGTTAGGATCGAAATTTAATTCCGGATCCAATGACGCTGGATTGGTTAGATTCTGAGACCGTCAAAATTTCGAGTTTAAATTGAATTTAAATTCGATTTAAATTCCAAAGGTGAGTGTTTTAACCCACTCACAATTACTAGAAGCTTTTATGTTTGTTAAATAAATTTTAGAAATGAATAGAAATTTATTTATGAGCTTTTGGCATGTTATTTCATCCATATCTGTTGAATTGCATTTATTGAATTTAGCTGTTAATTAAATTGATTAATTGCGTATTAATTTGCTGTTAGGAATTTTGTTTGCATATGAAATGCTAGTTAACAGTTATATAAATTATCTCTAAATATAAATGGTTAGATTAATAATTGAAATTTAATTTGAATAAACTGACAGTTATTACCCGTTGCATATCATCGAACTAATATTGTTATTGATTGATATGGGTTGATAGTGATTGATATTGATTGATGGTTGAAATTGGGTGATGGATGTGTTGTTGAATGGATGATTTATGTGGATATCATTAACTGCCAGTTAGCATGCATTTTACATTTTCGGGATTGTGGTTTGAAATGATAAAACCGCAAAGTTTTATTTTTAAATTGCGGATTGAAATGATAAATATCCGTATCACTTGACCATAGGATAGAAAATTATATACAGGCACCGCGGTCTATATATAACTATTTTAATGTGATTTCTATGGTTTGGATGGAATACGGTTTATAATAATCTTAAATTTTATACTGTATAAATATTTTTCTTCCGTATTTATGTACATGAAAAGTTGGAAATTTTGAAATAAAAAGGTGTATAAATTCCCTTAGTAAAATGGAAGAAAATTTAGAAAATGGAGTTGGATAAATTTATATCATATGTTTAAATGTTAAGTTTGGAAATTTAAGATATGATATTTATAATTGGATTTTTCCCAAGAAAAAATTGAAATGAATATTCTAATATGAATTTGAATTGGAAAAATATTCTAATATAAATTGGAATCGAAAAATACATATGTTTTATTACTAGAAATTGGAGTTGTTTAAGGATTTATGTGAATATTCAAACTAAATAATAAAACATTTAATTTGTTGAAAGAATATATTCCAATTTTAGTTTTGAATATTAATACTCCAATGGATTTATATATATGGAAATTGAAATGGTTTTGGAACTTAAGAGTGATATCTAAATTATGGTCTTAACTTTAGATAAAGAAATATTTCCATAAAGCCATATAACTTATTTCTTTACAAAGTGACAGTAAAGTTAAGCCCTTGAAATTCATATACCGTTGAATATCCAAACCATTTGAGTTTTTAAAAGTTATGGTTTGAAATTATGGATTTCCAAAAATATTATGCTTTGAAAATATTCGATTTTCAGATATTATGAAGTTAAAGCCTTTTTATTATTGGAAAGAAATTATATTTGGGATAAGTGGTAAAATATGGTTTTGGGTTTTGGAATGATATCGTAATATTATGGTTTTGAAATGGATTATATTCTGGTTTTAAAAGTATAAACTGTTTTAAATAACCGCGGTGTTATAATAACGATGGGTTGGCAAAGAGACCGGGATCGGATATGGACATACTCTCTGTCGATACCGAAAACCACTTTGACTAACCGTGTACGCGGTGGAGATTCCAGAATGAAGTAGGTTGGTGGCGACGATTCCTGTAAGGTAAATACGTGGACCCGACTCCCGTGAGTTGGCATAAGGTGGCTAAAACAGGAGCGATCGACGGGTTAATGAGGTCATTCCTCTGATCGGACACTCCTCTTCGATATTATACTATGACTTTGGATTGATTCAGTGGCCACTTCTATTTTTTTGATTTGGGGAGTTGTTTCGAGGTGGGCGGTTGCTGCGGCTTCGCGTTACCATCGGCCCGGAAGCGTAATTGGTATATCTACCCTGGCATTGCCTAGTTGTGCCGTGTCACCTACCCTATCGCGCCTTGTACGAGTTTGGTTTTCTCCCGTAGCCCGTGTGGTATCCTCTAGTGGCTTCCCGATCAGGAGGGACTATGATATTGGATGGACTACTGGGACTATTACGTGTTAAGGGCTATATGGGTAACCCCTTAACGCTATTAAAAAGTAAGTTTATTTTATAAATAGACACTATTATAATAACGCAATATACTACATAGTAAATAGTTTAACGGATCCTTAGGAGATGTAAATCCCGAGCATCTCTTGAGTTACTGTACTCATATTTATTTCTGTTTATTTAACTCACATAAGATATTCTAGTCTGACTCGAGTGTTTTTGTCTTTTCAAATTCGCTCGGGTCAGTCCGAGCGTTTCAGGATAGCAGGTTTTAGCTTTGGAGGACGAAGACGAAGATTCAGTATTATTTTATATATAGTATTGCACTACACACTCTTTCTATTCCGCTGCATTGTTGTATTTGGTATGTGTAACTCTGATATTCATTGTATAAGAAAAATCAAGCTTTTGTAAACTGTTTATGAACTGTATACTTGTTACTATATTTTATCCTTCCGCTGTGAGATTCTATTTTCGTTTTATTTCTTCTCTATTTTTCTTATTTACCCCATAACACTCCTCCCTTGCGTATGCTTTGAATCGGCACGTGTGTCGTTTAAAGTGTGCGAAAAGGCGGGATGTTACAGTTGGTATCAGAGCTTTGGTTTAGCGATAAACCTTGGCTTTGTGGGGTTTGACTCTTTGTTAATAGGGTAGTAATATCCTATGGGAGTCGCTGAGTGTATATATATGAGAGAGCGTATTTGTTAGTTTTATAAAAAGATTTTATATTGTGTTGCTCTGTTCCGTTTTGTATTTATAAATTCTGGTTGATGCATGGGACGCTATGTCATCAATAGGGATTTCTAAACACTTAATAGGACAGACCGACATAATATCCGTTTTAATATAGGTGAATGAAATAATTTTTGCCTATTATATTTTCTATATATAAAAATACTTTTATAAAGATATATGTATATATATATTTGGTTGCTATAGATTGGGTGGTAGGAAATAAAATATTTTAATAACTGAAGCTAAGTTGAAATTATAATAAAACCAATTTGGAGATTTTAGAACTTAAGTCCGGGATTTTTGAAAATTTGCTTTCAAAGAATTTGTGAAAGATAATGATTTGGTTTATAAGTAATTTCTTATATAAATATTTAGTATAATTCGGAATTTTTTTTTTTTTTTTTTTTAAAAAAAAAAGAAGATTTTGAGAAAATAAATTCTGTACTTTCCTCTCTGTCGCTGGAAAATAATTTCGGTGATGGCGGCCGCATCATCGATTTTCATTTTCGAGTCTCAAAAGGGAAATGCCACTGTAGTAAATTCTACTGCAGATTTGTTTTGGATTTATTTGAAATTTTAATTGTTTAAAGATTATTAGAGATATAAAGGTTGTAAGAAATTAATTATCTATTATTTAAAGTAATTTTGAAATTTGACCCGGTGTTTAATTCTTAAATTTCCATTAATTAATTGATAAAAAAATTTGTTAATGAAATGAGTTAAGTAATAAATGAATTGAAACCTCTAATTTAATAAGAGAATTATTGCAAAGCTATAAAGAGGAATTTGCATACATATGAGATAAAGAGTAATATGGATAAGCATTTAATTAATTAAAGAATGGAGATTAAACTTGTATAAGTTCAATTGCCTTTTTCTTTAACATAAATAACTTACCAATATATAAAAGTTGAAATGTTAAAGGAGAAACTAGAATTGAATATTTTACAAGTAGGAATTTTAGAAATAATGAAGTATTCAATAAATTACCGTTATAAATAAGAATTAAGTGGTATAAACTTAAGTGATAATTAAAATTTTATGGAAAATAAAGTTAAGTATTATTAATAGGTGACATGTTGTAAGATTATTTACTTAAGTATGTTTTGATCTCCCCTATGCTAACATAATAGAAAGTAGGAAGAATTTAAATGTCTGCAACCCATAGTTAATGGAAAAATAAAGCCTCCACTTATAAGAGTGAATGTTAGCAGATTAAGAATTTAAGGGCAAGTTGAAATTGTAGTTATAAAACGAATATATGTTTGGTGAACCATAAATAGATAAAAGGGACTGAAAGGAAACTTAAGAAATAAAAAGGAAATACAAATATAATGAATTTGGTGATAATTGGAAAATAAACTTGTAAGAAACAAAGAAATCCCTCATAAATGAAGGAAAGAAAAATCAAAACACTGAATTATGAAATAAATGTATAATGAGATATTTTGGTGTTGATTTGAATTGTTGGTTGATGTATGTTGTTGGGTAAGGAATTATGGAGTTGTTAGATTTACAAATAATCTATCTTTGTTCCATCTTAGGCTGTTGAGCAACGGATGTACTTGATAGTTATTCTTCATTCGTACAACTTCAGAATTTGAACCCGAACAACTAATTGTTGTTTGATTAAATGATTGTTTGTTGAATGTGGTGTGTGCTGTTGAGAAAAAAATTGTGGTTGTTGCATTTGATTGGATATGAATGATTGAATCCACCTAAACCTTTCACTGTAAAATAAATATTTAACCTTTTAGATTATATAAGTGAATACAGGGGTTGGAAGCAACTGCTACTGCTTTTGGTTCCAAAATAATAAGCGTTTTGCCCGACAAATAGGTACGTTTTCGGATTACGATTAAAGCGCTATTTATATATTTTCCAGTGTGGGATATTTTATTTTGGATATATGTAATATATTTGTATATTTGGATATTATATTTTCTCCAAAGTCCCTCCGTACAAAAGAGACTCTGCCAAAATTTTCCGTAAAATTTGGACTTAGAATTTTGTTGAAATTTGTTCTCCAACTTTAATAATTCAAGTATTAAAGGATATAATAATTATAAAACAAGTGTATTTCATTAAAGGAAATTAATCCAGAAAAAAAAAAAAAAAAAAAAAAAAAAAAAAAAAAAAAGTTAATATTTGAAGTAAAATGCACTGTTATTCTTCCTTCTCCCTTCTTTTTTCCTTTTCGGGGACGAAAAGTTTTGAGTGGGGGAGAGTGTAACGACCCGCTAAATTTATAATATTTAATAAATCAAATTTATATAATTTCTAATTTGGTTAAGTATAAAGGTAGAGATTTGGTATAGTGGTTGCAATTTAGTGTAACTATAAAATTTTATGACAATAGATGTGGATAATGTAAATTGTCACAACTTGATCTAAAGCAAAATTTTAAGAAACAAATAAATGTTGAATCTGTGAATGTTAGTTAACTTGAATGGTATTCATTAGTATAAAGGTGCAATTAGTATAGATAGTAATATTTAATGTCTGTAGTGAAAAGGAAAAGGGTCTAATAGAAACATAAAATTTATTTTATGTAAACAAAAGTATAGTTTTGAACAAATTTATGAAAATTGATAGAAACAGTGTTTGTAATCAGTTTGGTTATTTTATATTGAAAGATAGAGATGGGTAAATTCGTTAATGAATTTATAATGGGAAGGAATGGTAAAAATGAAGAATATATAATAATAAGCATTTGACTCAATTATGGGAATTAAATTATAATAAATGGTCATTTAATAATTTAACGTTCTGTGAGTAATAATTGGGTGGAATCAGTACAAAATTTGGAAATGCATAAACCTCAATAACATTCTAACTTAATACAATTATGCAAATGTAGGAATTAGTTATAAGCGTATAATTTTGAGTATGATAACTATTAGTATAAAATACCTATATATTGGAAACACGTTGTAAAGTATAACTAATTGAATTTGGTGAATTGGGAATGTAATTCATCTACATTATGTATGTGATTAATGGGATTTAATTACTATGGTAGGAAAATCGCAATTAAAGGAAATTGAAATAGCTAATTTAGACGTTAGTTGAAATTTAGCTAGAATATGTAGATATTGGATGAAATAGTGAGATTAAATGGAAATGAAGTTTTCAATTATACGTTGGAATTCATATTCACCATAAAAGGGTTAATTGAAACCCAAAGAAGTAATATAGGAATCAAACCTTCTTCATTTATTTGGATTTATTGCAATAGTAATTCCGTAAAATAAAGATAAAACTAATTCAAATTTAGTTGGACCATTGTTGACATAACTTTAGAAAGCAAGATTTTATTTATAATTTGAGTATTCAGATCAACAAATGGTATTTACTACAAATAGAATGGAATTAAACGTAAAATATTACGTTATTGAATATAAAATGGAATTTGTAAACAATTGAGTGAATTTAATAGATTTATCAAACCTATAATATTGAATTCATTAAAATTGGAATTAATAATAGTTAAGGAAAATGAGGGAATGATATTTGAAATCATTGCAATAGATATTAATTTAGGATTGCCTTAATATAAATTAAGGCGAATAAATGGAGATAAAGTTTATTTATAGTTTGGAATTTAATCTATGGTAAAAAGGAATTGCAATCAAATGAATTGAAATGGAAATCAAGTTATTTATTTAATTTGATTTAAGATGAGAGTATAAAAGTATAAGATTAAATAATTGGATTTTTGAATAAAAATTTATGTTTCCCAAATAATAAGAAATGCAGAAATTTACAATGCAAATTGAGATACTTATAGATTCTTAATTCACATCCAAGCTTGCTAAATCATCTGGAACTGATTGGATTATATAAGTAATGAAATTTGGAAAATATTAGAAGTTGAAGAATAAAATTGGATTTTATGATTTATTTAATTGATTTAATAAATATTAAAATTAGCCATTTTGGTCACGGACTCAGATTTCGACGAAACCAGTTTCATCGGATCCGTATTGGTGAATTATTATAGGGTTTCAATTTTCGTATCGATCGGACTTGTCGTTTGATCGTACGGACGCGAAACGCCTTGAAATCAATTTTATTAAAATCAATTTGAAAATCAATTTGGAAATCTTGTTTTTAGCATAACTTCTCCATACGATCAAATTTGGTCGCGAAACCTTTTCCATCGCGTTCAGAATATTTTAAAATACCTAGTTGGATATATAATTTTAACGAATTTAATTCCGGAGGCATAACGGGCTTTTCACGGCATTTTGTCATTCCAACCCAATTTGAATCTAACAGTAGCCTACGAAAATGATGGAATTGGGCTTCGAAACCAGTCCCATTGTGTTCAGAAGGTCATTTTACGATAGGATAGCCTGTCGGCACGCTTAAATCTGAGTTTGGGCTGTTTTCGGACCTAACTATATAAGTCCGACACGCATCGCGAAAAATAATAGTTTAATATTCCAAACCCTAGAACTAAGATATCAGCCGCCTCCAGGTCTCTATGGCCGAAAATCTTTGCTACTTCTACTCCAATATTCTCTCGATCCGCTCGATAATTCACGTTATCATCAAAAGGAAAATCGAAGAACTAGGTCTCCTCTTCGAATCGGTACGGTTAAGTCACCTTCCTGTAATCGGAGATGGAGGAGAATTGGGTTTGAAGGTGGGGCGTTCGGCGCTATTTAAAGGCGGAAGAGGGTATGGATGGTGGCGAAATTTTCAGCGACGGGGGAGTTTGGTTCGGTGCTCACGGTGGTGGCCGTGGATCTGGGCCTGGATGAAGAAACGATCGGCGGTGGGAGGCGAAGTGGGAACGGGTTGGGTTGAGTGCGTTTCCTGTATAAAGGGGATTGACTGTGCATGGGTTACAAGGGAGAGAGGAGAAGCACTGCTCACGTGGCCTATTTATAATTAGGTTTGTTTTGTGTTTAATAAATTTTGTTTTCAAATCGTTTTAAACTCGTAACTTTCTCATACGTTATCCGTTTCGTATGAAATTTTTTTTGTTAGGATCGAAATTTAATTCCGGATCCAATGACGCTGGATTGGTTAGATTCTGAGACCGTCAAAATTTCGAGTTTAAATTGAATTTAAATTCGATTTAAATTCCAAAGGTGAGTGTTTTAACCCACTCACAATTACTAGAAGCTTTTATGTTTGTTAAATAAATTTTAGAAATGAATAGAAATTTATTTATGAGCTTTTGGCATGTTATTTCATCCATATCTGTTGAATTGCATTTATTGAATTTAGCTGTTAATTAAATTGATTAATTGCGTATTAATTTGCTGTTAGGAATTTTGTTTGCATATGAAATGCTAGTTAACAGTTATATAAATTATCTCTAAATATAAATGGTTAGATTAATAATTGAAATTTAATTTGAATAAACTGACAGTTATTACCCGTTGCATATCATCGAACTAATATTGTTATTGATTGATATGGGTTGATAGTGATTGATATTGATTGATGGTTGAAATTGGGTGATGGATGTGTTGTTGAATGGATGATTTATGTGGATATCATTAACTGCCAGTTAGCATGCATTTTACATTTTCGGGATTGTGGTTTGAAATGATAAAACCGCAAAGTTTTATTTTTAAATTGCGGATTGAAATGATAAATATCCGTATCACTTGACCATAGGATAGAAAATTATATACAGGCACCGCGGTCTATATATAACTATTTTAATGTGATTTCTATGGTTTGGATGGAATACGGTTTATAATAATCTTAAATTTTATACTGTATAAATATTTTTCTTCCGTATTTATGTACATGAAAAGTTGGAAATTTTGAAATAAAAAGGTGTATAAATTCCCTTAGTAAAATGGAAGAAAATTTAGAAAATGGAGTTGGATAAATTTATATCATATGTTTAAATGTTAAGTTTGGAAATTTAAGATATGATATTTATAATTGGATTTTTCCCAAGAAAAAATTGAAATGAATATTCTAATATGAATTTGAATTGGAAAAATATTCTAATATAAATTGGAATCGAAAAATACATATGTTTTATTACTAGAAATTGGAGTTGTTTAAGGATTTATGTGAATATTCAAACTAAATAATAAAACATTTAATTTGTTGAAAGAATATATTCCAATTTTAGTTTTGAATATTAATACTCCAATGGATTTATATATATGGAAATTGAAATGGTTTTGGAACTTAAGAGTGATATCTAAATTATGGTCTTAACTTTAGATAAAGAAATATTTCCATAAAGCCATATAACTTATTTCTTTACAAAGTGACAGTAAAGTTAAGCCCTTGAAATTCATATACCGTTGAATATCCAAACCATTTGAGTTTTTAAAAGTTATGGTTTGAAATTATGGATTTCCAAAAATATTATGCTTTGAAAATATTCGATTTTCAGATATTATGAAGTTAAAGCCTTTTTATTATTGGAAAGAAATTATATTTGGGATAAGTGGTAAAATATGGTTTTGGGTTTTGGAATGATATCGTAATATTATGGTTTTGAAATGGATTATATTCTGGTTTTAAAAGTATAAACTGTTTTAAATAACCGCGGTGTTATAATAACGATGGGTTGGCAAAGAGACCGGGATCGGATATGGACATACTCTCTGTCGATACCGAAAACCACTTTGACTAACCGTGTACGCGGTGGAGATTCCAGAATGAAGTAGGTTGGTGGCGACGATTCCTGTAAGGTAAATACGTGGACCCGACTCCCGTGAGTTGGCATAAGGTGGCTAAAACAGGAGCGATCGACGGGTTAATGAGGTCATTCCTCTGATCGGACACTCCTCTTCGATATTATACTATGACTTTGGATTGATTCAGTGGCCACTTCTATTTTTTTGATTTGGGGAGTTGTTTCGAGGTGGGCGGTTGCTGCGGCTTCGCGTTACCATCGGCCCGGAAGCGTAATTGGTATATCTACCCTGGCATTGCCTAGTTGTGCCGTGTCACCTACCCTATCGCGCCTTGTACGAGTTTGGTTTTCTCCCGTAGCCCGTGTGGTATCCTCTAGTGGCTTCCCGATCAGGAGGGACTATGATATTGGATGGACTACTGGGACTATTACGTGTTAAGGGCTATATGGGTAACCCCTTAACGCTATTAAAAAGTAAGTTTATTTTATAAATAGACACTATTATAATAACGCAATATACTACATAGTAAATAGTTTAACGGATCCTTAGGAGATGTAAATCCCGAGCATCTCTTGAGTTACTGTACTCATATTTATTTCTGTTTATTTAACTCACATAAGATATTCTAGTCTGACTCGAGTGTTTTTGTCTTTTCAAATTCGCTCGGGTCAGTCCGAGCGTTTCAGGATAGCAGGTTTTAGCTTTGGAGGACGAAGACGAAGATTCAGTATTATTTTATATATAGTATTGCACTACACACTCTTTCTATTCCGCTGCATTGTTGTATTTGGTATGTGTAACTCTGATATTCATTGTATAAGAAAAATCAAGCTTTTGTAAACTGTTTATGAACTGTATACTTGTTACTATATTTTATCCTTCCGCTGTGAGATTCTATTTTCGTTTTATTTCTTCTCTATTTTTCTTATTTACCCCATAACACTCCTCCCTTGCGTATGCTTTGAATCGGCACGTGTGTCGTTTAAAGTGTGCGAAAAGGCGGGATGTTACATATCAACTCATACAATTTTAGCTTACAGGATACCAATATCTCAATATCTCTTTATATTCAAATCCTTAAATCAACTTTTTAATCAAAATTCCATATATTTAAAATTCAAAATACTTAATAATTTTAGAGAACTATAAAAAAAAATTGTCCATGGGCCTGTATAAAATTTTCTAACCTAGGTCAAGTGATACGGATATGTATCATTTCAATCCGTAATTTAAAAAGAAAAATCTGGGTTCTATCATTTCAAACCCGCCATCCCAAGTAAAATAAATACAGTAAAAGTCATTCGAGCCTAACATTTTAGCTCATAACGATTTTTCCTTATTCTAATGTCTGCTCGAGTATGTATCATTTCAACCCATAGTGATAAGGAACTTGCAGTGTGAGAGATAGAGTAAATAAAATGAACAGTATATCATATATTAACATATTAGATGATGTAACAAATATATAAACAACATTTAACATCATATAACATATCATAGGCATATATGGACATAGCAAATAAATTTATACAATTCACTTGTCATTATTCCACAATAACATAAGTACATATGTCTAGAGGGATAAAAACTCATCTTTTAAAGCCGAAGATAACAATTCTAGACACACAGCTGAAACTCTGAAAAGCACGACAAGACACAACAATATTTTTAGCGATGGAGGGTCAAGATCCAATCTTGTATACAATCAAATACAACAATTATAAGAATATAATTCAACACAGAGACTTATAGATTAAAACAATCGAAAAGAATGAATCGAATTGACATAACCTTTGCTCTAGACCATAAGTGGGCTCGACCTCTATGTAAATAGACTTGACCACATCATTCTATGCTCGGCCATGTATGGCAATTAGGCTTGGCTAGGGTCATTCAAGGCACGGCTAAGGCTTGGAAAATGAGGAGATGGAGGTTACAAGTGACAAGAAGGCAAAAGGCCAAAGGCAAGCAAGGGTTTTGGAGTATTTTAGTTCGGCCCTACGCTTCTCATGTGCTCGGCCTTGTTTGTTTAGGTCAAGTGCAACATGAAATCATGGCTAGGGGATGGATCATGGCACGGAGGTGATGTTTGGTGGAGGAGTTGTTGGTGGCCGAGCCTAAAGGAGGAAGCGGCGAATGCATATGTGGTGATCTAGGCTTTAAACAATATTTTGTGGTCGGGTTTTGCTCATGGTGGTCACGAGTTGGGTTTTGTGGTAAGGGGAAGGTTGTGGAGGTGGTCATGGTGGTGGTGGTGTAGATGGTGGACAGCTAGAGGCAAGAGGCCGAGCATAAACATTGAAAGAAAAAATAGAAAAAGAAGAAGAGGAAGGAGAAGCCATGAATTTGCTCTCTATTTGTTTTCTTAGCCTTGAATAAGAATGAGGAGAGGAGAAATTATTTACGTGAATAAGATAAAAAAGAGGCGGCTAGGGTTTCAACAAGTGAACGACTAAAGATTAAGGATTGTGTACGGCTAAGATGTGGAGTGTAAGGCAAATGAAAAGGCATAGTTAAGGAGAAACAAACGTACATATATTTTATTCTTATATGCAAATGAAAATGAGGAAATGAGAAAATGAGAATGTTTTGTGCTTGATTTGATAGGGGAATACATGACTAGAATACATGAATGGATAGGGTAAGAAATAAAGAGGCCGGCAATTAAAAGCAAGAAATTAATGCATGTAACCTATGTCTCTTAAATTTCTCCAAGCTATTTATTTGCATAGATTTCTTTCTAGAAATGAAATGAGAGATGAGAATGATTTGATTTTTACGTGAATAGCAAGTGAAATACATGGCCAAAAGAAAATGGACGGCTAAGGGGAAGTTTTGGATGGTAAGAAAAGGAAAAGTCTCATTTTGAATCAAAAAAAGAGCAACTTATGACCTTTGAATTTCCTAAACCATTTATCAAAAATAAACCAGTCAAAAATCAAAAAAATAAAAATAAAATAAAAGTTAAACAAAATAAAATTAGAAAGATGAAAAATAGAAAATAAAAAATAAATTAGGGAAATGAGCATAGGAAAAATAGAAAATAAAATATCGAAAGTTATTGCCTGTAAAACACTGTAATTTATCTAATTCAAAAAGTATAAATCGAAATTCAACGAAACGAAAAGCAGAATTAATATTAAAATAAAATACACTTTCAAAGAAAAAGATTAGAATTTAAAATTCAAATTTAAAATTTCCAACTGTGGTTAAACTTTGACTTTCAGTTGACCAAAGTACAAAATTTTCAGAAAATGTTTATTTTATTGTATTTGAAAAATAAATTACAAAAAAATTCCAAAATTACATTGGAAAATTCCATAAATTTAATTTTAAATAATTTAAAAGTTAAAGCTTTCAAATAAAAATTTAATTAAAAATATTTACAAAATTATGGGTTGTTGCACCGCTTCTCTCCCAATCTCAAGCGAGCCCCTAACATTCTCCCTACTGGTTTGTTTCTCTTATACGCTGAATTTCCCAACTTGTTCTTAAGGGAGTTATTTTAGATAAACCAAACTTGAACTCAGTTCACGCAAAATCTTATTCACCCCATCTTTATGCATTTCAGAGCAGCTTGGATCAAGTCGAGGGGTGGAAGAAACTGTTTAAGCAGCTTTCTACCATTAGTCGAACCAACTACTAGGATACTCTCTCATTCGAGTAAGAGAAAGATGAATACAAGAAGCAGCTAGCAGACCGTGCTTGAAGATTGAGAGATTAAAGAAGGAGAGGGATAATGCCCTGAAGAGAGAAAGTAAGTGTGTTTCTTTATTCGTGGATCTGAAGGAGTCTACCAACCTAACCGCACTCATATTCAAAGATGAGATAAAGAAGTGCCACATCAATGAGGAGGGTTTGAAAGAAAAACTGAAGGTAAGCGAGAAGATGGTCGTAGTGGAGAAGAAAGTTGTCGCTAAACCATCCTAGGAAATGGACTCTCTACGTGCACAAATTTTGACTTTGGATGTTGAGAAAATTAATTTGCAGCAAAAATGATACCACGGAGGCTAGCTTTTCAGAGCACTGAGATACTCCCGCAAAGAAAATGGAAGGCTTAGATGCTACCATTTTAGGCTTCTATGTTAATTCCGTTCTTCATCAGGGTAGCCTCAGTTACTTGAGTCCATTATTCCCTCGCACGCTCGCTGTAGTTAGAGATGAAGTTATGGCCAAGTTTTGAGACAGGGGTCGCAGTTACACCGAAGAGGAGCTAGTTCAGGCCTACTTGAATGAAGAATCCTACCTAGCTCTGCATGAAGGCTAGAAAATTTTAAAGCTGTAGAGGGAGCATGAAACCATCGATATCATGGACAGCACAAAGACTGTTACTGAACATTTTCCTTCGGAACCGGGCGAGCCTTCTTCGCATGAGACGATCGTTGCCACTTCTCCTGTAGTTATGCAGTCGTTGAAGGAAGGCAACGGTGAAGGCTTCGAAGTCATTGCACATGAACAAACCCCCATAGTAGGTACTTTCTTATCTCTCCCGTGCTTAAAGATGTTTAATTCACGCCTGATGAAATTGCCGATATAATCGCCCTTTATTCTGATATTGTAGATCAACCTTCTCTTCCCACTGAATTGCCTTCTCATGAAGACGCCGGGTCAGACGCTATTTTGACTGCGTCCACCATCGTCTTTGTTCTGGTGCGCAGCTCAATTTGCATTCTGAGCAAATTGCGGCACTACATGGTTTGGATGACCCCTCTGTTTCTCAAAAGGAGAGCTTGGCAGCTGGTGATATACAAGAGCAAACAAAACAAGGCAGCCAAGCAGACGGAGTAGAGGCTGAGCAGCCGAAGACTGAGCAACAGATGATCGTGATGAAAAAAGAAAAGGTTGAATCACAAAAGAGGTCATCAAAGAGCTCTCACTGATCTTGCAAGCATAAAGGGAAAGAAGGGTCCACTAGCAGCCATGCTTCGGAGAGTGAGATTGCCTTGGGAAAGGATAAGCCTGGGAACTGCAAATTAGAGGTGGGAAAGGTGACCGGGAAAGCAGTGAGAAGACGTCTTGATATTCTTTTACTCCTTTTTTATTTTTCGATCACCTGTTGTACAAGTGCATAGCCTGCACTTAACATTTTTCTGGTTGTTTTCATAGTGATTTTTTGTATTTTTCTTTTTTTGGCTGACATTGTGTAGGCATGGAACCCGCTGTTTGCTATTGTACATTGAAAATGTTAAAGTAACACAATGTTGACATTTTGATTATAACTTTACTTGTCTGCTTATCTATGTTTCATATATTATGCAAACTTTTTTATAACTATTTTATTTAGTCCTATAATCACCACAAAAATTCTTTTTCCGAACTAATAGAACTGTGTAGTGTTTGGTATTTTAGTTGAGTATTGGTGTGTGCCCCCCAGTTCATAGGGATGTTTACTTCAAACATTTGACATGAGACTAGCAGCTTTCTATGGCCATTCGAATGCCTTTGTTAGATCTATATTGCAACTCCTATATTTAGGAATTTCTGGTTTGAGAAATTCATGAAGCACTTTTAGCGGCCTCGTGGGGAGGATTTTACACTTTATTGATTTGTGTTTTTAAGTGATCAAAGATGCTGGGGCGACACTGGTTTCTAATTATCTGTTTAAGTTACTTCATCGTTGTGCTCAAATTCTGTCTATCACACAATCATATCACTACTTGGAGCGCTATTTTCGTGGCTCCTGGGATAACAAGCGATTTTTGCAATATATGAATTCCTTGTCTTTCAATGCAATTTTGCCGATCCAAGTAGTATTGTGTGGCTTACGAAATGCACGCAGTGAGATCGGGGCTTACATGGTCATAGTTTTACGAACCACAAAGCGATGCACGGCTTATGAGTTGTGCGACTTAGGTAGTTTTGCTTGCTTGAATGTGATTCCATAATCCAAGAAGTGGTGCATGGCTTACGAAATGCACAACTTTGGTAGTTGTGCTCGTTAGGATATGTTTCCATGATCCAAGAAGCGGTGCATGGCTTACGAATTGCACGACTTTGATTTGGGCCTTCCCAGTTTGTCGAAGCAACATTGGTTCTTAGAAGGCAGGGATTGGGTTCTGCCGATCCAACAGTCTGTGTCAATTTACTTCCATTGACCCGGTAGGTAGGTGGGGTATGCTTAAGCATGGTTCCACTATCTCAAGCAGTGATTGGATGGTTTTGAGACAATTTGACCCCATCGACTCAACTGGTTACTTTTATAAACACGGTTTATTTGGTTTAGAAAGCAAAGCAATTTAAAAGTTGGGCAAGTTCTACCTATTTACAATGCCTCTGATGCTCCGGGATGGTTTATTGCAAGAAATAGGAAACTCATAAGATAGTCGTGGATAAAGTCACAACGCAGCGATTCACTGTTCCATGCTCCGTGAATTTGGACTCCATCAACGGTTGTTAGCTTGAACTTGCCATCCGCTAACTTTTGACCGATCACATAGGGTCCTTCCCAGTTTAGTCTGAATGCTCCTGGTACAAAGTGGACCTTGAGGAAAAGGTGTCTCACTTCGATGGTGCAGTTATGAACTTTGGAGTTGAAGTACCATGCGACCCTTTTCTAATGAGCGATAGTCCTTAATTCGGCTTATTCCTTTTCCTCATCGACCATATCAAGCGACTCGAGTAGGAGCTACTCGTTCTACTTTGGATCGAAGTTTTGCCTTCGATGAGAAGGGAATTCTAGCTCAACTGGGATCATTTCTTCCAAACCATAGGCCAGGGCGAACAGAGAGTGCCCAGTTGTAGACATGTGCATTGTTTGGTAAGCCCATAGTGCGGATGGAAGTTCATCGACCCAATTTCCATCACTTTAGTTAGTCGCTTTTTAGTGGACCTGATTATCTTGTTTACTGCTTCCACCTGCTCATTTGCTTGCAAATGTGCGACAATAGAAAAGCTTTCTCGATTTAGAAGAGTTTGCAAAAGCCTTTGAACTCAACGCCTTCGAATTGAGTCCCATTATCCATGATTATTTTCTATGGCACACTAAACCTACAACTAATTTCTTTAGCAACAAAGCTAATCACTTTCTTTGTGGTAATAGTGCCCAGTGTTGTTGTTTCATCCCATTTGGTGAAATAGTCAACAAAAGTGATAGCATATTTGGCTCCTCCTTTAGCCATTAGTAATACGTCAATTAGATTGATTCCTCAGATTGCGAATGGCCATGGGCTGACCATCTATGTTAGCTCCATCGTAAGATTTCTTTTGATCTTGCTGAATCCTTGACATTGGTCGCACCATTTGGCATAATCTGATGCATCGTTGTTTATTGTTGGCCAAAAATACCCATACCAGAGAACTTTCTTTACAAGGGCCTGCCCTCCGGGATGATCTCCACAGTCACCTTCATGAACTTCTCTTAGAATCCTTTGAGCTTCGTCTTTGGTCACACATCTAAGAAGGGGTAGACAATCGCCTTTAGATAGAGTATCCCATCCTGTATTGCGAACCGTGGTGCTTTTCAAAGAAGCTTTTTCACTGATTCTTGTTTATAGGGAGAGTTCCAGTGAGCAGGTAGTCCTTGATTGGCATCATACATGTTTCTGGTTCTTTGGTTGTCTCAAAAACCTAGTCGATATCCATTTCTCTTATGCCTGGAGTGGTCAGGGTTTCAACCGGGACTAGCCCTAATGACCGAGCTTCTCCAGAACTAGCCAGTTTATCTAGATAATCTGCCTTCGTGTTCAGTTCCCTTGGGACATGAGTTATGGTGTAATGGTCGATGTCGTTCCGCATTTCATGCACTTTAGATAGGTACGGGGCAAGTTGTCCCCCCCGTGCCTAGTATTCGCCTTTCACTTGAAAGACGACTAGCTAAGAGTCATTATGTTTATGTATTGATTTTATCTCAAGTTCCTTCATAACCTTTAGCCTGCTATTAATGCTTCGTATTCTCCTTCGTTATTTGTTGCAAGGAATTCCAAGCATAAGGCATAGCAAATAGATCGTCCTTCCAAAGTCTCAAGCACTGCTCGTTCTCCCGAGCAGAAGTTGTTAGATACACCATTAACAGACAGCTTCCTGTTTGTTTCCACTTCCGGAGTAATTTTTCTCCATTATCCCGCATAGTAAACTATAAATGCCATTGATCGCCCGTCAAAGATGGTAATTGATTTCATATTGACTCAATTCGATGTTTCATTTTTACAAGCCCCCCGAAGGTCATGGGGAGGTACAACACTTGCTTCAAGGGTTGATCTGTTAGAACTTTGATTGGGTGGGCCTGGAAATATGATTGTAACTTTCTAGTTGCGATCAAGAGGCAGTACGCTAGATTTTCCAATTTTAGATAGTTCTTCTCAGCTCCAGTGAATCATTTACTGATGTAATATATGGGTCACTGGATCCTAGCTTCTTCACGTTCATGTGCGACACTTAATGTGTGAGGTAAGACTGCTAAGTAGATGAACAAGTCTTCTCCATCTACCGGCTTGGATAGGATTGGAGGGGTTTCCATATGTTGCAGCAAATCTTCAAACGTAGTTTGACAAGACTAATTCCATTCGAAGTTCTTCTTTCCCTTCATTAGTTCGTCAAAGAACGATATACATTTGTTGGTTACTTCTGGGAAGAACCGACTTAGCACTACAACTTTTCATTCAAGCTTTCTAACTCCTTCTTGTTCTTTGGAGCCACGACTTACCGTAGAGCAGTAATATGTTTTGGATTTTCTTTGATGCCTCTGGTGCTTATGGTGAATCCCAAGAACTTTCCAAAGGCTACTCCGAAGTGACATTTAAGTGGATTATGTTTCATTCCATATTTGTGAAGTATTTCGAACATTTCGGCGAGATTATCCAAGTCATTTGTGGCTATACGTGATTTAACTAACATGTCATCCATATAGACTTCCATAATTTTACCGATCTAATGCTTTCAAATGGCGTGCACTAGTCATTGGTAGGTTACCCCAACATTCTTTAAGTCGAATGGAATCACTTTATAATAGTATAACCCCAGATTGATAATGAAATTGCTGTTTTCCTGATTTAGGCTCGTGCATCATAATCTGGTTGTATCTCGAGTGTGCATCCATAAATGATAGTAATTCATGTCCGACCGTCCCATCCACAAGCTGATCGATTCTGGGTAGAGGAAAGCTGTCCTTCGAGCAAGCTTTGTTTAAATACGAGTAGTCAATAAAGGTTCATCATTTCCCATTGGACTTCTTGACCAAGACCAAGTTAGATACCCATTCGGGGTAGGTTGCATAGATAAAACCATTCGCCATCAGCTTGTCTACTTCTTCTCTTAGCACTTTGTACCATTCGGGTCCTAGGTTGCGTCTCTTCTGCTTTACTAGTGTATACTTGGGATCGATGTTGAGTGCGTGGCATGAAATCTTCGACGACACCCCGTACATATCGGAATGCGTCCAAGCGAATATGTCTAGGTTGGCGTGAACAAATATGATGAGTTCCAGTCGCATCTTCTTTATAAGATGTGATACCAATTTTCAGGATACGTTTTTGGTCATCCATATCAACTTCGACAGACATCATCAGTTCTGCTAGTGTTGCCCATTGCTCCCCTGAAATCTTCTTTCTAGGGTCCAAAGCCTTAAATAATCGGCTATGGTCCCGAACCTAGGGGTGACTCTATATTTGCTATTTGGTAGGTTCACAAATGTCGAGAATTCTCCCCACATTCTTTCCCTTTTCCCTCTTGTAGACTCACATAGCTCCACGATGTAGCATTCTCTAGCAGCACTTTGATCTCCTTTGATTACCCTAAATACATTCTTTGTCGAAAATTTCATAGTTAAAAACCATTAAGCTAAAGCAATTCTAAAATCTGCCTAGATGGGCCGCCTAGGAAAGGCATTGTAGGCGGAAGTTTCATCTTTGATCATAAAGGTTTGGATGAGGGTGACTCTTCGGTCACCTTCTCTGAGTTCTACGGGTAAATCAATTATTCTGACAGGTTATCTAGGTTCACTAATGAATCCCTAGATCATTGTTCGATAAGCAGATACATCTTTCATACTGATCTTCATCTGATCAAAGGTGCATTTGAAAAGGATGTTCACAGAGCTTCCACTATCTACCAATACTCGTCGGACCATAACGTGTTCAATTCCTACTGTTACGACGTAGTGGTCGAGAGATTGAAGCTTCTATCCCTTTAGTGTCTTAATTCTAGAATACTATGTCATCATTAAGGATTCTCTACTGCTTGACAGGGGTTTTATCTTCGATCACAAAGCACGAATCTTTCGAAGCATGATTTAATGAGCTTGCATGCTGCTCCATTTCTCCCCAACTCTTTTGCATTGGATGAGGTCCTCTAGATATTGTTCCAATAATGAGTCCCTATTTAGTCCATCTAAGTCCCTCTTTTCTGGTTCTAGCTTGATTCCCTCGATCTCTACGAGCTTGGAGCGCTACGGGTTGGTCAGGATTCCATGGTTTACTCACATACTACTAAAGCTTGTTTTCCTGAATCAGCTCCTCAATCAAGTTCTTAAGGTGACGATATTCATTCTTTTTATGGCCATGTGCCTCATGGAAATGACAGTATGTTTCATAATGCTTTTGTTGTTCAGTTGCTTCCTTTTCAGGCAGCTTCTTATACTCTTCTGTCCCTTATGTCATGAGGTAGTGATCGAGGTGTATTCTTTGTGCCTCAAACCTTTAAGTCGCATGTTACTTCCGTTTCACTTATTGGAATTCTGGTCATCTGCAATGACCCATATTTTTAACAATTGAAAATATTAAATTAAATAAGACTTTGAAATTCAAAAAAATCTAGAAATTAAACTTTACGATTTATTGATGTAAAATTTTGTAGAATATAAAAACATGATCTTAAATAAACTCCAAAACAACTAATTTTAATGAGGTAAAAATGCATGTTAGAATATAATTTAATGATATTGATTTGAATATGATTTATTTAATAACTGTTTTAACATAAGTTCCATTGACTGTTATACCAAATGTTAATAAAGAATAGAATAAACAATGTATTCGAAATGTATTTTGCATACAATAAGAAATCAACTATTTAGTAAATAAATTTATTAACCCTTGTTGTGGACAGTAAATTAATAGATATTTGAATTACTAAGACATAACAATTGTTTTATTTCTTATCTTATTATTTAATCTGTTTTGAAATTAATTTTGAAATCAATGGAATTTAATGTAATTTGAATATTTCAGTTAATACGAGAGAAGACGTTAACCATAGAGTAATGAATGTAATAAATGGAAACTTATGTTTAATAAATACATAAGAGATTGTGGATTTAGTATAAAAAACATTTAAATTAAAAATAAAAGAATGTGTTGAAAATTAAAATATAATGAACTAGGATTTTATTATGGTTGTCACTAAATGTTGAAATTAATTTAATATTTAAAACTTGGATTAAACATTAAAATTGGATTCCAAAGGATTATTAAAATTTTGTTTAATCAAGAACGATGACTGAAAACTTGTAATTTAGATTTTAAAAGTGATTAAATCAGTTTAATAATAATTCATTTTAATTAACATGTAAAAATAAGTATAATTTGATTTTAAAGCTAACTTCTATATACAATGGAATTAGGGTTTGAAATTAGCTCCATTGGGTTTACAAAGATTTTATAACTACATTTCGATATATAAGATGGTCTATTTTCGTTTTGGGAACGAAACATGTTTTGGGTCTTCGTAGCCGCTTTGGTCCAAATCAACATTTCTCTTGTCTATAAATTGATTTGTTACTAAAACCCTAGCAGCCTCCATATCTTTCTATTCTACTATTCTGTACTTCCATTCAGATCTAGTTTCTTCCTTTTAATAGAGATTATCCTGAATCTATAATTACTGATTACAAATTCAATTCAAAACGTTCAATATATTCATATAATATATCATCGTGAAGCTCTCGATGGATGGAATCAACGTCTGGAATTCATTTTTTCATTTGATGCTTTGGTTGACCAAAAATTGGCGAAGAATTTCCAGCCGTTCGTCTTAGGGTTTGTTGATTAATAGTGAAACGTCGACCATTCGACCATCGGGGAGCACTGCTGCGTAGATGAGGGTAAAAGGAGATGATCTATAAGCTTGGATCATTACACATATGCATGAGATTGCCAGAAATCATGCTCAATTGGATGCGGCGGTGGGGTCACATGGCACAACCGGAAGCGGAAGTAACATTGGCATGGATGTGGCAGGATATGGCAAAAGTGATGGTGATGGCCAATCATGGGGCGATGCTTATGGCATCGGCGGTGGGTCGATAAGGCCGATTGTGTGTTGGGTTCGATGGTTACGTTAGGGTTTGGTAAAGTATTGGAAAACTACTTTTTTGCCCCTAGTTTATTTTAATTAAATTGAAAATTCAAATGTTACAACTTGAATAACTTATGCATACAAACGCAAATTCACGCTTGGTTTTTTCCATTAGAATTGTATTGAAATTCCTAAAAATATGAAACTTGTATGGTTAAATTTGGTGAATGTTGAGATTTTAGGCTTCTATTAGATTTTTAATGGGCTTAAATTAAAAGTGAGTGATTAAACCCATTCACGCAATACAAAATTTTCTATTATTAGTTGAATCGAAATCATGAAGGGTTTAATTATATTAATTATTACTTGGAAATATAATTTAACATTTGAATTGATATTGAATTTTAATTGACACCAAAATTGTAATGATTTTTAACATGAAATTGACAATAAATTGAATTGACCTTTAAATTGATATTGAAATTAATTGTTAGTTAAACATCGGGCTTTTGATAATTAGTAGTTGTTGTTATATATTGATTAATTTAGATGTTGATTGCAATTGGATGCATATTGATTGATATGTTGTATGTATGGTTGTTTATTTATTTTGGCATATCCCTGACTATCACCATATATATTATTGACATCTTATAAATTTTCATTTGGATTATTCGAAATCAATTAAGAAATAGGTTGAAATGATATACCTATGTCATTTATATATGGGTTTAAATGATATATATATATATATATATATATATATATATATATATATATATCCATCCATGTAATTAAAATTGAAATAAATAATCACTAGGCCATTAGGTAGAAAATTATATGCGGATCTGGATTTGGTTAAATTAAATGGTTTTAAAATCTTGAGTTTGGATTTTTTTTAAATGATATTGTTTTAAAGAAAATAAAAATTGGATTTATATGAATTGAATTATTTACATGAATTGGATTTGTTTAAATGAAACTGTTTAAAGGATTTAATTTGAAATCTTAAAGTTGAAATTGATATATGATTTGAATTTACTGAAAATGAGTTATTTTAATGATTTTAATTTTAATTTAAACTTTGAATTTATTTTAATTAAAATGATTTAAAATGGTATTTCAAATTGTGGATATGAAATGGATCTAAATTAACTTGCTTTAAATAAGAATTTAAATTGAAACTTTCCGCCATTTGAATAGAATCGTTTAAATTGAATTCGAAGTTAAGTTTGAAATCATTTTGAATTAAGGTTGATTTAAATTGAATTCTAATTTGTAGTTGACTTGAATTGGAAGTCGAAAATTTAATTCATTTTGATTTGGAATTAAAACCTGAGTTTAAATTATGGAGGAAAGGAAGAAATAGTTTTAATTCAAAAAAAATTTAGTATATAAACTATTTTAATAATCAAATTATTTTAATATATAAACTATTACACGTATTCAAACTATTTTCAATCTTCAAAACTATTTTAACTATCCAAACTATTTTCAATATTCAAACTATTTTTTTTTTTGGCAAGGCCGACGGGGTTGAATGGACCCCGACCATTTATTGCAGCACAAAGGATACAAAACACACACACAACAGAGAGCAAAGCTCAAGAAAACAGAGGGAACTAGTGCCACAGGAACAGGAGAAATAAAACACAAAAAGATAAAAATAACAAAGTAGGACTAGAGCAAATTGAAAGAGCTGAGTATTCCTGGTTCAATATTGAAACTTTGCATGCGCATGGTCAACTTCATCTCATTCATCATCAGCATCTTGAAATCTCCATCAGATTTAACCCTACTCGGTTGAAACACTCTAGAATTTCGTTCCTTCCAAACCGTATGTATGAACCTTTTCAATAACACTGTGAAAAGCCTCTTCTTATTACCCTTGTTTCCAGACTTTTCAAATATGATTTCCCATTGCACACAGTTATCAGTTGAGCACATATTGATGTTTTGTTTGTTCAAAACCGCGTACCATAGTTGCTTTATGTAATTACATTCAAAGAAAAGATGTTCAACAGTCTCCACTTGCTCGCTGCAGAAAAGGCAGAGAATGTCAACCTGAATACCCATGCAAACAAGTTTGGCTTTTGTGTGAACCGCACGATTAAGGACCTTCCACAGCAGCAAGTTTTCACGGTGACTACTGTCCAGAGACCATGTTCGCTTCCACCATTTCCACTTTGATTGCTCTTCATTTTTCATTAAGTGTTCATAACCATTACCAATATTGTACTTTCCTCTATGTTTACCCCAAACAATAGCATCTTCAGTATAAGATAAGGGAGTGTATCTTCTTATTTTATTCCAAATATTTTGTATTCTAGGGTTGGAAGACAAGTAGCCAGTTCTTCTATGATTATTGATAACATCCCTAACTTTTGCTGCCATATGAATACCAGTTTGTTGCATTTCATTGTATGAGAGTTGTCGACTGAGAATGTACCCACTTTCTAACCATGGATCATCCCAGAAACTAAAACAATGAGATGAGCATGAGTTCACCTGAATAAGAGGAAGGAACAGTTCCTTAGTATTAATCAAACATTGCCAAGTCCAGCTCATTTTTTGCATTTTAGTCATTTTCCACAAGCTTTTTCCTTTAGTTATATTTTTTCTTGACCAGCTGGCCCATAGGCTATCTATACCATTATAGAGAGTGTCTATATGCTTAGCAAATGCAGCCCTATTCCATTGCTTCATATTGATTATACCAAGACCCCCCCTACTCAATGGTCGTTCAAGATTACAAAATTTAGTTGGTGCTATATATTTTCCAGTTATCTTCCCTGTCCAAAAAAATTTCATGAAAGCAGATCTGATCATATTGATTAACTTGTATGGTAGAATATAGGATCTAGCCCAATATACTTGCATTGAAAATATAACCGACTTTATCAAGGTTAATCTTCCCGCTTGACTTAGGGTTCTAGTGGTCCAACAACTCAATCTAGCTGTGATCTTCTCATATAGGGGAAGACAATGATTAATTGTTATCTTAGTTGATGAGAGTGGCAGACCCAGATAAGACACAGTATTAGTATTTATGGATATACCTGTCATTATAGAGATTTGAGCAGACATAACATCGCTCACACCAGATGTTAAAATATCAGACTTGCTTATATTAATCTTTAGACCAGTCATAGTATAAAACAGTTCAAGAGTATTCATAATATTCCTGATTGTGTTAATGTCAGGGGAGCAAAACACAACTAAATCATCAGCGAACATTAAGGAGGTAAGTTGTGGATCATTGCATGCTGGGTGCAGTTTGAACTCATTAGTAGGAACTAATCTGTTTATCATTCTTGTAAGCAGTTCCATGACCAGGATGAATATATATGCCGATAGCGGGTCGCCCTGTCTAATACCTCTCTTGCTTGTAAAGAATCCAGCAGAAGTACCATTGATGTTTACAGAATAAGTTGGGGTCGTGATACATTCATATATCCAAGATATAAAGTGAGGAGGAAAATTCATATAGCCCATTATACGAACAACACTGTTCCACTGAAGCATGTCAAAAGCTTTCATTATGTCAAACTTCATCATAGCTTTTGGAGGAGAATTTTTGCGCTTGTATCCCTTAAGGAGCTCATGAGAGAGGAGAACATGGTCAAGGATATTCCTTCCAGGCAGGAAGGCAACTTGATTCTTAGAGACAATACTTGGTAAGACTTGACTAAGCCTTGTTGCCATTACCTTGGAGATGCATTTATATAGGGTATTACAGCATGAAATAGGGCGAAAGTCATTAACACTATGAGCATTCTTATGTTTAGGAACCAAAGCTATATTGGTGTAATTGTATGATCTGTAGATTTTACTCTTCTTGAAGAAAAGCTTTATAGAATTACATACATCAGTTGAAACAGTCTCCCAACAAGAAGTATAGAAAAGAGCATTTAACCCATCTGGACCACCACACGATTCAGTGTTAAGTGAAAACATAGCCTGCTTTATCTCATCTGTGGAAACAGCAACACAGAGGGAGTTGAAGTCCGTAGTTGTTAATCTTGGCAGAATGTCATTAGGTATCTGATCAATTAAAGGGATGAAGTTGTCTGGGTTACTATACATTCCAGAGAAATGCCTAACAAAAGCATCCTGAACTTCAGCAGTAGTTGAACAAAGATTATTATTCATATCATAAATAGACATTATATTATCTCTTCTTTGCTTGTTCTTGAGATTAGCATGAAAATAAGCAGTATTTCTGTCCCCATTTTCCTTCCATCTAATTCTCGTCTTTTGCCTAACCATTTCGCTCTCCAATGTTAACGCTTCGTGGTATTGTTGAGTGAGTATACTTTCAGCTTCAGAGAGATTAGGATCGTTCACTTTATTCATCATGTTAGCTTGGACCTCAGAAAGCTTATTTCTTATTGTTGTACTCATAGCTTCTCCATTACCAAATTTATTGTATGCCCACCTTTTCAAGACATGCTTCACTTCCTTGATTTTTTCCTGCAAGATAAAAAGATGGTTACCAATAATATCTTTACTCCATGCAGTTTTAATTATAGTTTGGTAGTCCGGTTCATGGACCCAATTATTAAAAAATTTAAAATTTGATTTTCCTCTCATGACCGCCTCACGAAGATGAATTATTTGGGGAGAATGGTCAGATAGGAGTGGCGGTGGGAGATGGTTGAATGAGTGAGGCCATTTGGTTAAAGCTTTTTGATTGGAGAAAGCATGGTCAATTCTAGAAAAGGTTCTACAACCATGTCTTCTTTTATTGTTCCACGAGTATTGCATTCCCACTGATTTAACAGGGACAAGTTCAGCATCAGTGAGGGCATCGGCTAGAGGTTGAATTTCATTGATGGAAAGTGGATTGCCTCCAACTCTATCAGAGAGAGTAAAGCAGGAGTTGAAATCACCAAGAATAAGCCATGGATGAGATGACTGCCTCAGAGAAGGAATGACATTAAGTAAGGGACATCTGGTAGCAGCAGTGTTATGGGCATAAACAAAGGAAAGGTAAAAAGTAGAGTTATCTTCAAGATCATGCACGTGACTGTGTATAATTTGGGTAGTGGATAGGATAGGGGTTAATTTAACATGGAGGGGGTCATACAAAATCAGAATCCTACCATACGGTGCCTCATTCAAGTTATGAATGAAATTCCATTGGGGGTTAATATATTGTGCCGCAGAAATCGTGAGAGCAAGATTTAGCTTAGTTTCAAGAATGGCTAATATAGATAATTGATGTGTTCTAATTAGCTGCTTGCATTCATCAAGTTTGATTGCTTGATGACCACCACGTACATTCCATGCTCCTATGCGTGTCATCATTGTATGACACGAGAATTGATCATTTCCATTTTCATTCGCCTAGTTACTGCCTGCGACGAGGCCAAGTAGTTAGGGATAGTAGCAGATAGGGGGGTTTTTTCCGAACTGGATGCTTCACCTGTCTTGATAGTGCTGGGAGAGGTTTCATGTGTTGGAATGGGTGGGGGTAGTTTGAAAGCCAGAGGAGGGTTAATTTTGGAGTAAATATGTGTTATTGATTGACTGGGAGTTTTGTTATTGCCTTGGGAGGGAGATTTTGCTGTTTGTATGTTGCTTTGATATTCTGTGCATGCCGAATCATTATGCATGCCTGTTAGCAGTATTGATTTGCTTTTTTCCTTCATTTGCATGTTTCTTTTCTTTCCTTTTTTCTTTCCACTGCCATTGTTGTTTTCTTCACCTTTACTTTTTGTCCTATTTTCATTTTCAACGTTTACTTCCCCACTCGGTTCAGATTGCTGTATGGTAATCACATTATCTTGCTTTTGTACATTTTGAACTAATTCCCCTTGTAATTCCACTGCACTGCACTTGTCTTTGTTTTTTTCCTGACTTTCTGCCATCACTTGTCTCTTAAATTCATCATGCACTATATCATCTTGAATGTCTTCTATTCGATTCTCTTCACACATGTCATTCAGGTTACCATCCTCATCTAGATTAATCAGTGCTTCAAATTGATTGGCAGTAGTGAGTTCCTCTATCATGCTATTTTCTTCAGTCTTCCCATCACTTTTAACACAACTATTATTATGCACTTCTTCAAGAGTTATTTGATTGTTAACAGTATCACAATCATTTTCCCCTTCAGTTAGTTCTTCATATTCATCTGTTTCTTTTCCTTTATCAGAATTAATATATTCTACATTATTACACACTTTTTTTCCTTTACCATTATCAATTGTATCATTGTCTTTATCTTTTTCATTTTCAATTGTTGTGCCTATGTTTTGTTCCTTTTCTCCTTCATCTGCCCAGTTTTGCTTTTTCCTGACATAAACACGTTGCCATTTTCTAGTTACTCGTTTCTGAATTGGCTTAACATTCCTTGTTTCTTGAGACTTGTCTGTATATTTTTTATCATTCCTTTTGGTTACATTGTCCCTTTGTTCCTTCTCAATAACCTGATTCCTTGTCTGCGTCCTATCACAACTTTCAGTTGTATGACCAAAGTTTTTGCATATCACACAAACATCTGGTCTCCACATATACTGCACATAAATTTTTTGTGTTCCTCCTTCAACAAGCTTGACCAGAAACTCATCCACAAGTTCCTTGTCAGGTTTTACTTCAATTAGACATTTAGCATAGGTCAACCTCTCCTGCTTCTCAGTCATTTCATCCATGCATAACATTTTTCCCAAATGACTACTTAACCAATTTATTCCCAGTGGCGACCAAGCAAAAAGTGGAAGGTTGTACAAATGAACCCATACTGGAACAGAGGAGACTGTACCAGTGACATTACTAATTGTAGCATCATACGGCTTGATAATGAATAACTTGTTATTCAAGATTATGGGATCACATTGTAATATCTTGTTCCTATCTTCAGTACAAGAGAAGTTAAATAAAAAGATAGTACCATCAGATTTAACCGTAACAGAGCCTTTCAACTTCCAGATAGCTTTAAGTTTTTGTATAACAGCAGTGTATGAAAGTGGCTTGTCAAGGAAGAACCCTACCAAAGTTTCATTCCAGATTCTGTCACCAGCTTCAAGAACTTCATGCGACGGCACTAGAATGTCATTTTCATACTCTGGACACAGGTCAATGGGAATGTACTTCCCAGCGTTTTTAGGTTTACGCCTAAATAGTGAAGTCCATGGTCGTTCACCTTGATTGGAGGAAGATGGTACAGTTGTTTGGGGAGGAGGGAAAGCATCAGGCGGTCGATGGCGTATAGAGACGGGGGGGACAAGCTGGGGAGGGCGTTGGACAGGAGCTACAAAACAGGCTGGTGTCGCGTCAGACGGAAGAGAAGTTATATGGGTGGTTGCTTGTTTATTAGGTTGAGGTGGCGTAGGGTTAGCAGAAGTTGTGGGTAGGTCATGGTGTACTGGTGAACTATGAACAGTGAGTGGACTGACTGGTTGGACTTGAGAGGTGTGGGTTGGGACAGTAGGGTTGTCAGAACTGGAAGGGGGAAGGACATGAGAGGTAAGGGAGAGGACATGAGAGGACATGAGAGGAGTTAAGAGTTAATATTCAAACTATTTTAATTACTCTAAATTATTTTCAATGTTCAAACTATTTTAATTATCCAAACTATTTTCATTATTCAAACTAATTTAATTAAGTAAACAATTTTCAGTATTCAAACTATTTTAATTATTCAAACTATTTTCAATATTCAAATTGTTTAAAATTGAGAATTATATAGATTTATGTCATTGATTTAAATACGAATATTTTGATATGAAGGTATAACATATTTTTGAATTTAAAATGATTTCTAAGTGGGTTTGATATTTTGATATGAAGTATGATTCGTTCTTGAAATTTAAAAGAGCCAACTTGTGTGAAAAATAACGTTTGGTTGACCGAAGCTGGATAAATAGCATACTCTCTGGTATTTTACTGGAACCACTTTAATAACTATTTACGCGGTGGATGTCATCAAGAATGTAGAGGTTGAA
Source organism: Allium cepa (assembly GCA_030765085.1). Lineage (NCBI taxonomy): Eukaryota > Viridiplantae > Streptophyta > Magnoliopsida > Asparagales > Amaryllidaceae > Allium > Allium cepa. The sequence goes on from CM060946.1 coordinate 198,971,297, forward strand.
TTGGAAGCGTTTGCTGGATTTGAAGAAAGAGAACGATGTTAGATGGACTCCGACACTTATGTCAATCTGAAATGACTAAAACAGGATGACTTGTCCTAACCAATGAGGCTAGCTACTGATAGCAACATCTGTTCTTCGTATTTCCGTCTTAATTTTGGACTCAATTGGTGTACCTTAACTTGATTATGGGATGGATGTTCGTGGTGGGCCGTTAGGGGTTACCACTGGTCAGGCGACTCAAATTGGTAATATCATACCTTAGACATTGCCTCACGTGCCTTGTGATACTATTATCTTTATATGCAACCACTACGATTTTGTTTTAGTATGGTACATATAGAGGACTCACTAGATACTGACATTATTGGTTGTGTTACAGGACCTGCATAGACTATCTGCTTAAATATGTGGTAAGGGGGATCAATGTAAAGCCTTAACGTTATTTTAATAATTTACCGAAAGACACTACGTATATAGCGTAACTTACTATATATAAATAGTTTAACGGATCCTTATGAGACGGAAAACCCCGTAACATATCTTAAGTTACTTGTACCCTTATTTCTCATGATTTTGATTTAACTTACATAAGTTTTTTTAATTCTGACTCGAGTGTTTTGTCTTTTCATTACGCTCGGGTCAGCCTGAGTGTTTCAGTGTTTGAAGACATTATTCCTTGAAGATGAAGATAGAGATTAGTGATCGTATTTATTTGTATTATTCCACTGCATTGTTTGGTATGTTTTTTTATTAACTCTAACTATGTTGTAAGATGAAAGTTAAATTTGTATTGTAAAAAAGCTTCATGAACTATTTATGATATTATTGTATCTTGTTATTCCGTTGTGATATTCTGATTATTGTATTTCTTCTTCTTATTTTCTTTATTTACCCATCGATAATCAGCTCTTTTGAATTTTTTGAGTTACACATGTGTGGTTTATTATCAACTAGAGTTGTCCAAAATGGTGGATCTTCACAGTTGGTATCAAAGCTTTAGTTTAGAGATATCTTTGTCTATTAGGGTAACTCATTTGAGATATGGTTAGTAGTACCCTAAAATGAGTTCGAGTGTATATATGCAAGAATTCATACTTATTAGTTTTATAAAAATATTTCATATTATGTTAATTTTTGAATTGAGTAATTTATAAATTTTGGTCGAAACATGGGACGCCACGGCATCGATAGGGATTTCCAAATACTTAAACAAGACAAATGGATGTAGTATTGTTTTAACAATAGGTAAATAAAATAATTTTACCTCGTATTATATTTCATATTTAAAAGAACAATTTTTTATAAATTGATATAGTTATTTTTGGTGTGTTGTTAGTTAGGAAATGATAATATTCGATTATTGTCATTTATTGTTTATTAGTCAAGGTTCTTAAAACTATTGACTATTGTATGTTATAAGAAAATGTAATTTTATAAATATGGTTTAAAAAAATGTGATTTGCAAATAAAATAAATTTTAACCAAGAAATTTGGGGACTTTAAATACGGTGTTAAAATTGGATTTTAAAGATCTTTGAAAAAATATTAGTATTATTTGGATGTATTTGCAAATAGAAATGTTTTCAAAATGTTTTAAAAAGGTACTTGAAAGAAATGTTTTCCAAAGAATTTTAAAAAGGAAATAAGTGTTGTGCTTCCCTCTTCTATCGTTGGAAAATAATTTTGGTGATGATTGCAGCATCACCGACGTTTATTTTCGAGTTTCAAAGTGGAAAAACTACTATAATAGCTTTGCTACATATTTGTTTTGATAAAAAAATTTGATTTAAATCCATTAAGTATGAGTTGATATATAAAACGAAATCAGTATATGTTATTTCAAGATGATTTGAAGTGAAACCCGGTGTATAGTTCTTAATTTTTCTATTAATCAACGATTTCGGTTATTTTAATGAAATGGAATTTCCAATGATTTTAAATGGTCAAAAACTTCCAAATTGAAATCTGAAATAAAAAGCTAAGTGTTTAATGAAAATATAAAAGAGGAAGTTTGCAACTCTTAAATTAAAAGATAATGAAAATAAAAACTAGCTTAAACTATTGAACATTTTTTTAGTAATTTGAATAAGACTTTGTTATATGCTTCTATTTAATGGAATATTGTAAAAATAAAAACTTAAGTAATAAAAATGATTCAAAATGAAATTTTGTCTATATATATATATATATAATTTAAGTTGTTATAGGAAATGTTATACACTTAGTTAATATTTTATGAAGTGATTTATAATTAAATTGAATAGTAAAAGAGAGAATACAATTTAAGTAAATGATTATAAAACTAAGAAATGTTGAAATGATTCACAAATAGATTTAATATTAAATGATACTATATATGAAAGAATAAATGTGTATTAAATCTTGATTAACTTGAATAATGCTTCATTAATGATTTTAAATATTGACTAAGAAATAATTTATGTAAGTAAATGAATGTAAATTAATAAAGATGATCTTGTATGAATGAATGAGAATTGAAAACAAAAGAAACGTAAATGATGTGTTAAAGAAAACAATAAAATAAAATATGTAAGTTGTGCATAGATCATTTTATTCACATAATAGTTCTGATCTAGATTTGAGTACATGATTTGTGCTAATTCACACCAGTCCGAGTTCGAATTTTTCACCTGATTCTTAATTGCGAATACTTGATACGAATTTTGACATGATTTCGAAGATTTATGTCATAGTCTATGGCTATACAAGGAAAATGGAGATTTCTAATCAAGAAATCAGATTAGAGTCTGCACTAGAGTGGTTGGATTATTAATACTAGTTCGGAAGTGAAATTTGTGTATTCAAGCAAGTGATCAGAACTGATGTTGTGTACAAATTATATATGTACATCCTATAAAGTTATACAATATTTAAATTCTATGTTGTTTGGTGTTAATGCCAAAATTGGTCACTAACACCCAAATGTAAATGAAAGCACCAACTAACGGTCCCAGATAACAGATAGGAGTGTATGTAGAGAGTGTAAATATGAAGAACAATAAAAATTAAAATGAAAGCGGTAAAGAACAACAAATTTTATAATGGTTCGGCTAACTCCAGCCTATGTCCACTCTAGAAGTTTCCTTTTTATTGCTTTATAATTGATTACAGTTACGAAATCGTAGAGTAGCCTTAGCCTGAGGAAATAAAAAGTTAGAGAGCGGAAAGAAGATCCCTTTTCTGAATCCCTGTTTGGAAGTCGTTCGGCATGGAAGTCGCTCGGCATGTCATGGAAGTCGTTTGGCATGGAAGTCGCTACAGGAAGTCGCTTTAGAAAGTTGCTACAGGAAGTCGCTAAAGGAAATTGGTACAGGAAGTCGCTCGGACCATGATGAAGGATGTTGGCTCGGCTATGGTCCTTCATCATGGTCCGAGCGACTTCCTGTACCAATTTCCTTTAGCGACTTCCTGTAGCAACTTTCTAAAGCGACTTCCTGTAGCGACTTCCATGCCAAACGACTTCCATGACATGCCGAGCGACTTCCATGCCGAACGAATTCCAAACGTACTGCATTACTATCCATCCAGTCGACCCAAACCTACCACATTCCATCCTCGATAACTGAGAAATCGACTTACTTAAATCCGCCTGTTTACGGCCTTTCCAAAAGGCGGGATAACACTTTGCCCTCCAAAACATGCCTTTTGGTAAAAGGCATGTTTTGAATGGCTTCAAATCCGATATCATGAGTCCCTATTTTATTAATAGCTATAGTATACTTGATCAAGTTCATTGCTGTTCGAAGCCGAATCGACATTCATTTCCACTTGTGGATGTTGGGAATTAAATTCTACAGCCTCTCCGGACTATCAATGGTCACTTTGGAACCTTGCCAAGTCCATTCCATACTCGACGGTCGAATAGAAAGATCCTGTTGCGCTTTGGCATTTCTTTCTATCCCTTGTACTCTGACCCTAACGAGGGCATATAGCGATGTCTTGGTCTTTCTAGACCGATCGTATCCTCTCTGAGCTCTTACCGGATCTCATCCTGTCACTCTCTGGTGAAGGGGAAACGGCGTTGAGTGAGCCGATCCTGTCGCTCTTTGGCGAAGCGGCAACACCCCTTGCACTTCGGTTCAGTGTCCCTGAACATTAAGCGATGCCATGATCCTCCTGGACCGATATCAGCCTCTTCAGGCTCTTACTAGATCCCATCCTGTCACTCTTCAGTGAAGGGGAAACAACGTTGAGTGAGCCGATCCTGTCGTGCTCCGATCAAGAAGCATCGCTCTCTACACTCCGATTCAGTGTCCCTGAACATTAAGCAATGTCATGGCCTAAGTCCTAGACCGATGTAGCCTCTCCGGGCTCTTACTGGATCCCATCCCGTCACTCTCCGGTGTAGGGAAACAGCGTCGAGTGAGCCGTCCCTGTCACTCTCCCGTGAAGCGGCAACACCCCTTGCACTCTGGTTCAGCATCCTTAAACACTAAGCGATGTCATGGCCTAGATCCTAGGCCGATTACAGCCACTCTGGGCTCTTATCGAACCCTGATCCAATCACTCACCGGTGAATGAGGAACGACGTTAAGTGAGCTGATTCTATCGCTCTCCTACGAAGCAACTCACTTCTTGCACTCTGGACCCCGTCTCTCTGGGTAGGGTCATAAAGCGATTAATTTCAAATTGACTTCCAATATCCATCCTTTAACTCTCTGGTCAAAAGTTTATTTTACGAAATTCAAGTTCGCTTATTAAATTAAAATTCCAAATGTTCAATCACAAACAAGGGAAAAATCTAGATACTGCCACTCTGGGCAGAGCGGTCTATTACCATCTCAGAGCATGCCTGGGGATGTCTCTGGTTCCCTTACATGTGTAAGTGGAATAGCCGTTTTATTTTGAAATCAAAATCTAAGAATTTTATGTAATCGATCGAAGTTCAAGTCCTGAACTTCACCTATGCCATCATGATCAATTGATGACGAGTCATGATCTTGATCTAGGATTTGCTCTGTTAGGTGGAGGCTGTAGTTGCTCAGGTCCTACGGCCGTTGTCCGATTTCTCATGTACTGTGGCAATCTACCACTTCTAACATGCTCTTCCACCTCATCCTTCAAATGGCGGCATTCATCAGTAGCATGCCCTTCCATCTCATGGAATAGGCAATACTTTCCACTTCTGCATTCCCGTTCCGTGGGATCTCTCCTGGGTGGTTTTCGATAGGGGAGCTGCCTCCGAGTCTCTGTATAAATCCATTCCAGGTTTGCCATCAGGTCAATATATTATTCGCATCTGGGTTCTCGAAATTTCTTCCGCTTGTCAGGACCATCATATCTATCATCCTGCTTTCGCTTCCCTTTGTCTATTCCAGACCGTTCCTTGGAGGTTTCTTCGCCTTGCACGGCATTTATTTCCTGCCTTTCGACGCGTGAATCTTCCAGCCGAATGAATCACTCAGCCTCATGATAGAATTCTCCAAGGTTCTGTGGTGGATCCCGTGCTAATGAATCCTTGAGTTCTATGCCTTCCGCAATCCCTGCTACCGCGGCCATCAAAATCATTGATGGATCCGGACGATCTACTGTAACCCACTTGTTATTTTCAACCATTCTCATCCACACATATCGGACTTGAAATTCTCAAAATATCAAATTGTTAAACTATATTTGGAAAAACTCAGCATATACAGTAAATAAATCAATCATGGAATCATAGACACAGAGTAATACAACAATAATGTAGTGGAATAGATAAATAGTAGTTTATGAAGCTACTATATAAACATCAGAGTTAGAAATAAAATACAGCGGGTTATCTCAAATCAGTGAAATCTCCAGTACAAACAAAGGACCTCTCCGAATAAATGAACTGGAAAAGCTGAAAGCTGAACCAATAGTGAGATCCCCAAACGAAGCTCCTAAATCCGAAGGTGAGTCACTCGGTCTGACCTGAGCGTAAAGAAAAACACCAAACACTTGACTCAGGATTAATATTCTTATATCAACAAATCCAACTCAAGTGAAATATCAACTAAAATACAAGTAACTCAAAGGATGTTTGGGATAACCATCCTCTAAGGATCCATGGAACTAAACGTCATCGAACACCGTGGCCATTTCAACTTAATTTATACTTCAAAACCAAAATATCATTTCCATTTCAACATATATATATTTCCAAATTATATATGTATATTAAAATAATTTATAAAATAAAGTATTTATAATTTCCTCAAATTTCACAAATTGATCCAAATCAACTCGAATTCCAAATTCAAATTTAATTCAATTTAACTTTATCAATTTCAATTCAATTCAGTTTCTAAATAAACAATTTCACGTTATATCGATTTCAAGTCCGGATTTGAATCATAAAATAAACCTTTTACATTCCAATATATTTCAAAACTTTGAATATTCCACATTTTCAAAACTAAATTTAACAATTTCATATAGACTTGGTTTAGCTTCATTTTTATTTAGTCTTGGAATATTCACTTAATAAATTCAATATCATTTAAATAACCTTAAATTACAGTTTACTATGTATTTCCTTCAATTTCATTAAACGTGAAATATTCGTAAAATTGCTTAAATCAAATCAAGTTATAGGATCATGTCTAAGAAATTCAAATTCAATAGTCTAAAACAATTTAATTATATAAAATTCTCAATTAAATATAATTTCAATCAATTCCACTTTATCTCACTTAACTTATACAAATAATTGAAAATCTATTTAACAATATAATACTTAAACATATTGTTTATTAATTAAATCAAACTTTTATTAAATTAAAGTTTATTATTTAATCTAATTTATATTAAAACATATTTATATATAAAATAATTTCAATATTAAATAAAATCATATATATTTCCTTTCAAACCATAGAAATCATTTCAAAATATTTATATATAGACCAACGGTGTCTGTATATAACTTTCTATCCCATGGTCAAGTGATACAGATATTTATCATTTCAATTCGTAAATTTAAATATATACATATATATATATATATATCATTTCAACACGCCATCCCAAATGCAATTCAAATCAAAATCGCTTGGGTCTATCATTTCAATCCATAACGATTTTCTCCTATTCTAAAGTCCATTCGGGTATGTATCATTTCAACCCATAGTGAATCCTATACTAACAAGGAACTTGCAGAGTGATAACAGATACGATAATAATAATAACAGGTATATATCATCAGTAATAATATAATATAAACAACAAGATATGGTGTCATATCCCACAGGTGAACAATTACAGATAATAGCATATATAACAATGTAAATAACTATCGGCAGTACATTTCAGTTTGTCATTTCAATTTAAATCAAATTTAATAAATAAACGAACATTAATCGTGAGTGATTTCTCACCTTCGAGGATAGATAGATTGGACAGAGAAATGAGCTACGAATTCCCAAGCAAAGCAAGATTGGCATGAAATTGGACGAACAAAGCTGATAAATAAGGAATTTACGAAGTCAAATCAGAACGGAATCGATGAAGATAATGGTATAAGTGAACTTATATATATAACTAAATATTCAAAATTCATATACAACCTATAATTTGAAATAAACAATTATCTTTCAAAACATATATATACAAGTTTATATAGTGCAACATATAATACAGTAGCTTATATAGTTTTTATATACATTTCATACGCAAACAGTTAATATATATTAGCATTTATAAAATATGTACAGCAAACATATAGGAGCATATAAACATAATATATGTATCTTTATGAATATATAACAACAAAGCTTATGTATACCGACTGAAATATATATAATTACTGATACATAAACAAACTATATACACTTGCATATATGTTATATTTTAAAGTCATATTTATTATAAAAAGTTTCGTAACTTAGTTTATAAAAATATACTTTTAAAACTATACTGCTATACAAATATACTATAGACCTATATCTAAGCATATGTACTAGAGCTTACAATTATAAAATTATATGATATATAATCTGTACAAACGCTGCACACTTGAAATATTATATATATGCGTTGATTAACAACAATATATATATAAAGTATGTATATGAAACTTTTTAAATATACCTATAAAATAAACAGGCTTACACGGTTGCGGAGGGGCGACCGAGGAAGGAGGTGGAGGCCGGACGGTGGCGGAGTGACTGGGCTCGGCGTGTAATCTACAGGGAAGCATGGTATGGATCGGCCAAAGCCGGGGCACGGTGGAGAGGGAGTGAGTGCACGGGCGCACATGAGATGATGGTGGTTGTGTGTTTCTGGGAAGCAAGTAGCAGCCATTATCATCATTTTTTTCTTTTTTTTCTCGCCGAGCAAAAGAAAAAGGGAAGGAGACAGGCGGAGGTTTGGGTGGTGGTCGGCTGCTGGTTGCTTTTGTGGAGTTTCTTTCGGTGAGGGGAGAGGGACGAGCTCAAGGGGATACACTGTTTCAAGAGCCAGATTAAAAAAATGAAAATATAAAGCTAGAGATCCCAATAATATATTGTTAGCAGAGGGAAACGTACCAATTTTTCGAACTAAATAAATATAAGTTATTGCATCATACCGTTACAATATTTTCCAAATTGAAATCGAGGTCGAAGAAAATAAAATAGAGAACGAAGAAAATGAATAGCCAAAATGAATACGGCAGCTAATGTATCGGGAATAGTGAAAGGCAAGAATAGATATAAAGTGAATTGGATAGCAACGGTCATCCTAAAATTTCAGCTAAAAGATTAAAGAAAATTATTATTATGCTCCCGCTGCACGTTTCAAATTTATAAACCGAAGGAAACAGTGAAGTCACAATTTTATGATACCTTTTCAATGGATATTTTATTGTTTTCGTCGTGTACCGGACCTCAAAACACAGAAATGGGTATACTGTGGTGATCAGCGCGACGATGCGATCAAAACGGTACACAGATATCAGTGACAGGATCTCCGATCAAAAAGTCGATACAGACACTGATATACGTTGCTATTCCGTATGAAAAAATCCAAACGGAGCTAGAAACATTCGAAATTCACGAAACGAATTTTGCAGTCTGATTCAGAGTGTATTATATAAATTTTCTCACGTTGACATATTTAGGTTTCGAAAAACTTTTAAATTCAACTTTTACTAACTGATTTAAACAGAATTTCTAGCGACCTATAAAACGTCTATATTATTCGACGAAAATTTGTCATTTGCTATGTCAAGATGGACGCATAGCAAATATCAAATTTCCATTACAAAATTCTATCGTTTGATCAAATGGTAAAAATGAAGAGGTGGGGAAATCATGGTTTAAAACGGATGCCGAAAATGCAGATAATTTGCCAAAAATAAGATAAATGAAGCAATAGCAGTCCAAATTTGAAAAACGAAAGATGACGTCTCACTCAGAAGATGATTTAGAAATTTATTGTGTAAAAATATTTAGCTTTGGAAAACATTTTATTATCACCAAATATTAACTAATTTAAATTGAAATAGAATTTACATACGAAAATAAACATCCATATTATATGATAAAAATTTACCATTTGCTATGTTTAATAAACGTATTCCAAATAGTAAATTTTTATTTTCAAATTTTATTGCTTAAGATTTCACAAAATTTCAGTTAATTTAACAATAAATCACTAAAATTTTGGGTCTTCACCCCCACTCAAAACTTTTCGTCCTCGAAAAGGAAGGAGGCAGGAGAATATAACAACTAGAAATAAAAGTAGATTGTAAGTCAAGATTAAACCATTAATTTAAGACTATATAAATTTTAGTTGAAATATTGAAAACCTCATTTGCAATTCAATTGTCTTTAATACTTTAATGTTTTTCAAAACCCGTTTGTAAAATTTCTTGCTTCCTTTATAAATACCATTTATATGTTTAAATAACACCTTTATAAACAAATGTAAACTATTTGAAAACAATTATTTACATCATCAGTTATATTTACAAAGAAGCTATTGAAAATATTAAATTGATAATTCATAAATTTATTAATTTCTCAAGATACTTTCAACATTATTAATAAACAATAATCATTTCCTTTAAATATGTTTTATTAAATTAATAACTTATAAAATATTTATAACGCTAATAATTTACTATTAAACCATGTAGTATATAAATAAACAATATTTTAAAAGGATATATTGAAAAGGGAAAAGAAGGTAGATTCGAAAAAACAGAATATAGGTGAATAAATAAAGCTGAGCAGATAAGTAGATTCAAAGAATAGTATCGGGCACGAATAATTAATTTTAGAACCATAAGAATTTCAATTTTAAATATTAACACAAAATTTCTTTGTTGGAAATACTTTCATAATAAAATACCTTTATATCGAAACAAATTTTCCTCGAAAATACTTTTATAACTCGATGTTTCAACAAGTTTATCCTCGTTCTTGCAGGCTCTGGTCATGCGTTGATCAGGCGCAAAGCTAGAATTCTTCAAGTACTGAGTAGACATGTTTCAACACCCAATGAAAATACTTGAAAAACATTCAAAACCAATATGGAAAGTACAATCCAAACAAATCACCTGGACCACAGATACATAATAGTTACGCCTGGATCCCCCAAGAAACATCCGTACCTTTAAGCAATCACTGCCTTGCGAATTTCGCCGTAATAGCCAAAACTATTGACCGTATGATACACAACAATGGTTACGTCTAGATCCCCCAGGAAACATCCATACCCTTTAACCAATCTCTGCCTTACGGATTACTCCACCATAAAAGAACTGTAGACGCAGGATACACAATGGTTACACCTAGATCCCTCAGGAAACATTCGTACCCTTTAAGCAATCTCCACCTTGCGGATTACGCTACCCAAAAAATGACCATGGGTTATACCATGGTAGGACACTTGAGTATCACATCTGGAAAACCAAAACCATAGAGAATAATATCGATAGAATGAATCCACAAAGTGGTCGCAAAGCGGATATCAAGCAGAAGGCACTTTCCATATCTTTACTTCGGAAATATGTATCATATAGTACCTTTTCAAATCACTTTCAAATATCATACTTATATAAGGTCCATTATATATATAACATTCTAGTTTCAAATCAAATACTTTACAAAATCAATAGTATATCAAATCACACTTATATAGACTTCGATTATATAAGATTTCGCTTTTTTATTTGAGTACCTTTCAAATCAATAGCTTTCAAATCAACTTCATAAGCAAATCAATTTTATATAAGTTCGATAACTCCCAAATCAAGTGTTTAATAAAAAAAGGTTCTCTAATTCAATTCGTTTCAGTATCAGTTCATTTTCAAAATCATAGATGATTTCACCAAATTGTTTCTTCCACATTAAAATATCTTCCGTTTCAAAATTTTCAAAATAATAGGTTTAGAAAATAATCTTAGTTTCCAAATTAACATAATTTAGGTCAAACAAATTCATTTCCAAAATCATCATATAAATGCTGGGTTTTAAATTCCAATCTAATTTCGAACCAAATTATTTTCTCAAAATCAATTATACCCAAAATGATTACCAAGTTTATAGCCATCCCTTTAAAACATTTAAAACATTTATTTATATTTAAAAGATCCAATTTACCATTTGAAAATTATTATTCTATATATATAGTTTATAAGAGATGTTACAAAATTAAATACGTTTAAAATAAATTTTATTTAAAATGTTTCAAAACTACATTTCATATTAGTAGTATAATTCAAAATTGTCTTATATTTACTTAACAAAACAATTTCGAACTTACTTAAATCATATTACTTCATACTTAAACATACAAAACTAACTTTACATACTTTATCAAATAATTTATACTTTTCGAAATCACTTAGCTTTGAAAACTAAACCTCGATTTGGAAGTGTACGAACATTAAAATAGTCAGTGAAATCAAATTTCATATCCAAGAGTTGAAAATCAACAACTAAGCAGTAAATCATTTTCAATGCATAGGGTAAAATCCGAAAATCGAGGACTGAACATGTGACGACCCGCCCTTCTACTACCAGAAAGACGTATCGTCATTAAGAAAAGAAAGGGATAGAAATAGAAAAGAAAAGAAAGAAAGAACAACAACATCAGAATCTCATAGCATAACAGAACAAAATATAATATATCACATAACTATTACATAGTTTTACATATATCAGAGTTATAGAATATCAATACACATGACAGTTATACATACATCAATCACTATATATATCAGAGATACAGTACACATCAACTAACACAGCGGAACTAGATAGATAGCTACATGCGTCTGGAAACTCTTGCTCCAAGCTCTCCAGAAATCAAAGTCCAAAACCTATCACTTGGCTACTCATAAAAATTTGAGTACCCAAGAGTTTATGAAAAACAAAATATAAACTCTGGGTCAGACATGGGTCTGGTATGAATAAACGGTTTAAAGTTGTTTAACTTTGAGAACATTTGAAAATAAAGCTATCACGTAAGACTCCCCACAAATAAATACGGGTAAGTTTTTACCTTACGCTAACCAAAACATTTCATAGGAAATCCGGTGATATTATAATAGTGTCTAGGGTTTTCAAGTAAATAGAAAATAGCCGAAATTGTTACATCTATTAAATTCCAGCTACTAGCCACAAAAGTGGGTAATACAAATCAAAACCGTAGGGCCTCGTAGGGAAAATGGATTTCCAACAATGGTAGGTCTACTGGGGTACCCCCTGTCATAGTACGGGGCCTAAATCACCGTACCGAGGATCACTCCCGACCCCCTACAACATAAGGCCGGAACCATTCCTTACTGAACATTCCCGAACAAGATAAACCCCGCGGTTGTAGCTAGCAACCGCCCACACGGTCGAAATAAAAAGGGACATCTAGACAGGGGAATATCTCGTCCTGCTTGGGCATGACCCACCTAACATTGCTGCATCTCGCCTGTTTTAGCCATTCCCGGTTGATGAGGCTTGAGGCTGCGATTACATTTACAAGACATATCAGTTAGAATGCTCATCGTCCGCCTGACGATGTGCTGAAAGCATTCAATCCATACAAGTTCGTTCCGGGTTAGAACGAAACCGAAGGCATTATCTCGTCACATTCATTTTGGAATCACCCTCAGAGTCAAGACGATAACCCTTGCATTCTGAAAACACCATCTCGATCTTCATTTCAGAATTCACGACCTAACGTTTAAATTGGATCGATGTGTTTTTCGAAATATCAAATGGATACCCGATCCCGGTCTCATCAAAATCCAAACGCCATTTTAAAGGCCAAGTTGTCTAATTAACTTAAATGGTTTAATTCAACATATTGGATTAACATAGCATTTATCCCAGATAAAACATATACAAGCATCATAGATATAACACAGCATATCACAGAGCATCACAGAATATCATCACATAAATATCACAATCAGATATTCAACATAACAATTCCGCAAGCAGTCATATTTAAGTTTTATTTATAATTAATTCAATTTAGAATTAATTACCTGAGAGTTAATCACTTAACTCTATTTAATTAATTATTAATTAACAATAAATTACCTATTTCATTTCAAATCATCTAATTGATGATTTCTTAATTAATTATTAAGTCTTAATTACGTAATTATTTTATTTCATACTATTAATTAACTACTTCCTTAATCGAGTGACTTAACTTTATTAATTAACTGTTCCTTGATCATTAATTAATATCTTTAATTATTTATCAATAAAACTTAATTATCCAATTATTATATGCTAATTATTTAATTAATCAATAGTTAATTCTTAATCAAGTTACTTAATTAATTAACTATTAATTCATAATTAAATTACTTGATTAATTAACTATTAATTCACTCATTAATTAACTTAAGTAATTGATTTCAATTATTAATTTATAACCCAACACTAATTATACTTTAATTATTCTTAATTACTTAACTACTAGTAATTATTTATTTACTCAAGTAGTCAATTACTCTTTACTTAACACATAATAGTTACGAATCTAAACTCTAATTAAAATTAAATTGATAATCATTCTTAATTACCTTCTAAAAATAGTAAACATTTGTTATTCGACTTAATTAACTTTTTAAGGACATTTTCTTTAAATTTTGAGAATCAAAATACTACTAACTCGAACTTAAATGTAAATCAGTTTCAAATCAAACTTTACGTAATTATTTAACTTTATACTTGACTACATTGATTAAATAAAAATCAAGGGCTTAAACATCGTTAAGCATTAACGAAAGATAATTAAAAACATGTAACAAGCTTCGAACTTAAAACTATTTAACAGTTATTTAGATTTCAATATTAATCTTGATGAAAAAGATTTTCACTTAGCTTCACCTTGAAAGTTCATTACTACAGTTTACAAAAACCCGGGTCTCCCCTTACCTAGTCTCGAGTGTAACTTCGGTTTGCACGCAAGCTTCCCCGAGTCGTCCCCTGAAACCCCTTCTTATTCTTCTTTTAAATTTTTTTAATACAGTAAGCTATTTAAAAGTTTATACACAATTTGAACATCAGGTTCTAAAATAGGCTCGCGATCGAAACTCGAAGCACAAGCGCCATCTTCCCGAGTGCGACACGAAGCGACACTCACGACGACCCAGATATGACAGTCCACCTCCAACGCCACCGTGCATGTGCATGGTGGTTCGTCGCACTTCCGGCGGCCCTCGTCACCACCCACAAACCACGATTCCACCCCTCACTCATAATCGAAACCCAGAATTTCGAAATAAGGTCAAAGTCGAAATATCACCTGAAACTTGAACTCGAAACACAAACACCTCACCGAAAACCACCCCATTCTGCAATCCCACATCACCAGAGGCTAAGCCACATCACCCAGGCCAAGTCCTGTCCCTCGACAACTACCTCCTCGAAGCTCGGGAAGCTCGATCTCACTATGACGCCGAAAACAAAAGTTCACAGTGTACAGGAAACTCTTGAACTAAAACCCTATTTTACGTTCGTTCGATTAATTCATGAATTAGAAAAATTATTTAACATTTTTCCCAACATTACAAGTATACAAACTTGCTTCAAGACGAATTTCATTGATTGTTATTGATTCGATTTCCAGGAATTTAGAAAAATGCAAAGTTCATTCACCTGCAAACTGCTCTCGAATTTCTTAATTAAAAATCCATCCTTTTGCTTTAAAAATCATGATTTGCTGTATAGATTCAGTATGCAATCTTGAATCAGTAATTTGCAACAACTAAATATCACAAATTATCACTTGGATCACCTGTTCTTCAATATTATAGTGAAGTGTGATGAAAATGACTGTAATCCCCCTTTTAAAATCGTAGTTTGAGTTTAGCATCTTGTTCAGTTTAGAATCAAAGCTTAGAAATGATTTAAGCAAGAATAACTTGAGTTTGATCAAAAAAATATAGCCTGTACTAAATTCAAAATCATAGAGCATCATATGTAAAAGTAAAACATATACCACAAGATCAAAAAACCATCTTAAATGTTTGATTTAACTTAAAGCTTCAAGAATTTAGTTTACTCACAGTAAATTTGTTGAAACAGTAAGCAAGTTCGATGAAGCAACTGCAGATGAATCACTGAAAGCTTTTCTGCCCTGGATTTGAATATATTTAAGTTTGCAAAGTAAAGCTATATTTTTTTTATCTCCAGTTTGCTGTTAAGTTTTTATGAACGAACCAATATAGTATGATATATAAATAGAAAGGG
Source organism: Allium cepa (assembly GCA_030765085.1). Classification (NCBI taxonomy): domain Eukaryota; kingdom Viridiplantae; phylum Streptophyta; class Magnoliopsida; order Asparagales; family Amaryllidaceae; genus Allium; species Allium cepa. Next base: position 198,986,974 of record CM060946.1, read on the forward strand.
TTTTGAGTAGGTTATATCAGGACAGCCTTACTTGATATGTTCATACCAAATCTTTGGGTTTTAATTACTGCAGATTGAAAATATATTAGGATTTCGGCTGTGATATTTCTTTGACAAATAGTTGTGCTACTCTTAAATGCATGTCTTTATTTATGTTAACATATAATTAATGTTTGCTGATATTTGTTTATATTTGTACTGGACAAAGATGTCTTATATATGTATAAAGATATGAACTTTCAGGTAGACTTGTGAATTGAAGGCATGTTTATATATATATTTATCTTATTATTTTCAGTTTGAACTTTGGTCATGTAGATGCAGATATTTTGCATGAAAACATTTTTGTTCATTTCTTCTAGTAGAAATAGTTTATATGCATATGTTTGTGTTTGGTCTTACATTACATTTTGTTTTATTTTACCGCTATACTTTATTCTTGTTTTATTTTATACTAGTGTTTTATTTTATTTTATTTTAGCTTTACATACTTAGCAGATTGACAATAGTTTTGTATATAAAGATATTTGTTCTAGCTTGAAAAATTCACGTGGTTAGTTACTTATATTAGTTTGTATTCGTATTTTAGCTATCAATATTTAAATGATATTCATCTACTTGCTTGCTGATTTATATTTGTATTTTATATTTTGATTATCAATATTTACATTATATTCTTAAGTTTTACTTATATTTAATATTTATATTTTATATTGATAAACTTAAATTTTATTTAAACATTATCATTCACATCAATATATTTATTAGTCACATGTTAATAAGACAAAGTATTGTAATTCAATTTTATAAGATAAATTTTATTTCAATTCAATTATATAAGAACAATTTTATTGTAAATATTATTGAGATTTATTTTAAATTTCCAAATCAATCTCCTTTTTAAAAATACAGTTTATATAAAAAAATGGCAATATTTCCAAATCATATTCATTTTAAGATGGTAAAACTACTTTTTATTTAATTAAATTATATATTAAAATAAACAGGGCCAAAAGTCCAGGGTTGTTACATTCCTCCCCCCTTAAAAGAATTTCGTCCCTGAAATTTTAAAACAAAGATAATTTAAAAGCTGTCATACCAGCCATTCAAACATACATATCATTCATATATTAACAAACAACCAAACAGTCTATCCTAACAAACATCACTAGCTATCCGAACACGAATTCGGATAAGCTTTCCCAAAACTATCCAGAGTTATCTCTCGATGATCAACAATCCGAACTGGATTCCTGATCACAGTCAAATTCGACTCAACTTTCAAATTCCTGAACTACCGGTTCAACAACTAATGATGGACCACGAACAAACTTCCTTAATGGGATACATGGAATACATTACGAATTCTAGACTTCCATCTCGGCAAATTAATTCTGAAAGCTACAGTACCAACTCTTTCCAATTTTATTGACTTCTTTACAGAATTTCAATAACTATTCAATCAAGCCCGTACGATGTACATATACCATTCGTACGCAATATCAAATCCGATCGCTCGCTTGATCACACAATTTCTCTTCCGAACTAGTATCGTCCACCCGACTTCCTAGTGCGGACTCAGATTTGGTTTCTTGATCAGAAACTGTCATTCTCCTTGCATAGCCATAACTATGATAGTGAATTTTCAGAATCAATCAGAATCCATATCCATGGTTCGTTGTCGGAAATCGAGTGAAGAATCCCAACTCTGATCGATATAACTATCTCGAAATTCTGTGCTCGAATCTGGATCAAATTGCTATGCGAATAAAATAATATACGTATATCCTACGTATTTATATTAATTGATTATCAACTATATCAATTTCTTTTATTCACATTATTTTAATTTCTATCCACTTGGAATAATTTTCTCAATATCAAATTTTATATAAGAATTTCACCATTCATTTCTTAAGTTTAATATAAGCATTATATATACTCTTATATTATTACTCTACCACTTTAGCCTTTATCTCTTCATATTTTAAATCCGAATTTGCAATTTCATGTGAATTTCAATTTATCTTTAACTCTGAATATTGAATTTTATTGACTATCTTCCATTTATAACTGATTTTTATTATTATTTTTAAATTTGGTTTCATCTACTAGTTTATTTCAATCTCCAATTTTAACATCGTTTTGTTGCTGATTTTCTTTTTTAGTTTCTAAAATTTTGAAAAGTTTTGGCAGAGTCTCCATTTGTTTAGCATTACATATTTCCATAAGCACATATGTATAGTTTCGTCACTTATTACAATTACTTCCATCCAATTCTCAAATCATTCCCTTTAGTTTAAGTGATTTACAACTTACTTGCTTATATACATAATCCATTTGAGCAAAACAAACTCATATTCAAAATCATCCTATTTCGCTTCTAATAATTCATAAAATTTTATCTAACCTCATTTACTTCAATCGACCCATTTTCTTATGCAATTTGACAATATTATTGTGAATAAATAATTACTTAAGCTTTATAACAATTTTAAATTGATTCCATCTCAATTTATCCACAATCTTTCTACTACATTTTCTTTTATTTCAAAAAGTTTAATTCCAAACCATTATATTAAACTTGATAACCAATATTTTAAATAACCATCTCACAATTTACTTAAGTTATTTATTTACTTCAAACGGTTCCCCAATAACTTAAGTTTATTCCATTCCACCAACTTCCATTTAAATCTTTGATTTGATTTTTCCTTTATTCAAATCTCAACTATTTACTAATTTATTTGATTAGTTTATTCTTTTATCCATTCTTAATTTTAATTTACATTACAATTCATTATTGAATTTATTTATAATAAGGTCATTCAATTTATGCTTGAGTTATTCAATTTATGCTTGAGTTAGATTTGTTTACAACTCACTCCAATTTTATTTTAATTCAATTCAATACTTACTTATTTACTTAAGAATTTTATTCCATTCAATATTATTTGTAACTCGATTAAATTCATTTAAATTCAATTTTATTTCAACTCAACTTTAGTTAAATCTAGCTACTTACCATTCTTTTAAATTTATTTCTCAATATATGAGCTCAAAACATATTTATTTACTTAAAAGCTTATATTGCTCATTTGAGTCATTCCATCTTATAACCACGATTTTAGATTATATATATAGCATCTACTACCTTAAGGTATAAATTTTCGTTTCACCTTTCAATTTAGTTCAATTTAATCCAATTTAATTCAATTTCAATTTTATTAACTATCTTAGGTTAAACTCAAATATATTTTCTTCATTTTCATTTACTTAAGTTAAATTCTAATTCCCGGATTAAAATTCCCAATTTTCTCTTATTAATATCAACTTTACTTTATAAGTTCAATAGTTGATTCATTTAAATTTTCATATTATCTAAATAGAATTTCTTAGAATTCAATTGCCCGGTTTTCATTTCCAAAACCATTTTGAAATGATAACTACACATACCCACTTGGTATATCAAATCAAATTCCAAACACTTGTTTTCACCAAAACAATTTTCTCTTTGAAATTTCTAAAACAACTTGCATACCCAACAAGCCCAAACAATATCATGACCAACTATCCTGGTAGCAATCCATCACTTTAGAAACTCAAAAATGAACACTGATGATGTGGCCATCATCATCAGGATTATTTTCCAGCGACTGAAGTGAGTTCAGTGCTTCCTTACTTTCACAATTTCCTCCCAAAACAATTTCCATTCAACAATATTTTCCAAAACAGTACTCCATTATTACCTTCAAATCTTTGGAAAAAAATTTCAAACATTCCCAAGATTTTTAAATTCCCAAATCCTTTTGTTTAAATTCATTTAAACACGTTTCAAATTTCCGGGATTTAAATCCTAGTTTAAATCAAATTCTAGTTATATTCCTTTTTATTTAAACCATACTTAGACAATTTTATTTGGTTATGAACCACTCAAATTTTAAATTTTTATTTGGTTGCAGTATTAACAACCAAACATTCAAATATAAATAATAATTTCAGAAAAATATTTCTTTTAGGTCAAAATATAATTTTGGGTAAAATTATTTCATTTACCCTACTTTTAAAAACAATACTGTGTCGGTTTACCTTGTTTAAGAGTTTAGAAATCCCTATCGATGAAATGGCATCCCACACATCGACCAGAATCCATAAACACTCAACAGATAAATCAACACAATATAAAAACAATTTTATATTCACTAGCAAATACGCGCTCATATCTATTAATGCACTCAAACTCATTTTAGAGTACTACAGACTCTATTCTATGAGTAATTCCTACCAGAGCCAGGGTTATTACTAACCTATGCTCTGATACCAACTGTGACGACCTGTCCTTCTACTACCAGAAAGACGTATCATCATTAAGAAAAGAAAGGGATAGAAATAGAAAAGAAAAGAAAGAAAGAACAACAACATCAGAATCTCACAGTGTAACGGAACAAAATATAATATATCACATAACTATTACATAGTTTTACATATATCAGAGTTATAGAATATCAATACACATGACAGTTACACATACATCGATCACTATATACATCAGAGATACAGTACACATCAACTAACACAGCGGAACTAGATAGATAGCTACATACGTCTGGAAACTCCTGCTCCAAGCTCTCCAGAAATCAAAGTCTAAAACCTATCACTTGGCTACTCATAAAAATTTGAGTACCCAAGAGTTTATGAAAAACAAAATATAAACTCCGGGTCAGACATGAGTCTGGTATGAGTAAACGGTTTAAAATTGTTTAACTTTGAGAACATTTGAAAATAAAGGTATCACGTAAGACTCCCCACAAATAAATACGGGTAAGGTTTTACCTTACGCTAACCAAAACATTTCACAGGAAATTCAGTGATATTATAACAGTGTCTAGGGTTTTCAAGTAAATAGAAGATATCTGAAATTGTTACATCTATTAAATTCCAGCTACTAGCCACAAAAGTGGGTAATACAAATCAAAACTGTAGGGTCTCATAGGGAAAATGGATTTCCAACAATGGCAGGGCTACTAGGGTACCGCCCGTCACAGCACGGGGCCTAGATCACCATACCGAGGATCACTCCCGACCCCATACAACACAAGGCCGGAACTATTCCTTACTGAACAGTCCCGAACAAGATAAACCCTGCGGTTGTATCTAACAACCGCCCACACAGCCGAAATAAAAAGGGACATCTAGACAGGGGAATATCCTGTCCTGCTTGGGCATGACCCACCTAACCTTGCTGCATCTCCCCTGTTTTAGCCATTCCCGGTTGATGAGGCTTGAGGCTGCGATTACGTTTAGAGCACATATCACATAGAATGCTCATCGTCCGCCCGACGATGTGCTGAAAGCATTCAATCCATACAAGTTCGTTCCGGGTTCGAACGAAACCGAAGGCATTATCTCGTCACACTCATTTTGGAATCACCCTCAGAGTCAACGACGATAACCCTTGCATTTTGAAAACACCATCTCGATCTTCATTTCAAAATTCATGACCTAACGTTTAAATTGGATCGATGTGGTTTTCAGAATATCAAATGGATACCCAATCCCGGTCTCATCGAAATCCCAACGCCATTTTAAAGGCCAAGTTGTCTAATTAACTTAAACGGTTTAAATTCAACATATTGTGTTAACATAGCATTTATCCCACATAAAACATATACAAGCATCATAGATATAACACAGCATATCACAGAGCATCACAGAATATCATCACATAAATATCACAATCAGATATTCAACATAACAATTCCGCAAGCAGTCATCTTTAAGTCTTATTTATAATTAATTCAATTTAGAATTAATTACCGGAGAGTTAATCACTTAACTATATTTAATTAATCATTAATTAACAATTAATTACCTATTTCATTTCAAATCATCTAATTGATGATTTCTTAATTAATTATTAAGTCTTAATTACGTAATTATTTTATTTCATACTATTAATTAACTACTTCCCTAATCAAGTGACTTAACTTTAATTACTTAATTAACTGCTCCCTGATCATTAGTTAATATCTTTAATTATTTATCAATAAAATTTAATGATCCAATTATTATCTGCTAATTATTTAATTAATCAATAGTTAATTCTTAATCAAGTTACTTCATTAATTAACTATTAATTCATAATTAAATTACTTGATTAATTAACTATTAATTCACTCAATAATTAACTTAAGTAATTGATTTCAATTATTAATTTATAATCCAACACTAATTATACTTTAATTATTCTTAATTACTTAACTACTAGTCATTTATTTATTTACTCAAGTAGTCAATTACTCTTTACTTAACACGTAATAGTTACGAAATCTAGACTCTAATTAAAATTAAATTAATAATCATTCTTAATTACCTTCTAAAAATAGTTAACATTTGTTATTCAACTTAATTAACTTTTTAAGGAAATTTTCTTTAAATTTTGAGAATCAAGATACTACTAACTGCGAACTTAAATGTAAATCAGTTTCAAATCTAACTTTACGTAATTATTTAACTTTATACTTGACTACATTGATTACATGATTAAATAAAAATCAAGGGCTTAAACATCGTTAAGCATTAACGAAAGATAATTAAAAACATGTAACAAGCTTCTAACTTAAAACTATTTAACAGTTATTTAGATTTCAATATTAATCTTGATGAAAAAGATTTTCACTTAGCTTCACCTTGAAAGTTCATTACTACAGTTTTCAAAAACCCGGGTCTCCCCTTACCTAGTCTCGAGTGTAACTTCGGTTTGCACGCAAGCTTCCCCGAGTCGTCCCCTGAAACCCCTTCTTCTTCTTCTTTTAATTTTTTTTAATACAGTAAGCTAGTTAAAAGTTTAAACACAATTTGAACATCAGGTTCTAAAATAGGCTCGCGATCGAAACTCGAAGCACAAGCGCCATCTTCCCGAGTCCGACACGAAGCGACACTCACGACGACCCAGATATGACAGTCCACCTCCAACGCCACCGTGCACGTGCACGGTTGTTCGCCGCACCTCCGGCGGTCCTTGTCACCACCCACAAACCACGATTCCACCTCTCACTCATAATCGAAACCCAGAATTTCGAAATAAGGTCAAAGTCGAAATATCACCTGAAACTTGAACTCGAAACAAAAACACCTCACCGAAAACCACCCCGTTCTGCAATCCCACATCACCAGAGGCTAAGCCACATCACCCACACCAAGTCCTGTCCCTCGAGAACTACCTCCTCGAAGCTCGGGAAGCTCGTTCTCACTATGATGACGAAAACAAAAATTTACAGTGTACAGGAAACTCTTGAACTAAAACCCTATTTTACGTTCGTTCGATTAATTCATGAATTAGAAAAATTATTTAACACTTTTTCCAACATTGCGAGTATACAAACTTGCTTCAAGACGAATTTCACTAATTATTATTGATTCGATTTCCAGGAATTTGGAAAAATGCAAAGTTCATTCACCTGCAAAATGCTCTCGAATTTCTTAATTAAAAATCCATCCTTTTCCTTTAAAAATCATGATTTGCTGTATAGATTCAGTATGCAATCTTGAATCAGTAATTTGCAACAATTAAATATCACAAATTATCACTTGGATCACCTGTTCTTCAATATTACAGTGAAGTGTGATGAAAATGACTGTAATCCCCCTTTTAAAATCTTAGTTTGAGTTTAGCATCTTGTTCTGTTTAGAATCTAGGCTTAGAAATGATTTAAGCAAGAATAACTTGAGTTTGATCAAAAAAATATAGCCTGTACTAAATTCAAAATCACAGAGCATCATATGTAAAAGTAAAATATATACCACAAGGTCACAAAATCATCTTAAATGTTTGATTTAACTTAAAACTTTAAGAATTTAGTTTACTCACAGTATATTTGTTGAAACAGTAAGCAAGTTTGATGAAGCAACTGCAGATGAATCCCTGAAAGCTTTTCTGCCCTGGATTTGAATCTATTTAAGTTTGCAAAGTAAAGCTATATTTTTTTTTATTATCTCCAGTTTGCTGTTAAGTTTTTATGAACGAACCAACATAGTATGTTATATAAACAGAAAGGGTTTTGAGTTGGTTATATTAGGACAGCCTTACTTGATATGTTCAGACCAAATCTTTGGTTTTTAATTACTGCAGATTGAAAAGATGTTAGGATTTCGGCTGTGATATTTCTTTGACAAATAGTTGTGCTACTCTTAAATGCATGTCTTTATTTATGTTAACCTATAATTAATGTTTGCTGATATTTGTTTATATTTGTACTGGACAAAGATGTCTTATATATGTATAAAGATATGAACTTTCAGGTAGACTTGTGAATTGAAGGCATGTTTATATATATATTTATCTTATTATTTTCAGTTTGAACTTTGGTCATGTAGATGTAGATATTTTTCATGAAAACATTTTTGTTCATTTCTTCTAGTAGAAATAGTTTATATGCATATGTTTGTGTTTGGTCTTACATTACATTTTGTTTTATTTTATTGCTATACTTTGTTCTTGTTTTATTTTATACTTGTGTTATATTTTTTTTAGCTTTATACACTTAGCAGATTGACAATAGTTTTGTATATAAAGATATTTGTTCTAGCTTGAAAAATTCATGTGGTTAGTTACTTATATTGGTTTGTATTCGTATTTTAGCTATCAATATTTAAATTATATTCATGTGCTTGCTTACTTATTTATATTTGTATTTTATATTTTGATTATCAATATTTACATTATATTCTTAAGTTTTACTTATATTTAATATTTATATTTTATATTGATAAACTTAAATTTTATTTAAACATTATCATTCACATCAATATATTTATTAATCACATGTTAATAAGACAAAGTATTGTAATTCAATTATATAAGATAAATTTTATTTCAATTGAATTATATAAGAACAATTTTATTGTAAATATGATTGAGATTTATTTTAAATTTCCAAATCAATCTCCTTTTAAAAAATACAGTTTATATAAATAAATAGCAATATTTCCAAATCATATTCATTTTAAGATGATCAAACTACTTTTATTTAATTAAATTATATATTAAAATAAACAGGGCCAAAAATCCACGGTCATTACAGAACACCGGCTCACTTCAAATCGTTTCAAATATATATGTACACACACACACACATATATCTTTCGAATATCAAATCATACTTCGGAATTTGAAATCAAAATTGGTTTCACAAAATCAATCGCAAGCAAAGCAACTAAAGTGGCCTCGCCCCCACTCTGAAACTCGAAAATCAATGTCGATGATGCGTGCACTCATCACCGAAATTATTTTTCGGCGACACAAGTGAGTTCTGACTTCTATTTTCTTGAAAACTTCTTTGAAATTTCTTCGAAATCATTGGAACTCATTTTGTAGTCGTTTGAAATGTTCTTATTCAAAAAAATACTTTCAAATCATATTATTATATAATTTCAAAATCTTAAAAGCAATTTCAAAATACCGGAGTTCAATTCTTGAATTTCAAATTTAAAACCTTTCAATTATAAATCATTCTTATATAAATCAATTTCTTATAAAACTTTCAAAATTTCAAATCCTTTCGAAATTTCAAATTCTCGTTTTTTAATGGTATATAATCCTTGTGGAAAACATTTTCACTTATACATGTAGAATATAATCATACTTATCAAATAATAATTTCGATATATAAAGAATTTCGATATATAAACAATTTCTAAAATATAAACAACCCATTTTCAAAGGATGGTTCTAGAATAGATTTCAAACGAAAATAGAAATTCAAATTAGAGGGACTCTAATCAAATAGAATTCTGATTCGAAGGTAGGCTCGAACGAAGATGAGATAATTAGATTACAAAATAGAAGATGGATATACTTATATAAATCACAGGCGACTTTAACCGGATCAATCGTGACTTCGAAAATATGATCGAGGCGGAATTTTTTAGGAAAATCAACATTCGATCGCTAGAGATAGAATTCGGCTATAGCAAGAGATAGCATCATCATAAACCGAGGACATAGAAATCTTCAGTGAATCAATGTCAATTGTAAAGGAGTTTTACCCCTTTACAAATCATCCATAGATTGGCGTGATCGACGATTTTTATAGAAATAATTCGAAATGGATATATGTGATACTCCAGAAGCAAATGAACACGAATAGGGAGTGGAAAGAATAGATTTTAGAACCGAAGAGAAATGTTCCAAAATTAAAAGGAAACCGAGTCAAAGAGGAAGGGATTCAAGCTCGAACGAAAGTGATTCTATAAATAAATTTACCATATAAGCTAAGTTTGCCTAGAGCCTCGCTCTGATACCAACTGTAACGACCCGGTATATTCAACCATTCGCATCCACACATATCGAACTTGAATTGCTCAAAATATTATATTGTTAATTTATATTTGGCAAAACTCAGCATATACGGTAAATAAATCAATCACAGAATAACAGACACAGAGTAATACAACAATAATGCAACAGAACAGATATATAGTGGTTCATAAAGCTACTATATAAACATCAGAGTTAGAAATAAAGTACAGTAGGATATCTCAAATAAGCGAAGTCACCGGTACAAACAGAGGACCTCTTTGAACAAATCAACTAGAAAAGCTAAAAGCTAAACCGATAGTTTGGGGATCCAAACGAAGCTCAAAACTCCAAAGGTGAGTCTCAAATGCTGTATCACTCGGTCTGACCCGAGCGTAAAGCAAAACACCAAACACTCGACTTAGGATTAACATTCTTATACCAATATATCCAACGCAAGTGAAATATCAACTGAAATACAAGTAACTCAAAGGAAGTTTGGGATATCCATCCTCTAAGGATCCATGGAACTAAACGTCATCAAACACCGTGGCCATTTCAATTTAATTTATACTTGAAAACCAAAATTTCCATTTCAACGTATATATATAATTCCAAATTATATATGTATATTAAAATAATTTATAAAGTAAAGTATTTATAATTTCCTCAAATTTCACAAATTGATCCAAATCAACTCGAATTCCAAATTCAAATTTAATTCAATTTCAATTTATCAATTTCAATTCAATTCATTTTCTAAATAAGCAATTTCACGTTGTATCGGTTTCAAACCAGATTTGAATCACAAAATATACCATTTACATTTCGATATATTTCAAAACTTTAAATATTCAACATTTTCAAAACTAAATTTAACAATTTCATATAGACTTGGTTTAGCTTCATTTTTATTTAGTCTTGGAATATTCACTTAATAAATTCAATATCATTTAAATAACCTTAAATTACAGTTTACTATGTATTTCATTCAATTTCTTTAAATGTGAAATATTCATTAAATTACTTAAATCAAATCAAGTTATAGGATCATATCTTAAAATTTCAAATTCAATAATTTAAAACGATTTAATCACATAAAATTCTCAATTAAATATAATTTCAATCAATTCCACTTTATCTCCCTTAACTTATACAAATCATTGAAAATCTATATAACAATATAATACTTAAACATATTATATATTAATTAAATCAAGCTTTTATTAAATTAAAGTTTATTATTAAATCTAATTTATATTAAAACATATTTATATATAAAATAATTTCAATATTAAATAAAATCATATATATTTCCTTTCAAACCATAGAAATTATTTCAAAAATATTTATATATAGACCAATGGTGACTGTATATAGCTTTCTATCCCATGGTCAAGTGACATGGATATTTATCATTTCAATCCGCAAATCTAAATATACATGGGTATATTTCATTTCAACCCACCATCCCAAATGCAATTCAAATGAAAGTCGCTTGGGCCTATCATTTCAACCCATAACGATTTTCTCCTATTCTAAAGTCCATTCGGGTATGTATGATTTCAACCCATAGTGAATCCTATATAGGGAACTTGCAGAGTGATAACAGATATGATAATAACAATAACAGGCATATATCATCAATAACAATATAATATAAACAACAGGATATGGTATCATATCCCACAGGTGAACAATTACAGATAATAGCATGTATAGCAATGTAAATAACTATCAGCAGTATATTTCAATTGTCATTTCAGTTGAAATCAAATTTAATAAATACAGGAACGTTAATCATGAGTGATTTCTCACCTTTCGAGGCTAGATAGATTGGATAAAGAAATGAGCTACGAATTCCCGAGCAAAGCAAGATTGGCACGAAATTGGATGGACAAAGCTGATAAATAAGGAATTTACGAAGTCAAATCAGAAAGGAATCGATGAAGATAATGGTATAAGTGAACTTATGTATATAACTATATATTCAAAATCATATACAACCTATAATTTGAAATAAACAATTATCTTTCAATATATATACAAATTTATATAGTGCAACATATAATACAGTAGCTTATATAATTTTCATGTACATTTCATATGCAAACAGTTAATATATATTCACATTTATAAAATATGTACAATATATATATATATATATATATGTACACACATACACAAGTTTATATAGTGCAACATATAAACTAGTAGCTTATATAGTTTTCATATACATTTCATATGCAAACAGTTAATATATATTCGCATTTATAAAATATGTACAACAAACATATAAGAGCATACAAACATAATATATAAATCTTTATGAATATATAACAACAAAGCTTATGTATACTGACTAAAATATATATAACTACCAATACATATACAAACTGTATACACTTGAATATACATTATATTTTAAAGTCATATTTTATAAAATGTTTCGTAACTTAGTTCATAAAAATATACATTTTTGAAACTATACTGCTATGCAAATATACTACAGACCTATATCTGAGCATATGTACTAGAGCTTACAATTATAAAATTATGTGATATATAATCTATAAAAACGCTGCACACTTGAAATATTATGTATATGCGTTGATTAACAACAATATATATATATATATATATATATATATAAAGTATGTATATGAAACCATTTTAAATATACCTATAAAATAAACAGGCTTACACAGTTATGGAGGGGCGGCTGAAGAAGGAGGTGGAGGCCGAACGGTGGCGGTGCGAATGGGCTCGGCGTGTAGTCTGCAAAGAAGCACGGTATGGATCGGCCAAAGCCTGGGCATGGTGGAGAGGAAGTGAGTGCACGGGCACACATGAGATATGGTGTTTGCGTGTTTCTGGGAAGCAAGTAGCAGCCATTATCATCATTTTTTTTCTTTTTTTTCTCGCCGAGCAAAAGCAAAAAGGAAGGAGACGGGCGGAGGTTTGAGTGGTGGTCGGCTGCTGGTTGCGTTTGTGGAGTTTCTTTCGGTGACGGGAGAGGGACGAGCTCAAGAGGATAAACGGTTTCAGGAGCCCGATGAAAATAAAATAAAATATAAAGGTAGAGATCCCAGTAATATATTGTTAGTAGAGAGAAACGTACCAGTTTTTCAAACTAAATAAATATAAGTTATTGTATCATACCGTTACAATATTTTCAAAATTGAAATCGAGGTTAAAGCAAATAAAATAGAGAACAAAGAAAATGATAGCCAAAATGAATACGACAGCTAATGTATCGGGAATAGTGAAAGGCAAGATATAAAGTGAATTGGATAGCAATGGTCATCCCAAAATTTTAGTTGAAAGATTAAAGCAAATTATTATTGTGTTCCCGCTGCACGTTTCAAATTTTGAAACCGAAGGAAACAGTAAAGTCACGATTTTATGGTACCGTTTCAACGGACATTTTATTGTTTTCATCGCGTATCGGACCTCAAAACACAGAAATGGGTATACTGTGGTGATTAACATGATGAGGCGATCAAAACGGTATATAGATATCAGTGACAGGATCATCCGATCAAAAAATCAATACGGACATTGCTATACGTTGCTATTCCGTACGGAAAAATCCAAACGGAGCTGGAAATGACTGACATTCGTGAAATGAATTTTGCAGTCTGATTCAGAGTGTCCTATATAGATTTTCTCATGTTGACCTATTTAGGTTTCGGAAAACTTTAAAATTCAACTATTATTAACTGATTTAAACAGAATTTCTAGCGACCGATAGAACATCAATATTATTTGACGAAAATTTGTCATTTTCTATGTCAAGATGGATGCATAGAAAATATCAAATTTCCATCATAAAATTCTGTCATTTGATTAAATGGTAGAAAATGAAGAGGCGTGGAAATCACGGTTTAAAACGGATGCCAAAAATGCAGCTTATTTGCCAGAAATAAGATAAACAAAGCAATAGCAGTCCAAATTTGAAAAATGAAAGATGATGTCTCACTCAGAAGATGATTTAGAAATTTATTGTGTAAAAATATTTAGCTTTAGAAAACATTTTATTATCATTAAATATTAACTGATTTAAGTTGAAATAGAATTTACACATGAAAATAAACATCCATATTATATGATGAAAATTTACCATTTGCTATGTTTAAATGGACGGATTCCAAATAGTAAATTTTTATTTTCAAATTTTATTGTTTAATATTTCACAAAATTTCAATTAATTTAATAAATAAAATCACTAAAATTTTGGGTCGTTACACCTACCGAGGCCACGGCCGCATTAAATCACATAAGAAAACCTCTCACGAACTCTCTTGACCTCTGCTTCATCGATGCCAGTGTCATTACACTCTTGGTCGTGTCACATGGACCGTGAACTGTCTCATGAAGCATTCCGTTAGCTTGCCCCATGTCTTGATCGATTCGTTCTCTAGCTGCCTGAACCAAAGCGCAGCCAAATCCGTCAAGTATAAAGGGAAACATCTTGCCATCACCTCCTCAGATTCCCCCCAGCACTTCCATATGTCTGATGTATCTGGTTACATCATAGGCCTCCAGTGTTGGCAGTTTGAATTCTGGAGGATTCCCTGCATTCCTGATTTCCAGAGTGAACGGACTTCGACTGACCTCCTCCAAGCCTCTGCTCGGTAGTCCTCCTCTCATAATCCTTCTTATTAATCCAGCCATCCACTCGTCTCCATCTGGAGGCAGTCCCCTATTTGCATCTCTACCTTGCCCCTCATGTCCAAGGGGGTACTCCGGTAGTACTCTTCATGTTGGCCATTTACGTTCACGTTGGTCCTTGCTTACCGAGCTTCATTCACCGCTCTCCCAGTATCCAATCCTGGAGGTCTGCCCCCAAGCCTTGGATGATTCCTTCAATCCTCCGGTCTGGTTCTGGTGTTGACCTACAAAAACTTCTACAGCCTTGGTTCCTTTTTCTGCAATGCCAGCAATCACGGTTGGTCCATTTCCTTGACTTTGTGCTCCAACACGTCTAACTTGTCTAAGCAGGTTCTGTATCATGTCTTCTTGCCTTTTCAGCATCGTCTCCATCTCGTCCCTAGTGATATAGATGGATGCTTGACCTGCTCCAGCTCCAGAGGAAGCCTCTTTACTTCCCTCTTGATTGCTTCTTTTTGTTACTTGCTTCCTTGTTGATGGCCTGGCCATTTTTGTATAGAATCCAAGTTCCTAGCTTTAAAATTCCTGAGTGTTTGCCTTCTCGGTGAAAGCAGCAAAATGTTAGCGCCAAAATTGATCATTAACACCCAAATATAAATGAAAGCACCAACTAGCAATCATAGATAACAGATAGAGTGTATGTAGAGAGTGTAAATATGAAGAACAATAAAAATTAAAATGAAAGCAGTAAAGAACAACAGATTTTATAGTTGTTCGCTAACTCCGGCCTACGTCCACTCTAGAAGTTTCCTTTTTATTGTTGTAATAATCGATTACAGTTACGAAATCATAGAGTAGCCTTACCTTTGGAGATAAAAAGTTAGAGGGCAGAAAGAAGATCCCTTTTCTGAAGCCATACATGATGTATTTTTAGGATAATCCCAAGTTACTGGGCTTCCTGAGTAGTCCGGGCCCATCAGGACCATAGCCAAGCCAACATCCTTCATCATGGTACGAGCGACTTCCTGTAGCGACTTCCTGTAGCGACTTCTTGTAGCAACTTCCTGTAGCGACTTCCATGCCAAACGACTTTCATGCCGAGCGACTTCCATGCCGAACGACTTCCAAACATGCTGCGTTACCTATCCATCCAATCGAGTCAAACCTATCGCATTCCATCCTCAATAACTGAGAAATCAACTTAGTTAAATCCGCCCGTTTATGACCTTGCCAAAAGGTGGGATAACATTTGGCTTATGAGAAGTTTGAGAAATGATAATTCAAATTGTTTGAGGTTGTATGAATAATCTATTGAGTAATTACCTAAGGGAGCATAAGGTACATTTATAGTTTATTTATCATCCTTGTGCAATGAAAAGTTTTTTAACCTCGACAAATCATTAGTTTTTGGTTTCTATGGATGTGTGATGGTTCTTTGGTTGCATATAATACTCGTACTGCAATTGTTTGCATATGATTATTGTATTTGTTGTGTTTCTTATGCTATTGACTGGAACAACTAATATATCGCTCTTTTTATATAGTTTTAACTCTTTTTGATTATGCAAGTAAGGTACAAGTTTATGGAAGTAAAAGCTAACTACTGCTTTTGGTTTCATAAATAGAGCGTGTTTGCCCGACAGATAGGTATGTTTTCGGATTACAGTTTTTGTAGCGGTATTTTATGGTCTTTTCCATGGCTGCAATGTCTCAATATTTAAATAAAATGTATGCCTCGTAATTATTGATATTGTTATTTTCCTAGACCTAGCCACGCAAAGAAGACGCTGTCGAAATTTTTCATAAATTTAGGACTTAGAATTTATTTTGTGGAAATTGGCTTATTTTCAAATTTATATTAAAACTAACTACGCAAGTTTAAATGTTTTAATTCGATTATTTTGGTAAAAATATATCAATTACTAGATTCTTTGCTTCGTTCCTTTTCATGGACGAAAAGTATTGAGTAGGGGAGATTGTAATAACCCATATTTTTAACAATTAAAAATATTAAATTAAATAAAACTTTGAGATTCAAAATTTTCAAATATAAAAAATATACGATTTATTGTTGTGAAATTCGTAGAATATAAAGCATGAACTTAAATAAATTCCAAAACGGCTAACTTTTAATGAGGCAAAAGTTGGTAATGCATATTAGAATATAATTTAATGATATTTATTTAAATATGATTTATTTAATAGCTGTTTGAATATAAGTTCCATTGATTGTAATAATAAATGTTAAAAAAGAATGGAATAAACAATGTATTCGAAATGTATTTTGCATACAATAAGCAATCAATTATTTAGTAAATAAATTTATTAATCCTTATTGAGGACAATAAAATTAATAGGTATTTGAATTACTAAGACATAACAATTATTTTATTTCTCATATTAATACTTAATCCGTTTGAAATCAACGAAATTTAATGTATTCAGAATATTTTAGTTAATATAAGAGAAGACGTTAACTGTAGAGTAATGAGTGTAATAAATGGAAACTTATGTTTGATAATACATAAGGGGATTATTTATTTAATGAAAAAACATTTAAATCAATATAAAAGAATGTGTTGAAAATTAAAATATGATGAACTAGGATTTTATTACAGTAGTAATTAAATGTTGACATTAATTTAATATTTAAATCCTGGGTTTACATGAAAAATTAGATTTTAAAGGATTATTAAAATTCTATTTAATCAAGAATGATGATAGAAAACTTGTAATTTAGTATTTAAAAGAAATTAAATCAATTTAACAATAATTAGTTTTAATTAACGTGTAAAAATAAGTATAATTTGATTTTAAAGCTAACTTCTGTATACAGTAGAATTAGAGTTGGAAATTAGTTCCATTGGGTTTAGAAATATTAAAAGTCTGCATTTCAATATATAGGATGACCTATTTTCATCTCGGAAATGAAATGGATTTTCGGATCTTCGTAACCGCTTTGGTTCAATCAACCTTTGTCTTGGTATAAATTTATTTGTTATTGAAACTTAACAACCTCCGTATCTTTCTTCTATTTTTCTGTACTTCCTTTCAGATCTAGTTTCTTCCTTTTGATGGATATTATCCCAAATCTATAATTACTTATTTCAGATTCAATCCAAAATTCAAATTGTTCAGAATATATCATATAATACATCATTACGAAGCTCTCGATGAATGGAATCAACGTCTGGAATCCGTTTTTCCATTCGATGTTCTGATGGACCTGAAATTGGCAAAGAAATTACAGTCGTCCATATAAGGGTTTGTGATCAACGGCAAAACGTCGACAATCGGGGAGCACATCAGTATAGACGAGGCTAAAAGAGATGATCTATCAACTTGGATCATCGCATATATATAGGAGATTGCCAGAAATCATGCTCAATTAGATGCAGTGATGGGGTCACGTGGCACAACTGGAAGCGGCGAAAACTTTGGCGTGGGTGCGGCAGGATGTGGAGAATGCAATGTGATGGTCGATCATGGCTCGATGGCTTGTAGTAGCAGCGGTGGGTTGATAAAGGACAGTGTTCGATCATGTATTGGGTTCAACGGTTATGCCAGAGTTTGGTAAGGTATTGGCAAATTACTTTTTTGCTCCTATTTTATAATTAAATTTAGAATTCAAATGTTCTAACTTGAATAACTTTTGCATACGAACTCCAATTCATGCGCTGTTTCTTCCGTTGGACTCGTATTGAAATTTCAATACGAGTATAAAACTGGTTTGGTTAAATTTGAAGAACGTTGACATTTTGGGATTCTATCAGATTTTTAATGGGCTTAAATCAAAGGTGAGTGTTTAAACTCACTCACGCATTACTAAATTTTATGTTGTTGGTTGAATCGAAATCATGAAGTGATTAATTATATTGATTGTTATTTGGTAATTTAATTTGATATTTGAATTGATATTGAATTTGAATTGACACCAAAATTGAATTGATTATTATTACGAAATTGACAACAAATTGAATTGACCTTTAACTTGATATTGAAATTGAATTGCTAGTTAAACACCCAACATTTGGTAACTAGCAACAGTTGTGACATATTGGTTTATTTAGATGTTGATTGCAACCTGATGCATATTGATTGATATATTGTATGTATGGTTGTTTATTTGTTTTGGCATATCCCTGGTTACCACCCAATATATTACTAACATTATATAAGTTGTCATTTGGAATATTTGAAATGAATTAAGAAATAGGTTGAAATGATATATATCTATGTCATTCAATTATGGGTTGAAGTGATATATATCCATCCACGTAATTGAAATTGAAAAAACCGATCACTTGGCCATAGTGTAGAAAATTATATACGGACACAGATTTAGTTAAATTAAATAGTTTTAAAATCTTGAATTTGAATTTGTTTAAGTGGTATTGTTTTAAAGAAAATAAAAATTGATTTATATGAATTGAATTATTTTCAATCTAGCTTTGAAAAGCCGAAATTGAAACCACTTAAATGAAATTGCTTAAAGGATTTAATTTGGAATCCTAGAGTTGAAATTGAGATATGATATGAATTTATTAAAAGTGAATTATTTTAAAGGTTTAAATTTTAATTTAAAATTTGAAGTTATTTTATTAAAGTGATTTAAATTGGTATTTCAAATTTTGCATGTGAAATGGATCTAAATTAAATTACTTTAAATGAGAATTTAAATTGAAACTCTCAACCATTTGAATAGAATAGTTTAAATTAAATTTAATGTAAAGTTTGAAATCATTTTGAATTGAGGATGATTTAAATTTAATTTTAATTTGTAGTTGACTTGAATTGGAATCGAAAATTGAATTCATTTTGATTTGGAATTTGAACCTGTGTACAAACTGTTGAGGAAAGGAAGAAACAGTTTTAATTCACAACTATTTTAGTATATAAACTATTTTAATAATCAAATTATTTTAATATATAAACTATTTCACATATTCAAACTATTTTTAACCTTCAAAACTATTTAATTATCCAAAATGTTTTTAATATTCAAACTATTTTAAATTTAAAAACTATTTTCTATTCAAACTATTTTAATTATCCAAACTATTTTCAATATTAAAACTATTTTAATTATTCAACACTTTTTTCAATATTCAAACTGTTTTAAAATCGGGAGCTATTTAGATTTAAATACGAATGTTTTTTATGATGGTATAACCTATTTTCAAATTTGAAATGATTTTGATGTGGATTTTATATTTTGATATGAAGTTTGATTCGTTCTTGAAATTTAGAAGAACCAATCGGTGTGAAAAATGATATTTGGTTATTAAAGAGACCAGGGCCAAATGTATAGCAAACTCTCTGTTATCCTATCGAATCCACTTTAATAACCATGTACGTGGTGGATGTTATCCAAAATGTAGAGGTTGAATTGGAGGCGTTTTCTAGATTTGAAGAAAGAGAACAATGATGGATAGACCTTGACACTTGTGTTAATTTGAAATGACTAAAACAAGATGACTTGTCTCGACCAATGAGGCTTGCTACCTCTAGCGACGTCTGTTCTTCATATTTCCATCTTGATCTTGGACTCGATTGGTGCACCTTGATTTGATTGTGTGATGGATGTTCGTGGTGGGCCATTAAGGATTACCACTAGTTAGGCAACTCGAACTAGTAGTATCCTACCATGGGCATTGCCAAACGTGCCTTGTCATACTATTATCCTTATACGCGATCACAATGATTTTGTTTTAATATGGTACATATAGGTGATTCACTGGCTACCACGTTACTAGTTGTTTTACAGGAATTGCATAGACTACCTGCTTAAACATGTATTAAGGGGGATAAATGTAAAGCCTTAACGCTTTTTTAATACTTTACTTTACTGATAGACACTACATGTAAAGTGTATCTTACTATATATAAATAGTTTAATAGATCCTTATAAGATGGAAAACCCCGTAACATTTCTTAAGTTACTTATACCCTTATTTCTCACGATATTGACTTAATTTACATAAGAATTTTAGTGCGGACTCGAGTGTTTTTTCTTTTCATTATGCTTGGGTCAACCTGAGTATTTCAGTGTTTGAAGACATTATTCCTTGAAGATGGAGATTGGTGATCATATTTATTAGTATATTCCACTGCTTTATTTGGTATGCTTGTTTATTATACTCTGGTTATGTTATAAGATGAAAGTTAAATTTATATTTTAAAATAGCTTCATAAACTGTTTATGTGATTATTATATTTGTCATTCTGCTGTGAGATTCTAAATATTGTTTTTCTTCTTCCTATTTTCTTTATTAACTCCATTGATAATCTGCCTTTCTGAATGATTTGAGTTAGACATTTGTGGTTTATTGTCGACTTAAATTATCCAATATTGTGGGTCGTCACATCTTCCTTTTCTAATTTCCATTTCTCGTGCGTTTCCTTCAGCAGGAGGTATTATGTCTTGGTTTGTCGCCATACCACTCTGCCTAATGTTGGTTGGTTGTAAGTTAGATGATTTCCTTTCTAATTCTTATGCCTCTTCCAATCTCAAATATTGGCCGGCTTTTGATTAATGTCCTTCCTAGTGGTAGGTTGTTTCATTTTGATCCATTTTTCAAATTCATTTTCATGGTGGATAGCATGGACTAAGGCCATGAAAACCATATCTTCATTTGGATTTCTTACTTCAGTCATTGCGATGTTGAACCGATTCATGAAGTACTTCAGAGATTCATTATGTCCCTAGAATAGGTGGGATAAGGACTTCACATCTGTTGGTTGTGCCTTGTGAAGTCTAAATTGATCAAGGAATCTTGTTGCTAGTTGATGGAAGGTGGAGATGTATCATGGCAGAAGCTATTGAACCACGTGGAAGCAACTCCCTCTAGGAAAATCAGGAAACATCTACATCGAACAGCATTCGAAGCATTTGCTCCATCCACATGCCAACTATACTTATACGAATGGGGTTTTGGGTCTCTCATTCAATCATAAGACGGAATTTTTAGAATCTCTACTGTTGAATTTTAATGACAATAACTATACAATTATGCCAAAGAACCTCTAAGCTAACTTGCAGGTACATGAGTATCAAAAAGAGACAAAAAAATAAGTTCAATATGAAGATACACAGTACAAAGAAATATAAACGTATGTATAACAAGAAGAGATATACACGATAGAGACAAGATGAAGATGACAAACAAAGAATTATTAGTCATAGAGTGTCATGTCTTGAGTTTACAAATGTTAAAATCTTCTCAAAGTGGTATACACACATATACATACACATTCGAAACATTATATAAAAATAATAAAAGTTTTTAAAAAAATAAATATGAAGAAAGACTCGAATTCGAGTCATTGGTGAGATCATATTTTAAATGAAAAATCAAGTTTTGAAGAATGCATGGAGCAAGACTCGACCCCGGATCACTAGTTTAGAAAGCAAGCGCTCTAACCAAATGAGCTAAGGAAAATTTTATTCATCAACAGAATTTAGCCAACTGAACAAGGTCATTCAGTCAACTGAATCATACATTTCAGTCGATTGAATTACATGTTTTTGCACTATTTTCTTGCTGCATCGATTTTCAATCGATTCAGTCGGCTGAATCCTTTCACTCAATCGGCTGAATATTCATAATGACTATATTTTTGAAGACACGCTTCATTTCAACAAAGAGACACAACTCTTGATTCAAGAGTTGCTTCCATATTCTTTCATAGCAGCCTTTTATAAACAATTGCAATTCTTAAACACTATATATAGCCATGAAATCAATTGTTTTAATCACCAATTTTCTGATTTAAATTCTCATTCTTATTGTCTAAACTATCTTGCCATCTACAATTAATATTT
Organism: Allium cepa; assembly: GCA_030765085.1. Classification (NCBI taxonomy): domain Eukaryota; kingdom Viridiplantae; phylum Streptophyta; class Magnoliopsida; order Asparagales; family Amaryllidaceae; genus Allium; species Allium cepa. The sequence continues at coordinate 199,009,710 of CM060946.1, forward strand.
CATTCAAATCACTTGTTCATTCAAGCAAATCTCATTAAGTGATTTAATAAACTTCCTATCTTCACGAATTACACGATATACCACAAAGAAGAAGAATATAGGAAGGGTGTACGTTATTGACTTATTAGTGTTATCCAAGAACATATTCAGTTAGAAACAACTTTACTACTTGTATTGGAAGTCCTGTTCGGTTGCTCAGGCGGTAGCTTTATTTGGTTGTCTAGGCGGTAGAAGTCCTGTTCGGTTGCTCTGTTGGTGTATTACATGTTCCTCTGGGTTAAATGAGAGTTGAGAGTAGAATTCCAGATGGAGTCTGTGATTGGATGTACAACGGGAGTTAGAACCAGTATAAAAATCCCTGATGTCGTTTACTTTACTGTTTACTTTTTACATTCATATTATGCACTAGTAGATAACTTAGCTTATATTCCATATTACGATCCACGACATCATTTTCATTTGGTACCAGAGCTTGAAAATTCTATCCGTCATCACAACATCGTAGAATAATTGCCAGAAAAAGATCCAATCGAAATGCAACAAGCAAAATCCCTGTCAAAGCCACTAATGAGGACCATAAAAAGGTACTTTCTGATTTACAAATTTCAGTAAATGATAATATTGAATTAATTAGTATAAGCAATAACATCTCAAAGCTTAGTTCTATTATTTTAGAAAAGATGAAACCTGTCGAACTTGAAAATGAGAAATTGAAAAATGAGAAATTAAATTTAGAAAATCAACTTGTTGTTTTAAAAAATAATTTTATAACTTTAAAGATTTTCTAGACAAACAAAACACCTTATTTGAAAATGTAACGACCTGCCTTTTTGGATGTTTTAAGCAGACACACACGTCCGACTCAAACCATTCAAAAGGCAGATTGTTATGGGGTAAATAAGAAAAATAGAAAGAAATAAAAAAAAATATAGAACCTCACAACAGAACGACAAAATATAATAATCAAATAACATTTCATGAAGCTGTTTATAAATAAATTTGATTACTAATATAATACATAATCAGAGTTACAGACAACAAGAATAGATAAATAAATAAATAAATGCAGCAGAATAGTATGATGCAGTGGAAATAATATATAATAGTAGTACAAAATCTTCATCTTCGTTCTCCAGAAATAAGGTCTTCAAAACTGAAATGCTCAGGCTGACCCCAGCGAATTGAAAAGACAAAACACTCGAGTCCGAACTAAAAGACCTTATGCAAGTTAAATCGACGGTGAATAAAATATGAGTAGAACGGCGTCAAAGATGTTTATGGGGTTTGACATCTCCTATCCATTGTCTAACATGAATGCAATAACTTAAGTGATGTTCAGGATTACCATCTCCTAAGGATCCGTTAAACTATCTACTATATAGTACAATACGCTATTATAATAGTGTCTACAATAAAGTAAAAGTATTAAAATAGCGTTAAGGTGTTACCCTCATCCCCCTTAACACATTTTCATATATTCACATGGTCTATATAGTACCGTAATTTCTCCGTAAACTGGAGGAATATCAGAGGGCGCTCCATAGATATGGTACAAAACAAACTCGTAGAAGGCGCTCTAGGGCATGTGAACACAGCACTCGAGACAATGCCCAGGTAGATTTACCAACTACAGAACCGGGCTGATGGTAATGCATAGGAACTACTACCGCCTACCTCGAAACAACTCCCATATCAAAAAACGATTGTTGGCCACCAAATCATCGCAAATGTCATAATATGGTATCGAAGAAGCATGTCTGATTGGAGGAATTACCTCATATGGTCCAGGTATTGATCCTGTTTTAGTCACATCTAAGCTAACTCACGGGAGTCAGGGTCACGTCATGCCATATACAAAAAATCATTCGCCAAACCATCCTACTTCATTTCTGGAATCTTCACCACATGCATAGTTGTTAAAGTAGTTTTCTATATTGGGAGAGAGCATGACAATATTCGAACTCGGTCTCTTTAACAACCAAACGCTTATTTCACAACGGATGGTTCTTTTACATTTCAAACGTCAATTCACAATTTATATCAAAAAATATCATATCCTCAAAACCATAATACTTCAGAAATAATATTCACTTTGAAACCATATTCACCTTTTAAATCATATCGTTTTCGAAATCACAATTTCTTTCAAAAATCATATTTCCAATTAGGTTAAATTCTCACTTCAAAATCATCATTTTCAATTATTTATAACATTTTGATTCCGACTTAGGTTATAGCATTATTTAACCGTATTCTCCGTTAAATCAATGACTTTGGATATAAACACTTCCCTTTTACTTAGTCTGAAAATTTAGAAAATAGTTTTAAATAGCTATAAATAGCTAGAATGGTTATAAATAGTTAAATACTCCAAAATAGTTTAATTATAGGTTAAAGATACTGTTGAATTAATTTAAGATAGTTAAATAGATTTAAATAGATTGAATATAAAATTAAAATAGATTAATTAGATTTAAAATAAGTTAAATGGGTTAATTAGTTTTAAAATAAACTAAATGGTTTAAAATAGGTTAAAATGGTTTAATATAGTTAATATAGGTTAAAATTGTTTGATAATTTGAAAATATTAAAATGTAGAATCATTAAAATATTTTTTTTTAAAAGTTTATATTAAAACATGAATTTGCAATTTATATCAATTTAAAACTATTTATTTCATTCCAACACATTTGGACCTTTTCAATTTCCAGAGACCTAATTTTAAAAATTTCAATTCAAATTCTCAATAAAATATTTAATTCAATATCGTTTGCAACCCATGTTTGAAATATCAATTTAAAATTACTCCAATTTCAATATATTCAAAGTTATATTTCGAAAATTTTTAATAAACAATTCTGACAAACTGCACGTATACTTCAAATTTCACTTTAAAACTTCAATTAAATTTCTTTAACAATCCCTTTAACCAATTCCAATTTTTGACGTAAAACTTGAATTTCGATAGTAATTCAATTTTGTATAAATCCAATTTGATTTCAAAATATCATTTAACTAAATTCAAGAAAATTAAGGATTTAAAATCATTTAATGTAACCAATCAGGTGTCCGTATATAATTCTCTACCCTAGGGTCAAGTGATACGGATATTTATCATTTCAATCCACAATTTAAAATTTTGCGGTTATATATCATTTCAAACCACAATACTGAATAAATATAAAAGTCCATAAAATCGCTTGGATCTATCATTTCAACCCATAGTTATTTTTCTAATAATATCTAAGGGAACTTGTAGAGTGATAGCATTTCATAAATCAAATATAGCATTCAATCATCCAGAATAAATCCAAACATACATCACAATCATCATCCAATTCAACCAATAAATATCAACAACTAACAGATTATTATATACAGGTAATTAACTGGCAATTTAAATTCAATACTAAATTAAATGACAATTTAATTCAAAATGTTCAAATAAACAGGAATAGCCATACTAAATTGCATGAGTCGGACCTCGTATGCAAAAGTTATGTTGATTAGAACATTTGAATTTAAAATTAAAATTAAAATAAAATAAAATAACACAGCACTCACTTTACACGTCAGCATGTCGTTCCTCAAAAGAAGTTCTAACATGTTGCAGCAGCACCTCGCATCGAACACGCATGCTCATAGCCCCAGTTCGATTCCTCCAAGTTTACGATCGCACGACACAACCTCCAGCGAACCAAGATCTAAGTTCACCTCCGCCATTTCCACCCACTGCCGCCGCCACGAAGCTCGCGACGCCGCCTATAGTCTCCACCGCCATATGAAGCAATCAGTTGCAAATCATCAATTTCTGGAGAAATCGATCACCTTCCGACCAAAGTAACCGTATGGATTGAAAGCCCTAGTCGACTACACAGCAGCAACCCCGGATCAAACCAAAATCGAAGATCCACCGTTAATCCACTTCTTTACATACGAATGGCCAAGGCAAAATCAATGATTTCTGGCCAAACCGAAACCCAAATCGAAAAACAGGCTGTAGATTTGACTTGCGCTCGTCGAGAGCTTCAAATCAATATATAATTTGTCAAGGTTTGGAGGAGTTTGATTTTTGAATTGAATTTGCAATTTGGGAATTAGGATTTTGTTTGTCTGCCACTGGAAAAAGGAGATGAGAAAGAAATTTACATACAAACAATAGAAAATAAAAAGGTTGATAGGGTTTATAACGGAGTATTTATAGGCAAAGCTGAAAACGGAAAGAATGGACCAAACTGATTTACACGGCGAACGATAAATGACCCGAAAAGCCTGTTTTGCCTCTGGAACGAAAATGGGACATCCCATATATCGAAATAGATGTTTTTCAAAATTCTAAACTCAATGGAACAGGTTTCAAGTCCTAATTCTATCGTAGCAAGAAGTTATGTTAAAATCAACTTATTTCAAATTGATTTCAATTAAATTGATTTCTAGGCGTTTCGAGTCCGTACGATCAGACGACAAGTCTGAATGCTACGAAACTTGAAATCATACAATAATTTAACGTTACGGATTTGATGAAACTGGTTTCATCGAAATTCGAGACAGTGGCCCAAATGGCAATTTTCACGTTAATTAAATAAATTAATATTAAATTAATTAAATCACTTTTTCAATTTAAATTTAACTATTTACAATTTCTTTCATTTTGGATTACTTAGTAATTCATAATCCTTTAAAAAAAATTCCATATCAATTTATTATTGAATATTTCACCAATTTCAATGTTTAATTTCAATTTTAATAAATTCAGTAATTATAAATTTAATTTCCAATAATTCTATTTAATTGAACTTTCATCCTACTATTCAATCCATTATTATCAAATGGACGAAATTAATATTGATTCATGATTATTACACTAATATTCTCAAATTTCATCTTAATTTCCATTAATGTAATATTTAAATATTTAATCTCATTTAATTGCAATTAATCCAATTATTATAATTTAAATTCCAATAAATTGATAAATCTTGATTTCTATTCTTTTTATCCAACCAATTATCATATCATAAATAAATTTAACATTATTTCCAATTATTACCTTAATTTACATTAACGTAACATTCAATTAGATTTATTGCAATTGATTTCCAGTTTAATTTAATAGCCAAATTAAATAGTTAACTTATAATAATTGTCACCCTTTGACTTTCACATTTAGGTTTATTATTCACAACAAATGTTACAATTGCTTTCATAACATTTACTTTTATTAAATTACCATTAACTATACTTTTTCGATAATTAATTCAATATTTACATTTGTTTTACTTATATTCAATTTATAACCAAATATAACCTTTACATTATTTCAATTAATTGAACTTCCATTAAAATGTTATCGATTTCTTAAATTAACCTTATTCCACTTCATTTTGGTTATTATTTTCATTAATAAATCGTAAATTTTTTACTTCTTCCAATATTAAATTACAAAAATCTCATTAAATTAACTATTTTAAATTATCGAAAATTTACGAGTCGTTACAGAAAAAGAGAGAGAAAATGTTTCAAAAGAAAATTTTGATTTGAAAGACAAAATGATTTATTACAATCCACTTCAGATAATTTAGAATCTCAAAATTTTCTTCTCAAAAATGAGAATTGTATGTTAAAAACGAGAATTCTAAATTAAATGAGAAGATTAATATTTTGAAAAATAATATTTCTTTTGAAAATAATAATTGCGACTTTAAAGCTAAATTCAAAAAAAGTAAAAATGAATTTGTAAAATTTAATAAAGATGAAAATGACTTAAACATGATTTTATCTAGTTTTAAACCTTTACATGATAAAGTGGTTTAGGATATAATAAAACTGACCGTAGAAAAAATACTAGGTACGCTTCTATGTATAGTAAAAATGTTAGTACTAGTACAAGATTTCGAGTAAAGTCCAAACCCAATTTTTATAGGAATTCAAAAACTGCTATGACTAATAATATTTATAATATCTCTAGAAGTACAGAAAATATGAATAAAAATTATCTAAGTATTTGGGTTCCTATTAATTTGAAAAATAGAGAATAATACATTGACGATTATTTTGATATGGTAGTTAATAATGAAACTTATATTTATAAAGGTTCAACGACACACAAAATGGGTATGGTTTCCTAAGACCTAACCCTTCGGACCCTAACATAGTAAGTGGGTACCAAAAATGATTATTATTTATTGTAGGTATTTGAAGAAACAAATGGATAGATTTTGGAATTTTAAAGGATGTTCCATGAATTTAATAGAATTACGTGCATATAATGAGACATGGACTTCAGCAAATACGGTAAAATCTAATTTATTTTCTCCATGATTAATATTGGGTTTATCCAGATATTTGCAAGATATTTTATAAAACTTATTATATTCTCTCATTCTTTTTGATAATGACAAAGGAGGAGAAATTCATATGCATATTGATGGAGGGAGATATTATACTTAGGGGGAGATGTTATAATTAGGGGGAGCTTTAAACATATTAATATCATTTTATATTGAATGAATTTTTAATATTGTATAGTTTTCATCATCAAAAAAGGGGAGAATGTTAGAATCTCTACTGTTGAATTTTGATGGCAACAACTATACAATTGTGCCAAAGAACCTATAAGCTAACTTGCAGGTACATGAGTATCAAAAATAGATAAACAAATAAGTTCAACATGAAGATACATAGTACAAAAGAGGATAAAAGTATATATATGGAGATACAAGAAGAGATGTACACGATAGAGACAAGATGAAAGTGACAAACAAAGTATTATTAGTCATAGAGTCATGTCTAGAGTTTACAAATGTTAAAATCTTCTCAAAGTGGTATACACACATATACATACACATTTGAAACATTTTATAAAACAAAAAAAAAATTAAAACAAATATATGAAGCAAGACTCGAATTTGGTTCATTGGTGTGATCATATTTGAAATGAAAATTCAAGTTTTCAAAAATGCATGGAGCAAGACTCGAACTGGGTCACTAGTTTAGAAAGCATGTGCTTTAACCAAATGAGCTAAGGAAATTTTTACTCATCAATAGAATTCAGCCGATGGAACAAGGTCAAACAGTCGACTGAGTTATGTGCATATGCACAGCTTTATTTGAATATTCGGTCGACCGAATCATACATTTCAATCGACTGAATTACATGTTTTTGCACTGTTTTCTTGCTGCATCGATTTTCAAACGATTCGGTCGGTTGAATCGTTTCACTTAGTCGGCTGAATCTTCATAATGGATATATTTTTGTAGAGACACTTCATTTCAACAAAGAGATACAACTCTTGATTCAAGAGTTGCTTCCATATTCTTTCATAGCAATCTTTCATGAACAATTGCAACTCTTAAATACTATATATAGCCATGAAATCAATTGTTTTAATCACCAGTTTTCTGATTTAAATTCTCATTCTTATTGTCTAAACTATCTTTCCATTTGCAATCAATATTTCATTCAAATCACTTGTTCATTCAAGAAAACCTCATTAAGTGATTTAATAAACTTCCTATCTTCACGAATTATACGGTACACCACAAAGGAGAAGATTATAGGATGGGTGTACGTTATTGACTTATCAGTGCTATTTAAGAGCATATTCAGTTAGAAAAAACTTTACCATCTGTATTGGAAGTCCTATTTGGTTGCTCAGGAGGTAGAAGTCCTATTCGATTGTCTAGGCGGTAGAAGTCATGTTCGATTGCTCAGGCGGTGTAATACCTATTCCTTCGGGTTAAGTGAGGGTTGATAGTAGAATTCCAGAAGGAGTCGTAGACTGGACGTAGATCGGGAGTTTGAACCGGTATAAAAATCCCTCGTGTCATTTACTTTACTATTTACTTTTTGTATTCATATTTCACACTAGTAGATAACTTAGATTATATTCCATAGTATGATCCTTAGCATCATTTTCAGGAATAGTTGGCATAGTGAACTTTTTAGAGTACTGCTCATTCAGAATGTCATCAGTGAAGGGATTCCAACTTGGAGCGGATCCTTATTCATCATCCCTTCTATCCTTACTTTCATCTAGTAGCCGCTTGACCATGTCCGTGACATATGCCTTAGAAGTCCAGTAATCTGTGGGTTGGATGTCAATGACTACACCAAGTGTTTGATTTTGTAGATGATCTTGGTAAGTGGACTGAAGCCTAGGTTCTCCTGTCTTTGGGAAAGCCACTCCCTCAAAGTTTCATTGGATTGCGGTAGGTCTGGTATGGGCAGTTTAGATCTCTCTGGCATTATTGAATACATTTGTATTTTCTTCCAACTTTCCATCATCAAATTGCTCACCATCTTCCGCATCGGAGAGATCCATTGCTATATCTTTCCATGGGGTTTTCTCCCCTAGATTCAAATTTGTAGCTGGTTGCCTCGCAGTTGGTGGAGTACTTGCGTTTCTTCCATATTAATTCCTATGGTTCCACCTATCACTCCTTTCTGTTGCCGCTTTCTGTTTCATCTATTTAAGCTAGATACGGAAGAATTTTCTTGTTCCATGGCAGCCGTGGGCTTTGTCATGATTCTTGGAGCAGCACTTGACTATAAGGTCAATAGAGCATTCAATTTGTCCATAAGAGCTCTTTGGCTATTTTCCATCTTCTGATTATTTTCATTAACCATTTAATTTAATTCATCTCTAGTGACAGCTTCATGCTGAATAGAGGATCTCGGCACCTGATCTCCTTTGTTGGCGCCATTGACTTCAATTTGCTGAGGGTTGATCTCTTCTTCAGCAATTACAGCTCATATGGATCTTTTCAAAGTAGTTCTCCTTCTTCCTAATGCCATTGATTCTCAACAACAGATCTTTTGAGCAGAGATTGAGGATCAAACTTCTAAACCAATCTGATCCAAAGTATATAGCTACATCTAAGTTTGGATTTAGTTTTCTCAGTGAAAGCACTAAAATGTTAACCCAAAAAATGGATCAATACCTGATATGATTGTGAAAGCACGGGCTTCGTTTATTAGGATAAATAAAGTAGAGAAAAACGCTCTTGAAATTGCTGAAAAGGTAGAATAAAGTAGAAAAACACAAGATTTTTATTGTGGTTCGGCTATTAATAAAGCCTACATCAACTTTATCAGTTTTATTGATAGATTGTCTGATAATCACAAGCATAAGTTATTTACAATTCTAATAATTGAACAAAGAAAGTCCAAACCACCGTTGATGGTGACAAAAGGAAAGATCTCAATTGTCCCATGGCAACCATTGTGAGGAGGAAGAAGGTTGAAGGATCTTAGTAGCAGAGTTTTTCCAATGATCAAACCAACCAGCCCCCTTTTGTTGAAGATAGAATGGTATTTATAGGATTTAGATAGCACTGGGATCAAAACTAGAGCACTAGAAGCCTATGGTTATCGTAATAGGAGGCACGTAAAGTTTAGGGTGATTTTGAAATAGCTTTTTGGATCAGTGATCCATTAGATTGGATCAGTGCCGATCCAAAAATTTATGCAATTTCTGCATAACTCCTACGTCGTTGGTTTCCTTTCTTGCATGCGAGGTTCCCCATGTGATTTCATAGCTTGTTAACTTGTTTTGATGATGGTTCACCTGTAAATTAGATTAAACTGTAATCTGAATCGGATAAGTTTTGACTTCTTCAACTCGGATGCTCGAAATGTTATCAAACTTGGTAGATAGGTTTAGGAGAGATGTAGGAACATTATGCATGTGGATTGGAGAATCCATAAGTAAATATTTTGGATCGGTACCAATCCAATTGGATCGGATTGGAGAATCCATAAGAAAATATTTTGGATCGGATCGGTGTCGATCCAAATACTTGGTGTATATTGGTCCAAACTCCCGAGGTTTCTTTGTCATGTACATTTAGGTCTTCCAGTCAAGTTTCGAATCATTCTGGCATAGTTTGATTGTTCTAACTACTTATGAATTCTATTGGGTCAAGTTTCGAGTCATTCTGGCGCAGTTTGATTGTTCTAACTACTTCTGAATTCCGTAGGGTTAAAAACCCAGTTAACACTTTTTGTATTATTTTATTGTTTTTATTTATCATGACATTATGATATTTTTCTATTGGACTATGATATTATTGGTGGTAAAATATTTTTGTTGAAAATATTTACATACATGTTTGTTTTTATGTGTGATGTTGGATTATTATCGTGTTTGATTATTTATATTACATTAATATCCATATTTTATATGATATACTTACATACATATCATTCCCATTCCAAATTGATGGTTTGTCAAAATAGAAATTAAATGTTACCCTTTGAGTACATACATGACAAAGTTCGTGTCTATCAGTCTCTTCAGGGGTACGTGGGTATTCAAGAATAATACCACTCTAGTAATTCATTAGCCTTAATGGTGAAAATAAATATTAGTGTTATGGATGGGTTATTGAATACTGAACTTCCTATTTATCTTCAAATGATCTTAGCTTTATTTTTTTTAGTAATAGGACTTCAATATCTTATCCTTTAATATCTTTTTTTCAAATGATCCTATCTATTTTTTAGTTATATGACTTCAACATCTTATCCTTTTTTCTAGGTTTCAAGGAGGCTTCATTTATCTCTTTTTAACAAAACCGCCTCCATTCATACAATGAATCTCACCTACAAATTTATAGACATTAGACAAGAATAAGTGTATACTATATCTACAAACAAAAAATATACATGCTTTGAAACATATTACAAATTTACATTTTTGAATTAATGCATGCACAATATGATTAGATGCAGACCCGCCTAGATGTGCATATATACTCGTTCAGTATAATATAAATAATATATATATATAATCAATATAGTTATAAATTATTAAAGCATAAAGAAAAACTAAATATATATGTATAAACTTAAAAACATTAAGGTGATATCTTTATAAGTATAAGGGATTTGAAAATCATTTTGGGAAATATTTTGAAACGATTATTTTAACATAGAACATTTGGAAAAAAAATTAGCACAAAATTAGAAAAGGTGAGATATATCGTGAAAGTACTATTAAGGTTTTAACATAAATTCTATGACTCTATAACTTATTTGGAATATCTTGAACTCTTCAATACTCACGAGTCTTCATTCTTGAACTCTTCAAACTCTATATCAGCATCTTGAATCTACTCTTGATACTATATAGTCTTCTTAATCAAAACTTGTCTAATATCATGCAATATATACTATATATATCTTGATAAAATGTTAGTGTCTATATTTTGCATAATGTCCTATAGTTGTTATCATCAAAACCAATACATAAGTTACCAACAGCTTTATATTGTGTTGCTTTATCTGTTGAATGTTTTATGGATTCTGGTCAATATAGAAGGAACAATTGTATCGATAGTTGTTTTTAAACTTTTAAGCAAGGTAAACTGACACGGTATTGTTTTGAAAAAGTAGGTAAATGAAATAATTTTACCTAAATTATATTTTATATATAAAAGATTAATTTTTAGAAAATTAATATAGTTATATATAGTGTGTTTGGTTGTTAGAAAATGATAGTATTTGATTATTATGATTTATTATTGATTGATTGGACATAGATAGTTTGTGAACCTTTATTGTTGGTTAAATTTAACACGAACACCTTATGAATTCAATTTTACAGTTTGACTATAAGGTGTTCGATAATAATATTGAGTTGAATTTTAATTATAGTAAAAGTTATTTGTTATAACTTATACAAAGATAAACATTTTTGAAATGAGTTTATATCAGAAAGTGAATTTATAAAATGTGAATTATAAGTATTGTTTATAATTAAATAGATTTAAACTGGAAATTTGAGAACTGAAATCCCGGTGTTTTCAGAAACTGTTTTCCAAAATTTGAAGAAAATAATAAAAGTATTATTTTGGAAGTATCGAAGAATAAAAATATTCAAATTGGATTTTAGAGGAGGTAAAAAGCATTAAACTTACTTTAGTAGCTAGAAAATAATTCTGGTAGTGACTACAACATCATCGACATTTATTTTTGAGTTTTTAAGTGACAGATTGCTTCCTTAGTAATTGGTTATCGATTTGTTTGGTAAAATAAATTTTTATTAAATTCCAAAAGCATAATTTGATATATAAGGGACATATGTGTAATATTATTATTATTTTTATTTCAAAATGATTTGAAATAATACCGAGTGTTTAGTTCTTAAATTTTCTATTAAGTAATATTATGGGCTCATGTATATTACTCATTGGATAGTTAGGTTTATACATCTCCTTTGAGATGTTTGGGAATTTTCATTTAGTAAAATGAAATGGAATTTTCGAAATTAGAACAGTCAAAAACTTCCGACTTAAAATTGGAAAATTAAATTAAGTGTTTTTGATAAATTATAAGAATACAAGTTTTAGTAAATTATAAAATTTGAGAAATTAGCAAGTTAAAACAAATTTTAAATTTTTAAATATTTGGGTTAAGTAAAAAATGTGAAATTGGTATATATGCTCTTGTATTGTAGCCTAATGTTATACAAGTATGGACTTAGGTTTAAAGTGCATAATAAACATAATTTTGTTGTATAAAATGTTTACAATAAACTTAAGAATGGAAGGGTTTTATAGATGAAGTTATGGCTTTTTGAAATGTGTATAAACTAAGGTTTTAAATTTAGTATATATTCTTAAGTTGTCACGGAGTAGTATATGAATATGAAATTGAGTTATAGAATGTTTATAAACTAAAGTAATAATTTTATAAAATGGTTCATAAATGAATTTTAGTATTAAAGGAAATGCTATTGGAGAATTAATTTCGATTTAAAATGAATGTGGATAAAAATAATTGGTATAATTAAGAAGCCAATTGGAATAAATTAGATATTTATTGATTTGAGATTTCTGATTATCGTTTTTGATAATTAGATATTTGCTGATTTGAGATTTCTGATGATCGTTTTTGATAATTAGATATTTGAGTTTTCTGATTATCGTTTTTAATAATTGGATATTTGTTGATTTGAGATTTCTGGTCATCGTTTTTGATAATTAGATATTTTAGTTTTCTTATTATCGTTTTTGATAATTAGATATTTATTGATTTGAGATTTCTGATTATTGTTTTTGATAATTAGATATTTGTTGATTTGAGATTACTGATTATCGTTTTTGATAATTAGATATTGGTTGATATGAGATTTTTTGTTATCGTTTTTGGTAATTAGATATTTGTTAATTTGAGATTTCTGATTATCGTTTTTGATAATTAGATATTTGTTGATTTGAGTTTTCTTATTATCGTTTTTGATAATTAGATATTTGCTGATTTGAGATTTCCGATTATCGTTTTTTATAATTAGATATTTGAGTTTTCTGATTATCGTTTTTGATAATTGGATATTTGTTGAATTGAGATTTCTGATCATCGTTTTTGACAATTAGATATTTGCTGATTTGAGATTTCTGATTATCGTTTTTGATAATTAGATATTTGAGTTTTCTGATTATCGTTTTTGATAATTGGATATTTGTTGATTTGAGATTTCTTATCATCATTTTTGATAATTAGATATTTGAGTTTTCAGATTCTCGTTCTTGATAATTAGATTTGTTGAGAATTTGTAAATTTCTTTTATGAAATTAAAAGATTTCTTTGGCGTTTGCATTCTTGACCTTTATTTTTCTAGCTTAACCAGTTTATGTTAGAAAAATAATTGTTATTAACGACCTTAATTATGAAAATTGCGGGGACGCAATTTTTTATAAGGAGGGGAGTCTGTAACAACCCGGGGTTTTGTAATAATTAATTATTGTCATTAGGCGATTAAATTGCTAGATAATTGGTATTGGAAGTTTTTAATCGATTGAAATTCTTTTAAAAATTTGTTAAAAGGTTATGTGGGCTTTAACTTGAATCTTGGCCCACGTTTCTTTGGTTTTGGGTGCTGTGATAATTATCGAGTATACAACCGTTCCCTCCGGTCTATTCACTTGTCTTCGTAACCATGAACCAAAGAAAACGAAAAAAATAAACTAACGAAATAATGGCGGCTCGTTCCTTGTTCATTCCTCTTCCTTAAAAAAATTAGGGTTTGCGAATTTTCGTTCTACGACGATCTGAAAGGGGGAAAGAGGAAATTATGGCTAAGGGTTTCTGGCTCGTTGTAAGCAAGGTGAGTGATTTTTAATTACTCACATCTAATTCAATTTCATATATATGTGATTTTGTGATTTCCACGGCCTTGATTCTCTGGTACTTTGACTTCGGTCACTTTGATTTTGTGATAGTATTTTGGCTTCGTCCTCCATGTGCTTTGCTAACTCAATTTGGGTTTTTGTTGATGGTTGCCGCTGTTATCAAAAATCGAACTTTGAACGATGATTGCTGGTTGAACTTGTGGCTAATTTGAACTCTATACTTCTTTAAGTATCTCTTATGGTATTTTTGCATTCGAATATTTGATTCGAGATGAAAATTGATTTGGGGATATGCTTTGATGCTTTCTTGCTTGTGTTCGAATCTGTGAATTTGTCGATGATGTTACTTGAAATATATAGGATTGTAAAACCTTTTATTTCGTTCAAATTTTTGCTGCTTGGATTCTTTGTGAATTTAATCCTATGTGTTGTTAATATTCATCAATGCTTGGTTTTCTGGAATTCATCTAAGATACTGTATATAATTTTATTTTGGTACAAATGTACATCTCGGCCCTGAACATGATTTTGCACTGTGATTGTTCATCTCGGCTGTGCTTGCTTGTTCATGCAGCATGATATTATAATATGTATATTATCACATATAAACCAATGTGCTTCGATTGTTCACTGAACTGTTGTATCACTGGGTGTTGTAGTTTACACCGTCCAGATTCATTGTTGATTTCTTTGGTGACTTCGGTCGGCTGACTTTGTGTATGCTATTCCCTGACTTGCCATCTTTGGTCATCACCATTGCGTTGACATTGAACTGCAGTTCGTTTACTTGTTAATTACTGCTTTGGTTTGTATTTTGTGTTGAAGTCACCTAACTTCGACATCTTTGGGCACTTGATTACTTGCGGCCATGATTTTGTGAAAATATATTTTGATGACAATTCAATTGGACTTTGCATTTGCTTAAGTACTGACTTCGGCCATTAGCTGTAGCTTGGAATTTTACGTTGGCTTTTGAAACATCCTCTGTCTTCATTGTAACATTCGCTGTTTATGTTGCATAGTAGAGTGGTTCGTCATTGTAGTGCTTCTGGTCATTACGCATGCACCATTCGAAAGGTGATACTAGTTATCAATACATACAACATGTATCAGTACACATTCATGTTTCTTTTACATGTCATGGTTGGTTCACTTGAGTTTTCATTTGATAATTTGAATCAGTATTTGATTACTGGTTGTATTTACACCACTTTCTATTGTAAGTGTTCAAGCTTCATATTGGGGCTGCACTTGCTCTTGTACAACTGCCCTTGTGCACTATGCTTATAACTGTACTTCTTCGAGTCAGTGGTAATGTGTATGCACACATTTATATTCCACTGTACATCATCATATGACTTTGCAGATGGTTTTGGCCATATCTTTATTTTCTTTTATCTTCATGCTGTTGTGTCTTTATGTTGTACCACTGACTTGTGCACTTGGTCATTCGAGCCTTTGTGCTCTGTTGGTTCAGGTTGCATAATGCTTGCTACCTGGTCATTATTCCATGTTGTCACAATCCTTGTAGTTTGCACCACTGCCTGGAGCATTATGTTTACTCTGTTTTTGCTGAAAAATATTTGATGTGCTCATTTTTAACTTATATCTGTGTTGAATCCAGCTGATAGCTCAGGTTTTACCTTGTGCTCGTTTGTGAATTTTCATTGTGCATTCATGTGCACTTTGTTCATTTGGTGGTTACTGGGTGGATGTTGTGCTTGCTGTTGCAGTTCCATCTGGTTCATTTTGATTTGAGTTGGTGTCATTTGCTTTTGATTCATTGATCTTTTGCGTATTTCATATGCTGTATTGGCGAGGCAGTACACGTGAGCGTGTACTGCAGCCAATCAGTATTGATGTTTTTAAGTGATATTTCAATTGTTTGAATTGTTTCGTGCGTCCAATTCGATATTTTGAAATTATATTTTAGTTTGGTTTAATTGGATCATTTTGGGATATCTGATTATCTATTGGACAATTAGATTATGCGTTTTCTAATTATCGTATCGATAACTAGATTTTGTTGTTTATGCTGTTCACTGGCTTGAGTTTTCTTTAGCACTTGTGGTTAATTGCTGTTTAAGCAATTCTGTTGTTTTCTAAATTATCTTCATTGATAATCCTTTTATTTATCTTTGCTGATGATTTGGCTTTGATGATTTGCTGTTTAACACTATTGCGTGTTATATTTATCATTATCCGACTCCTTATTAAAGGATTGGATAGGTAAGATTTATTGTGATGTCGTCTATTTGATTATTTAATTATTATTGCTTCCATGCATTAATAACTGAGTTTGAATTTGACTGACCCGCGTATTATTTTCTTTTGAATCAATACTCGGGTCAGACCGAGTTATTACAGGTTGTAGATATCTTGCTTTGGGTTGCTGCTAGAGCTATGAAGTCTCTTTATACCCTTTGGAGTAGTTGTTGTCATAGTATAGGATGATATGTATTTGTTATCCCATTTTTGGTCAAAACTGGAATATCAATGTTGTGTGCGTTTCCACCACGACCAAACCAAGAAGAAGCAGCCAGCAAGCGTGTATAAGTCTGGGATTTCACTCATGATTCAAGTATAAAAATCCATCCGGCATTAAAGGTTCAAAGAATCATTCGGTAGTACATTACATATCTCATTCGGCATAGCTCATTCGGCACTCCCAAATACAGAGGTTCATTCGGCATTCCCAACTCATAGCCGAACCAAGCCTCACCTCCAACAACTACTGGTCCAGGCCACCTCCTACCGAACCAAGCCTCACCTTCAACAACCACCGGACCGGCCCACACCGAACCAACACACACCGAACCACCATACTCCTACCACCGGACCAAAGCCCTACTGGTCCAACACCACTCCCTGCATAGCCGAACCAAGCTCCATCCACTCACCACCGGATACACCTTCACCGAACCAACGTCCCACCGGACCAACTCCACTTCCATGAACTACCGAACCAAGCCCTTGCCGAACCAAAGTTGCCAGTCCAGATTGCTTCAGCCCAGGCCCACCAGCAGCTATATACATACAAGACCTCTACCCCCAGCCTCACTCTATAAATACAGGGGCAGGGGTACAACAATGGGGGACAAGTTTGAGAGCTCAAGCAAGGAAGGAACTTTCAAACAACTTTCTTATACTTGTACTTAAAGCTTTGTACTTGTAATCTAAAGAAAAAGGAGAATAACATATAAAATGGACGTAGGCACATTCTGGCCGAACCACTATAAATTTGTGTGTCTTTTACAGTTTAGTCCCTGCTTTTTTCATATTTGCACAAGTAACCTAAAACCTTGAAAATAACATATAATCAACTAAATCGTACGACTTTGGGGTGTTTGCCCATTTTTTGCGCAAACAGTATTCATGAATATTAATTATATTAATGTACTTGTATATGTAACATCCTGTGTCGTCAGTTGTTGTTGTATCATATGTATTGTATCACGTGTATTGTAACTGACTTCAGTTATATATATATATATATATATATATATATATATATATATATATATATGAGATTTGATATTATTTGTGTTCCGCATTTAGTTTATCTGTGTTATTATATATGTTGTCCTAAACTATTATGAACCATCGTAGTTCATCTTATACTGGAATTGGGTATGTCGGTGGGAGTAAATAAAGAAGAAAAACTAAAATATATACCACTCCAATCGAGATAACCAATACTAGTGTAAGGCCTAACTACGGATGGCCGCTCCTATCCAGCCTTATTCTTCGTAATAACAGACAGTGTTTCCTTTTAATACTCTTTGTTATTGTGAGCATGGAGGTGGGGCGTCACAGTTGGTATCAGAGCAGGGGTTTATGGACATAATATAAAACATAACTTAGATGGAACACGTGTTACAACTATATGTTTTATTTGTGCCTTGATTCAAAACTAAAGTTTTGAAATTATGATGAAAATTTTAAATATCTTTATTTAAAAATAAAAGTGAAATTGTATTTTGATGATTGAGTAATTTGTGTTCTGTTTATCAGAGTGCGCAGCGAAAACAGTGAGACTGTCTTCGCTGAGTACAGCTGGTAACCCTTTTGATTTAAAAATCAAAAATATGAAAATGAAAGTAAATTCATTATGTTGTTATATAGATGTGTTTATTTTGTTCTCTTTGAAAATTTCGAATCCGATTTGAGGATCGTAGCGATTGTTGTTTGTGATTTTGTTGAGATTTTTGTTGTTTTAAATTATCTTCATTGAAGATATAATCGAGTGATTTCTTTGTTCATTTTGTAGTATGTGTACAAATATGAGTTGCACGTTACTGCATTAATTTTACGTTGAACCGGTGTTTGGTTTTAAACGTATTTTGTTGCCGTTATTTTTATAACGAGATTTTTACACCGGTGCTAAATTTTTGAAGCACAGTGTTTTGTTGACATTTTTAATGAATGAAAATTCACTGGTATTATATTTAAACACGAATTATTTTGATGTATATAAATTACTATCGCTTTGACTTCAGTAACCGCCAAATTTAAAGTGGATTTTCAAGCAGTTATCCCACAATGCTGATTTTGAGATCTATTTTTACGGTGTTTTGAGAAGTGCAATTTCCTTATCGAATTTGCTACAGATGTTGCTGTTTTAATCACGTGTTTTAAAAATCGTTTTAAAATAAAATTGTTTTCCAAAATTTCTACAGTTTGCGCTTTCAAAAGAATGAGGAAGCGATTTAAACGCTTCAGCAAAATTGAGGACTATGAACCCTCACTTTTACTGATTCGCTTAATTCCGGGCTTGTCCGTTTGAGAACGTAAAATGTTATTTATTTAAAATACACAATTTTGCACTTTAAAGGAAAGGATGAAGAGAATTGAATGATTTAGTAAAACTCATGGTATGGGACATGTGCGTTTGCTATTTCGATTAATTCCGGACTCGTTAATTGAAATATTTGCTGTTTGATGATTTTGATGATTTTGTGTGCTTTCGAGCCACTATGATGGACCTTTGGGTCATATGTTGGACCTGTGGGTCATATGATGGACCATCGGGTCAAATACCAATATTAGACCTTTGGGTAACTCTACGGACCTTCGGGTCATTTGTTGGGCGCCAAAATTAAGATGAGGTACTTGGTAGGCTTCGGCCATATGTTGTTGCACGTGCGGCGTAACTTAGACTCGCCATCTGATGGGATCGATCCACCTTTTATGTTGATTTCTAGATCATCTTAATTGATTTCTAGATATTTGTTGTTTCTAATTATCTGCAGGTAATTAGATATTTGATATTATGAGTTCTAATTATCTTTGTTGATAATTAGATATTTGCTATTATGAGTTCTAATTATCTTTGTTGATAATTAGATATTTGCTGTTATGAGTTCTAATTATCTTTGTTGATAATTAGATATTTGCTGTTATGAGTTCTAATTATCTTTGTTGATAATTAGATATTTGCTGTTATGAGTTCTAATTATCTTTGTTGGTAATTAGATATTTGTTGTTATGAGTTCTAATTATCTTTGTTGATAATTAGATATTTGTTGATTTGAGTTTTCTGCTTATCATTTTTGATAATTAGATATTTGCCGATTTGAGATTTCTGATTATCGTTTTTGATAATTAGTGTAACAACCCGCATATTTAACGATTATATATTTGAATGTTTTATTTAAATATAGCGTCGTTAGTCGGATTTTTGGGTCCAAAATGTTATTTTTAGCAAACGGCGGAATTAGGGCTCGATATCACTTCCATTGAGTCCAAAACGGCATTTGCGATCTTTTTGAGTATAAACTTTGATATGTTTGGAGTAAGTTGAATTTTTCTTTTTTTTCTAATTGGGTTTTGGGTTTGGGTTCATCCCATTTGCTAGTTTAATAACCTAACTCAGTCCCTCTCTTCCCCATTCACTCATTTTTCACTTATAAACTCAAGCTAAAACTGAAAATGGGGGAAAGGAAGAGGAATTAGAAATTCCAAACCCTAGTTCTTCTTTGCAAACTTGAATTCTTGCTCCAAAATCAAAGAGAAGCTATTGGTAAGCCTCATCTTCATCTGCTCCAACTCTTTTCCTCTTGAATTTCAGAAAGTTTCCTAAACCTAACTTAGGAAATAATTATTTTGATCTTAGATTGAAGCTTGTTGGGTTGAAGTAGAGATTGGTTGGTCTTCTCCTTGTGTTTGAGCTTCTTCTTATTTGTTTTGGGTTAAAGGTGAGATTTTTATCTCACATCTATGACTATAATTATCTTTGGTTGTTAGGTATTAATTTCTAACACTTATTCATGTGCATTTGCTTTTGGTTTGGGTTGAATTGGTGAACATTCCAATTTTTAGTGTTTTGGGTTCAAATCTTTGAAATCCTAACTTTGATGTTTTGATCATGTTTTGGTGATGCATCGAGGAGCATATAGGGTCGGGTTGCCTATTGGCATAAACCCTTAGAGCCAATGTTCGTCCGGTTGCATTTTGGAAGAGTTTGCTCTTCATTTGAATAGGCTGAAAAACAGCCCAAGCATGGTTTGTCGACTGAAATCTCTGTTCAGATGACTGGACCTGGAAACATAAAGTTTCCAAGCAAGATTCAGTCGACTGAACTCTGTTGAATATGCGCTTTGCGCTTATATGATTTTTGTTTGATGATAATAAACATATATACATTCATTTAAATGTATTTGTTAATATACTATTCTATTTTTCACAATTTAAATAAATATTTGTTGAATAAAATAAATTACACAGAATTTGAATTCAAACAGATATTTTATTCAAATAAATATTTATTACATTTTTGAATAGTACAATTTCAAGCTCTCACTATAACTATACAACTTTGATTACAATTACATCACATTTCATATTTACAGTTCACCTCACTACATATCACTCACACTCGTATTTATCTTCAACTTCCTTCCAGTTTGAATCCAGTATCTGAGCAATCTGCAAAAATATAAACTAACGCAGTAAAATTGAAAAAGAAATATTTTTGCAATTCAAAAATAAAAGATAATTTTTGAAAATAATATTTGCCTCAGTTATTTGGGTTGTTCTTCATAATTTAAATTTGAATTCATCATACACGAACAACTTGTGACATACACAGTGTATTACTGTATATGCCACAAGGCCGTGCACGCCGATATATACACTTGTTTGATTTACAGGGACAAGTGAGCACAGGTCAAACCCAAATAAAAAGCCGGGTTCAACTCACGTGCAATAACATAGAAAATCACGACACGAGCACAAGGTCAAACCCAAGTTTTTTGAAAAACTGGATTCAACACAGGGCAGGCCACAAGTCAAAACAGTGCAACAAAACTCAATGTCGAGCATGCATGAAACATGAAACAGTGGATTGAACCAGAAACATAATCAACACAGCAATGCAAAGACCAGACAACAATTTCATCAAATATGCTCAAGTCCAGATGCATCAGGTTGAAAATGCTCAAAGCCACCAGTTAAACTGGCAACAAACATGAAGTGAATAGAAGTCATGAAAAATGCACAATGCATCAAAGCACAAATACATGAGAAATGCAGTAACAACCAGACCACTGACAATCAATACAAAATGAAGCTGCATGTACAACAGGTGCAACAAGACTTCTAATGATACAAAACATACAAACAAGCACACGAACTAACGAAGACTGCATAATGATGCAAGACCAGAGAAACGCAAGTTCATATGTACAGCAAGCTACAAGTTATGCAGAATCAAAGTGAACAAATGTCAATGAAAGCACAGCCTCAAACATGAGAAGACTAATATGCAGTGTACTGTAATACAACAGTGAGCACATTCATATGTACAAATGCAAAGAACAGTGGTGATGCAGTGCAACAGCTACGACAGCTTCGAACTAACTACTGAAACAAATGAACAGTGCAAGCATGAAGTATGCACAACAAATAATGTGCATCGGTGAACAAGTATGGAAGCAGGCAAGTGCACACATTACAACAGACTCAAGGCAAATGAATAGACAAAACAATTGACCACAATCATGTTCAAACATGGCCAGAGACTATATGTCAACAGAAAGTCGATCAGTAAGGCAATGTCAAGTTCAGGTCATAATGGAGCAACTTGAGCTCAAGAATGATCAAGTGCAGACAAATGAAACAACATGCAAATGCATATACAAACTATGGTGAATGCAGATACAACATGTCAAAGAATACTACAAGGCCAACACAGTGATCATTATCACTGACTCCATTAATCAAGACACAGCAGTGATCAGATGAATCATGAAATGCAACATCAAACCAGAGAACACATTACAGTGGTCATGAATGCAGTAACAACACCGCACCAGAATGCATCAAAAGCAAACCAAGTACAAGCCATAACATGTCAATACAAGCACATGAATTCACAAATCAAAGCCGTGATTGAAATCAAAGTTGAACAGGTCAGAGACGTGGTGGAAAAAAAAAATTTGACGAAGTCAAAAATAACACCGTGATGAACAAGGCAATTTCAAAGCCGTGAGTAGCAAGTAGACCATCAAGTAACAAAAATTATACGTTTTTGAACAAGTCAAAATCATCTCAAACATCAATACAAAATCAAGCGGCCAGAGAAATCGATTGACAAATTCAAACATGTTTATACGAATGCAAATATAGGAATTCGACCTATATAAAAGCCCAATCATCATCAGCAATTTATCCATCGAGTTCAAGCAAACAAATCAGAAGAAGAAAAGAGATAAATCACATACCACTCAGATAACTCGATCGAAAATTGGGAGAACCGTGTGCTAAGCAGAGAGATCATCGATTGACGAAGCAACAACGCCAATCCATTCATTCAATCGAGAAATAGAAGTCGACATCCCCAGTTTTCACAAGCCCTAATTCAGTTGCAAAGGAACGAACGAAAGAAGGAACTGAAGCCGACATTGATAAGAGAAGATAACAGGGCCATGTTTTACTTGAGTGATAATATTTTAAGGGCCGGCCTTGTTTTATTTCTAAAGGCGTTAGTTTAATTTTTAATTAGGGTTATTGTAACTTTTATTTGTGTTTTAATTGTTGTTTTTACTTTTCAAGTCAAAGATATTTGTAAATCACCACCTAGCGTTTAGGTCGTGTCAGATTGTCTAGTTAGAATTAGTTCAGTGAGCAGGGTGTGCGAGTTTACAAAGCTGTATAGGCGGGAGCAGAGTTTGCGAGTAAGCGAAGCTCTATAGGCGGGAAGCAAAGTTTGCGAGTAAGCGAAACTCTATAGGCGGAGCAGGGTGTGCGAGTCTAGTAGAGTGTTTGTGAGCGGCAGCAAATGTTTGCGAGCAGGGTGTGCGAGTCTAGTAGAGTGTTTGTGAGCGGGAGCAAATGTCTGCGAGTCTAGTAGAGTGTTTGTAAGCGTGATACTGTTTAATTCTAATAGAAATCTGTGAATGCAGCAGTAGGCAGGGGTTTCCGAAGCTGGGTAAATTTTGTGTGTGATTTACTTTTCAGCATATTTATTTCTGCAGTTTATTTCTGTGTTTAAATCGAGAAAATTTGCTATAACCCTATTTACCCCCCCCCCCTCTAGGGTTAATCTAGATCCTACAAGTGGTATCAGAGCCCGATATATATTTTTTTCTTTAACTCTAGAGTCATGAATCCACCAGATAATATTTTTGAGGGTCATTTCAATATTATTCCTTCTATTTTCGATGGAACAGATTTTTTGAACTGGAAATTGAAAATGGAATTTTATTTAAAATCTGTTAATATTAAATGTTGGGATATTATTGAAAATGGGTGTGATTTAACAAATAAGAAAATTATCTCGATTAATGCTCTTGCTATGCATATATTATATTCTCATATTTATCGTGATAATTTTTATTTCGTCTCTCATTGTGAAAATGCACAGAAAATTTGGAAAACTCTCGACGCAATATATGATGCAAAAGTCAACAGTAATGAGATGTCCTCCACAACCAACTCAGCTAAAGAAATGTGCTTAACAGGATTTGTAAATAGCAGTTGTGATGAGGATGATGATGATGGAGCACCCGAGCTGGCATTACGAACGAAGAATTCAAAAAGGAAATTTACAGCCAAGTGGAATAAAAGCGATAGCAGTGAAAGTGAGGAAGCAGATATGTGCCTTCATGGGAATATAACCGATAGCGACGACGACGAGCCAAGCGAGGTATCAAAACTTACTCACTCTGAATTACTTATTTATTCCACAAAGTAAATGGCTGTTTTAAACGACTTAGGGAGAAGTATGCCAAACTTGAATCAGAAAATGATACTTTGTTAGAATTAAATGAGCAACTCGACAAATTAGTTAAAACCTATCAAAGTAAGATCCCTAAGTGTGATAAGTGTCCAACATTCGAAAAGGAAATTGAAAAATCAGAAATCAATATAAAATCACTTGAAAATGAAATTCTGATTTTAAAAGAGAATGAAAATAATAGGAGAGAGAATTCTATTGAAAAGTGCACACAATTGATAAATGAAAATGAATCTCTCAAAACACAAGTCCAACAATTGTCAACGACTTTAGATAAATTTTCAAAAAGTGAAAAATCGTTGAATATGTTAATAGGAAAACAAACCATCAATATTGATAGACAAGGACTTGGATATACTCATTCTGAATATGTTAGAAATGAGATTAATCAAGAAAATTCAATGTGCACAATTTGTAGAAAATTTGGACACAATCAAGATAATTGTCGGTATAGACCCAAACATGTGAAAACTATACCAATTTGGGTTCCAAAAGGCACAAATATAAAATCTTTGAAAGTCAAACAAATTTGGGTGCCAAAAGGAACATATATAAATAGTTTTGGGTCTCCAAAAACATATTTTTCATATTCTGCCACTAACAATCATGGACCTATAAAAACAAATAGGTCACATAAATCTTTTCTCGTGTAGGTGTGGTGGCAGGCTAAGGAACAACAACAGTGTTCTCTGGATTTTGGCTGTTCCAGAAACACAACGGGCGACAAAGCAAAGTTCCTTAGCCTAGTATAAAGGTGACAGAATCACAATGGACAACAACGAAAAATTATCGTAAAGGTAAAACAGGTAAATTTGTTTTGAACGATATATTAAATATCTGCACCATATTCTGAATTAAAATCAGCCAATATTGAGATGAATAAAAGATGATGATTTTGATTCTGATTTTTTTTTTCAAAATTGTTGGCCAATTATGCTTTTATGCCAAAACACTACAATCCTTGAAATACTTTATATCGATTAATTTGGATTGCTGATGGTGCTTTTATTGATTGACGATAATATTTTTGACTAAATCTATATTCACGGTTTCTTCTATTTACATGGCTTCAACTTAAAATCCTAATGAATTCTATTTAAAAAATTGTAAAAAGGATTTTAAGAAATTTTTGACTTGTTCTTATTTATGACATTGATTTGTGCTTAAATGATGGCCAATCAGATTTTCAACTTTGAACAAATCCATATGAATTTGTTCGGTCAAATGATGGTTACTCATACTACACGTAGATATATTGTTTTTGACATTTTGGTCACTGCTTATAAATTTGCACGATTTCAAAATTCATGGGAAAGCTGTTAAAAAGGACTTTAAGAAATTGTTGAAACTTCAAGAAATTGTTTTTGAAATAATTATGATGTTGATTGACTGTTGATTACTCATGAATATAACTGTTTATCTTACGGTTTCTGAAATTAACATCATGGTATTTGTTTGAGTGAGAACATGGCTTCATTTCAAATTTCATTCTGAGATAGTTTGTTGAAATTTCACAAATCTGTCTTTGACATCCAACAAGTGAATATTGAGTGAAATTTAAATTAAGATGCAGATTACACTGGTAATATAGTTGATAGAAAAATTACTAGTGGAACGTGATTAATTTTTGAAACACTCATTTGCTGCATCGTTTTTTTCAAGGAAAATATCTGCATATATTTCACTTGAAATAATTTTCAAATAGCAGAAAATTTTCTTATAAAACCCCTTCAAGAAAATCATGTTTGACCATATTTTCAGATTAGACATTCTTATTTGATTTTAAATGACAATTTTGACTAATCTGACTCCCTTTGATTATCGAAAAGATGAATAGTAATTGAAAAAGTGATGAGTGTTGATATTTATCATATATTAAAACTCGAGAAAGTATAATTAGAAAATTTCTTTAGAATTTCATAACAAGAGTTATAAAAACTTTTTGTTGCGTAAAAATTCCATGATCATTTCTATTTCTATCATCTTTCTATCGACCATCACTCACCAAAATTACACATAGTATGTAAATTTGTGGTAGTTTACAAAGGAAATCATTTGTTCTTCAATATCTTTTAATTTGTGAAGGAAATTATTTGTGCTTCAACTTATTATATTTAGCAATAAAAATAAATATCCAAAGTATTCACTCTCATTTAAAAGTTCTCACGGTTATGCATGGGTGAATTACTTGGATTTTTGATTATGTGCTTCCATGCTCATTTAAAAGTCCTCACGGTTATGCATGTATGGAACGCATATCAAAATTAATTGATTTAATAGACAAGTTGATTCTAATCCCATTTAAAAGTCCTCACGGTCATGCGTGGTTAGAAGATACTTGATTTCATTTTTTAAATTAAATTGGAATACTACTAATCTTATTTAAAAGTCCTAACGGTTATGCATGGTTAGTAGATATTCAAATTTCCTGAAATAAATATACCACAAATAGACAGAACTGTATGATTTATCCCCATCATTTCTGAAAGTGGAATATGAGCCTAACAAGGGTAATTATGATTTTTGTTTGAGTTTTATTGAAATTTGATATTTATATTCTATTGAGTTAAATGTTTGATTCATGTCTGTCACTTCATCCCTATTTTATAACACTGTTATTCTTTTGCCGATAACAAAAGGGGGAGAGAAAAGTTAAGATTTTGTCAAATAGAATCAAGCAAAGGTCAAATAATTTTCCATTTGCATATAGGATCATTTACATATTTTTATTTGTATGCATATATGTAGGGGGAGTATTGTGTAGAGAGGGAGCATTTAAATAGGGGAAGCAAATTGAACGATCAATCAAATACATTTAATACATTAAAAATCTTAAATATATGTTTGTTATCATCAAAAGGGGGAGATTGTTGAATATGCGCTTTGCGCTTATATGATTTTTGTTTGATGATAATAAACATATATACATTCATTTAAATGTATTTGTTAATATACTATTCTATTTTTCACAATTTAAATAAATATTTGTTGAATAAAATAAATTACACAGAATTTGAATTCAAACAGATATTTTATTCAAATAAATATTTATTACATTTTTGAATAGTACAATTTCAAGCTCTCACTATAACTATACAACTTTGATTACAATTACATCACATTTCATATTTACAGTTCACCTCACTACATATCACTCACACTCGTATTTATCTTCAACTTCCTTCCAGTTTGAATCCAGTATCTGAGCAATCTGCAAAAATATAAACTAACGCAGTAAAATTGAAAAAGAAATATTTTTGCAATTCAAAAATAAAAGATAATTTTTGAAAATAATATTTGCCTCAGTTATTTGGGTTGTTCGTCATAATTTGAATTTGAATTCATCATACACGAACAACTTGTGACATACACAGTGTATTACTGTATATGCCACAAGGCCGTGCACGCCGATATATACACTTGTTTGATTTACAGGGACAGGTGAGCACAGGTCAAACCCAAATAAAAAGCCGGGTTCAACTCACGTGCAATAACATTGAAAATCACGACACAAGCACAAGGTCAAACCCGAGTTTTTTGAAAAACTGGATTCAACACAGGGCAAGTCACAAGTCAAAACAGTGCAGCAAAACTCAATGTCGAGCATGCATGAAACATGAAACAGTGGATTGAACCAGAAACATGATCAACACAACAATGCAAAGACCAGACAACAATTTCATCAAATATGCTCAAGTCCAGATGCATCAGGTTGAAAATGCTCAAAGACACCAGTTAAACTGGCAACAAACATGAAGTGAATAGAAGTCATGAAAAATGCACAATGCATCAAAGCACAAATACATGAGAAATGCAGTAACAACCAGACCACTGACAATCAATACAAAATGAAGCTGCATGTACAACAGGTGCAACAAGACTTCTAATGATACAAAACATACAAACAAGCACACGAACTAACGAAGACTGCATAATGATGCAAGACCAGAGAAACGCAAGTTCATATGTACAGAAAGCTACAAGTTATGCAGAATCAAAGTGAACAAATGTCAATGAAAGCACAGCCTCAAACATGAGAAGACTAATATGCAGTGTACTGTAATACAACAGTGAGCACATTCATATGTACAAATGCAAAGAACAGTGGTGATGCAGTGCAACAGCTACGACAGCTTCGAACTAACTACTGAAACAAATGAACAGTGCAAGCATGAAGTATGCACAGCAAATAATGTGCACCGGTGAACAAGTATGGCAGCAGGCAAGTGCACACATTACAACAGACTCAAGGCAAATGAATAGACAAAGCAATTGACCACAATCATGTTCAAACATGGCCAGAGACTATATGTCAATAGAAAGTCGATCAGTAAGGCAATGTCAAGTTCAGGTCATAATGGAGCAACTTGAGCTCAAGAATGATCAAGTGCAGACAAATGAAACAACAGGCAAATGCATATACAAACTATGGTGAATGCAGATACAACATGTCAAAGAATACTACAAGGCCAACACAGTGATCATTATCACTGACTCCATTAATCAAGACACAACAGTGATCAGATGAATCATGAAATGCAACATCAAACCAGAGAACACATTACAGTGGTCATGAATGCAGTAACAACACCGCACCAGAATGCATCAAAAGCAAACCAAGTACAAGCCATAACATGTCAATACAAGCACATGAATTCACAAATCAAAGCCGTGATCGAAATCAAAGTTGAACAGGTCAGAGACGTGGTGGAAAAAAAAAATTTGACGAAGTCAAAAATAACACCGTGATGAACAAGGCAATTTCATAGCCGTGAGTAGCAAGTAGACCATCAAGTAACAAAAATTATACGTTTTTGAACAAGTCAAAATCATCTCAATCATCAATACAAAATCAAGCGGCCAGAGAAATCGATTGACAAATTCAAACATGTTTATACGAACGCAAATATAGGAATTCGACCTATATAAAAGCCCAATCATCATCGGCAATTTATCCATCGAGTTCAAGCAAACAAATCAGAAGAAGAAAAGAGATAAATCACATACCACTCAGATAACTCGATCGAAAATTGGGAGAACCGTGTGCTAAGCAGAGAGATCATCGATTGATGAAGCAACAACGCCAATCCATTCATTCAATCGAGAAATAGAAGTCGACAGCCCCAGTTTTCACAAGCCCTAATTCAGTTGCAAAGGAACGAACGAAAGAAGGAACTGAAGCCGACATTGATAAGAGAAGATAACAGGGTCGTGTTTTACTTGAGTGATAATATTTTAAGGGTCGGCCTTGTTTTATTTCTAAAGGCTTTAGTTTAATTTTTAATTAGGGTTATTGTAACTTTTATTTGTGTTTTAATTGTTGTTTTTACTTTTCAAGTCAAAGATATTTGTAAATCACCACCTAGCGTTTAGGTCGTGTCAGATTGTCTAGTTAGAATTAGTTCATTGAGCAGGGTGTGCGAGTTTACAAAGCTGTATGCGCGGGAGCAGAGTATGCGAGTAAGCGAAGCTCTATAGGAGGGAAGCAAAGTTTGCGAGTAAGCAAAACTCTATAGGCGGAGCAGGGTGTGCGAGTCTAGTAGAGTGTTTGTGAGCGGGAGCAAATGTTTGCGAACAGGGTGTGCGAGTCTAGTAGAGTGTTTGTGAGCGGGAGCAAATGTCTGCGAGTCTAGTAGAGTGTTTGTAAGCGTGATACTGTTTAATTCTAATAGAAATCTGTGAATGCAGCAGTAGGCAGGGGTTGCCGAAGCTGGGTAAATTTTGTGTGTGATTTACTTTTCAGCATATTTATTTCTGCAGTTTATTTCTGTGTTTAAATCGAGAAAATTTGCTATAACCCTATCCCCCCCTCCCTCTAGGGTTAATCTAGATCCTACAAATTCTCTATTCAGTCGACTAAACCTGGAAACAGAAAGTTTCCAGGCAGAATTAAGTCAACTGAAAATCTCTGTTCTGTCAACTGAATTTGCTGTTTAGTCAACTGAATTCTCTGTTTAGTCAACTGAATTCGCTATTTCATCCCACTTTGCCTTTTGAGATTGAATTTCTAATTTGAATCGATTCGTGATGATCCTATTTGTTGTCATCATTTATTTTGACTTTGATGATTCCTTTTAATTTTAATCCATGGGTTTTTACAAAATAATCTTTTAAATTGTGTTAAAAGCTTGCTTCTCCAATTTATAAATTCTATTTAAAATACACACACAAATTCGCACTTCGAGCGAAGTGGAAAGGAGATTAAATGGTTAACTAAAACATGGACCATGAATCCGTGCGTTTATCTTTTCGATTAATCCCTGACCTATTCGATTGATTGTTTTGACCTTTCGGTCTGGTTTACCAATGAGATGAGGTAAACTTTGTACTGCTTTGAGTGTGAAATTAACTAACGGATAGTAAACCGTTTAGTGCGAACGAGTGGTTATGGGACTCACGTTACCACTTTTTGGATTCCTTTTCGAGAGTCATGACACATTCCGCCAGTTAGTCGTGTCCAGTACCGGGCCTTCAGACCTTCACCACTACGGTTTATTGCCTTCGGGTGTGTTGCCTTCGGGTTTGCACCTTCAGGTTTGTTGCCTTCGCGTATATTGCCTTCGGGTTTGTACATTCGGGTTTGTGCCTTCGGGTTTTTTACCCTATTGTATCGCTTTCGGAGTTAGGTCTTTATGAGCCGCTCGAGTGATATTTGGGTTTGGAGTCTTCGGGCTCATGGATCCTTGTTTATACAGTACTGAGCTCGAGCAACCTCTCGTTCAAAAACTAAACTCAAATTAATGCACATAGAACTCAAACGAAAAATGCTAGAAAATTCGAGCAGCTACTCACACATGATAGGCGAAATCCCCTCGTCCTCACAATCTCGACCGCCAGAGACGACATGGCTTCGGCCATATCTCGCCATCAACCCCTCAACCACTTCCCAAAACCTCACGGCACTCGGTTGAGCCACGGCGACGCGATCGCCAAACAAACAAAACCCAAACTGTCGAACCCATAAACCCTATTATCGATCATCCCCCACAAATCTCGCATTCGAAAATTTTTCTAACATTTTTCTGGGGATCTCACATCAACACTCTAGCTTCATGTCAAAATTCATCAACAATAATTGATTGAATCATCTGTTATTCATATAAAAGTAAATACGGTTCACTAACAAACTGCTCTGTGAATAGTTAATTAAAAATTATGATTTTTTTCTTATAAATCATAGCTTTATATATTGTTTAAATATATCAATTCAAATTTACAATTCGAGTAATTCGAATTTTAGATCCTTATTTATTTATTTTTACTGTAAAATTGAATTCACAGTGATTATATGGACAACAACCTTTAAATAGTTTCGAAGCTTTGATCTTCATTTAAAAAAAAATATTTAGTTAAATTCTAAGTAAAAATATTTTAATATAAAGAGTATGATTCAATTTTTTTACTTATGTTGTCACAGTTACTGAAAATTGCAAGTTCATCAATATGCAGACCTTCCAGAAATTAGCTAAACATCGCAAAAAATATATCAACATAATAATTCTTAATGAGTCAATTACTAAAAATTAAATTTCAAAAAAAAAAAATAGTTTACTCACTAAATACTGTTGAAACAGAGAGTATTTGATGATGACAGAAGACAGCAGTTTGAAGTGTTGAATTCCTGAAAACTTTTCTTGCTTCCTGAATTTTGTTTGAGCTTGAGAATATGAAGTTAGTTTATATTTCCTCAGAATTTTCTTCTTAAGTTTTATGACCGAACTAAATATTAAAACAAGTAGAATGATGAATATACTTATATATATAACTTTGAACAAAGATGTCTTCTGGAACAAGCTTTACCTTGATATAATATTTTGCTTTATCTTTTTATGTACTAAAACCAAAGATGATATGAATATTTCGGCTGGAAGATTGTTTCAGACAGAAAGGTGTGCTAATTAAATGTTTATGTCTTTGTATTTGTATACACTAATTAGTATTGGCTTACACTACAATATGTATAAAGATATTTGCAGATTTTGTGTTTGAACTAAGATGTTTTGTCTTATTTTTGATGTGAATACTTATCTTACCTATGCATATAAAGTTTGCTTGCAGATTTTTCATTTTGACTTCATTGCTTGAATAACCCTATATGTCATGTATTCTATATGTTTGTATTTACATAGTTAACATTTTTATTTATAACTTATATTCATATCAAAGTTTTGTACTTATGTCTGTAACCATATTTTTATGTTATACTTATGTTAAATATTTATAAGCTTTATTTTATTTTAATTATAAAAATTGTTGTTTAGAATCACTTCTTAGTCTTATTTTTATTTAAAGTTAAACCTTTCCAATATTTGATTTGTAACTTATATTTGCATTAATGTATTTTATATTTATATGTAATATGAATAGAATTGTGCTGTTGTAAATATTACTATTATTAACTACATTTATATTTTTGATATTAAATGTCATTAATATATAACCTTTAATTTAATTGCATAAAACAGATTTTATTCTAAATATTGTTAAAAGAGTCTATTTTACATTTTGAAATTATAATTTCCTTTATAACACATATACAACTAATAATATCCACATCTTATTTATTTATAAATGAAAATCTTGTATTTTATTTAAATTTTATTAAAAACTTATTATAATAATATGGTCAAAATTCCGGGATGTCACATTCCTCCCCCCTAAAAGAATTTCGTCCCCGAAATTTAAACAACAGTTAATTCAAAAGCTTAATATTAACAATCTAAACATACATATCATCCATACAAAAACAACAATCAAACAATCTATTCTAACAACCATCTCTAGCTATCCGGACATAAATTTGGTGTAACGACCCGTAAATTTTCGATAATTAAAATAGCTAATTTAATAAGATTTCGTGATTTAATGTTAGAAAAAAAATTGTAATTCGTTTGGAATAATAATAACTGGAATGAATTGCGACAATAGCTATCCAAGTAATTATTTATGGATTGAATGGAGTTCCAATCTAATTGAATTAACTCAAA
This sequence comes from Allium cepa, assembly GCA_030765085.1. Taxonomy (NCBI): domain Eukaryota; kingdom Viridiplantae; phylum Streptophyta; class Magnoliopsida; order Asparagales; family Amaryllidaceae; genus Allium; species Allium cepa. The sequence goes on from CM060946.1 coordinate 199,043,070, forward strand.
TGTTATAACTTGGTTATAAGGGAATATATGGAAAAACAAATGTAAATAAGTGAATAAGAATTGTGAATTATTTAGGTAGAAATACAAATTTAATAGATTGGTTTCGAAGATATGAATAGTAATAAGTATTGGAAAATAAATGCTACTTAGTGAATTCCTTTGAAATCAATAGTTGGATAGGATAATAAATGTTGAATTCATTGGGTATAATAGAGTAATTGATTGATAAGTGAAATCTATTTAAAATCAAATAATTGAATATTGAACAGGTAAATTGTTTAAAGTAAATATTTAAAAATTATTGAATGATTGAATAACTGTAAAATGGAAATAGTGTTCTAAGATGTGAATTGGTTTTAAAGGTTGAATCTTATAAGCTCAATTTCAAATATTTCAAAGGATAATGAATTATTGGATAATCAAAATTGTTTAAATTTAATATTTGGAATTTATTGAATAATTGAATAACGGGTTTAATATGATTAAAAATGATTTGTAAAATTTTATTTTATCATATTAAAGTTAGAATGATGTTGTAGAACTTTTAAAATCGAATTAAAAGTAAATTTGTGAAAATTGAATATTTTAATATTTAATTGACGAGTTAAAATAGACATTTTTCAAACAGTCTCGGATTTGGACGAAACCAGTTTCATCGGATCCGTAACGTGATATTATTGTAATATTTCAAATTTCAAGTCAATCGGATTTATCGTTTGTTCGGGGCGAGCCAAAACGCATAGTAATTTGTTTAATCGATTTAATTTAAATTTGATCGTTTATTTCCGTAACTCGCACATACGATCGAATTAGCCTCCGAAACCTATTCCATTGTGTTCGGAACGTGGGGTAAACCTTAGAAACGCCAGCCGGCACGCTTCGTTCTGAGTTCGGAAAATTGAGTGAATAGTGATTTTCGGTAGATTTTCTATAAAAGGACTTCACTGTCTTCATTTGCAAACCCTCCCACTTCTAAAGCTTCAGCCGGCCCTAATTTTCAATGGCCACAAAACTTCGAAACTTTTTCCCTCAATCTCTTCCAATCCGTGAATAATTAGAGAAAACTTCCAACACGAAAGTCGAAGAGCTCGATGAGAGCTTCAAATCCATACGGAGATGATGGGTTTTGGAGCAACGAAGTGGAAGAAAATTCCCCACGTTTGTGCTCGTTTTTGCACAGTTTTCGAGGCCATAGGGGAGGCCGAGTGGAGCCGGTTCTCTGGTGAAGGTGGAGTTCGACGTGGGCTACTAGGTGGGAGTCTTTGATCGTCTTCAAGCTAATCGAGTCGCGTGCGATAATTGATGGAAGGAGGCGGCTTTGGGTTTCATAACTCACGGCTTTGAACGTGAATGGGAAGAAGATGATAGCGGCCCAGATCTGGAGAAACAAGAATGAACGGCCGTGATCTGATGTAGGGTTTGAGATTAAAAATAAAAGCTGAAATTGTTTTACTTAAATTCGTGTAATCTTTAAAATAGCATAACTTTTTCGTACGAGGTCTGTTTTGGACGAAACAAGTTACGTTGGAATCGTATTGACGAGCACTACGCAATGGAACTGGATTGGAGTCATTTGAAGCTGGTGAAAATTTCACGTAAAATTAAACGCTCGTTTAATTTTATTCGAAATAAAACGCTGGAACTACATTGAAATCAAGGTGAGTGTTTTATAATGCTCACAACGTACTGAATATCTTTATGCTACTTAAATTTGACATTATGAAGTGTTATAAATTTATTTGTCGTTGTTTGATAAAATTTAATTGTCATATAGATTGTCATTTGAATTAACCGTTAAAATTTAAATTGACAGTCAAATCGAAATTGAAATTGAACTGCGATTAAATTACCTGACATTGATAACTATGAAATTGCCATGAATTGTATTGTCTATTGGATCATGTATTTCGACGGATGCTATTGGTTGATATTTAAATGTTTGGATGTTTATTTGCTTATATATATCCTGTTAGGCATACATATGAAACTGTGATTTGATTTAAGTGATATATATTCATCCCTGACATTTAATTGAAATAAATAATTACTTGGCCATAGGATAGAAAATTATATACGGACACCGAATTGGCTAAATTAATAATTTTAAAATCGTCGATTTGAAATTTATTTGAATGTTTTGATTTAAAAGTTATAAATAGAAATCAATTTATAGAAATCGAATTTAGCGAAAAAAATTGAGTTTGGAATGTTGAAATAAATTTTGGGTTAAAAGAAATTGTTAAATAATTTAAGTTGAGACTTTGAAATTTAAAATTGGGATATGATTGAACTTCGGAAATTTATCTGTTTTAAAGATTTAACATTATCTCGAGCTTCTAGTATTACTAAGTAAAAGCGATATAAAAATGATATTTTGAAATTGAGCTTGAAATTGAATCATATTTGTAACTGGGACTTAAATTTGAATATTGAAGGTTAATTTTGTTAAGTGTTATAAATTGATATTTTGAAAAATCAAGCTCCAAATCGATATAAATTGAAATTGAATTAATTGAAGGTGAATGTAGAATTGAATTAATTTGAAGTCAAAGTTGACATTAATTTGAATTGAAATCGAAATCGAATCGGTAGAAGGAAAATTGAAATTGTTTTGAATTGGGAAGTTATAACTGAAATGGTTGGTTTTGAAGCTGTTTTATTTTGTTTTCCAAATTACTCAGTTATATAAACCATTTTTGAATACTTAAACTATTTTAATCTATTTTAAATCTACATAACCCAATTTAAATTATTTTAAAATAATTTATCTATTTGAAATCCATTTAACGATTTTAAGTATTTTTAAATATTTTAACTATTTAAACTACTTTTAAACTACTTAAAACTATTTTCTAAAATTTCAAGTTGGTCAATAAGGTGAAATGTTTATGTGTAAATCTTGAATGTAATTACGAATTTGGTTAAATGAAGTTGCAACCTAAATTGAAATTCGAAATGATTTGGAAATCGAAATGAGATATTGAGGCGAAAAATGTTTTTGAAACGGAACCTTACATTTTAAATAGATATGACGATATTTGAAATGGATTTGATTTTTGAAGCGAATATGATATTTTGATATCAATTATGAATCGATTTGAAATGTAAAAGAGCCATCGGTGTAATAATACGTAGTTATTAAAGAGACCGGGATCGGATATGGACATACTCTCCGTCGATACCGAAAACCACTTTAATAACTATTATACGCGAAGTGTTGATCCAGAATGAAGTGGATGGTTTGGTGAACGCGTTGACTGAAGAAAGAGAACGATATTGGATGACCTCCGACATGACTAAAACAGGAGCCGCGCCAGGCCATTGAGGTTCGCCATCTCTAGCGGACACACTTCTTCGATACCATATCTATTACATTTGTGATTCGATTTGGGTGCACCCCTTGATTTGGGAGTGTTGTTTCGCGGTGTTGGGGTAGCTGCTGGCTATGCTCAACATCAGTCCGGGTCACGCAACTACTAGTATCCTAGTTGGTATCGCCTCATGTACCTTGTCATACTGATTATCCTATTCGCGACCACTACGTTATGTTTTGTGTTATACCTATGGGGTACCCTCTGATAACCACCAGTTTACGGTAGGGCTTACGGTGCTGTATAGACTATGGCATTATAAAAATGTGTTAAGGGGGATTATGTAACGCATTAACGCTATTTTGATACTTTATATTACTGATAGGCATTATCTACTTAGCGTACATTACTACATAGTAGATAGTTTAACGGATCCTTAAGAGATGGAAAATCCCGTAACATCTCTTGAGTTATTGCACGCACATTGACACTGGATATGAGATGTCAAACCCCGTAAACATCTCTGACGCCGTTACACTTATATTTATTTACGATTGATTTAACTTTCATAAGGATATTTTAGTCCTGACTCGAGTGTTTTGTCTTTTCATTACGCTTGGGTCAGTCCTGAGTTTTTCAGATTTTTGAAGATCTATTCTGGAGGATGAAGACGAAGATTTGGTATACTATTACTATTATTACCCTTGCATCATGCTATCTGCTGCATTATTTTAATTGCTCTGTTGTATATGTATAACTCTGATAAATGTTGTATAAACAATTGTCAAAGTATAGTAAACAGCTTCATGAACTGTTTATTTAACTATTATATTTTATCGTTCCGCTGCAAGATTCTATGTTGTTTCCTTTCTTTTATTTCTCTTTTCTCTTCTTTTCTTAATTACCCCAATAACCATCTGCCCTTTTGAATGGTTTGGAACCAGCATGTGTATTTGATCGTCGGTTTAAACTGTCCAAAAAGGCGGGTCGTTACAGTTGGTATCAGAGCTTTGGTTTAGCGATAACCTTAGCTTTGTGGGGTCTGACTCTTTATAAATAGGGTAGTAATACCCTACGATGAGTCGCTGAGTGTATACATATGAGAGAGCGTATTTGTTAGTGATATAAAATGTTTTATATTGTGTCGGTTGATTTGTTGAGTGGCTTATGGATTCTGGTCAATACGAGTAATTAACGTCGTTGATAGGGATCTCCAAACACTTAAACAGAACAATTCGACAAAGTATTGGTTCGAAATTGGGTAAATGAAATAATTTTTGCCCTAATTATATTTTGTATATAAAGCATTTATTTTCAGAAATTATTGTGACTTATCTAGCTTACCTGGTAGTTAGGAATGATAATATTGGTGGTTATCATTAATTGGGTATTGTAATTTAATAAATAAGGTTTATTACAAAATAAACAATGATAAAACAACTTGTGGAATACTTCAAGAAAGTAAAATCCTATAAGAATATTTTATAAAGGTGACTTATGAATTAAAATAGATTTAAATTGGAAAATATTGAATTTAAGACCTGGAGATTTTGGAAAATGGTTCTCAAAGTTTTGAAGAAATATATAGTAATATTAGTTGGAAATTGTTTATTGAAATATTTTGAAAGGATTTTTAAAGGAAGGAATGAATTCAGTACTCCTCTCTTATGTCGCTGGAAAATAATTTCGGTGATGACTGCGCAGCATCATCGACGTTCATTTTCGAGTCTCAAAGTGGAGGAGACTTCTAAGAAGCTTTGCTTTTCTTCGAAATTATTTTGGGTAAATGGGTTTTGGTTTAAACTCCAAAGGTATGATTTGATATATTAAAGATATAAGTGTATATGTTTATTTTAAACGATTTGAAAAGAACAGGGCATTTAAATTTCTAAGTTATGTTAATTAGTAATTTTCAAATTATTTGAATGAAATGTGAATAACCAGAATTTATAAAATAAGTGGATTAAGATATCTAAGCTTATGTTTTGGGAAAATTTTAGAGTTGTAGTGTACCTTTAAAGTTGAAAGGTAAAGAGGATTTTAACAAATTAAATTTGTGAACATTCTAATTAAGTAAAATGAAATTCTATAAATTTGTATAATACCAAAATTACATTCTGATAACATATAACAAGACTTACCAAAGGTTAAAAGTTAAAATGATGTTTTGGATATGTAGTGAGATATTGTATAGATAAACAGAACTTGAAAGTAATTGAAATATACAAGTAAGGAAAACTCAAAGGGAATTAAATGTATATAAATAAAAAATTTGGTTGTGATAAAAATGTTATATACTTAAATATAACATGAAATGATGAATGGATAAATGGAACAAGTAAGTGAACTTAAGAAAGAAGATAAATGAATCGTATTATATCTTGTAAATTGGTTATAGAAAATAAATATAAATTGCAAAGGGAATGTAACCTTTAAGATAATTGTAAACTAAGAAAAGTCATTTATGAGAGGTTAGACTTTTATGGAATGACTATAAACTAGAGTGATGATTAATAAAATGTTCCACAAATAAATTTGTATTAACTGAAACTATGAATATGAAGTAAATGTAAACAAAAGAATTTGTTATAGCTAAGAATCAATTGGGAAAAGAAATTGACTTTAATTAAATTATATAGAATGTTTAAAATGAACTTGAGTAAGCAAATTCTTTGATATGATGTTTAAGAAAAGATAATGTTAAAGAATATGCTTTGTAAAGAAATGAATATACTAATTGAATAATGGATTGTGGGTAAATAAGTGGAAAAAAAATAGAAGTCAATAAAATAATTTAGTATAGATAAATTGGATAGAAATCCATTGGAAGGTAATACGTGAGATTGTATGTATATTATTTTATTCGCATAACGATTTGATCCAAATTCGAGCACAAAATTTCGAGATGATTTATATCGATCCAAGTTAGGATTTTTCACTCGATTTTCGACGGCGAACCCTAGATATGGATTTTTAATTTGATTCTGGAATTCTCTATCATAGTATATGGCTATGCAAGGAGAGTAACAGTTTCCAATCAAGGAACCAAATCTGAGTCCGCACTAGAGAGTCGTGTGAACGATACTAGTTTGGAAGTGAAATTGTGTGATCGAATAAGCGATTAGATTGATATTGCTCACGGATGATATATGTACGGCTTACGGACTTAATTAAAGTTAATATTGGAAATTTATGATGCCAAATATAAAATGATTCTTTTAAAATTATATGATTTGGTCGTTATATGATTGTTAGTTGATTGTATATAATTCATTAAGTGTTAATGAAATTGAAAGCTATAAATCATTGAAATCAAATTGGAAGTTAAATGAATTTAAATAGAATTTAATTTGATTCAAATTGGAAGTGAACTAATGTAAATATAAATTAGTGAATGTTAACTAATTGAATTGAGAATGAATGTTAGTAAAATCCAACGTTAATGAATCAACTGTGATTAAAATTGAAACCCAAGTCAATAAATATTAATGAGAAGTGAATTTATATTGATTGGTTATGGATTTGTTGGATGATAGTTGGATGATAATTGATTTGGTGGATGCATTTGTTGTTTTGTTGCATTTGCTATGTTGGCACATGTAGTTGTTATGTTGCTATATTGTGTATAATGGTATTATTTTCATATATGCATGTTTCTCATGGTTTGTTGAGTGTTTAGTAGGTGCGGATTGCGCTTGCTTCGCGTTTGGAGCTCGCTTTCGCGCTATATTAGCCGTATATGCTCGCTAATAATATATAAGGTACATATCTCGGATTACATACCGTACTTTTACACTTTTTTCCCTTCGGGATGCCTCATCACTTGATGAGATGTATATTTGTGAAATATATACTGTCATTTTTTTTCCGATCGAGTCGCGCAAAGGAGACTCTGCCGAAATTTTTCGTAAATCCGGGTGTTAGAAAATATTTTCAAGTTTTAAAATTTTATAACTTGTTTTGATAACTAACTCGTAAACTTCATAGACTAATCGGAGTAGCGTAGTGGAAGCGTAGTTATGACTTTATAAATGGAATTTCGTTGTTTTATAAGTTGGTAACTTTGAATAAAATATATCTAATGTTGAATTCTACACTTAGTTCCTTTTCCCTTCTTTTTCCTTTTCGGGGATGAAAAGTTTTGAGTGGGCGAGAGTGTAACGACCCGTAAATTTTCGATAATTAAAATAGCTAATTTAATAAGATTTCGTGATTTAATGTTAGAAAAAAAATTGTAATTTGTTTGGAATAATAATAACTGGAATGAATTGCGACTATAGCTATCCAAGTAATTATTTATGGATTGAATGGAGTTCCAATCTAATTGAATTAACTCAAATGTTATAACTTGGTTATAAGGGAATATATGGAAAAACAAATGTAAATAAGTGAATAAGAATTGTGAATTATTTAGGTAGAAATACAAATTTAATAGATTGGTTTCAAAGATTTGAATAGTAATAAGTATTGGAAAATAAATGCTACTTAGTGAATTCCTTTGAAATCAATAGTTGGATAGGATAATAAATGTTGAATTCATTGGGTATAATAGAGTAATTGATTGATAAGTGAAATCTATTTAAAATCAAATAATTGAATATTGAACAGGTATTTTGTTTAAAGTAAATATTTAAAACTTATTGAATAATTGAATAACTATAAAATGGAAATAGTGTTCTAAGATGTGAATTGGTTTTAAAGGTTGAATCTTATAAGCTCAATTTCAAATATTTCAAAGGATAATGAATTATTGGCTAATCAAAATAGTTTAAATTTAATATTTGTAATTTATTGAATAATTGAATAACGAGTTTAATATGATTAAAAATGATTTTTAAAATTTTATTTTATCATATTAAAGTTAGAATGATGTTGTAGAACTTTTAAAATCGAATTAAAAGTAAATTTGTGAAAATTAAATATTTTAATATTTAATTAACGAGTTAAAATAGCCATTTTTCAAACAGTCTCGGATTTCGACGAAACTAGTTTCATCGGATCCGTAACGTGATATTATTGTAATATTTCAAATTTCAAGTCAATCGGATTTATCGTTTGTTCGGGACGAGCCAAACCGCATAGAAATTTGTTTAATCGGTTTAATTTAAATTTGATCGTTTATTTCTGTAACTCGCACATACGATCGAATTAGCCTCCGAAACCTATTCCATTGTGTTCAGAACGCGGGGTAAACCCTAGAAACGCCAGCTGGCACGCTTCGTTCGGAGTTCGGAAAATTGAGTGAATAGTGATTTTCGGTAGACTTTCTATAAAAGGACTTCACTCTCTTCATTTGCAAACCCTCCCCCTTCTAAAGCTTCAGCCGGCCCTAATTTTCAATGGCCACAAAAATTCGAAACTTTTTCCCTTAATCTCTTCCAATCCGTGAATAATTAGAGAAAACTTCCAACACGAAAGTCGAAGAGCTCGATGAGAGCTTCAAATCCATACGGAGATGATGGGTTTTGGAGCAACGAAGTGGAAGAAAATGCCCCGCATTTGTGCTCTTTTTTGCACAATTTTCGAGGCCATAGGGGAGGCCGAGTGGAGCCGGTTCTCTGGTGAAGGTGGAGTTCGACGTGGGCTACTAGGTGGGAGTCTTTGATCGTCTTCAAGCTAATTGAGTCGCGTGCGATAATTGATGGAAGGAGGCGGCTTTGGGTTTCATAACTCACAGCTTTGAACATGAATAGGAAGAAGATGATAGCGGCCCAGATCTGGAGAAACAAGAATGAACGGTTGTGATCTGATGTAGGGTTTGAGATTAAAAATAAAAGCTGAAATTGTTTTATTTAAATTTGTGTAATCTTTAAAATAGCATAACTTTTTCGTACGAGGTCCGTTTTGGACGAAACAAGTTACGTTGGAATCGTATTGACGAGCACTATGCAATGGAACTGGATTGGAGTCGTTTGAAATCAAGGTGAGTGTTTTATAATGCTCACAACGTACTGAATATCTTTATGCTAGTTAAATTTGACATTATGAAGTGTTATGAATTTTATTTGTCATTGTTTGATAAAATTTAATTGTCATATGATTGTCATTTGAATTAACCGTTAAAATTTAAATTGACAGTCAAATCGAAATTGAAATTGAACTGAGATTAAATTACCTGACATTGATAACTATGAAATTGCCACGAATTGTATTGTCTATTGGATGATGTATTTCGATGGATGCTATTGGTTGATATTTAAATGTTTGGATGTTTATTTGCTTATATATATCCTGTTAGGCATACATATGAAATTGTGATTTGATTTAAGTGATATATATTCATCCCTGACATTTAATTGAAATAAAAAATTACTTGGCCATAGGATAGAAAATTATATACGGACACCGAATTGGCTAAATTAATAATTTTAAAATCATCGATTTGAAATTTATTTGAATGTTTTGATTTAAAAGTTCTAAATAGAAATCAATTTATAGAAATCGAATTTATCAGAAAATATTGAGTTTGGAATGTTGAAATAAATTTTGGGTTAAAAGAAATTGTTAAATAATTTAAGTTGAGACTTTGAAATTTAAAATTGGGATATGATTGAACTTCGGAAATTTATCTGTTTTAAAGATTTAACATTATCTCGAGCTTTTATTATTACTAAGTAAAAGCGATATAAAAATGATATTTTGAAATTGAGCTTGAAATTGAATCATATTTGTAACTGGGACTTAAATTTGAATATCGAAGGTTAATTTTGTTCAGTGTTATAAATTGATATTTTGAAAAATCAAGCTCCAAATCGTTATAAATTGAAATTGAATTAATTGAAGGTGAATGTAGAATTGAATTAATTTGAAGTCAAAGTTGACATTGATTTGAATTGAAATCGAAATTGAATCGATAGAAGGGAAATTGAAATTGTTTTGAAGTGGGAAGTTATAATTGAAATGGTTGGTTTTGAAGCTGTTTTGTTTTGTTTTCCAAATTACTCAGTTATATAAACCATTTTTGAATACTTAAACTATTTTAATCTATTTTAAATCTACTTAATCCAATTTAAATTATTTTAAACTAATTTATCTATTTGAAATCCATTTAAAGATTTTAAGTATTTTTAACTATTTCAACTATTTAAACTACTTTTAAACTACTTAAAACTATTTTCTAAAATTTCAAGTTGGTCAATAAGGTAAAATGTTTATGTTTAAATCTTGAATGTAATTACGAATTGGGTTAAATGAAGTTTCAACCTAAATTGAAATTCGAAATGATTTGGAAATCGAAATGAGATATTGAGGCAAAAAATGTTTTTGAAACGGAACCTTACATTTTAAATAGATATGTTGATATTTGAAATGGATTTGATTTTTGAAGCGAATATGATATTTTGATATCAATTATGAATCGATTTGAAATGTAAAAGTGCCATCGGTGTAATAATACGTAGTTATTAAAGAGACCGGGATCGGATATGGACATACTCTCTGTCGATGCCGATAACCACTTTAATAACTATTATACGCGAAGTGTTGATCCAGAATGAAGTGGATGGTTTGGTGAATGCGTTGACTGAAGAAAGAGAACGATATTGGATGACTCCTGACATGACTAAAATAGGAGCCGCGCCGGGCCATTGAGGTTCGCCATCTCTGGCAGACACACTTCTTCGATACCATATCTATTACATTTGTGATTCGATTTGGGTGCACCCCTTGATTTGGGAGTGTTGTTTCGCGGTGTTAGGGTAGCTGTTGGCTATGCTCAACATCAGTCCGGATCACGCAACTACTAGTATCCTAGTTGGTATCGCCTCATGTACCTTGTCATACTGATTATCCTATTCGTGACCACTACGTTATGTTTTGTGTTATACCTATGGGGTACCCTTTGATAACCACCAGTTTACAGTGGGGCTTACGGTGCTGTATAGACTATGACATTATAAAAATGTGTTAAGGGGGATTATGGTAGCGCCTTAACGCTATTTTGATACTTTATATTACTGATAGGCATTATCTACTTAGCATACATTACTACATAGTAGATAGTTTAACGGATCCTTAAGAGATGGAAAATCCCGTAACATCTCTTGAGTTATTGCACGCATATTGACGCTGGATATGCGATTTCAAACCCCGTAAACATCTCTGACGCCGTTACACTCATATTTATTTACGATTGATTTAACTTTCATAAGGATATTTTAGTCCTGACTCGAGTGTTTTGTCTTTTCATTACGCTCGGGTCAGTCTTGAGTTTTTCAGATTTTTGAAGATCTATTCTGGAGGATGAAGACGAAGATTTGGTATACTATTACTATTATTACCCTTGCATCATGCTATCTGCTGCATTATTTTAATTGTTCTGTTGTATATGTATAACTCTGATAAATGTTGTATAAATAATTGTCAAAGTATAGTAAACAGCTTCATGAACTGTTTATTTGACTATTATATTTTACCGTTCCTCTGCAAGATTTTGTGTTGTTTCCTTTCTTTTATTTCTCTTTTCTCTTCTTTTCTTAATTACCCCAATAACCATCTGCCCTTTTGAATGGTTTGGAACCGGCATGTGTATTTGATCGTCGGTTTAAACTATCCAAAAAGGCGGGTCGTTACATTTGGATAAGCTTTTCTAAAACTATCAAGAGTTTCCCAGGTACAATCTCTGGGATCCTCACTCCATTGCACTTTGACGAGTTTCACCACTTTGTTCCTGAGTTGCTTTTCGCCTTGATCTACAATCTGAACAGGATTTCTAACCACAGTCAGGTTGGGTTCAACTTCTAAATCTTCCTGAACAACTGGTTCTACCACCAATGATGGGTCATGAACAAATTTCCTTAAATGAGACACATGGAATACATTGTGAATCCCATACATTCGTTCTGGCAATTCAATCCTGTAGGCTACAGTTCCAATTCTTTCCAGCACTCGGAATGGACCAGTATATTTCGGAGCAAGTTTTCCTGTTTTTCCAAATCTTATAGCACCTTTGATCGGGGAAACCTTGATAAAAACTAAATCTCCGATCTCAAATTCCAATGGTCTTCGTCTCTTATCTGCATATTTCTTCTGACGATCTTGAGCAGCTTTCATTCTTTTCTTGATAAGCTCAACCTCGCAGAAGCTTCTCGAATTAGATCGGGTCCGAGTACAAGTCGATCATTCGATTCAATCCAACAGGATGGGGATCTACATGGTCTTCCTTATAGAGCTTCATAAGGAGCCATCTTAATACTCGCTTGGTAACTGTTATTATAAGAAAATTCCACTAAATGAAGATGGTCTTCCCATGATCCACCAAAATCCAATACACAAGCTCGCAGCATATCTTCCAGAATTCGATTAAGCCTTTCCGTTTGTCCGTCCGTCTGAGGATGATAGGCCGTACTTAATCTCAAACTTGTTCCCATTGCTGATTGCAGAGCTTCCCTGAATTTACTAGTGAAAATAGGATCACGGTCACTTACTATGCTGACAGGAACACCATGCAATCTGACTATCTCCTTCAAGAAAATTTCTGCCAGGGAAACTGCAGTACGATTTGCCTTGATCGGAATAAAATGGGCACTCTTCGTTATATGATCCACAATAACCCATATTCCTTCATTGCCTTTCCTAGTTTTAGGCAAACCGTCGATGAAGTCCATCAAGATCATCTCCCACTTCCAATCTGGAATTTTCAAAGGTTGCAATAGTCCGGCAAACTTCTGTTGATCTCCCTTCACTTGCTGGCAGATGGCACAACTATTTACAAAAGCAGCTATATCCTTCTTCATGCTCGGCCACTAGAAAACTCTCCTTATATCTTTATACATCTTCGAGATTCCCGGGTGAATATTCAATTTGGAGCGATGACACTCAGCTAAGACTTCTTGCCTCGGTCCATCAATATTAGGCACACACAAACGACCATTAATCCTTAAAGCACCTAGATCGTCCATCTTGAAATCCGAATATCGCCCGTCTTTAGTTCCAAGAATTATTTCCTCAAAAGATTTATCCTCCATTTGCTTACTAACAATTCTTTCTTGGAGAGATGGAACGACTTCCAAAATAGATAAGACCGCATTTCTACTAAGAGCATCAACCACGACATTCGCTTTCCCCGGGGTATACAAAATATCCAGATCATAAGATGCCAAAAATTTGACCCATCTTTGCTGTCTCAAATTAAGATCTTTTTGAGAGAAAATATATTTCAACGGTTTGTGATCCATGAACAACTCAAACATTTCTCACAAAAGATAATGTCTCCATATCTTTAAAGCAAAAACAATAGCTAACAGTTCTAAATCATGCGTAGCATAGTTCTTCTCATGTGACTTCAATTGTCGACTAGCATACGCAATTACTCTGCCATTCTACATCGGAACTGCTCCCAGTCCAACTAAACATGCATCCGTATATACTTCAAATTTGCTCTTCCCATCTGGAATAGCAAGTACTGGTGCACTGGTTAGCCTTGTCTTCAATTCCTGAAAAGCTTCTTCACACTAAGGTGTCCATTTGAATTTGGTTCCTTTCCTAGTCAGCTTAGTCAGATGCGAAGAAATTTTGGAATAATCCTTGATAAATTTTCTGTAGTAGCCGGCCAAACCCAGAAAACTGCGAACCTCAGTCGGTGTCTCCGGCTGCTTCCATTCCAAAATAGTTTCAACCCTCGCTGGATCTACAAAAATACCTTTTCTAGAAACAATGTGCCCTAAAAATTTGACTTCCGATTTCCAGAAATGGCACTTTGAAAATTTTGCCTTCAACACATGCTTCCTCAGAGTCTCTAATACAATTCTCAAATGCTGTCTGTGCTCCTCTTTAGATTTGGAGTAGACCAAGATATCGTCAATGAATACCAGCACGAACGTATTCAACACATCCCGAAAGACTCGGTTCATGAGGTCAACAAAATAGGCAGGAGCGTTGGTTAATCTGAAAGGCATAACCAACCACTCATAAAAACAATTCGGTCCCCTAAATGCTGTTAAGGGAATACTATCTTCAGCTACTCTCAATTGATGGAATCCTGAAGCTAGATCCAGTTGAGAAAAGATAGAAGCTCCATGCAACTGGTCAAAAAGATCATCGATGCGAGGAAAAGGATATTTATTTCGAATGGTCACTTTGTTCAATTCTCTATAATCAACACAGAACCTTAGCGAACCATTCGATTTGGTGACAAACACCGCAGCAGAGCCCCAACAACAAAAACTAGGTCTAATCAAACCCTTCTCCAAAAGATCCTGTGTCTGCTTAATCAACTCTTCTCTAGGAGGCATTCTCCTACTGGGCTGAATCACCAGCACTGCTCCTGGAATCAAATCAATACGAAACTCAATCTCTCGATGTGGAGGTAGACACTTAACTTCTTCAAATACATCAGGAAAATCTTGAACCACATCGATTTCCTCAACTTTCTCTTGAGAAGTCTCAACTCCTTGCAATAGACTACTCAAGTGAAATCCAGAACTATCACACGACACTTTGGCAATCCTACCCAAATCAGTCTCCAATGAAACTATCCTCTTATCACAATTCAAGATTGCTTTATACTTATCGAGCAATCCATTCCCAAAATAAGATCAAATCCCTTAAAATTTAACACAAACGGGTCACAAGAAAAGTTGTGGGACAAATAAGAAATCTTCAAGTCCTTACAGATTGTATCCAATTTGGTTGCTCCACCTATAGGATTAGATACAATAATGGGATGATCCACGGTACTGGGGTTGCGAGAAAACTTTTCTACTGATTCCAGAGATATGAAACTCAAAGAAGCACCCGAATCAAATAAAACTTTAATATATTTGCCATCTAAGAGTATGGTACCTTCCAAAACCCCTTTACCTTGAGAAGAAGAAGATGGACCTGCTTCCAGAGCAAAAACTTTATTCTGTAGTGTCCTCTTGTAACAACCCGCATATTTATCGAGTTTACATTTAAATATTTTTATTTAAATATTAAATCGTTAATCGGATTTTGGTCCGAAAAACTACTTTTTGCAAACGGTCAAATTAGGACTCGAGACCACTTCCATTGAGTTCGAAATGTCGTTTACAACTTTTTAAGTATAAACATCGATAGGTTTGGAGTTAGTGAAATTTCACTAACTTTTCCCGCTTTGGACTTTGGGTTAGTTTAGCCTATTAAGCCCAAGTTCCAACCCTCTTCTCCTCACTCTTCATAAATTTCCTAACTAACTCAAGCTTTAGCATTAATAGTGAAGAGAATGGGAAATTAAAACTCCAAGCTCAAATTCAATTGCAACTCCATCATTCAACTCCAAATTCAAATAGAAGATATTGGATTCAAGCTTTGGATTGCTTCTCCTTGCTTTCAAGCTTCATCTTCATAAATTTTAGTGCAAAGGTGAGATTTTTATCTCACAATTCTAGTCTATAACTATATTGGACTGTTGGGAATGATTCCCTATCACTTTAGCATGCATATTTGCTTTTGGTTTGGATTGGATTGGCGAAAAACTCCGATTTTTGGTGTTTGGGAGAAATTTCTGCATTTAGGTCGTTCTGGCCGTTTTTAGCTCGCTCGGAGTTAGGTCGTGTGGACCTTAGGTCGTAGGTCGCGTACGAGTTAACCCCTAGGTCGTTCTGGCCATTTTTGCTCACTCGCAGTTAGGGCGCTCACGACCTAGGACTTAGGTCGCTTGAAGTTAGGTCGTAGGTCGGCAGGTCTTCAGCTCGCACGCGTTGAAAAGGCACGTCTGGAGTTAGGTCGTTCGCGAGTTAACGTTAGGTCGTTTGCGAGTTAGCGCCCTAGGTCACTCGCGTATAGCTCGTTCGGAGTTAGGTCGTTAGGCCTTAGCTCGTATGGCCTATGCAATTTGGTTAGGTCGTCCAACCTCAACACCTTAGGTCGTAAGACCTTAGGTCGTACCCCTTAGGTCGTTAGACCTTAAGCCTTCACTATTGGAACTCGTTAGGTCGTAGCAACCATAGGTCGTAGGTCGCTCACACGGAGTTAAGTCGTAGGTCGTCTCCGACCTTATATCGCTCAGCCAGGTTTCACTTTAAGTCGTTAGGTCGTTTGGACCTTGTTTCCAGTTAGGTCGCAAGACCCTTAAACCGTTAGGTCACTAGGTCGCGATGTTTTAGGTCGCTGCACCCTATGCCTCTATAGGTCGTTCGACCTTGCTAACTTTTAGGTCGCGAGTTTTATAAGTCGCTCGCCTCCCTTAGGTCTTCACTAGGTCGCGATGTTTTAGGTCGCTGCACCCTATGCCTCTATAGGTCGTTCGACCTTGCTAACTTTTAGGTCGCGAGTTTTATAGGTCGCTCGACCCTATTCCCCTTAGGTCGTTAGACCTCATTTTGTCTTCACTAGGTCGTACCGTTTTGGTCGGGGCGCTGCCCCCTGGACCCCCGCGACCTGACCGGGCAGGTCGAACCCCGTAAGCGGTGGCGTTGCCCCCGCACCCCCACCTTGGGGGGTTGCCACCCCCCCTGGACCCCCCCTCCGTAAGGGATCTTATCTGAAAAATATTGAGCTGATTTCCTTGGATTTTATTCGCATCTCCGTATGCGATCTTTGTGACTGATTGTTTCTACACTTGCTTATGTGTTTTGTCACTTTATAATATAAAGGTTTCAATACTAGTAGTAAATATCAAAACTCTTTTAACAAACAATTTCAACTCTATTTTTAATAACAAAGCTCTTTTCTTAAACCGTTTTCCAATCTATTAGTATATACAAGCCTTTACCTCACTCGGATGAGAAATCTAATTAAACGACTTAGTAAAACAAGTGGTATGAAACGCTTGCGTTCACTTCGTCGGTTAATTCTTGGACTTGTTCGATTGAACCTCTTGTGACAATTTTATTAGTGAAGATTTACAGTTTGTTCGTAAATATTTAAGTTAAGCAAGTGGTTATGGGACATGAAGCTAAACTTCTATATTTACTAGCTTAGTGTAATTGACACTTCTCGTTGATCTTGATTATCGCTTTATGAATTAGACTAGCAATTGCGCGATGTCTCTTTCATTGCAAGGTTAGACTAGACACCACTTGTGTGATTCCATTCACACATACCTTTCTGCTTTTTGGTTAGTCTTGACCTCATTCTGTGTGATTCCACTCACACATGTAGGGTAGCTCCCCATGGTCTTCGGACCGTCATGTGATAGGCCTCTTTCCCTTTTTATGATTTCTGGATTTCTCGTGTTGATTTCTGGAATTTATGTCATTGACTTGTTATGAGTACAAGTTTAGGGTATGATGCCCCCTTCGAATCTTTGAGAAGATTCTTGTGATATTGATTATCTCTTATTGATTGATCTTCTGTTGATCATTATTTACATACTTATAGTGGTATGTCGTTATGGATGTTTATGTTTATGCCATATCTTTTATGTTATATCATGTCATCTGATATTTATAGCTAGACTGATCCGTTTATTATTTTCTTAAATAATACTCGGATCAGACCGAGATGTTACAGGTGCTTCTGCTTGACTTCTTCCCAGGGATTCATCACTCTGACTTTTGGCTAACTGTTTAGATTAGCAGTTTTTGTTGTATACACTTGAGATATAGACTCATAGTTGTATTCTTTTGTATAGCACGTGTTGCTATTCTTTTGTATTATCGTGGATCTTATTGACCACTACTCTGATGTACACTTTCATGTGTTAGTTATATATTCATATCTTCTTCCGCCTTTGTGATATGGATATCTGTGACTGATTTGTGATATGATTATTTCTATGTTTGTTTCCGAAGATTATTTATAGCCACCGTGTGATAAGCAATTACATGGATGGTCGCTCCTCAACAGCCTTATTCTCCGTGCTAGTTGACAGCACTTCTCCGGAGTGTTCTTGGCTAGCGTGGGTATAGAGGTGGGGCGTCACACCTCTGCAAAAGTGGACAATTCTTAATCATATGGCCGGGCTGATGACAATTAAAACACAACAATCTCTGAACCATTGCCAATCCTGGACCACTCTGCCATTGCTGTTGCTGAGATCCTCCTTGAGAACACTGATTGGCCAGATGTCCAATTTGCTGACAATTATAACACTTGCGAGGTCCGTTATTGCTTCCTCCCGATTTCTTCCCCTTAGCTTGCCTTTTCCAAAGTGGGTTAAACTTCCTTTTATTTGGGTTAACGAAATTCCCTCTCGAAATTGTTGCTGTTGCCTCCAATTTCTTGCTCATCAAATTCTCATACCTCAAAGCCATATCAACTAAATCAACAAAAGATCCTTTCAAGAGCACCATCATCTTATCGTGAAATTCGGACCTCAATCCTTGCACAAACTTTTCATTCTTCTTGAGGGGAGTATCAATGAGTCCTGGTCCATAACACGAAAGTTCGTTGAATTTGGTCTCATACTCAGAAACAGTCATGCTTTCCTGCCTCAAATTCAGAAAATCCTGGTACAATAGAATTTTCCTTGCTGTCGGCATAAACTTTTCCTCAAATAACTCCTTAAATCTTTCCCATGAAATATCTTCTTCAGGAATATTTACAATTGTTGCATCCTACCATGCTACTGCGCCTCCCTGCAATTGCCACGATGCCATTTCCCTCTTCCGATCATCCGACAATCTCATACTCTTAAAAATGCGCTCACAAGAATGTAACCAGGCTTGAACTTCAATTATCGATTCTGAACCTTTAAATGGTTGGCCTCCGAGATTGGTGAAATCTTTACATAAGGTTGCAAAAATAACTTGAGGTGGTACTGGATTTACAGCCTCCCTAGCAATTTGACTTCGACCATTATCAATCGAAGTACTGGCCCTAACTCTGCCTCTTCTTCTAGAACTCATGTTGGCCACCTGAACAGTTAACTCAACAAATTTAGATAGGTATATAATTTTATGAAAATAAAAATACGCACTCTCAAGATAAATATTACTCCAAATCCTAGGTACTTGCTCAACCTAGCGCTCTGATACCAGCTGTGACGACCGAGCTTTCTAATTCCAGAAAGACGTGTCATCAATAAGAAAGAAAGGGATAGAAATAGAAAAGAATAGAAAGAAAGAATAACAACATCAGAATCTCACAGCAGAATGGAACAAAATATAATACATCAACATAACTGTTACATAGTTTTATATATATCAGAGTTATACAATATCATACAACATGACTGTCATATACATATATGCCCATACATATATCCAAAATACATCATATACTAACTAACACAGCGGAACTATATAGATAGATACATACGTCTGGTCTTTCTGCTCCAACTCTTCCAGTAAACTCTATACTCCGATTACCTATCACTTGGCTACTCATAAAATTTGAGTACCCAAGAGTTTATGAAAACAAAATATAAACTTCGGGTCATACATGGGTCTGGTATGAGTAAACGGGTTAAAGTTGTTGAACTTTGAAAATCATTTGAAATAAAGTTATCACGTAAGACTTCCCACACATAAATACGGGTAAGTTTTTACCTTACGCTAACCAAAACATTTTAAAGGAACTTCAGTGATATTATAATAGTGTCTAGGGTTTTCAAGTAAAATACAGAAATAGCTGAAATGCTTACATCTCACATTCCAACGTAGTTGGGCACAATCAAAACGTATGACGTTATTGGAAATTGGATATCATACAATGGCAGGACTACTGGGGTACCGCCCGTCACAGTATGTGGCCTAGATCACCGTACCGAGGAGCCACCCGAACTCCCCTGCAACACAAGGCGGGAACCATTCCTTACTGAATAGTCCCGAACAAGATAACCCCGCAGTTGGCTGCAGAGCAACCGCGCACACAGCCGAATAAAAAGGGACATCTAGACAGGGGTATACCTCATCCTGCTTGGGCATGACCCACCTAGCATTGCTGCACATCCCCTGTTTTAGCCATTCCCGGTTGATGAGGCTTAAGGCTACGTTTACCTTTATAGAACATATCTCTTAGAATGCTCATTGTCCGCCTGACGATGTGCTGAAAGCATTCAATCCATACAAGTTTGTTCCGGGTTCGAACGAAACCGAAGGCATTATCTCGTTACACTCGTTTTGGAATCACCCTCAGAGTTAACGACGATAACCCTTGCATTCTGAAAACACCATCACGATCTTCACTTGAGATTACACGACCTAACGTTTAATTTGGATCGATGTGGTTTTCGGACTATCAAAATTGATACCCGATCCCGGTCTCATCGAAATCCAAATGCCATTTTAAAGGCCAAGTTGTCTAATTAACTTATACAATTTAAATTCAACAATTGAATTCAAATAACAATTTATCTCAGATAAATCATACTCAGTTATCACAGATATATCTAGAATCTCATAGAACATCACAGGATATAAATACATATCAAAGTCAATCAAATAGAATCATCGATTCATATCAACATTTAGTTTGATTTATGTTAAACTTATATACTTGCTTAAGAATAAATTATATTTTATTCTTGCTTAATCAATTACTAATTAATTAACCTATTTCAATTTATTAATTACTTATTAATTATTCACTTAATTAATTAATTAATTATTAATCAATAACCTTAATTATTGATTTATAAAACTCAATTACACATCTAATTATTACTAATTGCTTAATTAATCATTAATTATTAATTAACTTAATCGTTTAATCCTTAATTAGTTATTTAATCAGTTAACTACGATTTGTTAAGTTATTAACTCTCAATGATTAATGAAATTCTTAATTACAAATGGGTTTACACAAAATTATTATTAAAATCTCTAATTACAAATTTGATTAAATTTTGAACGACTTATTAAATTACAATTATAAAATTTATTACATTCTTAATTAACTTCGATTTTAAACAATTACTCATCTTTGTTACTGTAAAACATCCTTAATAAAATTTAAAGTTAATCTCAGCCTAAAACAAATTGGTCAACACTAATAATATAATTTATACTTAGCTTATTTACCTTCAATTTAATGTTACAGTTAGCAGATTCCTGGAATTTAAAATCCGAAGTAAACATCGCAACTAACTCGGGTCAAACTCGAGATTACCTAGTGCTTTCCTCGCGTCAATCCCCGCCTTCCTTTTCTCCTTCCTCTGTTCTTTCTTCTTCTCTCTTTTTTTTATAAAGTTTAAGTTTTAAACTGTTGAAACTTATTAACACACGCACGCACTCAAATCTCGACCCAGAGACAAACCCGAAGAGAACTTCAAAATTCTCGAGTAAAACACGCGACGGCCTAGAATTCTTATCGGCCGACACGACGCCACCGTGCACGTGCACGGTGGTTCGTCACCACTCCGATGATCTCCCATGCCCCCAGCAAATCATAAACTCGCCTCTCGTTCGAAAACTAAACTCAAATCAATGCACATAGAACTCAAACGAAAAATGCTAGAAAATTTGAGAAGCTACTCACACACGATAGGCGAAATCCCCTCGTCCTCACAATCTCGACCGCCAGAGACGACATGGCTTCGGCCGTATCTCGCCATCAACCCCCTCAACCACTTCCCAAAACCTCACGGCACTCGGTTGAGCCACGGCGACGTGATCGCCAAACAAACAAAACCCAAACTGTCGAACCCATAAACCCTATTATCGATCATCCCCCACAAATCTCGCATTCGAAAAATTTTCTAACATTTTTCTGGGGATCTCACATCTACACTCTAGCTTCATGTCAAAATTCATCAACAATAATTGATTGAATCATCTGTTATTCATATAAAAGTAATTTCGGTTCACTAACAAACTGCTCTGTGAATAGTTAATTAAAATTTATGATTTTTGTCTTAAAAATCATAGCTTTGTATGTTGTTTCAATATATCAATTCAAATTTACAATTCGAGTTTTCGAATTTTTGATCCCTATTTATTTTATTTTACTGTAAAATTGAATTCACAGTGATTATATGGACAACAACCTTTAAACAGTTTCCAAGCTTTGATCTTCATTTTAAACAAAATTATTTAGTTAAATTCTAAGTAAAAATATTTTAATATAAAGAGTATGATTCAATTTTTTTTACTTATGTTGTCATAGTCACTGAAAATTGCAAGTTCATCAATATGCAGACTTTCCAGAAATTAGCTAAACATCACAAAAAAAATCAACATAATAAATCTTAATAAGTCAATTACTAAAAATTTAATTTCAAAAAAAAATTAGTCTACTCACTAAATACAGTTGAAACAGAGAGTATTTGTTGATGACAGAAGACAGCAGTTTGAAGTGTTGAATTCCTGAAAACTTTTCTTGCTTCCTGAATTTTGTTTGAACTTGAGAATATGAAGTTAGTTTATATTTCCTCAGAATTTTCTACTTAAGTTTTATGACCGAACTAAATATTAAAACAAGTAGAATGATGAATATACATATACATATATATATATATATATATATATATATATATATAACTTTGAACAAAGATGTCTTCTAGAACAAGCTTTACCTTGATATAATATTTTGATTTATTTTTTATGTACTAAAACCTGAGATGATATGAATATTTCGGCTGGAAGATTGTTTCAGATAGAAAGGTGTGCTAATTAAATGTTTATGTCTGTGAATTTGTATACACTAATTAGTATTGGCTGACACTACAATATGTATAAAGATATTTGCAGATTTTGTGTTTGACCTAAGATGTTTTGTCTTATTTTTGATGTGAATACTTATCTTACCTATGCATACAAAGTTTGGTTGCAGGTTTTTCATTTTGACTTCATTGCTTGAATAACCCTATATGTCATGTATTCTATATGTTTGTATTTACATAGTTAACATTTTTATTTATAACTTATATTCATATCAAAGTTTTGTACTTATGTTGGTAACCATATTTTTATGTTATACTTATGTTAAATATTTATAAGCTTTATTTTATTTTAATTATAAAAATTGTTGTTTGGAATCACTTCTTAGTCTTATTTTTATTTAAAGTTAAACCTTTCCAATATTTGATTTGTAACTTATATTTGCATTAATGTATTTTATATTTATATTTAATATGAATAGAATTGTGCTGTTGTAAATATTATTATTAACTACATTTATATTTTTGATATTAAATGTCATTAATATATAACCTTTAATTTAATTGCATAAAACAGATTTTATTCTAAATATTGTTAAAAGAGTCTATTTTACATTTTGAAATTATAATTTCCTTTATAACACATATACAACTAATAATGTCCACATCTTATTTATTTATAAATGAAAATCTTGCATTTTATTTAAATTTTATTAAAACTTATTATAATAATAGGGTCAAAATTCCGGGATGTCACAGTGTTGGTCTTTTTGAGCCGCACGATATATCGCTGTTACCTTGTGGAACTTGTGTTACCTTCAATGGTATTTGTTATTACCTTTTTGGCTTGTTTTGGGATATTCATATCCTTTGTTTATTTGAATTGCCAATGGGATGTGGCTTGTTCTGCTATGATTCATCTTTTGTTAGATGATTGTGTTATCTCTTGTAGAGATATTTGTTATACTTTGTGACCTTGCAGGTTATTGTTGTTCAGTTTATCTAACTGATTTGTTTAGCTAGACTGACCCGTGTATTTCGTACTCGGGTCAGACCGAGTTATTTCAGGTTAGGTGCTTTTGGACTTAGCCTATTTTTCTTCCGCATGGACTATTCAGCTTGTTTCTTTTTGTTATAGCTTTTTGTGTAGTCTTATTTTGTTGTAACTCTGATATATGTATTCTTTTGGATTCATCTGTATATTGTGGTTTGCTATACCACTTGACATGTATTAGTTGTATACTCTGTTATGTATCAGTATATGTGTATATGATGATCTACTGTTTTGTGACGTTTATTACATTTGAGTTGTTATATTCTGTTCTGATAGATCCTCCAACCACCTATGGTTTTGATTTAAGTATTCATTGGATTTGTTGATCTGCTTAGTATGACTATTGTAGATGTATTCAATAGATAGTTAGAGCAAGGCTATAGATAGTCGCTCCTAACCAGCCTTATTCTCCGTGTTAGTTGACGGCATTACCCTGTAGTGTCCTTGGCTCGCGTGGGTATAGAGGTGGGGTGTCACAATTAGATATTTGAGTTTTCTGATTATCGTTTTTGATAATTGGATATTTTTTGATTTGAGATTTCTGATCATCGTTTTTGACAATTAGATATTAGTTGATTCGAGTTTTTTTATTATCGTTTTTGATAATTAGATATTTGCTGATTTGAGATTTCTGATTATCGTTTTTGATAATTAGATATTTGAGTTTTCTGATTATCGTTTTTGATAATTGGATATTTATTGATTTGAGATTTCTGATCATCGTTTTTGATAATTAGATATTTGAGTTTTCTGATAATCGTTTTTGATAATTAGATATTTATTGATTTGAGATTTCTGATTATCATTTTTGATAATTAGATATTTGCTGATTTGAGATTTCTGATTATCGTTTTTGATAATTAGATATTTGAGTTTTCTGATTATCGTTTTTGATAATTGGATATTTGTTGATTTGAGATTTCTGATCATCGTTTTTTATAATTAGATATTTGAGTTTTCTTATTATTGTTTTTGATAATTAGATATTTGTTGATTTGAGATTTCTGATTATTGTTTTTGATAATTAGATATTTGTTGATTTGAGATTTTTGATAATTAGATATTGGTTGATTTGAGATTTTTTATTATCATTTTTGATAATTAGATATTTGTTGATTTGAGATTTCTGATTATCGTTTTTGATAATTAGATATTTGTTGATTTGAGTTTTCTGATTACCGTTTTTGATAAATAGATATTTGCTGATTTTAGATTTCTGATTATCGTTTTTGATAATTAGATATTTGAGTTTTCTGATCATCGTTTTTGATAATTGGATATTTGTTGATTTGATATTTTTGATCATCGTTTTTGATAATTAGATATTTGCTGATTTGAGATTTCTGATTATCGTTTTTGATAATTAGATATTTGAGTTTTCGGATTATCATTTTTGATAATTGGATATTTGTTGATTTGAGATTTCTGATCATCGTTTTTGATAATTAGATATTTGAGTTTTTAGATTATCGTTCTTGATAATTAGATTTGTTGAGAATTTGTGAATTTCTTTTATGAAATTAAAAGATTTCTTTGGCGTTTGTGTTCTTGACCTTTATTTTTCTAGCTTAACCAGTTTATGTTAGAAAAATAATTGTTATTGACGACCTTATTTATGAAAATTGCGGGGACGCAATTTTTTATAAGGAGGGGAGTTTGTAACAACTCGGGGTTTTGTAACAATTAATTATGGTCATTAGGCGATTAAATTGCTAGCTAATTGCTATTGGAAGTTTTTAATCGGTTGAAATTCTTTTAAAAATTTGTTAAAAGGTTACGTGGGCTTTAAATTGAATCTTGGCCCACGTTTCTTTGGTTTTGGGTGCTGTGATAATTATCGAGTATACACCCATTCTCTCCTGTCTATTCACTTCTCTTCGCAACCCTAAACCAAAGCAAATGAAAAAAAATAAACGAACGAAATAATGGCGGCTCATTCCATGTTCATTCCTCTTCCTTAAAAAATTTAGGGTTTGCGAATTTTCGTGCTACAACGATCTGAAGGGGGGAAAGAGGAAATTTTGGCTAAGGGTTTCTGGCTCGTTGTAAGCAAGATGAGTGATTTTTAATTACTCACATCTAATTCAATTTCGTATGTAAGTGATTTTGTGATTTCCACGGCTTTGAATTCTCTAGTACTTTGACTTCGGTCACTTTGATTTTGTGATAGTATTTTGGCTTCGGCCTCCTTGTGCTTTGCGAACTCAATTTGGGTTTTTGTTGATGGTTGCCGCTGTTATCAAAAATAGAACTTTGAACGGTGATTGCTGGTTAAACTTGCGGCTAATTCGAACTCTATACTTATTTATAAGTATCTCTTATGGTATTTTTGCGTTCGATTATTTGATTCGAGATGAAAATTGATTTGGGGGTTTGCTTTGATGCTTTCTTGCTTGTGTTCGAATCTGTGAATTTGTCGATGAGGTTACTCGAAATATATAGGATTGTAAAACCTTTTATTTCATTTAAATTTTTGCTGCTTGGATTCTTTGTGAATTTAATCCTATGCGTTGTTAATAATCATCAACGCTTGGTTTTCTGGAATTCATCTAATATAATTTTATTTTTGTACAACTGTACATCTCGGTCCTGAACATGATTTTGCACTGTGATTTTTCATCTCGACTGTGCTTGCTTGTTCATGCAGCTTGATATTGTAATATGTGTATTATCACATATAAACCAATGTGCTTCGATTGTTCACTGAACTGTGGTATCACTGGGTGTTGTAGTTTACACTGTCCAATTTCACTGTTAATTTCTTTGGTGACTTCGGTCAGCTGACTTTGTGTATGCTATTCCCTGACTTGCCATCTTTGGTCATCACCATTGTGTTGACATTGAATTGTAGTTCGTTTACTTGTTAATTACTGCTTTGGTTTGTATTTTGTGTCGAAGTCACCTGACTTCGACATCTTTGGGCACTTGATTACTTGCGACCCTGATTTTGTGAAAATATATTTTGATGAGAATTCAATTGGACTTTGCATTTGCTTATGTACTAACTTCAGCCATTAGCTGTAGCTTGGAATTTTCCGTTGGCTTTTGAAACCTCCTCTGTCTTGATTGTAACATTCGCTGTTTATGTTGCATAGTAGAGTCGTTCGTCATTGTAGTGCTTCTAGTCATTACACATGCACCAATCGAAAGGTGATACGAGTTATCACTACATACAACATGTATCAGTACACATTCATGTTTCTTTTACATGTGATGGTTGGTTCACTTGAGTTTTCATTTGATAATTTGAATCAGTATTTGATTACTGGTTGTATTTACACCACTTTCTGTTGTAAGTGTTCAAGCTTCATATTGGGGCTGCACTTGCCCTTGTACAACTGCCCTTGTGCACTATGCTTATCACTGTACTTCATCGAGTCAGTGGTAATGTGTATGCACACATTTATATTCCACTGTACATCATCATATGACTTTGCAGATGGTTCTGGCCATATCTTTGTTTGCTTCCATCTTCATGCTGCTGTGTCTTCATGTTGTACCACTGCCTTGTGCACTTGGTCATTCGAGCCTTTGTGCTCTGTTGGTTCAGGTTGCATAATGCTTGCTACCTGGTCATTATTCCATGTTGTCACTACCCTTGTAGTTTGCACCATTGCCTGGAGCATTATGTTGACTCTGTTTTTGCTGAAAAATATTTGATGTGCTCATTTTTATCTTGTACCTATGTTGAATCTAGCTGATAGCTCGGGTTTGACCTTGTGCTCGTTTGTGAATTTTCATTGTGCATTCATGTGCACTTTGTTCAATTGGTGATTACTGGGTGGATGTTGAGCTTGCGTTGCAGTTCCATCTGGTTCATTTTGATTTGAGTTGGTGTCATTTGCTTTTGATTCATTGATCTTTTGCGTATTTCATATGCTGTATTGGCGAGGCAGTACACGTGAGCGTGTACTGCAGCCAATCAGTATTGATGTTTTTAAGTGATATTTCAATTGTTTGAATTGTTTCGTGTGTCCAATTCAATATTTTGAAATTGTATTTTAGTTTGGTTTAACTGGATCATTTTGGGATATCTGATTATCTACTGGATAATTAGATTATGCGTTTTCTAATTATCGTATCGATAACTAGATTTTGTTGTTTATGCTATTCACTGGCTTGAGTTTTTCTTTAGCACTTGCGGTTAATTGCTGTTTAAGCAATTCTGTGTTTTTCTAAATTATCTTCATTGATAATCCTTTTATTTATCTTTGTTGATGATTTGGCTTTGCTAATTTGCTGTTTAACACTATTACGTGTTATATTTATCGTTATCCGACTCCTTATTAAAGGATTAGATAGGTAAGATTTATTGTGACTGTCGTCTATTTGATTATTTAATTATTACTGCTTTCGTGCATTAATAACTGAGTTTGAATTAGACTGACCCGCGTATTATTTTCTTTTGGACTAATACTCGGGTCAGACCGAGTTATTATAGGTTGTAGATACCTTGCTTTGGGTTGCTGCTAGAGCTATGAAGCTCTTTATACCTTTTCGAGTAGTTGTTGTCATAGTATAGGATGATATGTATTCATGTATATTAATTATATTAATGTACTTGTATATGTAACATCCTGTGTCGTCAGTTGTAGTTGTATCATATGTATTGTATCACGTGTATTGTAACTGACTTCAGTTATATATATACATATATGAGATTTGATATTATCTGTGTTCTGCATTTAGTTTATCTGTGTTATTATATATGTTGTCCTAAACTATTATGAACCATCGTAGTTCGTTTTATAGTGGAATTGGGTATGTCGGTGGGAGTAAATAAAGAAGAAAAACTAAAATATATACCACTCCTATCGAGATAACCAATACTAGTGTAAGGCATAACTACGGATGGCCGCTCCTATCCAGCCTTATTCTTCATAATAATAGACAGTATTTCCTTTTAATACTCTTTGTTATTGTGAGCATAGAGGTGGGTCATCACATTAGATATGCGAGGCCACTTGGCCTTTGTCTTCTTTTGTTGGTTTGAGCCCATAGTGGCAATTTGTAGTTGTTCCGATCGAGTCGCACAAAAGAGACACTGTTGAAATTTTCTGTAATTTTAAAGGTTTAAAAAATCAACAATCCTTTTAAACTAATTGATCTTGAAACTTTTAAGGGTTTGAAGGAATTTTTCTTACTTTGGTAAATTCGAGGACAAAATTCCTTTAAGGGGGAAAGAATGTAACGATCTAGAATTTTGTAGTTTTATTTTGGAATAAGTTAATTTTAAATATTGAAATATTGGTTTTAAAACCAAGATAACTATTTAAAATTAATATTGCGATAGTGATTTAAATATCTATGTGACGACCTGGATTTTCGCGTTCGAAAATCGACACCCGTATTTCACTCGTACTCGAATGCCGCAGATTCAAACGTTCAATCCGATAAGCCGGAGCTTATAACACATTAAGTATAACAACAAGCGGAAGAAAAAAAATGAATATATCATTGATATACAACATTCGATACAAGAATGATACAATATCTGTTACAACAAGATACAAAAGATCCAAAAAATATCATAGTAGAATATAGTAGAATATGAAACAATGGAAAGAAATTTCCAACTTGATCTCTAAGAGAGAAAGGAACTCTAATATCAGCAATCTCCATCTCCAAAGCACCAATCCAGAAATAGCTCGAACTCGTAATCAAGTTGTACTAAGCAAGGTCAGTCATCCAAAGACTAAAGAAGATTTCCAGAGAATGAAGGCTATCGAATCTACTCCTACTATTTGATTATCTGGAAAACAAACCCAACTCTAGACTGCCCGTATGGAAAATTGTGGGCATCCAGAGTTTAGGAAGGAAACAATAAACTCTGGGTCAGTCACGAGACTGGCATGAGAAAACAAAAATAGTTTTTTTTTAAATGAACAACAAAAGAATTTAAAACATTGAAATCCCCAATGCTTTTTTGGAAAATGAAACTACCATAAGGCCTCCCGCCACACACACCATGCAAACGCAGAATTGGAGGAGATTTCTTATTATGATATTCAAAAATGCTTATTACACAAAAACCTTTTTGATATTATTATTAGTGCATAGTGGAAAATAGTTTGAAAGTATAATATTAACCTTAGCCAGCATACAACATTTCATCGTATGCCTACTATAGCTACCATGTTCAATAGTAGGTCACCGCCACATTCCATGACAGGTTATACAACTAAAACCGTACAGGGTGCATATTTTTTCTTTGGAATTCCAACAAATTGTCAGACTAAGGAACTTCCTATTGCCATATGGGAACGCCTTTGGAGGGACTCCCCAAGAACCTACCCGGCTCTCTACCAACACAAGGCCGGCTTCCTCCCTGCCCGAGAATAACACCTAACGATACGCCATCCCCGGTCGTTTGCGACATTTATCCGAGAGCTCTCAACACCAACAACCACAAAGCAATGTATTTGCAGTAACCACTTGGTTTAAATATCTGGGCTCCATACCATGATACCACCCTTTTCCAGAAGGAATGGACATATACTAGGGGCGCGACCCCAGCAACCTTGTCGCATCTTTCTTGTTTCGACCATTTCCGGGGAGTGAGGTTCGATGAGGTCTCGTCCACAAAGTTACGCTTTTCACAAAATCCATGCTTTGATCAACAAATGATCAGCAACACACAGCAGCACTCAGCATGTCACACTACCAAATTGGGAATGTATCAGTAGTAACTATCAACTACATAACTTCTGAGCTCGTATGTCTCAGAGAAGGGTGTTAAGCTAAGAGAATAAATCTCCGCCACCAAACAGAAATGTATTAGATAGAAACCAGCTTCACAACTTAAAGTGTAATGTCAGACACACATCCATACAAGTCTGTTCCGGGTTCAAAAAGAACTAAAGGCACTTCCAAAGAAGCCCTTGCAAATCCGGATAATCCCTAATCACGTTCAGACTTCCCATCACAAAGGGTGATCAAATCTCTATAACGGGGATCAGCCGGTGCAGAGACATTCGACGAGTTATCCTTTCACTTTCGAAAATCCGGTCTTCAAACGCTATCTGTATCGTCGTATCATTATTCGGAATGGGTTATATGACACAAGGTCCTCTCCCAACTAAACCGAATAATGAGCGTAATATTTTAAAAACATATGGGATTTCAGTTAAGTCACAACTTTAAAATCCAAAACCTTTCATCAAATGGTTTAAACAAATCACCATTTACAAATCTTTAAACAAAAAGATTTACATCACAAAGTTCACCAATAATTGACAAAGATTCATTCATAGCTTTTCAAAACAATTTCCTTTTCAAATTGGATTAATTCTTTCAATTATTGAACCAAAGATTCAATTTATAGCTTTCAAAACTATTTCAAATATCTATTCATAACTTTAAAAACAATTCCCATTTCAAATCTTTTATGAAAGATACACCATTTAAAATCCTTTTTGATTTCATAACAGAGTTCAACAATCTTTCACAAAGATTCATTCATAGCTTTCAAACCTTTTCCAAAGATTCATTTATAACTTGGAAAACCATTTTCATTTCAAACTTGAAATCCTTTCAACACAAATTGGAAATTCCTTCCTTGTATGAAAGATTTTATTATTTGAAAACAAATAGTTTTCGTTTTGGAAAAATCCGATTTTATTTATACAAGTTAAAGCCCTTGGGTTAAATTCCCAAATCAATACTTTTAAAATGGTTTAAACTCATAAAAACACATTTATAACTTGTATAACATTTCTAAACCATAATTTCCAAACATAGAATTCAATTTCAAATCTAGAATTCAAATTCAAATTCAAATAAAATCATTTAAATTTCAAAACTTAATCAAGTTAATCAAAATAACTTTTATCTTTGAAACTCCTTTTCAAAAGCTTTTCATGTTTAACCCAATTCTATTTTCAAAACCATTTGGATTCAAAATTCAAATTTAAAACTATTTTCAAAAATCTATGACTTAAGCAATATCCTCGTACAATCCGTATTTGTGTGCGATGGAATAGTCTAGGGGCTTTACACAATAGTGCAACAACATCAATCATCATATATTCAAACACAGCAATATAGATAAGCAGTATATTCCTATAACGCTTATCTTTATTCACAGATTCACAGATAAATGTATCACAGATAAATTGAATAAATAAATAAATTACACGCAGCTCAATTCATAGCATATAATGTTACAGTCAAAAGGTAATAATCAATTCAAGGCATTTCATACAATGCAAAATTCATAAGTAATCCAAGCATTTAATAATCATTTGTAAACATGATTAATTAATTGTTTAATCCTAAATTAATTCAATTTAATTTTTTAATTAAATTAATTACCTATGAATTAGTTACTAAATCCTGATTATAACTTAACTTAAACCAGATTTATAAATTACAAATCTTGGTTAATTAACATTAATTAATTATAAACCATTAAATTATTTAACCTTTAAATATTTATTAATTAACCTCTAATAAATCACATTAATTAATTATCCTTAAATTAATTATTGCTTGATCACTTGGTTAATCAATCTTTAATCACAAGTTAGTTATTTTTAATTAAGTAATTATCTCTAAGCAATTAATTACCCTTAATTACTTAATTAATTAATTAATTATCTTTATTAATAAATCATTGCTTAAATAATTTCATTAATTAATTAATCTTTAAATCATTATTTAATTAACCTTAATCATGTAATTATTTTACCTTAATTCTTAATTGATTAACAAAATTTAATCAATCACCTTGATTAAAACAAATAAACCTTTAATTAATCACATTGATTAGTTAATCACCTACCATAATAATTAGTTATTAAACTTAATTTGAAAGCATTAAAAATAAAATGCATAATATATTATTTTAAAAACAAATCAATTTTTAAATATTTAACTTAAAAATTTAAATTTTGAAACTTTGTTACAAACTTATTTAATTTTCATTTTAACTTCTAAAACATGATTAATAAATTATAAAACTTGATTAAATTCATCATTACCTTTTTTAAACTTTGTTCACCCTCCTATATTTTTTGATTTAAACATTTATATAGTTTAAACTTTGTTAAATATTTAGTTAACATTTAAAAACCCAGCTGTATCATCACTACCGGAGCCACACACTCGTTTGCCCGAGCCAAACCCTTTATATGCCCGAACACAGCTCCGAGTTTCCCTTCTTTCGTATTGTTTCTTCTTTTTAAAACTTTGATTTGTTTAAAACTTTTAAAAAATCATTCGAGTGTCAACCTGAACGCCAACTTGAGCTACCCTCACGTTTTCTTAAGAGTAAACCCGAGCCCGTCTTACTTTCGTCCCCACCTTTTCTTCTTCCTCCTCAAATTAAACAACTTTGACATTACAGTGCACACGTTCACATGCACGACAGTTCTGGCAATCTCTGATCGAGCGCGCGTACTTCAAGACGTTGGCAAACTCAACCTCATTCAGCACGAACACTAGGATCATCGATAGATGCAGGAAATCGAAATCGAGCAAGAACGAGCGTCACCTGGAACAACTCGATTTCCAAAAACCACTTCGCCCCACCAACCAAGATCATCAGTGTAACGACCCAGGATTTTTAGTAATTAAAATTTGAATATTTAATTAATTTTAAAATATTAATAAGTGAAATTTATAAGTCGAATCAATTTTATTGTGAATAATTGGATAATTAAATCGATAATTTAATATGTTAAATTATGGAAATAATTGAAAATTGAGTTAAATATGATTGAAAATGATTTGTAAAATTTTATTTTATCATGTTGAAGTTAGAATGATATTTTAGAACTTTTAAAATCGAATTAAGAGTTAATTTGTGAAAATTGAATATTTTAATAATTAAATCGACTAGTGAAAATAGTCAATTTTTGAACAGTCTCAGAATTGGACGAAACTAGTTCCATTGGATCCGTAATAGTTAGTTATTATCGGATTTCAATTTTCTTATTAATCGGAGTTATCGTTTGATCGTGGCAGCTCGAAACGCATCGAATTATTTTTAATTTTAATTTGGCGAGTTAAAATAGCCATTTTTCAAAAAGTCTCGGATTTCGACGAAACCAGTTTCATCGGATCCGTAATGTGATATTATAGTAAGGTTTCAAATTTCGTGTCAATTGGATTTACCGTTTGTCCGGTACAAATTAAAACGCCTAGAAAATCGTTTAAATCGGTTTAATTCAAATTGAACGTTTATAGCCATAACTCGCACAGATGTCCAAATTAGCTTTCGAAACATGTTCCATTGTGTCCGGAACGCGGGGTAAACCCTAGAAACGCTGGTTACGGCGCGTAAATCGGAGTTCGGAAATTCCGGAATGAATAGTGTTTTTCGTTGAAATTCTATAAAAGGAGACCCAACCCCTTCTTCTTTTTACAAAACCCTAACCCTAATTTCAAATCACCAGCCGCCACTTTAAGAATCAAAGGCCAGAAACTTCCCAAATTCATTCCTCAATCTCTCCCAATCCACTAACAATTAGAAGAAGTGTTTAACATGAAAGTTGTTAAGCGTCTCGTGATCTTTAAATCTATACGGAGTTGATGAGTTTTGGAGCGTCGAAGGGGGAGATAAGTGGGGCCGACGTCCTACTGTTGTGCACGACTTTCGAGACTATATGGGTGGCCGAGCTCTGCCGCGACTCAGGCGGTGGTAGCTCGTGTGATGGCGGAGTGAATGGCACTTGCTGATCGTGTTTTCGTCGAGCGAGGAGATGGTGGTATGAAACCCTAATTATTGAGGATGGGTTCATGTTGCGTTCGGCAACCTGGAAGGATGAAAGGGGGGGTCACGCACGGTCAGGATGCAAGCAAGTGGATCCAATGGCTTAGATTAAGTTAGGTTTAAATTTATTATAAATTTAGTTGTAAATTGTTTATATAAAATTCGTGTAATCTTAGAAAATGCATATCTTTTTCATACGAGGTCGAAAACGCGCGAAACAAGAAGCGTTGGAATCGTATGAACGAGCACTACGCGATGAAATTGGATTGGAGTCGTTTGGAGTTAGTGAGAATTTCGGGTAAAATTAAACGTCCATTTAATTTTATTCGAAATAAATCGCTAAAACGAAATTAAAATCAAGGTGAGAACTTCTCACTCAATCGAATCAGTTTCGATTTTATTTTAAATAGTTAGATTTAAAATATTTGAATGCATGTTTGAATGATGATTGTTATCTATCGATTGTTAAAATAGACATTATACGCCGTTAGTAAGCGGATGTTATTTATTAAAAACATATACCGCGAATATTTCATAAACAGTGAAAATGGTATTATATATAATAGCAATATATATATATTGGCATATGTATATATTGGAGTTATTGATTTCCCGCATTTGTATAGCGGATGAGACCCTATTGCGCCGTCTATTAAGCGGATAATATTTTAAATCCCATATACCGCGATAATTCCGTACTGGAGCGGAATTGGTATTGTGCTAATGTTTGTGGATGCAGGAAAACAGGTTGGAGGGATCCAACTGGATTCCTCAACAGTTTTTATTTGATTTCAGATATTTTGATATTTGATGGATTATCATATCGATATATGATATCGTTGTTGTCGTGATTGACTATTTGGTGTGTAGCATCATTGGACCAAATTTTGGAATTTTAAAATGATTTCAAAGTGATTTTTGAAAGAATATGTTTACAAAATATTTTTTGGAATTGATCTATTTTAAATAAATAAAAGTTATACTTTTAAAGTTATAAAATTATGTTTTTTTTTGAGAAATATAGTTAAAAGTTGATTTTTGAGAAAATATGGATTAATGATTTTATAAAAAGTTTAAATCGGAATTTTTGAATTTATAGTGAAAAGTTTAAATATATGATTTATGAAGTTTGATTATTTTATAAGTCAAAAGGATGAAATTATAAAGGAGTTTAAAGATGTTTAAAAGAATAATATAAATTGATTTGTTTAAGAGATTTATAAATGGATATTTATAAATTGAAATATTGACATTATAAAACGAGTTTTTATAAGTGTTTGAATGAAGTGAAAAATGGATTGCATAAATGAATGAAATTTATAGAACTATAAACGGTGAAGTTATAAATGGAATTTTATAAGCAGTAGGTTTATAAAATTTATTAAGTTATTAAAATAATAGTTTTGGATAAATAATTGAATATTATAAGTTATAAGATTTATAATTTAGAAAGTCTTAAAAAGAACGATTTTGTAAAATAATCGTTTTATAAGCATTTAACTTATAATGTGAACTTTTGGTTTATAATTGAGTTATGAATTGAATATAGGTTAATAAAGGAATTTATAAACGTTGTTTTATAAATTCGTAAACGACTTATCTTGGTAAGTAAATTGTTGAAACCTATTAATGGAGTTATATTCACATTTTTGACTGTGAATGATCCTTTGAAATAAAATGAATAAAAGGATGAAATCTGTTAACGTAGTATATTCACGTTTTTGAATAGTGAATAATATGTTAAAGAAAATGTTTAGAATGTGATATTTTAAATTGAATTAAAACGATCTAACGATGTTTTAAATGTGTTGAGATTCGAAACCATAGATTTCAACATTTATTGTTGAAATAGACGTTTTCGAGAAATAGAAGGAAATGGTGGACTATAACACTGTTGTTATAGTAAATGATTTCCGAAAGGAAATGTTTTGTATAGTATTGGGATTTATATATCTATTTTAATTTTGAATCCCTATACTAGTGATTTTGGGTTGTCGTAACGATGTTTTACGCAACATTCGTTTTGGCCCAAATAAATATGGTTAAGAGAATGATTTCCTTAAAGAATGAAATATATACTTAATCTCGATTTAAGTATATTGAATATTTTCTAAGTATTGAAAATAAATAAAATCTGTGAATTACTTATGAATAAATAAGTATGGAAATGTTTTCCAATATAAAGTGAATATTTTGGGAATTTATCTTTTTGAAGATAAATTGAAATGAATAATTGAAATCGTATATTCATAGATATTTTGGAATATAAATTCACTATGGAATTTATAAAGGAAAGGGGGATTTGTCTAAAAATAAATATTGATTTATTTTTGACATATTGAAATAATATATCTTGTAAAGATATTTTGGAAAATA
The DNA here is from genome assembly GCA_030765085.1 of Allium cepa. Classification (NCBI taxonomy): domain Eukaryota; kingdom Viridiplantae; phylum Streptophyta; class Magnoliopsida; order Asparagales; family Amaryllidaceae; genus Allium; species Allium cepa. The sequence continues at coordinate 199,079,966 of CM060946.1, forward strand.
AATAATTTGGAAAATTATTTGGAAACTGGTGATGTGTGCATATCCATTGATAGTTCAATAACCGACTGTCAATATTTCCCTTTGAATGGGTAATTGATGTGATTTGTTTGAATTTGAATGCCACACTTATTTTTGAATAAGCGCTCACTATTCGGGTTAACCGGGAAAGGACCATGGGGTCGTATAACCCATTTTGAATATGTGATACGTCGTTATGAATTGCATTTGATGACCGGTGTTGAAGACCGGGTATTTGCGAAAGCGATAGGATGACCTATCGATTGTCTCTGTGTAACAGCCCTAGTTTTAGATATTTATTTTATTATTAATTATTTAATTTCAAAGTATATTTTATATAAATTGTGTCTAAAGATATAGTTTAATTATTTAATTTGAAGATATATTTTATAAAATTGCATATGTCAATAAAATCTAATAATAACTGTGAAATTTAAGCTAAGTTTGAACAGTTGAATTTCGCGTTCAAAAGACGCGTCAATTATAGGGTATAAAGCAACGTAACAAAACGTGTGTTTTTAAAATATGAATTTTGTGAAAATTTTTGATGTTTTAGACTGCGTCTGTTTAACGCAGTGTAAAAATCAAGTTTTAAATATTTTTGGATATAAAATATCAGTCAGTAAATTTTATGGCAACCGTTACATTGTTTTAACTGACGGTCTGTTTTCAATTAAAAATTGCATACGTTTTTTTTCTAAAGCCTACATAAATATTTACCATTTTATTCATTAATATCAAACGTTAAAATCAAATATATATATGAGGTGAAGATTTGCATTGTAACGTTCAAAATTTTATAACATATCATATATCACGCACTTACCAAAATTTAAACATAACTAATGCATGCATTCCTCCACTGACTTTTACTTTCGCATCTATATTCATACAAGATTTAAACAGATATTTATCAAATCAATGTGCCTGCAATCAAAATGTGAAAACTGAACACTGATTTAGCCTTCACACCTTAACTCTTGGCCTTCATCCATGTGCAACGTGCACATTTAAGCTCTTTTGAAAACTGATTGATGATAAGCATTTAATCACGCAAGCCATAATATGTGCACTGATCACGCATATATATTTCACATTTTCAAACTGTAATGGGGTAACTCTCGGTCCCCCATCCTTGTTTCATTCTTTTGTAACTGATATGCGTACATTTGCTCTGCCTATCATCTCCTTGTCTAATTTTATTTCGCCCATCAGTTATATCTATAACAACATATATACAAATCCAAGAGCACGGGGAAATTTTAAGTAACGCTCGTAATTTTGTTGTTTATTTTCCTCCACTAATCACGCAAGCTTTGTTTATATAAAGTAACGTGCATATCAACTCCTTTCTCCCATCTTCAATTTTCCAGTCACGCAAACCATTTCGTCCAAAATCAATGCATGTTTTAAATTCCATCAGCATTTATTTCTCCATAATCAAGCTGCCTCATCTTTTGCCTTTAATCACGCAGACTTGAAGGAATTCACAATGAAAAAAAAAGGCTGATACGTTATTCGCAAGCCTTGCCTATATATATCTTTCATTCCTCTACATCTCTTTTATTCTGCCTTTCTTCCTCTATAGCCATCAGGTATATTTTCTTTTCTTCTTCTTCAGTCTTTTTGTTTTTCCTTTCCTTCCAGTTTCTTTTTTTTTCTTTTCACCCTTGTTTGCTCGGCCATTTCTCCCACCATGTGCCAGTAGGAATATAGATGCTAGCTTGAGTCTGCGTAGGTCTTAGAACTGTGTAATCTCTTGGAAAGGCATGTGTTTTGTGAAGGTTAGAAGATTTTATCTATACATTTTAAGGGATTGTCTGTTTTGAATTTGGAGAGGAGTAATGCCCATAATCATTTTGGTGATTGAAGATCTGTGATTAGTAGTCTAGGCAGGTCATATAAAAAGAAAAGAATTATATATAGAAAAACAGGGCAGTGAATATTTTCAGAAGGGAAGTCCTTGTTTTGTTTATCTATCATAATACTGGTTAGCATGAGTGTAAGTGAGTTGCCTGTTTTAGTTTATAATTTGGAGATTGTGGAAACCATTTGTGAAAAGATGAAGGGGTAGGATGTACATGTTGTATCTCTGTGTATATGTTGGTGTCAGTACTCGTATGCATCAGTGGAATTTGCAGTAGAAAGTAAATATAAATAGTAGGTAGGCAAGAAAAACATGCAGGTAGGTTTCAGTAGATGATTCTTTATGTGTACTTGAGGTATCAATAGGAGTTGGACATGTTGAAAGAAGAATACATAAAAAGGCTTCAGTGTTGGTCAAGTAGAAGTGGCCTCAGTTTCGTTCGAAGCAATTATATGATTCCCGAAGAAATTCCCAGATTGTCTCGAAGCAGAGGCGTTCTTGACTCGAAGTCTGGCATGAAATTACTCGAAGCATATAAGGAGGTGACTCGAAGTAATTTGTAGCAGTCACGAAGCAGTGGTTTGCCTGTACAGATGCCTGGGAAGATATATTTAAGAAAATTTATATTGTCTAGAAATGTTTTAAAGTTAAGTTTAAAACTTAAAATGAAACTGAAATGCTTCAGATCTGCCTGGGAAGTTTTGAATCTAAGGAAATCTATCTGTAAAGTGATGTTTTAGAACTAAACCTAAAACGTAAGATTAAAACTGAATACAAGAGTTAAATATATGAATGAAGTAAGATATATATGGATGAAGTATGTGGTATTGTATGGGTTGGTTTGAGCGTGCATATACACGTATCAGTTGATCGGCCTGGGAAGTGTACTGGAAAATTTGAAATGTGGAGTTCGAACATCTTGGTATATAAAGCCACTTTGACATGTTTTGATGCCACGGTGCATGCTTAGCCATGCTGTATTGATGAAGAGGATACCCTGTGACAGTTCGAGCCTGGAAAGGAAAAAGAGATGAAACCAATTTTGCAAGTATATAGGTTAAACTGGAATTTTAGTAAATAAGAGAAAAGAAAACTGGGGAGGTAGGCTGCACATATATGTGCAATGTGCATGAGAAAACTAGGCAGTGGAGTGATGCACGTGCGTGCACGTATCCGTGTCACCATACATGGAGAAAGAAAAATTTGTATGTACGGGTGTTCGTAGTTAGCTTTTGCCGTAGTTTGTTTTAGGAAATTTTTCGTCGAAAACTTTTAGTGTTAGCCCGGTCCACATTTTGGGATATATTTTTGGTCTTACCTCACGGTGGAGTGGTCGAGCAAGTCAAACCATTCTCGTTCTATTTTATCTTTCCTTTGACCGAAATTCTAAAGCCGCGTATTCTGTATTTTTACTTTTGTTCTAGATTTGAATCTAGGCGACATCCGAGAAATTTTATCGTTACCCTTTGTCGGTCTTTACCGGTGAAACGTCATTTTGAATTCAAATTTTCTGCAACTTTCAGGTGAGTATTTCTCACCAGACATACATATTTATATTTTAGTAAAGTATTGCAAGTGTATGTGTAAAATTGTATTTCACTATTATCTGTCTGTAGTGTAATATAGAATGATGGACCCATTTAAATTGACACCTCATCAGTTATTATCTGTTGTATTATATTCTGCAGTTATATTATTGTTTATTCACTGCTTAAATCACCACTGCCAGTCCCTGTTATATATACTGTTATGGGCTGAAATGATAGGCCTAAATGATTACTGATAATTTATGCTGTTAACTGATAACTTGGGATTGCGGGTTTGAAATGATAGAACCCGGGGTTTTGTAAATTACGGGTTGAAATGATATAAATCCGTATCACTTGACCTAGGCTAGAAAACTATATACAGGCCCGTGGTCCTTATAATATTTTCTGAAATATTTAAAAATTATTTTGGAAGTTAAATATTTGATTTATATCTTTAAAGGAATTGATATTGATTTTTAATAAGTTATAAATAAAAATAAATAAATATTTGAATAAAATTTAGAATATAACTTATTTGGTAAATCGGGATTTTGAAAGAATAAGATTTCAGTTAATAAATAAATAAATAAGTTATATTTGAAAATATTTATTAAGTTAAACAATCTACTACAGCATTTAAATGCTATCTTTTGAAATTGGACTAGTTTTACCCGTAACTTTAGGTAGCATTTCATAAGTGCTACAGAATCTAGAATTTGATTGTTTTAAAATTTATGGAATTTGATAAATTTTATTTTATGTTTAAGTTTTGGAAATTTTTAAGATATGATATTTATAACTGGATTTTCCTTAATAAATTTAAGATGAACATTCTAGTATAAAGTAAAATTTTGGAAAAAATTTTAATGGCTAAAAATTTGGAGTTTTATTTATGGAAATTATGGGAATATTCAAGACTAAATAATAAAACATTGATTTGTGAAAGAATAAAACCCAAACTTAGTTTTGAATAGTAAATACTCCAATTTAATATACATATGGGAATTGTAATGTTTTGGGAACATAAAATGATATTTAATTTATGGTTTAAACTTTAAATAGAGGAATTATTTGTAAAGCTATGTAAATTCTCTTCTTTACAAGTAACCATAAAGTTAACCCATTTATTATATATACCGTTGAATATCCAAACCATGGTGTTTGGGAGTTATGGTTCTAAGGAAAATTTCCAAATATTTTGTTTCGAAGATATAATTCAAATATTTGGTTTCCAGATATTATAAATTTTAAGCAGTATGGTTTTTGGAAAAGAATTATATTTGGATATAACGATATCATATTGTTTGGGTTTTAAAATGATATCGTATTTATAGTTTTGAAATGGAAAAGTTATTATGGTTTCAAAGTATAAACTGTTTTTAAATGGCCACGGGTTATAATAACGTTTGGTTGGCAAAGAGACCGGGATCGGATATGGACATACTCTCTGTCGATACCGAAAACCACTTTGACCAACCGTGTACGCGGTGGAGATTCCAGAATGAAGTAGGTTGGTGGTGACGGTTTCTTGAAAGGTATATACGTGGACCCGACTCCCGTGAGTTGGCTTAAGGTGGCTAAAACAGGAGCGATTCTCGGATTAATGAGGTAGCTCCTCTGATCGAACGCACTTCTTCGTATACCATTCTATTGCTTATGTGATTGCTTGGGTGCACCCTTTGATTTGGGAGTGTTGTTCGAGGTGGGCGGTTGCTGCGGCTTCGCGTTACCACCGGTCCGGATAGCAATTGGTATATCTACCCTGGCATTGCCTAGTTGTGCCGTGTCACCTACCATATCGAGCCTTGTACGAGTTTGGTTTTCTCCCGTAGCCCGTGTGGTATCCTCTAGTTGCTTCCCGAGTAGGAGGAGCTATGATATTGGATGGACTACTGGGACTATTACGTGTTAAGGTGGAAAATGTAAAGCCTTAACGCTATTTAAAAGTATGTTTATTTTAGTATAGACACTATTATAATAGCGCAATATACTACATAGTAAATAGTTTAACGGATCCTTAGAGGATGGGCGGTCCCAAGCATCCTTTAAGTTACTTGCTATATATTACAGTACACTTGATTTAGCTTACATTATATAAGTATGTATGTCCTGACTCGAGTGTTTTGTTTTATTTTACGCTCGGGTCAGCCTGAGTTGCAGTTCAGTTTCTTCTCCGTAGCTAGGACACTCAGTAGATCATTCGTGCTGCTGGAAGTTGTTTCAGCCTTTATCTTTTCTGGAATTCAAGACCTTCGAAGACCATATCTCTATTTTGTTTAAATTTGTATTGAGTATTATAGACAATGTAAGTTCTGTTTTGTAAAGTTGTATCAGTGGCTTCATGAACCACTAAATTTTAATTTCCGCTGCGAGATTCTGATATCTGTGTATGTGATTCTGTGATTTATTTATTGTATATTCTGAGTTTTGCCAAATTTATTCTACAACGTAGTACTTTGAACAATTCAAGTCCGACATGCGCGGATGCGAAGGGTTGAAAATACTGGGCCGTTACATTTGGTATCAGAGCTTTGGCTCTAGGCAAAAACTTAGAATGTAAAGTAAATTTGATTATAGAATCACTTTCATTCGAGATTGAATCTCTTCCTTTTCGAATTTGGAACATTCCCTGTGGTTCCAAAGTTCATTCGTGTCCCTCACTTTTTCATCTACCTTAGATTTTGGAGTATCCCATAACTCCACTTCGGATGATCCTTATAGTAAATTGGCGGTCTCGCCATTGTTCTCATAAAGGGGTGAACTCCTTTACCATTAGCAGCGACTCGCCGGAGGTTTTTATTTGTCCTCGATTTATATGCTAGTATCTTTGGTTATTCTATCTCCTCAGATCAAATGTAGATTTACACCAATCACATCGGTCTGACTCTTTAAGTCACGGTTGACCCGGTTAAGGTTGCCCGCGACTTATATATCTTACCCAGTTCCTTATTTTGTTAGTTAATCATCAGATCTTCTGATTTCAATTTATCTTGAATTCTATTTGATTTGAGTTCATCAAAATTTGAGTCTCTATCTTGGTTTGAGAAGTTTATTCCTATATTAAAAAAAAAATCTAATATTATATATAAGTATAATTTTCAGAATTTTATAATTAATTTAACTAGTTGACAAGAGATAATAATTTTGATTTATTTTGATTTTGTAAACCATGTGTTTTGGCTAAGATAAATAATTGAATTTAAAACAAGAACTTGAGAATTCAATTTCTGATAGTTTCAAACCTTATGTTTAAATTTTTAAAGGATGTTATAAGTATTTTGTATAGAAATTTGTTTCCAAAGAATTTTAAAATTTAGTGCTCTTCTCTTTGTCGCTGGAAAATAATTTCGGTGATGACTGCAGCATCATCGACGTTCATTTTCGAGTTTCGAAGTGAAAAGACCATTCTGTAGTCTGGCTACAGTGTTTCCTTGAGATTTGAATTGATTTAAATTTCTAAAGTATGACTTAATATATATATAGATACATAATTTAAATTTGATTTGACATATTTTGTATATATATTTAGTTATCTCTAAATGGTTTGAAGAGAATCAGAAATTTAATTCTTAAGTTTTATCTTGAGGAATAATTCAAATTTGAATAAGAAATTTCAACTTGGAGATAATTGAATTGGGAAGTTTTAGTTGTATAATATTCAATTTCATTTCAATATAACTTACCTTGATTTTCAAAAGTTAACAATGTAATTGGATAATATACAATATAAAAAGGATTTCATAAATAAAAATTTGAGTAATTTACTTAAATTTTAGTTATAAAAGATTAATAGAGGTAAATAAGGAAAAAGGGAATTTAAGGATTTCATTTAAATAACCTGATAATCAAATTTGATTTAATATGGAACCTTAAATCTAACCTAGAAATTTTAATAAAGGTTATTTCCTGAAATGAATATGTTGTGTGATACACAATGTATCTTTGAAAAAATATATTTTTGAAAGGGATATTTTGTAGTAAGGATTATTTATTTAATTGGTGTCTAAATAAATAATTATGATTTAAATAGTTAAGACATATGGTAACATCACTAATTAAGAATTTGTTTAAATGAAAATTTCAAGTGACACTTATTAAAGGAATATCTTATTTACAAAATAGGTATTTTTAATAAAGAGATAGGTTATTTGTTAAATTAAGAGTTAAGTAGAATAATGAACTCTTGAAATGAATATTTCAGAAATTGAACTGATTTGAATTACTAATATATCTACTATAGCATATTTTAAGTGCCGCTGTTCTAAAGAAATAAATGTTTTGGAAAATTTATGATTGAATAAATGAAGATTATTTTTAAAGTGTTATGATTTTAGTAATATGATTTCCAAATAATAATCTATAAATTTTAATGACTTTCAAAGTATTATAATTTTCGAAGTATTATGATTTCAAATTTATTATCTTATTTTGTTTTAAACTATCTTCGAGTGTCCTTAGTTGCCCTATCAGCTACAGAATGGGGTGGCTATGGCTTATGCCAGTCTATTTAGAAATCTTTCTATAATCTTTGTTACTCATCGGGACCTGAGCACCGCTTACCACCCATAGACTGACGGTCAAACTGAAAAGGGTAAAACCCGATTCTAGAAGATCTTCTTCGTGCTTCAAATACCGGAACTATTCGTTTACGGTACTTGTTTATCTAGCTTATCTTCTTGTGTTTCTCTTCTTCGTTCCTTTTCGAGGACGAAAAGTTCTTAAGTGGGGGAGAGTGTAACAGCCCTAGTTTTAGATATTTATTTTATTATTAATTATTTAATTTCAAAGTATATTTTATATAAATTGTGGCTAAAGATATAGTTTAATTATTTAATTTGAAGATATATTTTATAAAATTGCATATGTCAATAAAATCTAATAATAACTGTGAAATTTTAAGCTAAGTTTGAACAGTTGAATTTCGCGTTCAAAAGACGCGTCAATTATAGGGTATAAAGCAACGTAACAAAACGTGTGTTTTTAAAATATGAATTTTGTGAAATTTTTTGATGTTTTAGACTGCGTCTGTTTAACGCAGTGTAAAAATCAAGTTTTAAATATTTTTGGATATAAAATATCAGTCAGTAAATTTTATGGCAACCGTTACATTGTTTTAACTGACGGTCTGTTTTCAATTAAAAATTGCATACATTTTTTTTCTAAAGCCTACATAAATATTTACCATTTTATTCATTAATATCAAACGTTAAAATCAAATATATATATGAGGTGAAGATTTGCATTGTAACGTTCAAAATTTTATAACATATCATATATCACGCACTTACCAAAATTTAAACATAACTAATGCATGCATTCCTCCACTGACTTTTACTTTCGCATCTATATTCATACAAGATTTAAACAGATATTTATCAAATCAATGTGCCTGCAATAAAATGTGAAAACTGAACACTGATTTAGCCTTCACACCTTAACTCTTGGCCTTCATCCATGTGCAACGTGCACATTTAAGCTCTTTTGAAAACTGATTGATGATAAGCATTTAATCACGCAAGCCATAATATGTGCACTGATCACGCATATATATTTCACATTTTCAAACTGTAATGGGGTAACTCTCGGTCCCCCATCCTTGTTTCATTCTTTTGTAACTGATATGCGTACATTTGCTCTGCCTATCATCTCCTTGTCTAATTTTATTTCGCCCATCAGTTATATCTATAACAACATATATACAAATCCAAGAGCACGAGGAAATTTTAAGTAACGCTCGTAATTTTGTTGTTTATTTTCCTCCACTAATCACGCAAGCTTTGTTTATATAAAGTAACGTGCATATCAACTCCTTTCTCCCATCTTCAATTTTCCAGTCACGCAAACCATTTCGTCCAAAATCAATGCATGTTTTAAATTCCATCAGCATTTATTTCTCCATAATCAAGCTGCCTCATCTTTTGCCTTTAATCACGCAGACTTGAAGGAATTCACAATGAAAAAAAAAGGCTGATACGTTATTCGCAAGCCTTGCCTATATATATCTTTCATTCCTCTACATCTCTTTTATTCTGCCTTTCTTCCTCTATAGCCATCAGGTATATTTTCTTTTCTTCTTCAGTCTTTTTGTTTTTCCTTTCCTTCCAGTTTCTTTTTTTTTCTTTTCACCCTTGTTTGCTCGGCCATTTCTCCCACCATGTGCCAGTAGGAATATAGATGCTAGCTTGAGTCTGCGTAGGTCTTAGAACTGTGTAATCTCTTGGAAAGGCATGTGTTTTGTGAAGGTTAGAAGATTTTATCTATACATTTTAAGGGATTGTCTGTTTTGAATTTGGAGAGGAGTAATGCCCATAATCATTTTGGTGATTGAAGATCTGTGATTAGTAGTCTAGGCAGGTCATATAAAAAGAAAAGAATTATATATAGAAAAACAGGGCAGTGAATATTTTCAGAAGGGAAGTCCTTGTTTTGTTTATCTATCATAATACTGGTTAGCATGAGTGTAAGTGAGTTGCCTGTTTTAGTTTATAATTTGGAGATTGTGGAAACCATTTGTGAAAAGATGAAGGGGTAGGATGTACATGTTGTATCTCTGTGTATATGTTGGTGTCAGTACTCGTATGCATCAGTGGAATTTGCAGTAGAAAGTAAATATAAATAGTAGGTAGGCAAGAAAAACATGCAGGTAGGTTTCAGTAGATGATTCTTTATGTGTACTTGAGGTATCAATAGGAGTTGGACATGTTGAAAGAAGAATACATAAAAAGGCTTCAGTGTTGGTCAAGTAGAAGTGGCCTCAGTTTCGTTCGAAGCAATTATATGATTCCCGAAGAAATTCCCAGATTGTCTCGAAGCAGAGGCGATCTTGACTCGAAGTCTGGCATGAAATTACTCGAAGCATATAAGGAGGAGACTCGAAGTAATTTGTAGCAGTCACGAAGCAGTGGTTTGCCTGTACAGATGCCTGGGAAGATATATTTAAGAAAATTTATATTGTCTAGAAATGTTTTAAAGTTAAGTTTAAAACTTAAAATGAAACTGAAATGCTTCAGATCTGCCTGGGAAGTTTTGAATCTAAGGAAATCTATCTGTAAAGTGATGTTTTAGAACTAAACCTAAAACGTAAGATTAAAACTGAATACAAGAGTTAAATATATGAATGAAGTAAGATATATATGGATGAAGTATGTGGTATTGTATGGGTTGGTTTGAGCGTGCATATACACGTATCAGTTGATCGGCCTGGGAAGTGTACTGGAAAATTTGAAATGTGGAGTTCGAACATCTTGGTATATAAAGCCACTTTGACATGTTTTGATGCCACGGTGCATGCTTAGCCATGCTGTATTGATGAAGAGGATACCCTGTGACAGTTCGAGCCTGGAAAGGAAAAAGAGATGAAACCAATTTTGCAAGTATATAGGTTAAACTGGAATTTTAGTAAATAAGAGAAAAGAAAACTGGGGAGGTAGGCTGCACATATATGTGCAATGTGCATGAGAAAACTAGGCAGTGGAGTGATGCACGTGCGTGCACGTATCCGTGTCACCGTACATGGAGAAAGAAAAATTTGTATGTACGGGTGTTCGTAGTTAGCTTTTGCCGTAGTTTGTTTTAGGAAATTTTTCGTCGAAAACTTTTAGTGTTAGCCCGGTCCACATTTTGGGATATATTTTTGGTCTTACCTCACGGTGGAGTGGTCGAGCAAGTCAAACCATTCTCGTTCTATTTTATCTTTCCTTTGACCGAAATTCTAAAGCCGCGTATTCTGTATTTTTACTTTTGTTCTAGATTTGAATCTAGGCGACATCCGAGAAATTTTATCGTTACCCTCTGTCGGTCTTTACCGGTGAAACGTCATTTTGAATTCAAATTTTCTGCAACTTTCAGGTGAGTATTTCTCACCAGACATACATATTTATATTTTAGTAAAGTATTGCAAGTGTATGTGTAAAATTGTATTTCACTATTATCTGTCTGTAGTGTAATATAGAATGATGGACCCATTTAAATTGACACCTCATCAGTTATTATCTGTTGTATTATATTCTGCAGTTATATTATTGTTTATTCACTGCTTAAATCACCACTGCCAGTCCCTGTTATATATACTGTTATGGGCTGAAATGATAGGCCTAAATGATTACTGATAATTTATGCTGTTAACTGATAACTTGGGATTGCGGGTTTGAAATGATAGAACCCGGGGTTTTGTAAATTACGGGTTGAAATGATATAAATCCGTATCACTTGACCTAGGCTAGAAAACTATATACAGGCCCGTGGTCCTTATAATATTTTCTGAAATATTTAAAAATTATTTTGGAAGTTAAATATTTGATTTATATCTTTAAAGGAATTGATATTGATTTTTAATAAGTTATAAATAAAAATAAATAAATATTTGAATAAAATTTAGAATATAACTTATTTGGTAAATCGGGATTTTGAAAGAATAAGATTTCAGTTAATAAATAAATAAATAAGTTATATTTGAAAATATTTATTAAGTTAAACAATCTACTACAGCAAATGCTATCTTTTGAAATTGGACTAGTTTTACCCGTAACTTTAGGTAGCATTTCATAAGTGCTACAGAATCTAGAATTTGATTGTTTTAAAATTTATGGAATTTGATAAATTTTATTTTATGTTTAAGTTTTGAAAATTTTTAAGATATGATATTTATAACTGGATTTTCCTTAATAAATTTAAGATGAACATTCTAGTATAAAGTAAAATTTTGGAAAAAATTTTAATGGCTAAAAATTTGGAGTTTTATTTATGGAAATTATGGGAATATTCAAGACTAAATAATAAAACATTGATTTGTGAAAGAATAAAACCCAAACTTAGTTTTGAATAGTAAATACTCCAATTTAATATACATATGGGAATTGTAATGTTTTGGGAACATAAAATGATATTTAATTTATGGTTTAAACTTTAAATAGAGGAATTATTTGTAAAGCTATGTAAATTCTCTTCTTTACAAGTAACCATAAAGTTAACCCATTTATTATATATACCGTTGAATATCCAAACCATGGTGTTTGGGAGTTATGGTTCTAAGGAAAATTTCCAAATATTTTGTTTCGAAGATATAATTCAAATGTTTGGTTTCCAGATATTATAAATTTTAAGCAGTATGGTTTTTGGAAAAGAATTATATTTGGATATAACGATATCATATTGTTTGGGTTTTAAAATGATATCGTATTTATAGTTTTGAAATGGAAAAGTTATTATGGTTTCAAAGTATAAACTGTTTTTAAATGGCCACGGGTTATAATAACATTTGGTTGGCAAAGAGACCGGGATCGGATATGGACATACTCTCTGTCGATACCGAAAACCACTTTGACCAACCGTGTACGCGGTGGAGATTCCAGAATGAAGTAGGTTGGTGGTGACGGTTTCTTGAAAGGTATATACGTGGACCCGACTCCCGTGAGTTGGCTTAAGGTGGCTAAAACAGGAGCGATTCTCGGATTAATGAGGTAGCTCCTCTGATCGAACGCACTTCTTCGTATACCATTCTATTGCTTATGTGATTGCTTGGGTGCACCCTTTGATTTGGGAGTGTTGTTCGAGGTGGGCGGTTGCTGCGGCTTCGCGTTACCACCGGTCCGGATAGCAATTGGTATATCTACCCTGGCATTGCCTAGTTGTGCCGTGTCACCTACCATATCGAGCCTTGTACGAGTTTGGTTTTCTCCCGTAGCCCGTGTGGTATCCTCTAGTTGCTTCCCGAGTAGGAGGAGCTATGATATTGGATGGACTACTGGGACTATTACGTGTTAAGGTGGAAAATGTAAAGCCTTAACGCTATTTAAAAGTATGTTTATTTTAGTATAGACACTATTATAATAGCGCAATATACTACATAGTAAATAGTTTAACGGATCCTTAGAGGATGGGCGGTCCCAAGCATCCTTTAAGTTACTTGCTATATATTACAGTACACTTGATTTAGCTTACATTATATAAGTATGTATGTCCTGACTCGAGTGTTTTGTTTTATTTTACGCTCGGGTCAGCCTGAGTTGCAGTTCAGTTTCTTCTCCGTAGCTAGGACACTCAGTAGATCATTCGTGCTGCTGGAAGTTGTTTCAGCCTTTATCTTTTCTGGAATTCAAGACCTTCGAAGACCATATCTCTATTTTGTTTAAATTTGTATTGAGTATTATAGACAATGTAAGTTCTGTTTTGTAAAGTTGTATCAGTGGCTTCATGAACCACTAAATTTTAATTTCCGCTGTGAGATTCTGATATCTGTGTATGTGATTCTGTGATTTATTTATTGTATATTCTGAGTTTTGCCAAATTTATTCTACAACGCAGTACTTTGAACAATTCAAGTCCGACATGCGCGGATGCGAAGGGTTGAAAATACTGGGCCGTTACATTCTGCACTGGGTAGCTCCTGGTATAGAGATTTCCTAAGTGATGGGAAATTCGATCGGGATTGTGAATACCCGGATTGCAAGGGCTTCGTGAGAAGTGCCTTCGGTTCTGTTCGATCCCGGAACAGACTTGTATGGATTGTATGTCTGACATTACAAATTGAGATATAAAGCAGATTTCTTTCAAATATATTTCTGTTGGTGGCGGAGAATTTATTCTTTTAGCTTAACACCCTTCTCTGAGACGTACGAGCTCAGAGGTTATGTAGTTGAAGGTTATCAGCAATATATTCCCAATTTGGTAATGTGACATGCTGAGTGTTGCTGTAAATGATCATTGTGTTGATTATTTGTGATAGGATCGTTTATTTGATCGTCTATCCTGGTGATCATTTCTATGATCATTTGTTGACCCAAAGCATTGCTTTTGTATAAAGTATGTTTTTGTGGACGTGACTTCTTCGAGCCTCACACCCCGTGAATGGTCAAAACAGGAAAGATGCGGCAAGGTTATGAGGGGTAGCGCCCTTTAGGATATGTGCATTTCCTTCTGGAAAAGGGTGGTATCATGGTATGGAGCCCAGATACTTACTCATGTTGAAAACACTTTATGATTGTGTGAATTGATTTCGAGCGCTCGGTTGAAAGGTCCCAAAGGACCGGGGGATGGCATAATCGGTCAGTTGTTACTCAGTTAGGTGTAACCCGGCCTTGTGTTGGTAGAGATCCGGTTTGGTTCTCGGGGATGTCCATCCAGAGGCATTCTCATGTGGCAATGGGAAGTTCCTTGGCCTGATCATTCGTTGGAAATCCAAAGAAACAATACGATCTTGTACGGTATTAGTTGTAGAACCTACTTCCTCAGGAGGTAGCTATAGTAGGCATAATATAATGGTACCTATGTTGGCTAAGATTTATATTCTACTTTTGAAATATCTTCTACACTATGCGCTAATAATAATATCAAAATTGATTTGATTTTAATGCGTATCAAGAATCTTTGACTATCATAAGGAGAAATCTCCTCCAAGTCTGCGTTTGCATTGTGTGTGTGGCGGGAGGTCTTATGGTAGTCTCATTTTTAAAAGCATTGCGAATTGACTTTAAAAATATTCCTCTATTTTGATTTTAAAGATAAATAAACTGTTTTGAGTTCCCACACCAGTCACATGACTGACTCGGAGTTTATTGTTTTCCTTCCTAAACTCTGGGTGCCCACCAATTTCTACACGGGCAGTCAAGAATAAGGTTTATCAGGATTTTCTGGATATTCTGGAGTTGCTGGAGGCAAGCTGGATGGCATGGCGTATTACTAGTATATAGTATTTCTTTTCCGCTGTTTGATGTTGTTTGTTGTTGTTGTACACTCTGATGTAATGATGATATGATGTGATAAAATGTAATAACTGATATGGTCCTTTGTTTAAAGATTATTCATTTATTTATTATATGTTGTTCCGCTGCGATTGTGAGATTCTGTTATTGTTCTGTTGTTTTGTTTTGTTCCGTTCTATTTTCCATTTACTTTTCTCTCTACTTCTTATCTTCTTCTCTCTTTTTCTTTGTCTTTCTTTTTCTTAAACCATAACATTTCGGGTTTCCGACCTTCGATTTCTCGGCAGGCGATAAAGTGAGTATCGATGTTGAATTTTCGAAAGTCGAAAATTTCCGGGACGTTACATTTGGTATCAGAGCTTATGGTTAAGCAACAACCATGGTTCTGTTGGGTATTACTCATTAGAGATAGAGTCAGTAGTACTCTAGAATGAGTTTGAGTGTAATAATAGCTATGAGAGCGTATTTGTTAGTGTATATAAAATTGTTTTATATTGTGATGATTGGTTTGTTGAGTGGTATATAGATTCTAGTTAATACGAGTAATTAACGTGGTTGATAGGGATCTCTAAACACTTGAATAGAACAATTCGACAGGATATTGTTTTAAAATTGGGTAAATGAAATAATTTTGCCTTGATTATATTTTTGTATATAAAGGGATAATTTTTCAAAATTATTAAAGTATATAAGTTGATTGTTTGGTTGTTTGAATAATCTAAATTTAAGAATAATTGTATAAGCAAAAGAATTATAAGAATTGAATTATAATTAAAGTGATTTACAATTGTGAAATAAACTTATATATATGAGAAGTGAAACTATATGGATATATTTATGAATATGAATAAGAGAAGTGATAAATGTGAACTTAAGAAATGTAAATGAAATTCAACTTTAGTAATTGAATTGAATGAATGGATTGAATATGTTAATCAATTGAATGTGAATAATTGGTATGAAATAATGGATATAAGTGTAAATTCATTAAAATCTAATGTTATTGAAAGTTGAATAGTTGAATAAAAATCAATTAATTAAACCAAATTGAATGAATATAAGCAAAGGAATTTGGTTGTAATAAATATACATTGGTTGTTATATGATTGTTAGTTGATTGTATATAATTCATTAAGTATTAATGGAATTGAGTTAATGAAATTGGAAGCTAAAGGAATTGAAATTCAATTGAAAGTTAAGTGAATCTTAAATAGAATTGAATTTAATTTGGAAGTGTACCAACTTGAATATAAATTAGTGAATATAAACTAATTGAAAATGAATGTTAGTAAAAACATCCACTGTTAATGAATCATATGTGATTAAATTGAAAACCATTTCATTGAATATTAATGAGAATATGAATGAATATATATTGGTTATGAATTTGTTGGATGATAGTTGGTTGATGGTTGAATATATTGCTTTTACTGCATTTGCTATGTTGACATATATAGTTATTATGTTGCTATATGTTGTATATCGATATTATTGTCTACATGCATGTTCTCATGTTGTTTGTTGAGTAATTAGTAGGTGGGGATCGCGTTTGCTTCGCATTTGGAGCTCGCTTTCGCGCTATATTAGCCGTATATGCTTGCTAATAAAATATAAGGTACATATCTCGGATTACATACCGTACTTTTATACTTTTTTCCCTGCGGGATGCCTCATTACTTGATGAGATATATATTTGTGATATATATACTGTCATTTTTTTTTCGGATCGAGCCGCGCAAAGGAGACTGGCGAATTTTTCCGAAAATTTAAGGCGTTAGAAAAAAAATTGAGAAAATTGAAATTTTTTGAAAACTTTAAATTTGATTTTGGAATTGAAAGTTAAACAATAGTAGTTGTTTTGAAAAGATAACTAAGTATGATTTGAAAACTTAGTAAAGCATTATGAGAAGTTTGACTATGAATTTTGGAAAATTAATAGATTCTATAACTTTTCTTACTTGATAATTTCGAGGACGAAATTCTTTTAAGGGGGGAAGATTGTAACGACCCAGGATTTTTAGTAATTAAAATTTGAATGTTTAATTAATTTTAAAATATTAATAAGTGAAATTTATAAGTCGAATCAATTTTATTGTGAATAATTGGTAATTAAATCGATAATTTAATATGTTAAATTATGGAAATAATTGAAAATTGAGTTAAATATGATTGAAAATGATTTGTAAAATTTTATTTTATCATGTTGAAGTTAGAATGATATTTTAGAACTTTTAAAATCGAATTAAGAGTTAATTTGTGAAAACTGAATATTTTAATAATTAAATCGACTAGTGAAAATAGTCAATTTTTGAACAGTCTCAGAATTGGACGAAACTCAGAATTGGACGAAACTAGTTCCACTGGATCCGTAATAGTTAGTTATTACCGGATTTCAATTTTCGTATCAATCGGAGTTATCGTTTGATCGTGGCAGCTCGAAACGCATCGAATTATTTTTAATTTTAATTTGGCGAGTTAAAATAGCCATTTTTCAAAAAGTCTCGGATTTCGACGAAACCAGTTTCATCGGATCCGTAATGTGATATTATTGTAAGGTTTCAAATTTCGTGTCAATTGGATTTACCGTTTGTCCGGTACAAATTAAAACGCCTAGAAAATCGTTTAAATCGGTTTAATTCAAATTGAACGTTTATAGCCATAACTCGCACAGATGCCCGAATTAGCTTTCGAAACCTGTTCCATTGTGTCCGAAACGCGGGGTAAACCCTAGAAACGCTGGTTACGGCGCGTAAATCGGAGTTCGGAAATTCCGGAATGAATAGTGTTTTTCGTTGAAATTCTATAAAAGGAGACCCAACCCCTTCTTCTTTTTACAAAACCCTAACCCTAATTTTAAATCACCAGCCGCCACTTCAAGAATCAAAGGCCAGAAACTTCCCAAATTCATTCCTCAATCTCTCCCAATCCACTAACAATTAGAAGAAGTGTTTAACATGAAAGTTGTTAAGCGTCTCGTGATCTTTAAATCTATACGGAGTTGATGAGTTTTGGAGCGCCGAAGGGGGAGATAAGTGGGGCCGACGTCCTACTGTTGTGCACGACTTTCGAGACTACATGTGTAACAAACGGGATATTTCGACTTTCGAAAATTCAACATCGATACTCACTTTATCGACTGCCAAGAAATCGAAGGCCAAAAACCCGAAATATTATGGTTTAAGAAAAAGAATTTAGGAAAAGAAAAGAGAGAAGAAGAGAGAAAGAAGAGAGGGAAGAAAAAGAAAAGAAAATAGAAAGAAAAGAGAAGAGAAAGAAAATAGAGAATAGAACAAAATTTTAAAATAGAACGGAACAGAAAGAAAACAAAACGGAATAGAAAACAACATAACAACATCAGAATCTCACAATTCGCAGCGGGACAACATATAATAATAAATGAATAATCTTTAAACAAAGAACTATATCAGTTATTACATTTTATACATTACATTTCATTTCATTACATCAGAGTGTACAACAACAAACAACAAACAGTGCAGCGGAAAAAGAAATACTATATAACTAGTAATACGCCATGCCATCCATCTTGCCTCCAGCAATTCCTGAATATCCAGAATATCCTGATAAACCTTACTCTTGACTGCCCGTGTGGAAATTGGTTGGCACCCAGAGTTTATGAAGGAAAACAATAAATTCCAAGTCAGTCATCTGACTGGTGTGAGAACTCAAAACAGTTTATTTATCTTTAAAATCAAAAATAGAGGAATATTTTTAAATTCAATTCGAAATGCTTTTAAAGATGAGACTACCATAAGGCCTCCCGCACGCACACACAATGCAAACGCAGAATCGGAGGAGATTTCTCCTTATGATAGTCAAAGATGCTTGATACGCATTTAAAAAGAACATTTGATATTATTACTAGTGCATAGTGTAGAAAATTCATTTCGAAAGTAGAATATAAATCTTAGCCAGCATAGGTACCATTATATTATGCCTACTAATAGCTACCATATTAGATGGCAGGTTCTACAACTAAAACCGTACAAGTTTCGTATTGTTTCTTTGGATTTCCAACAAATGGTCAGGCCAAGGAACTTCCCATTGCCACATGAGAATGCCTCTGGAAAGACATCCCCGAGAACCAAACCGGAACTCTGCCAACACAAGGCCGGGTTACCCCTAACTGGGTAACTACTGACACGAGCACGCCATTCCCCGATCGTAAACGACCTTTCTCACGGGATCACGATAACCAACAACCACAAAGTAATAAATTCGTAGTAACCACATAGGTTAAATATCTGGGCTCCATACCATGATACCACCTCTATCCAGACGGAAATGTACATACCCTAAAGGGAGCTACCCCTCATAACCTTGCCGCATCTTTCCTGTTTTGACCATTTCCGGGGTGTGAGGCTCGACGAATTCACGTCCACAAAAACATACTTTATACAAAAGCCATGCTTTGGGTCAACAAATGATCAACACAATGATCACTAAGATAGACGATCAAATAAATGATCCTATCACAATAATCAACACAATGATCATTTCAGCAACACTCAGCATGTCACATTACCAAATTGGGAATACATCGCTGATAACTTCAACTATATAACCTCTGAGCTCGTACGTCTCAGAGAAGGGTGTTAAGCTAAAAGAATAAATTCTCCGCCACCAACAGAAATATATTTGAATGAAATCGGCTTTATATCTCAACTTGTAATGTCAAACACACAATCCATACAAGTCTGTTCCGGGATCGAACAAAACCGAAGGCACTTACAAAGAAGTCCTTGCAATCCGGATATTCACAATCCTGATCGGATTCACCATCACATATGGAGAACTCTATACCGGAGCAACTCGGTGCAGAGTAAATCGACAGGTCATCCTATCGCTCTCGCAAATACCGGGTCTTCAACACCGATCTTCAATGCAATTATAACGACGTATCACATATTCGGAATGGGTTATACGACCCCATGGTCCTTTCCCCGTTAACCCGAATAGTGAGCGCTTATTCAAAAATAAGTGTAGCATTCACATTCAAACAAATCACATCAATTACCCATTCAAAGGGAAATATTGATAGTCGGTTATTGAACTATCACTGGATATGCACACATCACCAGATTCCAAATAATTTTCCAAATTATTTATTTTCCAAAATATCTTTACAAGATATATAATTTCAATACTTCAAAAATAAATCAATATTTATTTTTCTAAACCAATCCCACTTTCTTTTATAAATTCCTTAGTGAATTTACATTTCAAAATACCCATGCATATGATTTCAATAATTCATTTCAATTTATCTTCAAAAAGATAAATTCTAATTATTCACTTCATATTGGAAAACATTTCCATACTTATTAAATAAGTAATTCACGAATTTTATTTATTTTCAACACTTAGAAAATATTCACCATACTTCAATCGAAATTAAGTATATATTTCATTCTTTAAGGAAATCATTCTCTTAACATATTTATTTGGGCCAAAACGAATGTTGCGTAAAACATCGTTACTACAACCCAAAACCACTAGTATAGGGATTCGAAATTAAAATAGATATATAAATCCCAATACTATACAAAACATTTCCTTTCGGAAATCATTTACTATAACAACAGTGTTATAGTCCACTATTTCCTTTTCATTTCTCGAAAACGTCTGTTTCAACAATTAATGTTGAAATCTATGGTTTCGAATCTCAATGCATTTAAAACATCGTTAGATCGTTTTAATTCTATTTAAAATATCACATTCAAAACAATTTCTTTAACATATTATTCACTATTCAAAAACGTGAATATACTACGTTAACACATTTCATCATTTCTATACATTTTATTTCAAAGGATTATTCACAGTCAAAACGTGAATATAACTCCATTAATAGGTTTCAACAATTTACTTATCAAAATAAGTTATTTGCGAATTTATAAAACAACGTTTATAAATTCCATTTCTATTTATTTATAAAAACTTCCTTTTTATAAATTCTTTTATTAACCTATTCCAGTTTATAACTCAATTATAAACTAAAAGTTCATATTATAAGTTAAATACTTATAAAACGATTATTTTACAAAATCGTTCCTCTTTTAAAGACTTTCCAAATCATAAATCTTATAACTTATAAGATTCATTTATTTAACCAAATCTATTCTTCAAATAACTTCACAAATTTATAATTCTTACTATTTATAAATTTCATTTATAACTTCACCGTTTATAATTCTATAAATTTCATTCTTTAATGAAATTCATTTTCACTTCATTCAAACACTTATAAAAACTCGTTTTATAATGTCAATATTTCAATTTATAAATATCCATTTATAAATCTCTTAATATAAATCAATTTATATTGTTCTTTAAAACGTCTTTAATCTCCTTTATTATTTCACCATTTTGATTCATAAAATAATTAAATTTTATAAATCCTATATTTAAACTTTTCACAATAAATTCTAAAATCCCGATTAAACTATTTTATAGAATCATTAGCATCATATTCTCAAAAATCAGCTTTTAACTGTATTTCACAAAACCCATAATTTTATAACTTTAAAAATTATAACGTTTATTTATTTAAAATGAATCTATTCCAAAAATATAGTATATTTTCAAAAATCACTTTATAAATCATTTTAAAATTCCAAAACTTGGTCCAATGATGCTACACACCAAATAGTCAATCACGACAACAACGATATCATATATCGTATATGATAATCAACGAATATCAAAATATCCATAATTAAATAAATACTGTTGAGGAATCCAGTTGGATCCCTCCAACCTGTTTTCCTGCATCCACAAACATTAGCCCAATACCAATTTCGCTCCAGTACGAAATTATCGCGGTATATGTTCTTATTAAATATTATCCGCTTAATAACGGCGTAATAGGGTCTCATCCGCTAAACAAAAAATGCGGGAAATCAATAACTCCAATATATACATATGCCAATATATATATATTGATATTATATATAATACCGATTTCACTGTTTATGAAATATTCGCGGTATATGTTTTTAATAAATAACATCCGCTTACTAACGGCGTATAATGTCTATTTTAACAATCAATAGATAACAATCATCATTCAAACATGCATTCAAATATTTTAAATCTAACTATTTAAAATAAAATCGAAACTGATTCGATTGAGTGAGAAGTTCTCACCTTGATTTTAAATTCCGTTTTAGCGATTTATTTCGAATAAAATTAAACGGACGTTTAATTTTACACGAAACTTTCACTAACTCCAAACGACTCCAATCCAATTTCATCGCGTAGTGCTCGTCCATACGATTCCAACGCAACTAGTTTCGCGCGTTTTCGACCTCGTATGAAAAAGTTATGATTTTACGAAGTTTGTACACGATTTTATAACTAAATTACAACAACTTTTAATTAATTTTAAACTACAACCATTTTCAGCCATAGGATCTCACCCAAACCCATCACTGCCATTCATTCCATCCCCTTCTCCCTCGTATGCATCTCCAGGCCACACACGACGCAAAGCAACCCAACACACGAGATTTAGGGTTAGATTTCTCGACCTCCACGCTCGACGATTATTCGATCAGGCAACACCATCACGCGCGCGCCCCCCGGCACCACCCACGCCCCAAATGCGGTCAAACTCGGCTGCCCATGTTGCACGTAGTTCGAGAACGAACGGCCATCCCTTGCACGAGAATTCACGTCAATCCGCTGCTCCATATTTGATCATGACCGTTGAACTTCAAGATCTCGATGTGCTCTACGACTTTCTAGTTGAAAGTTTGTTGTAATACTTCACGGATTTGAAGATTTAGAGGGAGGAAGTTGGGAGTTTTCAGGCCGTTCATGGCTAATGGAGGCGGCTGCAGTTTTGCTAGGGTTTTGTATATATTTTTTTTTTATTATTTGTGAATGGTGGCTATTTATAGAATTTCGAACGACACTATTCATCCGGAAATTCCAAACTCCAATTCACGCGCCGTAACCAGCGTTTCTAGGGTTTACCCCGCGTTCCGGACACAATGGAACAGGTTTCGAAAGCTAATTCGGAAGTATGTGCGAGTTATGGCTATAAACGTTCAATTTGAATTAAACCGATTTAAGCGATTTTCTAGGCGTTTTAATTTGTAACGGACAAACGGTAAATCCATTTGACTTGAAATTTGAAACCTTACAATAATATCACATTACGGATCCGATGAAACTAGTTTCATCGAAATCCAAGACTTTTTGAAAAATGGCTATTTTCACTCGCCAAATTTAAATTAAAAATAAATCGATGCGTTTCGAGCTGCCACGATCAAACGGTAACTCCGATGGACACGAAATTTGAAATCCGGTAATAACTAACTATTACGGATCCAATGGAACTAGTTTCGTTCAATTCTGAGACTGTTCAAAAATTGGCTATTTTCACTAGTCGATTTTAATATTAAAATATTCAATTTTCACAAATTAACTTCTAAATCGATTTTAAAAGTTCTAAAATATCGTTCTAACTTCCATATGATAAAATAAAATTTTAGAAATCATTTTCAATCATATTTAACCCAATTTTAAATTATTTCCATAATTTAACATATTAAATTATCGATTTAATAATCCAATTAAATCCAATAATTCCAAAAAAAAAAATTATTTGACTTATAAATTCACTTATTAATATTTAAAATTAATTAAATATTCATATTTTAATTATCAAAAATTCTGGGTCGTTACAATCTTCCCCCCTTAAAAGAATTTCGTCCTCGAAATTATTAAGTAAGAAAAGTTACAGAATCTATTAATTTTCCCAAAATTCATAGTTAAACTTCTTACAATAACTTACTAAGTTTTCAAATCATACTTAGTTATCCTTTCAAAAAAAACTACTATTGTTTAACTTTCCATTCCTAATCAAAGTTAAAGTTTTCAAAATTTTCCCATTTTCTCAAATTTTTCTAACGCCTTAAATTTTCGGAAAATTCGCCATAGTCTCCTTTGCGCGGCTCGATCCGAAAAAAAATGACAGTATATATATCACAAATATACATCTCATCAAGTAATGAGGCATCCCGAAGGGAAAAAATGTAAAAGTACGGTATGTAATCCGAAATATGTACCTTATATTTTATTAGCAAGCATATACGGCTAATATAGCGTAAAAGCGAGCTCCAAATGCGAAGCAAACGCGATCCGCACCTACTAATCACTCAACAAACAACATGAGAATCATGTATATAGACAATAGTATCGATATACAACATATAGCAACTGAAACAAAAGCAACAACTGCAAACATCAACCAACTATCATTCAACTAATTCATAACCAATATATATTCATTCATATTCTCATTAATATTCAATGAATTGCTTTTCAATTTAAATCACATTTGATTCATTCACAGTGGATGTTCTTACTAACATTCATTTTCAATTAGTTTATATTCACTAATTCATATTCAAGTTGGTTCACTTCCAAATCAAATTCACTTCTATTCAAAATTTACTTAACTTCCAATTGGATTTCCATTACTTTAGCTTTCAATTTCATTAACTCAATTTCATTAACTCTTAATGAATTATATACAATCAATCAACTAACAACCATATAACAATCAATTTATATACTTTAATAATTCTGAAAAATTATTCCTTTTATATAAAAATATAATCAAAGTAAAATTATTTCATTTACCCAATTCAAAACAATACTGTGTCGAATTGTTCTATTCAAGTGTTTATAGATCCCTATCAACAACGTTAATTACTCGTATTAACCAGAATCTATATACCACTCAACAAACCAATCATCACAATATAAAACAATTTTATATTCACTAACAAATACGCTCTCATAGCTATTATTACACTCAAACTCAATCTAGAGTACTAATGACTCTATCTCTAATGAGTAATACCCAATAGAACCATGGTTGTCGCTTAACCATAAGCTCTGATACCAAATGTAAAGACCCGAAAGTAGCGGTCACAACCGGTAGGCTTTTCAACCATCCCAGCCCCACCGTGGCTTACATTGGTACCCCAGACCTTGCTTTTACGGCCAGCCTCTCGACTGTCTCAGGTTACACCTAACCAACCCCCTAAAAGAGGATGTGTGGGAGCAAGAGTCTCCCGTTCGTCACCTAACCGCGAAGCGAGAACCCCCCATCACATAGCCCAAAGCTTAGCAAGACTGGTGTGAGAACTCAAAACAGTTTATTTATCTTTAAAATCAAAAATAGAGGAATATTTTTAAATTCAATTCGAAATGCTTTTAAAGATGAGACTACCATAAGGCCTCCCGCACACACACACAATGCAAACGCAGAATCGGAGGAGATTTCTCCTCATGATAGTCAAAGATGCTTGATACGCATTTAAAAAGAACATTTGATATTATTACTAGTGCATAGTGTAGAAAATTCATTTCGAAAGTAGAATATAAATCTTAGCCAGCATAGGTACCATTATATTATGCCTACTAATAGCTACCATATTAGATGGCAGGTTCTACAACTAAAACCGTACAAGTTTCGTATTGTTTCTTTGGATTTCCAACAAATGGTTAGGCCAAGGAACTTCCCATTTCCACATGAGAATGCCTCTGGAAAGACATCCCCGAGAACCAAACCGAAACTCTGCCAACACAAGGCCGGGTTACCCCTAACTGGGTAACTACTGACACGAGCACGCCATTCCCCGATCGTAAACGACCTTTCTCACGGGATCCCGATAACCAACAACCACAAAGTAATAAATTCGTAGTAACCACATAGGTTAAATATCTGGGCTCCATACCATGATACCACCTCTATCCAGAAGGAAATGCACATACCCTAAAGGGAGCTACCCCTCATAACCTTGCCGCATCTTTCCTGTTTTGACCATTTCCGGGGTGTGAGGCTCGACGAATTCACGTCCACAAAAACATACTTTATACAAAAGCCATGCTTTGGGTCAACAAATGATCAACACAATGATCACTAAGATAGATGATCAAATAAATGATCCTATCACAATAATCAACACAATGATCATTTCAGCAACACTCAGCATGTCACATTACCAAATTGGGAATACATCGCTGATAACTTCAACTATATAACCTCTGAGCTCGTACGTCTCGGAGAAGGGTGTTAAGCTAAAAGAATAAATTCTCCGCCACCAACAGAAATATATTTGAATGAAATCGGCTTTATATCTCAACTTGTAATGTCAGACACACAATCCATACAAGTCTGTTCCGGGATCGAACAAAACCGAAGGCACTTACAAAGAAGTCCTTGCAATCCGGATATTCACAATCCTGATCGGATTCACCATCACATATGGAGAACTCTATACCGGAGCAACTCGGTGCAGAGTAAATCGACAGGTCATCCTATCGCTCTCGCAAATACCAGGTCTTCAACACCGATCTTCAGTGCAATTATAACGACGTATCACATATTCGGAATGGGTTATACGACCCCATGGTCCTTTCCCCGTTAACCCGAATAGTGAGCGCTTATTCAAAAATAAGTGTAGCATTCACATTCAAACAAATCACATCAATTACCCATTCAAAGGGAAATATTGATAGTCAGTTATTGAACTATCACTGGATATGCACACATCACCAGATTCCAAATAATTTTCCAAATTATTTATTTTCCAAAATATCTTTACAAGATATATAATTTCAATACTTCAAAAATAAATCAATATTTATTTTTCTAAACCAATCCCACTTTCTTTTATAAATTCCTTAGTGAATTTACATTTCAAAATACCCATGCATATGATTTCAATAATTCATTTCAATTTATCTTCAAAAAGATAAATTCTAATTATTCACTTCATATTGGAAAACATTTCCATACTTATTAAATAAGTAATTCACGAATTTTATTTATTTTCAACACTTAGAAAATATTCACCATACTTCAATCGAAATTAAGTATATATTTCATTCTTTAAGGAAATCATTCTCTTAACATATTTATTTGGGCCAAAACGAATGTTGAGTAAAACATCGTTACTACAACCCAAAACCACTAGTATAGGGATTCGAAATTAAAATAGATATATAAATCCCAATACTATACAAAACATTTCCTTTCGGAAATCATTTACTATAACAACAGTGTTATAGTCCACTATTTCCTTTTCATTTCTCGAAAACGTCTGTTTCAACAATTAATGTTGAAATCTATGGTTTCGAATCTCAATGCATTTAAAACATCGTTAGATCGTTTTAATTCTGTTTAAAATATCACATTCAAAACAATTTCTTTAACATATTATTCACTATTCAAAAACGTGAATATACTACGTTAACACATTTCATCATTTCTATACATTTTATTTCAAAGGATTATTCACAGTCAAAACGTGAATATAACTCCATTAATAGGTTTCAACAATTTACTTATCAAAATAAGTTATTTGCGAATTTATAAAACAACGTTTATAAATTCCATTTCTATTTATTTATAAAAACTTCCTTTTTATAAATTCTTTTATTAACCTATTCCAGTTTATAACTCAATTATAAACTAAAAGTTCATATTATAAGTTAAATACTTATAAAACGATTATTTTACAAAATCGTTCCTCTTTTAAAGACTTTCCAAATCATAAATCTTATAACTTATAAGATTCATTTATTTAACCAAATCTATTCTTCAAATAACTTCACAAATTTATAATTCTTACTATTTATAAATTTCATTTATAACTTCACCGTTTATAATTCTATAAATTTCATTCTTTAATGAAATTCATTTTCACTTCATTCAAACACTTATAAAAACTCGTTTTATAATGTCAATATTTCAATTTATAAATATCCATTTATAAATCTCTTAATATAAATCAATTTATATTATTCTTTAAAACGTCTTTAATCTCCTTTATTATTTCACCATTTTGATTC
Organism: Allium cepa; assembly: GCA_030765085.1. Taxonomy (NCBI): domain Eukaryota; kingdom Viridiplantae; phylum Streptophyta; class Magnoliopsida; order Asparagales; family Amaryllidaceae; genus Allium; species Allium cepa. Next base: position 199,107,976 of record CM060946.1, read on the forward strand.
ATAAAATAATTAAATTTTATAAATCCTATATTTAAACTTTTCACAATAAATTCTAAAATCCCGATTAAACTATTTTATAAAATCATTAGCATCATATTCTCAAAAATCAGCTTTTAACTGTATTTCACAAAACCCATAATTTTATAACTTTAAAAATTATAACGTTTATTTATTTAAAATGAATCTATTCCAAAAATATAGTATATTTTCAAAAATCACTTTATAAATCATTTTAAAATTCCAAAACTTGGTCCAATGATGCTACACACCAAATAGTCAATCACGACAACAACGATATCATATATCGTATATGATAATCAACGAATATCAAAATATCCATAATTAAATAAATACTGTTGAGGAATCCAGTTGGATCCCTCCAACCTGTTTTCCTGCATCCACAAACATTAGCCCAATACCAATTTCGCTCCAGTACGAAATTATCGCGGTATATGTTCTTATTAAATATTATCCGCTTAATAACGGCGTAATAGGGTCTCATCCGCTAAACAAAAAATGAGGGAAATCAATAACTCCAATATATACATATGCCAATATATATATATATATTGATATTTTATATAATACCGATTTCACTGTTTATGAAATATTCGCGGTATATGTTTTTAATAAATAACATCCGCTTACTAACGGCGTATAATGTCTATTTTAACAATCAATAGATAACAATCATCATTCAAACATGCATTCAAATATTTTAAATCTAACTATTTAAAATAAAATCGAAACTGATTCGATTGAGTGAGAAGTTCTCACCTTGATTTTAAATTCCGTTTTAGCGATTTATTTCGAATAAAATTAAACGGACGTTTAATTTTACACGAAATTTTCACTAACTCCAAACGACTCCAATCCACTTTCATCGCGTAGTGCTCGTCCATACGATTCCAACGCAATTGGTTTCGCGCGTTTTCGACCTCGTATGAAAAAGTTATGATTTTACGAAGTTTGTACACAATTTTATAACTAAATTACAACAACTTTTAATTAATTTTAAACTACAACCATTTTCAGCCATAGGATCTCACCCAAACCCATCACTGCCGTTCATTCCATCCCCTTCTCCCTCGTATGCATCTCCAGGCCGCACACGACGCAAAGCAACCCAACACATGAGATTTAGGGTTAGATTTCTCGACCTCCACGCTCGACGATTATTCGATCAGGCAACACCATCACGCGCGCGCCCCCCGGCACCACCCACGCCCCAAATGCGGTCAAACTCGGCTGCTCATGTTGCACGCAGTTCGAGAACGAACGGCCATCCCTTGCACGAGAATTCACGTCAATCCGCTGCTCTATATTTGATCATGACCGTTGAACTTCAAGATCTCGATGTGCTCTACGACTTTCTAGTTGGAAGTTTGTTGTAATACTTCACAGATTTGAAGATTTGGAGGGAGGAAGTTGGGAGTTTTCTGGCCGTTCATGGCTAATGGAGGCGGCTGCAGTTTTGCTAGGGTTTTGTATATTTTTTTTTATTATTTGTGAATGGTGGCTATTTATAGAATTTCGAACGACACTATTCATCCGGAAATTCCGAACTCCAATTCACGCGCCGTAACCAGCGTTTCTAGGGTTTACCCCGCGTTTCGGACACAATGGAACAGGTTTCGGAAGCTAATTCGGAAGTATGTGCGAGTTATGGCTATAAACGTTCAATTTGAATTAAACCGATTTAAGCGATTTTCTAGGCGTTTTAATTTGTAACGGACAAACGGTAAATCCAATTGACTTGAAATTTGAAACCTTACAATAATATCACATTACGGATCCGATGAAACTGGTTTCATCAAAATCCGAGACTTTTTGAAAAATGGCTATTTTCACTCGCCAAATTTAAATTAAAAATAAATCGATGCGTTTCGAGCTGCCACGATCAAACGGTAACTCCGATGGACACGAAATTTGAAATCCGATAATAACTAACTATTACGGATCCAATGGAACTAGTTTCGTTCAATTCTGAGACTGTTCAAAAATTGGCTATTTTCACTAGTCGATTTTAATATTAAAATATTCAATTTTCACAAATTAACTTCTAAATCGATTTTAAAAGTTCTAAAATATCGTTCTAACTTCCATATGATAAAATAAAATTTTACAAATCATTTTCAATCATATTTAACCCAATTTTAAATTATTTCCATAATTTAACATATTAAATTATCGATTTAATAATCCAATTAAATCCAATAATTCCAAAAAAAAAATTATTTGACTTATGAATTCACTTATTAATATTTAAATTTAATTAAATATTCATATTTTAATTATCAATAATTCTGGGTCGTTACAACATGGGTGGCCGAGCTCTGCCGTGACTCAGGCGGTGGTAGCTCGTGTGATGGCGGAGTGAATGGCACTTGCTGATCGTGTTTTCGTCGAGCGAGGAGATGGTGGTATGAAACCCTAATTATTGAGGATGGGTTCATGTTGCGTTCGGCAACCTGGAAGGAAGAACGGGGGGGTCACGCACGGTCAGGATGCAAGCAAGTGGATCCAATGGCTTAGATTAAGTTAGGTTTAAATTTATTATAAATTTAGTTGTAAATGTTTATATAAAATTCGTGTAATCTTAGAAAATGCATATCTTTTTCATACGAGGTCAAAAACGCGCGAAACAAGAAGCGTTGGAATCGTATGGACGAGCACTACGCGATGAAATTGGATTGGAGTCGTTTGGAGTTAGTAAGAATTTCGGGTAAAATTAAACGTCCGTTTAATTTTATTCGAAATAAATCGCTAAAACGAAATTAAAATCAAGGTGAGAACTTCTCACTCAATCGAATCAGTTTCGATTTTATTTTAAATAGTTAGATTTAAAATATTTGAATGCATGTTTGAATGATGATTGTTATCTATCGATTGTTAAAATAGACATTATACGCCGTTAGTAAGCGGATGTTATTTATTAAAAACATATACCGCGAATATTTCATAAACAGTGAAATGGTATTATATACAATAGCAATATATATATATTGGCATATGTATATATTGGAGTTATTGATTTCCCGCATTTGTATAGCGGATGAGACCCTATTGCGCCGTCTATTAAGCGGATAATATTTTAAATCCCATATACCGCGATAATTCCGTACTGGAGCGGAATTGGTATTGTGCTAATGTTTGTGGATGCAGGAAAACAGGTTGGAGGGATCCAACTGGATTCCTCAACAGTTTTTATTTGATTTCAGATATTTTGATATTTGATGGATTATCATATCGATATATGATATCGTTGTTGTCGTGATTGACTATTTGGTGTGTAGCATCATTGGACCAAATTTTGGAATTTTAAAATGATTTCAAAGTGATTTTTGAAAGAATATGTTTATAAAATATTTTTTGGAATTGATCTATTTTAAATAAATAAAAGTTATACTTTTAAAGTTATAAAATTATGTTTTTTTTTGAGAAATATAGTTAAAAGTTGATTTTTGAGAAAATATGGATTAATGATTTTATAAAAAGTTTAAATCGGAATTTTTGAATTTATAGTGAAAAGTTTAAATATATGATTTATGAAGTTTGATTATTTTATAAGTCAAAAGGATGAAATTATAAAGGAGTTTAAAGATGTTTAAAAGAATAATATAAATTGATTTGTTTAAGAGATTTATAAATGGATATTTATAAATTGAAATATTGACATTATAAAACGAATTTTTATAAGTGTTTGAATGAAGTGAAAAATGGATTGCATAAATGAATGAAATTTATAGAACTATAAACGGTGAAGTTATAAATGGAATTTTATAAGCAGTAGGTTTATAAAATTTATTAAGTTATTAAAATAATAGTTTTGGATAAATAATTGAATCTTATAAGTTATAAGATTTATAATTTAGAAAGTCTTAAAAAGAACGATTTTGTAAAATAATCGTTTTATAAGCATTTAACTTATAATGTGAACTTTTGGTTTATAATTGAGTTATGAATTGAATATAGGTTAATAAAGGAATTTATAAACGTTGTTTTATAAATTCGTAAACGACTTATCTTGGTAAGTAAATTGTTGAAACCTATTAATGGAGTTATATTCACATTTTTGACTGTGAATGATCCTTTGAAATAAAATGAATAAAAGGATGAAATCTGTTAACGTAGTATATTCACGTTTTTGAATAGTGAATAATATGTTAAAGAAAATGTTTAGAATGTGATATTTTAAATTGAATTAAAACGATCTAACGATGTTTTAAATGTGTTGAGATTCGAAACCATAGATTTCAACATTTATTGTTGAAATAGACGTTTTCGAGAAATAGAAGGAAATGGTGGACTATAACACTGTTGTTATAGTAAATGATTTCCGAAAGGAAATGTTTTGTATAGTATTGGGATTTATATATCTATTTTAATTTTGAATCCCCATACTAGTGATTTTGGGTTGTCGTAACGATGTTTTACGCAACATTCGTTTTGGCCCAAATAAATATGGTTAAGAGAATGATTTCCTTAAAGAATGAAATATATACTTAATCTCGATTTAAGTATATTGAATATTTTCTAAGTATTGAAAATAAATAAAATCTGTGAATTACTTATGAATAAATAAGTATGGAAATGTTTTCCAATATAAAGTGAATATTTTGGGAATTTATCTTTTTGAAGATAAATTGAAATGAATAATTGAAATCGTATATTCATAGATATTTTGGAATATAAATTCACTATGGAATTTATAAAGGAAAGGGGGATTTGTCTAAAAATAAATATTGATTTATTTTTGACATATTGAAATAATATATCTTGTAAAGATATTTTGGAAAATAAATAATTTGGAAAATTATTTGGAAACTGGTGATGTGTGCATATCCATTGATAGTTCAATAACCGACTATCAATATTTCCCTTTGAATGGGTAATTGATGTGATTTGTTTGAATTTGAATGCCACACTTATTTTTGAATAAGCGCTCACTATTCGGGTTAACCGGGAAAGGACCATGGGGTCGTATAACCCATTTCGAATATGTGATACGTCGTTATGAATTGCATTTGATGACCGGTGTTGAAGACCGGGTATTTGCGAAAGCGATAGGATGACCTATCGATTGTCTCTGCACTAGGTAGCTCCTGGTATAGAGATTTCCTAAGTGATGGGAAATTCGATCGGGATTGTGAATACCCGGATTGCAAGGGCTTCGTGAGAAGTGCCTTCGGTTCTGTTCGAGCCCGGAACAGACTTGTATGGATTGTATGTCTGACATTACAAATTGAGATATAAAGCATATTTCTTTCAAATATATTTCTGTTGGTGGCGGAGAATTTATTCTTTTAGCTTAACACCCTTCTCTGAGACGTACGAGCTCAGAGGTTATGTAGTTGAAGGTTATCAGCAATATATTCCCAATTTGGTAATGTGACATGCTGAGTGTTGCTGTAAATGATCATTGTGTTGATTATTTGTGATAGGATCGTTTATTTGATCGTCTATCCTGGTGATCATTTCTATGATCATTTGTTGACCCAAAGCATGGCTTTTGTATAAAGTATGTTTTTGTGGACGTGACTTCGTCGAGCCTCACACCCCGTGAATGGTCAAAACAGGAAAGATGCGGCAAGGTTATGAGGGGTAGCGCCCTTTAGGATATGTGCATTTCCTTCTGTAAAAGGGTGGTATCATGGTATGGAGCCCAGATACTTACTCATGTTGAAAACACTTTATGATTGTGTGAATTGATTTCGAGCGCTCGGTTGAAAGGTCCCAAAGGACCGGGTGATGGCATATTCGGTCAGTTGTTACTCAGTTAGGGATAACCCGGCCTTGTGTTGGTAGAGATCCGGTTTGGTTCTCGGGGATGTCCATCCAGAGGCATTCTCATGTGGCAATGGGAAGTTCCTTGGCCTGATCATTCGTTGGAAATCCAAAGAAACAATACGATCTTGTACGGTATTAGTTGTAGAACCTATCATTCACTTATGGTGGCGCCCCACTGTTTGGATGGTAGCTATAGTAGGCATACGATAATGGTCGTATGTTGGCTAAGATTTATATTCTACTTTCGAAATAAATTTTTCCTACACTATACACTAGTAATAATATAAAATGTTCTTTTTAATGCGTATCAAGCATCTTTGACTATCATAAGGAGAAATCTCCTCCGATTCTGCGTTTGCATTGTGTGTGTGTGCGGGAGGCCTTATGGTAGTCTCATTTTTAAAAGCATTGCGAATTGACTTAAAAATATTCTTCTATTTTGATTTTAAAGATAAATAAACTGTTTTGAGTTTTCACACCAGTCACATGACTGACTCGGAGTTTATTGTTTTCCTTCCTAAACTCTGGGTGCCCACCAATTTCCACACGGGCAGTCAAGAGTTAGGTTTATCAGGATATTCTGGATATTCTGGAGTTGCTGGAGGCAAGATGGATGGCATGGCGTATTACTACTATATAGTATTTCTTTTTCCGCTGCACTATTTGTTGTTGTTGTACACTCTGATGATATGATGTAATGAAATGTGATGTAATGTAATAACCGATATTGTTCTTTGTTTAAAGATTATTCATTTATTATTATATGTTGTTCCGCTGCGAATTGTGAGATTCTGTTATTGTTCAGTTGTTTTCTTTCTATTCCGTTCTATTTTCTTCCTGTTCTATTTTCTATTTTCTCTCTATTTTCTACCTTCTTCTCTCTTTTTCTTTTTCTTTTCTTTTTTTAAAACCCTAACTATTCGGTTTTTCGGCAACGAAAAATCGCAGACGTTACATCGGTTCTGAGTAGCAGAGGTGCAACATGTTGAGCCTCCAATACATTTTATCTAGCGGTGTACTTTGAAAGTGTACGTGCAGTACTAAGGATCGTGTAATATAATATATAAATGCAGAAACTGATAATAGCAGTAAAATAAAAATTAAAGTAAGCACACCAGGAATTTTTATACTGGTTCGAACTTCCTGTTCTACGTCCAGTCTCAGAATATCCTCTGGATTTAGACTAAACCCCTCACTTAACCCGAAAGAATAGGTATACGACACCTGAGCAGCCAAACAGGAATTTTTCTGCCTCAACAGCCGAAGAGGACTTCAACTTAATACAAATAATTTGTTGACGAGTGTGTTCTGAATAACACGGATTGTCTTTTGATAGTACAATTTTCCTATAATCAAATCCTCAAGAATATGTAGCGTGTGTGAAGATTTAGAAGGAAGATAATCTCGTAGAATCGAAGTATATAAATTAATATAGAGATTCTAGAGATATTGAATGAAAATGAATGCTTTTATTTTCAGAAATAAATAGAGAATAGATTTCAGAAATATAAACCAGAATCAATGATTGTAGAAGTGATTTGAACAGTTTATATAGTTGTAGAATAGTATAATCTTTCATGAAGAGTTTCAATCAAAAGTTGTGTCCGTATCTCTTAGATTGAGGGACATTCCTCTTCATGAACAATCGCAACTCTTCTGAAAACTAGCCGTTATGTTCAGGTCGGTCGACCGAGAAAACTGGCCGGTCAACTGAGGTTTAAAACTGTATACAAAATAATGTATATCTGTGCACTTGAAACAGAGTCGGTCGACCGAGGTTTCTGGTCGGTCAGCCGACCTGTTGTCAATTGCACAGTACACACTAATTTATGTATAACTTAATATAAATCAATTTGTGTAAGTGTGTGACTACTTGAGGAATGATTTTAACAATATTCTAAGACTCAATACACTAAAATATTCATACTAATCTCTGGATTGTAGTCTTGTCTCCTTTGTAGTGCATAATATACGCTTATTCTCTTTTTGTCGCTTTCGTATAGTATTCTCGTCGTATGATCTCTGAAGCTTGTGTCATGAATCAAAACTCATGAATCAACATTCTCCCTCCTTTTGATTGATGACAATACTTATGTGACGAAGTAGTATATATTGTAATTCTCCCCCTGAATATATGACGACTTTTCTGACTTTTCTGCAAAAATTTGTTAGCTTTCATATATTTCTCCCCCTTTGCCATCGACAAAAAGGAATACTTATTAGATGTATAAAAAATATGGAACATGTAACACAACATAAGAAAACATCGAGTTTTAAATAGTACATACTCAAAGCAAATAGGAACATTAATGATGTTTACTTAGTAAACAACATCTAAAAACAGAATACAAGAAATTATGAGATAGCAAGTTGTAAAACAATATGATCACTCCTCATCATCATCGGAATCCCAAAATTCTAGACGGATATTTTCTTCCGGAGGGGCATGTTCCTTACCACGTCTTTGAGCGTTAGAAGTGTGAGTTCATGACGTACCGGAACTTGTATTCTCCGAAGTGGAAAAAGAGAAGTTTGGCGCTGGCCTTTTTCCGAGAGCAACATAAGAGGCACCGGCTTCGGAAGTACATGATAAGGCATCCCATAAATTCACGAAGAAGCCCTTGATTTTCTTGAATCGACCATCAATTTTTCGTAGCCGGGCATCCAAGGCTAGTTGATTTTGAGCCAAAATATCACTGGCCGCCTCTGTACTAATTCCGGGAGTTGGTCTTTGAATTGAATGTTGGCGTGTTAGATGTTCCGTAACATGAGTTGATGGTTGAGGTGTAGAAAAGCTACGGCGTAGTTGTTCTCGAGGAGTAGTACTCCATTGGTTAAATGGTATAAATCTAGGAGGTGCATCGGGCAACTTCATTAGTTTTATGGTCCTTGAATCAAAAGAACGAACTTTGGAGGTTTCGGATTCCGGAGCATGTGGGACGAAGCTATTAATCAATCTCATTATGTACTCTCCATAATAAATATGAAGCATCTTGCCTTGATTAAATGAGAGAAACTCATCCATGAGTAATTGTTCCTAACTGACTTGTGTATTTGAACATATAGCATATAAAGCTTTAAAATTTTTAGGATATACTAAGTGGTAGGAGCCGCCTCTTAGTACAATGGATTTCATCATGAAACGATGAAAAAGTCTAGCTCTAGGTCTAAGTGATGATGTTTGTCTAAAATCCGTAGCATCATCTTTGAAAAATAAATGGCTTATGTGGTCACGACTTGATATATTACAATCTACATCGTGTAATGAGATTCCACCCGGTCTAGCATCTAAAATGTGGTTAATTCGATCAATGGAAAGGAAAATTGAGGTGCCACATACCGATGTCCAAACACAATTTTCAGTGTTTCTAGGACGGTTGACAAGATTTAGGTTAGCAAGAAACAATTTGACCATAATGTGGTTAATTTTCAAATTATTCTTTCTATGGTCTATAAAAGTATCGAGCCCACTTTTAATTGCGGCATTTTCAATACGGTAGGAAACGAAATCAGGATAACTTACAAATGATTCTTCAAAGATTTTGGAATCTTGAAGTTGTATCCATCTTTGAAGTGCTACGTCATTAACAAGCCATGAGGCGATTTGAGTATCTACGGGAGTTGATGAAGATGAGCCACCGGTAGTCTTTGATTTCATCTTTGGAGCCATTGTTTTTGAAGAAAAGATAAAAATTTGAGAAAACTTTAATGGGGGCTAGGGTAAAAACTGAAATTGAAAAACAAGAGTGAGGAGGTAAGTTGAAAAGGTGAAAGGATGGGTTACTAATATGAGGTAAAAAGGAAAAGCAAACAGCTGTCTACACGTTCGGTCGGCCGAAATTACTGGGTCGGCTGACTGACTTGGTTAACTGAGAGTAGCTGAAACTTTCGGGATGGTTTCGGTTGACCGACACGTTCTTCGGTCAGCCGACACTGTAAGAAATGCATATTTTTTTCTGTTAAAAAAATGATAGAAATTTAAATTTTATTATCATTGCATTATATTTATACATCTTATTGAAAACAACAACATATATATATATATATATATATAAGTTTTAGCCACCGTTCGTTAAAATCTACGTTCCCATGAGTTTGGGGACGAAACATCTTCTATAGGTGACCATCTTGGAGCTATTGGAATTTGAACAGGATTTGAAGAGAATGGGGTTCTATAAGAAGGTTCAGCAACATCATCTTTTTTTTATGAACAAACTTTCATGGCAATCTTTTCTAGAAAACTTAAACGTCTTGCCGTGACTTTTTGTTCATAGTAGAGTTCCCTTTGCATATTCATTTGTTGTTGTTGGTAGTGATGTATTTCATCAATTTTTTGTTTGGTGGATGGAGATATTACCATTGTATTCTTCCCTTTTTTCTTTTCAGGTGTATAGCCTGTATGGGATTCATCCCATGGTTTCCACCCGTGTCGGCGGTCTTTATCTGGAGAAGAGAAATCAAGGAAACGTTTAGGCATGGGAAAGGTAGGATAGGGGCCATTTTCAGGAATTTGGTCGGAAACATCATCTTCCGGAGATGAGTATGATAGATGGGAGTTTTCGGAATTATAGGGGTCATTGTTTGAAGACATTTTTCAGGTTTTTTTTTAAAAAAAATTTCTTAGTATATGCTTTGAAAGATAAGCATAGTATATATAAACATCTGTTTGCTGAAAAAACTAGTGGATGGGAACTAATTTTAAATATAATCATAGAAGTTTAACAATAAAACCGTTTGTAAATGTATGATTTATAAGTTTAGAACTAAAAATAGTTATTTCTGAAAAACAAAACAAATAAAAAAAAATTGAAGGTAAATTGAGACAAGAAACACCCATAGCTCAATTGGCTATAACATAACATCTATCAAACAAGTCAGAGATCATGAGTTCGAGTTCCGCTTTAGTCAGAAATAAAACAATTTTTGTTTTTCAATATTTTTGCATATTTTTATCTATAAATCTTTTAAAGACATTATTCCTAAATCTCGTCTAAGTTTGATAAAACTATTTTCATTTAAAGGTTTAGTAAAAATGTCAGCAATTTGATTTTCAGTATTAATAAATTCTAAATTTATCAATCCTTTTTCCAAACAATCACGAAGAAAGTGATGACGAATATTAATGTGTTTTGTTCGTGAATGATTTACCGGATTTTTAGAAAGATTTATTGCACTAGTATTATCACAATAAATTATAGATTTTTCAAGATAACAATTAAAATCTTGTAGTGTTTGTTGCATGTATACCACTTGTGCATATGCCAAAGCAGCAGATATATATTCTGCTTCACACATTGATAAAGAAACACAGTTTTGTTTCTTACAAAACCAAGAGACTAAGGAACGTCCAATGAAATGACACATTTCACTCGTACTTTTTCGATCCGTCCGACTTCCTCCAAAATCAGCATCGCTATAGGAGACTAATTCGAAAGGACATTCTTTCGGATAGAATAGTCCGAAATCTTTGGTTATAGTTAGATAGCGAATAATACGTTTAACTACTCGCATATGTAATTCTTTGGGATTTGCTTGAAATCAAGCACATAAACAAATACTCATCATAATATCGGGTCGAATCGTCGTTAAATATAATAACGAGCCAACCATACTACGATATAGTTTTTGATCAACACTTTTGCCTTCTTCGTCTCTGTCGAGATGAATCGTTGTGCTCATCGGAGTTGGTTTGGAAGAAGTGTTTTCCAGACCAAATCGTTTAATTAAATTATAACAATATTTTTCTTGATTAATAAAAATTCCATTTTCAATTTGTTTAATTTGTAATCGAAGAAAATATGACAATTCTCCCATATGAGGCATTTCAAATTCATTTGTCATTATAGTTGAAAAATCCTGACATAGTTTTTCATTTGTCAAACCAAAAATGATATCATCAACATATATTTGAATTATTAAAATATCTTTATTAGTTTTCTTAATAAAAAGTGTTTGATCTACTTTACCAACTTCAAAACCAGATTCTAGTAAATAGTTTTTAAGACGATCATACCAAGCACGAGGTGCTTGTTTAGACCATATAAAGCTTTTTTGAGTTTATAAACATGATCCGGAAATTTTTCATGATTAAAAAGTGGTGGTTGTTCAATAAAAACATTTTCTTTTATATAACCATTTAAAAAAGCACTTTTAACATCCATTGATAAAGTTTAATATTATGAAAACATGTGAAAGCTAATAAGATTCGTATTGCTTCAAGTCGGGCGACTGGAGCAAACATTTCTTCATAGTCTATTCCCTCTTCTTGATTATATCCTTGTGCAACTAATCTAGCTTTATTCCTAATTATATTTCCTAGTTCATCTGCTTTATTTTTAAAGACCCATTTAGTACCGATAACTGATTGATCACTTGGTCTAGGAACAAGTTCCCAAACTTCGTTTCGTTCAAATTGATTTAGTTCTTCTTGCATAGCAAGAATCCAGTAGTCATCAGTTGAGGCTTCTTTTATATTCTTAGGTTCTATGTTAAAGAGAAAAGCTACATGACCAACTTGATTTAATTGATGTCTGGTTTTAACGTTCGTATTTACTTCTCCAATTATATTTTGCACAAGATGATGTCGTAAAATTTTAGGTGGAGATTTTATTATATTGGTAGTAATATTCTCATTTTCAGTAATATCATGATCATTATTGAAAATTTCTTCAGTATTACTATTTTCATTCTGAGTCGCTTCATCATCAGAATCGATAGTAATATTTGGATTTATATATTTAAAATTTTCGTCAAATGAAACATGTAAACTTTCTTCAATAATTTGAGTTCTTTTATTAAAAATTTGATAAGCTTTACTTCATTCCGAATATCCAATGAATATTCCTTCATCGGATTTTGGATCGAATTTGCCTAGTTGATCTTTAGTATTTAAAATAAAACATTTAGAGCCAAAAACTTTAAGATATGAAATATTTGGTTTTCTTTCATTTAGAAGTTCATATGGAGTATTCTTAGTTAACGGTCGAATGGAAACACGATTCAATACATAACAAGTAGCAACTACAGCTTCTACCCAAAAATGTTTTGATAAATTGGTTCCATTTAATAAAGTTCTTGCACATTCCTGTAATGTTCTATTTTTTCTTTCTACAACGCCATTTTGTTGTGGTGTTCTAGGAAATGAAAAATTATGGTTAATACCTTTCTTGTTACAAAATTGTTCAAAAACTTCATTTACAAATTCTCCTCCATGATCACTTCTGATATTTTTAACTTTCAAACTTTTAATATTTTGTATTCTTTTAACAAACAATTTAAAATTATCAAAAGTATCACTTTTATTTTTTAAAAAGAAAGTCCAAGTGTATCTAGAGAAATCATCTACAATAACAAACACATATCTATTATGATTAATAGACTGAACTTGTGTTGGACCAAAAAGATCCATGTGTAAAAGTTCAAGTGGTTGTTCTGTAGAAATTACCCTTTTTGATTTAAAAGAAGTTTTGTTAATTTTCCTAATTTACATGCATCACAAAATATATTTGTTTTGAATTTTATGTCAGGTAATCCTTTAACTAATTTATTTTTAGCTAATTTGTTGATGGTTTTTAAAATTTATGTGGAAAAATCTTTTGTGCCAAAGACAGGAATCATTTTCCTTAGCTATTAAACATAAATTTGAATCATTTTTAACGTTCATATTTAAAATATAAATGTTTTTATCTCTTATTCCTTCAAAAATAGTGTTATGATTTTTATCGAAAATATTACGTTTATTTTCTGAAAAAGTTATATTAAAACCTCTATCACATAACTAACTAATACTCAATAAATTATATTTTAAATTTTTGACTAATAAAACATCAGTAATGAGAGGTAAATTAGTGGTACTGTTGCTGCTGACATCGCCTTTACCGATGATATAACCTTTAGTGTTATCTCCAAAAGTGACTAATCCTCCATTTGAGTAGATAATATTCGACAACATTTCTTTGTTTCCAGTCATATGTTTTGAGCAACCGCTATCTAAAATCCATTTTCCTCTCCTTTTATGTGGTACCTTCAAATTTGTTTTATAAAAAGTTGGTACCCGTTTCTTTTTAGGGTCCTAAGAGTTAGATCTTAGGAAGCCAAACCCATACGGGTTCAGAATTCCCTTTATAAACATAGTTTTTGTTATTATGAACAGTTTCCATGAACATTTTGATATGTTTATTTCTTATTAAAACATTATTTGATTTTGGAATCCATATCTTAATGGTTTTTGTCTTTGACCAAACTGTTTTCTTAATATCCTTTTTAATATTATTATTAATTCTACATTTAGAAAACTTATTTTGTTTCATAAATCCTAGTCCAGATTTGTTGTTAGTGGATTGAGAATTTTCTAGTGTTTGAGAAAGATTCTCCCTTCCTTTATTGAAATTGGAGATATTGTTAGAGATGTCATCAAATTTTATTTTTAGACCAGATTTTTCTAAATCTAAATCTTTAATTTTAGAATTTAAACCATTATTTTCAAAAAATAAAACATCATTTTTACTTTTCTGAATTTCTAATTCTTCAGTTATTGAAGAAATTTGAGAAGATAAGTTAGAATTTGATTGTGGAGAAATTTCAAGTTCTTCTTCTAATATTTTCTTTTCATCTTTCAGCATATCTACTTCTAAGACTGTCCTATCTAATTTTCTTTGTAAATCTTTATTTTTCTTTTTAAGTTGCTTTGCTAAATCTACTAATTCAGAATTAATTTCAATTAAATCTTCAAATCTAAGATCACTTACATCGTCTGATGAAGCCATGAAGCACACATTTGCTTGTTCATTTTCATTGTCACTTTCACTTTCGAATGAAGATGATGAGTCGGTGTCGTCCCAAGTGACTGAAAAAGCTCTTCGTTTGGTTTTGTCCTTCTTGAAATTGCTCTTTTTACGTTCAGGACAATCTTTCTTCATGTGACCTTTCTTGTGACATTCATAACATTCCATTGCTGAAGATGATGGTTTGGTACTGTTGATATTGTTGTTGGAATTATTTTTGTTTCCCCTGAATTTATTTCTTTTGAATTTCAGAAACTTTTTGAAATTTTTAGCAATCATTGTCATATCTTCATTCTCCGAGTCGGAATTATCTTTTTCTGCTTGAAATGCCACCTTCTTCTTTTCTTGTGCTACATTTCTCTTTGCCTATAAATTTACTTCGTAGGACATTAAATTACCTATCAATTCTTCTGGTTTTAATGTTGACAAATCACTTGCTTATTCAATGGCTAGGACTTTTCTTTCCCATTTGTTAGTTAAAGAATTTAAGATTTTTGTGACAACATCAAAATCAGTAAATGTTTGTTCTAATGATAGTACAAAAGTGCATTTCCAATCGTAACTAGATCTTAAATTTTTGTCTTGTATAAGCTAAGATTAAAGCCAAATAGCTAGAAAATGGTAGGTTTGGTTTACTAGAACCATCAGCATATTATTTTAGCTCGGTGGAAACTAAATAAAATTCTTTTCCTCAGGATCCCTCGAGTGGAAATAGGGAACGAAGTAACTAGATTAGACGGATTTGGTATAATAGAATCCCCCTTCTCTAGAGGGATCAAGCATGATGAATATCCTGAAATCTGGAGTACATATCACTTATAGATTTGTTTGGCCTCATTTTGAAATTTTCAAATTGATTTTTCAACATAGAAATTTTGCTTAATTTAACTTTGTTCGTTCCCTCATGTGTTATCTTAAGTGTTCTCTACATTTCATAACCAGAAGTACACATGCTAACTCTATTGAATTCATTTCTATCTAATGCACAAAATAAAATATTCATAGCCTTTGCATTTGATGTAGCATCTAGTTTTTGTGTGTTACTCCAAGTTGAGTATTCTCCAGTAGGAGCTATGTACTCTCTTTATATAACATTCTAGATATCGAAACCACTAGACTGCATATAGATTCTCATTCTAGTTGACCAATAATTATAATTTAAACCATTAAAGAGTGGAGGTCGTGAAGTTGATTGACCTTCTGTGAAACTAGTATTAGTGTTAGTGCCAACATTGTTAGTTTGTGTTGTTGCCATATTACTAGAAATAAATATCAAATAACTTTGTGACGGTTATAGGATAATCTTGCTCTGATACCAAATGAAAGTATACGTGCAGTACTAAGGATCGTGTAATATAATATATAAATGCGAAAACTGATAATAGCAGTAAAATAAAAATTAAAGTAAGCACATCGGGAATTTTTATACTGGTTCGAACTTCACGTTCTACCTCCAGTCCCAGAATATCTTCTGGATTTAGACTAAACCCCTCACTTAACCCGGAGGAATAGGTATGTAACGACTCGAAATTTTCGAAGCCGAAAATTCCAGATAGTTATGGGAAAAAGAAGAAAGAGATAAAAGAACAGAAAACACCAAACATCTCACAATCGCAGCGGATAAAATATAATAATAAATAATAATAGTTTACAAAGAATACTATATCTATCGATTACATTTAATATACATCAGAGTTTCACATATATATACAGTCACTGAATACATCCAATTATCATGACTCCGATTAATAATAATATAAATACAGCGGAAATACTCTATACGCTCCTGTCATCCAGCTCGCCTTCTGAGCTCCAGAACGTCCTAACCTGAAAATCTGTAATACTCGGTCTGACCCGAGCATTACATAAGAGTAACACCCGGGTCAGGCTGGAAACCAGCGTGAGTAATCTCAACTAACATGAAATATCCAAGCAATCAACTTATATAAACCCGGGTGGCATATATAAATTCAACAAATTCGCAATTAGTTACAAACAACACTCATTCCACACATCGATTTCTAAGTACCAAACTTAGATAAAATAATTCAACTTACTCAAACCTTTCCATTCCAACCTATTGAATTCATAAATTGATTTATAAAAATTCGAAGTGGTTTCAGGTATCTCCCGATACCTGACCCCGGTCTCTTCGAAACTCATGTTATTCTAACTCAAGTTATTCCGAAGAAATGCACAATATTTCATATCAGAGATATCTACTCATTCAAAACATCTAGTATCATTCAATCGTCCATAAGCAAGCTTGTTTGCTGCCGATATTAATTAAATTACTTCTGATTGAATTTCTAAATCTCAACCATTTAGAATTTCCCACTTATCACTAATAAATTTCCAAATCACTTAACCAATCAATCCCTCATTTCTCATCTTAATTAATCATCTTGGTTCAATTGTATATTTTCAGTTACATTCATATAACTATCTTTATTTAATTACACGATATTAATTATTCTTATCCAAAATCAATAAGTATTCTTTAATTACCCCATAAATAAATAAATTTATTCTTAATTGAATATATGAATTAATTCTCTTAAGTCCTTTATTATGGGTTAATCAATCTTTGATTATACTATTAATTACAAAACCCAAGAATTTCAATTATAATTTTAATTTATTCCAATCAAATTTATTTTATCTTAATTAAGCTACACTAGTTATCATTTTTGATTAATTCCAAACCGTAATTAACTATTCTTTAATTTACTTCATTTAAATAAATCAATTACTCCTTTATTAACCATCTTAATTAATCTCTTGATTAATTTCGCCAAGTAATTATATTTTCATTAATACCATTAAGTAATTTCTATCAAACCATCCATTAATCAATTACATCCAAAAATTATCACCAATTACTACACCAAGTAAGTATACCATTATAAATACATTAGGTTATTTTACCCGCCAATTTCACAATTTATCATCCTTAATTAATTAGTAAAATTAATTACCCTAAATCAATCACATTTATAAACCATTCAAACCCTCCACCAATGATCCATCATTTGCTATATTCATCATCCAATCCTTTAATTACTTCTCTAAGTAATTAACACTTTGATTACAAATTAATTATAAATTATTTCATTTCTAATTACATAATTAATTTAATACTAAAATTTATCCCTTATTACTTGATTAACTAATTCCTAAACACCGAATATCAATCCAGACTTACTTAATTAACAATTCTTAGTTACCATTTAATTTAACCCCGAATTGATAACCTTAATCCAAATCATAAACTTAAAGCCCTTAATAATGTAATTAATTAATTCATACATTAATTAATCAACTTATTTATTTAACTCTTTATTTACTTTACAATTTAACGAATTTCAAATCATTCACAAACACATATAAAATGTTTACTTTTAACATCATTTCGATTTCCATTTCGAATTAAGATCAAATAGAATACAATCTAATGAAGATCACTCACCTGTATTCCTGATTATCACCCACTGCTTCGGTCACGCACTTGAACCCTGTCTCGCGTCCTCTATTTACTGTGCGGCCCAACCTAGAAAGACGATCGATTCCAAAGCCATCGAACGTGAAAACCTAACGAGCACCCCCTTCGTTTTGCGCCGCCACACTTCAAGCTTCCAATCGCGACTTCTCCCATCGTGATGCTGAAGTTGTCGTCTCCCCAAAATCGCCGCGACATCCCCTCGGTTCATCGCACGACAACCAACATCGCGAGTTAACTCCTCTGTCACCATGCTTCCTTCAACTCTAGCGCACTCACCGATTTCGTTTTGGGGTTTTTTTTCGAACAGGGAGGCTTTGATTTCAATTTGCGTGTAGAGTGAAGGCTTCGGCCATGATGAACAAAAGAATTGATTTTGATATTTGATTAGGCCGAATGAATTAGGGGAGAACGAAAGAGGCGTGATTCTTATTAACAGCCATTCCCCTATTCTTCTTTTTGTTTTTTTTTAAGCTAGGTTTTCTGTTGAAGGAAAAAAGAAGAAGATGGAAAACAAATATCGATAGGAGTGAATAGCTTCCAGAGTATGCTTGTTGACTATATTAAAAATATCTTGTATGGTAAAAAACATCTTTGATTTTAAATTTTATTATACTATAAAATTTCAAAACGTCTCGTTAATCGCCATTTAAAATTTTAAACTCCTCTAAAGGAATGCCGCGAGGCGATTATAAAGCTTTACCCGTATTCCGAACACAAAGAAACGTGTTTCGAAAATCAATTTGATCATATGCGCGAGTTACGGAAATAAACGATCGATTTTAAATTAAATCGATTAAAAATAGTTCTATGCGTATCGAGCTGCCATGGTCAAACGACAACTCCGATTGCTACGAAAATTGAAATCTGATAATAACTAACTATTACGGAACCAATGGAACTGGTTTCGTCGAATTCCGAGACTGTGCCTCGGAAGGCTATTTTTAAATTCCAATTTAAACGATATATTATTAAAATTGAACAAATTACCTTTAAATTGAATTTCAACCATTCTATTATCTTTAGTATTATTATTATAAATTTTATAAGCCTTCAAATAAATTTTAAACAGGCTGAGAAATTTCAGATTCAACAATTTACCCAGTTTCAAGTTATTAAATTCAATATTTAAACTATATAATTCAATGATTTAATTATCAAGTAGATATTGATATCTAGAGTTCAAGTTAAAATTATCTTTTAAACATTTAAAATCAATTAATTTCTCCCATTTAAATTGTTAGAAATTCCGGGTCGTCACAAGGTATACCATACCTGTGCAGCCGAACAGGAATTTTTCTGCCTCAACAGCCGAAGAGGACTTCAACTTAATACAAATAATTTGTTGACGAGTGTGTTCTGAATAATACGGATTGTCTTTTGATAGTATAATTTTCCTATAATAAAATCCTCAAGAATATGTAGTGTGTGTGAAGATTTAGAAGGAAGATAATCTCGTAGAATCGAAGTATATAAATTAATTCAGAGATTCTAGAGATATTGAATGAGAATGAATGCTTTTATTTTCAGAAATAAATAGAGAATAGATTTCAGAAATATAAACCAGAATCGATGATTGTAGAAGTGATTTGAACATGTTTATATAGTTGTAGAATAATTATAATCTTTCATGAAGAGTTTCAATCAAAAGTTGTGTCTGTATCTCTTGGATTGAGGGACATTCCTCTTCATGAACAATCGCAACTCTTCAGAAAACTAGCCATTATGTTCAGGTTGGTCGACCGAGAAAACTGGTCGTCGGCTGAGGTTTAAAACCGTATACAAAACAATGTATATCTGTGCACTTGACACAGAGTCGGTCGACCGAGGTTTCTGGTCGGTCAGCCGACCTGTTGTCAATTGCACAGTACACACTAATTTATGTATAACTTAATATAAATCAATTTGTGTATGTGTGTGACTACTTGAGGAATGATTTTGACAATATTCTAAGACTCAATACATTTAAATATTCTTACTAATCTCTGGATTGTAGTCTTGTCTCCTTTGTAGTGCATAATATACACTTATTCTCTTTTTGTCGCTTTCGTATAGTATTCTCGTCGTATGATCTCTGAAGCTTGTGTCATGAATCAAAACTCATGAATCAACATACTTATCTAGTGGCTAGACCCTTACCCTTTCATAGTTGGAATCCATTTTCCAATACGAGCCTTCGGACTAGATTATATACCTATTATGCTGCAATTTAATTAAT
Source organism: Allium cepa (assembly GCA_030765085.1). Taxonomy (NCBI): domain Eukaryota; kingdom Viridiplantae; phylum Streptophyta; class Magnoliopsida; order Asparagales; family Amaryllidaceae; genus Allium; species Allium cepa. The sequence goes on from CM060946.1 coordinate 199,128,266, forward strand.
CTAACAATTTCAGCTATGATTCAATGTTTATTTTAAACCACGGCATTATTATAATATTAGAGGATTTCCTTTAGAAATGTTTTGGTAATCGTAAGGTAAAAACTCATTTTATTTTTTGTGCGATGTGGTCTTACGAGATAATTTCAAAGGGATTATATAACATTAAAATTCAATTTAAGGTGTGTTCTCATGTTGGTTTACCAGACTGATCCGAGTGTTATTTTATTGTGACCGAGTATATTTACAGATTCAGTTTAGAAACTTAGAGCTTTAAGAGAAAAGATAGATGCCTCCAAATCGTATTCAAGTATATTTTATTTCCTCCACATTGGTTTATTTGACAGATTTTGTTAAGTATGGTCTGCCATGACTATCTTGATTGATGATTCGTTTAGTGCACTCCGATTGTTGTATTCAAGTATCACTCACTCGACTTCTCTAGTGTGGACTCTGATTAGGTCACATGATTAGAACCTGTTCACCTTGCACAATTATAAGCATGACAAAAAACTTTAGAATAATATCAAAAAACCGTATCAAGTGTTCACCGTCAAGAATCAAGTGAAAAATCCTTATTCGAATCAATATAAATCACCTCAAAATCGTGTACTCGAATCTGATCCAAGAATTGTTGCGTGGATAAAATGATCACGTACAACTTACATATTTATTCCATTGTTTTCTTAACCACGACAATTATTTTTTATTCACATTCATTTTAAATCACAACTAATTACACCAATAGTACTTCATTTAATATTAAAGCCATTTATGGACCATTTCATAAAATCTTTATTTAAGCTTATAAACATAAATTATGTTTATCAACACTTTTTAAAACTTAAGTTCATATTCTTATTACACTCTTCTATTCCTAAGAGAATAGGTACAATATCATATTTATTTTACTTAATCAGGACGTTCAACCAATTTTAAATTTTGTTTTAACATACTATCTCCTCAAATTTATAAATTACAAAAACTTATCTTCTTATAATTTTACAAAAACGCTTAGCTTCAATTTCTCAACTGAATCAGAGGTTTTTGACTGTCCAAAGTCACAAAAAATTCCGTTTCATTTTAATAAACGAAAATTTCAAAATAACATCTCAAAATGTAAGGAATAAGCCAAACAATCTTAATGGATTGGATGCATAAGTCCTTATAATAACTTAGCTGAAAATTTCAAAACCAAACACTCGCTTTAATTTCAACTTGATTTGAAATAATAATATACATATCTCCTTTGTATATCACATCACACTTTTGGAATTCAAAACAAAAAAATTTATACCTAAAACAAATTTGAAGAAAAACTAATATTATGATAGCAATTCCTCACTTTATTAACACAAAAAAAATCGTCGATGATGCTGCAGTCACCAGCAGAATTAGTTTCCAGCGACAGAAGTGAGTTCAGTGCTTTCTATCTCTTTTAAAATCCATTTTAAAATATTTCCATTCAAAAATACTTGCGAATAATACTATTATTATTTTCCCAAAACTTGAAAAATAAAATTTCAAAACATCAGGATTTATGTTCTCAAATTCTCTAATTAAATCCTTTTATTTATAAACTATATTTATATAATTTCACATTCTTATAAAAACATTACACCAATGTATATCTTAGTTTATATTATAATGGACAACTTTTAATGAAATTAAACATTGGCCCAAAATTACCACCGAACACCCTATAGTCAAACTGTGAAATTTAATTCACTAGGTGTTTGTTTCAATTCAACCAAAATAATAAATGCTTATAAACTATCTAAGCACAACAATCAATCAACATATAATAGTCAATGCTCCTAACTAGACAAGCATGACTAATCAACAATAGATGATAATTAACTGAATATTATTCTTCCTAACAAACTGCACATCAAAAATTACTTTTCAATTACTGAAAATAATTCTTTTATATATAAAATATAATCTAGGTAAAATTATTTCATTTACCAATTTTTATAACAATACCATATCGATTTGCCTGGTTCATGTGTTTAGAAGCCCCTATCGATATAGTTGTTTCTTCAGTATCAACCAGATGTCATAAACCACTCAACCGATAAATCAACATAATATAAAACACTTTTATAGAACTAACAAATATGAGCTCTTATATATAATACACTCAAACTCATTCAAAGGTGTTGCTAACCTTATCCTTAATGAGTTTACCCCACCAAAGCCTAGGTGTTCACTCAACCAAAGCTTTGATACCATTTGTAACTGTTACCTCGCCTTTTGGACAAGGCCGGGATATCAAAAAATTGGCTAAAAAGGATGGGTATCGGGATTGGGGATCGATTGGAAACCAGGCTATGATCGATACCATCAAAATTGAACCAAGCTCCAAGCAAGGTGGGATCGATTGGGAATGATGAACAAGGCTAGGAAAAGATACGTTTCAATTTTCAGGTCAATCAGAGCTCGTATGCTGGAATTATGGATGGATCAAGCCATCAAGGTTCATAGAAACTGGTTCATATCGATAGTTTCGTGTCGATCAAAATGAACATGTACTTCGGATCGATGCTTTCACATTGATGCTTTCGTATCGATAAATGGATATGACTATAGATAACACACGCTTTCTTTCATAAATTTTCATGGATCGATGTAGTTCATATCGAAACGCAGGTATCGAATGGATGGCGAAGTAAGTCAGTGCACTTTGTATCGATCAAGGTTGGGATCGATACGAAGAGCGAGGCAATGGTTACATGGAAAAGCATTTCGTATCGATCATTCATTGATCGATACGAAGGACACATTCAGGGATTGATACGAAGAGGGGAGCGTTTGATCGATACGAAGAAGGAAGCAGCTGATGGATACGAAGAAGACAACAGGAGTTCATGGATGGATGCAAAAGGTATGGATATGAAGGCAATGACACTAAGGACTATGCTTTGTATCGAGCATGTTCGTATCGATCTATACGAAAGGAGCCGGTCAAGGGGAGGAGAGCATTGCATGGATCGAAGCAAGGGAATCAGATGGATACAAAGGCTATGGCTATGGACATGGGGGCTGATGGATACGAAGTGATCGAGGCAAATGGATGGATATGAAGTCCATGGATATGAAGCCTTCAGCCTACTCACAAGAACAAACTAGGGTCGATCATAACTCTTGTTATACAAGTTCAAATGGTATGAAATTTTCACAGAAGCTTCCTTATGTACTCAAGAATGTTCATGATCGATCTTAGCTTGATTGGACCAATTTTGGATCGATAAAAATTGTACTTGGATCGATCCCAAAAGACCCTGGATCGATCTGGTGGGCCCACCTGCGCATGAAAATAGGTATTCCAAGGTTTGAGATGGATATTTTCGGACCTATACCTATAAATAGCAGATCAATGGCCACTAAATAGGGATCTTCTTCTTCTGGGCGAGGCGAAACTCTGTTATTTCGTTTATTTATTTCAAAGGCTTGTAACTGCAATCTCAAAATGAAAGAAATAAAAGGATCAATTCAAAATAGATGTAGGCTGGAGATAGCCGAACCACTATAAACCTTGTGTTCTTTCCTTTCTTGCTTATTTTAATTTCTCTTTCCTTATAAAATACCCTTTATAAATTTGTTCTTATTTACAACATTTTTATACAGATGTTTCAAATTCTTATTCTATGGTATTTATATCTCCCATTAATAAAATCACTTTAAAATAAAGATAAACCACTTTCACTTTCTTTAAAATAAATGTTCATTATTATAATAACTTTTTAATAAGGATAGATACTTTTCAAAATAATTTTAAACCACTTACATATATATACATATATTTGAAAAGAATAATGAAAGAAGTTGAAGTAAAATAAAGAGGTACAAAACCATTCTTTTATTTGGAATATCACAGAAAATCCAAAAGGTCGGATTAAAAATCATTTTTTCAAATTGAAACTATTTCCATATCAAAACAACAACTGATAGTATTTCAAAATAATATAACAAGGTCAATAGTTACTATAGCACTTAACTGATTCTACTACTACCATTTTCACTAAAAAGGTTCAATTTTTAACTTATGTCAATGTCACATTTAATATGGCCAAATAATCAAATTTTAACATTTAGTAATCTACATAATAGGTATATAACTGAAATTAAATCAACATGTATATAACTAGAATTAAAAATCACAATGACGAGAAAGCAGATATTTAACCAAATCAAACAAGTAATTCATTCAAACACAGAAGCAATTATTTTTATCTACTGTATATCATACTGATTATCTAAAAAGGTGAGTTTAACTCATCGAAATTCTAGTAGATTTTTAGGCATTCCAGTTTGAACTAAAATCGATATTCGATTTTATCCCAAAATTTCACTTGCTACAAATTGAACGAAACTAGTCCAGCATGTAGCTTTCGACATAACGAACATAATGTGAAAAATCGCGTCTCGGTTATAGCTCATATGACATATTTACATATTTTATAGGTTATTGAAATTAAATAATTCATTAATTCAACTAATTACATTTTTGAATTATAATTACCTTCAAAACTTCATATGCCCTAAAATAAAACACAGTCGTGCACTTGATATAATGATACTCACTTGCATACAACACTCCTTCCATGATTTCTCCCATATGCTCAATGAAATCATGCCTTGTCAGCTCTGTTCAACTCCTCTTCGCATGAGTTGGACAATACAATCAAATTCATTCTGTTCTATGGAGAAAACGACCTGGAACCCTAACCTTTGGTCACGCCATGATCATTCCACCCGAACGTGCACCACACTCTAATATTTCACGGTTACGGCTGCTCCTTGACTCGACGAACGCGATGTATTCCTCCCCATTGCTTACCATCGCCTAAAACAATCACCGCCACAAACCCTAGTTGCTTAAACACTATATCTTCACTGTCGATCCCCCCAAATCACACTGAACCCATCCAAACACATATAGAAATGTAGATCTTCTAAATATGGATTTGAAGATTCATTTTTTAGAATTATTGGTTAAGTAAATCTTTTTTCGAATTTTTTGAATGGAAGAGGTTACTTTGTTTTGGTTTTGAAAGATGAAAATTTTATTTTATGCTTTTATTATCCTTGAAACTAAAAGATTGGAAAGAGGGAAAGTAAATGTGTTGAATACTTTGTGTTTAGTTATGGTTTTTAACAAGATTTTCGTCGTTTCGTTATATAGGAGTTCGTTTGCGCACGAAATGCGAATGATAAAACAAAATAAGATCGTGTTCAAAAATGCAATACAACCCAAAACAATAATAATGTACATAGATTACCATGTTTTTGAAAAATCACAAAAAAATACCGTAGTTTGTCGAAAAATTATCAAACGAAAATATTATATTTTTCAAATTAAAAACTATAGAAAGATCATATAAATTAAATCAAAAATAAGAATCGATTCGTTATATTAATAATTGATTTTCTTATTAGTTTTAAATTTAAATCAAATTTAATTATTTAATAAATTATATATTCTCATTCGAAACATTAAAAACTTTGGGTCGTTACAATTTTATACTTTACATTTTCCAGCCTCCACCTCTAGTCTTGACTTGAAGTTATTTCCATTCTTCCCCCTCTATTTTTCAATTCAAAATCATATTAAATTAAAGGTGTGGTGATTTGTTTGGTTAATATCATTTCTATAAGGGATTGAATCTAATTTAGGTTGTTTCTTCGATTCAATTTTCAAGGTGTTATATCAATGCCACAGTTTAGGTAACATTCAATTTATATCATTTATGTATGTTTATTAGTTTATACCATTATACAAATAAGTTAAATATATATCAATAATTTAAATATTTGTTTGCATTCGCCTTTTTTGTATACTTGTATGTGGTGTAAATAAATAAAATTTGCATATCGACACTTCTTGTTTTCGGCCATGATAAAAAAAATTAGAAAATAATAATATTTTAAAGAATTATAAACTAATTTGAATTTTAGAACTGATCTTATATACATTATAAATAAATACATAATTTATTTTATAAATTTTCATGCACATATATTTTAACAAAAAACTCTGCATGTACATATATATATATATATATAATGATATACACACACACATGTATTTATATATGTATGTGTGTATGTATTATTATAGCGTTTCCAAGGCAACACACGCAACCTTTGGTTGAACCAGCCAATACTTATTGTTTGGAACATTTCCTATTTAAAGTTATTAACTTAAAATTGAACAAGAACTTAAGATTAAACCCTTTGCTTGATAATACATATGACGTTCGTGTCTTCAAATTCATTCATAAGGAGTTTGTTGTTTTTATTAAAATTTTCTAGTATTTCGTAAATACTCGAAAACTTTTTCAATTTTCGTATAGTAATCTTAATTCGAATACTTGTTGTAATATCAAATACACAAGCAAAGTGTTATATTGTAGACAAATAGTATGATATTTCCTATTGACAACGCATAAGGAACTCATCTTACATGCTCTATATTAAACATTTTTGATATCGTTCATGCGTATACATTTGGGATGGTCTTAATATCCTTTTATACTAATTATAAAAGACGTCATTTTCAAATATAACGTCGAATGTTAAATAACCAAATTAACATGATTTTAACTTGAGTGCATTATTAACAATCATAAGTTTGTTGTTTGCTTATAGTTTTAGAAATATTTTTATCTACAAATGTTCTTCCTTCACATTTCCTCTGCATTTTGACTGAAAATCGGACTATTTAATTTCTTTGTCAAAATACTTTCTTAAGTCTAATGTGAATTGAATAATACTTACATATCACTCCTTGTATCATATCCAATAACTCATAGACACAGAATTGCTCTCATTGACCTCAAGACACTTTGGTTACAAAATTCAAACAACTCATTCTAGATCATTATTTATAATTTCATCTTCATATACCAAAATTCCAAATCATATAGAGCGATAATTTTATGAGTAAAATTCTAACTAACTTAAGTATATCGAACGAAGAATAAGTTATGTCAATTTCAACAATGAAAACTTGCATTTTTATTCTTTTCAACATGACGTACTATACTCTGACTACACGATTTATTTCTTCAAAACACTTTAGTGGCCAATAAATTTGTAACAACCCGAAATTTTAACGGTTTTAATAACGTAATTAACTAAATTTTTGTGAAATCTTGAATAATTGAATGTGGAAATAAAATTTTGATATTTGGTATGCGTCTATTTAAACGTAGAAAATGTAAAATTTTCATCGGGTAATAGGTAAGTTTATTTGGTTGTGTAATTTTATTTAAATTTAAATTCGGTTAATTTGATGAAAGTAAAATATTTCTCAAAATCTGAATATTTTACATATTAAAAATGTAAATCATTTTCTGAGCGAGATGTCATAATTCCTTTCGTCAAATTTGGTCTTCTCTAGCTTCGTTTATCTTATTTTCGACATTTTAGCAGCATTTTTGGTACCGAAAATCAACTTTGATAAGATGATCATATCGTTGATATCTATATACCATTCTGTTCGCATTGTTATGATGATCTCCATAGTATATTCATTTGTGTATTTCGGATTTCGGTACGCAGCGGAATCAGTAAAACGGTCAACCGTACAGGTGCCCGTTCGAGTCTATTTGTTTTCCGTGACCATTCAACTTTCCACTGTATAAACCCAATAGTCAATAGCATTTATATTTTCTGAATTCCCATGCTTGACTTTTACCGTTCCACTATTTCAAAATATATATGCTTGTTCGGTTCCTCTATCCTTCATCTTCTTTTGTATATTCATTCATCTGGAAAATAATATGAGCTAGTTTTATTTTCCTTCTGGATCATATTTCTCCTTCGTTTTGCCCGAGCAAAGGCTCAAGCTTTCCCCGTGGCAGCCCGAAGTCACCCTACATACAACCGTGCTTAAATTCCTCCAACCCAAATGCCTCAACCAAGCCTATTATCCCCTTCCTTTTCAACGCCGACCGACCTCCAGCATGCTCCTTCCCTCCGCCTCCTAGCCGAACACCCCACTTCCCTCATCTCCTTGCTTTTCTTTGCCTACCAATCTAGCCTGCACGCATCACCATCACCGCCTCCTCCTTCCCACCTTCTCGCAAGCCGAGCAACCAACCCCATGACATCCACCACCCTCTACCTATTGTTCTGAGCACCGAAGCGACCCAGCTTCCCACTATCATACCTAGTGCCCCGCCTCCCCTGACGCAAGCCACCACTTTAGAATCTAGTAGCACCCATCCCCCTAGCTGCCTTCCTTTTCCGATCCAAAGCCAACAACCTCCGAGTAGCAGTCTTCGCCGCCACTCACCATCGAGAAGCACCGCCTCCGACCTTCCTCACTTCCCCACATCCACCAACACCTACAACCTAAAGTTGCAGCCAGCAACACAACATCCGGCCTAACCCGCCTCACGCCCGAAGTTCACCTCCGCCCCATCAGCCAAACCCACATCACTTCCCAAGCCTGTGCCTGTAGGCCATCGACCGACCACTTCCCTACCAATCCAGTCTATTATATATAAGGTAATATATAAATAAAGCATGTCACGTGTATATAATATATATGGGATAAAACTCAGAAAAAAAAACCATTTTTTTTTTTTTTGAAAAGCAAGTAGGGTTGAATGGACCCTTACCTTATTTATTAACCAGAAAAAAACAAGTTACAAGTGAGCACTAACATACTAGAGCACACAAATGAGAAAACAGGGAAGACTAAGAAAGAAGAAATGAAAGACTGAAACCAGAAAATACAAAAACCAAAGACAGGAAAGGGAAAAACAAGACCCTAAACCATAGAACCATAAGCAAGTAAGCATTTTGTTTCTTTTGTTTCGCATAAAATATATATACTTATGTGCTTAAATATACAAACATATGTTACCGATACACACACACACACATCGTACAATTGATTTGGGAGCAGTTACAGTATGTATTATGCTATAGTATATTTGGAAGCATCTGTTTGGATGGGTATATATCTCGATAACATGTTATAGTATATATATTTAAATGTATATTAATATTCGAAAGTAGTTTTTTGGTAGCTTTAAAATATATTATCAAAAAGTATATATATTTTTTAGCTTGCAAACATATATATGTTTTGATGTAGTCTGCATATGATTTTGGTTAGCCATACATATTTGTTGCATATATATATATATATATATATATATATATATATATATATATATATATAGACACACACGCAGAGAGAGTTTGCATATATGTTGTTGTGCAGCCAAAATGAAATATATTTAATTGTACAATATATAGTATCTGCATATATTAACCCACGTATATAATTTGTTTGCATATGTATTTAATGGTCTGCATTTGTTTATTTGGAGGAGTCTACCCTTTTGTGTATACATGGATATTGTTTAAATATTGAAAGATATATATATTTATGTATGTATATTGAGTTTGCTTCCACTTCCTACAGCATGTATATTTGATGTTGTAGCCTGGACATGTGTATACATTGTTGCATATAGAGTCTGGTTACACTGTAACCTACATATATACATTTAGTTAAAATTCTATATTGAGTCTGCCTATTTATATTAATCTGCATAGTACATTTAGTTGTAATTGTACATTTTGTCCGCACATATATATATTAGTCTGCAAATCAATCAACTTCCAACATATGTTTGATTTTTTTATTATTAAAATATTATATATATATATATATGTGTGTGTTATTTTAAATATGTATTTTAAAATTGAATATTGGGAAAAAAATTAATTAATATAACATACGTTTTGTTCAATTATCAAGCTGATTCTAATGTGTTCATCGATTCCAAATTTTCAGCTTGTTCATCGAATTCGTGTCCATCTTTCTTTACTTTGGAAATTCGTGCTTGGATTCGTAACCCATATCATTGTTAAATTTCTCTAGGCCCGAAAGATGAGCAATCACTCATGATTAACATCCTTATATTTAGTAAATTTAATTTCACTTGAAACGACAATTTAATATGCTGTTAAATTTGAAATGTTAATTATTTAATTGTTATATATGATATGCCATTATTTATAGTTATTCACCCGTGACATCTGACACCATTATCTGTTATTTATATTATAAATAAATTTGTTACTAATGATATATGCCTATTATTGATATGTTATATTTTTATCATAATTGTTCCCACTTTGCAAGTTCCCTGCCGATTTAGAATTCCCTATGTGTTGAAATGATACATACTCGAATGATATTATAGATTAGGGGAAAATCGTTATGGGTTAAAATGATAAACCCAAGCGATTTTCATTAATTTAAAATTTTGGGATTACGGGTTGAAATGATAAATATCCGCATCACTTGATCATAGGATAGATAATTATATACGGACACCGCTGGTCTATATTTTGAAAATGATTTCCAAAGTTTTGAAAAGGAATATATGGGTTTTGATAATAGTGATTTTTGAAAATATAATATATAAATGTTATTTATATATATTTATATATAAATTTAGATTTTTAAATTATATGTTTTGGAAGTTTTAAATTTATAAGTTGGTTTTGTAAATATAATATTTAAGATTTTACTTATATAAATTTTTACTATTCTAAAACATATAAAGATAGATTTAATATAAAATAAATTTAATAACAAGAAATTATTTAAATAAAATTTAATTTAATTAGTATATGTGTAATATGTCTAAATATTTATTTAAAATATTACATTAATATTTTAAATAGATTTTTGTAGTAACTTTAAATAAATAGAGGTTGGAAATAAGGTAAAATTGACTTAAAATTTAAATTGGTTATTAATTGAATTTAAGTAAGAATTTATTTGAACTTATTAATTTTGAGATTAGAAAGGTACGATTTACAACTTGATTTGATGAAAATTGATTAAATGAATATTCTCAACTTTAAAAAAAATGAGACTGAATATTTAATATTGATTTAAATATATAAATTAGGATTCAAACAAATTGTTATAAAATGATTAAATGAATATTCTCCAATTTGGAATAAATTAAAGTTAAATGTTGAAATATAAATGAAATTTATATAGTAAATGTTTGAATATATAAACTTGAATCTTTGAACTTCAAATTTGAAACGGTTAAACTGGAATTGATTTAAATTGAATCTTGGGATTTAAACTGATTTGAATCGATTTGTGAAATTGAAGGAAACTATTTTTTATTATATAAAGTATTTTGATATATAAAACTCTTTTAATATATAATTATTTTAATATATAAACTATTTTAATTAATAACTATTTTAATATATATGCTATTTTAAATATCTAAACTGTTTAAGTTGGAAGTGTTATAATTTCAAAGATGTTATGATTTCAAAAGCGTTATGGTTTCAAAAGTGTTATGATTTTAAAAGTGCTATAAATTTTGAAGTGTTACGATTCTAGAAATGAATATTACCTTAAAATGGATAATGATATGGAATTGATATGGTTTTGAAATGAATATGGTATTTTGATATGAAGTACAAACTATTTGAATGAAATGACCACGGTGTGAAATAAGCGTTTGGTTGTTAAAAAGACCGGGATCGGATATTGTCATACTCTCTACCAATACCAAAAACCACTTTAACAACTGTGTACGTGGTGGAGATTCCAGAACGAAGTAAAATGGTTTGGCGATGATTCTATATGGTATTTACATAGCCCTGACTCATGTGAGTCGGCTTGATGTGGCTAAAACAGGAGCCACGCCGGGCCAAGTGAGGTCATTCCTCCTATCGGACACATTTCATCGATACCATTTTATTGCTTTTGCGATTTGATTGGGTGCACCTTTGATTTGGGAGTCTGTCACGAGGTGGGCGGTAGTAGCTGTTATGCGTTACCACCAGTCTAGATACGTAAACAGTATATCTACCCTAGCATTACATCGCATGCCTTGTCACGTGCACTATCGCGCTTTCTATGAGTTTGTTTTATACCATATCTATGTGATGTCCTATGGGTAAACCACCAATTTTGTAGAGCGCGGCATTGTATAGACTATGGGAATATAGAAATGTGTTAAGGGGGATATGGGTAACGCCTTAACCTATTTTGATAGTTTACTTTGCTATGGACATATTATAATAGCGTATATTACTACATAGTAGATAGTTCCATGGATCCTTAGTGGAAGGGTATCCCAAACATCCTTTAAGTTACATGTATTTCAGTTGACATTTCACTTGAGTTGAATCTACTATATTAGAATGTTAATCCTGACTCAATTTTTTTGTGTTTTGCTTTATACTCGGGTACAACTGAGTGTCACAGCATTTGAGACTCAGCTTTGGAGATTGGAGCTTTGCTTGAAGATCTATATATCCAGCTTTCAGTTATTTCAGTTTATTCTAGTCATTTATGTTCAGACTCTTCCGTTACATTTGGATTAGAGATTCATTTGTATTTGAGATTCTGTTGTATATTGTTTCAAACTTTGATGTTTATATAGTTGCTTCTTGAACTACTATTTATCTATTCCGCTGCTTATTGTTGTATTATTTTGTGTCTGCGATTCTATGATTGATTTATTTACTGTATGTGCTGAGTTTTTCCAAATATAAATTAACAATTCATTGTTTTGAGAAATTCAAGTCCGACATGTGTGGATGCGAATGGTTCAAAATAGAAGGTCGTTACAAAATTATATCCTATGGGTACAACCATCAGAATCATATTTTGATGATGTACTTAGAATTCATTTTAGATTTGTGCATCATGCCATATGGTAGAGTGGATAATCTTAGTGGTTTATTAACAACCAAGGAATTTTTTTTCTTGATATTGATAAGAAGAATAATTTCTCTTCAATGTGCAAGAGGTCTTATTAGAAATTCTAATTAGTTATGTTCGCATAGGTTCGATTAACTTCATTCCATCCTTTGTAATCACTTTAATCTTTGGCTCGTATCCAAATCCATTTCACTACCAATAGTTTCTAAAAAGAAATTTCTTTATCGTGAAGCTGGTATTTCTTGAAACAACAATTGTTTCTCAAATGAATTTGTATTCATAAACATTTTACGAGTCACTTATATATATATATATATATATATGTATGTATGTATCTATGTACATATGTACGTTTGTATATATGCATACAACTGATTTGGTTTTAGGTTTACAAACTTATGATCATAACAGAAATTGGCCAATCAACATTAATTGATCCCAAACTACTTTGGGGTGGTTCACACAAGGTCCTTCATAGGTAAATGTTACGTGCGGCCTCTCGACTCACACAACTTGTCGACTCCTTCATTTAGGATATGTAGATGTTGTTTCATCAACTCTTATCTTGTATAATTTTGTAAACTTTGTTCTAGATGAAACTGAATTTGAGCTTATGTACTTATTTTTAATTACTCGACCTTATAGAAAGAAGTTAACTCAACTTTTCTTATTATCAGCAGTACTTTGTTTAAAAAAGTATGATGGCTCCTTATTGATACATCATTACGTATTATAGCGTCATGTGAGTTTAGAGGTTGCATCTTTATCATTTATAAGTACTTTTGGAACTGTTTCCTATATACTCATCTAGCCGATCAAATCGAATTTTCTTAATTCCTTTGCGCATTACAATTTATATCTCTACTTTATATTCAATGAACTTATCATAAATACATTACTTGTGTAATAATACACATGTTCATTTTATGTTAATTCATTTATGAATTAAACCAAGTATGCGGAAATGTTTTTGGCATTATTAGACTTTTTGGCTGCATACATCTTTATGTATCAATCTAAAGAGTTCACCAACTCTTATATCACTCTTACTAAACGGGTGCTTTGTCCTTAATTCCAAATAATTGTAACAAATTATAGATACTTTTGTGTTATTTAGCGAATATAATGCTAATAGATTTATTTCAACGAATTTTCAAAGCTTTCATAACAAAATAAAACTAATTTCACTTTCAATTAATACAAAAATTAATTATTATTACAAAAAATTTATAAGAATAATCTTTTGTATCATGATGCATCCACTAATAAGTATTATATGACATGCTACCTTTATTTCCGCCATTATTTTAGTAGTGTATGAAATAAAAAGCTTTGTTCAACTACTTATTATGGGCTATTTATTTTATTATAATTAGCTTATAGGCGAGAGTTCTCAATCAGATATCTTAAACTATTTCAATATCAACAATCTACTAATATTTAATACAATTCTCATTAAGATGTCACTTCATGAAGGAGAGTTGACTACTCGCTTTCTTCGTCCCGACTGCACCTAAGTTACATCCACACTTGTGCTGTAATGTCCCGCCTTTTCGCACGCTTTAAATCGACACACGTGTCAATTCAAACCATACGGAAGGGCGGAATTTTATGGGGTAAATAAGAAAACAAGAAAGAAATAGAAAGAAAACAGAATCTCACAGCGGAAGGATAAAATATAATAATCAAATATACAGTTTATAAATCTGTTTACAAAACATTTATATAATACATATCAGAGTTACACATACCAATAACAATGCAGCGGAACAGTGTAGTGCACTAGTATAAACAATAATAATAATATACATCTTCGTCTTCGTCCTCCAGCGCTAAATCTTCAAATCCTGAAACGCTCGGACTGACCCGAGTGAATTGAAAGACAAACACTCGAGTCAGAACTAAAAGATCTTATGTAAGTTAAATTAACTGAAATAAATATGAGTGCAGTAACTCAAAAGATGCTCGGGATTTACATCTCTTAAGGATCTGTCAAACTATTTACTATGTAGTATATTTCGCTATTATAATAGTGTCTAATTGTAAAATAAACTTACTTTAAAATAGCGTTAAGGCTTTACATTTTCCACCTTAACACATAATATATTCTCATTGTCTATACAGTACCGTAATCTCCCCCGTACTGGGCGTCGTCAGAGGACACTCCATAGGTATGGTACAAAACCAAAATCGTATAAGGCGCGTTAGGGTAGGTGACACGGCACAACTAGGCAATGCCAGGGTAGATATACCAATTACGCTTCCGGGTCGGTGGTAACGCGTAGCCGCAACTACCGCCCACCTCGAACAAACTCCCCAAATCAAAGAAATCAAAAGTGAAGGTGGTCACCGAATCAATCCAAAGTCAGAGTATAGTACCGAAGGGAAGTGTCCGATCAAAGGTGCTGCCTTATTAACCCGTCAATCGCTCCTGTTTTAGCCACCTTATGCCAACTCACGGTAGTTGGGTCCACGTATTTACCTTACAGAAAACGCCGCCACCAACCCACTTCATTCTGAAATCTCCACCGCGTACACGGTTGTTAAAGTGGTTTTCGAAGTTGGCAAAGAGTATGACAACTTCCGATCCCGGTCTCTTCAACAACCAAACGTTATTATAACACTGCGGTCTTTAAAAATAGTTTATACTTTAAAACCAGAAAATAATTATCCATTTCAAAACCCATAATACGATATTATTTCCATTTCCAAAACAACTCATTTTTATATTATTTTTAAAAACCCAAATCAAAGGTTTTTTTTTTCCTTTTTCACAATCATGTTGCTTTAAAATTTATAATAATTGGAAACCAACATTTAAATTATAACTTTCAATCCATAATACTTCGAAAATTCATAGTTTTAAAACCATAACTTCTAAAACTTGGATGGTTTGTGTAACGATCCTGAATTTTTGAACAATTTAATTTGTAAATATTTAATTTATTTTAAATATTTAAATGATAATTTGACTTAAATTTCAAATTATCAGAATAAATTGGTGATTAAAATTTAGAATTTAATCTATTTAAAGTTAAATAGAATTTGAATTTAGCTTTGAAGTTGAAATTGAATATTGAGTGTGTATTTAAAAATTCGAGCTAACAACTTAGAAGAAAATAAAATTGGATATAAGAATGGTTGCTTATTTAAATTTATATAAATGGATGGTTAGTTTAATAACATTTTTCTTTAACTTAAATAAAAAGGAATAAATTTTTATTCAATATAAAATAAATTGTAAAATACGTTAATATAAATTTGTGTTTCATAGTTAAACTGCAAAACGTTTATAAGTTTATTTAAGAAAAAAATAAAATTAAACAAAACAATTGAATTTAAATGAAAAAAAAAATAAGAAAAGAAAAATCGCGAGCGTTACAGTTTGGATATTCAAACGGTATATAAAATAAAATAGTTTAGTTTAAAATTACTTTATAGAATAAAATAATTTCCGCGACTTTAAAATCTTATTCATTTAAAATTTAGTCTAAATCCATAAATTTTAAATTCATTTTCGGTTAAATAAACCCCTTCAATTTCCCAATATTTCAAACTTGAGTGATTAACAATTTCAAAACTTAAGGTTGGAAATTTATATTCACCAATTCATTGTCCTATTATTTAGTTTGAAACATTCACATAATAAATCCATAAATAAAACTCAATTTCTAACAATTAAATATTTCCTTCAATTTATTTATACTAGAAATATTCATTTAATATATCTTGAATAAAAATCCAGTTATAAATATCATACCTTTAAAATTTCCAATTTTAATAAGTTTACATCACTTATGGAGTTAAATTTTTAAATAAGCTCAATTCCAAATAAATTTTCGATTTATCTTCCAATCTTAATTGATTTGAATCATTTAAAACTCTATATATACACAAGATCTTAAACCTGTATTTAAACATATAATATAAATTATCAAACTCCATTTTTCCAACTTATTCATTTTTATTTAACAGATTATACATAGCTTAAATTCAAAATTTTAACTATATATGTATATATAAAATAATATTTATATAATATCAAAATTTAATATTCTTTAAACCGTATCCTATCCAAACCATAGAAATCATTTTCAAAATAATTATATATAGACCGACGGTGTCTGTATATAATTTACTATCCTATGGTCAAGTGATACGGATATTTATCATTTCAATCCGCAATTTAAAAATAAAATGCGGTTGTATATCATTTCAAACCGCAATTTCGAATGAAATGAAAAAACATAATAACTTGCAGTTTATATAGAACACATCATCCATTCACCCAATATCAATCATCAACCAATTTATTGCAATCATCATCAATTTAAACAAACATCAATAGAGCATATAAAATATAACAGGTATCAACGAACAGTTTATATTCAAACAAATAAATAAATAAATAAATAACTGTTTAACTAGCAGTTTATATGCAAATAAATAAATCTTAACTGTCAATTTATATGCAATAATAAAATTAATTAACAGTTAAATTAAATAAATGCGATTTAACTGAGATGATGAATAAATTATGCAAAACGGTCATAAATAAATTTCTACTCATATCTTAAATCAATTTAACAAACACAAGAAAACTTAGAAGTTGTGAGTGGGTTAAAACACTCACCTTTTGAATTTAAATTGAATTCAAATCCAATTTAAACCCAAAAATTCGACGGTCTCAGAATTTGTCCAAACCTACGCTAAAGTGTCCGGAATTTCGATACGAACGCAACGGAGAAAACCGCGCGTCAATCCGAGCTCGTTTGCAAAAGTAATTCGAGTTAAAAGATTTAATATTAACATAACATAATTAATTAATACAAAAAAAATATAACGTACCATCATCTTCCTTCTTATCCATGAACCTACTAACCCATCACGCACACGCCACTTTCTTCCGTGCGCACGTAACTCGAGACATATAGAGTTCGATCAGCGACAACCAGTGTGTGCGCCACCTTGAGAGCCACCTACGGACTAAGTTTCACATCACCACTCGCTACCATTTGCACGCAATCCAAGAAAATACATCCATGCTTCCATGTCAGATTCTGGCGAATCCGTGGTCCAATAGCATAGATCAACCATATGGATTTGAAGAGCTCGCCGAGATCTACAGCTTTGCCTTTGGAATTTTTCGATTTCGTTGAACGGAATGAAAGATATTGAGGAAAGAAGATAAGAAATTTATGGCCATAGAATAAGTGGCGGCCATGGTAGAGAATTAGGGTTTCTGAAATAAAATAATAATAAAACTGTCTCGGTTTGCGTGCGTATTCATAGAGTTTAACGTCAAAAACGGGCCAGAGTCCAATTTAAGCGTGATGACAGGCGATCCTAACATAAAAAGGCCTTCTGAATGCAATGGTACATGTTTCGAAGCCCAGTTCCATCATTTTCGTAGGTTACTGTTCAAGTCAATTTGTTTGAATGACAAAAATGCCCCTGAAAAGTCCGTTTCGGCTCCGGAACGAAAATGAATCATCCCATATATCAAAATAGATGTTTATAAATATTTTAAACGTGATGGAACAAGTTTCAAGCCCAAATTCCATTGTATGAATAAGTTATGTTAAAAACAATATTTTCAAATTGATTTCAATTGATTTAAATTGCATAAATTTCAAGGCATTTCGGATCCGTACGATCAAACGACAAGTCCGATCGCTACGAAACTTGAAACACTATTATAATTCACCGTTACGGATCCGATGAAACTGGTTTTGTCGAAATCCGAGTCAGTGGCCAAAATGGCTATTTTTATATTAATTAAATGTAATATCCCGGAATTTTTAACAATATCAATTTAATAATCTGTATTAAAAATTAAATTGATATTGATGTTTTTGTCAATAATATTTCAAATAAATTTAATAATCATCTTCAATAAATATTTAAATTGGATATTTTATCTTTTAAAAATAATAAATTGATTTCAATTTTAAATATATGGTTTATATTTTAAATAGATTGGTATTGTTTTAATTTTAATAAGTAAAACATATTTTCTAGTTTTAATATTTGTAGTAATTTGGAAAATTTGTTTTTATTTAATATTTAAGATTTTCAAAGTTAAATAAATGATTTTTGTTTAAATTAATAAATGAACCATGATTTAAAATTCAAATACATATATTTATAAATTGGAAATTTTGTTTTAAATTAGCATTGAGTTTTAAATTTAGAATAAACAAACAAAATGGTTTTATGACTTAATAAAATAGATATTTTATAATTTCTTGTAAAATGATTTTAATTTAATAATAAGATATTTCTAAAAAAACAATATCAATAGTGTGTTGTCTTTATAAATAGGTTTTGAATAAGAATGGCAATTGTCATTTCAAAATTTAATTTGTATTCATAACTTGATTTTTAAAATATTAGATTTGAATTTAAATTTAAAAATCCAAAGTATAGATTTTTATTTTTGTTTTAATTTTTATATGTATAAGTTTTAGTTTATAAACATGATTTATTTTTATTTCTTTTACAAATTTATATACATATTAAATATCAATTAACAAATCAATTAGGCATAATGCATATATTAACATGTTAATTTAAATACGAATTACCTTACAAAGACAAGTGTTGTATTTTAAAGCATCATTAAACAAATGTTAAGAGAGTAAGCATTTCATTTAACAAATGATGAGATTATTTACAAGTGAATTTGAAATTTTGTTTTCTTTTATTTTATTTACAAATGATTTCAGCCTTTATATAAACAAACCTTCTTTTCCTTTCATTGTTTTTCTTTTCTAAATCTATAAGCTAGGTTCAAATCTAAAGCTTAGTTAACAAATTTGAGAATAACTTAAAACCATTTCTAAAAATCAGTAATCATCTTCATTTCAATATGAAAAGCCTGAATCATTTTCCCTGTAAACAAATCCTCTTCAATTCCAAACATGCAAATCAAACCCTCTTCAAACCTGAAATGCATGTAAACATGAAAAAAACAAAATTTGCAACTTCATCAAAAAGGGGCCTGCAATCCTTGTCTGCTTTATAAAACAACCTGCCTGCATGCATTTTTGGAAGCCTGCAAATGAAAACTGGAGCAAAACATTTGCAGTAAGTCCAGATGGAAGTTTTTAAAAAGTAAATTAAAGTTTAGAAAGCAACCCAGTTTTCAAATTTCTAAGGGAAGCACTCAAGTTTTAAATCCAAAGGGAAATGCAGTTTTAAAAGTTCAAAGCATGACAGAGGCTCTGCTTCTTCTAATCTGTGAGTAACTTCTAACTTTTTAAATTTAAAAAAAAATGGTTGCACGCTAAAATGTTTAACATAGATAAACATTTACTGTGTGATGATAAAGTTGCTGTGATATGTATTTGTTTGCATGCAATAATTTTCTGTTGTCTCTGTTGTTCAAGAAACTGTGACAAATCTTTACCTTTTTAATTTAATTCCTGATGTAAGAAAATTTATGAAGAAATATTGTTTGATTCTCTCAAGTCAATACTTAAATTTAAGGAAGTGAAATAAAAATATAATAAGTGTTTTTCACTGGAAAACACAAGAACATCAGTATATGTTAATTTTAACTAAAATTAAAATAGGTTAAATTTGTAATGCAGTTTCACAAATATAAAGCATTAACTACCACTTGATTTTTAGATCAAGAATTAGGATTTTTTAAATGATAGATGAAGTTACAGTGGGGGTTTTAGTTGTTAATAAATTTTTACCAAAATCTGATGATTTTGGAATTAGGAAATCTTGAGTTATTTCTGGTTGATTGTGTAGGGATAGGAGACGTTGAAAAAAAATCTTGAATGGGTCTAAAATTAGCTAGAGTGGATGCAGTTGAATTTTTACGGATTAAACCCTAAATTTTACTGTGACATTTGAATCGACCATTATGGTTAGGATAGTTGATCGGGTGTAGTAAGATTTTGGAAATTGATAGCTTGGTCGTGGATGTAGTTGAGGCCGGAGGGGTCGATCGTCAGGTGGTCTGAACGGCGACTTCTTACCGTTGACAGGTTTGAAGAGGGTCTTGGTTGTGGTTTCCAGGTTTGAGCATTTTAGGTTCGAATTTGATTTTGAGGGTGGGAGCTCGGATAGATGGTCGTGGATGGGTTGCTGAGTCATTTCTGGGTTGTTGAGACCATTACTGATAACCAATGACGGTCGTAGTCACCGTGCATATGCACGGTGATGGGATGTTTATGTTAAAGATTGGGAAGTTTTTGGATCAGGGGATTGCTGGAATTTTACCCGAAGTACTCTATTGCCTTACTCGGGGGAAATGGGTTTCAAACTCGAAGCAAGTGGGGATGTGCTTTGGGTTGGTGAGGATTTTCAGGTTTCAACAGAAACCTGGAATTCTGTTTAAAAAATTTAAAAGAATTTTTACAAGATTGTTAAACCTGAACCTGTTTTGTCAAATATTGTTTTACAAACCTGACAGTATTTAAGTTTTTAAAATTTAAACTGAATTTAAAAAGTGTAGAGCAAGTTTTAAACAAAGTTTTAAAACAAGTTTAAAATCTTAATTCAAAATGAGGTTGAATTATAGATTTAAAAATATATAAGTTTTATAAAAATAGAAGGTTTTAACAACTTTGAAATTGTTAAAGTATTTTATAAAGTATTTTAAAACCTGAAGTTTAAGGATTAAACGGAGTTTAAAATTTAAATTTAAATCTGAATTCAAAGCTTAATTTGAATCTTAGTTTGAAATAAAATGTTTAAGTAGTTGAATTTTTAAAATGTAAGAGAATTTTAAATCTTAAGTTTAAATCTGGAATCAAAGTGGAATATGTATTTCAGTTTTTGAAATTAAAAGAAGGTTTAAAGTTGAAAGATTTAAACTAAATATAAATTGAGTTATTGAAATGCTAAGGTTATAAATTGTTTAAACTTTGATAAGTTTAAATCATTTTCATTTCAAAACTTGTATTTAAAATGAAATTTGGAAGCAAGTTCAAATCACTTTGTTTTAAATAAAATTTGTTTTTAAACATAATTTAGAAATGTTTTATTTTAAAATTAAGTTAATAATTAATGTTTTGAAATTAAATTATTAAAAAGGTAATTAAGAAATAATTAATTTATTTATTTAATTAATTATTAAGGTTTAATGCATATTGATTTAGGGATTAATCAATTTGAAATTTAGGTCATTAATTAGATTATTAATTAATGATTAAAGTTTTATTAATTAAGAAATTAAGTTATATGGTTAATTAATTAAATAATTAAAGATTAATTAAGTTTCAGTTAACTCTTAATTAATTAAATAATTAGACTTTAATTAATGGATAATTAAAGATCACTTAAATTGTGATTAATCTAAGTTAATTACTTAAATAAATTAATTAGAGAATGGCTAATGAAGGTCATTAACCAGGATTACTTAATAATTAATTAATATGGTTAATTTTTAATAATTAATTAGATTAATTAATTTGATAATAGTCAATTGTGAATTGTTGAGAATAATTACTTAATGAAGTAATTAAGAAATTAATTACTTAAGGTAATTAATTGTGTTAAATGTGATTGTTTATTTTAATTAATTAAGTTTATTTAATCTTAAACACTTTGGTTTTAAAGATAATTACTTATTGTAATTAATGGATTGGAAGTTACTTAGTTAAGTAATTGGTTAATAATTAGAGGTTGTAATTAAGTGAAGATGTTTAAGAATGAAGTATTTTGGATTAAATTACTTATTATTTAATTAAGGAATAATTAAATTTGTGTTAATAAAGTAATTAAGTTAGTTAATTACTAAATGTAATTAATCTGGATGATTAATAATTATGAGTTAATCACCTAAGGTAATTAATTTAAAGATCATTAATTATTTTAATTAATGATGTAATTAAAGATGATTAATTATGATTAATTAATCAATAATAAGTAATTAAAGGTAATTAATTAACATAATTAATTAAGGTAATTAATTATAGTTAATTAATTAATTGAAGTAATTAAAGGTTAATTACTATTTGGTTGATTTGTGGAATTAATTAAGAATAATTACATGAATGTAATTAAGAGTAATTAATCAAGAGTGATTAATTAGGATGATTTATTTTGAATGATTAATTGATTATAATCAATTAAATGGTTAAGATAGCAAGATTTATATTGGTGAAGTAATTAATTTAATTTACTTTAAATTAAATTAATTACAGATAAGTAATTAATTTAATTTATTTTTAATTAATTATAGATAAAGTAATTAATTTAATTCACTTTAAGTTAATTAGTGATAGAGATAGTTAATTTAATTCAATTTTAAATTAATTATATTGATGATGAATAAATCATTGCTTATGTATGAATGGATGTCATTGATTGTCTTGGATGCTTTGTGATCTCAGTGAAGAGATAAATGATATTGTCTGGTATGAATGACTTGATTGTATTATGATGATAACATAGGTTATCTATTGTGATGATGATATATGGAATATCTATTTGATATTGATAATGTGGGCTACCTGTTATGTGATAATGTTGATTATCAGTTATGATTTATGAATTATCTATCTGTGTGTATATAGATACTGTATTGAATTGTTTTAAACCTTTAAAACAACTTGGCCCTAAAAGACACGCTTTGGATTCGATGAGGCCGGGATCGGGTTTCCATATTTGGATATCTGAAAACCACATCGATTCCAAATAACGTTAGGTCGTGAATCTTATGTGAAGAGTGAAGACTCGAGGTGTAAGGGCTATATGTCAGTATAACTCTGTGGGTGATTCCGTAATGAGTTTGACGGAATAGTACTTATAGATTCGAGATGGTGAATCAGAGTGCAAGGATTATCGTCGTTAACTCTGAGGGTGATTCCAAAATGAGTGTAACGAGATAATGCCTTCGGTTTTGTTCGAACCCCGAACGAACTTTTATGGATTGAATGTTTTCAGAACATCGTCAGGTGGACGATGAGCATTTTAAGATGATATGTCCTATAAAGGTAATCGTAGCCTCAAGCCTCATCAACCGGGAATGGCTAAAACAGGGGAGGTGCAGCAAGGCTTCGTGGGTCGCACCCACTGGAGAGCGAGATTTACCCCTGTCTAGAGGTCCCTTTTATTTCGGTTGTGTGGACAGTTTTTGAGCTCCAACCGTCGGGGTTATCTTATTCGGAACTATTCAGTAAGGAATGGGTCCGGCCTTGTGTTGCAGGGGAGTGGGAGTTCTCCTCGGTACGGTGATCTAGGCCACGTACTGTGACGGGCGGTACCCCAGTAGCCCTGCCATTATATGGAATCCAAAATCCAATAAGTGCCAATGGTTTTGATTGTATTACCCACTTTTGTGGCTAGTAGTTGGAATTTAATCATGTAACAATTTCGGTTATTTCTTATTTATTTGAAAACCCTAGACCCTATTATAATATCACTGAATTTCCTATCAAATGTTTTGGTTAGTGTAAGGTAAAAACTTTTCCATGTTTATGTGTGGGAAGTCTTACGTGATACCTTTCTTTTCAAAAGGTTTTAAAAAGTTAAGCTACTTTGACCTGTTACTCACACCAGACCCATGTCTGACCTGGAGTTTATTTTTATTTTTCATAAACTCTTGGGTACTCAAATTTTTATGAGTAGTCAAGGGATTCAGGTTAGCTTGGACGAATATTGGAGGAGCAATGGAGCAGAAGGCTTCTGCGTTAGATGTTAGTATTCCGCTGTGTAGTTTTCTCTGAGTCGTTTCTTGTGTTGTATTGAGTTGTAATAACTAGACAGGTGTTTATAACTGTCTAGTATGTGATGTATATCTGTGTACTCTAAAATGGCTGTAAACTATGTAATATTTATTATATTAATATAGTTTATTCGTTCTGCTGTTAGATTCTGATGTTGTTTCTTTCTTCTCTTCTTTCTATTCTCTTTTCTATCTCTTTCTTTCTTAAAAATGATGCGATTTTCTGTGATAAGAAAGTCGGGTCGTTTCACTTGGTATCAGAGCATTAGGTTGAATGAATATCTAGGCTCTGTAGTGGTGTCTTTCTTGAGAGAGTGTATATATATTTATTTATTTCTACCTATCTATTGGGTTACCTGTTCAGGTTTTCCAATATAAGTTATATAGGTAGATGGGGTAGTAGTGTGTGTAACACGACTACCATTTGTTGGAGTTTGAATGTTTGAGGTTGGAGGTGTTCTGTCGAGACTGTGGACCTAATACCGTCTCGAGTGAGTTCTGTAGTAATGAAGAACTTCATTGATCTCTGAAGGAAACTTGTTAAGGTTCGGAGTTAGTTCTTTGAAGTTGATGAGTAGTGTTTGGATTTGTTGGTTGGCAGAAGCGAGTGATGGTATTTTGAATACCTCAGGAAATAGTAGCTGCGTGATGAGATGCAGTGACTATGGATGTTCCCGAAGATGTTTTCTTTGGAACAAGTTAAGGAGGTGAGTCTGCTTCAGTGTTGTGGCTGTGTTCAGCCGGAGTTTCTGTTTGCTTTGAGGTTTGAGTTTCTCGAAGAGCTTGTTTTGGAATTCTTTGGCATATGTGGCAGTAGTGCAGCTTGGAGTGTTCTCGGTGTTGGCAAGAGATCTTTTGGCTTTGCAGTTTTCTGGAGTGGAGTTCAGAAGCAGTTAAGTGAACCCGTTTCTTCAATGGGTTGGCTAGTAAAGTTTAAGCTGTTCTATTTGGTAAAGGGAGAACAGTTTTCCTTGGATTTGGTTTGGTGGATCGCAAAAGTGACTTGCGATTGTTTGAGTGTTCTCTTGGGTTATCAGAGTTTTTTCTGGATGTCTTCAGAGAAGTCAAAGCTTTGTCCGCATCCGGAGATTGAGTTTTCTTATCGATTGGAATTCCAGGAGTGGTACCGGTGGTTCAGCTTTTTAGAAGAATGGTTTCAAGGAGATTGAGTTGGTGTAGCAGCTCGGAGTTTTGGAGGAACTTCTGAATTTTTCTTATGGATTTGTTGAACCATATCTCTGGGTTGTGTTGTCTAGTTGTGCCTGTGTTCTTCTTCAAGCATTCTCTTCTACTTCAGATCAGAGTTGAGCAGCGGAAGCAGTTTGGAAGTGCATCTGTTTTTCTTTTTCTGGACAGAAGAAGTTGTTGTCTTCTAATATTGAGGAGTAGGTTTGAGTTTTTGGTTTTGGTTGATCTTGAGGAGATCATTTTGTTGAGTTGATTGGTCTAGTTCGTTTCTAGAAGCATCAGCGAAGGTTGAGCTGATCAGTAAGTTTGTGGACAGCCCAGGATTGTCCGAAGAGATTTTGTGGATAAGAGTCGGAGGAATTTGGACTCTGAAGTCGGAGATTTAATTTTTGATATGTTTTCTCTGATCAAAAGTGAGCTGTAAGTTTGGGTAAGTCTGAGAAGTTAGCGCTGAAGAGTTTTGGATCTTTTATGTGATCTTGGAGGTTAAGTGATTAATCTACAGGACTGAATTGCCAGTTTGGATAACTGGAATTCGATGAGTTTCACGTATATCTGAGGGAGTACGTGTATGGTCTATTTCTGGTTTTGGAACCAACAGTTCTGGAGTTTTGGTTGTTGAGTCAGACTCGTTTGTAGTCTGATATCTTGTCTAGTGTTATTGATATAGATGAATAGGAATTGTGTAGCTTCATAGTATTGATTGTTTGATTTCTGTAGAGCGAGTATCCCGGTATATATATATACCAGGGGAAACTCGAAGGAATTTTATCCAGAATTTTGTCTGGATAATTAGATTTGTTTGATTGGTTGTTTTTGGTTGTTAGCATATGTTTGATATATGCTTGTGTTTGAAATTTAAAATTTAATGAGATTATTAAATTACCTTTGTTTTAAATTTCGAGGACGAAATTCTTTTAAGGGGGAAGGATTGTAATATCCCGGAATTTTTAACAATATCAACTTAATAATCTGTATTAAAAATTAAATTGATATTGATATTTTTGTCAATAATATTTCAAATAAATTTAATAATCATCTTCAATAAATATTTAAATTGGATATTTTATCTTTTAAAAATAATAAATTGATTTCCATTTTAATTATATGGTTTATATTTTAAATAGATTGGTATTGCTTTAATTTTAATAAGTAAAACATATTTTCTAGTTTTAATATTTGTAGTAATTTGGAAAATTTGTTTTTATCTAATATTTAAGCTTTTCAAAGTTAAATAAATGATTTTGGTTTAAATTAATAAATGAATCATGATTTAAAATTCCAATACCTATATTTATAAATTGGAAATTTTGTTTTAAATTAGCATTGAGTTTTAAATTTAGAATAAACAAACAAAATGGTTTTATGACTTAATAAAATAGATATTTTATAATTTCTTGTAAAATGATTTTAATTTAATAATAAGATATTTCTAAAAAAAACAATATCAATAGTGTGTTGTCTTTATAAATAGGTTTTGAATAAGAATAGCAATTGTTATTTCAAAATTTAATTTGTATTCATAACTTGATTTTTAAAATATTAGATTTGAATTTAAATTTAAAAATCCAAAGTATAGATTTTTCTTTTTGTTTTAATTTTTATATGTATAAGTTTTAATTTATAAACATGATTTATTTTTATTTCTTTTACAAATTTATATACATATTAAATATCAATTAACAAATCAATTAGGCCTAATGCATATATTAACATGTTAATTTAAATACAAATTACCTTACAAAGACAAGTGTTGTATTTTAAAGCATCATTAAACAAATGTTAAGAGAGTAAGCATTTCATTTGACAAATGTTGAGATTATTTACAAGTGGCATTTGAAATTTTGTTTTCTTTTATTTTTATTTACAAATGATTTCAGCCTTTATATAAACAAACCTTCTTTTTCTTTTCTAAATCTATAAGCTAGGTTCAAATCTAAAGCTTAGTTAACAAATTTGAGAATAACTTATAACCATTTCTAAAAATCAGTAATCATCTTCATTTCAATATGAAAGGCCTGAATCATTTTCCCTGTAAACAAATCCTCTTCAATTCCAAACATGCAAATCAAACCCTCTTCAAATCTGAAATGCATGTAAACATGAAAAAAACAAAATTTGCAACTTCATCAAAAAGGGGCCTGCAATCCTTGTCTGCTTTATAAAACAACCTGCCTGCATGCATTTTTGGAAGCCTGCAAATGAAAACTGGAGGAAAACATTTGCAGTAAGTCCAGATGGAAGTTTTTAAAAAGTAAATTAAAGTTTAGAAAGCAATCCAGTTTTCAAATTTCTAAGGGAAGCACTCAAGTTTTAAATCCAAAGGGAAATGCAGTTTTAAAAGTTCAAAGCATGACAGAGGCTCTGCTTCTTCTAATCTGTGAGTAACTTCTAACTTTTTAAATTTAAAAAAAAAAGGTTGCATGCTAAAATGTTTAACATAGATAAACATTTCCTGTGTGATGATAAAGTTGCTGTGATATGTATTCGTTTGCATGCAATAATTTTCTGTTGTCTCTGTTGTTCAAGAAACTGTGACAAATCTTTACCTTTTTAATTTAATTCCTGATGTAAGGAAATTTATGAAGAAATATTGTTTGATTCTCTCAAGTCAATACTTAAATTTAAGGAAGTAAAATAAAAATATAATAAGTGTTTGTCACTGGAAAACACAAGAACATCAGTATATGATAATTTTAACTAAAATTAAAATAGGTTAAATTTGTAATGCAGTTTCACAAATATAAAGCATTAACTATCACTTGATTTTTTAGATCAAGAATTAGGATTTTTTAAATGATAGATGAAGTTACAGTGGGGGTTTTAACTGTTAATAAATTTTTACCAAAATCTGATGATTTTGGAATTAGGAAACCTTGAGTTACTTCTGGTTGATTGTGTAGGGATAGGAGATGTTGAAAAAAAATCTTGAATGGGTCTAAAATTAGCTAGAGTGGATGCAGTTGAATTTTTATGGATTAAACCCTAAATTTTATTGTGACATTTGAATCGACCATTATGGTTAGGATCGTTGATCGAGTGTAATAAGATTTTGGAAATTGGTAGCTTGGTCGTGGATGTAGTTGAGGCCGGAGGGGTCGATCGTCTGGTGGTCTGAACGGCGACTTCTTGCCGTTGACAGGTTTGAAGAGGGTCTTGGTTGTGGTTTCTAGGTTTGAGCATTTTAGGTTCGAATTTGATTTTGAGGGTGGGAGCTCGGATAGATGGTCGTGGATGGGTTGTTGAGTCATTTCTGGGTTGTTGAGACCATTACTGATGACCAATGACGGCTGTAGTCACCGTGCATATGCAAGGTGATGGGATGTTTATGTTGAAGATTGGGAAGTTTTTGGATCAGGGGATTGCTGGAATTTTACTCGAAGTACTCTATTGCCTTACTCGGGGGAAATGGGTTTCAAACTCGAAGCAAGTGGGGATGTGCTTCGGGTTGGTGAGAATTTTCAGGTTTCAACAGAAACCTGGAATTCTGTTTAAAAATTTTAAAAGAATTTTTACAGGATTGTTAAACCTGAACCTGTTTTGTCAAATATTGTTTTACAAACCTGACAGTATTTAAGTTTTTAAAATTTAAATTGAATTTAGAAAGTGTAGAGCAAGTTTTAAACAAAGTTTTAAAACAAGTTTAAAATCTTAATTCAAAATGAGGTTGAATTATAGATTTAAAAGTATATAAGTTTTATAAAAATAGAAGGTTTTAACAACTTTGAAATTGTTAAAGTATTTTATAAAGTATTTTAAAACCTGAAGTTTAAGGATTAAACGGAGTTTAAAATTTAAATTTAAATCTGAATTCAAAGCTTAATTTGAATCTTAGTTTGAAATAAAATGTTTAAGTACTTGAATTTTTAAAATGTAAGAGAAGTTTAAATCTGGAATCAAAGTGGAATATGTATTTCAGTTTTTGAAATTAAAAGAAGGTTTAAAGTTGAAAGATTTAAACTAAATATAAATTGAGTTATTGAAATGCTAAGGTTATAAATTGTTTAAACTTTGATAAGATTAAATCATTTTCATTTCAAAACTTGTATTTAAAATGAAATTTGGAAGCAAGTTCAGAGCACTTTGTTTTAAGTAAAATTTGTTTTTAAACATAATTTAGAAATGTGTTATTTTAAAATTAAGTTAAGAATTAATGTTTTGAAATTAAATTATTAAAAAGGTAATTAAGAAATAATTAATTAATTAATTAAATTAATTATTAAGGTTTAATGCATATTGATTTAGGGGTTAATCAATTTGAAATTTAGATCATTAATTAGATTATTAATTAATGATTAAAGTTTTATTAATTAAGCAATTAAGTTATATGGTTAATTAATTAAATAATTAAAGATTAATTAAGTTTCAGTTAACTCTTAATGAATTAAATAATTAGACTTTAATTAATGGATAATTAAAGATCATTTAAATTGTGATTAATCTAAGTTAATTACTTAAATAAATTAATTAGAGAATGGTTAATGAAGGTCATTAACTAGGATTATTTAATAATTAATTAATATGGTTAATTTTTAATAATTAATTAGATTAATTAATTTGATAATAATCAATTGTGAATTGTTGAGAATAATTACCTAATGAAGTAATTAAGAAATTAATTACTTAAGGTAATTAATTGTGTTAAATGTGATTGTTTATTTTAATTAATTAAGTTTAATTAATTTTAAACACTTTGGTTTTAAAGATAATTACTTAATGTAATTAATGGATTGGAAGTTACTTAGTTAAGTATTTGGTTAATAATTAGAGGTTGTAATTAAGTGAAGATGTTTAAGAATGAAGTATTTTGGATTAAATTACTTATTATTTAATTAAGGAATAATTAAATTTGTGTTAATAAAGTAATTAAGTTAGTTAATTACTAAATGTAATTAATCTGGATGATTAATAATTATGAGTTAATCACTTAAGGTAATTAATTTAAGGAATAATTAAAGGTCATTAATTATTTTAATTAATGATGTAATTAAAGATGATTAATTATGATTAATTAATCAATAATAAGTAATTAAAGGTAATTAATTAACATAATTAATTAAGGATTAAGGTAATTAATTGTAGTTAATTAATTAATTGAAGTAATTAAAGGTTAATTACTATTTGGTTGATTTGTGGAATTAATTAAGAATAATTACATGAATGTAATTAAGAGTAATTAATTAGGATGATTTATTTTGAATGATTAATTGATTATAATCAATTAAATGGTTAAGATAGCAAGATTTATATTGGTGAAGTAATTAATTTAATTTATTTTAAATTAATTATAGATAAGTAATTAATTTAATTTATTTAAATTAATTATAGATAAAGTAATTAATTTAATTCACTTTAAGTTAATTAGTGATAGAGATAGTTAATTTAATTCAATTTTAAATTAATTATATTGATGATGAATAAATCATTGCTTATGTATGAATGGATGTCATTGATTGTCTTGGATGCTTTGTGATCTCGGTGAAGAGATAAATGATATTGTCTGGTATGAATGACTTGATTGTATTGTGATGATAACATAGGTTATCTATTGTGATGATGATATATGGAATATCTATTTGATATTGATAATGTGGGTTACCTGTTATGTGATAATGTTGATTATCAGTTATGATTTATGAATTATCTATCTGTGTGTATATAGATACTGTATTGAATTGTTTTAAACCTTTAAAACAACTTGGCCCTAAATGACACGCTTTGGATTCGATGAGACCGGGATCGGGTTTCCATATTTAGATATCTAAAAACCACATCGATTCCAAATAACGTTAGGTCGTGAATCTTATGTGAAGAGTGAAGACTCAAGGTGCAAGGGCTATACGTCAGTATAACTCTGTGGGTGATTCCGTAACGAGTTTGACGGAATAGTACTTATAGATTCGAGATGGTGAATCAGAGTGCAAGGGTTATCGTCGTTAACTCTGAGGGTGATTCCAAAATGAGTGTAACGAGATAATTCCTTCGGTTTCGTTCGAACCCGGAACGAACTTGTATGGATTGAATGTTTTCAGAACATCGTCAGGTGGATGATGAGCATTCTAAGATGATATGTCCTATAAAGGTAATCGTAGCCTCAAGCCTCATCAACCGGGAATGGCTAAAACAGGGGAGGTGCAGCAAGGCTTCGTGGGTCGCACCTACTGGAGAGCGAGATTTACCCCTGTCTAGAGGTCCCTTTTATTTCGGCTGTGTGGACGGTTTTTGAGCTCCAACCGTCGGGGTTATCTTGTTCGGAACTGTTCAGTAAGGAATGGGTCCGGCCTTGTGTTGCAGGGGAGTGGGAGTACTCCTCGGTACGGTGATCTAGGCCACGTACTGTGACGGGCGGTACCCCAGTAGCCCTTCCATTGTATGAAATCCAAAATCCAATAAGTGCCAACGGTTTTGATTGTATTACACACTTTTGTGGCTAGTAGCTGGAATTTAATCACTTTTGTGGCTAGTAGCTGGAAT
This sequence comes from Allium cepa, assembly GCA_030765085.1. Lineage (NCBI taxonomy): Eukaryota > Viridiplantae > Streptophyta > Magnoliopsida > Asparagales > Amaryllidaceae > Allium > Allium cepa. The sequence continues at coordinate 199,160,353 of CM060946.1, forward strand.
TTAATCATGTAACAATTTCAGCTATTTCTTATTTATTTGAAAACCCTAGACCCTTTTATAATATCACTGAATTTCCTATCAAATGTTTTGGTTAGCGTAAGGTAAAAACTTTTCCATGTTTATGTGTGGGAAGTCTTACGTGATACCTTTCTTTTCAAAAGGTTTTAAAAAGTTAAGCAACTTTAACCTGTTACTCACACCAGACCGATGTCTGAACCGGAGTTTATTTTTGTTTTTCATAAACTCTTGGGTACTCAAATTTTTATGAGTAGTCAAGGGATTCAGGTTAGGATTCAGGTAGCTTGGACGAATATTGGAGGAGCAATGGAGCAGGAGGCTTCTGCGTTAGATGTTAGTATTCCACTGTGTAGTTTTCTCTGAGTCGTTTCTTGTGTTGTATTGAGTTGTAATAACTAGACAGGTGTTTATAACTGTTTAGTATGTGATGTATATCTGTGTACTCTGATATGGCTGTAAACTATGTAATATTTATGATATTAATATAGTATATTCGTTCCACTATTAGATTCTGATGTTGTTTCTTTCTTCTCTTCTTTCTATTCTCTTTTCTATCTCTTTCTTTCTTAAAAATGATGCGATTTTCTGTGGTAAGAAAGTCGGGTCGTTTCATTAAATAAATTTAAAACAAATTAATTAAATCAAATTTCACGTTAAAAATTCTGAACTTTGCAATCTTTATCACTTTATAATTTTCAAACATTTACAATGATTTAACAATTTTTTTAAAAGTCAATTTATTAAAGATTAACCAATAGAAATCTTCAATTTCATAAAATTCAAAATTATAGATAAATTTCCAAAATTTCCATTAAATTGAATTTACCCATAATTATTCCATTCATAATTTCAAATAGAAGGGTTTACCATTGGATTTAAAAATTATCACATAAATATTTTCCGTTTTCAACTTAATTTTTAAATTAATGTAATAATTAAATATTTGATTTCATTTATTGGCAATAAATCCAACTATTATAAATTTAATAAATTAACTCACTATTAAAGATTCAAATTCTATAATTCATAAATTCCATCATCTTGATTTACTTATTAAATTATAATTCTTTAAACCAATTCCCATCTCTATTTAAAGTAACTTAATTCACAAATTATAGAATTTATTACAATATCTTAAAATAACCTATTTATTATACATTGAATCCAATTTATTTTGATAAGTTTCCAATTGAATGGATTAGATTCAATTTCAACCTCTAACTTACACTTAAGTTTATGTCATAATCAATTTATAACGTATTACCTTTCTTAGTTATTACTTTACATACTTCTCGTATTAATTTCACCATTAATCATAATTATTAAAGTAACGCTTATAATAAATACGACCCTATAATTCTCAACATTTAAATGAACGTTATTTCATTTTCCATTAGTGTGACATTCATTCATTTTATTATCACTTATTACAACTTCTAATTCCATTAACAAATAAGCAGGTAATTTATAATATATGTTACAAATTTTGAATTAATCACTATTCATTATTATTGACTTTACTTTAGCATTACTTACCTTGCATCAACATTGTTACTTAAAATCCCTATGCAATTGCAATTAATATTCTAATGAATACATTTACTCTTTTCCGTTATGTTATTAATTATCATCAAGGCACATCTAATTATCTTTATTGGTAAATGAGTGAATTTACTAGTAACCCACTATTATAACCTTTAATGTACTTGTATATTTATTCATCAATCAATATTTACGTTCTTTTTTTTCATTCAAATTGATTTATAACCTAATATACGTTTAGATTAGTCCCATTTCATTCCATTCATTAATGGGTATTGCACTAACCTTATTATTTTACATTACACTTAGTTTTCAAATTTTATAGGATTAAATTCTAATTACTTACCATTTAATCCATCAATTATTGATTCTATCCAAACATGTAACTTATAATAACTGCTTACAAAAATGGAATTATCATTTATTCCAATATTTTCTAACTTTACATTAACAGATTAAATAAATTCCCTTTAAATGAATTCATATCCAGGTATATTACTTACCCCATTTCGTTTATTGAAATTTATTCAAATTGCTAGTAAATAGGTTTTAAGTCACCATTTATATATTTAAATTTAGCGTTCATTTCAATATTTGTTTGTAAAGTTTTTTTTTCTACTAAATTTAATTACAAAGCTCATTAATTCAACCAAATTAAATGCACGAAATTTACAGGTCGTTACATGTACATTCGCTTTTCTTTTCTAAATAGTTGAACCATCCAAAAGGAAATTCTTATTGTAATCAATCAAATTGAATACATGATTTCATGTTATGTTTTATTTGCTTATTTCCTAGTGAACTAATTTTATTGAAATTTCACACATTATGAGTTACGATCGTTCATCGTGTAACATTTATATGTGATCAAACACAGATCAAATATCTATATTCTTATACTATTAAGAGTTATAAACTCATGGAAATAATACTATGTCTTGGGAAAATAAACACTTAAGCGACCAAGTTACGATGTGTTTAATAATTTACAATTAGACCCTTGCATGGGTCTTAAAGCGACAACATGCCAAAAGATTAAGGTAAGTACATTTAATATTTCTTTGTCAACCTTTAGTTTAGTTCATTTGTATATTTTAATTAGTAAACATTTTATCAATATTTATTAGTCTCACAAATTCATCAATGTAGATTATTTTAACTTCATGTAGAAAATGTTCTTACAATATTAGAAAAATCAAATGTTGTCATTTCATTTTTTAATAAGGCTCTTATTGGATTTTAGTATTTCTCAAAAGCCTAAGAGGAAACATAGAAATCTTTCGATTTCTCTAGTGGACATTAGCACTGACTTTCCTCGAGATTCCGACCTTGAAGAAATATCAACAAATCATAATCCCGCAAACAATTTATCAGATGTATTAAATACAACTCCTAACTTGTGGTCTTTTTTCAAATCCATCTCGACCTTAAAGAATATCAACAAATTAATGGATATTATACACATATACCCACTATTCCACGACGGCTTAAGTATAAAGCACGTTGTAATGTCCAACAAATTTAACACTACAACATATTAGAATAATCAAAAGTGAATTTTTAATAAAAGGGAGAATTGGGTATTATATTTATAACCACTATGAAGGTCTTTTCATGATGATCGATTTGATATATAATTTTGATATATTTGGAGTTACAGGTTGCGAAATAGAGGCGTTATAGTGTTTAAACAGCATATGTAGCCATTTCGGATCAAACTGGATAAACAGCCTATAACCTAGCCAACAATTATATAAGTGAGGCTACGAAACCCTAGCTATCATCTTTATCTTCATTTTTCTCTAATTTTTGAAATTTCTTAATCACTACTAATGATAAATGATTATGTCCAATTACCACTTGACTTATAAACCAAAGTGTCCAAACCCTATCGAAGTATATGTCGTTGTAAAGTTCTCAGGGAATGGAGTAGACAACAAGCATTTGTTTTTAGGTAAGACGTTTGAGGCACTAGAAATTAGCAATTTATATTCAGCCATCGAATCTTGGGCTTTGTGTTTAATGATGAAACAATAACTATAGGATGATCGAAAGCTATAGGCTTATAGAGGACATCTAGAGGATTCGATCTATCGGTTTGGATTATGTTGAAAGCATTGGAATCACATACGTTCATGCATGATGTGGGGTCAACCTCAGTGGCCTGAGGTGGCGACATCTCTGGGGATGGTGCAGACTTCAAGGAGCGTCACAACTGTGCTCTCTGATCAGGGTTGAAGTAATAGTAGTGGCAGCCAAGCAATGGTTAAATGTGATCACGAAAGAGGTGGTAGAAGAAAGTATATACCCGAAAACACATGCTGTATTCTCCTATTTCCATTCGTATTTCATTTAATATTGTTGTCAATCTTCTAACCTTAATATCTCTCATGTACGACCTTCAACTCATGTGTGGTTTCTTTCATTGGACTCATGATGATATTCCAGGGAATATGGCACTAGATTTGCTGAGTTTGGAGACCGTTGAAAAAAAGCACATCGGTATGGTTTACATAATTTAATTAATTAAATTTAAATTATAAAAATAGATATCTCTTGATGGAAAATTATAACTATTGATATCTGTTATGATATATTGATAATTGTTTGATTGTGACTATTTTTGGTATGTTATCCCATGTTGACCATTTATTGTTGATTTTGTATTATTGGGTATTTAACTATAATCAATTGTTAATTTAAGTTTTGGATGTGATTGATTGATATAAAATAGATGAAATTAGTTAGATTGGATAAAGCCGATAAATAATATGATTTATAGATTGTGTATAGTGTTTGTGAATAAAAGTGTTTGAATAAAAAATGAAATTAACAAGAGAAAATTAATAAGGCAATTATCAATGAATTTTGGGAAAATCCATAAATAAAAATAGAGAATACACTGATGGTCATCGGCATCTAAAGTAATGTGAAAGCAATAGCCTTAACGACAATATAGAAAACAGCAACACAGATCGCAAAAATAAGCAGATCAAAATAGCCATAGCGGTTCGGCAAAATCTATGGCCTGCATCCACTTTATAATTTTTTTATCACTTGTAGTTTCATGTTACAAGAGATTTTGAGGAGCAGAGGAGAATTCAAAGTTTCTGTTTCATTTTCTTTCCTTTTTCTTTTGCAATATTAGGTGAATTTATAGTTGTAAGCCTTGACCCAATGATGGTGCAGAATTGTAGTGACACTGACTAGGCTTATATTAATTGCACCATAATCTTCTTATTTAAGGTAAAGATAAATGGAATTAAGGAATATTCGATATGGAAATGGTTGGCATTAACTAATAATAAATAAGCAGGTTATCATGACATTTATTAAGCATTAAATCCAGCTTTGATGGGTAATGAATTGTATTTATGGTGGAGATATGGCTAGTTTTTATTAAGTAATGAATTGGTATTTATGGTGGAGATATGACTGCTTTTTATTAATTATTTGAGCTAATAAATGCAAGGAAATCAAGAAGTAATCTTTAATTTCTTCTTCAAGGATGGTGACTAATTTGTTGGATAATATTTTCCCCTCGAAATGTGCCTTGTTGGCAACGAGGTATACTTCGCTCAAGAACTCGTGTTGGTGAAAGCAAAGTTGTTGGCATCAAATTCTCATTTCTTTGGACGTTTGATAGATGTTAAATGTCAGACCATTCCTGCATAAGGAGATAGAGTTAATCATTCCTATTCAAGAGCATTCATATTCAAGAGATACTTTAGAGAACAGTTCTCAGGTTGTTTCTATAACCTTTGATTGAAAACAAGAACGATGCTGTAATTATTTTTTAAAGGTGTCACCTTTTGGAACGAATCAAAGCATGGTTATGGACCGATCGGGGTCGCTCATCAAATGTGTAAGTCATTCTATAAGCACTAACCTTTAAAACTAGTTTTATGCAAGAAATCATTTTTTATAAGGTGTCGCTCCTTGGAAGGAATCAGAGCATTGGACTGCTTACATTTGGGATTGCTTAAATGAGTAAATCGCTTCCCAAATGTTAACCTTCAAAGAATTTTTTGATGATGCAAAATTTAAATGCAGAAAACAATCTAAATTCTAGATCTCATTTCTTATTTCAGTTCAGTTGATGATAATTTCTATTTGATTAGAAGACCCTAGAGTCTGGTACTTATCTGAGTGAGGGTATTTGCATTCCCCATGTTTCTGTTCCCTGCCTGTTGCCCTCAGCTATTTGCTTCACGGTAGAAGGAAAGTTTGAATGAGAGGACGCCTTGTGGCTACCCTCTTGCTGAGTTCCTTCAATAGCACTTTTCCTTTTATGAGGCTTCTTCATCTTCTAAAAGCTGGATCTAGGAACCTGTTTTCTAGATCTAAATTTTTCCTTTTAGATCTGGAGTTGGATCTTCTTCCAAACATAGAATAAGCTTCAGATATGAGATTCCCTTGTTCTTCTCAGTAAAAGCATCAAAATGTTGCTGACAAAAATGGCCGTCAACACCCAAAGTAATGTGAAATCACCAGCCTTAACGGTAATCCAGAAAATAGTAACACAGATCACAAAAATAAGCATATCAAAAGAAGAAAAGATAAAATAAATAAAAAAAATTTTATAGTTGTTCAGTAAAATCTATGCCTCACATCCACTTTATAATTTATTTTTCACTTGCAGTTTCATATTAGAAGAGATTTTGAGAAGCAGAGGAGAAGTCATATTTTCTATTTCATTTTCTTCCTATTTTCTTTAGTAATACTAGGTGTATTTATAGCTATAAGCCTTGACCTAGTGATGATGTGGAATTGTGACGCCCCACCTCTATACCCACGCTAGCCAAGAACATTACGGTGAATGCTGTCAACTAGCACGGAGAATAAGGCTGTTGAGGAGCGACCATCCGTGTAATTGCTTTGCGCGAGCATTGATATGTCAGATAGTATAACAATCCGACATACCGACACAAACTCAAAGCTACTACACAGTGGTTGTAATATCTTCAGAAACAAATATAGAAATAAACATAACATAAATCAGTCAGAGATAATTCATATCACAAAGGCGGAATAAGATATGAATATTACACATAAAAGTGTACATCAGAGTAGTGGTCAGAAAGATCCACAATAACACAAAATAATAACAACATGTGCTATACAAAAGAATACATCAATGAGTCAATATCTCAAGAGTATACAACAAAAACTACTAATCTAAGTAGTAAGCAAAAGGTCAGAGAGGTAATCGCGGATGTAAAGTCAAGCAGAAGCACCTGTAACATCTCGGTCTGACCCGAGTATTATTTAGTAAGAAAATAATAAACGGATCAGTCTAGCTATAAATATCAGATGAAATGATATAGAATAAGAGATATGACTAAACGTATAATAATCACAATGCCAAGCCGTGATAAATAAATAATTGAAAAATCAATAAGAGATTAATCAATATCACAAAGATCTTCTCAAAGATAAAAATGAATGTCATACTCCTAATTTCCTTCACCGAGCCACAATAAATGACATATAGATCAATGCCAATCGTAAAAGTTGGTGAAACATAAATTCCAGAATTCAACACCCGAAATCCAGAAATCACAAGAAAAGGATGGCCAAGACATTGATGTAGTGCAAACGGTACATCCAATGTATCAAAAGCAAAGGCATTGATGTAGTGCCAATGTATCAAAAGCAAAGGCATTGATGTAGTGCAAACGGTACATCCAATGTATCAAAAGCAAAGACATTGATGTAGTGCAAACGGTACATCCAATGTATCAAAAGCAAAGACATTGATGTAGTGCAAACGATACATCCAATGTATCAAATAATTCGGAGCATCGACGTCGTACAGCGTGACGCCCGAAGAACCGAATCAAAGGGACATCGCACAATGCTAGTCTAAAACATAAAATGATCATCATGGTCACCGAGAAGTGTCAATTACAATAAGCTAGTAAATATATGAGCTTAGCTTCATGTCCCATAACCACTAGCTTAACTTAATTTACGAACAAATTGTAGATCTCCACTAGAAAATTGTCACAAGAGATTCAATCGAACAAGTCCAAGAATTAACCGACGAAGTAAACGCAAGCGTTTCATACCACTTTTTTTACTAAGTCGTTTAATTAGATTTCTCATACGAGTGAGGTAAAGGTTTGTATATACTAATAGATTAGAAGTCGGTTTGAGAAAACGAGCTTTGTAATAAAATAGTGTTGAAATCATTTGAAGAAAGAGTTTTGATATTTACTACTAGTATAGAAAACCTTTATATTTTTAAAGTGACAAATCACAAAGAAGATTGTAAGAACAATCAATCAGTAAAATTCACATTTGAAGACGTGAATAAAATCCAAAGAAACCGATAAAGAATCCATCGAAATGGATATTCAAAAATCCCTAAAAAGGAGTCATCAAAGTCATAATAAATGATAACAACAAATAGGATCATCACGAATCGATTTAAATTGGAATTCTCAAGCAAATAGGCAAATAGGCAAAATAGTGCTGATTCAGACGTCTGAATCTGGAAAATAAATATTTTCCAAAGACAGAATTCAGACGTCTGAATCCTTGGATCCAGACGTCTGAAATAGGCACTTTTTAGCCTATTTCCTTTCTGGTTCCAAATGAACCAATTCAGACGTCTGAAACCATATATTCAGACGTCTGAATCTGGGAATAGAAATCTTCCCAGAACAATATTCAGACGTCTGAATATTACGTTTCAGACGTCTGAATGAAGGGTTCAGGGCATTCCCTGAACCTAGGCCAAAAATGGCCAAACGAATATCGGAAACGATCGAACGAGCAAATGGCGATGACTAAGGAATTACGTCGAACGACAACCCAGCCTAAACGGCTCTTCGATACGCCTCAAATATCAATGTCCAAATATCCATAATAGGATTTTCATAAATTAGACCAAAACACCAAAAATTGAAATATACACGAAATCAATCCAAACCAAAATCAATTGCACATGAATAAGTGTTAGGAATTCATACCTAACAATCGAAGATAATTATAGACAAAGATGTGAGATAAAAATCTCACCTTTGAACCCAAATTAATGAGGGAGAAGCTTTAAAAACAAGCTAAGATCAATTCCTCTTCAATAACAACTCAAGAAGCTTCGATCTAAGCTTAAAAGAGAAACATTTCCTAAATTAGGTTTAGGAATTTTCTGAAATCAAAGAGAGAATGAGTTGGAGAAGAAGAAGGAGATGCTTACCAATGGGTTCACTTGAGTTTGGAGCAAGAAGATGGATTTGCTAATGGAAACTAGGGCTTAGGATTTCCTAATTCTTTTTCTCTTCCCCCATTTTTGATGAAGCTTGAATGTATTAGGAAATTATGAAATAATGAAGAGAAGGGGTTGAGCTGAGCTAATAAGGGTGCAGTCCAAACCAAAGTCATAAGCGGGAAAAAGTAGCAAAAATCAACTATCTCCAAACATATCGAAGCTTATACTCAAAAAGGTCGCAAACGGCATTTTGAACTCAATGGAAGTGGTCTCGAGTCCTAATTCGACTGTTTGCAAAAAGTAGCTTTTCGGACCAAAATCCGACGAACGATAAAATATTTAAATAAAATATTTAAATATAAAATCGATAAATATGCGGGTTTTTACAGACTCCCCTCCTTAAAGAAATTGCGTCCTCGCAATACTTAAGAAGAAAATAAGAAGTAACAACCATATAAGCATATCAACACAAAAGAAAATTTGAAATAGGAAGTTCACCATAAGGAGCATGAAAGAGTTAGCGTGAACGGGATCGTTCGATGAATTCTCAGGATTCCCAAGAGCAATCCTTAGGATTTGAGAACCATTGAACTCTCACAAAAAGAACATCTTTATTTCGATGGCACTCAACCTCCGAAGCAATGATGCGAATAGAATGTTGCTCATAAGTCAAATCTGGTGAAACTTCAATTTCCTCAATATCACCGGGCTTAAGAATAAAATAGAAAACCTAAAACCATTTCCATAGTTAAAAGACGTAAAAAAACGCCAAGAATAGCAGAAAATTGAGCCAGTGTAACGGCATAGTACAGAATTGGTACGCCCGAGAAACTAGAAACTCGAATAATTTGGAACACCGACGTAGTACAAAAACGGTACGTCCAATGAACCAAAAAGTCAGGACATCGATGTAGTTCAAAAACGGTACATCCGATGAACCGAACACCATAAAAGAACATCGAACGCAAGTCCATAAAAGAAACGAGATGAAACTCAATAAAACAAAGTACATCAAAACGCCCCATGAACTTGGTAAAAAGATAATTTCATTTGGCCATCATCAAAGAAACAACCATTTGTTGCTTACGACAAAGCGCATTGGCAACACGATTTCCCTTCCAGGAATAAAAAGAATATCAAGATCATAAGATGTCAAGAACTCGAGTCAACATGGAGTTCCATATGAGAAAATAATTATTCCAAATATTTATGATCGGGGTAGAGAACAGATTTCTCATCCAAAAATGATGATGCCAAACTCTAAAAGCGAAAACAATAGTCGTGAGCACTAGATCATGAGTGGCATACCTAGTCTCAATCGGCTTTTAATGATTTAGAAGCACAAGTGATAGTACGTTATCTTATGTAAGAGAACGGCATCCAAACCAATACGATAAGCATTGGTACAAAAGATAAAGTCTTGGTTCCCCCTCGGGAATCACAAGAACAAGAGTATCGAAAAGAAAGAATTTCTTTTAAATAATCTTCTTTCCTGAAAAGTTAAAACTTTCAAAATTACATTTATCATTATGTAATAATCTTTCTAGAAAAATTTACTATTTTCAAGTCAATATACTGTGTCTGATTGTCTCATCAAAGCGTTTAGGAAATTCCTATCGATAACGTTGATCAAGTGCATCGACCAAAATTCTTCAAACACTAAATGGGCAATACAATCACAAAATCGTATTCTATAGGATAAGTAAGTTTCTCAAAAACTTCTAAAAATATTCTTTGTTCGTTTTAAGAACAAAAATCCGGTTATACTTCTAAATAAATCTTATGAAAAAGATTTTGAAAAATTTTAAATTGCTATTTTCATCCAAAAATCAATAAATAAAAGAATGGTCTCATCGAAATATTCATAGAATATTCGATTTATAAAATAGATGAAATAAGCTGGATAAACTGAATGACATAATAATTCATTCATAGGAATCATAACGAGTGCGGAGTGCGTAAGTGGAATGCTAACTTCCGCAACTCGTCGCCAAATGAAAATCGGTCGCAAGGTCGAACTAAAGACCTTAACACCACACAAAAGATTTCTTAGGTGATAATTCTAAGACAAACTCAAAAATACCGGATAAGTTTCACAAATTATTTAGATAAGAGAAACAACACTTTCCTTATAAGTGGGCTTAAGGAGTAAAATGATTCCACCAAAAATGTGAAATCGAAATCACAAAGAAAAATTAGAAAGCTGCTTAACAGATAGAAAATGTTGGAGATGAATAGTCCACTCGAAAAATAGGATATGGGCTTCACAATGATTAAGCCGATCCTTACAAAAAAATCAATTCCGAAGCCTAAGTAAAATTATCGGCTCAGAAAGAAAAATCTCATAAAATAATTTCGACATCAATAAAAAAAACAAATTGAGTGTCGCGGACCTACCATCCGGATTCACAACTCTCAAGGAACTCATCAAGCCCAAAATATTCAAAGAAAAGAATCTACAAGTTCTTTTGATATAAAAACAATGAGATGAACCCATATAAAAAAGAACTCAAATAGAAAGTTCACGAAATAAAACAATGCCATCAAGGATTGAATGAAAATACCTTGACCAAGAGAAGAGTTGCCATGGGCTTGCAGCTTTCCTTCTCTCTTGCTTGGAAGCTTAGGACACGAAGATAAAAGATGACCCGAACCTTTGCAATAACGACAAAAGAGGGGTTTCGGGCACTCCCTTGCATGGTGGTCTGTGGAACCACAATTGTAGCGTCGTCCACGACTAGAGGTAGGAACTTTTGCTACCAGAGTTTGTTGCTTCCCTTTCTTATTAGAATCGGGGCCTTTGAATTTGATAGGCCTCTTCAAGTTATTGTCGAAGTTCTGTTGGGCACGCACAACTTCAACATCACCTTCATTATCGGCCTCTTCAAGACGAAGAGCGATATCAATAAGCTGATCAAATGAAACCTCAAGTTTCAGAAGTAATGGCTTCTTAAGATTCTTATTCAAGCCATAAACAAATCTCTGATTTTTCTTCAATGGGGTATTAATGTACTCAACCCCGTATTTGGACAGAGATTCGAAGGATGCGACATAGTCTGTCACAGAAGATTCACCTTGAACAAGGTCAATAAACGCCGGGCCAAAGTTACTTTTTCAGCCTCCGGCACAAATTTCAATTCGAATCTTTCCCGGAATTGCTCCCTAGTAAGATCCGCTTCGATAATTTCCGAAGTCAAAAGCTCATACCAATCTAACGCTCTTTCTTGGAGCATGCTAGAAGCCACTTGGACTCGATGTAGATCAACAAGGTTCATGCGAGAAAAGATGCGATCGCATGATTTGAGCCAAGCCTGAATTTCTATAACACTCTCGGATCCTTTGAATGGCCTTCCACCCAAATCGGTGTAGTCTCTGCACAAGCGTGCAAAACCGGATCTAGGATGAGTGGGCTCTGGAATGGGTCCGGCTGCTTGAGCGTTCTTTACTAGATCAAGAAGTTGCTGGGCAGACATGAATACTCCATCCTGAGGAGTATCACTAGATTGACCGGCGCTGGGACGGCCTGGTCTAACCATTTCTCTTCTTTAAGAAAGAAAGAAAGAAAGAAGAGGAAAAAGTTATTCTCAAAATAAATATCAGGCAATCTTGATAGATAAAACAAGGAATCATAAAAGAAAGTAGAATAGAACGGTACGAAGACCCGAATAAAATCCTAAAGCACGACTCCTAAGATGGACTTAGAACGATGATCCTTGTTATAATATTCCATATTGTTCTGAAGTTTGGCTCTGATACCAAGCTGTGACGCCCCAGCTCTATACCCACGCTAGCCAAGAACATTACGGTGAATGTTGTCAACTAGCACGGAGAATAAGGCTGTTGAGGAGCGACCATCCGTGTAATTGCTTTGCGCGAGCATTGATATGTCAGATAGTATAACAATCCGACATACCGACACAAACTCAAAGCTACTACACAGTGGCTGTAATATCTTCAGAAACAAATATAGAAATAAACATAACATAAATCAGTCACAGATAATTCATATCACAAAGGCGGAATAAGATATGAATATTACACATAAAAGTGTACATCAGAGTAGTGGTCAGAAAGATCCACAATAACACAAAATAATAGCAACATGTGCTATACAAAAGAATACATCAATGAGTCAATATATCAAGAGTATACAACAAAAACTACTAATCTAAGTAGTAAGCAAAAGGTCAGAAAGATAATCCCGGATGTAAAGTCAAGCAGAAGCACCTGTAACATCTCGGTCTGACCCGAGTATTATTTAATAAGAAAATAATAAACGGATCAATCTAGCTATAAATATCAGATGAAATGATATAGAATAAGAGATATGACTAAACGTATAATAATTACAATGCCAAGCTGTGATAAATAAATAATTGAAAAATCAATAAGAGATTAATCAATATCACAAAGATCTTCTCAAAGATAAAAATGAATGTCATACTCCTAATTTCCTTCACCGAGCCACAATAAATGACATATAGATCAATGCCAATCGTAAAAGTTGGTGAAACATAAATTCCAGAATTCAACACCCGAAATCCAGAAATCACAAGAAAAGGATGGCCAAGACATTGATGTAGTGCAAACGGTACATCCAATGAATCATAAAGCAAAGACATTGATGTAGTGTAAACGGTACATCCAATGTATCAAAAGCAAAGACATTGATGTAGTGCAAACGGTACATCCAATGTATCAAAAGAAAAGGCACTGATGTAATGCAAACGGTACATCCAATGTATCAAAAGCAAAGACATTGATGTAATGCAAACGGTACATCCAATGTATCAAAAGCAAAGACACTGATGTAGTGCAAACGGTGCATCCAATGTATCAAAAGCAAAGACATTGATGTAGTGCAAACGGTACATCCAATGTATCAAAAGCAAAGACATTGATGTAGTGCAAACGGTACATCTAATGTATCAAAAGCAAAGACATTGATGTAGTGCAAACGATACATCCAATGTATCAAATAATTCGAAGCATCGACGTCGTACAGCGTGACGCCCGAAGAACCGAATCAAAAGGGACATCGCACAATGCTAGTCTAAAACATAAAATGATCATCATGATCACCGAGAAGTGTCAATTACAATAAGCTAGTAAATATATGAGCTTAGCTTCATGTCCCATAACCACTAGCTTAACTTAAATATTTACGAACAAATTGTAGATCTCCACTAGAAAATTGTCACAAGAGATTCAATCGAACAAGTCCAAGAATTAACCGACGAAGTAAACGCAAGCGTTTCATACCACTTGTTTTACTAAGTCGTTTAATTAGATTTCTCATACGAGTGAGGTAAAGGTTTGTATATACTAATAGATTAGAAGTCGGTTTGAGAAAACGAGCTTTGTAATAAAATAGTGTTGAAATCATTTGAAGAAAGAGTTTTGATATTTACTACTAGTATAGAAAACCTTTATATTTTTAAAGTGACAAATCACAAAGAAGATTGTAAGAACAATCAATCAGTAAAATTCACATTCGAAGACGTGAATAAAATCCAAAGAAACCGATAAAGAATCCATCGAAATGGATATTCAAAAATCCCTAAAAAGGAGTCATCAAAGTCATAATAAATGATAACAACAAATAGGATCATCACGAATCGATTTAAATTGGAATTCTCAAGCAAATAGGCAAATAGGCAAAATAGTGCTGATTCAGACGTCTGAAATCAAGGATTCAGACGTCTGAATCTGGAAAATAAATATTTTCCAAAGACAGAATTCAAACGTTTGAATCCTTGGATCCAAACGTCTGAAATAGGCACTTTTTAGCCTATTTCCTTTCTGGTTCCAAATGAACCAATTCAGACGTCTGAAACCATATATTCAGACGTCTGAATCTGGGAATAGAAATCTTCCCAGAACAATATTCAGACGTCTGAATATTACGTTTCAGACGTCTGAATGAAGGGTTTAGGGCATTCCCTGAACCTAGGCCAAAAATGGCCAAACGAATATCGGAAACGATCGAACGAGTAAATGGCGATGACTAAGGAATTACGTCGAACGACAACCCAGCCTAAACGGCTCTTCGATACGCCTCAAATATCAATGTCCAAATATCCATAATAGGATTTTCATAAATTAGACCAAAACACCAAAAATTGGAATATACACGAAATCAATCCAAATCAAAATCAATTGCACGTGAATAAGTGTTAGGAATTCATACCTAACAATCGAAGATAATTATAGACAAAGATGTGAAATAAAAATCTCACCTTTGAACCCAAATTAATGAAGGAGAAGCTTTAAAAACAAGCTAAGATCAATTCCTCTTCAATAACAACTCAAGAAGCTTCGATCTAAGCTTAAAAGAGAAACATTTCCTAACCTAGGTTTAGGAATTTTCTGAAATCAAAGAGAGAATGAGTTGGAGAAGAAGAAGGAGATGCTTACCAATGGGTTCACTTGAGTTTGGAGCAAGAAGATGGATTTGCTAATGGATACTAGGGCTTAGGATTTCCTAATTCTTTTTCTCTTCCCCCATTTTTGATGAAGCTTGAATGTATTAGGAAATTATCAAGTAATGAAGAGAAGGGGTTGAGCTGAGCTAATAAGGGTGCAGTCCAAACCAAAGTCATAAGCGGGAAAAAGTAGCAAAAATCAACTATCTCCAAACATATCGAAGCTTATACTCAAAAAGGTCGCAAACGGCATTTTGAACTCAATGGAAGTGGTCTCGAGTCCTAATTCGACTGTTTGCAAAAAGTAGCTTTTCGGACCAAAATCCGACGAACGATAAAATATTTAAATAAAATATTTAAATATAAAATCGATAAATATGCGGGTTGTTACAGGAATTGTAGTGACACTGACTAGGCTTATATTAATTACACCATAATCTTCTTATTTACGGTAAGGATGAAGGTAATTAAGGAATGTTTGATATGGAAATGGTTGGAATTAATCAGAATAAATAAGCAGGTTATCATGGCATTTATTGGGCATTAAATTGGGCTTTGATGGTAATGAATTGGTAGTTATGGTGGAGATATGATTGGTTTTTATTAAGTAATGAATTGGTATTTATGGTGAGATATGGCTGCTTTTTATTAATTATTTGAGGTGGTAAATGTAAGGAAATCAGGAAGTAAATCTTTAATTTCTTCTTCAAGGATGGTGACCAATTTGTTGGATAACATATAAACCTATTTTGGAATGCTAATTATTATTATCCAATAAAGGGAGATTTTATAAATAATGATATGGTTTTTGTAAAAAAACTATTTTGAGGTAAATAGTAATGAACTGGTTTTAGGTATATTAAAGAGATTTAGTAGGAATATTATCACTTTGATACAGAATAATAATAAGAGAATTAGACAAATAAATAATAAGTTATTTATAAATTTTAGGTATTTTATGTAAATAATGATGACTTGCCAAATTTTACTAAACTAAAAGTATGGAATTAAGTAAGGTTATTATTTATGAATTTCTAGAGAAATTCATAAATTATAAAAGGAATTACTTTTAAATTAGGATTAGGGAATTTTATTGTTATTATTAAATAAAACGATATTTTTAATAATAATATGAGTTTCAATAAAATGATATTGTATTATGTAAATGACAAAATGATTGATTCTGCGATGTTTAGGTTATGAAATATGATTATTATTGATTAAGAGATAGAATAAGGAAATGGTTTCTAGGTAATAATAATTGTAAAAGTAAAAGGATGTTTTTGAGGTGACTACAAATAAAAAGGAGCTATCGTGATTTAAACCAGAATATTAATATTTTTGATTTAAAATATGACGTTTTGGGGTATTTGTAAAATGGAGTAAATTAAAGAGATTTAAAGCATATTACTTTTCTGAAAGAATTATTATTGTTTTTGAAATAAATAAATTAAGATAGATTATTTAGAATAAACAATAATAAAATGATTAAAAATTCAATGAACGTGAATGCATTGTTTTGATGGTTATTGAATGCATGACTGATTATTAGTTGTAATTATCATATATGTTTGACGTTGATGATGATATCGCATTTTGATGAGTGCGATATTTTACCGCTATTACTACTGGTTGATAGGTAGTTAATTATTGTTATTTAATGATGGATGTTTTATTACTAACATTGATTGGATTAGTACACATTTGATGAATGATGTTGTGTCATTGTTATAGGATGATTAGCACACATGTGATGACTTATACATACATTGTTGATGTGTTAATATATTGAATTATTAATATGAATGTAAGTGTACTTGTTTTACTGTTATTTCTTATTTAATGATTGGAGTTTACATTATGTGTTATTGATGTTGAATGGCTAAGAATGTTATTATTGTTATCTCCCTATATGATGATTTATTATGATAGGTGAGTAGGAATACTGTTCTCTGCTTGTAATTGTTGCATTGGTCGCAATGGTTGTGTGGATGCAATGGTTGTAGTGTACTAACAGGTATTTTGATGTAGGAGAATAGTAGAAAGCAGAACTATGTGGGCTTAGGTTGGGCTGTGTTGTATAAGGTTAGGCGTAGTTCAAACGTTGTCTAAACCTTTATCTTTTTGTACATTTTGTGAAGT
Source organism: Allium cepa (assembly GCA_030765085.1). Taxonomy (NCBI): domain Eukaryota; kingdom Viridiplantae; phylum Streptophyta; class Magnoliopsida; order Asparagales; family Amaryllidaceae; genus Allium; species Allium cepa. The sequence goes on from CM060946.1 coordinate 199,177,696, forward strand.
TGGCAGGTCAAAGAAAGCAAAAGGTAAAGGAATGAGCTTAGGTTGTATGCTTCATCCACATATTGTTTACCTAAGATTATTTCTTATGTATCGTTGTTGCATTGCTTATAATTGCTTAATATACAAAAAAAATTGAGACGATTTAGTTTTTTTGATATACATAGTATGTTCGTGATATGTATATTCTTTATTTTATTTCGTTGTAAGGTCTTTTTTATGCTTATTTTTGTAGACTCTTTTTAATTTTATACACCTACAGTTCACTATCTTTAACGTTTAAGACTAGTTATAAGCATATTTTGTCCACGTTTATAATATTTTTAGATGTTAAAAATAGTGAGTCGTCACATATGTAACTTGAGGAATATCAATAAATGCAGGCATGTATCTTACCTCGTCTAATCAATATATTAATAGTACTACACATAACATTACTAGTTTGAGGAATATCAATAACTAAAGAGTATCCAAGTAATTTGGAAATAACTCACTCAACACCATGTATAATGACCCAACTTACCCCCTTCAACCTCAACCATCAGCTCCTTCTTGTTGAATTTGATATCTAAAATTCCAACTCGAAGGAAGAGGTGGAGGAGGAAGTCACGAGGTTGGAAACCCTAGCTGGAGCAGCATTAAGGAGGACTGAACCAAAACTGTGACTTGATGTTAAGGCTAAGAAGGCCGAACGAGTAATCTCGTTCGATGGAGGAGCAGTTTCATTCGATGATTGGGCTTCGAAGATGAGATCTGAAGACAAAGTCCTCGAGTGGTGGAAAATAACGCCAAATGAAATATTTCATTCGGTGGCATGCCGATCCAATTATTTCGTTCGGCATTGAGTTGATGCCAAACCAAGTAGGTAAAGAGGAAGGCCGAACCAAAGTTCTCGTTCGGTGATCTGGTGAAGTCGAACGAAATATCTCATTCGGTATTTGAGCATGCTTTCAAACTAAGTATTGATGCCGAACCAGTTGAGTGCCGGACCAGATGTAAATGCCAAACCAAGTTGATCAAACCAAAGTGAAGCCTAACCAAGTATGCCAAACCAAACCTCAGAGCCGCTATATAGCAGCTACCCTCCTCATATCTTCACTCTATAAATAGCGGAGCTTCTGGATAACAATGATAGTCATCCTAGAGAGCTGAAACTCTGTGGAACTTTGTCTGTATTGTAAATCCTTCTTATGTTTAGCCTCCAAAAGTGAACCAATCTTGTAACTCTAATCTTTCAGTGATTAATAAAATCTCCTCTCCCTAAGTGTCGTACACTGCCTTGCGGTAGTGGAATCACTATAAATACTGGTGTTATTTATTTTTTCTGCATTGCATTGATCTGTGGCTGTATATTCTGGTGTTTATCTCTATTCGTTTCATCTCACTACAATCACGATCTAGTTTTTTTCCGATGCGTTGGACTTTTTATTCCCTTAGACTGATTATCTAGAGGGATTTTCCCCAATAGTCTGGTGTCAGAGCAGCAAGGCTGATTGAGGAGTGTTAGATGTTATGACAGGAGATGAAGCGACTCCAGTTGTTACAAGTCCCTATACTAGAGGGATGTAAATCATGTTAGGATCACAATTGGCAATTGAGAAATAGAACGATGATAAAGACTTCGAGAAGTGGCAATGGAGGATGAAGGCTATTCTAATGAGGAATGAAGTCCATCCAGTATTATTTTCCACTAAGGAGTTGACGGCTGACATCTTAGTGGCGGAAAGGAAGGAGATGGAGAAATGGACGTTTACTACTTTACAACTAGCTATGTGAGAGAATGTCATCTCAGAAATTAGCAGTGAGAGCACTGCTAGGGGCATTTGGACCAAGCTAAAAAATCTCTACTTGAAGAAATCACTAAATAACTGTCTGATATTGCTGAAGACATTTTTCACTATGTGGATGAGAGAGGGTACTTAAGTGAAGGAATACCTTAATTTCTTTGATGATCTTGTATGAAGATGAAGACTGTTGACTTGTAGATGGATGAGGAGTAAATGGTAATGTTTCTTTTGTGTTCTCTTCCGGAGCGATACACAGGTTTCGCTAACAGCCTTATCTTCGCTAGAGAAATGTTGAAAGTGGAAGATGTGAAGTTAGGCCTTCTACCTAAAGGCTTGAGAGATCAAATGAAGGAGATAAATGAAGAAAGTAGAGGTGAAAGGAGTAGTCACGGCCTGTTTGTTGAAAGGGGTAGAGAAGATAAAAAGAATTGGCACTCTAGAGGGTGTTCCAAGTCCAATAGGCCCGATAATGGCAAGGGAGGAATGTCTAAGGATGGAAAGTGCTTTATCAGCAAGAAACCTGATCATGGGGAAAAGGATTGTCCAGATTTGAAGAACGAAGAAGACGGATCTACATCATTTGCGATGGAGAAGTCTGTATCTGACGATGTGTTGTCTACAGCAGTATCGGATGTCTCAGACCATTGGGTGCTGAACTCGAGGGCGTCTTTCCATATGACGCCTAATAAGGATTACTTTAGTTCTTTCATTGGACGAGAGGGAAGCTCTATTCTTATTGGTAATTATGCTAGCTGCAAGCAATGGGTGAAGGTACAGTGAGGATCAGGATATTTGACGAAGTGATACGCACTTTGACAGGTCTTCGGTATGTTCCAGGTCTTCGGAAGTCCATAATTTCTTTAAGACAATTGACATCTTTGGGATGCAAGGTAACTATCGAGAAGGATAGTCTGAAGGCTTCGAGAGATGCACTAGTAACTATGAAAGGAGAGGTGTTTCGAAATTTATATTTGCTGAAAGGAACCACAGTTCTTGAAGAGTCATGTGTTGGAGTAGACAATTCTCGTGTATTGGATGCCACAAAACTTTGGCATCTCTGGTTGGGTCAAATTTTAGAGAAAGGCATAGAGCTTCTTTGGAGATGAAAGATGATCAAATGAGAAAGCTTCGACAAGATGGACTTTTGTCAGGAGTGTGTGTTAATCAAGCAAACTAAAGTATCTTTTGGAGTTGGACTCCATAGATCGAGGCGATTACTTGAGTACATGCATATAGATGTCTGGGGACCAGTTGCTACTCCTTCTCTTGAAGGAGCAAAGTATTTTATCTCTTTCATTGATGACTTTTCTCGAAAAGTATAGGTGTATGTGATGAAGGCAAAATCAGAAAGTTTTGAGAAGTTCAAAGACTGGAAAGCGCTTGTTGAGAATCAATCTGGTTCTAGGTTGAAGGTGCTGAGATCAGATAATGGTGGTGAATTTGTCTCTAGGGAGTTCCTCCACTTTTGTAGACATCATGGCATTCAGAAACATTTTACTGAACCTGGCGATCCGTAATTCAATGAGGTTGTAGAAAGGATGAACATGACTCTACTAGAGAAGGCTCGTTGCTTAAGATTGACGGCGGGCTTGTCTAAAGGTTTTTTGGCTAAGGCATTATCAACTATGGCGCATATCATAAATCGAATTCCATGCTCAGCATAGATGGGAAGATTCCAAAGGAGAAGTGGAGAGGTAAAGCAGTATATCTTGGTTACTTTCGAATTTTTGGTTATCCTGTCACGATACAGGTGATGACAAGTTGGAGGCTAGAGCATACAAGAGCATACTAATGGGATACATCAATGGTATCAAAGGGTATCGAATTTGGAACCCTATTGATCAGAAGATTGTTCATTCCAAACATGTTACTTTTGATGAATCTGCTATGTTCAATCCAAAGGAGAAGCTACCTACCACATCAGAAGATTCTGATAGGCCTAAGGAGATGGAATAAATTTCCATGTTCCAACCAAATAGTAGAGTTGTTGTTGATGTTGATGAGGAAAACATAATTGATGAAACATCATAGGATAGTCCATAGATACCTTCTAGTTGTTCTGGTGATGTGGAAGAAGTTCAGTTCAAGGCGGAGCTGAAAGGAGTTTAGACGAAGCAGTACATACCTAGGCCAGTCGTAGGACTATTAGGACACAAAGGTATGGTGATTGACAGAACCTTAGCCTAGGTGATCAGTTTGACTATGTCCTGTGGTTCATAAGGAGCCACTTGACCTTGATGAAGCTTTGAAGTCATGTGACAGTTCAAAGTGGATGTGCGCTATGAAAGAGGAGTTAGGGTCATTGAAGAAGAACAAGACTTGGGATTCGGTACCACCTCCTTAAGGAAGTCGAACCATAGGTAGCAAGTGGGTGTTCAAGGTAAAGGATGATGGAAGATAAAACGCTAGACTAGTTGCTAAAGGATTTTCACAGAGAAAGGTATTGGAGTATGATGAGATATTCTCTCCAGTAGTGAGGCATACGTTCATCCGCATTTTGCTCGCTATCGTCGCAGCTCATGACTTGGAACTGGAGAAACTGGACGTGAAAATTTCTTTCTTGTACGGAGACTTGGATAAGACCATCTACATAAAGCAGTCAGAAGGATTTGTTGTAGATAGAAAGAAAATTGGGTTTGCAAATTGAAGAATTCTTATATAGACTTGAGCACTCGCCTAGACAATGGTACAAGAGGTTTGAATCTTTTATGCTTTCACTTGGTTTTGATCATAGAATCAAAAACGCTTGTGTGTACTTCAAGCATTTAAATAGTGGTAGATAAGTATACCTACTTTTGTATGTGGATGATATATTTATTGCTTCCAAGAATAAGGCTGAAATCAATAGTTTAAAGCAAAAGCTAAAAGCGGAAATCAAAATGAAAGACCTTAGAGAAGCAAAGAAAATTTTGGGTATGGAAATCCAATGGGATAGAAAGCTAGGAGTTTTTAGCCTCACTCGAAAGGAGTACATTCGAAAGGTGCTTGCACGGTTTAGCATGGAAGGGGCAAAGACAATCAGCACACCCATGCCTTTGCACATAAGGCTTTCTAGTAAAGGCTCTCTGATATCGAAAAAGGACAAGGCTTATATGATAAAGGTCCCAAGTCAGTGAAGAGGAAGACCGAACAAAAGTTCTCGTTCAATGATCTGGTGATGCCGAACGAATATCTCATTCGCTTTTTAAGCGTGCTTCCAAACTAAGTATTGATGTCGAATTAGTTGAGTGCCAGACCAGATGCAAATGTCGAACCAAGTTGACCAAATCAAAGTGATGCCGAGCCAGGTATGTCGAACGATACCTCAGAGCCGCTATATAGCAGCTATCTCCCTCATATCTTCACTCTATAAATATTAGAGCTTCTGGACAACAATAGTAGCCATCCTAGAGAGCTGAAACTTTGTAGAATTTTATCTGTATTGTAAATTCTTCTTATGTATAGCCTCCAAAAGTGAATCAATCTTGTAACTTTAATCTTTAAGTGATTAATAAAATCTCCTCTCTCCAAGTGGACGTACACTGCCTTGCGGTAGTGGAACCGCTATAAATACTGGTGTTATTTATTTTTTCTGCATTGCATTTATCTGTGACTGTCCTTTCTGGTATTTATCTCCGTTGTTTTGTCTCACTACAATCATGATCTTGTTGTTTTCCGCTGTGTTGCATTTTTATTTCCTTAAACTGATCATCTAGAGGGATTTTCCCTAATACTTCTTCCACTTACTTGATACCACTCCTTATCAACGTATCATACCCCTTTACTTGAAGCTCCTTCCTCCATCGCCCAAACATATATCCACCTCTGCTCCTTACCCTATCCGGCATCTTCTTCAGAACCATCTCAACCAAGTACCAAACAAGGTAGAAAGAAAAAGAAAAATCTTGTTGTGATATTGATTTTAATTTGGGAATAGAATATCTTACCAACCGAATACAACCTATTTCTTCTTCCACATCTCTCCTGACATTAACATCACGAAGACATACTAGACTCCATGCCCTACCTCTCACTTCCCACTATTTAAATAATAATGCACAACAAAGCAATATGGAATATCAGAGGGGCTTATCTACCCTTTAAGCAATTGGAGAACTTTATTTGAAGTTCAGATTATGGGAGTTTGTGAAACAAAACTTAATAAAGCCTTATTCTTCGAGGCAGGACAAAATATAATGCAATCCTAGAAAATCAAGCATAACATTGACCATGCCCCTTATGGTCGAATTTTTGTGATTTGGAATCAACCTATATATTTCTTAAACAAACTTAACTCCGTTGACCTATTAATACATTTATCCTGCATTCACCTCCCTACCAGCTCCACCATCAATCTTACCTTTCTTTATGCTCATAACCATCTTTAGACTAGATAGAATGTTCTCAACAACATATCTCTCCTTCAATCTGCCACCCCATGGATTGGTGTTGGCGACTTCAACTGTATAAAGCCATAAAATAGGTTGTCATCCTCTCACCTATAAGGAAATCATTCCTCTATATCAATGCACTACTAATGACAACTTTCTTCCTATATATGCTTCTGGCTCAATCTATACCTAGAACAACAAATCAAAAATCCGGTAATCGAACCTACTGAAAATTGGATCATGACCTTCATAACCCAGCTTCCTTATCCCTCTAGCCGAATATTCATCGTCTTTCCCTACCTCTAACTCTCTCTGATCACAACCCCCTTTTATTAGATAGGGTTGCAATGTCACGGACTTGAAGAAATTTCCTACCTTTAGATTCTTTAACACATGGACATCTCATGACACCTATAAATCTCTTATTTTCAGGTTTGGTTGACTCCTACTCTATTAACCCTCTCTTCAAAGTGTAGGTTAAGCCAAAAAGAACTAAAGCGAGTCTCAAAATATGGGCTACAGATAACCATGGAACTGACAGTAAAATATCATCTCAAATCAGAACATGTATTTCCTCTATTCAAAGTCAACTCTCTCTAGACCCCTAAATTCTCCTCTAATGGAACAGGGTAGTAGCTTATCGAACAACTTAATTATGGTCTTCTTAGCGAGTCATAAATGAACCACCAGAAATCTAAAGATCGGTATGAAGCCATGGGTGATTGAAATAATGCATACTTTCACTCAAAACTCTCTGTTAAACAAGCTTTAAAAATGTTATATTCCATACATGACAAATGGGGCGCTATTCATACCACAAATGAGGCTATAAACAATGCATTTGTTGATTACTTCCAATCCATCCTTGCATCTATAGATCCGTACAACCCTATGGTAACTCCTTTCTGCTCCATGATCCTCACAACTATTACTGAAGACCAGGTAATAAACATGATCTCTAAAAAATTTGAGTTTGAAATAAAATCTACTCTTTTCTCAATTAATTCTAATAGCATGAGTAGTCCAGATGGCTTCAATGTTTTCTTCCTAAAGAATTCCCGAATATCATAGCGTAGGACATTATGAATGCAGATTAATATTTTTTTGGGACTAATAAATTTCCTCCTAGATTAAATGCAACTGTGGCCTCTCTTTGATTACCAAAACTGAAAGCCATGAACATTTAACTTATTTCAGGCCAATTGCCTATGCTAACGCCATTTACAAATGCATTTCAAAGATAATAACATCCAGGTTTTAGCTAGTTTTGAATGATTTTATGTCTCCTAACAAAATGGCTAGTCGATCAATCTCTGACAACCTTTTGCTCAATGCATGAATTACTGGCATGCTATAGTAGGGACAATATATCACCTAGATGCATGACCAAATAAGATATTCAAAAATCTTTCGACACAATATCTTAGGAGGTGATATTTGTTATTCTTTCGAGAATGGATTTCCCTCTTCCTCTTGTAGCTTGGATATATGCATGTATCTCGATGCCCACTTAGTCAATCATTGGAAATGGATGCCCTTGGCTACATTAGAGGAACTCAAGGTATTTGTCAAGATGACCTTATCTCATCCTTGATATTTTTCTTAACACCACGATCTACTTTCAAGTTTGAAATGGGCATTTACAATTCACCCTAAGTGCAAGGAACCAACTATTGTCACCCTTCTCTTCATCGATGATCTAGTGTACTTCACTAAGCCAACTGCCTCCAATTTCCCCTGCATCCTTCAAGCGCTAGCTGATTTCAAATTTTTAATAGGCTTGTCTATAAATATGAGCAAAACACAAATTTTTATAGCTGGTCTATCTAGATCTGGAAAGCAGACAACCATTAATCTTTCCTCCCTACAGGAGTTGCAATGAATGCTCACTATCTAGGGCTTCTCTTACTAATCTCTAATGTTCTCTACTATTAATAATGAGAATTCAATCCATTAGTTTTAATGGTGTCTTTTTGAAATTCCGAAAATGCCCTTTACATCAATAAAGATTGAAAAACATAAATATCATTTTTCAACTACCATGCAATCAAATTGACTTCATCTACCCTTCCTACCTCATCACAATTTTATATGTTCTACATAATAAGACAACCTACTATTTTCTCTCTTAGCTTATATACAATAAAAATTAAGATGTTTTAGGTGATGTGGGACTAATTAAAATTAAGTAGTTTCCATGTACAACTACTTTAATTTGTTCAATGCCTTTGCACATTACCGGTAATTAACAGGACATACATGATATACACTTACATTAATGTTACAGAGTACTAGAGCAATATTAAATGGATTGTTGATATTTTAGCTTTATGACACTGAGGCATTCAAGTGTAGAATATATATTGAGGAAGAGATATTGGATTCGTTGGATGAAGAATTGTTTGCGGTTTTCTTTAAGACATGTGAGTTTTGTTGAATATATTTAATAAATTGATTTGACGTTGCTACATCGTAGTTCTTTGATGATGATCAATGCTGAATAAATCAAACTATACTTTGTGAATTTGCAAGATATCTCAAAAATTTTGTATGCTAAACATTTAAAAGTTCAGTTAATGTAATAAAAAAGTGTAGTGGTGAGAGAGCATAATTACATGTGTAGTATTTAGTTAATCCAAAGCGTGCATCATACAATATATGCTTTCCTCCTTAGTAATACAACATTTATTTTTACTGTTTTCATACAACTTTCCTTTTCAATTATGAAATATTAGCCACAGTATTTCAACCGCTTTGGATTGTATTATATTGACATTAGTTTCTGAGTTCAAGAGGGTTTAGGGTTGGTTTAAATTTAGTCATAACATCATCAAGTTTTGTATTTCTTTACCATGTTAACGTATAACATAATATCTTGCTTCATTTTAAATTCAAGTCCTTGAGTCTGCATGGTTTTTTGTTGTGCAAAAATATGCAATATGAAAAGCTGGATGGTAAATTAGGATAGTTATTAACATGAGTTGAAAAGACCAACTAAAGTTGAAACTTGATTTCATAAAACAGCTTATAGTGTATTTTATGCATAAGTTGTAATACTTTCCTAGCCAAGAGTATATGTTGTTCTATACCTTATGAAAATTCAAATTCCATACAAAAGATAAAATATTAATTTGCCTTATTATTCATCGACAGCTAAGCATTATTGAGCTGCTAGAAGTAAAAAATAAGGTTTTAAACCTAATATTTGCAATTTGATGCGTACTCTTTTACTCAAAGAAACTTATGTTGTTGGCTTATGCAACTTTCATTTACATAGTAAAATAAAAGAATCGGTGGTACAAGTACTTAATTTGAAACCATATATGGTTAATAAATTAACACAATTTTTATTGCCAATATGGCAATACATATATGTAATAATATAATAGTAAAAGAGGACGTTCATAGTTATGAAAGGTGCATCATGGACCGTGTTATAGCAAAGAGGCGGTGATTATGCCTTTTGGTTCCATGGTACGACACACATAGCATACAAAGCTTACATGGAGCACAAAATAAAAACAACACCTTCTTTTTGTTATTTAAAAAAATTCACGATGAAAAATTAGATAAAAGCTAGTGTTAATTAGATGATTATTTTAACAAATTAATTTGTTTTTATATAAGTTCTAAAGGATGAGATTATTCTAACTTCTCTTTATTTGAGGACATGAATTTAGTATTGGTATAAAAAAACTACCTTTTCAGTGCAATATGCTCAATGCCGAATGTAATATAACTTTAACCATGCATGCATGGACTAATATGATGTTTAAATACATAATCTATATTATCTAATATGATGATTACTTTATGCTTTCTTATAGTAAGCATCTCTGGATTATAAACACTATATTTCAATAGTATATTGTATTTAAAATTAAATATTTATTGGCACTCAATCTTAGGAGTGAGCCAGCTAATGGGAAGACAGTACTATAGACAAACTATAGACATCTCCCTGCAAAAAAAGGACAGGGAGAAGATAATCTTGATCTCAAGTTTAATTTTGTATGACTTTTCCTTTAAATATTTTTCTTCGTTTAATGCATGTTATTAAACAAAGTACAGCTTTTTAACTTTAAGCAAAATACTAAGGAAACGTAAACACATTACAAATATAAAATACAATATAATCTTAAATAGAAATAACTTAGCTTCACCTCTTACTTTCTTTCCGGATAAGCATTTTTCCTTTTTCGGTTCTTATTGCTTGAGATTTCAAATCAATAACGAAAATGGTCAAATGAAGGTGATTTTGCTATTAAAATAAACTACTTATGATAAATTTTATGAGCTTAGAAATGTTTTATTGGCACAATATCATAATTTTTTAATGATGTTATATGCCGTTTATTTGATAATGAATATAAAAATAGAAAATGAAAATAAAATTAGCCACATCATTTGTTCTTCGCACGACAGTTCAGTGGATAAACAATGTGGAAGAATTTCAATAAGCTCATGATATTAAAGCAACGAAGTAACATCAATCCCACCAATAAAGACATCAAAAAAGGAAGGAAGAGACCCACTACTTGCAAAGTACAGTTCATTCCAAGTTTAGTAGAGAAGAATACATAAGCTATATTAATTTAAGTGTTATTATTATCAAAACCAATATTTGATTTTCTTAAAAATTAATTAAAATGGTCTGATTTTGATATAATGCAATTATATTGTTCAGTAATAATTTTTAGGTTGCATTAAAATGAAAAATAAAACTACTATAGTGATATAATGACCATTTAAATACTAACTATATAGGTTAATTCATTTAAATAGTAATTATTTGACAGCTTCTTTGTAAACATGCCGTAAGCCTATGCAAACAATATGATTGAATATATTAGTGCAGTTTACCAATGTGCTTGCAAGTATGCTATCAAATAGAACATGGAAGAATGAAAAGAAAAAGGGAGTTGGTGAAGAAGGCATGGAAAAAGGCGATGCAGATGAAGTGTAAAAACTCCAGACTGCTCATTTTGATGATTTCAAGGCACATTATGAGACTATGACTAATGCTATTTAGAAACATCTAGCATTTTCTCTAACATTGCAACAACCAAGAGGGTCTAGAACTGATTTTTGGGTTGCTAAGCGCTCATATTGGTGCTTAAACCACTGCATCTGAGGTAGTTGATCCATTTGCATCATCTACTGTTACGGATGACATACATAGTTAGGTCCATTTTTCTTTTCTTATGTGATGGATTCTTTATTTCTGATTTTTCAAGTAGGATCGGCATTTTTTAATGTTTTTTTAATCCCTTAGTGACATTGGAAATATGTGGTTTTTTAAAACATATGCAGAAGCATACTATTAAATGTTTTGTGTTCGTCTCATACAAGTAAGAGACAGTATGCAGATAATTGGTTAAATATTGAGGTTAACTGGGAGCACCTAACTACAAAATAAATGCATATTTTTTCATCATTTCTAAGTAGTTTACTGTATTGATAATTGAACTCTGTAAGAATAATTTTCAAATTACCTCTCTTTGCATTGCAGCCATGCACAGACACCTGAAAAATTCCAAGCAACAGCTAAGTGTCAAAGGTCAACCATGTGACTGAAAGACTGACTTTTGTGGTAACATGAACTAAAATGATACCCCATATAGCAATCCTCCGCCATTTTTGCTACTACTGTCCAGTTTTGAATTACTTTTTCATTTTAAATTACTACCTCACTGCATAGCGAAGCTTAATTTAAAATCATGGAATATGACTAACTGTAAAACGGTACAATTAATCATCAATTAGTAAAATTGAAGATATCTAATCGATAATATTTAATCCACATAAAACCATAGTTGGAGATATTTTCCTTTTACATGATACTGATATATACAAAAACAAAAAAGGACCGACTTTTCATGATTTGTACATGTACACGCATAAAAACGCAACAATACATACACGTCAAAGTCATTTGGTAAAATCCAAAAGCCCTTACAAATAGTGTTTTTTATTACTAATTACTCCTGCCAATGTGCATATTATCAATGATAGTCTCTCAAAATTAGTAGTCTCTCAAAATCAAATATTACCTCTTGGGTTGTAGGCTGGATCTTTATGTTTAATTTTATGATCAATGCATGTTATCCAACTCAAATTCATAAAGATTGCTAAGGTTTTAAACATTCATTTGCGAACGAACCATGTATATTTTATGAATTAATGTATACTTATTTTATATCATAATCGTTGGATATCGTCTTATTTAAAATTCAAATACATTTTAAAGTTTTTAGCTCCAAACCCAGATAGTATTAAATTTCATTGTTTAACTTGGGTGCCATTAAACAAATATTGATAGTGACTAGTTTTTATATAGAATGAAATATAATGCATTTGTATGCATTTAGTTTTTTTGATAGGCTTCAAGTTGACTTCCATGGAAAATATTTAGTGTTATTGGCCTAGGTAGAAATGTTATCAAATTTCCATGAACTTATCATAAAATGAAACCGATATAAACATATTTTGTAGGCTTTGATATCATTTGCAAATGCTTTACAACGTGTACGTGGAATGAGATCAATTAATAATATGAAATCTTTTACTTGTAGCAAGTCTAAAAATTGCAGAGTTAGAAAGTCTGAAGATGTTAATGTTTCCTTGCAGTGGAATCATATTTAAATATATTTCTTGACATTCTTATGGTACCGACATTCTACAGATCATGAATTTTACTTATGGCTTACCTTTGATATATGTTGGCTGAAGTGGGTAGGCTAAATATGCATATTTTACTATTTATTTTATTGAGTGATTTTCAGCCGTAGAAAGTTAAGTTTATTTTAACAAATTCAACTTAAATTGCAGTTGTTGCTTTCAAGTAGCATTCTTACAATATTCTTTTACGGGGCTGTTATGTCACACTGTACCTGGCACAATATGACTGAAAGTCCAAGGGTTTCTACAAAGTCTGTAAAATATCTTTAAATATATTTAAATAAAACTTTTATTTGATTACCAAATTAATTTATGCGTGATCAGCATAGACATGCTACTATGTTGTCCTTTACTTTTGAAATTTTCCTCTTCCTCTTTATTAGAATGGATGCGTTGAATATAGAAAAGTGGAAATTTGGCATAGATAGATATGTATATTATTTACATTTGGTGAAGTATAATATTTATAAATCAAAAGGAGTTTCAACCATCTTTATAAGAGATTTGGATCATCAGCTGTGGTCAAAAATAGTTCATCTATATATTTGAGCTTCTGTATCAATGCTTGAGTAATCAAAATCAAATTACTGTGTTATAGTTTATTCAATAGTTCAAAAAGTTGTTAAAAATTGTCTCCTGCTAGATAATTATTCCAAGCGGTACTTGAAAATTGAACTTACCATGTGTACACACATAGTGATTCATCTTTTCATGACATCAAGCATACTTTTTATCAAATGGTACGTACTGTATGATCACTTACATGAAAAAGATAAAACAATAAGAGAATTAATTTCCTCATCGGCAACAACCATTCCTCATCGGCACGTCACCACTTTTTACTTTCTTGACGTCTCTGCATTTCACTTCAAGCATATACATCACACTGCTACCTTATTTCTACACTCTGTTCTGCATACCCGTTCAGCCGTTTCAGTCTGGGCCTTCAGATGTAGCTGCTTGACGTTCATGCACACATATATAAGTCAGCATTCTAACTCAAGAATGTTCATCTCAATGCCAGTCATGCAGGCTGTTGTTCACTTTATAAACTTGCAACTTTATATAATCATATGGGGCTGCCCATATGCTTTTATATGTTGTTCATTTAACTTGCAAGCTACCCACTATGTTGCTGCTGTAGCAGTGTATCCATACGCGAGCCTATTCCTCTTTGCAACAGGCCATGATGCAGCGGAATTACAAAAAAAACAATGAAATCGATGAAACTGGCAATCGGTGGATTGAAAATACTGCAAGGCTCAAATTCGTTGATCCGAAGATACCGAATTCTAGCTATCTCTGACACGTTGATCGCGCACGATACCGTGAAGAGAGATCTGCAATTCTTCGAGCGTTGATCAAGCGCACTTGATTCTGCGAATTGGCTTCAACGATCGAAGATTCGAGCGCACTCGAATGTCGAAGGTGGAGATAGGAGATCACACTCAACTACCAATTTAATGGAGGCACAAAGCTTCACAAATAAAAGTTTATTCAAAACATAACCATCTTTACAAATGACCCGACCATGCCTATTTATAGGCTTACAATATGTACAAGACTCACAGGCACGACCTAGCATAGGTCGGTAGCGACCTATCAACTAGCGACTCAACAACAAAGACACGCGACTTAACAGACCCAACGACCTAAAAACACACGAGTTACTAAACAATGACTCACACGCGACCTACGACCTAACTAGGTCGTTACAACATCACACTGTACAACATAAGCGACTCAACATTGGCCAACACCGACCTAACACAAACAGCGACTCACACTAGGTCGTTAATGACCTATATTACAAACGACTTACGACCTATACAACACGACCCAAAAAATAGCATATAGCATCTTCACGCGACCTAAGCTCTCAGCGACTTAAAAGCAACGACTTAGAACAGAGACAGTAGCGACCTATGATCCGAGCGACCTAGCTTTGTTTGGTCGTAACCCGTTAGGTCGGAGCAACCTAAGTGATCACCAATCCAAGCATATGCGGCATATCCCAGCGACCTAACCCCGAGCGACCCAACTCCGAGCGACCTAATTCTTCATGCAAACCAACTTTGATAGGTCGTTTGTCTTGATTTGTTAGGTCGTTTGGTCGAGCTATATTCATATTAGGTCGTTGCCCATCAAAACCCACTGTAGCTTGCACTTGCGAGCTTACTCCCCTAGGTTGTGAACGACTTAATATACACAAACGACCCAACACTACTGAATTGGTGGACTGGGCTGCATCATCCTCCCCCGGTTGAAAAGAATTCATCCTCGAATTTGCACCTTCCTCTTCCACAGTATACTCATTCCCATGATGCGGAATTAAGTATTTGACGTTGAAAACATCAGAAGTTTGAACATTATCTGGCAATTTCAATTGATATGCATTCTCACTTATTTTCTTCAAAATTTCTACTGGGCCAATCTTTCGCGTCTTCAATTTATTGTACGTTCCCACTGGAAAACGATCTCTTGTCAACACAGCGTAAAACAAATCACCTTCTCTGAAATTCACACTTCTTCGCTTCTTGTCTGCCAATTGTTTATACTTCTCATTTGATGCAAGCAACCGTTCGTGAACTGCTCTGTGGCACTCCTGTAACTCATTTGCGAAGTCACTAGCCCGCTTAACAACTCCCTTCTGATATGGCACTGTTGCCAAATCCAACGGTCCTTTCGGAATTGCAGAGTATACAACTTGAAATGGACTAAATCCAGTACTTCGATTCACAGCATGATTATGTGCAAATTCCGCTTGACATAACTTCATATCCCAGCTCTTCAGATTATCTTTCACCAGACATCTCAATAAATTTCCCAATGATCTGTTAACCACCTCCGTTTTCCCATCAGTTTGCGGATGGTAAGCGCTTCTAAAATTCAGCTTCGTTCCGACCATCTTCCATAAACTTAGCCAAAAATGACTCAGAAAACGAGTATCTCTATCCGAAACAATAGACTCTGGCAACCCATGAAGTCGATAGATCTCTTTGAAATATAACTGAGCGACATGAACAGCATCCGTCGTCTTCTTACAAGCAATAAAATGTGCCATTTTCGAAAATCGGTCAACCACCACATAAATGGAATCGTTACCGCTTTGAGTTCTAGGCAAACCCAAAACGAAATCCATGCTCACATCAACCCAAGGTTTTGTAGGAACAGGTAAAGGCATATACAACCCCGCATTTGTAGCTGTCCCTTTTGAAATTTGACAAACATGACATCTCTCCACAAATCTTCCAACTTCCCGCCTCATCGATGGCCATTAATAAGACTGAGAGATCAACTGCAATGTGCGGTCCCGTCCGACATGTCCTTCTTCATGCAATTCTTTCACGATTTTCATCCTCAAGCTGCAATCTGGTACGCACAATTGATTCCCCTTGAATTCTCCATCTACCAACACGAATTCATCAGCATTTCCTTCCTTGACCTTTTCAACAAACTTCATAAAGTATGGATCTTCTTCAATCAACTCTGGTAATAGTTCAAATCCTGTCCCTTCAACCTTCATTGTTGTCAACATATGATTCCTCCTGCTCAACGCATCTGCTACACGATTCGTCACCCCTGACTTGTGCTTTACAACAAAACTAAACTGTTGTAGATATGCGACCCATGAAGCGTGCCTAGCTGAAATTTTGTCCTGCCCTTGCAAATGCTTCAAAGCTTCATGATCCGTATAAAGAACAAACTCCTTCTGAAACAGATAATGTCTCCAGTGCTTCACAGCTTGAACAATTGCGTAAAATTCCACATCATAAGTTCTATATCTCAACTTAGCTCCAGACAATTTCTCACTGAAATAAGCAACCGGTCTTCCATTCCGACTCAAAACTCCACCAATCCCAACTTTCGAAGCATCAGTGTGTAATTCAAACAATAACTGAAAATCCGGTAAAACTAGAATTGGCGCTGACGTCAATAGTGTCTTGATCTTCTCAAAAGCAACCCTTGCTTCCTCTGACCATGCAAACTTCTTTCCTTTCATGCAATCGGTTACAAGTGCCATCACACTGCTAAAGTGTGGAATGAATCTTCGATAAAAAGATACCAACCCATGAAAGTTCCTCACTTCAGTGATTGTCTTGGGTTGTGGCCAACTCCTGACCGCTTCCACTTTACTTTCATCCACTTGAATGCCTTCCTTCGACAGAACATATCCCAGAAACAAAACACTGTGCGTCATGAACACACACTTATTCGTTGTAGCATAAAATTTCTCCTGTCGTAGAATCAACAGTACTTCACGCAAATGCTGGGCATGCTCTTCCATACTCCCACTATAGATCAAAATATCATCAAAGTAAACTACTATAAACTTCCCAATGAATGGTCTAAAAATCTGGTTCATCACTCTCATGAAAGTACTAGGAGCATTTGATAAACCAAACGGCATAACCAGCCATTCGTATAAACCTTCCCTCGTTTTAAAAGCAGTCTTCCACTCGTCGCCCGGTCTAATACGAATCTGATGGTATCCACTCTTCAAGTCAATCTTTGAAAACATAACAGCCCCACTCAACTGATCAATCAAATCATCAAACCTCGGCATAGGAAATCTGTATCTCACAGTGATCTTGTTTAGAGCCCGACTGTCCGTACACATCCTCCACGAACCATCCTTCTTGGGCACCAATAAAGTTGGCACTGCACATGGACTCAAGCTCTTCTGAACACGCCCTTTTTCTAACAACTCCTCCACCTGCCTTCTTAGTTCCTGATGCTCCTTAGGACTCGTCCTGTAATGTGGTCTGTGTGGTAATACTGGACCTAGTACAAGATCAATCTGATGTTGAATATCTCTTAACGGTGGTAACTCCGTTGGCAACTCTTCAGGAAATACATCTCTGAATTCTTCCAATACTGGCTTTACTTCCTCTGGAACTTCAACATATTCAGTAGCTTCATGTCCAATCAACAAGAACACCTCCGGACTCTCCTCTACTTCCTCAATAAATTCCTTTAAAGTCAAGAAAGTCTTCAGCACCTCAATCTCTTCTGACTTGCTTTCTCCTTGTTGTCTCTTCTTCGGAACCAAAATGATCTTAACACCTTCAAACATAAAACTGTAGCTATTGGTTCGACCATCATGCTGCACTGCTCGATCATACTTTCATGGTCTTCCTAAAAGCAAGTGACAAACATCCATTTCCACAACATCACACCAGATCTCGTCTTTATACTTCTTCCCAATAGAAAATGGAACTTGAACTCGTCTGTCCACCTTTACCTCTCCTCCTTTACTCAACCACGCTAACTTGTAAGGATTTGGATGCTTCTCTATTTTCAGCTTCAACTTCCTCACAGCTTCGGTAGAAATAATATAGTCACAACTTCCTGCGTCAATCACAAATTTACAAACCTTTCCCAGAATAGTGCACGTTGACTGAAAGATGTTACTCCTCAACCAACTAGCTTCTTCTTCCTGCTTTGGTATTAAACACGACCTTCTCATCATTAGATTACATCCTTCGTCTCCTGACGCTATATCCTGTTCATCCTTCTCAATTGGACTAGAATAACCTTCACCAACATCCTCACCTTCAACTTTAGCAATCATAGTTCGTTTCTTCGGCTTCGGACATTCATTACTCTTGTGACCCACTTCCTGGCAATTATAACATTTGAAACTGTTGTTGATCTTCACCTTCTCAACCTCTTCCACAACTGGTTTACTGACAGTTTTCGAAACATTGGAACTCCCACTAGCACCTTTGTTCTGAGTATTGGAACTTGGAAACACACCACCTCCTCGTCTTCCCTGCTTCTCCCAAGCCAACGCTTTCTGGTGCGCTTCAGCCACAGATCTTGGATCAAACATATTCACCATATCCTGGATCTGGATCCTCAACCCTCCAACAAATCTAGCTATCAATTGTTCCTCTGCCTCCATGATATCATTTCGAGCAATCAGTTGATAAAATTCATCAGCATAATCATTAACAGTCTTCGTCCCTTGCCTCAGATTCTGCAACCTCTGATACATAAGTGATTGATAATTGTAAGGTAAAAATGTAGCTTTCATCAGTTTCTTCATCTTCTCCCATGATTCAATCTTCGACTTCCACATCCGTTCTCGTGTAAGTTTGGTTTGCTGCCACCACGCCATAGCTCTACCTCTCAAACGAGTAGCAACCAACTTCACTCTTCGATTCTCGGGAACCTCCTTGAAATCAACGATCCCTTCAACATTAGACAACCAATCCAAAATTTCTTCTGCCACCATTCCACCCTTGAATTCTGGAATTTCCATCTTCATACCCGACTCCCAACGTCGATCATCTTCAACATCCCGATATTGACGTCGTCCTTGATCTCGTTCTCGGTAATGAACACTTCCTCTATCACCATCAAACTCCTCATCAAAATCTGATGCATAGCGTTGTCGATCACGACTACCAACATCTCTACCACTACCACTTCTACCACCAACATCCCTTCGATCTACATTCCTCCTACCATGATCATCCACATCTCTCCGATTTCGATCATCAACATTCCTATCACGATTGTCAACACTTCTACGATCATGATCTTCTCTTCTCTCCCGATCTGAATGTGGTGAAACTCTACTACCCCCATGGCTCGACTCCGGTGAAACCCTTCTTCTACTTTGGTTCATTTCAAGCATCATTCTCTCTAATCTACCAATTCCCTCATCACACTTATCATGCATGCGTTGCTCCATTTGATCGACTTCTTCTCTTCTATACAACGCTTCAATATTTTGATGGAGGTTAGCTCTTCTCGGCTGCATGATTACACAATCACAAACATTTCAATAAATCAAATAATCTTCAAAAAATTCAACAATGCACGGCTACCTCCTAGCTCGGCTCAAACTCAAACAAACAAGGCATGGCTCAAAGTTCAACACAAAGCTATGCTCGGCCTATACTTCAACAAATGATACCAAAAGATGCTTCGATTCTCGGCTCAAACACTTCAACAAGATGAACTTCAACTTCAAACTCCTTGGCCCCAAGACTCGGCTTAGCTATGATTGGCTAAGTCTAGCTCTGATACCAAAATGATGCAGCGGAATTACAAAAAAAACAATGAAATCGATGAAACTGGCAATCGGTGGATTGAAAATACTGCAAGGCCCAAATTCGTTGATTCGAAGATACCGAATTCTAGCTATCTCTGACACGTTGATCGCGCACGATACCGTGAAGAGAGATCTGCAATTCTTCGAGCGTTGATCAAGCGCACTTGATTCCGCGAATTGGCTTCAACGATCGAAGATTCGAGCGCACTCGAATGTCGAAGGTGGAGATAGGAGATCACACTCAACTACCAATTTAATGGAGGCACAAAGCTTCACAAACAAAAGTTTATTCAAAACATAACCATCTCTACAAATGACCCGACCATGCCTATTTATAAGCTTACAATATGTACAATACTCACAGGCACGACCTAGCATATGTCGGTAGCGATCTATCAACTAGCGACTCATCAACAAAGACACGCGACTTAACAGACCCAACGACCTAAAAATACACGAGTTACTAAACAATGACTCACACACGACCTACGACCTAACTAGGTCGTTACAACATCACACTGTACAACATAAGCGACTCAACATTGGCCAACACCGACCTAACACAAACAGCGACTCACACTAGGTCGTTAACGACCTATATTACAAACGACTTACGACCTATACAACACGACCCAAAAAATAGCACATAGCATCTTCACGCGACCTAAGCTCTCAGCGACTTAAAAGCAACGACTTAGAACAGAGACAGTAGCGACCTATGATCCGAGCGACCTAGCTTTGTTAGGTCGCAACCCGTTAGGTCGGAGCAACCTAAGTGATCGCCAATCCAAGCATATGCGGCATATCCCAGCGACCTAATCCCGAGCGACCCAACCCCGAGCGACCTAATTCTTCATGCAAACCAACTTTGATAGGTCGTTTGTCTTGATTTGTTAGGTCGTTTGGTCGAGCTATCTTCATATTAGGTCGTTGCCCATCAAAACCCACTGTAGCTTGCACTTGCGAGCTTACTCCCCTAGGTTGTGAATGACTTAATACACACAAACGACCCAACACTACTGAATTGGTGGACTGGGCTGCATCAGGCCATGTTCTTCAGCATATTGTGGTTGCTTGATTCCCTCAGACCACCTACATGCAACTCCTCCTCCCGCATTGTACCTGCTAGCATTCAGCCTGTGAAAGCCATTCATTTTGCTCCATGTGTAGACTGCCATTTCAGTCGCTTCTCCTATTCAAGCCTTTCAGCTGTGGCCTGTCATTTCTGTCTACACTGGCGTCTTGCTACTTCATGTTATGTGCGTCCACTCGCTACTTTTATGCATGATCCACTTACATATAAAATTCATAATATATGTAAATTTTAGTGACTTCATTTTTACTCTACCGACATAATGATTGTATTTTGACTGTAATAATATTTTTCTTTTGTGATTTTGTCAAATATGAAGCACCGTGTTGGTACTAGGAAAAATATACATTGCATGATATTTAAGCTAAGAGCATCTCAAATAGTTCTTCATTCAGTTTGATAGCTCTGACAAAGCAATTTGAATGTAACTAGTGTGAACCCGTGCTTCGCACACAGATTTTCGAAATAAATTGTCTAGTTTTTCGAATTTTATCTACTAAAATCAATAAAAACTTTTTCATCATCCTTTAAACTATAGTTTATTTTTATAATAAAGTCGTTGTAGAAAAATCAAACAATCACGGTCTTAGATCAAACCTTAGCATTGTGCCTAAAAAGCCGTTTTGAACTGAATGTAGGAAAATGATTGCAAGAAGAAATTAACGCATGATAGTCATATTAAAAAACGCAGCGAGTGTATATATTTTCGAATAAAACAATATATCGAAATAATAAGCAAACCTGTAACAACCCGTAATTTTTAATGGTTTTAGTAACGTATTTAATTGAATTTTGGAGAAATTTTAAATAATAAAATTGAATTTCAAATTTTATATTTGGAATACGTATATTTAAATATAGAAGATGGTAAATTTTCGTCCGAAAATATAAAGTTTATTTTCGTGCGTAAATTTTCTTCAATTTAATCAGTTAAAAAGTGATGAAAATACAATGTTTTCAAAACCTAAATATTTTTACATAGAAAAATTCTAAATCATCTTCTGAGCAAGACGCTATTTTTCGTTTTCCAAATTCGGACATCTTTAGCTCCGTCGATCTTATTTTTCTGTGTTTTTCATGCATTTTCCGCTAGTATAAAAATTTCGAATTTTATAATTCAATTGTACTACAGATATCTGTATACTGTTTTGATCGTCTCGTCGTACTGATCTTTACGGTATACTCATTTCTGTGTTTTGATGTCCGTTCCACGACGGAATCGGTTGAACCGATTAATCGTACTGGTATCGTTTTGACCCTGTTGAACTCTTGTCTATTCGTTTATCCACTGTGTAAATTCCAATGGACACTAGCATTTAATTTCCTTGAATTCATGCACATTGAAAACTTACAAATCCCCGACCATGCTCCTTTATTTTCGCTCACGTTCGTTTTTGTATCTGGCTTCCATTTACTTCTCACATCTGCTCATTTTCATCTCTATTCTCTGAACCCTTCTCATTCATTCCTCATCTTTGTTCATAAAAAAAGGCAAAACAAACAAACAAGCAAAAAATCACGTAAGGCAAACAGTAATTATATTTGTTGTTTGAAGCCTCATCTCCATTTGCGTTTGCATGAAAGTCACGTTTCTTTCATATTGGAACCTGAAACTCGCCTTGCTCCTTCACTCAACAACCTCATTCGGAGCCACGACACTCGCCTGTCCCCGCGCCTTCCACTCCATCACCAGGCCTTCGCCCCTCTCCCTCCTCTCAACCTGACTGTACTGCCTAACCAGAGCCTTCCAAGCCGAAGCCTCTCCTCACCATTTCACCATCTCTTCTTGCCGAGCCTAGGTAGCGCCCGAAGCGACCTTCCACTTCCCGACCCCGTCCACCCACTAGCAACTCATCTAAGCCTCCGCCACTCCACAGCCGCCACCTACCCTGTGCCACCGAACCCCACTAACCAAGCCGTCTGCTCTACCTCAAACAGCCGCCCGAACCACATGATTCCACGGTGCTACGGCCAACTCGACTCAGCCTCAAAGATGCCGAGTTCCAGCCTTGTTCCCTTAGCCTTCCATCATGCGTAGGCAAGCTTTCCATAAAAAAAAGGGTTTTATACATTATAAAAAACTTGTATTGATTTTTCCTCTAACTGTTCACATCAATTTCTTTTGCATTGGGTCTATCTCTCTGATCTATTGTTGAAGCCTATTTTCATGTTAAGTGATTTACTTAGCCGAACCTTGTTTATATTTTTTTATTGCCTGAAACATGTTTGATGCGAAATAAAATATATAAAGTTATATTGTACAAGTTGTCATATATATTTGTTAATACAGGTTGTGTTTGCTATGTACAGTAATAGGTTGGCATGTATATTTATAAATGTGTTGTTTTAAAATTAATATAAATTATTTTGACTTTAAATTTTATGTGTTTTAACATTAATTTTTTGACTTTTAATATAGGTATTTTAAAAATAATGATTTTATTATATATATGTTATGTTAATATTTGTCTGAAATTTGAAATATTAGTTTTAATGAAATTATAATAATAAAATATGCATTCTCTGTTTCCATCAAACCGATTGATTTGTCTATATTAAACTTGTGCTGATTTATTCCGTCAATTCCAACTTCCAGCTCTACTTTGATTGTCAAAATTCGTTCCAACTTTGCCTCGCTTCAAAACTCGTGCTTGGATTCGTAACTCAATTTCTATGTCCGTATCAGTGTGTGTATCCGTGTCATCTTCTTGTGCATCTCTAGCCTCGAAAGGTGAGCAATCACTCACGATTAATGTTCTTTTATTTATTAAATTTGATTTCAATTGAAACGACAATTAAAATATGTTGTTGTTAGTTATTTACACTGTTATATATGCTATTTCCTGTATCTGTTCACCTATGACATCTGACACCATTATCTGTTAATTATTTATGCGATGATAATACAGTTTGGTTGATAATTGATTGATTGATTGTTGTTTTTATTAGATTTTAAATTGTAATGTGTAAGGTGATAAATATTATGAATTAAATTTGACGTAGGATAGTTAAAAATTTGAATCGACATATGTGTTGAATTTGATTAGTTAAATTTGTATAATATGACCCCTTAAATGTTTAATTATTTGACATGTAGAAAAATAGTTAATTACCCTTGAACCATTTGAATTTATGTTGTATTAATTGATGAAGTATGAATTTGAATAATTGATGTCAAGTGTAGAATTACATAAAATAATAAGTGTAATAATCTTTAATCTACATGAAATGATAGTGTAGATTCTAGAAATAATTACGTTAATTTGCATAAACAATAAATGTGAATTAATACGATTATTTTGGGATTATTTGAATTAATTATTTGATTGTTATTGATTGTTGTTGTTGCTTGTTTATTTACTTTGACACCATCCCAGTTATCACATTGCAAGTTCCCTTTGTTATGCTTTGATTTGTGAATTGAAATGGAATCGGGTTGAAATGATAAATACCCAAATTAAACTTTGACTTAGGATAGAGAAATAAATTAAACCCAATTGGTCAGTATTTGATTTAAATAAAATAAAGATTTTATTTGAATAATAATAAGGTTTTGGAGTAAATGGGAATTTGAATTTAAATGAAAGGAAAATGTGAATATTTGAAATCTGAACAAAATATTAATGTAGTAATTGACGAAAGAACATTGTCTAAAATTTAATTGATTAATAATTAAGTTTTGAAATTATTAATAATTAAGCTTTAAATTTATTAATAAATAAGTTCGGAATTATTAGTGAATGATTTTTGAAATGATTAATAATTAAGATTTGGAATTATTGATAATTTGATGATATTGAATTATTTAATAATTAAATTGAATTAAATTTTCTTATTAAGTGAAATTGAATTTCTTGAATAAGTGAAACTAAATTCCTTTATTAACTGAGTTTGAAATTGTAACGAAGGTAATAAATGAATGAAATTGAATTTCTTTAACAAGAAATAAAAATGTGTTTTATCGAAACAAATGAAAGATTTGAAATTTAAAGAATTGGATTTGACAAATTTAATCTAAATTAAATTTGTAAGCTTTGATAATGAAGTTGAACTTAAGAAATTAATTTAATGAATTGGAAATTAATAGAAATTGCTTTAAATGATAAATTAATTTAATGAATATTTAATGAAATCGATGAATGAGTTTAAATCGATTGAACGTTAAATTAAGTTTAAATGATTATGGAATGGAACTTATATACAAGTTTAAGTGTATTTGAATTGTTTAAATTTCACTTTTGAAATTGAATTATAGAATTTTGAAATGAAATTTCGAAGTTATGAAACGTAAATCCAGAAATTGTTTGAGAAGACAAATGAAATCTTAAATTAAAAATTCTAATTTGAATTTGATTTGATTTGAAATTTATCTAGCGACCAATCGGAAAAATAATTACGAAGATTATTAAGGGAACCGGAATCGGTTAGGGACATACTCACTGTCTAAACCGAAAACCACTTTAATAACTATACGCGGAGTGTGATCCAGAATGAAGCGGTTGGAATGATGTACGTGTTGACTGAAGAAAGAGAACGATAATGGATAGCCTTGACACTTGTGTCAAATTAGAAATGACTAAAACAGGAGCCGTGCCGGGCCAAATAGGGTTAGCTACCTTGAGCGAACACACTTCTTCGTAAACTACTCATTACTTGTTATTGATTGGTGCACCCTCGTATTTTGGGAGTGTTTTTTCGCGGTGTTGCGATCGTTGCGGCGATGCGTTTTCACCAGTCCGGATCAGGCAAACGGTAGTTTCACTACCTTGGGTATTGCCTCATGTGCCTTGTCATACTTGTATCCCTATATACGCGACCACTACGAATTTGTTTTGTGTTATACCTATGGAGTACTCCCTGATATCCCACCAGTTTACGGTGGAGTTTATAGTGCTGTATAGACTATGACATTTACATAAAATGTGTTAAGGGGGATAATGGTAACGCCTTAACACTATTTTAATATTTTATAATACCGATAGGCATTATCTATTTAGCGTATATTACTACATAGTAGATAGTTTAACGGATACTTAGAGGACAGTTATTCCAACGTCCTTTGAGTTATTTGTATTTCAATTGTTATTTCACTTGAGTTGGATTTATTGATATAAGAATGTTAATCCTGACTCGAGTGTTTTGTGTTTTGCTTTACGCTCAGGTCAGACTGAGTGTATCAATATTCAAGACTCACCTTTGGAGTTGGAGCTTCGCTTGGAGATCCAACTATCTATCCAACTTCCAGATATTCAATTGATTCTAGAGATGTATTATGATATTGTATTCGACTATTGTATTCGAGACTTCTGTTGTAACTTATTTAACTCTGTTATATATATAGTAGCTTCATGAACTACTATCTTTTGCTTCCGCTGCATATTATTACTCTGTGTCTGTGATTCTATGATTATATATTTACTGTATATATTAAGTTTTGCCAAATTTAAATTAACAATTCGGTATTTTGAATTATTCAAGTCCGATATGTGCGGGTGCGAATAGTCCAAAATAGCGGGTCGTTACAGTTGGTATCAGAGCTTTGGTAGCTTTAGGCAAAACTTAGTATATAGGGTAAATGTATTTGCAAAATCACTCTCATTCGAGTTTTAATCTTTTCCTTTTGACTCCATTCCTTTGAATTTTAGAACGTTCCCTACGGTTCTAAAATTCATTCGTGTCCCTCACTATTCGTCTCCTTTCAATTCTGGAGCACCCCATAACTCCACTTCGAATGATATCTATAATAGATCGGCGATCTCGCTAATCTTTGAATGATTTGTAAAGGGGTGAAACTCCTTTAGACATCGATTTACCGGAGATTTATGTATCCTCGGTTTACGATGCTATCTATTCCCTGCTATACCTGAATTCATCTCTTGAGATCGAATGTTGATTTACCTCGGAATTCAACATCGATCCTATTCTTGAAATTACGGTTGACCCGGTTAAGGTTGTCCGTGAATTAAATAAGCTTGTCCATCTCCCGATTTTGTCAATTGAATTATCTTATCTTCTGTTCGAACTTATTATGGAATCAAAATTCTCTTTGATTTGATTTCCATCAAATTTGAATCACTATACTTATTTGAAATCCATCCTTGTATCGTTGAGCGAGGAAATGTATTTATAAATTAATGTTAAAAATGTTTTATATATCGTGTTGTTTGAGTTGTTTATGTTGATTTGGGTTTTTGATCGATTCGTCTGATCAACGCTATCGATAGGATTCCAAAACACTTAAACAGAGCAAACTGACACAATATTGTTTTCAAATTTAGTAAATAAAATAATTTTGAATGATTATATTATATATAAGTAAAAAACTTCTGGAATTAAAATGTTAAAGAATCTGTTGTTCGAAATATTAAAATTTAATTTTCATTTATTGTTTTATAAACCATTGACTATTGAATAATATAAATATATGAATTTATAAACTGGGTTAAAATTGATTTGAAATTTAAATGAATTTAAACTAAAATTTGAGAACTTAATATCCGGTGATTTCAAACTTTGATTTGAAAATTTTAAAGTGTATAATATTTAAAATATTTTCAAATAGAAATCTTTTCAAGGAATTTTAAATGTTTAAATTAGAGCTCTTCTCTTTTGTCGCTGGAAAATAATTTCGGTGATGATGGCCGCATCATCGACATTCATTTTCGAGCTTCGAAATGGAGGGACCAATTCGTAGCTTTGCTACAGTTTTGTTTTGGAAATTAAATCGATTTAAATTCCTTAAGTATGATTTGATTTGTATATATAGATATATTATTTTAAATTTAATTTGATTTGATATATATAGTATATACATAATTATCTCTAAATGGTTTGAGGTGAATCGGAAACCTAATTCTTGAATTTATGTTAAATGATGATTTTAATTATAATTAAGCTAAAATTTTAAATATATACTTAAACTTGAATAATGGACTTAGAAGACTTTACTTGTATAGTACTCAATTGCATTCCAAAATATATAACTTACCAAATTACTTAGAAGTTAGCTATGTAATTGAATATTATACAATATAAATGATATCAAAGAATTTTTAAATAAATTGGAGTAGTTATAATTAGGGCAAATATACTTAATATATGTGATAAGATATATTAAGTAGAATAAATTTAATAATAATTTGGAATAAAGAAGAATTAAATTTGTCGAATAAAGTATGATTATAATAAATGACTATTCAAATTTATGATCTTTGAAATTATTAATTTAAGAAAATTGGATAATATATAATATAAATTGTCTTTATAAATAAAATATGAGTGCGTATAATAAATGTTATTCACTTAAATTTTAATTATAAATTGTTTATGGAGATAAATAGAATAATAAGTTAAATAAATAATAGGCATGATTAACAGAAGAAAATTTGTTTTGAAAGTTAATAAACTGAAGTTAAATCAACTTAATTAGATATCTTTAATTAATTGAATTTAAATTAAATTTCATTTGAAAGAAACCTTTTGTACCTAACATTAATAAATGTGAAATCAAATCAATTTAATGAAAATTTTGAATTTAAAAACAAACTATTGAATATAAATTTATTTAAATTGAAATTTATATGGTTTAAATTAATTGTTTATTATGTAATTCAAGTTTATTTTCTTCTGCTTGTTTCTATCCTTCTACCTCTTTCCTTTTCAGGGACGAAAAGTTTTGAGTGGGGGAGAGTGTAACGATCCGTAATTTTTAATGGTTTTAGTAACGTATTTAATGGAATTTTGAAGAAATTTTAAATAATAAAATTGAATTTAAAATTTTATATTTGGAATACGTATATTTAAATAAGGAAGATGGTAAATTTTCGTCCGAAAATACGAAGTTTATTTTCGCGCGTAAATTCACTTCAGTTTAATCAGTTAAAAAGTGATGAAAATAAATTTTTTTCGAAACCTAAATATTTTCACATAGAAAAATTCTGAATCATCTTCTGAGCAAGGCGCTATTTTTCGTTTTTCCAAATTCGGACATCTTTACCTCCTTCGATCTTATTTTTCTGTGTTTTTCATGCATTTTCCGCTAGTATAAAAATTTCGAATTTTATAATTCAATCGTACTACAGATATCTGTATACCATGTTGATCGTCTCGTCATACTGATCTTTACGGTATACTCATTTCTGTGTTTTGACGTCCGTTGCATGACGGAATCGGTTGAACCGATTAATCGTACCGGTACATTTTTGACCCTATTGAACTCTTGTCTATTCGTTTATCCACTGTGTAAATTCCAATGGACACTAGCATTTAATTTCCTTGAATTCATGCACATTGTAAACTTACAACTCCCCGACCATGCTCCTTCATTTTCACTCACGTTCGTTTTTGTATCTGGCTTCCATTTACTTCTCACATCTGCTCATTTTCATCTCTATTCTCTGAACCCTTCTCATTCATTCCTCATCTTTGTTCGCAAAAAAAAGGAAAAACAAACACACACAAAAAAAAATCACGTAAGGCAAACAGTAATAATATTTGTTGTTTGAAGCCTCATCTCCATTTGCGTTTGCATGAAAGTCACGTTCTTTCATATTGGAACCTGAAGCTCGCCTTGCTCCTTCACTCAGCAACCTCATTCGGAGCCACAACACTCGCCCATCCTCACGCCTTCCACTCCATCACCAGATCTTCGCCCCTCTCCCTCCTCTCAACCTGACCATACTGCCTAACCCGAGCCTTCCAAGCCGAAGCCTCTCCTCACCATTTCGCCCTCTATTCTTGCCGAGCCTAGGTAGCGCCCGAAGCGACCTTCCACTTCCCGACCCCATTCACCCACTAGCAACTCATCTAAGCCTCTGCCAATCCACAGTCGCCACCTACACTGTGCCACCGAATCACACTAACCAAGCCGCTACTCTACCTCAAACTGCCGCCCGAACCACTTGATTCGACAGTGCTACATCCAACTCGACTCAGCCTCCAAGATGCCGAACTCCAGCCTTGTTCCCTTAGCCTTCCATCGTGCGCAGGCAAGCTTTCTATAAAAAAAGGGTTTTATACATTATACAAAACTTGTATTGATTTTGCCTGTAACTGTTCACATCAATTTTTTTGCATTGGTTCTATCTCTCTGATCTATTGTTGAAGCCTGTTTTCATGTTAAGTGACTTACTTCGCCGAATCCTGTTTATATTTTTTTTATTGCCTGAAACATGTTTGATGCGAAATAAAATATATAAAGTTATATTGTACGAGTTTCATATATATTTGTTAATATATGTTGTGTTTGCTATGTACAGTAATAGGTTGGCTTGTATATTTATAAATGTGTTGTTTTGAAATTAATATAAATTATTTTGACTTTAAGTTTTATGTGTTTTAACATTATTTTTTTGACTTTTAATATAGGTATTTTAAAAATAATGATTTTATTATATATATATGTTATGTTAATATTTGTCTAAAATTTGAAATATTAGTTTTAATGAAATTATAATAATAAAATGTGCATTCTCTATTTCCATCAAACTGATTGATTTGTCTATATTAAACTTGTGCTGATTTATTCCGTCAATTCCAACTTCCAGCTCTGCTTTGATTGTCAAAATTCGTTCCAACTTTGCCTCGCTTCGGAACTCGTGCTTGGATTCGTAACTCAATTTCTATGTCCGTATCAGTGTGCGTATCCGTGTCATCTTCTCGTGCATCTCTAACCTCGAAAGGTGAGCAATCACTCACTATTAATGTTCTTTTATTTATTAAATTTGATTTCACTTGAAACGACAATTGAAATATGCTGTTGTTAGTTATTTACACTGTTATATATGCTATTACCTGTATCTATTCACCTATGACATCTGACACCATTATCTGTTAATTATTTATGCGATGATAATACAGTTTGGTTGATAATTGATTGATTGATTGTTATTTTAATTGGATGTTAAATTATAATTTATAAACTGATAAATATTATGCAATTGAATTTGACGTAGGATAGTTAAAAATTTGAATCGACATATGTGTTGAATTTGATTAGTTAAATTTGTATAATATGACCCCTTGAATGTTTAATTATTTGACACGTAGAAAAATAGTTAATTACCCTGAACCATTTGAATTTATGTTGTATTAATTGATGAAGTATGAATTTGAATAATTGATGTCAAGTGTAGAATTGCATAGAATAATAAGTGTAATAATCTTTAGTCTACATGAAATGATAGTGTAGATTCTAGAAATGATTAAGTTAATTTGCATAAACAACAAATGCGAATTAATACGATTATTTTGGGATTATTTGAATTAATTATTTGATTGTTATTGATTGTTGTTATTGCTTGTTTATTTACTTTGACACCATCTCAGTTATCACACTGCAAGTTCCCTTTGTTATGCTTTGATTTGTGAATTGAAATGGAATTGGTTTGAAATGATAAATACCCAAATTAAACTTTGACTTAGGATAGAGAAATAAATTAAACCCGATTGGTCAATAATTTGATTTAAATAAAATAAATATTTTATTTGAATAATAATAAGGTTTTGGAACAAATGGGAATTTGAATTTAAATGATAGGAAAATGTGAATATTTGAAATCTGAACAAAATATTAATGTAGTAATTGACAAAAGAACATTGTCTAAAATTTAATTGATTAATAATTAAGTTTTGAAATTATTAATAATTAAGCATTAAAATTATTAATAAATAAGTTCGGAATTATTAATGGATGAGTTTTGAAATGATTAATAATTACGATTTGGAATTATTGATAATTTGATGAGATTGAATTATTTAATAATTAAATTGAATTGAATTTTCTTATTAAGTGAAATGAATTTCTTGAATAAGTGAAACTAAATTCCTTTATTAACTGAGTTTGAAATTGTAACGAAGGTAATAAATGAATGAAATTGAATTTCTTTAATAAGAAATAAAAATGCGTTTTATCAAAACAAATAAAAGACTTGAAATTTAAAGAATTAGATTTGACAAATTCAATCTAAATTAATTTGTGAGCTTTGATAATGAAGTTGAACTTAAGAAATTAATTTAATGAATTGGAAATTAATAGAAATTTCTTTAAATGATAAATTAATTTAATGAATACTTAATGAAATCGATGAATGAGTTTAAATCGATTTGAACGTTAAATTAAGTTCAAATGATTATGGAATGGAACTTATATACAAGTTTAAGTGTATATTTGAATTGTTTAAATTTAACTTTTGAAATTGAATTATAGAATTTTGAAATGAAATTTGGAAGTTATGAAACGTAAATCCGAAAATTGTTTGAGAAGACAAATGAAATCTTAAATTAAAAATTCTAATTTGAATTTGATTTGATTTGAAATTTATCTAACAACCAATCGAAAAAATAATTACGAAGATTATTAAAGGAACCGGAATCGGTTAGGGACATACTCACTGTCTAAACCGAAAACCACTTTAATAACTATACGCGGAGTGTGATCCAGAATGAAGTGGTTGGAATGATGTACGTGTTGACTGAAGAAAGAGAACGATAATGGATAGCCTTGACACTTGTGTCAAATTGGAATTGACTAAAACAGGAGCCGTGCCGGGCCAAATGGGGTTAGGTACCTCGAGCGAACACACTTCTTCGTAAACTACTCATTACTTGTTATTGATTGGTGTACCCTCGTATTTTGGGAGTGTTGTTTCGCGGTGTTGCAATCGTTGCGGCGATGCCTTTTCACCAATCCGGATCAGGCAAACGATAGTCACTACCTTGGGTATTGCCTCATGTGCTTTGTCATACTTGTATCCCTATATATGCGACCACTACGAATTTGTTTTGTGTTATACCTATGGAGTACTCCCTGATATCCCACCAGTTTACGGTGGAGTTTACAGTGCTGTATAGGCTATGACATTTATATAAAATGTGTTAAGGGGATAATGGTAACGCCTTAACACTATTTTAATATTTTATATTACCGATAGGCATTATCTATTTAGCGTATTTTACTACATAGTAGATAGTTTAATGGATCCTTAGAGGATGGTTATTCGAACATCCTTTGAGTTATTTGTATTTCAATTGTTATTTCACTTGAGTTGGATTTATTGATATAAGAATGTTAATCCTGACTCGAGTGTTTTGTGTTTTGCTTTACGCTCGGGTCAGACTGAGTGTAGCAGTAATCAAGACTCACCTTTGGAGTTGGAGCTTCGCTTGGAGATCCAGCTATCTATCCAGCTTCCAGATATTCAGTTGATTCTAGAGATGTATTATGATATTGTATTCGAGACTTCTGTTGTAACTCATTTAACTCTGTTATATATATAGTAGCTTCATGAACTACTATCTTTTGCTTCCGCTGCATATTACTACTCTGTGTCTGTGATTCTGTGATTATTTATTTACTGTATATATTCAGTTTTGACAAATTTAAATTAACAATTCTGTATTTTGAATTATTCAAGTCCGACATGTGCGGGTGCGAATAGTCCAAAATAGCATGTCGTTACAAAACCTACACATTGTAATCGCACGATAGTAATAGCAAACTTTCCATGACATATGCATAGGTATCTTCATGAATTCTCGATGAAATAGACTGTGAGAATCATATTAAGTTTACATGAACTTTTTTAATTGACTATCATGTTTTAATTTACATTACAACTGATATAAAATGCCAGGCTGTGAAAAAAGTCATTTAAATCTGTACAAAATACAGGAGCTTTATTCAGTTGAGATAAAACTTAAATCTACATCTCAGACCAATATTGTAAGAAAGTTTAAAATGTGAATGAAATATAAGAAATTCACTTGAATCGCCCTAAAGATGAACCCACACTGAAAACACCCATAGTCGATTTGACCAAATAGGCCTTTCAGACTGAGTTAGATGAGCCATTATTTTACTCTAGAGTGAATCCAGCAACCGTAAGTGGTTCAATAGAGATGTAAACGAAGTGCCATAGTCATAAAAATCAAAGCTAATTAAAGTGTGATGTATGATGGCCTGAGCCGTAGTTCTACATCACCTAATAAAACTCTTTCTAATGTAGTGTGCTAAAAAAATAAAGCTCAATGTGTATAAAGCTCTACGATGATCGACCATAGCAAGTTGTATATTATGCATCGTTACATTATATGCTCAATCTAAGAATCTGAAAAAACAAAGCATAAAGTATTGGGTGGTAACATTTTATTCCTTATCCTACTATAATGCAAGAATAATGAAAGCAAAGCTCTTATTTTGTTTTTGGAAACCCTTTGTTGCATTTGTCATAACCTACTAAAAATCAAATTAGTTATCATAATCAGAGTGGTCATCCATTTATTGTAGGGTCGGCCTATGTGATATTATTTTCGGACTGGATTATATTTTATATGTATTGTCTATTGACGAGGTGAAAGGGATGTTACTTTTGTACAACCGTGCCAACAAATTCATAAAGCAAACACACCGTCTTTTACAACCTCTCATATAGAGGATAATCTTGTATATTAGATATGCTGAAGTTATGCTAGACCTTCATAGAAACTTCTACAATCATTACTAATGCATACTACACTGGATATGATCTATGAATACAAATTTCAAGAAAGAATGCAAAGACAGGAAACAAATATGCATGACACGTAAAGAAGAAGTGATAGTTATGCTCCCCAAATGACCATTAATTATAAAATTTCAATAGGAGGGTAAGGATAGGAAAATTGGGTGCAGCTGGATAAAGTTAATCGTTACGATGGGATAAGCTCGGTTGTGTTACTATTTGACAATTCAATTTTTCAATTAAAAAATACATTCGAAGGAGGATTTATATTTGATTTAACACGTGTTTGGGAAAAAACTCACCTTCATTACTTTCATTTTACACTCCAGTTACATCTCATCTAGTGCATAATGCTCTTTGTTTTCCTAAAAACATGGTAACAAAAAAGATGTAACATCAACAATGTCATACAGGCGGTAATGTAATAATAAAGATAGGAAAAAAAGGAAATGAAGAAGAATACGGTTCCATGGTAAAATGAAAGCATAAGCAATTAAAAAAAGCAAGTATTCACAAAAACGTAAAAATGAAATGTCAGTTTCTAAAGCATCTTGGTACTTAGGTCCATGGATCATAGCATATATATGTTTGACTATCTAGCATAAGATATCAATAAAGTATCAACCACATTTTATTTTCATACAAAAGATAAATATCCATTTCATAGTGAAAATTGATCCCAAAAATAAGATGGAAATTATGAATTTGTGAAGAAAAGAAAATGTGTAACAAAATCTAATCAAAAACAGCCCAAGCATCTATCTATGTATATGAGAAAAAATAAAATTAGAAATTAGTTCAAAGTACCTTTTATAGAATTAGTATATTAATGACTTGTTTTTTATGTGACATAGTAGTGGGAATTTCTCGTAGATTACACGGTTTTGGATTTTTTTAACAAAATAAGTGCCAAAAGTATGCACTTTACAGAATATATGCTTCACAAAAGTCAGATTATAAACTTAAAAAACTACAATGTATGCATATTAAAAATTTACAAATAGTGCTATATAAAAGTAAAGTGTTAATTCATTGATTTCTTAAAATAGACCGTGAAAGAAGCAAGATGAAGGGTAGATATATGATAAATATAATAAGCATGCTTAATTAAAGGAGCGGAAATAATGATTAATGACTTACGCATAATTATAAAGTCGGACCTATGCTATTAGATTGTTGTAAGGCCTTGTGATTATAATTAAATTAAGTACTCGCATCATTTTCTTACTTCCAAAAGTTATAGACATACCTTTGTCTTGCTTCAAAAAAATACAGTATTAGATGTAACTTATATATTTTGCCACTAAACAATATCTTGAATTCATAAAAGCTGTTAGGGCAATAGGCTCAGTCCCAGACTTGAAGATAAACCTAAGAGATACAATTGTTAATAAGAAAATAATAAATATTATAAAATGAGGTTTACTTATTTTACACCTTGCATTTAAGATTAGTTGGCCTCCACTGAAAAAGGTTCAACTGATCACTAAGATCCATCAAGCACTGAGACCATGATCTGCTTTCATCACTATGTGCAAAAGACTTTGCCAAACTGTACTAAAACTCTACCTGGAATTGATTTTCACTATTGGCTAATCTTCTAATCAGAACACTTCGAGATCAAAATAAACTCATATTACGCTAAAATCTTACATACTTTTGTAGTACAAATGTAAATGTGTGTATATTATTTTATGTTCAATTTAATGATCAATATTTTTATTTTTCCATGGTAAATCAAGTTTATACTAAGAAAAGAATATTAAACTACTGCAAGCTAGTGTCAATCAAATCAAATCAAATTGACATAGAAAAAGTTGTCAAACCTAACAAAGTTATAGCAAGAAAACTACCTAATTATAGCATGAATCCAAGGTAATTAAAACTACCAAATTGATTAATGCTTAATACTATTAAATCAAAACTACATAAATTTACCAACTTACTATGCAAACAAATAAATAAAAGTGAAACAAATCAATGAAGATAAATCAACCTTGATATATTCAAACAATGTCTAACAAATGCACAATTTAATTTTATCTTGAATCCAAAGGTAACATCAATCAATTAAAAAAGGCTAATGAATTACCAAGAAATTAGATACCACCAAGATTGACCAACTTAGCATGCAATGAGAAAATAAACTAAACTTCATCCACATAAAGAAATGCAGTCATAAGCTGCTATGATTTTGAAGGTAAATTGTAAGATATTGAAATTTGATTAAATGAATATCAAACTCAATTTTCCATTATAACAAAAACTATATACAAAAGCTCAAACTAAAATATCAGTTTAATATGGTAACAAATATTAAGTAAGAGAAAATAATTCTTAATTGCCTAAAAGAATTGAGAATAGTGTAAAAAAAGGTCAAAACACATAAATTTTCAACAAATTCGACCCAAATGACACAAAAAACATATCAATGCCTATGATCCATCACAAGTTGCAAGAATTTCCTGCCATAACATTATTTAATTGTTATAACAGGTTCAAAAATTTAAAAAAAAAAAATATTTACACATATGATTACTCAATTTTCAATCTATGCTCTATGTAGTCCCCATTTTTTCGAGAATCGTGAGCAACTTTAAGTTTGTTGCAAAATAAGACAACAGATAATTAAATGGGGGGAATTGATTTAAAGGACAAAGATTTGTATATTTTTTGCCTCAAGGACACGACCTCAATATTTTTACCACAAGGACAAACATCTTTCAAAAATTATTCATAAGGACAAATATTTTTCAAAATTATTCATAAGGACAACAAAACTGATACCGAGCTAAAACTGATACCTAAAAACTGCTACCGTTAACCACAAACTGATACCTAAAAACTGCTATCTATAACTAAAAACTGATACCTACAGAAAGTTGTCCTTCAGGATAAAATATTGAAGGTCTGTCCTTGAGGCTAAAAAGCTGTGAAATTTTGTCCTTGACAATAATTTCCTGTAATGTAATGAATAATTAGTTATTGATCTAATAAGCGAAATTATCATTTGATCGTGTTTATTTAACTGTATAATGAAGAGAAAAAACTAACCAATCAACAATAAAATTCTTAAAAGTATTTAAGAAACCAACAAACCCTATAATAAGCGAAACCATAAAAGGCAAAACTAAGTGAAACAATTAATATAAACATATTAACTTATTTAAAAATTTAATTACAAAGGAAACCTTTGCCAAAACTGTCTTAAGAGTAGAACAGAAACTCACAAAATAACACATATCCTCCCATTTCATTCATACGAGTAATTTATAAACTAAGGGAGCACAATAAGAAAATTTTGGTTGAAAATATGTGGGAATGCGCTAAATAAGGAGAGTACGAAAATCATAGGCTAATATGATAGTTCACCAGATATTCTTGCATATTAATTTCATAAGTAATCATTTTAGATCATATAGTACATAGCAGATAGAAAAATATTGGTTCATAAGTCAACATAGCAAAATAGCAGTAGCGTGAACAATCATATCAACTATGAACAATCCTGTCAACATTTTATTTATAATAACAACATTAAATGTAAAGCTTATGCATAATCTAATTATTGACGAATCCAAACAACATCAATGTTCAATTTTAAATATTTCATCTTCAAATTAAGGAGTTGAGCAAGTTGAGCTACATTTCATTTAGTAACATCATATCAATATTTGTGCATAAGACTTTATCAGATATAACTTACTTATTTTTTATATTAGTTGGAACAGAAATGAATTTGGTAACCGTTAATATTTTCTTTAAACATGATTGGTTATTGCAATTTGTATGTAACTTAAACCTAGGTGGATACACAAAGAATCCATATATGAAACTTCCCAAAACAGATCCTTTTGCAGTTACAACAAAAGAAACGAAACGTGAAATTATTATATTTTCCGATTAAGTAATTTTTACAAATTATTTCAAACATGTTTAAATTAGAAAAGTAAATGTTTTGCAATTTGTTTAGTTGTGTTCCTTATAAGGCACTGGAGTTTCACTATGCAGCTTTGATCTGATTAACGTTGACTCCAAAATGCTTTCAAGAAATTATATTTTGATGGATCGTTGTTGAAACCGATAGCCCATGAACATGTTTTTTGCACTCCATTTTCCACATGAGGGAAGAGCGCATGCAAAGTTGAGTAAATTGCCTTGGCTAAAGCTTAAATCTCATACCACTTTTATTTGGCGATGGAGGTATGTATATTAAATTCAATAAAAATAAGACTAAGACCAAGGAACAATAATATTAAGAGCTATGTAAATTTTACTTTCGAGATAATTTTCATGTGGCCAACAATTTTGTTCAAGAAAATGGTCGAATCAAAAAGTTCACAAAGTTAAAATGATATAAAAAAATGATAACTACTCCTAATCTTCATAAGAAGCCTTTTACCATTAATAAAAGTTGATATAATTACTCAACTTAGGGGTACATATTTTATTTTCTTGTTTGTTCCTAATGAATAGGCCTTTTTTCCTCTTTTGAAGCAAGAAATTCCATAAGAGCAGTGCATATCTATTCAGATTATCAAATAGTTACTGGGAAAAAGTGTACTGCACGGGATGAATAAACATCCCGTTCAAATAATATCATCAACTCCTATTTGCGTAATAATAGTTGGTTGTTAATGAGGTTTAAGGGAATGCAATAATAGTTGGTTGCATAGGAATGTAAGAAATTTTGAAGTTATATGCAAAAGAACTAAGAATTCAAGATAGGTCAATATAAATGTATAAAGTTGCCTTTTTCTATAAAGTAAACATACTAAGCTGCACCATTTCCCTCGGCAAGGATACATTCCGTATAACATATTTTCTTTAACATGAAATATCATATCGCTTTGCAGACAAAGAGGAATTCCATCTACCTTGCAATAAAAAAAGATGCCACAAAATTATTCCATGGTAAAATTAAAGATGCTACATATGTCAGATTATTTGTAGTTAATAACATGAACTGCAAATAATGTAAATAAATTATATTCCATATATCACAAAGAACCATTTATTTTAGCAAAACACATAAATTTAGCCTTTAGATTTTAAAGCGGTGAATTTAATCATTAATTAATACTCTATTTTATTAAGGATCTTTCTTGATATGAAAAAGTGTTTCAATGGACTTATCGACGATATACTCCCTATATAATTGTAGAATGGAAATACATGCCTTTTTATTTATTATGCCAATCCATGCCCAGCTTAAAGGAAAAATATTCCATGGAGATTCTAACTACGTTAATTTTTTGTGTGGATAAGAAGTAATTGATATGAAAACATTATTTAAAACAAATTTGAAAACCCATATGTTGTAACAAAATTCTAACGTCTGGAAGCCATATGAAAAATATAAGTTAATTTCTAACTTTGGTCCTCGAGAATAATATTATCTCGTATTTTAAACTAAAAATCATGTTTAGATTCAAGTTAAATCTGGTTAAGACAATGACAGAAAAGAACCTTTTGAGCAATGTATCTATTTCATCTTTTAGAGCACTATTATTTGGCAATAGTTTTCTAATTTATGCAAAGCTTTGATTTTTAATAACATATTTCTTTTGCCTTCATTTTATATTAAGAATGGAATGTTGAGGAGTACCATCATTTTATATTAAGAACGGAATGGTGGGGAGTGCCACAGCCTAATGGCACGTACTATTGTTCTTTTGTAACATATGGAACGACAACTTTGAGCCGAACTTCTACAAAGGACCTCTTACACAGCTACATCCGTTTTGTTATTTGGCAAATAGCAACATAGGTGATTAAATATACTCCATATTTGGATAGGTGGAATATTTTGTTAAATGAAACTAAAAATTGATAAAAAATGACATCCATCACACTGTGCTTTAATGACTGATATTAAATGATAAGCCATTATTATAGTCTCCTTATAGCCTTCTACAATAGTCTCTATCAACTAATAATTTTTGGTAAATGTTTGACGTTAAGGTATTTATGTCCAACAAATTTCATATGTATTATCATAACTTTCATCCATTTTTTCATAAATCACTTTTAATATTTATAGATCCTAATATCCCATGATT
Organism: Allium cepa; assembly: GCA_030765085.1. Lineage (NCBI taxonomy): Eukaryota > Viridiplantae > Streptophyta > Magnoliopsida > Asparagales > Amaryllidaceae > Allium > Allium cepa. The sequence continues at coordinate 199,218,251 of CM060946.1, forward strand.
AACTTAAGTCTTAAGATATCAAGATCCTTAATTTTCATCAGTCATACATTCAAGTTTAGTACATCTCGTTTTCAAATGCATAAAGTTATATGACTTAAATAAGCGGCAAAATATTTCATTTGCCTTCTGTCATAGTTTAATCGTAAGGAATTAAATTTTTTCTAACTTTTAAGTTGCAGATCCATATGTTTACAAACATGAGTTAATATTTTTTATACTTTATACTCACTTTTTCTTTAATATAAATAGGTGACTACTTCAAACTTTAACAAAACCTCGTTATCGCGAGTATACCCAAATGTTGAAGAAATTGTCTTTAACTTAAATCCTCAAAATATACACATTCAAGTTTAGTACATCTCATTTTCAAATGCATAAAGTTATGTGACTTAAATAAGCGGCAATATATTTCATTTGCCTTCTGTCATAGTTTAATCATAAGGAATTAAATTTTTCTTGCTTATTAGTTATAGAACCATGTGTTTACTTACAAATAGGAGTTAATTTTTTGTACTTTATGCTCACTTTTTTTTCAATATAAATAGGCGACTACTTCAAACATTTTAAAAACCTCATTATTATGAGTATACCCAAACGTTGAAGAAATTTTCTTTAGACTCTAACCCCCAAAATATAAAACAAAATCAGTAGCAATGTATAGTGAATCCAAAGCATGTTAGCTCCATAGGAATTAAAATAAAATTAACTTGAACATGCATTTAGCCTTTTTCATAATTATCACAATAGTATATTAAAAAAGCATTAGAAAGAAAGAATGCAAACTATAGTATGTATTTGCAGGAAGTATGAAATTAAGAATGAACATAAATGTCTCCGAAATTACATACAATTGATATTCCTATAAATATTAAGTCAATGGCTTCGGGGAAAAATCCCTAATGTAAAGATGTGGTCGTTACTAAAATTGGTAGATTAGGAAAACTCATAATAGAACTATTAGTTATGAAGCTTATCAACTCAATGATTTGGATTCGTGGTAACACTACATATATAGTTGCTAAAAACATAAATTGAGGCTAGAATCCATAATGAAATCAAAATAGTGTAGTAAACAAACTTTTATTTATTAACAAAGTCGTAAAAAAGAGTCGGTATCAGTAACAATGTTGCATTCAACAGATATTGCTCAAATAAAAGATGATGGGAGAAAGTTATGACCCAAATAAAAAAAATAAACAAATTAAATTAAAAATCTCCATACCTGTTGAATCTAAATTCATTGGACACTAAAATTTAAGATTTTGCGATGTCAATGAATAATTGTCTAAAGCATGCGTGCACTACAAAATTTAAAAAAGATGTAATTAGGAATCGAAAAGACCTACTGATAAAGGAGCAAGGTACAAACGCGAAAAGAAAAGAACAAAAAATTTCTTTTCCACATTGCAACAATAAAAATTCAATACCATTTTAAATCAATATAATTTATGGTTCATGAGAATTATTTTAATAAAAAACCAGATTACTCGAAGAAGAAGAAACCTAAAATCAATCGAACCACTAAGATGGTGACTAAAGAAGACGACCACTACTAGAACACAGAGGAGGAAAAGCGAAAGGGATGGAAAGGCGGCGTCAGTTGTTAGGTGCTTTAGTGATGAATCGAAGTCAATTCGGCAGGCAACGTTGGTAGGAGGCGTGGACGACGAAGGCAAAGGGGAAAAACAAAAAACCAAAGGGGATCCCGTTACTTAAGTTCGGAAAAAGTAGGAAAGGGAGAGACGGGACAGAAGAATAGAAAAAATAAAATTGGGTGGCTGGAAAAAGGATGAAGGGGAAAACCATGATGGAAAAAATAATTGGCCATTAACCTTAGCTTTTTTGTTCGTAGCTGACAGATGGAGGGGGGAAACGGAGATGCGGTAGGTAAATAGAAAAGTATGAAACGCGACTGCTGAGCTGACAAAATTCAAAGGAGGCTGCTGTGAGCTCAAATTGCATCTCACTAATAATATAATAGTATAGATAATATATCCAGTTTAAGCATTAAGATTATGAATTGCATGTGAAATCATTAATGATTTGAATTCATTCACTTATTATAAAACTATTTAATGTCAAATATTATTTGTTGCATCTTAGCAAAAAATAATCTCAAATATTGAAGATCTAGGATATTAAAACCTATGCACTATCAGTGTTAAATGTGTTGAAAATTCATCAGATATAACGCATTCAATTATGTATAATTTGACCCAGACTAAATTATAACCCAGTACACGTCAATATCATATTTCTAAAAAAATAAAACTCTTCAATAGTAAAAGTTTTCATAGAATTTCAGTTCTATAAGGAAAAACTACTAAAAACGCTGCCCACAGAATACGACTATATGGTTAATGGAATAACCGAAGTCACAAACGAACGTGTGGGACCCCCTATCAGTAAAAAAACAAAATTTAATAATATATAATCGTCGCGAAATGCAATATTTTATCCCACTAAAAAAATCAACAAAACCAACACTACAATAGAATATCAGATAATTTAAAATTTTAAATATAAAATATTGAGTCGTCTTCCAGACCCAATGATCCATATACAAGTCATACCATTTTAAATTTAATGGGCTAGGATTATTTGTTAGTCATCATGACTTAGATCTTTGTGTCATGTTCTTTTTAGTCACGTCTTTTTGGTTGCATTCTCTCAATAATCGCCTTTTTGACCATAACTTTTCATATTGATCAGCGTACATCATAATAATAACTTCATAACTTTTAACCAAACAATAAAGTTTGTTTATATGCCACCGACACCAGCTCCATTAAGATAGAGATTACTTTTAATCAAAAAGAAATGTAGCAATTATCCGAGTCCATACCAACAAATATATAGTAATCGGCTATGATGAAGTGAAGGAAAAAATTTGCATAATGGAAATGATAATATAGATCAATAAGTTCCAAAATAACAAGATAAATGATGGAGCTTGAGAAAGAATAGAAATAAGAAAAGTGAATGAAACATTAATTACAGCAAAAAAGCTTGAGGCAAAAAAGAAAAAATAATTTATATTTGGACCAATAGTGATAAGCATAATAACCATCAAATAATTTATAATGAAGGGAATAAAACATGGTATTTGAAAATGACAGACTAAATGTCAAGACATTAAAGTGATTAAATGTAAGTCTATATGGACGTGCATATATACTCTACACCTCATACAAATGCATTGTTGAATTACTGTATGACACTATGATTAGAGCATGCCCTCTAGGCGTGCATATACACTTGTTGTACATAATGTAATGAAGGCTATTTAACCACAGTCGTAGTCCTGTGTGTCTTTTCCTTTGATTCATGTTGCTAAAATTATCTATTTGTTATCTCACCAAATTTATGCCTTTCTTCAGATAATATTGTGCAAAGTTTTAAAACTTACTTTATTTATGCAATGGTGGTCGATGGAACCTTTATGCTTTTGTTGCATATATGTTTCTAAAGATACGTTCTTCTGCCATAATTTTTTATTGGTAAATGGTGTTATGGTAGGTAGCTTAATTTTTGTTTTCTATTCAACTAAAATAATGGTGCTAGATCGGTTCTTTTGGTGCAAAGTAATATGTTTTCAACAATGTCCTAAATAGCAAAGGTTACTGGATCGTGGATCAATTGTTTAAGTTGCACAATGAATCATTGACATCATAATACATAATTTAAACCTTAGTAGTACTATATGTGTGTGTGTTTTTTTTTCCAAAATTTGTGGTTGTTTTGTGATAATATTTCATGGATGTGCATGAAAATAATGTTCTTTTACAGTAAATTTGTGATGATTAATGGGTTTACTCTGTGCATGCTTAATTAATGACATACTTTCAACAATTTGTATGGTAGTAGATCATTGATTTTGATAGAAAATCAAAAAATATCATATCTTTACAAATAGCAACAATTACTAAGTTACATCCTAATTGTTCAGACTTAAGCATAAGTACATATTTTAACATCATAATAGGTAAGTTAAACCTTAACTTACCATAAGTATGTTTTGCCATCAATTTTGGGCCGGATTGCTATAATACTACATAGAGGTTTACACAACACCGCTACTTATTCTGTACATGTAGGTTAAATTTCAAAGTTTTTTTTTTGAAACCCTTCATGCTTCTATTCAACATTTTATTTTCTTTGAATTAAAATATGACAAAAGCTGTTTTTGTATTATTGCAAATTGCAATGCCAGCATTTTATGTTCCAAATATCTGAAGTATTATTTGAGAAGCATGTTTATTTCTTATGTCTTATACTGTTTATTTTCCTCAAATTAAGAGTATACTAACTTGTGAAAACAATGACAACCTCTTGCTTCCTTCCTTTGTTTGAAAAGATAACTATGAAGCTCTATACCTGACCTAAGGGTAGGATGGCGTAATCACTAGCCTGAGCATTCAAAGGAATCCTTGTTATATATTAAAGGTTAGTGTCAATAACTTCTCTGAGTATTAGTCTAGGCATGCCTATGATTCGTTTGAAAATCTTGTTGCAGGAAGCTTCAAGTTATTGCAGTGAATGAAAGGTAGGAGAGTGGACTTGAGTTTGAGGATGTTGTGCCAACTCTAGCTAACATTAGTGGGGATCGAAATGGACTAAAAATTTATTTCTTTGATAAGATTTTTAACGACACGACTTCCTAACACCAGGAAGTTGCATCACCAATGAAGAAAGAAAGGGATAGAAGAAGAAAAGAAAGAGAAAGAAGAGAAGAAAGAAACACAACAACATCAGATAACTCACAGCGGAACGGATGAAATATAATATATCACATAAAATATTACATAGTATCATATTACATCAGAGTACACAACTTAAAACCACACGTATTAGGCAGTTATAAACATCTGTCTAACTATACAACTCAAGTACAACAGATACAGATACCAAACAACACAGCGGAACCGTAATATATCTACACGTGGAAGTCTCGTGCCCCATATCTCCTCCAGAATTCATCAGGCAAACCTGAATCACTTGATTACTCATACATAATATGAGTACCCAAGAGTTTAATAAAACATAAATAAACACTCGGGTCAGACCGGGGTCTGGTGTGAGTAAACGGGCTAAAATTTCTTAACTTTAGAAAAACCTTTGAAAAGAAAAGGTATCACGTAAGACTTCCCACACATAAACATGGAAAAGTTTTTACCTTACGCTAACCAAAATATTTGATAGGAAATCCAGTGATATTATAATAGTGTCTAGGGTTTTCAAAATAAAATTCAGAAATAGCTGGAATGCTTACATCTCACGTTCCAACATAGTTGGGCACAATCAAAATCGTACAGGCACTTATTGGATTTTGGATTCCATCAATGGCGGGGCTACAGGGGTATCGCCCGTCACAGTACGTGGCCTAGATCAACCTATCGAGGAGTACGCCCGCTCCCCTGCAACACAAGGCCGGGACCATCCCTTACTGGACAGTCCTGAACAAGACCACCCCGTGGTTGGCGCGACCAACCACACACTAAGCCGAAATAGAAAGGGACCTCTAGACAGGCGTAAATCTCGTCCTACTTGGGCATGAACCACTTAACCTTGCTGCACCTCCCCTGTTTTAGCCATTCTCAGTTGATGAGGCTTGAGGCTACGATTACCTTTATAGAACACATCTATCTTAGAATGCTCATCGTCCACCTGACGATGTTCTGAAAGCATTCAATCCATATAAGTTCGTTCCGGGTTCGAACGAAACCGAATGCACTATCTCGTTGCACTCATTTTGTAATCACCCTCAGAGTCAACGATCATAGCCCTTGCACTCTAAATCACCATCTCGAATCTGTAAGTACTATTCCGTCAAACTCATCACGGAATCACCCACAGAGTTATATTAATGTATAGTTCTTACACCTCGAGTCTTCGCTTCCTCCACTTGGATTCACGACCTAACGCTTAATTGGAATCGATGTGGTTTTTGGATATCCAAATATGGAAATCTGATCCCAGTCTCACCGAAACCAAACGCCATTTTAATGTCCAAGTTGTTCTTAAGGGTTTAAACAATTAAACTTATATCCAAGATGATATAAACAGATAGATGAATCACATTATCACAATAGATAATTCATAACAACCATTCATCTCACACAGCAGCATATCACATACCAGAGATATCCAAAATCATCCAGTACCAACCAATCACCCAATATCAATCATCCAATATAAACAATCATCCAATATTAATCAATCATCCATAAGAAGAACTGATCAACTCAAAATCAATTGGATTACCTAAATCCTTCTTCATTTAATTATTCCAGATAAATAAATTAATCATCTCTTAGTGAACTTCTTAATTAATCTTCCTTAATTAATTATACTTTAATTACATTCAAGTAATTACCCTTAACCATATTCAGTAATTAACCTTTAATTACTATCATTAATTACAATAATTAATGATCCTTCATTTACTTCCATTAATTAATCAATTAATTTCATTAAACCTTAATTAATTACAATTAATTAATCATACTTAAATTAATCACTTTTATTAATCAACCTTGATTAATATCATTAATTAACCAATGATCCTTATTAATTAATAATTAACTTGTAATTAATTATCTCATTAATCATAAATAGTAAATAATAACTTATAATTACTAATCTTAATTAATTAACATCTTAATTAATTATATTAATCTTTGATTAATTATTCTAATTAATTAATCTTTAATTACTTCATTAAGTAATTAATAATCAATTTAAATTAATAAATAACCCTTAATTAATTACATTATTAATTAATTACAATTTAATTAATTATACTTAGTAATTAATCTTAAATTAATCTCATTCATTAATTAATTAATCACATTAATTAATTAACTAAAATAATTAAGTAATTAACTCTTAGTTACTTACATAAGTAATTATCTTCTAATTACTTCATTAACAAATCTTGATTACTTTCTTAATTAATTACTTAACAAGTAATTAATCCCATCATTAAACAATCCTTAATTCTTAAATTAATTAATTACTTCGTAATTAATTAACTCCAAAACAATTATATTAATCAATTCCTTAGATTAATAACATCTAGTGATTAACCATTAATCACTTCAACTTTAATTACTCCCATGAGTAATTTCCATTAATTACTTTTCAAAAGTAATTACTTCTTAATTACATTCAAAAATTAACCATTGATTACTTTATTAAGTAATTACACTTAATTAATCCATAATTAAGTGATTATTTAAAATTAAATAAACAATTAACTAATTATTTAAAATTAATTAAATAATTACTTAATTAATTTCTTATATTTCAAAATCCTTAATTAATTAAGAAAAATATTTATCTTGATTAATCTTTACTTATTAACAAATTATATTAATTAAGTATCCATAATGTTCATAAAAAAATAAATTATCCTTATTATCTTCATTAACTATTTGAATAAATCAAATTTGAAAAACAATTTATTCAATTTGGTTTTCAAATTCATAACATTTACCTTATTTGAAAATAAGGCATTTAGAAATCTAATTTAAAATTTAAAACACTTTGATTATCCAAATTAAACTTATTTATTTTCAAAATAAATTTGAAACTTGGTTATTAAAACATTGCTTAACAATTTACTTAAACTTTGATTAAATATTTTAAAATGAAAACATTTCTTTCGAATTAAGATTCAAAACACTTCCTTAAATTAAAATTCAAAATTTAGTTAAGTAATTACTTTCAAAAACATACTCTTAACAATTTAAATTTGAATTAAATTCAATTAATACTTAAAAGTTTGATTAACTTTATTTTCAAAACAACAAGTTTAAATTTTGTTTTCTTTATAAACTTGTTTGTAACTTGATGCTTGATTTCATTAATTAACAACATCAAGTTAAATTGCATCTTAACATTATACAATAACCAGGAACCCACAACCAAAAACACTAGAGCCTGACACTTAAACTACCCGAGAAAAGCACGGCAAACTCACGAAACTGCCCCGAGAAATTCCAGCTTCCTACAACTTCGAATCAAACCCTAAGAACATGCGAGCTTCCCTTCGATTAAACCCTTCTTCCCCCAACGAAAATCCCTAGCTTCCACATTCCAGTGCACACTAATGTGCACGGTGCACGTGCACCAACGCCGCCGGCCACGTTAGGTTGTTCCGACCACCGCCTATGATCACCCAAACGCACACGAACACAACACGAACCCAGATCCAAGAAAATGAACGCGAATCCAAAATTTCGACCCCGAGCTCAAAATCTACAGCTGCATCTCGTCACAAAACCCCCAATTCCGACCATTCTCGACACCGTCGAACTTCACCGTCCCCATCATCGAATACCACGGCCACGAGTTCCAACATCCCCAAACGCGATTGAACTCGATCCACTAACCAAACCGCAATTGCCTTCACAGCAAAGCCGAAAACAAAAACAACTAAAACCCTACTTCGAACAAATTTGAACGATTCACTCATTAGAAAAATTATTTTGCATTTTTCCCATAATCAACAATCCATAAACAAGCTACGACCACAATTTCAACTCAAATTAATGCGTAGATAATCGGCAATTCACAAAATTCCCAATTTCGCATCAACCCATAATTCTCATTAAATACCCAACTACAAATTACAAATTGCATATCTAAATTCGTGATTTATCATCACGATTACATTCATGTAATTCAATTTACAATTTAAAGCAGTTGATTTTTAACACAAATTTTAGTTCACCGTGTGTTACCATTTTTAAAATTATTTGTAAATTTAAAAATTACAGAAATTATTTTATAATCTTCATCAAACTTTAACATACAACTTTTATTAAATCATCAAAGGCAAATATTGATGTTTAGTAGAAGATTTGAATTTTGAAAGTGAAACTTGATCAGAAGACAATAAATAACAGAAGGTTGATTTATACTCTGACTTAATTTCACATACATATATGCATATCCATCAATTCAACAAATTAAACACTAAAAGATTTTCATGCAATCACCAAGATTAATTCACAGATTAACACATGCATTAGAATCTAAATCAATTTCCAACTGTTTTTAAATAATTTACTCACCTCAAATATAAGCAGAGCACAACAATTATAAATTTCCAGGCTCTGGAACATTTTAATCAAAAAAGAATGCTTTAATGCTTTGATTTGCCAAAGAAATTGAACCCACGCATGCTTTAGTTTGATTGTGCTTGCTGTTAAAAATCCCCTTGCATGGTTCAATTGATGAAAAATGTTGAACTTGCAGGTTGATTTGAAGTTGCAGGTTGATCTTCATTTTGAAATGCAGGTTTTGATTTAGAACTTTGAAATGCAGTTTGAAGTTGAAAAGAACTTATCTTTGCAGATTTTAGTTTCGAATTTTGAAAAATTGCAGATTTTATCCTTTGCTCTTCGAATTCAATTTTAAGGTTGAAGAAAGATTTTCTGGTTTTGAACTTTAGAAACGAAGATAAAGGAAAAAGAGTTATGTTTATTAAGATTAAAGAAAGTATAAATTTAAAATAAAGACACTTGTTCAAAAACTTACAAATGTCACTATATAGCTTAACTGATTAACGAGTGTTATTAAGAGACTTAACATGGTTACACATGTCTTTAATTATTTTTAATTAATTTTCATCTAATTTAAAAGATAATATAAGCTTTCTTATTTAAGTTACTTTATAAATAAATTCTTATATATGTGAATATAAATTTACTTTTAAAAGAAAATATTATAAAACTAGTTAAAATACAAATGAATTGCTTATACATGTATTTAAAAAAACTAAAACATTTATAGATACATTTATAACTATTTTAAATTAAACACTTTAAAGAAAACAAAAATAAAACCTTGATTTAAACTATCATTCTTAAAAATAAATAAATATCTTATATTTTAAAAACAATTGAATTTAAAACAAAGTTTTGAATTACAACATTCATTCATGTATAAATTAACAATTGATTAAATTAAATTTCAAAACAACATCAAATTATAATATATACATACATATATATTACAATTCGAAAATTAATCTTTTAATTTAAAACAAAAGGTATTTCTATTCACAATATATATCAAATATATATATTATAAATAGAATAAAATTTTATTAGCTTTGACAAAAAAATCTTATCAATATTAAATTGTTAAAACGATATTGATCACAATTACCAGATTAACTTTTTATTAACCTTAAAAAGACTAAATTTACCAATTTAATTTAAAATTATAAAGAAAAATTACCAAACCAGATTAATTATTAATACAGATTATTAAATTGATATTGCCTAAAATTCCGGGTCGTTACAATCCTCCCCCTTAAAAGAATTTCGTCCCCGAAATTTAAAAAGCAAAGGTAATTTAATAACCCAGCAAAAATTTCAATTTCAAACAGCAAAGCATCCCTAACAACCAGTTGCTAACAACCAAAGCAATCAATCAAACAAACAAACCTAACTAATTATCCTGACACAAATCAGAATAAATCTTCTAACACTATCTCGAGTTTCCCAAGTATAAACCACTGGGAGACTCGCTCTACAGAAGCTCAACTAACTACAGCACTAAAATCCAGAGCTCCTCTCATCTCTAGATCCACTAATCTGAACAGAACATCAGACCATACTCAAGTCCAGCTCAACTTCCAAATCCAACTGAATCTGCAGATTCAACAACCAACAATGAATCATACACGTACTCCCTCAGAGATATGTGAAATATAATGAATTGCAGCTATCTAAACTGACAATTCAGTCTTATCCTATTAAAACACAGATAAGAAATCCCAAATGCCTCAGAACTAGCCATCCAATCTTACTTAATTACTGCTCTCTTAACCAGAGAAATCTTAACAACAATGAAGTCTCCAACTTCGAATTCCAAACTCCTTACCTCATATCTGCATAACTCAACAGACAATCCTGGGCTGCCAATCTTCTTCCTGATCAGCTCAACCTATGCTGATGCTTCCAGAAACAACTAGACCAAAACAAACCAGTTCATGGATTCTATTCAACAGAAAAGTCTTCCAAAATCCGTCGAAATCCAGAAAACAAGCTCTACTCCTCAAGCAATAGCAAACATAACTTGCTTCCTTCCTTGCACAGCTGCTACCTCGCTTTCGCTGCACAACTCTGATTCTGAAATAAATGAGAATACTGTTGATGAACACAAGTACAAACTTATACAATATATCCGGAAAACTTTGTTCATCAAATCCATAAAATCTGAGTGACTCATCTGACTCGGTCACAACCTTATAGCAGAAATCCAAATCAAAAACAAGATCTAACCAATCCAAACTCCAAAAAAATTCTGAGCTACTACACCAACTCTCCTACTAGGCTAACTACCAAAATCGCTTCTGGAACCAAAACAATATGAAACTCAACTCCAGATGCAGACAAACTTATGATTACATCAGTAGCTCCTACTTCCACATGAGAACCCTCAGTCTCAAACAAAAGATTACTCAAGATAAATTCCCAAACTAATCGCAAGTCACTTTTGTGATCCAACCTAGTTCGGATTCCAAAGAAACTGTCCTCTCTTTATCAATTAGAATAGCCTTAAGCTTTTCCAAACAAAATTAACTCTTCAAAAAAAACTTCATCAACTGCCCAGACCGTTGAAAGAAGAACCACCAAAATTTCTGAACCATCGGAGAAACAAGCCACACCGCTGCTCCCAAACTCTATCTTGATGATACTGCGAAGCTAAAAGACTTCTCGTCGGCAAACCGAACACTTTGAGTTGAAACTGCTACCACAGCTAACCAAAAACTTCTAATCCAAAGCTTCTCGAAAACCAAAACCATCAACAAACCACACAACGGACCTTCGAGATGGCAGACAACCCCTCAAGAAATTCGAGCTCCAAACCAAGCATCAACATCTCGCTCTCCTTAAGGATTGACAAATGAGACCATGCTGAAGTGAAACAACTTATAGACCTTAGCCTCATATTCCAAAACAGAAAACCTCCTTGTTAAAGATCCAGATAACTTCTACACAGACGAATCTTCCCTGCAGAAGGTAAAAACTGCTCCTCAACTACTTCTAAAACAGCTTCAAGAGAAAACATCTTCGAAAATATCCATGGATACTGCATCTCATCACGCAGTTATCAAGATACCATCACTTACTTCTGCACTTCCGACAGATCCAAACTTACGCTTCAAAGATAAACTCCGAATTTTTAAAAGGATTTCCTTCGGATATCAGAGAAATTCTTACTCCAAACTACAAATCTTACTCGAGACAGTATCAGTTCTACAGTCTCGACAAATACTTCCAACCTCAACATATGGACCTCTACCATTAGTGGTAGTCATGTTACACACACACACCACTATTCCATCTACCTCTAAAACTTATGTTGGAAAATCCGGACAGATAACCCAACAGATTAGGTGTGTGTGTGTATATATATATATATATATATATATATATATATAATATAAAAATTACAACTACGCTCCTCAAGAAAGACACCACATCAGAGCCTAGGTATTCACTCAACCTAATGCTCCGATACCAACTTTAACGACCCGCCTTCCTAACACCAGGAAGTCGCGTCACCAATGAAGAAAGAAAGGGATAGAAGAAGAAAAGAAAGAGAAAGAAGAGAAGAAAGAAACACACAACATCAGATAACTCACAGCGGAACGAATGAAATATAATATATCACATAAAATATTACATAGTATCATATTACAACAGAGTACACAACTTAAAACAACACGTATTAGACAGTTATAAATATCTGTCTAACTATACAACTCAAGTACAACAGATACAGATACCAAACAACACAGCGGAACCGTAATATATCTATACGTGGAAGCCTCCTGCCCCATATCTCCTCAAGAATTTATCAAGCAAACCTGAATCACTTGATTACTCATACATAATACGAGTACCCAAGAGTTTAATAAAACATAAAATAAACACTCGGGTCAGACCGGGGTCTGGTGTGAGTAAACGGGCTAAAATTTCTTAACTTTAGAAAAACCTTTGAAAAGAAAAGGTATCACGTAAGACTTCCCACACATAAACATGGAAAAGTTTTTACCTTACGCTAACCAAAACATTTTATAGGAAATCCAGTGATATTATAATAGTGTCTAGGGTTTTCAAAATAAAATTCAGAAATAGCTGGAATGCTTACATCTCATTTTCCAACATAGTTGGGCACAATCAAAACCGTATAGGCACTTATTGGATTTTGGATTCCATCAATGGCAGGGCTACCGGGGTACCGCCCGTCACAGTACGTGGCCTAGATCAACGTACCGAGGAGTACGCCCGCTCCCCTGCAACACAAGGCCAGGACCATTCCTTATTGGACAGTCCCGAACAAGACAACCCCGTGGTTGGCGCGACCAACCACACAATAAGCCGAAATAGAAAGGGACCTCTAGACAGGGCTAAATCTCGTCCTACTTGGGCATGACCCACTTAACCTTGCTGCACCTCCCCTGTTTTAGCCATTCTCGGTTGATGAGGCTTGAGGCTGCAATTACCTTTATAGAACACATCTATCTTAGAATGCTCATCGTCCACCTGACGATGTTCTGAAAGCATTCAATCCATACAAGTTTGTTCCGAGTTCGAACGAAACCGAAGGCACTATCTCGTTGCATTCATTTTGGAATCACCCTTAGAGTCAATGACCATAGCCCTTGCACTCTAAATCACCATCTCGAATCTGTAAGTACTATTCCGTCAAACTCATCGTGGAATCACCCACAGAGTTATACTGACGTATAGTTCTTACACCTCGAGTATTCACTTGCTCCACTTGGATTCTCGACCTAACGTTTAATTGGAATCGATGTGGTTTTCGGATATCCAAATATGGAAACCCGATCCCGGTCTCACCGAAACCAAACGCCATTTTAATGTCCAAGTTGTTCTTAAGGGTTTAAACAATTAAACTTATATCCAGGATGATATAAACAAATAGATGAATCACATTATCACAATAGATAATTCATAACAACCATTCATCTCACACAGCAGCATATCACATACTAGAGATATCCAAAATCATCCAGTATCAACCAATCACCCAATATCAATCATCCAATATAAACAATCATCCAATATTAATCAATCATCCATAAGAAGAATTGATCAACTCAAAATCAATTGGATTACCTAAATCCTTCTTCATTTAATTATTCCAGATAAATAAATTAATCATCTCTTAGTGAACTTCTTAATTAATCTTCCTTAATTAATTATACTTTAATTACATTCAAGTAATTACCCTTAACCATATTCAGTAATTAACCTTTAATTACTATCATTAATTACAATAATTAATGATCGTTCATTTACTTCCATTAATTAATCAATTAATTTCATTAAACCTTAATTAATTACAATTAATTAATCATACTTAAATTAATCACTTTTATTAATCAACCTTGATTAATATCATTAATTAACCAATGATCCTTATTAATTAATAATTAACTTGTAATTAATCATCTCATTAATCATAAACAGTAAATAATAACTTATAATTACTAATCTTAATTAATTAACATCTTAATTAATTATATTAACCTTTGATTAATTATTCTAATTAATTAATCTTTAATTACTTTATTAAGTAATTAATAGTCAATTTAAATTAATAAATAATCCTTAATTAATTACTTTATTAATTAATTACAATTTAATTAATTATACTTAGTAATTAATCTTAAATTAATCACATTAATTAATTAACTAAAATAATTAAGTAATTAACTCTTAATTACTTACATAAGTAATTATCTTCTAATTACTTCATGAATAAATCTTGATTACTTTCTTAATTAATTACTTAACAAGTAATTAGTCCCATCATTAAACAATCCTTAATTCTTAAATTAATTAATTACTTCATAATTAATAAACTCTAAAACAATTATATTAATCAATTCCTTAGATTAATAACATCTAGTGATTAACCATTAATCACTTGAACTTTAATTACTCCCATGAGTAATTTCCATTAATTACTTTACAAAAGTAATTACTTCTTAATTACATTCAAAATTTAACCATTAATTACTTTATTAAGTAATTACACTTAATTAATCCATAATTAAGTGATTATTTAAAATTAAATAAACAATTAACTAATTATTTAAAATTAATTAAATAATTACTTAATTAATTTCTTATATTTGAAAATCCTTAATTAATTATGAAAAACCTTTATCTTAATTAATCTTTACTTATTAACAAATTATATTAATTAAGTATCCATAATGTTCATAACAAAATAAATTATCCTTATTATCTTCATTAACTATTTGAATAAATCAAATTTTAAAAACAATTTATTCAATTTGGTTTTCAAATTCATAACATTTACCTTATTTGAAAATAAGGCATTTAGAAATCTAATTTAAAATTTAAAACACTTTAATTATCCAAATTAAACTTATTTATTTTCAAAATAAATTTGAAACTTGGTTATTAAAACATTACTTAACAATTTACTTAAACTTTGATTAAATATTTTAAAATGAAAACATTTCTTTCGAATTAAGATTCAAAACACTTCCTTAAAATTAAATTCAAAATTTAGTTAAGTAATTACTTTCAAAAACATACTCTTAACAATTTAAATTTAAATTAAATTCAATTAATACTTAAAAGTTTGATTAACTTTATTTTCAAAACAACAAGTTTAAATTTTGTTTTCTTTATAAACTTGTTTATAACTTGATGCTTGATTTCATTAATTAACAACATCAAGTTAAATTGCATCTTAACATTATACAATAACCAGGATCCCACAACCAAATACACTAGGGCCTAACACTTAAACTACCCGAGAAAAGCACGGCAAACTCACAAAACTACCACGAGAAATTCCAGCTTCCTACAACTTCGAATCAAACCCTAAGAACACGCGAGCTTCCCTTTGGTTAAACCCTTCTTCCCCCAACGAAAATCCCCAGCTTCCACATTCCAGTGCACACTAACGTGGACGGTGCATGTGTGCCAACGCCGCCGGCCACATTAGGTTGTTCCGACCATCGCCTACGTTCACCCAAACGAACATGAACACAACACGGACCCAGATCCAAGAAAATGAACACGAATCCAAAATTTCGACCTCGATCTCAAAATCTACAGCTGCATGTCACAAAACCCCCAATGCCGACTATTCTCGGCACCGTCGAACTTCACCGTCCCCATCATCGAACACCATGGCCACGAGCTCCAACATCCCCAAACGCGATTGAACTCGATCCACTAACCAAATCGCAATTGCCTTCACAACCAAGTCGAAAACAAAAACAACTAAAACCCTAGTTCAAACAAATTCGAACGATTCACTCATTAGAAAAATTATTTTGCATTTTTCCCATAATCAACAATCTATAAACAAGCTACGACCACAATTTCAACTCAAATTAATGCATAGATAATCAGCAATTCACAAAATTACCAATTTCGCATCAACACAAAATTCTCATTAAATACCCAATTACAAATTACAAATTGCATATCTGAATTCATGATTTATCATCACGATTACATGCATGTAATTCAATTTACAATTTAAAGCAGTTGATTTTAACACAAATTTTAGTTCACTGTGTTTTACCATTTTTAAAATTATTTATAAATTTAAAAATTATAGAAACTATTTATAATCTTCATCAAACATTAACATACAACTTTTATTAAATCATCAAAGGCAAATATTGATGTTTTGTAGAAGATTTGAATTTTGAATGTGAAACTTGGTCAGAAGACAATAAATAACAGAGGGTTGATTTATACTCTGACTTAATTTCATATACATATAAGCATATCCATCAATTCAACAAATTAAACACTAAAAGATTTTCATGCAATCACCAAGATTAATTCACAGATTAACACATGCATTAGAATCTAAATCAATTTCAAACTGTTTTTAAATAATTTACTCACCACAAATATAAGCAGAATATAGCAATTTTAAATTTCGAGGCTCTGGAACATTTTAATCAGAAAAGGATGCTTTAATGCTTTGATTTGCTAAAGAAATTGAATCCATGCATGCTTTAGTTTGATTGTGCTTGCTATTAAAAATCCCCTTACATGCTTCAATTGATGAAAAATGTTTAACTTGCAGGTTGATTTGAAGTTGTAGGTTGATCTTCATTTTGAAATGCAAGTTTTGATTTAGAACTTTGAAATGCAGTTTGAAGTTGAAAAGAATTGATCTTTGCAGTTTTTAGTTTCAGATTTTGAAAAATTGCAGATTTTATCCTTTGCTCTTTGAATTCAAGTTTCAGGTTGAAGAAAGATTTCTGGTTTTGAACTTTAGAAAAGAAGATAAAGGAAAAAGAGTTATGTTTATTAAGATTAAAGAAAGTATAAATTTAAAATAAAGACACTTGTTCAAAAACTTACAAATGTCACTATATAGCTTAATTGATTAACGAGTGTTATTAAGAGACTTAACATGGTTACACATGTCTTTAATTATTTTTAATTAATTTTCATTTAATTTAAAAGATAATATAAGCTTTCTTATTTAAGTTACTTTATAAATAAATTCTTATATATGTGAATATAAATTTACTTTTAAAACAAAATATTATAAAACTAGTTAAAATACAAATGAATTGCTTATACATGTATTAAAAAAACTAAAACATTTATAGATACATTTATAACTATTTTATATTAAACACTTTAAAGAAAACAAAAATAAAACCTTGATTTAAACTATCATACTTAAAAATAAATAAATATCTTATATTTTAAAAACAATTGAATTTAAAACAAAGTTTTGAATTACAACATTCATTCATATATAAATTATCAATTGATTAAATTAAATTTCAAAACAACATCAAATTATAACATATACATACATATATATTACAATTTGAAAATTCATCTTTTAATTTAAAACAAAAGGTATTTCTATTCACAACATATATCAAATATATATTATAAATAGAATAAATTTTTATTAGCTTTGACAAACAAATCTTATCAATATTAAATTGTTAAAAAGATATTGATCACAATTACCAAATTAACTTTTTATTAACCTTAAAAAGATTAAATTTACCAATTTAAATTAAAATTATAAAGAAAAATTATTAAACCAGATTAAATATTAATACAGATTATTAAATTGATATTGCCCAAAATTCCTGGTCGTTACAAGATTATTTTTGATCCATCTTAACCAGAGATTTTTACCTTAAGAAAGAATCAATGGAAATAATTATAGATAAAAGATTGATCTCATTTTTTCAGGATCAGAATTCCAACACCACACTGTTCTTAGGAAGTTGGATTATGCTGAAAGCTATAGGGGTCATTTTATTTTGAAAAAGGAGTATCCTGCTAAAGGAAATTGTTTTGAACTTTATTGATCATTGAGATTAGTTTGTAAAGGAGGATGAAATGACTGCCCCAATATGAGCTCGTCGTAATAGCTATTGATCATATCACTATCAGTCTACCCACTTGGGACAGCTTCAAGTTAGAGCATCTCCAACTGTTTTAATATTCTCAGATATGCACCTTCCAAGCTCTTCAACATGGCTCGAGAAAATGGAATAGTGCAGAATGGGAGGGCCAAAGTGTGGGAATAGAAGATCAGGCGAGGCACCTGTTAAACAGGCGCCTGGATTCCAGGCACTTGTTGAATAGGCGCCTCACAATGAGGCGCCTGTTCAACATGCGCCTGGTTCCACGCGCCTTTTTAACAGGCGCCCATATAATCTCCCCTCCAATGGTCACCCCAACGGCCATATTTCCCCTTCAAATACAACTCCCTTCCTCTTTTTCCCTTCACAACCAATTTCCTTCATCCATTATAATTTTTTACTATCACTAATCTCAACTGAAATGTACTCCCATTTCGACATCGATGCTACAAGGTCCAGTTTTGAAGACTACGACATACAAGACGTTACGGTTCCGATAGGGAGAGAAGTAACTAATGCAAGTTGGAGCGCTGTGGAGGACTACGATCTTTGCTACATTTACTGTGCACTCTCAGTCGATCCTAGTCGAGGGACCGATCAAAGTGGTGAGACTTTTTGAGGCAAAATTACCAATTGCTACAATCGAAAGAACATCAATTGGAAAAGAACGCTATCTTCAGTCAAAGGTCATTATGGAAAAATAAATCGTCAAACGCAAACATTCAATTCTCAAATTTTAAGCTAAAGAAAATGAATCCTAATGGATTTGGAAATGAAGCATTTGGTAAGCTTTAATATAATTTCATTTTTCTAGTTTTTATCATAGTTCTCTAATTATACTAGTGTTTTTTTTAACAGAGAATGGCCGCAAACAAGTTGTACAAAAAATCTATAAACCTGATAGTAAACAAGCACCACATTTTTATCAGTTTATGCATGTTTATGACATGTTAGTCGAGCATGTTAAATGGAAATCATCGCTTCAGAAAACGTTCAACAAGTTCAATCAAATAGTGGTCGGGGTAAAATGCCTAGAGTTGGAGAAAGCTCTAGTCCTAGGGAATCGCTAGGAAACTACGGTTTAGGATCAGAAGAAGACACAACCCTAATCGAAGAACATTTTTTTAGGCCACAGGGAGCAAAAGCGGCCAAAAAGAAGCAGACTGTTGGAGCGGATCAAGTAGAAATTAAAAAACTCTTACTTGAATATGAAGATAAATTTAACTAGGCAATGGAAATTCGAGCAATTTAACACCAAGAAAAGTTGTCAAGAATGGATCAACTTCTTGCTGAAAACTAGCAAAGACATGAAAATGCAATAATGTTCATGGATACGTCACACATGTCTGTAGAATAACTGGAGTATACGGAGCAAAGAAGGAGAGAAATTATGAGGCATAGACTTGAAGAGGGTCATTAAATGAATTACCGTTTCGACATCCTTTGTATCTTTTAATTACCGTTAGTTGTACTGTGTTTTGAATGCAAGCAATTATTAATATAAATATTTTCATTGAAATTGCAATACATTGAAAAAAGATTATAACAACATTACGTTAATTAAACGTAAACAGATTACAATAACAATAATAAGTAACAACAACATAAACAACAATAGGAAAAGTAACAACGGAAATATAGTTTCACTGATTTCCAGAAAAGCTCCAAAGATGATCTATGAGATCATTTTGCAGTCTTCGATGCAGTTGAACATTACCGTAGGACATTTGGCTTTCTACATGAAACTCGAGTTCTAGTGCGCTTTCAATCATATCGTTGTGCCAAACAAGCGGTGGTGTTGGAGCACCCTCGTAAAAGTAATCTTCTTCCATGTCTCTTTCATTCTCTATAATCATATTATGTAAAATAACACAAGTGTATATTATTTTGGACATTTTAACTAGTGACTAAAGTCTGCATGGATTACTGACAATGGCAAATCTAGATTGAAGAACCCCAAATGCTCTTTCAACGTCTTTTCCTCTGGCCTTCTTGCATCGCTGCAAACTTTGATTGTTTATTGTTTTGTGGGTTAGGAATTGTCTTGACAATGGTACTGCATTTAGGACGTATACCATCGCCAAGATAATATCCATGATCGTACGTGTTGCCTCCTAAAGTAAAGGTACAAGGAGTTGATCTACCATTTTCTAAATCATTGGACAACGTAGATCGTTCGACTACGTTAAGATCATTGTTCGAACCGTGCATTCCAAAAAATGCATGCCATATCCTTAAGTCATATGATGCTACGGTTTCAAGGATAATAGAGGACCTACGGGACTTACCTTGATAAGCTCCAGCATATTCCTTTGGACAATTCTTCCACTCCCAATGCATGCAGTCTATACTGCATAACATTCCAGGACAAATTCTACTACCATGCATATTTAACAACATTACTATATCTGCCTCGTTCGGTCTGCGTAAGTATTGATCACCGTAAATTTCTACGATAGCTTGACAGAAATGCTCCAAACACTCTAATACCGTGCTTTCCGCCATTTTCAAATTTTCATCAAGCTCGTCTACCGGTCCTGCATATGCAAGCATTCTTATTACAACTGTCATTTTTTGAATTCCAGTCAATCCCATTATACGAGATGCATGGAGTTTAAAGATAAAATATTTGTCATGTTGCTTGATACATTGTAGGATTCTAAGAAATAGAGGATGCCACATGCGGAATCTTCTTCTAAAATCAGCATCTGTGTAAGTAGGATTTGGAGCAAAGTAGTCTTCCATCAGTCTGTCATTGTGTCATGAATGTCTACGATTTTTATAGCGATGATTAACAATTGATCCACCATGTTGCCTACTCGATTGACCAACCTATAGTGCAGCCATACTTATTAGTTCCTTTTCGCGATGAATTTGATCTTCCATCATTTCATCAAATTCTTCGTCGCTATCATAAATAATTATATAATCTTCGGCCGCCATTTGTTATATTTGAAATTTTATGAAATAAGAATGAGCAAAAATACTTCTCAGCATCTAACAAGCTTTTTATAGCTTAAATCACATGCTAGCTTTCATAACAACACAAACAATCATATGCGAGTAGCATTAATTCAATTCAACCACCATCTATAAAGTAGATTCCATTTATTTCACTTCTACAGTGTCTCATCCCATCTAAACACTATTGACTGTTGATATAGTGTCTCGTCCCATCTAAACACTATTGACTATTGATGCAGTGTCTTATCCCATCATACAACTGTAGCCATGTTCTTAACATACACTATTGACTACTGATATAGTGTCTTGTCTGTAGTGTCACATCTGCACTTTCTTGTCCCCTCCATACACTATTGACTGTTGATGCAGTGTCTCATCCCATCATACAACTGTATCCAGGTTCTTAAGGAAATAATACAGAAAGAAACAAGACAATGTTACTGAAACACCTAAACATTAATACAGTCAACGACAATACATACACAAACAATACTACACTCCACAATAATACACTCCACAATAATACAAGCAAAAAAAAATACCCCAATTAGGACTTAGAACTGACACTAAGAAACTACCGGTTACGGTCAAATTATAAGTTGTGCACGACATTTCGAAGATGTCTTATTTTTCATTCCAGCTCATTGGCATATGTTATGGCCCTTAGGCATAGCCGTTCATCAACCTATTCTGCATAATTGCACCCTTCAGGCCAGAAAGGACACAACTGGATTCGACGACCAAATATCTTATCCATCAGCTCTAACCACAACTTCAACCTTATAACCACAGTGGCAACATACTGTGTAAGAGTCAACCTCTTATTCAATCCAAGGTTGCAAATTGGGTACTTGTTCAACCTTCTATGGTTATTGATGAACCAACTGTTCGTGTACAGGTTGAACATCTTCTTGAAGTGTGAGTTGGTCAAGATTTGGGAATTCACGAGCAACGTCCCTGTAATGCTGGTCTTGGTAATTTATATTCCAATCTTCATCGGTGTGTTCGCTTTCCATTGGTACGTACCCGACATCAGAGTCAATAGATGATGACCAGGAAGGCATTGATATGAGGATTAGAAGATTGAAGGAGTGGAGAACTAAATTGTGTGTTTGAGAAGAAAAGCTCTTACGTATATATTAAAGCGTGTGAATGCTAAAAATTATTTATGTTTAAATATAAGCACTCTATTTTGATTTGACAATACAGTACAAAGTTAAATTACTCATAAACAAGACAATAATAATTATGCATACGCAGAAACAATAATACACTCAACAATAGTACACTCAAATTATGGATATCCAAATCATTCTAGCCAATTTTGACGTATGATATATGCCTCATGTCCAGTGAATGCGCTGTGATATTTGAGAAAGTAACGACCTTCAAATGTGGAACGGGTTGATTCGAACAAATTTTCAAATATAACCTCATTGATAACCGTACTATACCGCGTATAGGCATTGCAGAAGTTCCCATAAGCAGTCCTCAACTCTACCTTCGTACGTCTACTGCTATACTCAACATTGCTATTGTAAAGTTCAGCAATAGTGTTCCAAAACTGAGTTGCCATTATCTCTTCATCGTCGCACATCTGATCAGTTTGTATAAAAAAATTTACTAACAGTTTCAATTCTGTAGCCGAAAATATTATGTTACATATTGATTGAATTTACCGAACTTTTAAATGTTGTGACATTAGAATATAACACTTTATCTTAATTAAAGAGGTCGTGATCCGCATCAAAAAATGAAGCATGAGATTAACGTCCACGTGTCAAACATTCATAAAATTTTTGACAAACAAACACAATGGTGTTTTTTACTTCAACATTTTGACTTCATATACACTTAATAATAAACAAGCATAAATTATAATCAACACAATGCCATACTCAACATAAAATATAATCGATACAATGCCATACTCAACATAAAATATAATCGATACAATGCCATAACATATAGACAATCACATATGACAGTAGCATCATCACCAACATAATATGCAACCAACTAATGTAAGGTGTGAAAAATAATAACACAATCTAAAACATCTAAATGCAGCACATCAGTCTATGTAATCGGAACTGCTATCAATCTCCTCATCGTCTCCACTATCGTCGTCACTGTCATCATTGACGTCATCAAAGTCGTGAGGCTCAGGTCCGGCATGGAGCTACTTTTGAAGCTACTGAATCTGGGTCTGTAATCCCTATGTCTGTGCATCATATTGAGTCTGCTGCTGCTGGCCGCAGTCTGGTAACTCTGATACATCATCTATGTATAATCGAGCGTCATGCGCTCAAATGCAACAATCATTCGTCTATCATAATTCATGTACTGAGAATACTGATATGCGCACAAGAAAAATTATATATAGGTGGAAGTAATTTAAAGAAAATTAAAAACTCGAACAAACATGATGAGGCTGATACAATCCGATAGATGGTACACCCGTAATAGCGTCATCTGTAGGATACTACATGGGATACTCCACCATCTGACCATGTACATCATATGCTCTAAATGAATGAGAAGAGGGTCGAAAGTAGGAGGCTACGTGTACTAAGATGATGCAGGCTCAAAGGTGGAAGGCGGTAGTGTAACTCTACCAGATGAGGTATGCGCATCAATATGATCAGAGTTCAAACCCCGAATATAATCAGGCAACGCGTAAGCACGTGGGGCTACTCGAGCCCAATATGTGTCAAAGTCTCCTAGAACTGTAAAAGGCTCACCACCCACCCATCCCGTACCCCTCATTGCAAGAATGTAAGCTGGTTCAACCCTAATATCACCATACATATCGTCCCATGGTAGCGAATCTTATGGAATGCGAACTATACCATACAACTGTAGCCAACACCGCTCCCCTAAATACCCTATGAATGGACATGTAGGAACCTAAAAGCAAACCATACGTCGCGACATGGAAAACGAAAAAGTGAGTGGATGATCAGGACTGGGCTCTAGGAACTGTAAATACTGATCCCATGGACGAACGATAATGTTACCACACCGCCTCATATCCATGTGCTGTCCAGCCTCCATCAGCTCATTGTGCGCCCCTTGTGCAACACGGGACAAATGCACAGGAGGACCCTAACGACGCAATATAGGAAAGTAAATATAAGATGTGACATTCGCCTCTACAATAAGTTGAGGGTGCATATTGGCAGTATACTCGTAGTACCAACATGGAAGAATGTACCAAAATCGATACATCTGTCTAGACTGCTGAAGCACATAAGTATCTAATGCTACGTACAAATGACCAATAATAGCAGTACCGTAATAACATATATGTAGTCTACCATATCTACTAATCCAACAAAAAAACCAAGCCTAATTGCCCCTTATTGTTACTAAAAAATGTAGATCCAAAAAGGTATAATACGAAGGCACGGATAACCAAAGTGTGCATATCCTCAACGACCATGTACTCTACTATATACCGCTGCAAATAAGGGAGAGTAATAGCTCCTCCTCTAACCTCCTCATCGGCTAAAGTCGGTAAATAAGCTGAATATGAGTCGAACT
Source organism: Allium cepa (assembly GCA_030765085.1). Classification (NCBI taxonomy): domain Eukaryota; kingdom Viridiplantae; phylum Streptophyta; class Magnoliopsida; order Asparagales; family Amaryllidaceae; genus Allium; species Allium cepa. The sequence continues at coordinate 199,243,221 of CM060946.1, forward strand.
CCTCAAATGAACTATCAAGTGGAACAGGGAGACGGTCCGATCGGCCAACCTCAGTGCCAGTGAGCATATAAAAATCTAGAGGAATCAGTCCTAGCTCAAAACCAGGGAAATGAAATGTGTGAGTGGTAGGCCACCATCTCTCGGTGAGGGCCTCTACTAGGCAACGATCTACACGTGCAAATCTAGGTAAATCTAGAAATTCACCAAAAGGTGACGCATGTAGCCTATCCAAAATCGGCTGCGGTAATTGATCAAAATACTCGGACATACACATATACCAACTACCTCGCATCGCTACGTGACGAACCAAAATATATGGTTATTTAATGTTAAAATAAACAAACAACTATCATACATATAGAGTTATACGGTTGTTCATCAAGCAATAAAGAAATAAACGTATACCTATGGCGTTGCTATAGCTGCAGTAAGTCGATGCGAAACAGTATGGGGCATGTCGTGCAAGGATCGAAGATCATCTGGAGTCATGGTAGCATCAAGATGGACATGAGCAGGTCCGATATTGGCATCGGTCGCATATAGAACGATGCGTCTACCAGTTTTGACCAGACGGGGCGGCATTTGGAATTAAAGTAAAGTAAAAAAAATTAATTGAAAAAAGGATGGAAGAGGTGGAAATGAAGGGGAGAGGGGAGGAAGCGCTTGATATAGGCGCGATCACCAGGCGCCCGTTCAACAGGCGCCTGAGCTTCGGGCGCCCAGTTTTTTAAAAATGCGGGCGCCTGTTGAACAGACGCCTAAGCTTCAGGCGCCTATTCAACAGGCGCCTGGCCTCATTTCTGTTGTAGAAATGAGGCCTCCAACATTTCAGAGTGAGGAAAATCCAATTTTCGCACTCCGAACTGTTGGAGATGCACTTATAGTAACTCGGTTGTAATCAGAAACTTATGGAGTACTATATCATCGACTCTATTTGCCCCCTCCATAGAATCGATTAAGTGGTCAACTAGCAACAATCCCCATAGTACCATTGCAATATATAGAGATTTCTTTGGTGATAGACAATATTTCCTGTGGTCACAATCACATTTGGAATTTTAATAAATTAATGAAAAATAATTTACTACTCTAGAAAGTTATGGCTAATGCAATTCTTTCTACGGACAAATTTCATAGATTTAGTCTCCTTCAGTCCTTTACTTCTATCCTACGATATCTGAAGGGTAATACTAATACCTATTTATTTTTTGACCGCCTCTCCTTACATGGAAATTTTCCTCCACCAGCTGCTAACACACATGATAAATGACAAGGGTTGTTCATTAAAACTAGATGGAAAATTCGAAGGGCTCTCACTCTATTGATTCTCCTAAAAATATTTGTGATTCAATTTGGATTACAAGAAACAACGGGGTATTTGGGAATGCTTCTAACTTTGAACTAAATATTGTTAGGTCGCTTCAATGTTAAGTGCAAAGGAATGCCAACGAAATGCGAAAGCATCTGCTCTCCACTCCCAAAATAGGAATAGGATTATCTTTCTTTTATTTGTTTTTGATCTGTTGATGTATGATCATTTTGTTCAGGGACTTTTTGTCTTCGGCCTTATAATATATGTACAGTTTTTTATTTAAGTAATGGGTTGGGTACCCTTCTCCCACTTACCTTCCAAAAAAAAATTATAATTTTATTTACTTAATATAATGTTTACATGTATCTTAGAGGGAATTATGCAAAAGGAAAAACTTTGAAAAATAATTAGGCTGAATGATATGAAGTTTTATTTTTAGGCTGAAGGACAAATGCTATTTATAATTAGCATTATATTTAATTTTTACACTATACAAAATGCTAGTTATATCCAGCATTATATTCAGTTTTACACTATACAATTTCAAATTTCAACTATTGAATTTTACTTCATTCATCCTTAATAATTTAAAGATGAACATGGACTATAACATTTATAGTAATTATGTACACATATCATTATGCATGTACATTACTTATTCATTAACTTTTAATTAATTAAAGAAATTAATTAAAATAACACTAAATTAAATTCAAAATTTTATCTTCGTTATCTTAGACATTTTAAGACAATATACATATATGATTATATACGTTTTAATTTAATTAATTAGCTTTTAATTAGTTATTTACTATTTATTTAATCCTATTGGATAAATAATTAAGTTAAAAGAATTTTGAAATGATATATTAACTTTTAAAACCAGTTTTGTAAATTTTAAACATATTTTAAAATATAGCTTAAGGCTTGAAATCAATTAGGACTTCATATTGGGGTTAACCTTGGACATTCTTTATCCTTTAGGCCAGGTCAGTAGTAGGTTGGGCATAGTACTTGATTGCCCAAATCCAATCATTTGACACTACCTTTCTAGGCACCTTACTAAATGTGCAAACTTTAATCAGTTAGCCATAACATTGCTAATTTAGACCGCACAAGTATCTGGCTCTAATACCATTAAACGAATCATGCCAGTAGGAAGCGGGTTAAAGGGGTGCATTTTATAAAAAAATTCCCATTTTTTATCATTGTTAAGACCCATTTCCCCTTTATATACGCCTTTGTTTTTAATAATATTTATTTTAAAAAAATATGTTTATATATATATTTAAATCACATTCGATAATTCTATGTTATTTGAAATCCAAATTAACATTAATGAATTTCATTTCAATTAAAGATATATTTGACATTAAATGTTACATTATTACATAAGACTTATTCTATAAATTTGGATTGAAGTAACACATGTAAATTTCCATGTATATAGTTTAAAATTTTAGACTTAGAACAACATGTACTTGTGAACATGATTGATTACCAAGTTAGATATATGTAACAAATTACATAATTGCCCCTATGGCCTACCCCTAACCTATTATATATACACATACATATTTATTTGTATATATGTAAGTATGCTTTAAATTATATTATATTTAAAATAATTTTAGATAATAGACACGTATATAATGGGGCTAGTGTGTCTATTGCGGTGTAAATCTGTAAAGACCTAGAATTTCAGTCATTTAAAATTCGTATATTTAATTGATTTTAAATATTCACAAGTAAATTTTATAAGCTGAATAAATTATATTCCGAATATAAAAATTTAATTGGATAATTAAATTATTAATTTAATATTTTAAATTGCTAAAATAATTGGAATTTGAATTTAATGTGAATAAAAAATGATTTATAAAATCAAATAAAATTCTATTTGAATTAGAATGATGTTAGAGAACTTTTAAAATTTAATTAAAGGTTAAATTGTAGAAATTGAATATTATAATATTTAATTGACGTGTAAGAATAGCCATTTTACAAATAGTCTCGGATTTCGACAAAACTAGTTTTATTGGATCCGTAATATACTATTATTATAAGATTTCAAATTTCGTGTCAATCGGATATACGATTTGTCCAGGGCAAGCTAAAACGCTTAGAAATTCGTTTAAGTGGATATTAAATTTAAATAAGTCGACCCGAAAACCTATCTTCCAAATACGATCGAATTGGCTCCGATATATATTCCGTGTGTTCGGAATAGGGGCAAAACAGTATAAACGCCTGTCGGCATGCTTCGTTTCGAGTTCGAAAAATTTGGCGATGAATAGTGTCACAACATTTTCTATAAAAGGACTTGTTTTTATTCATTTTTCCCTAAAACCCTAGTCAAGTTAGGGCTAGCCACCATTTAGGTTTCAATGGCCAGAAACTTCCAATCTTCTTCCCTCAATATCTCTTAATCCATAAACAATTACAAAAATGTTTCAACTACAAAAGCGTAGAGCTAGATGAGAACTTTAGATCCATACGGTGTATCGTCGTAAAACGCATCGTGGAAGGAGGAATTGGCTCGCGTTCGTATGATGTTTCGACGCATTTTTCTATGTAGTGGCATGACTGAGCTCGGCCGGTCTTCAGGTGGTGGCATGTCTCTAGGCGAGCTTCCATTCGGCGGTGGCTAATCGACATCTAGTCGAGCGAAGAGGCGCGATAATTCTAGCAAACAAATGGCAGCGTTTGGGTTTGATACATGCATTGCTAACCTGGAAGAAGAAATCATGAGTGGCCGTGATCTCGTGTAGCAATTTGAACGGCCAGATGTGAGTAGGGTTTTAAAATATAAAAGGAAAATTGCAAATTAATTTATATTAAATTTGTACAAACTTTAAAAATACATAAATTCTTCATACGAGGTCCGTTTTTTATGAAACAAGTTGCGTTGGGTCCGTATTGACGAGCATTACATTTTAGAGCAGGTTTGGAGTTGATTGAAGCTAGTGTAAATTTTGGGTAAAATTAAACGTCTGTTTAATTTTATTAGTATAAAGCACTGCAACTGCTATTGGAACCAAAGTGAGTACAACTCACTCTTTCTGCCTCACTGATATTTTTATATAAGTGAGAATAAATATTATTTATGTTGATTGATGATTGTTTGGATTATATATGATATATTATCTATATATTGATTGGTATTTGGTTATATTCCTGCCTATTGGAGCAGATGAGATCCTATACGTTCCCGTGTATGAGCGGATGTCTTTTTGTACGCGCGCCTGCCTAGAAACGAATATTGTACATATATTTCTAATATGTATATTTATTGCAGGTGAAAGGTTGAAGGGATCCAACTGGATTCCTTGCCAGTATTGGTTTTATTACAGATATTATAATATATGTTGTTATCATATGATATATGATATTTCGGATGCTGTGATTGATGTATTTAGTGTTGCAGCATTGGGCCTATTTTTGGTAATTTTAAAAATGTTAAAGTGATGATTTCAGTTTAAAAGGATTTCTAAGTGATTTTGAAAATAGATGTATATATATTTTTGAATTATTAAGAAATGAATTTATTTTGAATAAATAAAAGTTATAATTTTTATGTTATAAAAATTATGATTTTTGTGAAATATAATCAAAATGTGATTTTTGAAATATGAAGTGAAATATTATGTAAAATAGTTTAAATTAAGATTTTGAATTATTATAAATGTTTTTGTATATAAGATTTATACAATTGAATTTTATAAATCAAAAGTGATGGAATTATAAAAGAGTTTTGTAAATGTTAAAACGAAGTTATAATTGAATCTTATAAGTAAATAAGATTTATAGATTCATGAATTTGTGAAGTTATAAAATGAAAGAATAATTTTGTAAATAATAAATTTATAAGTAATTAACTTATAAATTGGATTTTGGCATATAAATAAGGTATATGTGGAATTGGTAAATAAAGGGATTTTATAAGTTGAAGTTTTTATAAAATATAAATGGAATTTATAAACATTGTTTTATAAATCCAAAATCAACTGAATTTGAAAAGTTAAATATAGAAGTCTATTAAAGGAATTTCATCCATGATTTTGGACTGTGGATAATCCTTTAATTAAATATGCAATAGCAATGTTTTGGTAAAGGGATTATATTCACGATTTTGGATAGTGGATTATCCTTCAATAAATGTATAGAATGTTGGATTTGGTAAATGGATTATATTCACGATTTTGGACAGTGAATAATTGTCATTTAAATAAAATAAATGTTTTGGGAAGAGGTTTTTAAATGGAATAAAATGATTAAAAGATGATTTAAAATGTGTTAAGTACCAAATACATAGATTTCAACATTTATTGTTGCAATAGACGTTTTCAGAAGTAAGGAAATGATGGACTATAACATTATTGTCATTGTAAATGATTTTTGAAAGGAAATGTTTTGTATAGTATATGAGACTTATATATCTATCTTATTTTCGAATCCCTATACTAGTGATGTAACGACCTGGAATTTTCGATCACGAAAATTCCAGATAGTTAGGGAAAGAAGAAAGAGATAGAAGAAAAAGAAGAAACAGAAACACCAAAGCACAATCTCACAATCGCAGCGGATAAAATATAATATAAATAATACCAGTTTACAAAGGAAAACTGTACTTGTCAAATTACACTATAATACATCAGAGCTACAACATTTACAAACACTGGACAGATTCAATCAACCTGTCCCAGACAAACTATAACTATATATCACAGCGGTATACACTCCATACGTTCCCACCACCTAGCTCGCCTGCTAAGCTCTAGATCGTCCTTTCCTGAAAAACTGTAATACTCGGTCTGACCCGCACATTACATCAAAGTAACACCCGGGTCAGGCTGGAAACCAGCGTGAGTAAACCCATCTAACATGGAATACAAAAGCATAAAACTTAAATAAAACCCAGGGTAACTCGTATCTAATTACAAATTCACTATTTGATATAGGCATCACTTATTTCACACATCAATTTCTAAGTACCAATTCTTAGATTAAATGGTCTAATACACTTAAATCATTCCATTCCTGTTTGTTGAATTCACATATCAATCTATAAAGAATCGAAATGGTTTTGGGTATTTACTAACACCCGACTCCGGTCTCTTTGAATCCAATGTCATCTTAATCCAAGTTATTCAATGATTAAATTTTAAATACTGGATATCACTTTTACACAGCAATTCATCATTGATAACCACATTATCTATGTTCAAACCAACATATCACATTACAAAAACATTTCATTTCACAAAGCATCACAATCACATATCAGGGATAACAAATAATCTAAGGCATTCAAATATCATTCAATCATTCATAAGCAAGATGGATCATTTCCAAATTTAGTTTAATTTATTTCTAATTAAATCAATTACTAATATTTTAATCACGTTGATTACCTTTACTAAATCATTACAAATCAATTAATTAATCAAATTTTAATCGTCCTTCTTAATTAATCACCCTTGAATAATTATCTTTAATTACATAAAGTAATTATTAATTAATTACGCAAATTAATTATCCATAACCATTTATAGTAATTAACCTTTAATTACTCTCATTAACTATAAATAATTACATTAATCCTTAATTAACTACAATTAATTCCCTTATAATCACTTATTATTGATTAATTAATCTTAATTAATCAATCCTTAATTTTTCTCATTAATTACATTGATTAATGATCCTTAATTAATTACTTGCATTAATCAACTTTAATTAATCATAAACAGTAATTACCATCCTGTAATTACTTACCTTAATTAATTAACTCCTTAATTAATTATATTAATCCTTTGATTAACTACACTAAGTAATTAACCCTTAATTATTTCTACTAAGTAATTAACCTTTAATTACTTCCCATTAAGTAATCCTCCTTTAATTAATTACATCCCAGAAATTATACATTAATTACTTACTCTAAGTAATTACCCTGTTTAATCTCATTAGGTATTCATACAAAATCAATCATCAAGATTATCTTAATCAATCAATTAATTAATCACATTCATTTGATTAATTACAATTGGGTAATTCATCCCTTAATTACCCTTTTAAATAAATTAATTAATCTTTAATTACAGATTAATTAATCCATAATTATTAATTAATAAACCTTACTTATCAATTAATAAAACTTAATAACAAATTTATAAATCCTAATTAATCAGTTAATCAATCCTTAATAATAATTAATTAACCCTAAATAACAGCTAATCAATCGTTAATTAAATTTAATTATAGATTAATAATTTCTTAATTATGAATTAATAAAGCCTAATTATTAATTAATAAAACTTAATTACAAATTAAATACCTTTTTAATTATAAATTAATTAATATCTAATTACTAATTAATCAACCTTAATTACTTAATTAATTAATCTCTTAATCATCAATTAATAATCTCTCATTATCTAATGAATTATACTTAATTAAATTAATTAACCTCTAATTAATTAACTTATAACCCTTAATTATTAATTTTAGATAAATTAATTAAATCAATTAATTACCCTTAATCAATTTTTTAATCATTATTAATTAATTTAATTACTTATACTTAATTTCCCTTAATTAACTTAATTAATTTCAAAACATTAAAAACCTTAATTAATCTTAAGATAAAACATTATCTTATTGATGCTTTTATTAACATTTACACTTTTAAACCATTGTATCTTTATAATTAACTATTCTTAATTAAATCAATAATTAAGTTTTTAAAATAAAATAATCATTCCTTGATAAATTAAAGTTAACAAAACACAACTTCAATAACCTTAAACATCATCAAAAGATGGTCTAAACAAAATTTAATTTAGATTTTAAAACTTGCCTTTAAAATTCCATTTTTACTTAAGTTTAGAAATAACTTTAACTTTATTTAACAAAATTGAACAAATTTCAAACTTCTTGATAAAATGTTAAAGAAAACATTTATTTTTATAAAGAATAGTATTAAAAAACAAGATTCATTTCAAAAGTTGAAAACTTTTTTATTTAAATTTGAAACTTGTTTTATCAAACTTTTTAAAACTTTTGAAAATCTCTTTTAAATCAGTTTGCTTTAGTTTGGACCTGAGTATCACTCGAGCCACTTCATGTGACGCCCCACCTCTATACCCACGCTAGCCAAGAACACTACGGTGTAGTGCTGTCAACTAGCACGGAGAATAAGGCTGTTGAGGAGCGACCATCCATGTGATTGCTTATCACACGGCGGCTATAAATAATCTTCGGAAACAAACATAGAAATAAGCATAACACAAATCAGTCATAGACTTCCATATCACAGAGGCGGAAGAAGATATGAATATATAACTAACACAGAAAGTATACATCAGAGTAGTGGTCAAAAAGATCCATAATAATACAAAAGAATAGCAACACGTGCTATACAAAAGAATACAACCATGAGTCTATGTCTCAAGTGTATACAACAAAAACTGCTAATCTAAATAGTTAGCCAAAAGTCAGAGTAGCAAATCCCGGGAAGAAGTCAAGCAGAAACACCTGTAACATCTCGGTCTGATCCGAGTATTATTTAAGAAAATAATAAACGGATCAGTCTAGCTATAAATATCAGATGACATGGTATAAAATAAAAGATATGGCATAAACATAAAATATCCATACTGACATACTACTATAAGTATGCAAATGATGATCAACAGAAGATCAATCAATAAGAGATAAATCAATATCACAAGAATCTTCTCAAAAATCCAAAGAGGGCATCATACCCTAAACTTGTACTCATAATAAGTCAATGACATAAATTCCAGAAATGAGCACAAGAAATCCAGAAATCACAGAAAAAGGGAAAGATGCCTATCACATGACGGTCCGAAGACCATAGGGAGTTACCCAATATGGGTGAGTCGGAATCACCCAGATGAGGTCTAGGCTAACCAAAGAAAAAAGGCATGTGTGAGTGGAATCACACAAATGGTGTCTAGCCTAACCTCGCAACAAAAAGGTATGTTTGAGTGGAATCACACAAATGGTGTCTAGACTAACCTTGCGGACAAAGAGATGTGTGTGAGTCGGAATCAGACCAATGAGGCCTAGTCTAACCTTGCAAACAAAGAGATATCGCACAATTGCTAGTCTAAATCATAAAATGATCATCATGATCAATGAGAAGTGTCAATTACACTAAGTTAGTAAATATAAAAGTTTAGTTTCATGTCCCATAACCACTAGCTTAACTTAAATATTTACGAACAAACTATAAATCTTCACTAATAAAATTGTCACTGGAGGTTCAATCGAACAAGTCCAAGAATTAACCGACGAAGCAAACGCAAGCGTTTCATACCACTTATTTTACTAAGCCGTTTAATTAGATTTCTCATCCGAGTGAGGTAAAGGTTTGTATATACTAATAGATTGGAAAACGGGTTAAGAAAAGAGCTTTGTTATTAAAAATAGAGTTGAAATCCTTTTATTGAAAGAGTTTTGATATTTACAACTAGTTTTGAAACCTTTATATTTTAAAGTGACAAATCACAGAACCGATTGTAGAAACAATCAATCACAAAGATCACATTCGAAGATGTGATAAAAATCCAAGGAAATCAGCTCAACAAGTTCGGTACGACCTAGTGAAGACAAGCGGCCTACGACCTAAAACAAAAATGAGGTCTAACGACCTAAGGGGGTGCGCGACCTAAGAAGGTACGCGAGCTAAGGATGAGAGACCTAACAAGGTTCACGACCTAACAAAAACAAGGTCACGCGACCTAACAGGAAACAAGGTCAAACGACCTAAGGGGTTACGCGACCTAACGTAACACGGGTCAAACGACCTAAGGCATTACAGGTCGAATGACCTAACAGCTTAAGGGACAGGCGACCTAAAGAGGTTTGCGACCTAATGGGGTTCATGACCTAAAGGTATTCGCGACTTAACGGGTTATAGGTGTAACGACCTAACGACATAAAGGCCTAACGACCTAAAGGTGATGGGGTTACGCGACTTAGGGACAGAAGTAGGACCGAGTGACCTACGACCTAGGAGACTCACGACCTACGACCTAAGGCCCGCGCGACCTAGTGAAATAGCAGAGGCAATATTAGGTCGGAGACGACCTACGACTTAAGGCCAGCACGACCTAAAGTTTTAACACGCGAACGACCTAACGTTATAAAGGCCAAACGACCTAAGGCTTAACTCGCGAACGACCTTCGGCTTAAGGCTTAACTCGTGAGCGACCTACGACCTAATGTCCAGGAGACTTTTCCACGCGCGCAAGCCATGAACCCGAGCGACCTAAGGGTCCAGAACGACCTAAGGCTGGAAATTCACCAAAAACACTAAAAAATGGAGTTTTTCGCCAATCCAATCCAATCCAAACCAAATGCAAATGTGCATGTTAAAGTGATAGGGAACCATTCCCAACAGTCCAAGATAGTTATAAGCAAGAGTGTGAGATAAAAATCTCACCTTTGCACCAAATTGATGAAGAAAAGCTAGAAAGCAATGGAGAAGTAATCACAAGCTTGAATACAATATCTTCTTCTTGAATTTGGAATTGAATGTTGGATTTGCAAGAGAATTTGAGCTTGGAATATTAATTTCCCTTTCCACTCACCATTAATGCTAAAGCTTGGTTGTTAGGAAATTTATGAAGAGTGGGGAGAAGGAGAGAAGTGGGTTTGAGTTATAATGGCTAAACTAACCCAAAGTCCAAAGCGGGAAAAATAAGTGAAATTCCACTAACTCCAAACCTATCAATGTTTATACTTAAAAAAATTGTAAACGGCATTTCGAACTCAATGGAAGTGGTCTCGAGTCCTAATTTGACCGTTTGCAAAAATTAGCTTTTCGGACCAATATCCGATTAACGACAAAATATTTAAATATAAAACCGATAAATATGCGGGTTGTTACACTTCAAGTTCCATTTCTTCTCTTAAATTTGCAAAATTTTAATTAAATTTTAATTTAAAAACCTGTAACAATCAAAAACTGTTAACAGGTTTCCAAACCCAGAGCTACTCGAGTTTCCACTAGAGTCACCTACTCAACAACACAGTCTCTCCTTAGAGCAAACCACAGCAAAACCCACAACTCAAAACCATTGACACAAAAACCTCCATTGTGCACATGCACCAGCACCGGAGCCTCCTCCGACCATCGATGACACCATCGTCAAGTCACCGAACATCCCTACGTGCAACTTCGATCATCCAAACATCATCTCAAGCCTCGATTCCAAAACGAGCATCCCAGATGAACTGAGACCCAAAACCATCATCAGGAAAACCCTCCGAACCCTCGACTTCAGTCACGAATACTGCCACAACTCCGGCTATGGCTTGCCGACCCTCCACGTCTTCATTTCCTTGAGTTACACGACACTCAATCAACTAGAGGCACTGCACAGACCACAAATCCAAACTCAACCCAAACTAGTGTTTAAAACAAGATCGCCTCACTGTTGTCGCCACAATGGACTAACATCCTTCCTGGCATTTTTGCCGAACACCCTGAACCTTCACCTGTCTCCAGCAAAGATCCCGACCATCCCAGACCTTGTGGCCATCATAATTTGCTCAATAACCTAATTTCAGACAAACCCAAAATGCACACTCATCTTGATACTAAAAATCTTGATTTTTGTTTTAAAAATCCTATCTTTTAATGATGATTCAAGATGTAAACTTGAAACAACAAATTTAATTGATTGATTTTATCATGATAAAAGAATTCCTACTGTATTCTTTTGATTCCAAAAGATTTTCACATCTATTTTGCTTAAATAAAATTTTAAACTCAAATTTGTGTTTAAACAAACATATCATGTTTAAAGCTTAAAACCTAACAATGATCAGTTAAAGTGATTTGAATTTTTCCTTTATTTCTACTCTTTGTAGTTTTGAAAACAGAGAAGAATAATCAAAATACACATGCACAGTTATACACATTCATATACATAGAATACATCTATGTATACACATGCAAGCATCATCACAGAATTTGACAAACAACCATTATTTTCCTACTTAAACTTTTTAATTTAAAAGTTTACTCACCTTTGAAAATGCAGAGAGTTTTGAAAAGAACTGGGAAGCTTTATCTCATTTGAAACTGAAAACTTGAAAAGCTTTGAACACTTGAAACTGAAGCTTTTAAACAGATGACTTACAAAATGGAAAACCTTGACTACTGCTATGTTGTTGAGGAGATTTCTTGACACTTTGCATTTGATAATGTATTCTTGGTTACAGTCTTGCTGAAAATTGGTTACAGGCCTGAATTTTAGGAGGTTACAGGCTTTGAGCATTGATTTGAAAAGAAAATGATTTAGAATTGGTTTTAGATTTTCTTGCTTACAGCTTTCTGGTTTGCATTTGTCTTGAGGAATGAATTTCAGGCTTTTGATTCATGTTAGAGAAAGTTTTCAGATTTGTTTTGATTTTTAGGAAAGGTTTCAGGTTTTGATTGCATGAAAATTTTCTGGTTTGAGAGATGAAGTTCATGTCTTGTGTTTTCTTTGTTATTAGAAATGAAAATAGAAAAAAGTTGAAGATAGAAAGTGAATGTTTATATAGATAAAATTAGAATAAATTTTAAAATGAAAGAAAATAAAACAAACTAGTGACACTTGTCTTTCACCCTATTTAATTGTTTAACACATGTTACTATAAGGGGTTTATAACTTAACACTTGTAATAATTTATATTTATATTATTTTTAAAAGATTTTTAAAGCTTTTATATTAATTTTCCTAATTAATAAATACTTTGTAAACAAATAAATGCTTTTATAAATTTATATAAATAAATTTCCTTTAAAGAAAATAATTTAAAACAATCTCATTTTAAATAAAAACCTTTATTCATATATTTAAATCCAAAATATTTTTAAGATATATATCTTCCGAATTCAAATTCAAATTCAATTTAAAATCTAATTTAAAATCAATTCAAATAAATATATATATATATATATATCTAAACAAACACAAATTTAATTTGTTTGAATATAATAAGTTTTCCCGTCCTAAATAATTATATTAGGAGGTTATCAAATAATTATTTATCCAGATAAAAAATTCAGTTTCTATTATTTATATTCAGATATCCTTTATTATCAGAATTCTTGTATGTTCAATCTATAAACTAGAGAGTTATCCAACTATCAGATGCTCAAAAATCTGGGTTATCACATTCCTCCCCCCTTAGAATCTTTTCGTCCTCGAAAAGGAACGAAGCCAGAATTTATAAAAATACTTGATATCAATGAAATTTCATTTTTGAACATTTTTAAAACACTTTAAAATCTATATAATATTGCCAAAATATTTTTATAAAAATACTTTTTTTATAACTCGATATTTCATCACGTCCATCCTCATTCTTACAGAAATTCGGTCATACGTTGATCAGGCGTAGGACTAAAAATCTATAAGTACTTAGCAGACCCATTTCAACACCCGGTGAAAATACTTGGAAAATAATTTTATTCAAAATATAGAAAACATTTTTGAAAATAGAGGAAATATCTTTGGTGAGAATGCTTTGGAAATCATTACCCTCATCCACGGTCGCAGTTAACCCGATGGTTATGTTGCCATCCCGGCAAAATCCATAGATAACTATAGACACTCTGCGCCCCTCGATTACGCCATGGAACCCGCTACAGATCACAGCTACAATCGGGGTTACGTTGCTATCACAGCAAAAACCCATATAACTGTAGGCCTCAGTACCCTCGAATTTCGTTGCCAAAAGAATGAAACTTCTCCACTCCCACATAGGTCGTAGTCTATAGATGTAAAATCAAACGTAGACTGTTGGCAGCGGCACACACGACTTTCGCTATGTCACCATAGGTCGCAGTCTACCGATGTAAAATCAAATGTAGACTGTTGGCTCTCAGCGGCACACACGACTTTCGCTATGGTCTACAGTAGATCGCAGTGACATCGAGTTAAACTATCGTCACAGCATAACTTAAATGCCTATGTAGGCATCGGCGCCCTCGACTTTCGCTACACACTACACATGATCCTCAAGAACTAGTTTTTCCGGACTCCTCATAGGATCAACTTTAGAACCCCCCCCCCCCCCCCCCCGCCCCTTAGGGTTCAAGACAGTACCACCCTGTGGCACTCCTGAGAAGTTCATTTCAAGGGAGCACCTTTTTCTCCAGAGCCATTTTCAAAACACTTTATGCTATACACATCGTATCTTCCAAATCATACACCTACTATGAATCTCTTATAAATCTCCTTTTCACAAAATTGATTATCCCAAAATCGATAATTCTCAACTAGGCTTTCCAAATCTCCAAAATTTATTTTTTCCAAAAATCAAAAGCCTTTCCAAATTCATAGGTTCCAAAAACCTTTTCTCAAAATCATTCCCGTAAGATCCTTTATATATATATATACACACAAATTTAAAAATCTTTGGATCACTTCAAACTTGTATAAATTCCATTTTTTTACTTCAAACACTTCCAAAAATCTTTTCCTTCCTGCAAAATATTCAACAAGGGGAGATTTATCTTATATAACAAAGATATATAATTTTGTTTATTCTAAATCAAATATTCAAATTTGATTACTCTATAAAGTCACTTACCAAATTACTTACTTCCATAAAGTAAATTTCTACCATAGAAATATCCAATTTCCACTTTACTTCATCATATATTTCACAAAATATACCTTTCATTTCAAAAACCATTTCACATTTCTTATCCACAAATTCCCAGTATCAATTTCATTCAAACCCGTACGATGTACACATATCATCTGTACGCTATATCAATCTGATCGCTCACTCGATCACACAATTTCACTTCTGAGTTAGTATCGTCCATCCGACTTCCTAGTGCGGACTCAGATCTGGTTCCTTGATAGAAAATCGTCATTCTCCTTGCATAGCCATAACTATGACAGAGAATATCCAGAACCAATCAAAAATCCATATCTAGGGTTCGCCGTCGAAAATCGAGTGAAAAAAATCCCAACTCGGATCGATATAACTATCTCGAAATTTTGTGCTCGAATCTGGATCAAATCACTATGCATATAGAATAATATACGTACATCCTACATATTTATCTTTATTAATTATTAGCCAAATCAATCTCCTTTTCAATTCACATTCACTTAGGTTCTTATTCATTTATTCACCATTGCCTCAATCTCCATTTGGGATATCACCTCAATTCTTATCTCATTGGGTATTTAATTATAAACAGTTTGCACTCTGACCAGCTTTAAATTTAGAAAATAGCTTAAAAAGTTTAAAATAGATAAGTAGGTGAAAAGTAATTATTAGTTTGTAAAATAGCTGTAAAATAGTTAAGTAGTTATAAAATAGTTATCAAATAGTTAAATAATTGCAAAATAGTTGTGAAATAGTAATTAGTTATAAAGTAATTGAAAAATAGTAATTAGTTTATAAAATAGTTGTAAAATAGTTAAATAGTTCCAAAAAATATTGTAAATAAGTATAAAATAGTTTGGCTTTAAAAAGAAAGATTGTATACAGTAAATAGGTTAGAAAAATAGATTTAAGGAAGCTTACCTTAAAATAATTTGTTTGAGAATAGTTCAGAGCCAAAATGTTCCACTACCCAATCTTTATTCCAATCAATCCAATTTTAAATTTCCACTTCCTTCTAATATTGATTCAATCTCAAATCAATTTAAACAACTTCAATTCCCACTCTAAATTTAACTTTATTCCACTTCGGTTTCAATCTCAATTCATTTCAATTCTAGTTTGAATTAATCCAAATTCAAGTTGAATAAACCTCGATTCTTTCCAAATTCAAATCAAATTCCATTTGAATTTTAAACCTATGCAACTTTAATTTCATTTCAAATTAAGCCAATTCAACTTTTTCCCATTTGAATTTTAAACTTGTCATCTTCAATCACAATTCCAATTAATTCAAATCAAATTCAATTTAAACTAATTCAATTTCAATCTCAATTTTATACCATCTCGAATTATATAAATTCGAGTTAAATTCTCAAATGTTGGTTTAACCTCTTAAACCAAACTAACCTTTATTTCAAGTCTTTAAACAATTTAATTTCTGACTCCAAATTACAGAATTTCATTTTAAATCAATTTAATCTTTCAAAAACCAATTTATTACCCAAATTCAAATTTAAAACCAATTTTCAACGACTTCAGTTGAAATTCTATCTCAAACACCCAAATCTCAAGATTTTAATTTCAGTGTGAATCCATTTCAAACTTATCTTTATTTAATTTCACTTTGGTTGTATTTTTATTACCATTTAATTTAACTCCAATAATTTAACAACCAATTACCTTAATATTTATTAGAAAGAAATATTGATTTATATATCAAAATATATTCTTATATAAAATCATTTAAAATCTTAATATAAGAAAAAAAACAAGTACGCTCTCATATATATATATATATATATATATATATATATATATATATACACATACATACATACATACACACACACACTCAACTCATTCTAGGGTACCATTGACCCTATCCTTAATGAGTACATCCACTAGAGCCAAGGTTTTCGCTTAACCTTCAGCTCTAATACCAAAATGTAACGACCCGGAATTTTCGAACTCGAAAATTCCAGATAGTTACGGAAAAAAGAAAGAGATAGAAGAAAAAGAAGAAATAGAAACACCAAAGCACAATCTCAGATTCGCAGCGGATAAAATATAATATCAATAATATCAGTTTACAAAGGAAAACTGTACTTGTCAAATTACACTATAATACATCAAAGTTACAACATTTACAAACACTGGACAGATTCAATCAACCTGTCCCAGACAAACTATAACTACAATATCACAGTGGTATACACTCCATACATTCCCACCATCCAGCTCGCCTGCTGAGCTCTAGATTCCTATAAAACTGTAATACTCGGTCTGACCCAAGCATTACATCAAAGTAACACCCGGGTCAGGCTGGAAACCAACGTGAGTAAACCCATCTAACATGGAGTACAAAAGCATAAAACTTAAATAAAACCCGAGGTAATTTGTATCTAATTACAAACACACAATTTGATATAGACATCACTTATTTCACACATCAATTTCTAAGTACCAAATCTTAGATTGAATGGTCCAATACACTTAAATCAATCCATTCCAGTTTATTTAATTCACATATCAATCTATAAAGAATCGAAATGGTTTTGGGTATTTACTAACACCCGACTCTAGTCTCTTTGAATCCAATTGTAACGACCCAGAATTTTTATTAATTAAAATTTGAATATTTAATTTATTTTAAATATTTATAAGTGAATTTTTAAGTCAAATAAATTTTATTTTGAATTATTGGATTTAATTGGATTTTTAAATCGATAATTTAATACGTTAAATTATGGAAATAATTGAAAATAGGGTTAAATATGATTGAAAATGATTTGTAAAATTTTATTTTATCATATTAAAGTTAGAATGATATTTTAGAACTTTTAAAATCGAATTAAAAGTTAATTTGTGAAAATTGAATATTTTAATATTAAAATCGACTAGTGAAAATAGTCAATTTTTGAACAGTCTCAGAATTGAACGAAACCAGTTCCATTGGATCCGTAATAGTTAGTTATTACCGGATTTCAATTTTTGTGTCAATCGGAGTTATCGTTTGAGCGTGGCAGCTCGAAACGCATCGATTTATTTTTAATTTTAATTTGGCGAGTTAAAATAGCCATTTTTCAAAAAGTCTCGGATTTCGACGAAACTAGTTTCATCGGATCCGTAATGTGATATTATTGTAAGGTTTCAAATTTCAAGTCAATTGGATTTACCGTTTGTCCGGTACAAATTAAAACGCCTAGAAAATCGCTTAAATCGGTTTAATTCAAATTGAGCGTTTTTAGCCATAACTCGCACATACTTCCGAATTAGCTTTCGAAACCTGTTCCATTGTGTCCGGAACGCGGGGTAAACCCTAGAAACGCTGGTTACGGCGCGTAAATCGGAGTTCGGAATTTCCGGGATGAATAGTGTTTCGATTTTCTTTATAAATAGGCCAACACCCCTCTCTCTTCATAAAAAAAAAAAAAAAAAAAAAAAACATGTAACCCTAGCCGCCGCCACCCCCCCTGAACGGCCAGAAATGCTCCCATCTTCATTCCCAAAAATCTCCAAATCCATGCATCGATTGCAAAATCTTTCAACTACAAAATCGAAGAGCATTGCGAGAGCTTTAAATCCGTACGGTGGAGTTCGTTGTTATCGACCATAGGCCGAGTTATTAGGCCGCGTCCTAGGGGGTTTGCGCACGCATTTTTAGGCTCCAGAGGCAGCCGAGCTTCGAGCTCTTCCTGGTGGTGGTAGCTTGCGTCGAGAGCTTCGAGATGGTAGTAGTGTGATCGAGTATAGTCGAGTATTGGCGATGCATAATTTAACCCTAATTTGGCTAATGGGTTCGGCTATGTATGTTGAAGTCTGGAGCATATGCGTGATGTAGAAGATGGAGGGGGGCCGTTGGATGTGAAGATGCACGGCTGTGATGAAGTTAGGTTATAAGTTTTATAAATTATGTTATAAATCTGTGTATATAAATCGTGTACAAACTTATAAAAATCATAACTTTTTCATACGAGGTCGAAAAAATGCAAACTCAGTTGCGTTGGAATCGTATGGACGAGCACTACGCGATGGAGTTGGTTTGGAGTCATTTGGAGTTAGTGAGGATTTTGGGTAAAATTAAACGTCCGTTTAATTTTATTCGAAATAAATCGCTAAAACGAAATAAAATCAAGGTGAGAATTTCTCACTCAATCGAATCAGTTTCGATTTTATTTTAAATAGTTAGATTTAAAATATTTGAATGCATGTATGAATGATGATTGATATTTATTGATTGTTAAAATAGACCTTATGCGCCGTTAGTAAGCGGATGTTATTTATTAAAAACATATACCGCGAATATTTCATAAACAGTGAAATTGGTATTATATATAATAGCAATATATATATATTGGCATATGTATATATTGGAGTTATTGATTCCCCGCATTTTTTGTTTAGCGGATGAGACCCTATTGCGCCGTTATTAAGCGGATAATATTTAATAAGAACATATACCGCGATAATTTCGTACTGGAGCGAAATTGGTATTGTGCTAATGTTTGTGAATGCAGGAAAACAGGTTGGAGGGATCCAACTGGATTCCTCAACAGTTTTTATTTAATTTCAGATATTTTGATATTTGATTGATTTTCATATTGATATATGATATCGTTGTTGTCGTGATTGACTATTTGGTGTGTAGCATCATTTGACCAAGTTTTGGAATTTTAAAATGATTTATAAAGTGATTTTTGAAAATATACTATATGTTTGGAGTTTGATTCATTTTAAATAAATAAACGTTATAATTTTTAATGTTATAAAAATTATGATTTTTTGAGAAATATAGTTAAAAACTGATTTTTGAGAATATGATGCTATTGAGTTTATAAAATAGTTAAATCGAGATATTTTAGAATTATTGTGAAAAGTTTAAATATAGGATTTATGAAATTTAATTATTTTATGAATCAAAATGGTGAAATTATAAAGGAAATTAAAGACGTTTTAAAAGAATAATATAAATTGAATTATATTAAGAGATTTATAAATGGATATTTATAAATTGAAATATTGAAATTATAAAACGAGTTTTTATAAGTGTTTGAATGAAGTGAAAATGGATTTCAGAAATGAATGAAATTTATAGAATTATAAATGGTGAAGTTATAAGTGAAATTTATAAACAGTAAGATTTATAAATTTTGTGAAATTATTAAAGAATATAATTTGGATAAATAATTGAATCTTATAAGTTATAAGATTTATAATTATGAAGTTCAAAGGAACGATTTTTGTAAAGTAATCGTTTTATAAGTGTTTAACTTATAATATGAACTTTTAGTCTATAATTGAGATATAAACTGAAATAGGTTAATAAAAGAATTTATAAAAAGGAAGCTTTTATAAATAAATAGAAATGGAATTTATAAACGTTGTTTATAAATTCGCAAACGACTTATTTTGATAAGTAAATTGTTGAAACCTATTAATGGAGTTATATTCACATTTTTGAATAGTGAATAATCCTTTGAATTAAAATGTATAAAAGAATGAAAATTTGTTAACGTAATATATTCACGTTTTTGAATGGTGAACAATATGTTAAAGAAAATGTTTAGATTTGATGTTTAAATTAAATTAAAACGATCTAACGAAGTTTTAATTGTGTTGAGATTCGAAACCATAGATTTCAACATTTATTGTTGAAATAGACGTTTTCGAGAAATAAAAGGAAATAGTGGACTATAACACTGTTGTTATAGTAAATGATTCCCGAAAGGAAATGTTTTGTATAGTATTGGGATTTATATATCTATTTAATTTCGAATCCCTATACTAGTGATTTGGGTTGTTGTAACGATGTTTTACGCAACATTCGTTTTGGCCCAAATAAATATGTTTAAGAGAATGATTTCCTTAAAGAATGAAATATATACTTAATTTCGATTGAAGTATATTGAATATTTTCTAAGTGTTGAAAATAAATAAAATTTGTGAATTACTTATAAATAAGTAAGTATGGAAATGTTTTCCAATATAAAGTGAATATCTTAAGAATTTATCTTTTTGAAGATAAATTGAAATGAATGATTGAAATCGAATATTCATTGATATTTTGGAAATATAAATTCACTATTGAATTTATAAAGGAAAGGAGAATTTGTTTAAAAATAAATATTGATTTATTTTTGAAGTATGAAATAATATATCTTGTAAAGATATTTTGGAAAATAAATAATTCGGAAAATTATTCGGAAACTGGTGATGTGTGCATATCCAGTGATAGTTCAATAACCGACTATCAATATTTCCCTTTGAATGGGTAATTGATGTGATTTGTTTGAATGTGAATGCTACACTTATTTTTGAATAAGCGCTCACTATTCGGGTTAACCGGGAAAAGACCATGGGGTCGTATAACCCATTCCGAATATGTGATACGTCGTTATAATTGCATTTGAAGATCGGTGCTGAAGACCCG